>OX459028.1:44830887-47230887 GCA_949775025.1 Tricholauxania praeusta
CTCTTCCACTGTTATTTTTTTTCTCGGGAATGAAGCAAAACAACGTTCGTAGGTAAGAGCGACATAAAGCCACGGCTCCGTGCCGTATAAGTCGCAACGTGCCCTAGTTTGTGAGACGTCAAGCCACTTCCCTGTCTTCTAAACCAACTAGAGATCACGTCTTGCCACGACGATAGCTGTTCACCAAGATAAAAATCAATCAGCGGAACTTCTCACTTTACCTTAGGTGAATCGCGAAAACACGGTTTTCATGACATTAGGGCTAGCAGGGAAATAACGGGAATAAGGAGAAAAGAGATGACATTTTGCACTTAAAGGTTGTTGACTTGTCTGTCGATCTGTGGTCTATGATCTGTCTGTGAGCTATGATATGCCTGTCTGTGATCTGTTTGTCTATGATCTGTGATTTATGGTCTTTAATATACATTATATGTATTTATGATCTGCGATCAATGTATGATCTGTCAGTCAGTGATATGTCTGTGTATGGTCTGTGATATGTAATTTTTGATCTATGATCTGTGATTTATGATCTTTAATATATATTTTTATGATCTGTCTATCTGTGATCTGTTTGTGATTCATGATCTGTGATCGATGTATGATCGGAGATCTATGATGTTTGATCTGTCTGTCTGCGATCTGTCAATTTTCAAATAGCCGTAACCTATAAAAGTGTCCACAGTGCTCTGAGCTTATGAAAGCCATGGTTATCGTTACTATGATCTTCTAATTCACAGCATTTTCAAATTTTTTCCAGCTGTGTTCAAACTATAATTTTAATTTTTCCATACAAAGTCTCAACAAAAATTTCAATCTCTTTGGGGCACGTTGCGAACGATATCAATTTTAAATTTTGTTTGGAATTTTTTTGCAAGGTCCTTTCTTTATAAGAACCATCCTAATGTACAAACATATACATATATGTATATATTGTTTTCTTTACCACCGCTTGTTTTCAATTTATTTGCTAAGCAACTTTCAATAAATTACGATAAACAGAAAAATAAAACAAACTGAACTTGAACGAACCACTCAAAATGTTTCATGATTTAGAATTTGCAACTGCTGGTGTTTATGGAAATAACGTATCCTTTGATCCTTTGAACTTTTAAAGTGCCATTTTGTGTTTATCGTGCAGTGTTGGTCATTGGTTAAAGTCATGCAAGTCCATAAATAAGATAACCACTTACATGCATAGGTGTTGCCACCACACTCCGCAGTTGTTGTTTGTCCTGTCGTCTATGCTCGTGCATTCAAAATGTTGTTAGATTTATGTGGCACTTGCAATGGTAAACAGTTAAATTAAATTGCGGCTTTTGCTCGGTTTTTACTACATCTTCAACAGCTTAGCAAACGAACATTTGTTGTTATTTGTTTTTGCTCAAAAACACTGAAAAAAAAAAAAGAAAAACAAGAAGTTATTGCATTTTTTTTATTATCGTTCTGACTGGGAATTTGAAATTGGCAAATCTTGTTTACTGTAGAGCAGTGACGTACCATGGACATTTGGAGCCCACATCACAAAATATACTGAAAAAAAAGCTCATCACTTTCCACATCTCAAAAACCTTAGCAAAATGAGGTATATTTCCCATCAAATTACTAAACCCGATATTTTAATAAAAATATCATTAAAATTTTGTAAATTTCAACACAAAAATGAAATGTTTTTAGTACCTATATTTAAATTTTGAAGTCCACAAAATTGAATAAAATTTGATAGTTATGATAAAAATAAAATTTCAGTTTTATATAACGATGATAATTTTGCCGCCCCTCAAACCTTTGTGTTCAGAATCCTTTGTAAAAGGATTTATGCTTTTTGCCATCGCATTGAAAAAGTTGAGAAGTTTTATCCTTGGATTGCAATCAAATTCGAATTGAAAAAGTCGGTTTCAATGCCATGGAATCAAATCAAAATTTTTCAATTAAGTCGTAATTCATTCAATGGAATCGACATGAATTTCAAAATGTGATGACTTCAAACTTCAGATCCCAGAAATAGGAAGTCAACAAGTGTCTCCATAATTGTGAAAAGTGTCAAAAAAAGTCAGCTTTAATGTGCATTAAAAATGTACTAATTCAAATTAAAATTTTACCCTGACAGACGACAGTTTTGTGCATTTAGAAAACAGCTGACTTGTTCAACACACAGGAAGCATCTATTAAAATTTCTCACTCTCTTTTTCCATACGATTTTCTCAGCAAAAATGTATTGTTTACAAATGTTGTTTTTGTCACTCTCTTTTCCCATACGAATCACAAATAATGACACATTCACAATGACAATGACATAATTCAGAATTATCGGCTGTGTTGCCATATTGAAATAGCTAAATGCAGTATAAATTCAATTTGATTTCGTGCATTTACATCAGAGCTAATGCACATTAGGAAGCGATAATTCAAAAGTTAATTTGAATTAAGTCTGCTAATGCAAATTAACGCTGTCGTCTGTCTACTCTATAAGAAACTTATAAGGGTTGAAATAGTAAAATAAGGTTGAGAAAGTTAAAAGAATTGATAAAATTTGAAAAAGACGAAAAAAATTTGAAAAGTCGAAAAAAAAGTAATAAGTCGAGGAAGTTGAAGAAGTCCAAAAACTTTAAAGACTTCGAATTATACGTTAGCATGACGTATTCTCTGATTTGCTCCAGTACATACATATTTCTTGCATACACTCCAGCCAAGATGTTCACACATCCAAAATGTGTTTCATAAAACGCTACCGTTCAGACTGAGATAATGAAGGTTAGTTTGACATTTATTTATTTCTTTTTTTTTCTTGTCAACATAAAAAATATCTGACAATTGGGTCAGTGTTTGTGCTTGAAATGGAATTTTCCTAGAAAAGTAAAAATTTATGCAGGCGGACTTGAAATTATTCATTTAAATTTCATAAGCCCATAAATATTTAAATCTTTTGCGGATAATCCTTCTTACCAAACTTAACTGTGATAATGACGTTTCGTTCCCAATAACAAATTCATGGCGTTTAACTTCATTAACAAATGGTTTTTTTCTATTTAACTACATTAACTCAGTTTAATGTCATTAGCTCGTCAGAGTGCATAGGCTATTAATAAGGCTTTGCTTATCAGAGGTTTTTATTTTGGGTCTTTTTTCTTTTTATTTTAAGCCATAACACTTAAGCTTTTGAGAACTTCTTATTTCCTTCGTCAGTAATGTCGTAACAAAAGCAAAATGCTTAAAAAATTTTAATATTCTTAAAATTTTTCATACCTAATTCTTAAAAAATAACAAGAGCCTCACGTTGTATTGAGAATGCGCCTAAAAGTCTAAAAATTTAATTTAATGGGACTTTCTTCCGGTTTTCAGCACATTAAATTCTATAATTTGAAGAGTTGTGGCACTTTAGCTTGTTTTTTTTTTTTTTTTTTTTATCAAATTGCTAGTTTTGTAAAATAGTAAAATGTGTACGGATATGTCTAAAAAAAAGTTCAATATGCAAATATAGGGAAAATACTGGACTTAAAAATAGTTTAGAATAAAAACAAAAAGTCAGTAAAGTTAAAAGTTTTATGAAGTTTCAAACTTCTTAAATATCTTTCTTTCGGTCATTTGGTTTTTCGATGATCTCCACGTTTTTTATATACAAACTATTTTCTTGTAAGACTGATTTACAGCAGGTAGAGGTTAAAATTCCTCATAATTACTGAAACTTCTGAACTTGTTTTCATTATTAGTACTTATTTTAAATATGGCAAAAGTTATTCAGAAGCTGAAAGAACATGAATGATGAAGCTAATTTTGAGCTTGGCGGATATGTCAACAAACAACTGTCATATTTAACCTGCAGAAAGTCCTAAAGAATTGTTTGAAAAGCCAACTCAACCAAAAAAGACACCGATGTTATTTTCAGGTATGAAATAAAAACATTCGGGTTAGTTAAAATGGATAGTTACACTGGTGAACAACGTGTTTTCATTATTAGAACTTATTTTAAATATGGTAAAGTTATTCAGAAGTTAGAAGAAAATTTTGTTCCAAATTAAACTTATCATTGATAAATTTGAAGAAATAGGTTCAGTTTAAGATCAGAAAAGCAGAATTCATCATCGTAGTGGTCATTCAAGTGAAAATATTCCAACTGTTAGCACAAGTATTGCTGAAGAGCCAAGAACATCAATTCATCATCGTTCACAACAATTTAACCTCAAACCAATAACTTTGACAAGAATTATAGCCAACCACGCGTTACATCGGTAATACGTTAGTTAGGCCATAGAAAAACAAGAATTTTTTCAAGGAAATTATCTTCACCGATGAAGCTCAATTTTGAAATTGACGGCTATGTTAACAAATAAAACAGTCGCATTTAACCTGAAGAAAATCATTAAGAAATGTTTGAAAAGCCAATGAAACCATAAATAGTTACTGTATGGTATGTATTTTGGTGTGGTGGCGTAAGTGGTCTATATTTTTTTCGAAAATCAAAACGGCAATGCAATTACTTTGAATGGAGCTCGATGTCGAGAGATAATTAGAAACTTTTTGTGAAGTCAATTAAAAGATATTGATTTGCAGAATTTGTGGTTTCAACAGAACAGTGCAACATGTCACACAGCAACGGATGCAATCGCTCTTTTGAAAGAGAAGTTTAATAATCGAATAATTTTCCAAAGAACAGATGTGAATTGGTCACCATGATCATGCAATTTAACATCTTTGAATTTCTACTTATAAGGTTTCTTGAAAAGTAAAGTTTATGCGGATATTCCTCAAACTGTTCAACACCTCAAAGAGAAAATCTTCGCGCAAATATCACTAACTAGCAGATGCCCGCGACTTTGTACGCGTAGCCTGTTTCCCTGCGAAGGCAAACAATTTACTTTTTTTTAAATAGAACTACAGTCAATTTTGGATTCTTCTTCACAGATCTAGAGTTCTTGTTGTTTTCTCTTCCATAAATATACAATTGCATTGCCATGTGAAAGACAAAAACAAAGCACACACACAAACTAAAACAATGAATTAGCCTAGTACACAGTATCACACATGTTGTCCAACATCAATGTTCGATATTGTGAACTGGATTCAAAAATTGTTGATTTTCCTGCTGGCTTGTCCAACCATACAACCTGTGTGAACTGACTGTCAAGCCTAGTGAACATTTTTCATTTTAAATAGGATTTCATGCAGTTCACTTCGATGTGGACGCTCATAAATTGTTCTGCAATTGATGTTTGATTGCATGCACGAAAATGTGAACGCAAAGCAATATTGACAGTCACACATGTTGTCAAGCCATTTAGGACAGCATGTGTGTCTTCTATGTGTGAACGTTCTGTAATTTTTTTTTTCATTGTTCACAAATTTCGCGTTGTTGCGTTGACAAATTGAGGATGAGAGAGAGAACGAGAGTAAAATTTGAATATTCTCTTCCATTGCATTGCCATATAAAAACAAAACGCACACACACTAACTAAAACTTGCCATTAATCGATTTGTTATGCTTACATGCTTCTTTCTATGTGTGAAATTAATTTTTTTGGCAATTTTAAAACTTCAATATTTCGATATTTAACAGAAATATTGGGATAATTTTAATTTTATGTTGAGACCAAGCGTCTAAGACAGATGACTAAAAAAATTTGATCAAAATTGATTCAGTAGATTTTGCGTGAATTCCGTTCATCGAAAACGGCTATCATTTTATTTATAGAGATTGAACCATCATTAGCGAAAAAGCTTGAGGGGCTAGCTGAGAAGGTCACTTGAAAGATATTTTTTCATCATAAACCGGAACCAATGTACTTTAATCTTCAATCAAAATAAATAAAGATTTCATACAATTTATGTTTATACAATTTAAATTTAAGACGATGCCTCAAATTTGAGCACCCTATACAAACGTTTTTACTAAGGTTAATATGAAAATAATAAAAAAGGAGTTAAGTTTTCTCAGATTATTCGTTTGAATGATGCGGTAAAATTTTTCCAGTGTCTATAAATTTCATCTCTACTGTAATTCGCAACACATCAGACTTACAAATTGAGTGCCAGAACAAAAAAATATAGGAACTGTCGTCTTCTGTAAGTTTGACGTAGGCGTTTACAATATTGTAAGCATCATTCATTTTGAAAAAAATTCGAATGCAAAAAATCGAGATGGCCAAAAATTTAGACACGTTACGAAAGGTCAACATCATAGATTTTTGATAAGGGTTCCTCGAACCTGAGCATACGTAAATAAAAATCGACAATGTCTTACCTTTGTCGAAAATAAAAAAAAACAAACATTTTTTTTTTTATTTAAAGTTGTATTTTTTAACTGATTGCAACTGTTTAAATAAATCTTCATGTTCTGAAATGCTTTTAAAATACTCGTGACATTCAACATCTTTGAAATTAAAATGTTCTTGATTGAATTGAATTGAAAATTCGTCAAATTCGACAGTGCGGTTGTGGTACCAATCATGTTACACTATGGAATGAGACGCATGTAAAAGAGACATGTGCGGTTGACATTCTAGAGAATTCAGATTGTACCGGAAGGGGTTGTGTTGCGATTTGATTGGTTTGATTGTTTATATATAATTTATTTCGTTCGGATGTGGTTATGAATGAATATCTTTTTGATTTTCGAAGAGTATCAAAGGGAAATAAGGAGTACACAAGTTATAAAATTAAACAAAAAAAAGCAGTAAAAGGTAGGAGCACACTTAAAAAAATAGTACTTTTCATTTACAACATATTGATATTCTGAAACTCTCAAATAAATATTTTGTTTATTAAGTGCTACATAAATAAAAATTATATCAATTTGAAGTTATTTTTCACGAACTAATTTTGAATTTTAATTAAATCTTAGACTATGCATTCGCACTTGTCAGTGCAAGTAGTGTTACGAGTCATTTCAAACTATCAGGCGCCAAAATCGTGTTGGGCCTGGTTGTGAGAGACCAACGAAAAAAGTTTTGCTCAATAACTCGAAAAGTAAGCCACAAATGAAAAAATATTTTAGCACTAATGTTGTAGAGGAGATAAAAGCACATCGATTTCAGGCCCGAAAAATATTCATACGACAAGATTTGACTAACCCGTCACAGTTTTAAGGTTTCCTATAAAACTGTAATTTTGATCAAAAAGAGTTATTTTGGAAGAAAAATTAGATTTTCTGACCTGAACGATTAATGTTAATTCAAAACTTTCAATAAAAACCGTATTTTTTTCGAAATTGGAGATGGTGATGATTAATTTAAGAACTATGAAAAATGGGTCAAATCTTGTCTAGCGGAAATTTTTCGCGCATAGAATCGATGTGTTTTCATCTCCTCTGCAACATTGATCAAAACAGATTTCTCTACTTGTGGCTTACCTTCTGAGTTATTGAGCGAAGATTTTTTTCGTCGACCTCTCACAACCAGGCCTTCCACGATTCTGGCTTAAGTTATCAATTTTTTTCAAAGTCTATGTATTTTCTAATATCCTGTTGATTCAAATTACGAATATTTAAATATGTACTTTACAAAGACACAGCGTCCTCTCGCATATCTGATTTTACAGTTTTCGAAAAAATTTTTAAATGGAACTAGCAGATGCCCGCGACTTTGTACGCGTAGCCTGTTTTTCTGCGAAGGCAAACAATAAAATTTATTTTTTTAATAGAACCACAGTCAATTTTGATTCTTCTTCACAGATCTAGAGTTGTTGTTGTTTTCTCTTCCATAAATATTCCACTGCATTGCCATGTGAAAGACAAAATCTAAAGCACACACACTAACTAACACATTCAATTAACCAAGTTCACATTATCACACATGCTGTCCAACATGAATTGACAACATCAATGATCGATACAACTCTAGGAACGACCGCTTGACACACATGTTGGATGGATTTCAAAAATTGTTAATTTTTCTGCTGGCAGTGTCCAACCATACAACCTGTATGAACTGACTATCAAGCCTAGTGAACATTTTTCACGCTCATAAACTGTTCTGCAATTGATGTTTGATGGCATGCTCGATAATGTGAACTTAAAGCAATATTGACAGTCACACATGTTGTCAAGCCATGTAGGACAGCATGTGTGTTTTCTATGTGTGAACCTACTGTAATTTTTTTTCATTCTTCACAAATTCCGCGTTGTTGTGTTGACAAATTGAGAATGAGAGCGAGAGTAAAATTCCGTTTTTTGTCTTCCATTGCATTGCCATATAAAAATAAAGCGCACACACCCTTACTAACCCATTAACTTGCTATTAAACGATTTTTTATGCTTACATGCTTCTTTCTATGTGTGAAATTAATTTTTTTTACCAATTTTAAAACTATTTATATTTTAATATTTGAGAGGAATATCGTGATAACTTTAATTCTATGTTAAGACCAAGCGCCTAAGAAAGATAACTAAAAAAATTTGATCGAAATTGATTCAGTAGATTTTGCGTGAATCCCGTTCATCGAAAACGGCTATCATTTTATTTATATAGATTGCGCCCTTTACCTGTGTCGCACATTTGCTTGCAGCGGTCCTGGTCGAATAAGACTATGTTTATAATTCTGTGCTACAAACGCCATTAGAAATAAAAGTAGTTTTATTTTTTTTTATTATTACTGCACTTGAGAACAGCTGCCGTCGTCATTACCTTTGTTTTTACTGGAAGCTCAAAAGAGAAAATCAACAACACTTGCGCGCACTATATTTTCATTGTGTTAATAATGCGGGAAAATTCGTATTTTCATAAAAAAAGTATTTCTTGCGGATATATGGTTGTGTATATAACTATATTTTGCATTTTTTACAATTATTACTCTGCTTCCGGCTGCAAAATGTTATCAACATCGCAACAGCAATGGAATTGAAGTTTAAAAAAAAAATATTTGTTTTTTCAATGCGTCGAAAGGGATTATTTATAGTTTGGTTTGTATGGCTTAAAAATTTACATAAATCGAAAAATATGCTGCTTCTGGGCTCTAACCAAAATGGTCGAATTTTAGTGAAAAACTAAAAATGTGTTTTTTTTAAATTCATGTAATTGTTCAGAAACCATGACGAAAAGGTATTTGTTTCTTATTTCTCTTCTAGAGATACTCAAAATGAAGTGCTGCTAATGATACTACCTTTTACAAGAGCAATATATCAAATATGCTTTACTAATGAAAAACAATTTACTTGTGACGTTCAGTCCAAAGAGCTGAAAGTCTTCACAGTTTGCATGAGTAACTCCAAATTGTGAGCAGCCGCCAGGGCATTGATGTTATACCTTTGATGACCTTTTTTTAATTACACACTCTTTTGTATATGATACATCCGGCTGCTGGTATGTCGAAAGACTTCTGTAAACTTTGGGTTTCTTTTTTGCTTGGTATATAACTACCATCATGTGTTATCATTTCATCAGTAAATGCCATGTTTCGTATTGTCGAGTGGTATCTTTTTTTTTCTCCAAATGACAGAACTGCTTCAATTTCGAAAGTGACTCAAGCGAGCCATTCCAATTTGTAAATAGAAGCAATTATATCAAAGCATCCTGCAGAAGATGGACTTACAAGGACTTTTTGTGTGTGGTTGATGGAACTATCAATTGCTGCTGACAGCATTTGCTTTTTTTATGTTGCACAATATTTTTCTTTCCTAAAAAATGTACGTTAGAGTGCCTTTCAATGACACTTTTTAGTATTTATTGCAAACAAACTTTTCTAAAAAAGGTATACATTTTATTGGCATGGTTTCAATAAAACTCAATGAATTGTTTTGTTATAATGGCATGAATAAACAAAAAAATAGATGAGAAGCTTTTAAGAAATGTAAAATACCTGCATAAGTATACAGCGTAGGCCAATATATGTTCCTCCATGATAATAGAAAATTAAAAAGTACTGCACTAAAATGATTTTGATGACTCTACTGAATAATGCCTTTTGATCGATAACAATGTGTAAAAGATAATGTCTTCCAAATTTCAATATAAAACTATTATAGATAGAGATAGTTTTGTTATCATTGTTATACGATTATTTAATAAAAGTTACCAAACTACTGATATTTCAAATAGTGCTCACGTTGTTAACCCTTAGCGGCACCACTTCAATTTTGTAACAATCCGGCACATTGGAATCTTTTACTACCCCACGTTTGAAAAAAGTGTATAAAAAGGAAAATTTTCAATTCCAGGCTTCAGAGCTGTGAACGAGTGTTGAGATGACTACTTTATGAAATTCATGTCATTATTAAGGAAATTTTCAAAAAATGTTTGTGCTACATGAGGCTAAACACGAGTATTTATTAGTTCGAAAAATGATAACATTTTCTTGGGGTCGTTCACGACCCCATGGTGCCACTAAGGGTTAAAATCAATGAATTTATTACATAGCTATGAAGAGAACTATATTCAATATTTCCGATGGCTGTATTTCCAAAATTGGATTCTAATACTGGCAAGGATTTTATCTATAGCCTCGCCAAAAATGAAAGACTCTACACTGCGTTAAATAGTAAGAATACCTGCCACGCCCTCTGTTATGCGTTACAAAAGAAATGACAAAGTGTTTAAAATAAGTGTGTAACGTACGAAAATAAGTCATCTCATTTATATTTCTCGAGCCTTCAATGAATATTCTGGGTCAGAAAAAAAAAAACTCGACGGTCCAGTCCTTGAAGACAACGCTAGCGTATTTTCTATTTTGAATCGGAATAGTTTAATAAGTTCCACCAGTTGTGATAAGCTTAGTTAAGCCATAAGTTTTCCAAGATTTTCCTGAGGGCTCATTACAGCGATGGGCAAAATATGAACAATGATCCAATTTTAGCTCTTTACAACAAAGACGTCGTTTTTTTAAGAAAAATAATAACAAATACATGGACTCACCACTGCTACGCATATTTTTATCGTTGTTGTTTTTTTTTATACGTGCTATGCGTGGGACTTGTATTGTTGTATTTGTATATTCAGGAAAAAACAAAACAAATCGAAGCAAGCAAACAAGGAAACAACAATGCGCACATTGAAGACAGCTTCTCTCGTTTCGTTTGATCAGTGTATTTTTATTCCTAAACTCATGTTGTTATTGTTTGATTCTTGGAACTCGTTTTTGGTTTATTGCAGAATTTTTTCTTGTTATTGAAATCAAGTTTATGAAGGAGTTTTTTCTGTTGTTGTAATTGTTGTTTTGATTGCTTTCATTGTACGTAGCTCCTGCTTCCAAAGTTTTGCCCAACTATGGTTTATTATATGGGTATTCACATGATGATGCATAAAAGTCAAATTGAAAAAATGCAAGTTTGGTTTTCTTTAAGTTGTGAACTTCCTGCTGTCAGTGAGTATTGTAAGCAGTGCTAATGTCAAAAACAGCTTATAGTGGAAGATTTTCTGTTGCACAATTGCGATTTTTTACAATAGTTCCATCACTTGTAAAAACTTACAATGTGAGAGGTGGTGCTTGAATTCAGAAGAGAGTTCCCTTAAAGGGTTGAGAACAGGTAATGGGTATTTTGCGCTTTTTCACCCTAAACGATATAAATTCGAATGATTTTCAAAAACAGAAAGGATTAGTCTTCAAAAAGGGCTTTTTCTTGAATTCAACTATGAAAGATATCGCAAAATTAAAATTAAAATGAACATTGCCGAATTAATGGATGTAGATAACCAATTTGAAGAAAATTGGTCTCAACCACATCCCACCTTTGTATGGGAGGTAGGCATGTCCGTGAGCCGATTTTTCTGAATTCTAATAGACATTTTTACAGGGCACTCCGTAATCGACACGTTAGCAGGAAAGCTCAGTTTCTTTCACGGAGACTGGGGCTATTGTAAGAGCTGCAAATGTGAGGAAAAAGTAGAATCAGTTCAGCACCTAATCTGCGAATGTTCTGAGCTTCAAGGCAAATGGCACCGCTACCTTCTAAGATTCATTCAAAGCTCTGGGCAGCGATGGCATTTGTGTTTTGTGGAAATGTACTGAATGGAGAGGTACTTTTTTGGATACCAAAATGTACTTTTTCCGACATTAACATGAAAAAGGTACTTAAAATTACAAAATTTCATCAAATATTGAACTTTTTTAATAAAAAAAAAATGACTCCAAGCAGTATTCGCGATAAATTTACTAAAAACAAATGATATTTTTTTCGAAATTGTTGAATATACTGACAATGAGCCAAATGTACCATATGTACTGAAAACCTGTCGAATGTACTGAACACGATTTTTTACGACACAAATGTACCGAAAAAAGTACAAATGTACCGAAAATGTCATCACTGGCTCTGGATGGATTCAAACGTCTAGGAAGAAACGCGACAGTTATGTCTAAGGGAGGGACTGTTATCTTTTGAAAAGTCTGTCTCTTCAGTAGTTGTAAACTTCTAAAGCATTTTAATTTTTACGATGAAACAAATACACGCAATCATTTTTTGACAAATTTATCACACTGTGCTATCATATCATAATTTTTACACATTTTATATGGGTCTTCTTTATAATATTTGTTGCGTGAAGGGTTCCTTTTTGAACAAAAAAAAAAACTGTTTTTGCATGCCGACCCTGCTTTAATGGTCTGCAAAACAAGATACTTGACATATTTACAACATATTTTTTTACCAATTTATCTATATTACCAAAATTTGATGTTATCTATGGATATTTATGCTGTCACTAAACAAATGCGCCCCAAACAACTATCAACGTTGCCATTGATAACATCAATGTTGAGCTATTTATCAAGAGCTCATCAATCATGAACACCAATTGTTGAAATCGATATTCAACAAACGACAGCTGTTGAATTAATATTGCATTATGTTATTGATTTCCCTGTTTCCGTCGTTCCTCCGTAAATATATATAAATCATAAAGATTTTAATATGTAGCCTGTAAGAACATTACTTACAACTTTGCTGCCTTAGTAAAAAGTGTAATATTTTTTCAAGATTGGATATCCTATAATTTACGTGGGCTCTCAATTTAAAAAAAAAAATGTAAAAAAAAACATCGAATGAATTTTCTTTACAGCCACAGAATTGCCAATAAACAAACGTCATAAATCATAAAAAAGCTGCCATTACTTAATACTTCACACCAACTCGGAGCGTGAGGATGCCTAAAACCGGAAATAAAATTTTCAAGCTACCGCAAGTGGTACGCTTTTTACACCCTACACACGGGGTATGCTCATTTTGATATTCCGTTTGTAACGCATAGAAGACAATATGGTAGAAGATAGAAAAAAGTTTTTATAATTTCAACAACAACTCTTGAGTCATCTGTATGTTGGTGGATATTACAATTACGAAAAAACAAAGCGATATAATTTGCTTTAATTTAACAACACTGGCGACATTTTCAGTGTAATCGAATTGCATTAGGAATGGTACTGATTAGCAGTAGATAAAATTTGGGCGTATTTTAACAAGAAGGTATTATGTACACAAAAACAAGGAATAGCTTGAACAAAATCTACACACAACTAGACAAATCTGAGCAATAAGGCGTGGCACCTTCCTTACAGTAAGGAAGGACAAAACGTTATGCTGAGAGAGAGTTATTAAGAACATGCAGCCAATTTCAACCCACTAGAATCGCTTAGACTACCACTAGACACAAAGTGGGCATATTTTTATTAAAAGGCTTAGCGCAGGAATATAATTTAAGACACTATACTGAGAAAATTATTTAAAACCACGCAACCAGACTTCAGACAAAATACTTGGAATGCTCAAATAATCGCTTAACAAAAAATGGGCAGATTTAAAATTCATAAAAATGTCATTCCCACACAAGAAAATCATAAAAGTATACTGATACATTAGACTAAAAATGCTACATTAAAGCAGCTGTTGAATTAAATGTTGTAAAATTCAGTAAGACAATAACAAAATGTGGTATATATCAGCATTGTAAATAAGTGGGCGAGATTGAAATTGTGGGCGTTATACTTTTTTATTTAGTGAAATAAAAAAAGCGTTGGAAGCTTAAAGACTGAGTAACTTTCCCAGTAGACTGTGAAAAATATTATTGTTTTAAAAAAAAATCTTACGCCCACTTTAACATTTAATACAGTGTAGGGTATATTTCTTTTTGGCAAGGCCAAACAAAACACCCTACATGCGTGTAAGTCAACCACATTGCTGCTTGTCATCAGCAACCAACCAACCAACCACTCCTAATAAAATGGTACCAACTTGTCGGTCAGTCGTTTAGTCATTGAGTGCTCTTGTGGCAACAGTTAAAAGAGGCTGCCAATTTGAAATTCTCTGGTGTGTTGGATTCCTTTGCTGTTGTTGACTTACGAAGGCAGCCAATAAACTGATGGTGTTGGTGTCATTAATTTTACAGCTACAAAAAGGAGTACAACACATTGAAGAGCGGCAAGTTTGTGGCAATGGCTGTGTCTGTGACTGAGTGAATTCTCCTATAAAGCACTCAGTCAGTCACAATATGGGCACATGTTTGTGTACGGCTGTGTGCCCCGATGTGTAAGCCTTTGAACCTGCACGGAATTTATAATCTTGGAAAATTGAAAGTCTTGTTAAATATTCGCCATGTTGAACTTTAACTGCTTGTGAGTTAAAGTAACATTGTTAGATTGACGTTGTCGCATTGAGTTTCTGTCAACTGGATTCCTCCGCCATTATTATTTCTATTGGCATTAATTATGTTCTATTGTCGTACACGTGCAACCCCTTTTGTTAGTGTTAAGCCAATTACTGCTGTTTGATTAAATTGATTAAGTCAGTTTCATTCAGGCTCAGATAGAAGATGGTAAATACTGTTTTTATCTTTTCTTATTTTTAGCTCTTATTTGAACGGTTGTTTGTTCTTTGCTAATTTAGTAAGCTCTATAAACGCACTTAATTAATCCCAAATGCGTGTCTGTTAATGTGTGTAAGCTCTATATTTCTAATGAATAGTTGATTTGAGTTAAGTCAATTAACCATGTTTCCGTTTCATATATATGTATTTTATGCTTTAAGTCAGCGATGGGCAAAAGACGAAAAATGAGCCAACACCAAATAAATAAACACACGGTATTTTTCTTAAAAAAAATAATCAAAACAAAAAACACTCTACCCACATTTATATTGTTGTATTTTTTTTCTTATATACGCTTTATTCACATTGAACTTGCATTGGGATTTGCTTTGTAGTTGCATCATTCAGAAAAAAAAGAAGTGAGCGAGCAAGCAAACAACAATACGCACATTGAGGATAGCTTCTTTCGTTTCGTTTGATTAGCTTTTATTGCTACACTTATGGTGTTATATCTTGATTCTTGGAATTGACTATTGGTTGGATGCAGTATGTTTTTTGTTGGTGGGGTTTTTTACTGTTATTGTAATTATTGTTTTTGTTGCTTTTATTGCAAGTGGCTCCTGCTTGCAAAATTTTGCCCATCTATGGCTTTAAGTATAAAAGTAATTTTAGCAATTCAAGTTAAATGAAGTGAAATAAATAAAAATGATATGTGTTCTATAATGATATAAGGAGTCTCAGGGACTTTGTTTGGCTTATGAAAATTTCCACATGAGTTAAATAATAGTATGTCCACCAGATAGGCAGGATGTTCAACAGAACAATAGCCAGTTACTATGACGCATCCAGTCTTGGAAACTTAAATGCTTGAAATACAGAAATATTTGATGGAGAAGTTAGCGCCAATACTTCAAATTCACTCAACGCTTACTACAGACCATTCAATGTTCTCAAATCATTTATCAATTTTATACGAAAACATAAAATATGAACAACTTCTTTAATTGATAAAGGTTTTTTGCTCTAGCATCCGACAAAAAAATAAAAAATTAATGGTGACAACTTGGTAATTTTATTATCAAAGTCCAATATAATGTTGCAAACGATTTCAAAAATTTTGTTTCCCAGCAACAACTTTTGTGTTTCCACTGCTTTTTCGAAGTGATCACTTGTAAGCATGAGCTGCTTCAAACCATGAATTGCTTCAGCATGTCAGCTATTATGCCATTTTAACGAAATATTTCTTTAATCCACATCTGCAGTAGCACGAAATATATTCTGACATAATAGACATCATGTAAGTCTGAACCAGAGATGTGCACGAATGCATTCATACGCAGTTGTGAAACACTCACAAAAAACGAATTGTGAATCAGCATTATGCATCAAACGTGTGAAACGAATGAAAACACTGCTCACTCAAAGCGAATGCGAATGCTGACGTACAGTAATTTTTTATCGCATTGCCGTTGCTTGCCTTTGTTTTCTTTGAAGGCAACGAACACACTACAAAAAACAAGCACGAATGCAACGAATTCTATGGCTACGCTACGAATGCTACGGCTATGCAACGAATGTCATTACGCAGCATTAACTTCTTTTACTAAATTTTCCTTGTCTTGTGTATTTTCCATGCTTTAAAATAAGAAATTATTTTGTCTTTTAGAAGAAACTCAACAATCACAAACAATGGTAAGCAAAGTACTACTCTACAATAGCATGAGCTCAAATCGTATGAGGTATTCGATGCTGTGCAGTATCATTCATTGCATAGCCATATAATTCGTTGCATAAAAATAGGAACGAATGAATGAGCTTTGAGTGAATAGTGCTTGTCTTTCGAGTATGTTCAAAGAAAGCAGAGGCAGGCAATGGCAATGAAATTAAAAGGCAATGCACTTCAGCTCTCGTTTCATATGTTGTCGAATAAAAGCACTCAATAGCAATGAATAAGAGAATGGTAAATAAAAACGAGCCACTCATTGCACATCTCTGGTCTGAACTGATCCGATTAACAGCTATGGTGGTTCCGATAGGTTTAATGAAAACTTCCATATATTTTCTAGTTAAAGATGCTAAAGTAGTAGGATTGTTAAGTTGAAATGAAGCAATTCTGGGTCTTGCCAAAAAAAATATTTTTGCCTCAAATACTCAAAGGGAAAATTTTGTTTTGGGAAAATTTACCTTCCTATTATTCCTTTTGCTTGCAATCGAAAAATGATAAGAACATGTCACAAAAATCGTCGAATTCCCGGTTATTTTAGAAATTTTTGAATTCCTACTAGATCCCCTAGAATTTGCTTTGACATGAAATTCCGGGCTTGGCTGGGTCAACCCCGGTTACTTGTTCAGGAGAGATGTAAGGAGAAGTAAACACTTACGTGACGATATCTTCATTATTTGTATAACAAATAATGGCTTAATACATTACTTGTCCATATGTAAATAATGACATATTCAACTTCTCCCTGGGATATGTACTCCAATGATAATGCAGATAAATCAGATTCTATATGCTGTCAACTCTTCTTTGCAGCACGAACTAGTAAATTTTTCACAAGCAAATTTACACATAATACAATTTTCGAAATGTGGGATGAAGCGTTCTTTATTTTTTTATTTTTAAATTGAATTCAGTTTCTTCATCAAATTCACTTCAAAAAATATGAAAAATGATATAAAAAAGAAGATTTGACGTTGGTTTATTCCGTGCGGCATTCTCACTGCATCTTTCAGGCGGTAAATGCTGTAAGCATTTTCAAACCACATTTTTATTATTTTCTTCTCTTAATCTACACACTACAGCAAGGACACATTAATTTTTTTTATGTACATTTGCCACATTTACTTTACAATAAATACAAAAATGTATGTAGTGTAAAGCACTCAATTGCTGAAGTAGAGTGTAGTGTAAGCGAAGATAACCTTTCACAATATTTCCTGTAGACGCATTTATTTTATTTAACTTGAATGCTCTATTGCATGCAGCAAGGACAGTTAACAGTTTCACAGGAAATGTAATGTACTGGTAGCACTGGTGTATAGTAGTCAACGAACACAAAACCAGGGCAAATTAGATGAAAATATGGGAAATTCAAAAATTTATTCTTATAATGTTCCACTCAGGAATTTTCAGAAAAATCATGTTTTAATGTCGATGATTAGCAACACAAATGTGTATGTATATGAGATAATTCAGTTTAAGATGAGAATATGCTGAAAATCGTATCAGAATATCGTTTTCAGTGTCAAACCTTTGGTTTTTCGAAAAGTGTCAATTATGGATTTTAAGTCTTTACATTCCTCAATCTGCACTTTGTTTCTAATATTTTTCAAAAGAAAGAAGAGAGGCTTGTAATTTTCACATTTAATTTCTCCATTTGAGAAACGTGTAAAGTGAAACACTTATTTTTTTTTAAAAGTATGTGTTCAGCTCATTGAATTCTATATATTTCAATTGTTAAACTGTACCAATTTCAATCTTGGCCTTTGAACACAAATTGTAAGAGTTCGGTAAAGGCGACCCAAATAATGCCATCGAAGTATATAGAGTTTCATCACAAAGCATTGAAAAGTCAATAAAACTCAAGAAGTATCGATGTATTATCTCCAGCTATTTGTTAACTACTCAGCAAAAAAAGTTTGCTTAGGATCAGACCTCCCATTGTCGTGCTGGTTTGCTTAGATTTGAGTAGCGGATTAGCAATCATGCCACAAGCCTTAACCCTTTCAGGACCGAATTAAAATTGGAGGAAAAAAAAATATTTCAGTTCAAGGTCTTATTACTATGATCACAAAGGTTAACTGATATCAATTTTTATGTCCTCGGTATCCTGTATCTTCCTTACTGAAAAAAGAACTGTCGGTAAGACAAAAGCAAAGCATATCACTGAAAAAAATAACAAAACAGTGATTTTGACAAGTGAAGACAATGTTGCCTATAGGCACTAATTTTGCCGTTTTAAAACCACATACGTGACCCTACAAAACTGGCAAAGAAGGTTGTCAAAAGAATTTAACGATAAAGCTAAATCAAGCTAGTACTGTTGAGGTAGTTAGGCAACGATTCAATTTAAGTTTCAGCCAATTTACTGAGGTTATTAAAGATAGCTTGTTATAGATATCTGAGCCTGGTTCTAGCAAGGGCCGGAGAATTGTATTGTCGAGATAAAGGTTATTATTCAAAATAGTATAGCGTTCTCTGTAGCTACAGATTATAATGCAAAGCTGGCCAATTAGATAAATTCTTCCATTGCTTAAAAATTGCTGGTTTTTCATAGACTTTTCTATGTATTTTGAGGCGTAGATTCCAAAAATGCCAAGAATTTTTTTTTTCTTAAGAATCGTTTTCGATATATCCCCAAAAAACCTCTTTTTGCACTTTTTTTGTTTTATTTGGCTATATTTCCATGAATTTTTTTTCGACTGAAAAACGTTTTTCAGCATTTTTATTTCCTTTCAAACAGTATGCTGTTTGTGTGAATCGGATAAGATTTGAGGGAATTTCAAGCGCTCAAAGTCCAAAAAATTGACATTTTTGGTCTTTTTTAAAAATCACTAAATTTCAATTGCTCCATTTGAATGACAAAATCTTTTATTTTTCATAATTTTAAGATTAAAAATGAAAGACTATTCTTTTGCAAATATTTTAAGTATAATTTTGTGAAAATCGGACAGAAACTTGCAATAAAATTAAATGAAAATACATACGATTGTGTTTGTTTTATTCTTCGTTTCTTTTTAAATAAAAAACGTATGTATTTTCATTTAATTTTATTTCAAGTATTTTACTGTTTTTTCGAAAATATCATTAGAAAGGGAGATCATTTTTGAGTCGAAAAAATATTCATGGAGGCATAGCCAAATAAATGAAATAAGTGCAAAAAACGTGTTTTTTGGGGATATCTCGAAAACGATTCTTAAGAAAAAAAAAAATGGTTGCTATTTTTGGAATCTACGTCTCAAAATACATAGGAAAAAGTCCATGAGAAACCAGATCTTTTTTTTTGTAAGCTAGTGTTAGATATTGTTAAAATGTTGTCGCTGATCGGACAAGAATTTGTGAAGGGTGGGACGAGTAGAAAGGTTTTTAAGAATATGACTGATACAATCATTAATACAAGTCTGTGTTTTCTTCACTTCATTGTACTGTAAAACGACATTAATTTTGTTTCTCTGGAAAACTCCGCCACTCGCAGAATGTATGAGACAAAATGCGAAATCCTTAATATTACTATTTTCCTATCTTACGGATAAAAGTTGGTAAAGTGTCAGCAAACTAAAAAAGTAAAGAAGATTTTTTAAAGAGAGATCAATTCAAGATTTGGAAAAAAATTTGCAACTCTGTAATTATGTATTCTTTGAAATACTTCAGTTCTAAGTTTTATGCTTTACAAATCAGGAAAAAGTAAGAATTTCAGTATTTATGGGTTAAATATAGCAAAATCCTTATGTGACAGGATAATTAAGCTAAATTCCTTACTATCATAAGAAAGATAGTGTTTGGTTAACAGTACATAATACTTACGGATAATGGGTCATATGGGTAGCCTATATTATTTTATTAAAAAAAGTTTTTTTTTTTATAAACTGTAACTTTTGGTAATGTAAAAGTTTTGTCCTGTAAAAAATGTTATTTTTAAACCTAAATTATTTTCCCTTTGTCCAAAAAAATTTTAGAATTTTTGTTCTTCAATACACAATTTCGCCAAAATATGACCTTAATATTTGTTTGGTTTTTTTCAAGGGGTCAAGGGGGCAATTACTTAAGAATTACAAAAAGTGTTTCTAGTACCAACCCAGCTTACATATGCTGATGCACTATGGTTCAAAAGTAAATATTGATTTTAATAATGCTAGAATCGAAAATTGAATCTAAAATACCATTCAACAATTTTTGTTATTTATAACTATAAAATTTTCAATTTTTGTGACTGACGATCGACTGCAAAGAAAAGCTATAAAGTTCATTTGATTTTTTGTCACCCTTCACAATTCAGTTTTTCCGTACATCAACACAAAATGGCTAAACTTCCTCATCGACTCTTTAAGCGGGTTATAGAACATCACCTTAGTCGGTGTAATATTTTATACAATATTTTTTGATGACTTCGTACAAAATTACCCAAAAAGTATAGAAAAAGTTGATAAAATTCATAAATTTTTAGTTATTGTTGAAACCTGACTTCAGTATTTAATGACCAAGCATAGATGTGTAGTAGCAAAGAAGGAAAAGAATTTTAAGTGAAAAGAGGTTTCACATTTTGACAAGTTTTTGCTAATACTTTCTCATAGTCAGCAGAATTTAATTTTTCTGCAGAGCATTCCTTCAAAAACTTTTTCTTTTATTTTTGTTGCCACATAGCAGATGCAAGTAATTGGTATGCAAATTAAACATCACGCAGCCACATGCGAGCACTAAACTTACTATGAGGAAAAATTTAAATTTTTCATGTTGGAATTTTAGCTTTCATTTTTTTTTTTTTTTTTTTTTTTTTTGTAAATGCAAACAGAACATAACCAAACAAAAGAAATGAAAATATATCCAACTATTATAATTTGGGAAATGAAAACACAACTACAACGTAAGGTGCCGTCTGTTACTTTTGTTTTTTGCATCCCTAAAGTTTTTTTATAGAAGAAAAAAAATTCAAACGAATGAATTTTCTCAGGCACAAGAAAGCGCGTGTAGGGCATTTTTCTCAAGTGGGATAAAATAGAAGAGCTGATGCAAACTCGCTTTCGAGCTACTCCTCCGAGCATGCATGCGTATTATATTCTTGAAAATTTCAAAAGAAAGGTGCATACACTAAGTGCACAAATGAAAGTGCTAGTCAACTACAGCATTTAAAGTTAATAAGCAATATTAAATTTATGTACATACCAAGAAGAGCTTTCAAACCTGTAAGTGATGAGTTTACTAGGGAGAAGAAAATATATAAAATACTCATTACTGAAAAATTCAGAAATTATAGTGCACTTTAATTTTTCCTATAAGAAGCAACATTACTTAATGAGTTCGTCTTAAATTCAATTTAAAATTGTTGTCAGTTGGATGATAAAAAAATATCGTGCAATTTATGCACGTGTCTTATTGGCATTACTTTATGAACTTTGATCATGCATAAATATTGCTCAAAACTTTTTTATTGAAAGAGATTCATTTTTTCAAGTGAAAGCAAATTACTACCAGTTGGATATTTATTACATCTTACTGATATTATATAGAAGGCACTTCGAAATATTTAGCAATTAAGCTATGAAAATACCATTTATGTTCTTGAGAAGTTCATCTTTTATTACCTACAATGCTGAATCTAAATCTGGACAGAGCACTTTTCTAGCAAATAAGAGTCTTGAAATATCCATATAAAGTCAAAAGACTTTAACTCTGCACGTCCAAAAGTATAAGAAAAGTGATTTCTTATATACTACTATATCAAGGCAGGAATTTGAGTTATGTAAACTATATGCCCAAAGAGGTCCACTACTTCAAAACTTTAGCGAGAAAAATTCTAAGTTCAGATTTGAATTCAGCAGTGAAATGATATATTTTTCTTGCCAAAGTGCTAAAGATTAACTAAACTTAAAGTTATTTAAAGGTAAAATACATATTTCAGAGTTCGTTACTGCTATTCCGGACCATTAATATTTCTCAAATGTTAAAAATGATAACAGTCCTAGGAGCTCAACCTCGGAGTGAAAGATAATAATAAGCTATACATTTGTACAAGACTGTTTTGATAATTCATAAAATGGCTCAAAAGTCTCATAGAATATCGTGTATGCGAGTCAAGTAGTTTAAGGTCAAAGGTCACGAAACCCAGTTTTTGACAAAAACTTCGTTCTTTTGCTCTGAATGAAATTTGTAGTTTTCCCTATTCTCTACAAATATGGTCGTGGGCAATACTTTATACATTTAACCATTCGTAAGATAGAGTGTTTTCGAGTTATATTGAATCGATTTTTTCAGTTGATGAAAACTACCACGCCCACTTTGCAATTCATTCTAATTTTCGTACAATTTACGATATTTATAATCTGCATTCGATTACCAAATTTTATCACAATATCTCGCACGATTTGCGACATCTAGACGTTGTAAAAATTAATTTAGAGCGGTGCTACACATCTCGAAAGGGTTTTCAAAAACTTGAAACCTAGTGCAATCTTAATTTTGTTCATATGTGTACCAAAGTTAGGTTAGGTTAGGGTGGCGGCTATTTCAGAGCCTCACATAGACCACAAGGGTCCATAGTGTTACCACAAACTCTCTGCTACAGTCTTATTAGTAAATTCTGGTCCTTTCATTGTGGTGCTCGTCCAACATGAAGGTGCCTGTTGTTACAGTTAGTTCCTTCAGGGATATAAAGAATGGTTGCCCAAAGCATTATAACCTATAACTTACCAAAGCAGGGCAAAAGCAAAAAAGGTGTTCTATGGTTTCCTCTTCATCGGGTTCATGACAGTTTCTACACCAGTTATTGGATACTGCGCCCAGCCTGAAGGCATGATGCCCAATGAGGCAGTGGCCAGTCACAACCCTTGTCAATAAACTGCATTCACTCCGAGTTAAGGATAACAAATATTTAGTGTCCTTTCTATGGAAACTGGGCCAAAAATGTTTGGTTACCTTGCTCGTGGAAGAGGAAATGCACCTCGTATCCGCTACTGAGAGTAATTCTCTGTCTTTTGATAAGTAGTAGTGTTGAAGAGGTACTGAAACTTTTATGAGTTCTGAGTCTGACTGAGCACCCTGCTTTGCTAGTAAATCTGCCATTTCATTTCCTACAATGTCGCAATGCCCAGGTACCCACTGATGGAATACTGAATTCTCCTCACTTAGTGTACACAAAGCATTAAAACACTCTAGGACAATTTTTGACTTAATGGAATACGATTGTAGAGCTTTTAAAGCGGCCTGACTATCAACGTAGAAATGAAATTTTCTGTTACAAGCACCTTCTTTTAAGTAGACTGCTGCTTTATAAATTGCAGCAATTTCAGCCTGAAAAATGCTACACTCTGTCGGCAGTTTGAATGATTGGCTTGTTTTGCAGTTTGAGATGTAAAAACTTGCACCCACACCTTCATTCATTTTAGAGCGACCTGAATAGATGTTTATTACTTACGTCTGTTGGGTCCTCACCCTTTGACTTCCAGAATTCTCTTGAAGGAAACTGATATACTTATATTGGATTCCACATATTAGTGTCATCATAGAAACGGCTAAGCGCTCCCTACTCATCGCGTTCTATCTCAAGAACGATCAAATGTATAAAATATTGCCCAAGATCAAATTTGTAGAGAATTTTATGCTCTACAACTTTTCTAATAACTTTAAGTGCCATTCAGATCAAAGGAAACGAGATATTTATAAAAATCAGTATTCGCGACCTTTGACCTTTAATATTTTTACTCGCTTACACAATATTTTCTGAGGATTTTGAGCTTATTATCTTTCATTCCGAGACTCAATTCATTTTTCCCCTTAACACTTTGACGACCATAGCACACATGTGTCCCAAATACAAAAATATTCTTCAAACAAAGTTTTAACACGAAATCATTTTAATTATGTTACAAAACATAAAATGTGATGGTTTATTTGAAGTTTGATATAAGATACTAATTATTCATGTAACATTAGAAAATAATTTTCAAATAAATTGGACTCCCTGCAGGCACATAGGGCCAAATATGTTCCATAAGATTTATCGAAATCTAAAATCATATTTTATAATTTTCGCATATTTTTGGCTTGGTAACAGCCCAATAGAACATACTCATGCTTTGATTTCATTGGATCACATTTCAAAAGCTTATGGTCCTCAAAGAGTTAAATGTCTGGGCTGTAAGTAATCGAGGTTTAACAAAGCACATGCAACAAATCAAGTACAATATGAAAGTGACGCCAATGAAAAAATACAGATAGCACTTTAAAGATCGCTTCAAAACACTTTGTCCTTCACAAGACGTAATAAGTCTTTAAGCCCAATTTTTTCCAGTTATATATACCTAAAATTCTGAATTACTTTTATAAAAGTATGAAATATCAGATTAAATCATATTTACAAATCTGAGCTTTTACCCCCCGAATAACGTTCAGTAGAGATCAATAATTTAGAACATAATAACTATTAAAATTCAAAACATCGAAGTGTAAGTTCTTGTGTTTAAGTTCTCAGTATTGCAACTATAGTCGAACTTCCATATTACGAGTACAAACTTCTGTACAACGAATTATTCTTTATTACGAATTTATTTCATGAGCATTATTGTTGTTTTTAGTATGATCTCCATACAACGATTTTCTGTGTAATGAAAATTTCTATAATACGATTTTATTTCTGTACCTGTATTTCAAATACTCCAGCGTTTTGATCTCCATAGAGAGAAGTTTTCAAGTCATTTCTTTTTTTTAAAGAAAAATTTCAAAATACATATTTAGGAGAAGTCCAAAATAACTAATTAAAATGTAGGTAGCCATCAATAAACAAAAAGCTTTCACTAGTTCTCAGATAAACTATAAAGAATTTTGATTATAATAAAAATTTCCTACAATCATTAATTTTTATGGACATTAAAATGATATATATTACAGAATTCGCACACTCCCTGAGTCAAAATACCAGTTACACACAAACCTTCAATTTAAAGAACATATTTTTTTCAAGTACTTTTACGAGTGAACGGCTGGCTCAATGTTTTAATTAATGAGAAAGATAAGAAAGAATAATTTTTACTGTCATTAAATGACAAAACACCAAAAAGCCATCATGTGAATGAAATAACTCAAATTCATTGGCACCGACTCACTCCTTTCAAACGACATACAAACGTACGTATCCCGTAGTATCAGTTACTCCAAAACCAATTTTAACAAATTACTGCTGCTGCTTTTGCACAATCGCTGTTGTCGACGGTACCTATGGTTTTGCCATTTCATGATTTCATATCCAATTCACGCGTTACAATGAGTCATCGTCATGAGAAAGTGAGCAACAAAACAAAAAAAAAAAAACGGAAACTACCGTCGAAAATCGATGACAGCCGAGTGGACACAATGGAATTCATTATCTATCTATGATTTGTCATATTTGACATAGTTTTTTTTTTTTTCAATGCAGCTTAAATATCAGGGCGTCAGGACACAGGGGCTACACGAATGCTTAAACGTAAACGTGGGCAGCAGCAGAGGCACTTGTGTAAAACCCCATAAGTAAAATGGCTTACGTTTAAATGTATGTTAATTCATATATGAATGTATGTACAATGTGTTTGTATGAGCAAATGATTACTTAGGGTATATTTGAACAATATGGCATCTATGAGAGCTAAACAGGAAACACAGCCCAATAAATGAGCACAAGAAATTTGTATTATAGAATTTTATCTAAATAAACAAACATTAGTAAAACTTTGACCACTTTTGATTACCATTAATTTACCTAGAATATGTCTGATGTATATTTCACAATATGATGTATTGTGTTTATTTTACACTTTTTACAATCAAACTTACATTGAGCACTAGCAAGAGTAAACGCTGCTTGCTTCTCATACATTTTTTTTACCTAACAAATGTCAAAATTAGCTGATCGCCCAAAACAAAAATCGCTAGTCAGAACAATAATAACGCAGTGTGGAAAATGAGAGATCTTCGAGGAACACTGACTGAGACAAACTTATAATAATTTGATGCAGTTGACCTCAAATTTGCTATCAGATTTTGGTCTACAAACATATCGGCGGTTTTAAGTAATCGGAAAGTAACCGGTGACTGTCATGGTTACAAACGTTTTTCTACGACTTTTTTTATTTCAAGTCAGAAAGGCTTGGTGTCTGAGGCAAAGCTATTTCTCGTAAAAAAACATTTTTTTTTCTTAACACTACTCCGTCAGCACCACTCCTTAATCCTTCTATGGAGTTATCATTTTAGTCAACTTTTCTGAAATAGTTTAAATGCGGGACAAACAACTTAAATCAATGTTAAAGTCTGACACCATTTTGCTTTTGCATCTCTGATTTTTTTTAAAACTTTTATTTTAGAAGTACTGTAGTCTAGCGTCTATGAATTTTTTATAAAACTTTTTTTTATCAAAACATTCAAGAGATATACATTTGTGGAAAGAAATTTTTTTTGTTTTGAAATTCTCATAGCTCCGCGAACAACACAGGTATACAAGATCTAATATCACAAACGTACTATAGTATTTCCGAAGAGTTTCGGTGTACCGAATCCAAATATGACATCATAATTGCTCTATAACTCCAGATTTTTGATATATCCTAACCTAGCAGTGAAAAAAACGCATTTTTGGATAATATTTGCGCTAACCTCAAATAAAAGCCTTTCAGGTTAGGATATCTCAAAAATCTAACGTGGTAGAACAATTCAGCCCACCGAAATCTTTCGAAAAGACCTGTTGTATACCTGTGTAATCGGCCAAATAGGATTTTTGTTTTTCTTTTCACGTTTTGTAAATCATGATAACGTTCTTAAGTTTCAAAAATAAATAGCAGTTTTTAACAATGTAGGTATGTACTGATCGATTTTTTTCAAAGTTCATTCAACAAATTTTAAGTTTAGTTTGATAATGATCAATTTTTTTTTTATTGAATTTTAATATTTTTAATTATCCGTGTTGAATAATATCCGCAGATCAGAGATGGAAAAGCAAAACGGTTTTTGATTTCGCATCAAGTCTATCAATCTTTTACAAACCAAACACTTTTCGGACGAAGCATTTTTGATTTGGCTGAAATTTTTTTTATGAGTTCTGCATCGAAAAAGAAGGGATACGTGTTCGAGGGTTTTTTTCTAACAAAAATGTCTCGGTCAATTTTCATAAAATTCGTTCTGTTTGTAAAAGAACGTCCCATATACATTATAACTTTTATATAAGAATTTTATATAAAAATTGATTTTTAAACTTTTTAAAAATGTTATGGGTCAGACTTCACTGTGGGACTGAATTTAAGAGTCTGCTGTAGTAACTAAGTACTAAAATTACAAGTATAAAAAAATAATAAAAATTAAATTAATAAACTTCAATTGTCAACAGAAACCTATTAACTTATAGTCGCAGACTTGAGGCTCAACAAATATTTTTATTTTGTCGATAACTACTCGTATCGTTTAAGAGATACTACAAAATATAGTTTTTTTGACTACCACATGATAGTGTTGTTATACATTACTGAAAAAAACTTAAGGACCGCCAACAGTACTAGCAAGCTCATATAGAGCAAATGGAAGATATATCATCCACTTATAGCCTTTGGGTTGGGTGAATCTTTCTTTCTGAAATAAGACAAATTTTTTAACAAAATCACTTGCTCTGAAGAACTGGAAAGATCTCGCTTATTCTTGCAAGTTGGATAAATAAAATAATATGAGCTTGCAAGCCATACGACCTAACTTTCCACTATATATTTACACGTATTTATGAATAAAAGAACAAAATTACATGCACGATTTCTAACCAAATGATTGAAGATCTTATCTACTTATAACATTTACTCGAGGGATATTTACAAATATGTAACTTTTGCTATATATTTTTTTTTTTTTTAAGTTTTCCAACAAAGTATTTTGTGAATGCAACTTGCTTTGTTATACCGGACGTTATGATTTTTACAACTACGCTGACAAGCTACGTATAATGACGTTCTTCCTTCACATCTTTTGTTGAATAAATTAAGGTACTGAAGAGTGATTATGATATCAAAGCGTCGCGTAGTCGTTAAAATGTCTGAGTGGTTTTACTTTAATGTCATCGTATTTCTTCACGCAAAATTTATTCAAAATTAAAAAGTTTTTTTTTTTTTTTTCATTTTCATATACATATTCATATATTTATATCTTTATTAAATGAAAGAAATTCTACTAAAAATAAATTTTATTACCCAAAGCCAAAATCAAAATAAAGCAAAATAGTTTTCTTTAGTATCACTCATAACATTTATGCAGAATAATGACCGGAAAAATGAATATTAACAAAACTAAACGAAAACAAGTCAAAATATTGGTCGTAAAAAAAAGGGGCGATATAATGTTATAGCAAGCAAATTATATCTCATTTGAACATTTGTTATAAAAATAGTTATAAATCTGTGTCAGGACAAAAAATGAAGGAAAAAGAAAAACCCCGCTGTGGCACATATTGGTATTTTCTTAAGGCATAGTGGTCTTTTTGTTTATTGTTCTTCATCTATTAGAGTAGAATATCTTATCATTCCAATATTTAATTTAACGTTGGCTATAAACGGAATGAAAAAATATGCGTAGAAAGCTAAAAATTAATCACGAATAATTTATTAAATGCGTAAGTAAATGTTTCAAGTATTAGGGAAAAAACAACTTGGGGAGGCGTTGTATATTTTATCGCAACGCACAAAGGAAAAAAAAAAAAAACTTTTTCTTTAAATTTCACTTTAGATTTAATGTAGAAATCCAAAAAAGTAACAATAGCAATCGCATTTGCAGTAGAAAACATTATTTATTCAGAGCTAAACCGACGTATGGGAAAAATTTTACGTACCCTACCCACTAAGGATTTGTTTTTTTCTCAGAAATTTTTCATATGGGACTATTCAGTCTCAATTAATTATACTGTGATTACAGCGATTTTTGTGAAAATTTCACCAAAAAATCATGTGAAAATTGTAGCCAACAGAACAAAGGCGCAAGCAAGTAACCGTAAATATTATGCAAGTCTTATGACAATAAGAAAATTTGAAATATTCAACCTTGAAAAAACTGAAATGTTTTATTTACCAGAGAAAAGAGGGTACAAAAAATTATGCTGTCTTTATATTAAATTTAGTTTTATAAAGTATATCGAGAAAGTCCGTTTTGAATACTTATGTCAAAATATAAAATCGCATGACTTTGGAATGTATCACACAAGCCAACAAACTTTGGCCAAGCCTCTCTCCTGCTCAGAAACCAGAATATATTTTTCAAAAGGTTTTTACTTAATCGAATCCAAGGTCAGAATTTTTCTGATGGCTACAGTTTTCAATGTATTCTTGCTAAATCATGGTTATTCGAAATATTTGAGGTTATGTTACATCGAGAAGTACTCTTTTTTACGAAGCCATTAATGGTGTCCGAAGAAACTGCTCTTTTTCTTCAAAGCGCATATTAATTTGTTCGGGATCTTTTTTTATCTTTGAGAAATCGCATGTTGAAATTAAGTAGATCGATTTATTTCTAAGTTTTTAGAAAGTTATCGAATTATTTATAAAACTCAAAATATGTTGAACTTAAAACATTCAGAAGCTTTCAAACCCACATAAGCGTATGCAAAGCAAGCAAGCCGTCCTTAAGATGGCAGATTTGGTACGCGAAATCACATTTATTTAATTTTAACGTACGATTTCTCAACGATGAATAAATATATCCATACATATCCAGATTCGTTTTGAAGAAGAAGAGTACACCCCATTAAGGGTTTCATAAAAAAAAAACTTTTTGATGCAACATAACCTCAAAAATCTCTTAAGAAATTGAAAAACTCGATAGCCTCTATCTCTGGAACTAATCATGCTAAAGGTTCAAAGGTTATCGGTAATTTAATGTATGTAGTTTTGAAGTTAATAGTATGTTTTTCGATTAATTCGAATAAGAGAAAAACATGTTGAACTGTCTCTAATTCAAAACGTTATTGGTGCAACAAATTAAATTAGAAAAATTCTAGAATCACCTGTGTTCAGCAGCTGCTCATCTTTAACTTTATACCAATAACAAAATGTTGGCAAAATGATAATGAACATATGTATGTTAGGATGAACTAGGGTAGTGAATTACTTTATAGGCCTCACTTCTGATTTTCTTGAAACTTTAATAAGTTAGGGTAAGTGGGTGGTCTCCGACTGTTACTCAGGGATTACATCCTCGAATATGTCCAATGATATATCCAACTCTGGTGTGTTAGCAAAGCCCGTGTTGGACATATTATAGTGATCCCCGGCAGAAGCCCGCCGCGAAGCCGGCGTTGGACATAAGCCCTGAGTCGTTGTCGAAGGCAGCCTAATTATCCTAACGTACTAAAATCTTCCTAGACTAAGCTTCGGATGAACAAGTTTGGCCTAGGAAAAACTAGTTTATCCTAAAAAGAAGCTTGGCTGGTAAAATATATATTTATATCGGAAAAAACACTAGTTTTTTTTTTTTAAATTTCACCAACGCAATTATCGGCTATCATTATCGGCAGATTATAATCAGCTCAATATTCAAGCACAAGTATTGGAACCCTCTCCAGCAAGACTAATTCATCTGATTTCAATCGTAACTCCATTGCCAATTGGCTCCAACAGTTGGACAACTATTTAATCGCATGCATGCGTGTGTTCTTATATTTGCTTTAAAAGTAAACTTCAACAGTTTTATAACATAAAGATTTAGAATTTAATTCGACCCTTATAAATGCAGTTTATACCAGACAAGCGTCGACTGCAGCATGAGCACTCCGTAATTTATGCATTTTTCGCACACTTACACACAGTTGACATTGCAGCAACACCAACATTGTTTGCTATGCTACAAATAGCTAAATCAGCAACAAGAACAACAACAATTGCATCAGCTGAAACAACAGAAATACCGGATAAAAACAACAAACAAACGAATGCTAGTGGTAGCGAAAAGTTGCACGAGTAATAGCTTTAGTGTAATAAATTTTACAAAACTTTCGCTTTGTGTGCGTGTAAAAGTGTAAAATTACACGTTATTTTGTTAGGTCACGTGTTTATGAGGGAGGTTCAAAAAGTTGACATTAGTCGATGTGGCCTGAAAATTCAATAAGTTTTGTACTGTTTGATGGCTAATATTTTTGCTTTTAGAATATGCAAATATTTTCCAAAAACATTTATTAAATCTATTAATATAAATATTTTTTTGAAGGTACTCCTAAAATCGCCTTTGACCTTCAGTACAAAGAAATCAGAGCGTCTTCACACTTTGGGTAGCATCAATTTACAAATATTTTAATCTCAAAAACCTTTAAAAATTAGACAAATTTTGTCCGCTTAGAGGGGAAACTTAATTGGTTATGTAAACAGAGCAACATTTTTAATATATCCAACATCCAGGGTATGTTCACTTTGCCATTCAGTTTGTAATGCATAATAGGGGGCGTGGGAGCTAAAGAAAAGAGTATATATTTTTGATCAGTGTTACCAGATTGGCAAAAATGTGTGAAATCGGTTCATGGGCGTGGTGGTGCCGTCATCAATTTTCATATCCATAAGTTTGCTTACGGCAGGGGCATGCGTTCGTTTAAACACCATTTAAATATCGAAAGTCTTTGTTAACTTTGGCATATGCTATTTCTTGCTAGTTAGGTAGGAGTGGCAGTCAGTTTTTGGACCGACTCACTTAGACCAGTTGTAATACCACTGGGTATTTAACAATACTATTTCATTGACGCCTCTACATCTTCTACAGAAGTTAAAAAACTTAAAAGACCTAATCTATCCGCATGTCTACCGATGAGGCAGTGGCCTATTATGACAGCAATAAACTGAAGAAACACCATATCTAGTGTGGGATACCAGTTCTATTTCGGGGGATATCAGTTCCATTTCGGCCTGCTAAACTTTGTTATGTGGCTATTTGAACTTTGGATCTATCTTGTTAGTTAGGCTTACATAACATATCATTTTTCAACAGCGACTTGTAAGTTAATCGTCAACCCTAGCCTAGCAAAATGATCAGATTTGCAATCGCCATAAATATCCTAATATCCTGGCTGCCAAATAAGGTGAAAGTAACTTACCTGACTATCTTAATAAACGTTTATGTCCCTTTTGAATAAAAACATTTCTGTTTAGCCCGGATGCTACCTTTTCTTTAGCCATAACTTCTGTCTGAAAAACGCTAAAGTAGTCTGGCAACCTTTTTTACGGAATACTGCTTTTCAAGTTGGAATGTGATTTATATAAGCCATCGTTAATGGTATTACTGGAACTGTATAGTTGGAGGGTACGGAACTATGAAGGATATTCGAGTGTCTTCTTTTCCCTTGAAACGGCGAAAAATTTCCCTACATATGTCCAATAGCAGATCAAACTACCATCCCTTTACCTAATAAGTCAAGGGGAATGTGATATAGAAGATGTTCCAAGGTATCAGTCAGTGTAGTACTGAGAGCACCATTGTTGCACATGGAAGAGGCCATTTGAACTTTGTGCAATTGTTTGTAGTAGGTGTCCTTGTAGTGATATAATAGAGTTTCTTGCTGGATACCTGTAAGGCAATTTTTGGATATTTTTGACCCTCCTATATTAGTTTATTAAAGAAATGAACAGCACTTCATTAAAATTGATTGTAAAAGATGATGATGCTACTTTTCCATATGTACACATTTTCTTTTTCATTGTGACACCAGCCTTTAAAATAACATTATTTTGTAAAAGTCATTAGTTAAGTGCTTCGATACTTCCAGACAAGGCTCATATTACTTTGTAACCTTGAATAGAGCTCTGTTTCGTTGATGTTATCAGTTTGGCCTTGCATTCCTAAATCTTGAAATTTAATGTTTCCAAGCAGAATAGTTTGATGTGGGCGTTGATTCTTATTAAAGATTTTTTTTGTATAGATTTTAGGAATAAGAGCATATTTCGTCCTTTAATTTAAAAAGTAAAAATATATTTATAAAAGATTGAACTTTTTACCTGTAAATATAAAAGCTGACCTATCCTTTCCAATTGTCACATATCCGTCATAAATTCGTGGACACTCGACGTAGACGCAATGCATAAAAGGCGCCACACACAAGGAACATTGTTACTAACAATGTTGCATTCCGCCTCCGCCTTTTGTGCGGAGTGAATGAGAACCAATGAGCATACTAAGCTGAAACTCTTAGAAATTATAAATTATTGGGATTTTTTTGAAAGTCTAAAGGGAGGCCGACCAATACTTATAAGTAATTTTTGAAGTCACTATTATGTCCAAATTGTTTCTACATATCCAGAGCCGCATTACGTTTTTTGCCGCCCCTACGGCAATCACATTAAGATGCCCGATGAATGCGATTCTCCAAAAAAGTCATAATGTTTTGAATGATACGTAAAAATATTTGATAACCTTTATTTTTTTTTAGATGCGACCCTGTTCATGTCTAACCATTGATCTCAATTTTAAAAATCTTTAATTTTTAATGTTTCTTTCATTGCAGCACAGATTATCCAGCAGCATGCAGCTTGTAATTTGCAATCAGAAACAGCGAGTAAGCAAACAATCTAATGGTTTAGCAGCAGATTTATTGATGCAGCACTAAATTGTAGCAATACCGCCAGCCAACAACAACTAATCCAAAGATAACAATAGCGCTAAGAAATATTACTGCGACACGTACATTTAGCTGACGCCAACACAGATTTACATAGTACATGGTTGCTCGCCCCAGGATGAAGAGCAACATCACTGGCAGCAAAAGTTCCACTACTACAACACAGAACTCCTTCCCACGCACTGCTAAAAGGATACGCCTAATGCGCATTATTTCATTTTGAGTGCACAGGCTTCATATGAAAGTTAAGTTTTCTATCGAATTACTGCAAGGGGTTACCTTGGTGCAATTAAGCATTTAAGTTTGGTATTACGGTTGGGAATTAAAATGAAATCGTATGTTGAATGCAGACGGATTCATAAAAGCAATTAGCGTTGATTATACCCAAGTGATGTTTTAATAGTTTGCTGTTAATTTTATATGTTTCACGAAAATAAACGAAAGGAAACAATTTTAATTAGCACTGCTGAGTTTATTATTAATTTAGCAGCAACGCAAAAAAAAAAAAAAACCATTGCAACATCGTATGTGTGAAGCATTATCCATTATCCAAAGAATACGCAGAACTCACAGGATTAAGTTAGAAAATATAAAATGCAAATATGCAAAATGAAAAGCGGTAGTAATAGCAGAAAACGACAACAACAACAGCAACAGCAGCAGCAACATCATAATTGTCAACAGCTGCGGCAGCAAGAATATCACAGCAAGCATCCCATTCACAGCAGTGACAATAGGAGTAGTGACAGCGAGAGAGTTGTTAAAGGTTCACAACAAAAAGGGTAACAACAACAGCACAATTGACGCGACGACATAAGTGAAGTGCGAACATTTTCGAAAAAAAAAAAAATATATAAAAATATAATAAAAACAATTTAACATTAAGGTTGACAACAATGTCAAGAACATTTTTGCATAACACAATTGACAAAAAAATTCAATAAGAAATGAAGAATAAGTCTCCGAATCGGTAGAACAGTAAATTTGTGATACTTGAAGAAATTTCATAAGTATATTAGACAGTAATTTAGCAAAATAATTGTAAGTTAAGCTACAGGGGACTGATAGTTTGTATGTGTTGAAGCATTGAATTTAAGAATTCATTTAAAAATTTGTTATTTTTTTGTAAAAACTTTGAGCACGAGGTCTTTTGTCTTAACAAGAGATCAAAAAATTTAACTAAATTTACTTAGAAAAAATAAGAGTTTATATATTTGAAAATTTTGTGAAATTAGCATATACTATAACTATAAAATTGAGTACTCGAAAAGCTTCATATTTCTGAAAAAAGCTCCTTTAAGTTACTTAGAAGAATAATTCTTTTAAAGGCACTTTTGTCACTTGAAGCTTGCTGATATATAGTTCCAGAAAGTTCAAGAATTGGAATCGACCATGAGAGAACCCCGTTTTTGAGCTACTTTAAATCAACCTAACACTTAATCTCCACTTCATTTTCGTTCTTCAAATTCAACTCAATTATCACTCAAAACTCTAACTAACCCAATTTGCTTCTCTTCGAAATATTTAACGAAAATCTATAAAGCCACACCCACGTTTGGTGCGCGCAAGCAAAATCGATGATTGACCTAAATATAACGCAACATATATTGCCAACACTGATACAACAACAACAGCAACAGTTGGAACAACAACAACAACATTCTGTCGAACCCATTAGTATTGAAGATTTCCTCGATACGGTTATCGGCAGTAGCAGCAGCAGCATTAGCAGCAGCAATGAGAGAAATAATCTTCTACTACAATATGCTACCGAGACTGCAGCAAAGTCAGTCATCTCCAGCACTTTCCCAACAACTTTTGCCTCCAGCTCTGAGCGTCTCTTTAATTTTACACTTTTTGGCCTCTATGATAATGACACGCTGCCAACATTTCAATATCCCTACGAGGATGGAGTCGAAAATTGGACAAAGACCTGCTCCGATGTCTATGATCCATATCATCCTGAGTCACGTCTTGAATTCTGGGTATGTGGCATAGTGCTGAACATCGTAGGCATACTCGGCATTATTGGTAACATCATTTCGATGATCATCTTGTCACGCCCACAAATGCGTTCTAGCATTAATTATCTGCTCATTGGTTTGGCACGCTGTGATACCGTACTCATTATTACGTCCATGCTACTATTTGGTATCCCTTCAGTATATCCTCATACGGGTTATTTCTTCTTCTATTACAACTATATATATCCATATATATCGCCGTGGGTTTTCCCCATAGCAATGGGTGCGCAAACAGCCAGCATATATATGACATTTACGGTAACGCTGGAGCGTTATGTTGCCGTTTGTCATCCGTTGCGTGCACGTGCGCTCTGCACGTACGGCCGTGCAAAGGTTTACTTTATAGTCTGCGCGATTTTTGCATTGCTCTACAATCTTCCCCGTTTCTGGGAAGTGGTAACGGTCAGTTATCAACCCCCCGATAGTGCTGTGATGTTGCATTGTGTACGCCCTTCGCCGCTGCGTCGTAATCTCACCTATATCAATATTTACATACATTGGTGCTACCTCATTATCAATTATATCATACCTTTTCTCACCCTGGCCATACTCAATTGTCTCATCTATCGTCAGGTGAAGCTCGCCAATCGTGAACGTCAACGTTTGTCGCGTTCCGAGAAACGTGAAATCGGTCTGGCCACCATGTTGCTGTGTGTTGTTATAGTGTTTTTTCTTTTCAACTTTCTCGCGCTGGTTTTGAATATTTCCGAAGCTTTCTATAGCTTCATCGATCATTCGCTTACGAAAATCTCCAATCTTCTGGTGACCATCAATAGCAGCGCGAACTTTTTGATTTATGTCATCTTTGGCGAGAAATTCAAGCGCATTTTTTTGTTGATTTTTTTCAAGCGCCGCCTCAGTCGTGATCAACCGGATCTCATACACTACGAGAGTTCCATATCGAACAACGGTGATGGCACGGTTAATCATCGCTCTTCGGGACGTTTCTCACGTCATGGGACTCAGCGTAGTACGACGACCTATTTGACCACGACCTCGGGCAATAATACGCTGAACAGTGTGCGCTTGACGCAGACACACACCTCACCGGGCGTTGTGAAGATCAAACGTAATCGTGCCCCATCACCCGGGCCGTGTGTCTACTATCCGGCGCGTGACCTACAGCGTGCAGCGACGAACCCAATGCTGACGTCGAATAACAATACGGCGCTGGGCTGTGACTGGGCAGATATAAAGAATGTCCAGATGACATCGGGTTTCTGAAGTTGCGCTAGACTTAGGTTATTTTGGTGGATGGTATGGCCGTGTATATACGAGTGCGTGTAAAGTAAAGTAACATTAAGGTTAGTGGTAGCTAGTTTTGAAGACATATTACGAAATACATGTTGAGATTATTAGCTTAAGATTTTATGCTTTACTTTCAAATGTGTACAATATATGTATAAAATATATCTAGGATATAAATAAGAAAATTCTGCAGAGGTCGAAATTGCTTAGCAATATATTATTTGAACAAAGGCACACCAATTTATATAACTTTCGTTGGAAAGTAATTTAAGGTCTTGTATTTATAATTGAAATAGTCTCCTTCTAGATTTTTCTTTCAAACGATATAATGAGACCATAAGCCAAGGTTGGTCAGAACTTAATAATAAAAATTAAAGAGCAAGACTAGGGATGGGTACATTATTTGGATAAGGTTATCGAAACTAATGATAACTCTTCCCTTGAAAAAAATAGAATGATCTAAAAAAAAAAACAAAAGACATAATTCAATTCCAAGTAGGCATATCTTCTTAACAGGTCTATAGCTACTCGTACATTATCTGACTTTTTGTAAGCCCCGGTGATTCACAGAAAACATGAAAGGTAAACTTTTAGACTTCAGTATTCACGTAGTTCAACAAAGTACAAAAACACTACCTTACAGGGCGAAAATTCGATTCTTGATGACAACTTTCTAATATGAGGAGTTCGTTACTGAAAGTTACAAGAGTGAATTAGATCAAATGTGAAAGTACCACATCATTCAAGGATTAGGTTTTGGACAAGCAAAAAAGTATATGAAGGAGGGAGAAGGTCTTCGCAGCACTGACCGTGAAATTTTTTATCACAACTAAATCATCGGAAACGATTCTGAAGCAGACAGAGACTTGCTCTATTCGGGAGACTCATCTAAGAAAATTGAAAACCATTCTTCTCTTTTTGTCTCGTTGAAGGTTTTTGATAAGATCGTGGTGGCTATCGGATCAATTATTTAATTTTGACTTTCATGATGAAGCCAACTGTGTTCATATCTCTGCAGCCAAGAATTGGGTTCTGGAATGTCTTCCGAGCGAGCCTTCAAAAACGCCATGAAATTGGAATTCTCGTCGTTGTTGTCCCCTCGTAAAGGCAGACCCTGTATTGCCAATGCTTTCAGCGTGCTGAATACTTTCATCAACTCTCCGATTCTCGATCATCTGTTTCGAATGAGCAGACGATATTGCTTGCATAACGTTCAACCGAGATGGAGAATACTCGTCGAATGAGTTTTCTGCGAGTTGGTATTTACCCACTCGGAATTTTTCGAGAATTGAATTGCTCAAGACAATGCCACCAAACTTGGTATTGAAACGTTTGATGGTACCATTAAACATCGGAAAAAGGCAAAATTTTTTTTTTCTTTTAACTTTACTATTACCATTCAAAAGAAGCCGCATTGGGTAGCTAGCTATTAAATAAAATACGGTATTTAGTGTGAAATCAATAAGGAGTGGATGCTTTCATATACAGCGAAAAAAGCGAAAAATATGTCATAGGTTAGTTAAAAGGGTCGCTTGCTTATACCAAATTTCACTCGGAGGCAGTTTGCCCATTGTGGTACCCAAGATATATATATATATATATAGTCCCGTCTTTGTTCCTTCAAAATCTCACTGACTGAGCGTGAACCATCCAGAAACTTTGGTGAGATTGAGGTTCAACTCGGCTAGTTCCTCAAGACCAACAAAGAACACAGAACCAAAATATTTGGTTCGTTTCCTCAGTAGCCTCAGACATTCGCAGAGTAGATGCATAACCGTCTCATTATTTTCTTCGTCTCCAAAACTCCTGCAGAAATCTGGGGAAGGCGCACCATATTTGGCAGCCATAGGGTCAATATCACAGTACCCCGTCAGCACTCCTACAACAGTTCTTAACTCTATTCTGCTCTGCTGAACCTTAAAAGAGTTTGTGTCCTTCCTAGACTTAGTTTAGGCTGCGTGTTTCGAGAAGTTCTGCATTCGACGATAAGGTTCCACCTTCTGTTGGTTTGTTTCTTGGTTATGTTCTCTATCCGATAGTCTAGTTCCGCCAGCGGTATGTTAAGATCTACCACTTTTTGATTCTCCGGTTGTTCTTATACTATTTTGGCACATTCGTCAACTTTCTCATTCCCGGAAATATCCATATGACCCAGCAAAGCTCTATAGTATGCTGTCGTATTGAACGTAGTGACTCCTTGATATATGAAATATACTCTGTATACCTATGTATATACCCTACGATCAGAAAACTTCTCATGCAATTTTATATGAAAAAAGAAGAATGACTTGAAATTTTTTTCTTATTTAAATACAGTGAAGCCCATAGGTGCTATTATTTTCAGATATGACCATTTTGAGGATCAGTCTAATATATACATACAAGTAATGCGATTGCAATGATTCAACGTTGATTTTAATAAAACATTCAAGGGGCATTAATAAAAGTTGGCACCATTGTACTCATTTTACCTGCGCGTGAAATGAAATTAATTTAGTTTTTTGTGCAAAAAATATAAATGCTAATTACATTTTAATATTTCACGGAAGCATTTTTTATTTTGTAAATAAATTAAATACTGAATTTACTAAATCCGGCATATGGAAGCCATTAAAGATACAAACGAATAAAAAAACGACGGAAACATTTTTGTTTTGTGTGCCGATTTGCCTGCTTTTAATTTAATTTTGTTTTATGTAAAACTTTTTTAATTTCACAACGTTTATCCCCACTACAATTCAATGCAGCAAAATTATTTTTAATTTGCCATTTCATTCTGAACTTTTGATACCATAGCATGCTACAGCTACACAAACTTTCATTGATATTCGCTTCCGTTTGTTTTCCCAGGACAAAACAGAACATAATCCTCCCAGCAGGTGGCATCACTACTATGGCGTCTACCATTTCAAAGCGCATCTCTAGTAAGGAATTGAGTGCAAAAGGAATTGTTGCTGTTGTGTCATAGAAAGCGCAAAATTGGTTTCATTTTAAACTTCCGCACGAAATCGTTTTGTAGTTTGGGACGACGCAAACTTCATATCAAACGAAAGCCAATGGCCAATTGAAGCAGAAAATCGTTTGCGCTCATTTGTGAAACCTCGCAACCGGGTCACGCTACTCAACAACAACGTTGTCGTTGTAGGTGAAAACGAACTTTTTTTTGTCGCTTTCAATTTCAACTGTGCATGGATGGCACTCATCATTAATATTTTTTCTCAAAACTGCTTTCAAAAATTTTGCTACGCACAGTAATTAAGTAGAACCTATCGCTTGGAATTTGAAATGGAAGTCTGCTTTCACTATCAGTTTGTATTCTATTGTACTTTCCAGAATTAAAAGAAAAGTTATCGATAATTATGAAGACAATTTGATACCACAATATTGACCCACAAATGGCTCATTTTTCGTATTTTGCCCATCGCTGCACTATAACATAGAGGTGTTAGCGGTAACATCGACCTCTGTTACTGAAATTGATGGGGAAGTTGATACTTCATCAGCTTTCATTGCGAGCCTTCCAAAAGTAGTCGCTTCTTCTGGGATACCTGAAAAGTCTACCCCATAAGAGATTTCGGGGAAGTAGAAGTTTTATAGGACGGAACTCGGAATGATATTTCAGTAAGGCAAGAATTTTTGTTATTTTTCAGAAATGGTAGGTAATTAGAAGGTTGTAATAATTGTATTGAAGGCAAGTGGTACCCGCGGCTTCACACACGCACTTTCCGTTGTTTTTTTCATAATGGCATTGCTCTCCTAACATCTCATTTTAACTTCTCTCTTCAAAAGTGACAAAAAATTAAAAGAGAGTTTGTTTTTTAAACTTCGAGGCCAAATACAAACGGTACAATTAAAAAAAAAAAAAAAAAACAACAATAACAGCGCAGAATTCAAGAAGTAACGAAAAATCAAACTATAATTTTTGTGTGAGGCTTTGCATTATCCTAAAAAAAGGGTATTTAACTTTAAAAAATAAAAAAAAGTATGCAATAACCTTCTCTAGCATAAATATTTTGTTTCAAAAAAGAAATTACTAAAATCGGTTAAGTATATTTTGAGTTAAAGCGTTACAAACCATTTCCATTTGAGCGATTTTATATATATAGATATGAATATGAGTTATATGTTGAAGAATATCTGCGAGAGTTAATTGTAAACATCAATCAAATACTTAAGAGCACTGGTGGTTTCCATGGAGCTTACATAAATGAGTCACGTGCTGCATTATTAGAATTTTGTGTGGGCTGAATAAATCGTAAAAGCATAATCCGTACAAAATCAAAAATTATATAATTCATTCATTTTTTATTAAATTTAATTTTCTTTTTATAAACATTACAAATACACGCAAATCTCTTTCAAAATCTGCTAAAAAAAGTGAAAATATTCTAAGCAATTCCCACAGCTGTCTTCAGGCAAAACTTACTCATCCTGTCATTGCTCAGTTAAGAGACTTTGAACTGAAATCTCCAAAGGAAAACCCAGTGACACATTAAGGCCAGTCAAACATTTTTGTGTCCTTTTTTATGATTGGTAATGACATCGCTCCTGCGGTTAAACGAAAATGTTAAACAAAAGACGACAAAACATCGAAACGAAATTTTCACTTAAAATAAACCGATAAAAATCGAATTTCGTAAATTGACATTAAATTGTATTACTGTGTGCGTTGCCATTTTGCTTTCATCTTGAATTGTTTTTGCGCCACAATGTTGCCATAAACGACGCCATGATTGCAAATTGTTTTTGTGGCATATCCTGCTGGTCGAGTTTCTTGCAATATTTATGATTTTCCATTTCTGTTATGTATTTTGGCAAAGTGTCTGTAACGATTTGTTTGTTTGTTTGCTGACTGTGTGGGTGGATTTGATAGGCGTTGCATAAAACATTTAAAACGCCAGTGGAAATGTTAAGCCTTCAAGTTCGCCGTAGCGTATGCAAATACCATAGCCGTTTAGAATTGGCGCAAAAGCGGCTTAAGGACATTTGCTAATATATTATTTATCAAAGAAATTATTTGATTTTTTTTTTGTTGTGAGAAAACGATTTCAATTTTAAACCTATATTTAAATATTTAATGCCTTATTGCTTCCATTTAATTTCAGGACATATGCCATTGGTTTCTCATAATTTATTCAAAGATTTAAGATGCGATATCTTTTTGCTTAAAGAGAATTTTAATTTAAGAACACTTTGTTGATTTTGAATCCATTAAGTTAGTGGTATCATTTGTCCTCAAAGTTTGATCTTCTTTTGAAAGTAATATCATATGTTTGTATATTTCATCAGCATTTTGTTTTGTTTGCTTAATTTTGGGAAAAGTTTTAAGATACAATAGCAAATCTGGTATATTGAAACATAAAATAGTTTGGTTGCTATGACTTATGCATTCATCCACTCTTATACCATACCAAGAATTATCTAATTTAGTCTTAAACAAAAAGTTCGAGGCACATAATTTTGAAAATCTTTAATCTTTGTGGTCCTTATCTTCTTACTGAACAGATTCACTCGTATTTTCAACCGACTTTATTCATCTTCTTCGAAGTGATTCTTTTAGCTTCGGGAACAAAGGAAAGTCAGATGAAGCCATGCAGTTGAAATCGATGGCATTCGTTGAATTTTTAGCTTGAAATTATTGCAAAATGATGGCTTTATGTAATGCTGTATTGTCGTGGAGCGAAGTCCATGAGTTGTCCTTTCACAAATCTGACCGTTTTTGACGAAATTTCTCCCGCAAGCAATTCGTGAAGCCAAAATAAAATTTCTTATTCACCGTGTGCCCTTCCAAAAGAAATAAAGAGTGCACCACATCATGGTAATTGAAGACTCTAAGATTTTCTGGGTGTTCCTGTCCACCTGTCTGCCTACGGCTTCCGTCAAAGCGCTGTTCGACTTGTTATCCTTTCCTGATGGTGGGGCCAATCTATTGCCAATGTTTTTTCAAAACTTTAGTTAAGATGGGCTTATGATTGGTCTCTCAAAGCCAGTCGTTTTAAACAATGAACGTTCCTCAATGAGCCGTAACCTTTTCATGGATTGGTTCCGAAATAAAATATTAACTTTCCCATTTGGCGTTTCACAATTGAAATAAGTATCTCGTTAGGATGGAATTAAGCTAAATCTCTGCCGCCCTATATTGAACCACCTAAAGGCAAACATTTTATTAAGTACACCCAGTTACTTCGTCAACAAATTGTATCCATTATATATTTTTTTTTGGTCAAGCTTAAAAGTACATTAGCGGCTATTTACAATGCTGACAACTTTCAAATGGTTTTTAACTTTTGCCATTTCACTTCGTTAAGTTGCCACAATTAAGCTGACTTTATCATTCCAGTTAAGTGTGCTCCAACTAACACAAATAAATTGTTTAACTTTTTCCTTAGCGGTTTTGCTTTTAATGGTCAATTTTAGTCGTCTGCCTTTCGGTCATTAATGACTCAAAAGCTAGAAAAAATGAACAGTTTTTCGAACGAAAATAGCAGTGAGTAAAAAGGATTAGTAGAATTAGAGCAAGTAAAAAATTAACTTCTATTCTTTTTTCGCACCAATAAAAATAAAGAACAACAGAGTCCTTCTAATTACAAGGGGGAATGAACGGATGTGGATAATGAGCTTGTGAAACCGGAACTGTGGTGTGTTGTATTATTTATTATTCAACACAGTCTAACATACACTACGGAAAAACATTAACAGACACCAGCATAGAATACTCAAATGCCCAGTTGGAATGGAGTGGCATTTAAAACTAATAAAATTGAGACATGAAGAAATGGAATTATTATTGTTATAATAAATAGCAAATAAATTGCTATCATTTGATTAGTTGTAACGTAACGTCATAATCAGGAAAATTTCACCTGAAATTATAAAAATTCTCAGTTAAAGCTCAGTATTCCTGCCAAATCCAAGACATTTAAGGATTACAGTTTCCATCAGAAATGTTCAGAAACATTCCCTGAAATTCCTCACTTGTAGCGTCTGGACAGACATTTTTACAGAACCAACTAATTGCAAAAATCAGTCAATTGCAATATTTTTCTATTTTTCGTAAATTTCGTCTACATGAAAATTATAGTTAATAAGATTTGCCACATTAAAAATTTTGCAATATTTTTACGTAGAGGTAACTAATCGCGAGATAAATTACGGACTGAGTCAGCTCTAGTGAAGTCTCTAGATTGTTGATGTAGACCTTCAAGAAGCCACACAGAAAAAAGTTTGAAGCAGTGTTTCCGAATCAATTTAAATGAATCAAAGTTGATATTTTCTTCTTAGTATTTTGAGAAAAGATTTGTCTTCTTTAATTTTTTGTTACCTACTGTTTGTAAATTTAGACTAAATTGTAGTTTTCCAAAACTCTCTAGTTTCTTTCGAGATGATGGGTGAAATCACCGCTCAGGGGTTAGCCCCTATAAATGCAATGCATCGTGTTGATTTGTAAGAATCGGTGATAGATTAGTGGGAAGGAGGATGAGAAGAGTAGTGTCTGTGAATAGTTTTTTTTGAATCTGATAATGTCAGAGCGGTTGGGGAGCAGCTCATAAACTTTTCTAAAGCACATCCTATTAAAATATTTATAAAAAAGCTGTTAAGCACCCTAAGTTCCTACGCTGTTCAAGAGAATCAATAGAGGAGGAAATATGCACATCCCCTATTAATTTTACCGCACGTTGCTGAACTCTATCTAGCAACTCCAAAGTAGGTTTTTGGCCCCTGACCCATAAGTGCGAATTGTACTCCAGTTTAGATCTTATAAAGGTGAAATAGACATTTCGAAGGTCAACTGGGGTGAAGTATTTCTGACACTGTTTTAAAAAATCTAGACACTTGAGCACTTCTTTCGACACACCGAATACATGATCTGTCCACCTCAAATCTAATTGAATTCATATGACCAGAACCTAAAGAGTTGTTGATTTTGAAATGTCTCCGCCAGCCATATTTAGGGGTGGAGGAGAATATTCCATTCGTTTGTGAGACAAAATGAGCATTAAAATTGACCCGACTTGCACGACCCCACTCGGGGATTGTTTTTAGATTATTTGAGAGTGCATTATTCATTTTCTCTCTCAATCCCTACAAAGCTTGGGCGCTTTTTAAAGTAATAACAATAACGAATATTGCTGTCATTCGTAAAGAAATGAATTGGGTTTGTGGTCGAAGAAAGATGGTCATCGATTAAAATAAGGATGAGCGACAGAGATAGACGGAAACCTGGGGAACACCAGCATTGATGGAGAATTCATTTGAAGTGAAGTGAAGTCTATGACAATACATACAGAAGGCCACTGCTGTAGCTCGCTATTCTACGAGTGAAAGAATTACCAACACCTATGCAAAGGTATGGTGCAACACTCGGTCAAATGCCTTTGAAATATTAAGAGCGACAACCATACTATACATTCACCGAGAAGATGAGCACATTGGTTCCACTTTTCAGTGAGTGGGCCCTGCGGAAACTGTGTTGGCGAACACTAAGCAATTCGTTGTGATCCAGATAATTCATAAGGTGCTAGTTTATTAAGCTCTTCATTACTTTAGAGAGCGCAGAGAATATCGCAATAGGACGGTAATTGTTAGGGTTGGTAACATCGCCTTTTTTGGGAACTTGCTGGACATTAGCAACCTTCAAACATGATGTAAATTCACCACAAGTGTGGGAAATGTTGAAAAGATTGCGCAATGATAGAGTCAAAATAAGCAGGTTTCAGAATCTAGGAGAGGTAGAAGGTTAAGTCCTTTTTTCGCGCCAGTTTATCAGACATTACGTATCCCAAAATCCACGTGAAATAAACTTTATTTTTCTAGCTGAGTTCATTAACTTAAATTAACTAAACAAACCTAGACCATTTTTGAACAGATTTTAAAAGCCGAAAAACTTGATTAATAGAAAGGACGACAATATGTCTGTTGTCGCACGCTCTGTTTACATCAAACTGTACAAACATTTTTATGTCCAACATTTCTGCTTGAAAAATGTGCGCGTGATTGCCTAGAATTTTGTTAAGAAAGACATCAGTGTAAAACATTATAAATTAAAGGATAGGTTCTTAGTTCACCTAATGATGAACTTAATAAGATTAATTGCAATGACTTAAGCTTTTCTACTTGGCAAACCTTAAGTTGAGTAAAAAAAATACAAACTTTCATTAATTTAATACACTCTGGCTGGTACATTTTGATGTGGGTTTTAATTTTGTGCTGCAGGACCCTGACATACTGCACTATGCTGTGCAGTATAAATAACCTTTGTTTTTTTTTTCAGTGTTAATTTGTATGGGGAATCGTTTAATGTCTGTACTACGTATAGTTTGCAGTAAAATTAATTAACATCAGTATGTGAAAAATTTAGTTCAACCGGAAAGTAAAGCAACCAGCAGTTAAAAGGGCCACAAGGTTGCCCTGCGTGCTTAACTTTCTTTGAGAACAAATAACTTACATCACCTACAGCTGGCTTTATTACACGAATAATTCTGTAATCTATTTATATCAGCCGGTAGCAGGAAACTGACAGTGTGTTTTAATTTTTATCTTCGTAAAAACTCAAATTTCCCATGTGGGATAAAACAAAGGGCACAATTTTTGCTTTGTCTCCTCGTTCATTTGCAACTTGGGCAAAAAAGTGTTGCAACATTTTTTACGGCGAGAAATGCCATGAACTACAGAAATTCTACGGAATTTTTTTATTATAATCATGCCATTGTTTGATGGCTCAGAATTATGTTTCTCGATTTTTCCAAAATATTGCTACTAGGACATCAGTTTTGGCAATGAGGAATTTCACCGCATTCATTTTAATATACAAGTAAATATGTATAAGTAGGCCTTCAGAGGCTGAATTGAGTTGGTGACTAGTTCTCATCTGCTTGTTCAATTTAATCTAAGGTGTACTGTACAAAAGAATTCTATGAAGACTTTTACAGCTCGGCTTTGTCGGCTTTCGTTATTGCAAGAAGTACAGCACTCCGAATTCTTAAAAAAATCAAAAACAGACAGCACACACAACTTGCGATAAATCGGTTTGTTGAGTTTGCATGCGACTGCCTTGCAAAAAAAGCAATGTTTTCGCTATGTTTGTTTCTATTTGCGCAAGTAATTTGAAAGAACTATAAATATTTCATAATAAAAAGTAGCTTATGTTCTAATTTAGGATATTTTAGTTTCAATTTAGTTTCATTCTAATACATTCAGCCGTTAAATCATGATTGAGGAAGGAACATATATATGATCATTTATAATGTTAATAAGGTTTACCTACACTGTAAGCGATTTTTGTTTTATTTAAAATTAATACTCACCGCACATAAAAGTTCATATAAGTTGAACACATTTTTGTATATATTTTATATAAATTACAAAACTTCAAAAGATATTATTTTGACTTTTTTATTTTGTGGCTTGTCACGTTTTCAAAATAATCCCTTCAAGCGTGGAACTTTATATTTTTCAAACGAACAAAATTTTCGACTAAATTGCAGACATGACATTCTTTAACGTTTCTAGCGGTAGCGTGATTTTTAAAGTAAAATTCAATGATCTTGGATCTTGGACCACTTAACTTTTAAATTTCTGAAAATAAGAAAAGAAAATATTAGCGAATACAAATTTATGAATTATTTAAGTAAATCAATGCGTTACTTATGAACAAAAAAAAATAAAATTTAAATAAAACTTAACAGAAAACTTTTGCCCAATATTAACAAGAAACTGTTCCAAATACTATAAGTACAGTGTGCTCCATCTTTTATGTCGGTATGTAAACGCTGAATAACTTTCACATTTACCAACCGATTGATTGCATCAGATATGTTTTGGAAACGTCAATTCAGCACAATTTTTGCCATGGATCGCTTCACACCGAAACAACGCGCTGAAATAGTGACACTTTACATCGAAAACAGTCGTTCCATTGTGTTAACTCAACGTGCATATCGGAAAAAATATCGCGGCAAAAAGGCACGATTTCAGATATCACCTGATTTAACCCCCCCGGACTTCTTTTTGTGGGGTTATCTGAAAAGCAAGGTTTACGCCAACCAGCCTCAAACTATTGACGAGCTCAAGGCAAACATTCGTGCTGAAATCGACGCTATAACACCCGAGATGCTCGGAAAGGTAATGGCAAACGCAGAAAAAAGGAGTAATTTTGTAATTGCTAATAAAGGTGGCCACTTAATTGATATTGTTTTCAAAAACTAGTCCAAAAAAATTGTAAAGAACCAAACTGAATAAAAATACATCACTTATAGAAATCGGTTGTTTTTTCTCAAAGTTATTCAATGTTTACATACCGACATAAAAGATGGAGCACCCTGTATTTTTTTAGTACAGTAAGCCCTTGTTAAGTTATCGTTACGATAACTTTTACCTATAGAAAAACCACTCAAAAGCTTCAAAACTTGAAGTCGATTTTTGAATAACATTTGGTCGAAAGAACAACGATTCCCTAAACACACCTTTACAAAATGTTCTATATAAATATACGGCGACCATCTGCCCCATATTTCAAGCGATAGTTTTTTTGTCTTCTGTCTTGTAACTTTTTTTTTTCTAAAACTCAACAGTTTTTTCTTTTTTTTTTTTTTTGAAATTGTGCTTTTGAAAACCGAAAAAATTTTGTATTAAATATGTTTTTTAAAAAACTACGTAAGGCAGGAAAATTACTTACATAAAATGCATACATCGAAAATGTGCTCTCACCTACAATAATGATTGCAACAGAACTCGCCTAAAGCTCAAGCAGTGGTGTCCACTACCGCAAGCAACGATAAGTATGTGTTGATGTTTCTGTATACGTGCACGCTTTTATTATGCTCTTTAACACTTTTTTACGCTCTTTGAGCGCCTTTTCGTTCTCATTTTTACGTTCTTCGAGCGCCAGCTCTTTCTCTGTGCAAAATATGTGCTCGATTCCATATGTTCCGTGTTTTATTTTATAGTTCTAAATTAGTTTATGAAAAATTCGTGACGAAGTTTGCTTGGTATTCAAAAATTACAGATTATTTACGATATGCGACATCAGATATTGAGAAATAAAGCTAATTAAATTTTGTATGTGTAGATAGTTACAGAGATAATTTTTTTATAACAATTTATGAAAATAATATGCTTACGAAGGAATAAAAGACAGTAGATAGTGGCACACAAAAAAAAAAGACATAAGAGCGTGTCTTTTTAACTGTAAATAACTTCTTCTCCTACTGGTATTTTCATTATTTTTGTTTAGATCCGGGAGACAGTTTTTCAGGCCCAGGCCACTGAAGAGACCACTGAGCGGAACCTTTGTATGGAACTACATACATATTTATCTGTCTTCACAAGTGATCAACATTAAAAGTTTGAAGTCGATTTATTGTTCGAAAGTAAGCGCAGGGCGCTAACAAAAGTAACGAGTGAAATCCACTTCTTTTTGTTTTATTGCTAATTTTTTGTGTTTAATCAGTGGAAAATGCTTTTAAAAACAGAAATTCAGCGCCCAGGGGGAGACACAATTTGCCGCCCCTTACCTTTAAAATATATAAATTTTCAACCGGAACAAAATTCTAGCGCCCCCACCCCCTAGGTACGCTACTGCTCTTGCTTTAAAAATATGGTTATGGCGCTACCGGACGAACTAGTTTTTGAGAAGACCTAGTTATATCTATGCCAAACTGTAGGGCTGTGCAAGAGCCGAACTCGTTGGAACAAACTCAAAACTCACGAGCTTTTCAAAAAATTTCAGCATCAAATCAAGAGTCATTTAACTCGACTCGACTCAGTTCGTTTAGTTGGATATGTTCGTTTAAGTCTCGTTGTTTCGCCTCTGTTTGTGCCTGCGTACAAGTTGTTCGACGAAAAGAAAATTGTGGTGCGCCGTGTAGTGGGAAAAAAGTCGAAAGTCGAACAAACGAGCAGCTTGAAACTCATGAGTTGCAATCGTTTAATACGAACAAACTGAAAATGACTTGAGTCGAAAGAATCGAGTTGTTCGAGCTTGAGTTCATGTTCGATTAGCTCGTTGCACAATATTACTAAACTAGTTATCCTTAAGCCTAAAAATATGCAATGAATGAAATATTAGTACATAAGAACTGTTCCGGGGTTGGAAATGCCATAGGATGTAAACCTTGAGTCGGCAACTTAGAAGGAAATGTATGTTTTTTTGTTTTTTAAATTATTCAAAACTTTGCTATTTTTACTGACTCACATTATTAAAGAGAATTCTTAGGTTTTAGCAGAATGAAATTTGTGTATCTGAGGCTTTTATCTTCAGCGCCAAAGTGTTGAATTTTCGGCTTGTCTGCAGTGTCCTAGCAATGAACTTCAGTAACAAGGCTCTGAGCTTGGTAGAGCTAATAGTTAAGATTATGGATTTTTCTTAAGAAATCTTGCAGTTATTATGGTTTTAAATGAATGAATTAATGCACAAGCGCTTTTCAAAAAAAAAACAATAGAAAAAATGCTCATACTTCCTTAAATAATCTATGTAATTTCCTCCAAATAGAAAAAATATATTGATTGAACATATTACTAAGTTTTTTAATATAATTGTAGATGAAAAATAATAAATTTTGCAGCTTTAGCTATGTCCCTAAGCTTAGAATAAAATATAAATTAGTTTTTAAATAAATATATAAATCTTTTTGTTTTTATAATTAAACGCATTAAATGTAAATTTTTTAAATTAAATGCTGATAAAATGTGGGTAGTAAAAGCCCTAAATAATTTTAATTATATTGTAGTTTTAAATAAATATGACTTTTTAAAAAAAACCAGCTTTAAATTATTCAATTAAAATTTACTCTGAAATTGTAAAACAATTGAAATATAATATCTTCTGTAAATATTTGTTAATATCGTAGATTGAATTTCAAAATAGAAATAATTTTATTGAGATAAAATGTACATAGCTACATGCATTAAATGTAAGTTGTTTGTGAGTAAGTTATATGTAAAAATATATTGTATATTGCAATTGTGATCAGCAAAGATTTATTTTATTATTCAAAATAAAAATTTCATATTTAGTTAAATAAAATCAACCAAAATTTATCAAATTTATGTGCTACCAATGTTATATTTTATATTAACCCCTATATATTGAAATTTACATAAAAATTTATGAAATTATTTTCCTGACACCTGAGTTTTAAAATTTTTTGCACAGAACTGCGTAAAAATTACATATTATCTACAACATCAAATGAGCATTCAGTTCCGTAGTGAATCAAGTCCGTAAAATATAATTCTGAGAAATTTTTGAGTAAAAGTAAGCAGGCTCTCAGCACACACTGAACACCTCAAGCTAAAACAACAAAAAATTTCTGGATATGAAAAAATGGACACTTTTACTTCCCATACAAAGGTGGGATATGGTTGAAGCATTTTCTTCAAAATTGGTATCAATTTCTACTGTGAATGCTGATTTCAAAAATGTTACAAGCTGTGCGATATCTTTTATAGTTTTCAAGTTATTAGAGAAAAACCAAAAACTGAGGCTATAAGTCGTAACAACAGTGTTAGACTTTTGAAATTTGGTGCAGGTGTTTTTCTTAGGTTAAAACAACAAACGTGACGGTATATGTTTACATTTTTCAAGAATTAAAAAATTGTGCACGAGTAAGCTTAGAACTCGTTTTTTTTTGGCACCGAATACCTTAATGCTTAAAGATTAATAATTGATATCAAACTAAATATATGAAAAAATGTACTTGACCCACTATTAAAGTAAAATGATTCAAATAACATAATTTTTTTTAAGCCACCTCATTAATTTTAATAATAGCAAATACGCTGTGAAGTTGTCAGATTTCAAAATTAGTTTTCATGCTAAAATTTCACCATTTTTATTATATTTTAGTTGGTTGGAATATAGTGAAATTGAGCCTAATGAAACGGGCTACTTAGTAAAAACTAAAGCCTAAGAATGCACATACTAAGTTGTTTATATTATATATTTTTGCATTTTTAGTTACAGAATTGAATTATAAAATAAATAATAAATTATATTAAAAATAAAAAACTAAAATTCAATTAAATTTATGACATCTATAAATGATGAATTAACATAAAAAATGTTTGTTTCATTCTAAGAAGAAGTGCAATCTGGTAAGTACAAATTAAATGCATATGAATTACATTCTAGCTAAAATAACATGTTTTGTAAAATAAAATATGCTATAAGTACATCCCCTTAGGACGTAAAAATATAGTTAACGGAGTTCATATATAACTAAGCTTTGGCTTATCGTAAAATATTATGAAATGAGAAAATCACTCGAAAACATATTTTTTTCCTAAGATACCTTCTTTGTACTTTATCAATAGTCGTTTCAATATTCAAAATGGTCAAGGTCTATATTGTTCCGCTGAAAAAATACCTTAAAATGTTAATGCCCCAATTTGTCAGAAAAATGTATTTTTATAGCTGATATTTTTGAGAAATTTATGCAATTTTTTTTGTAAATGTTATTTGTCGTTTCCATTTAAAGACTCCGTTCTTATAGCCGGTACAATTTATAATGCTTAGAAGGGGGCGATGCAGGTATAAACAAGAGCATTATTTCTCCCAAAACGTAAAGAGTTGGATCTTGAGATCTCTAAATGTGCTTACTTTTAATGTGCAGTATTTGGCTAATTGAAGGTTTATCATAAATTATTTCGGCGAAAGCCGAACTAGTGTTGATCTATATATTTTTGAAATTTATAAAATACAATAGAGTCAATTTTTAAAGTATCAATTCCACGAAAACAGTTTCAGTTGATCTTTCTTAAAAATTTTTTTTTTTTATTTTCTATGGAGTTTATGGAGTTTTTAACTAACCTTGCAAATTTTGGCATTTTTTTTTAATTTCCGTAAATAAAAAATCAACTAAAAATGTTTCAAAACTCAGATGACATCATAATACTTTCTTTTCTTCTTCTTTTCTGTATTTTTTAATTTCCACAACAGAAATAACATTTTATCAAAAATTCAGTAAGCTAGATAAAAAAAAACTTCTGGACCGATCTTTCTGAAATTTCAATACGCTGCTGTGCACATATAAATGCAGGAAATGAACTACGAAAAGAAATATCGGTATTATAGTTTTTGATTTTTGGCACGATTTTGGCCCGAAAAATTAGCAATTTTCGAAAAAATTACGCCATTTTGTTATTTTTGGAGCAACATTTTTTCTTGTAGTTCATTCTCTGGCGGCTTTGATGCTGATTAAAACCTCTTATTTTTATTTTTCAGATGTTTCAGTGAGCCGCAATCGCGCCCACCGTGGTTTTTTTTTCTCAAAAAATTCTAGTGGTCATAACTGTCATAAAAAAATTAAAAAAATGTTTTTTAAAATATTGTTTTCTGTCAAAATATATGTGTAATGTTTCAAAATGATATCTTGATTTTTATTAAAATTATACGCATTTTAAAACAAAATTTTTTTGAAGGTGTCATGTCCCCTTAACATTCTTATCTTGCTAACATTTACTTAAATAGCTTTCTGTGTACAGTTTTAAGACTTACGTTTGCATTACTGTTGCTATACCGAACTATTTCTCGAATTTGTGTGAAATTTGGTTTCATTACCTTAAATAATTAGCTAAGTATAGCGTGGCACGCCCTCCTGCTGAAATTTGTAAATTTTTTGTTCAGAGCTTATTCAAGTAATCCTTAGTATTTCTGATTAATTCGGTTACGTCACATCAAATAACTCTCTCAATATAGCGTTTTAAATGATTTATATGCATGGGCGGTATGCATGTCCATTTTCGATCTAACAATCCATGTGTAGCCTCTTTACCGATTTTTTTTTTTTGAAATTATTTTAGTCCAATTTCTAAAGTTTTCTTCTTTCAATCGATAGAACGAAGTCAGAAATGGTTTTCGGCCATCATCAGGAGTGTTCCCGGATCAAAATAATGATGGCCAGAATCAATTTTCGACATCTTTCTATCGATTGAGGGAAGATAATCAGTTGGCGCAAATGGACCGAAATCGGGCACCATTGGAACCCGGGACCACTCTGGTGATGACCAAAATCCATTTACGACGTTTTTCTATCGATTGGAGGAAAATAATTATGGAAATTAGTCCAAAATCAGGCCGAGACCCGGAATCACCTTCCCCCATCGATTGGCGGGTAAGATACTTACAAAATTTACTCTTTGAACATTTTCAACGTAAAAATATAATTATAGTTACAAATTACATTATAGTTATTGGCAATAGAAAAACAACTTCGTGCACGTAATTGTTAAGAATCAAAGAAAAAATATCCACTGAAATAAAATAATTATCAGTTATCAATATAACATTTCTAACCAATAATTATTATTTATCAACTTTTAAGAACATTTCTTAAAAATTGCCAATTTTTTCAATCACAAAAATCCCATGTTAATCTGTTTAATGTTTACTTAATGTTCAACGGCGCCATTTGCCAATTCGCTTGCGACATCAAAGTGGATTTTATACAATGATGCAACTTTTCTGTATCTAGCAATATATTCTATTGAGGCAATATGTCATTGTCAATAACCGATATATGATGGCTTTCTCTTATGAAAAGTTGTCTGCTCGTTTTGTTTTGCATGTAATAAATCTGTGACAACAAAAAACCTGCAAAGCTTAACCTTGGCTACATTTTTCCGAAGACGACTTAAGCTGTTTTTCCTTGTTGACAAAGAATTTTTCTTTATTATTCTTTTTATGAACTAACACTAATACTGATAATCTTAATAAAATTGTGCTTATAGACAACTTTTAATCGCTTTATTCATTTTTATTTTTAGAAATATAAAATAACTACAGAAAATAATGTAATCTGATAGGAAAGGTGAGTAAATAACTGAGAGACATTGATTGAGACAAATGGGATCAAATGTGTCAAAAACACCTGTTTTGAAAAACTACGTGCACTTGTCCCAAAAATCCAGTTGCTTGAAAGCATTTCTGCAAAAATGATTTAGTGAGAAGTTCTGACCCCGGATTTATTTTCAGCACACCAAAAACTATACGGTATAGAGCCGCATCTTCCAACTTTAAAACTTTTTTTCAGACGCGGCTAGCGAGTGGCTAGAAGCGATTCTGGAAATGAAATTGATGATAATTTGAATGTGTTATAATTTTAATAATACATATTAGAAATTGGAAAACTAAGTGACATGCGTCAAGCATAACTCCGGCACAATTCTGGCACTGCAAAATGATACTAAAATTCGGAACGAATGATTATCCTATTTATTTTTAAAAATTGAAATCAATAAAGAAATAATGTGAAAAAAAATTTAGTCATTGAATTATGATTCAAAATTATCAGCCCATTATTGCATTGATAATTCAAAATCCTGTAAGTATTTGAGCAACGTTTCATTTGTCAAAGTTGAGTCAGCAGAATAAATAAAATCACGCAATTAAATCGTGGACGTGTTGATATTTAACAAATGGAATGGTCACTGGACAACACTTGTGCAAATAATTGGAATGTTTTACTGCTCACAAATCAAAACAAAACAATGATATTTTATGCGTTTTCTTGAGCAATAAAAGTGAAACGCTCAAATGTAAAAAGAACAACAAACGCAGCAGCAGTATCAAAATAAATGAGAAAATAGAACATTTTAATTTTAATTTGCTGTTTAATGTTAGCAATACAAAGAGATGAAAAAAAAACTGACCTTTAAATTACACTCAGCGAAGCTTATTTGCTCTTTCATCCTCGCTCTGGATCCACCACATCGACGAAGAAGCCAAGCAGCAGTAGATTAAAAGTCCCCTAATAGAAAAACGAAGATGCTGGGAAACATGTGTGCCCACTCAAATGCTTGACAGCTGCTTGGCAGAAAATATGGCTGAGCAGCACGGCAAGACAGTGGTAACACTTGTGTGACATTAAGACTGCCGACAAATGATAGGAAATGCGGAAAGTCGGAACAAAGGGTCGAATAAAACAAATGTGTTAGTAGACATGGGGAACTGGCGCACAGTGATGTTCTTTTGTTAAACTAGTGATAAGAAATATAGAAAAAATATATGTATTTGGAGCAAATTGCACAGTAGTGTCATTTCACCAAAATCTTGGGGGGGCGGGAGGCGAGAGCTTAAACAACATATCGAATCGATGATATTTTGAATTGAATCGATGTAATATGTAGTTATATCATATCCTTGGAGGGGGGGGGGGGGGGGGAAATGCCGTCTCTGGCCCTACCCAATTTGCTTTGTGCAAAATTTGGGTGTGTTTTTTTTTTTCATGTTGAAATGGGAGTTTAATAATTAAGTTTTTGGAAACCGAATGGACGATTTTAAGACTTTTGTGTCTAAATCACTTAAAATTGGCTTGAAAAAGGTCACGTAAAAAAGTTTTAAGAAATCTATCTAGCTTTTTTTTGATGAGTTCCAATCAGTTTTTGTAGGTTCCAATTTTATAGAAGATGCAATGAGCGGAGAAAGGATTCTAAGCTTTGAAATTGACTTATTATTAGATGAAATAAAAGTTTAATAGGATTGAGGCTGTCATTATTGATTTTGGTCTTAAGAAAGAAAATATCTTTAAAAACTGCCACACATATTTTGAGAACTTTGGTCTCAAGATCTCATTAATTTTTTTATAAGTCTCCAATTTCAAACAGAACACTGATTTTCTGGACGAGTTTTGTCTCATCTACAAATATAAATTAAGTTGTTTTAGTACAGTACAGTACAGTTCAGTAAAATACAGTACAGTTTAGTACAGTTCAGTTCAGTAAAGTACAGTACAGTTTAGTACAGTACAATACAGTACAGTACAGTACTGTACAGTACAGTACAGTACACCGACCCATTACGGCCAAGCTGCTTTCAGTAAAAGTTTTTACGAATGAAGCCGTATGAGGCGCCCAGTTGCAAAACCGGCCAAGTCCCTTTTTCATACTTTGGGGCCGTTCAAGTATTACGTAACGCAATTAGGGGGGAGGGGGGGTCTTGTGAAACGTTACGATGCGTTACAGGGGAGGGGGGGGGGGTTCGAACAACGCGTTACGTAACATTGTTTTAGAAGTGAAACTACTTTAGCGGGTGGTGATTTGAAATGAGGTGTGTATAATGAAACGCTTTCTTTATGTGTATGCTTATTGAATAGCTTCAGCCAAAAAATTTTATTATAATGATAAAAGTTGATGGGATCTAGATAATTTACAGCAATAAATGATATGTTAAATTAAAGCACTTATCAAGCAGAATGTTCTAAAACTATCATCTTCGAGATTGGTTAACCAAAACCAGAGATGTAAGCGTGGAAAGATTTCCTATTTTTCTCATTTATTGCTGTAGCTGTTCTAGATCCGATCAACTTTTATCATTTTAATAAAATATGTTCGTCTCATTTTTCGCCATTTTAACATAATTTAAGCTTAAGCAAATGTTTATTACATTATGTGTGATTTTTATTAAATAACAATATGAACAAGTTAAGGTGTTATCTTCAGTCAGGCCGAAACTCACATACCCTACACTGCACTCAAAGTAGGTACATATATTTCAGTAAAAAAAGACGTTGAAGAGGTTAAATAATTCGAAAAAAGTGTGAAATGTTTAAGAGGTTGAAAACTGTTGAAAAAGTCGTAAATATATGCAAAATGTTAATGTTGAGAGAGGTTGAAAAAGTCTAAACAATTTAAAATCGATGAAAAAGTCGAAAAAAAAAGAAATTTCATCACAATATCTTGCACGGCTTACGAGATATGGTGGTATAGAGGTTAAAATTTAGGACCGTGCCACGCGAATCTTTGGAAACTTGAAACCTAGCCTAATCTTAATTTAGTTCAAATGTTCACCTAATCACCAAGTTTCATCAAAATCGCTGAATTTTTTTCCAAAATGGGATTGGGCAAATATACATAGAGTATGGGCGGTAGGCGTGTCCATGAACCGATTACGTCCGTTTTGAATAGCAAGATGCCTGCAAGAAGGTCTGATCTGAGTGTGCTAATTTCATTCAATTAGCTTTCTTGGTTTTTTCCGTAAACCTGATTTGAACAGACAGACAGACGGACATAGCTAAATCAACTCAGGTGGTGACGCTGATCAAGAATATATCTATATACTTTTTCATATCTACCACCGCCCTCTTCTATGCGTTACAAACAAAATGACAAAGTGAATATACCCTCGGTGTAGGGTATAATAAAGAAAATAAACAACATACGCATGTATTTCCGGTACTTTTCGCAACATAATTGTGACTTTTAGGTAAATATGGTCACTTGGGTGTTACGTAACGTTTAAGGGGGGGGGGGGGGGGGGGGGTAGAGGAAAACGTTACGGCGCGTTACATAGGGGGAGGGGGGGTCAAAAATCTTCGAAAATTGCGTTACGTAATACTTGAACGGCCCCTTTTGGAAAAACAACGAAAAACGTTTATCTTCATCTATGTTCATTGAAAAATTAAAAAGTACTTCCCACATAATAGCTTATAAAATTTCTTACTCAAAGCGCACGTCATATCAGACTTTTCAAGTTTTATTTGCGTATGTTTTTGAGAAAACAATTTTGGACAATTTGACCGGTTTTGATACCAATGTACTGGACTTGGCCGGTTTTGATTCCAAGGCGTAGGACTGGTTTTGAAAGCAAGTCCATGGAGTTGGACTGTTTTGAAAGCTATGCTATGCTATAAATTAAAAAGTGTAATATTTCTGGCAAACATTTTTTTTTTAATCTAAAACCATAGTAGAAAGATACAGCATAGTCTAGATTTTGATATATGAGAATATCTCAAAATTTGATTTTTTTGGACTTGGCCGGTTTTGCAACTGGGCCCCACATATCTGTTGTTTTTAAGTTTTTTAATAAAAAATGTTCTTTTACTACTGTGCGTCAATATTTGTGACACAGTCTGCTAAGAATTTCCAATGTGAAGTTCTCTCGGTGATTCATTGCCCACATGCATAGACTTACGCAAACCCACACGCAAGCACAAACTGCAAAAACTTATGACTGAAATTAAATGTAACTATCTATGGCTTTGACAACAACAAAAAATGACGCAAACAACTCAGACGCAAAGACAAAATTTACAAAAAAAAAAAAAATTCAAGAAAACTTGAAAATATTCTGTTTGGTATCACATTTCCATAGTTCACTCAAGTGAAGTCTCTAGAAAAATTATAATTTTCTATATCTGTTTCATATTGTAACAGTTACATATTTGAAGAAAGACCTTGGTGCAACAATGGCTGTACTTCAAAATTCCTCAATATGGGATTATGACGTCAAACAACTTTAAAAACGGTGCCCTTTTCTTGTAGTTTGAACTTTTTATCGATAGAAAACTTCAATGCAGCACAACTGAGAATAAGAAAAGTGACTAAAAATTTTATTTAGCCCCTTGCCGCCAAAGCCTTCTTATACTTGCAAATGCTCACAAAAGCAGTGGCTGTGAGAGAAACACAACGCACTTATGAACGTAAAAATGCATTTGAAAATCTGTGTCCTTGTCCTTTAGTTGAACAACCGGAAACTACACAACAAGACTTAAAGGAAGCAACAACAGCATTTCTTGTTAGTTCTGTTGGTACTTTTCTGTTATTGCTCTTCCTGCAATGGCTGAAAACATCCGTGTTTCGGATAAAAAGAAATGGCGACATTTGTTATTTAATACTACACAAGTAAATGTTTAAAGCATACTTGTATTGTTTTAATAGTCCGGAAGATGAGATGAGAAAGACAAGCCATTAGTCACTTTCTAAAAAAGCTAAATACCTAGGAGTCATTTTAGATCCAAAACTCAATTGGAAAGACAACATCGAACAGAGGGCAGAGAAAGTGTATGTAGCCTGTAAAAAATCATTTAGAAAAAAATGTGGACTTCAACCAAGAATGCTAAGTTGAATGTAAACAGCCGTGGTGCGCCCAATCTTCACCTACGGCTGTGTAGTATGGTTGACGGCCAGTAGCAAGGGCTACAACCAGAAAAAGTAAGCAAGGGTTTGCACCCTGCTTGCGTGGACGTGACGGGGGCTATAAGATCTTGACCTAAATGTCCTCTTACACCCGGTGCCTTCTAATATTTTCATTAAAGCAACCACAGCCTGTAGTGCGTACCGACTCAGAGAAGCCGGCTGTTGAGTAAAGAAGCAATACGGGCATTGCTCCATCCGCGGCTCACTACCAAACGAACTGGCTAATCTTTCAACCGATTACATCTGCCCCACACTCAACTTCGAGGAAATCTTTTAGGTCAAGTTTCTGGAAAGGGTTCAATGAGACGAAGGCACTATAAATCTAAATTTTGAAAACTCCATATACACCGATGGGTCAAGGATGAGCTGCGGAGTAGGTCTACTCAAAAGACAGAGAAATTTTTCAATCTTTTCGCTTACCAAACTCAGCTAGTGTTTTCGAAGCAGAAGTCTTTGCTATTCTAGAAGCCTGCAGGTTAGTGGGCAATTCTAATATGGCAAAGTTAACAATCTTCTCTGATAGCCAGGCCGCCATCAAGGCTCTGAACTCAGAGACGATAAATCTAAATTATTAAAGCAATGTAGGAAGAAATTAGTTGGCTTCGAACGTCAGCTTGTCCTAACTCTTTTATGAGTTCCAGGCTACAGTATCATTGAGGGTTATGAAAAAGCGTATAAATTAGCATGACATGGTTCACCTCTTGACGTAACTGAAGCTTCCGAGCGCGTGCACACTCGGTCTTCTCGCTTTTTTTCCGAGGCAGCAATGAACTGGAGGTCCCTATGAACCTGTAAAACATCCAGAGCAATATCGCCAACCTATAACAATTCAAAAACCGTTGATCTACTCTTCAAAAGCCGCAGTGACGTCGCGGCTTGCACTGGTCAAGCAAGCATGCTGAAAAATTAGTTATTCCATTCAACCCTTTTTGCCGCAGTTGTCTGAATGTAAACGAAAAAGAATCAGTTGTACATTTTCTCTGTTACTGTCTGGCCCTTGCCAGAACCAGACTCAGCTATCTAGGACAACCTTTCTTCAACATCTTCAGCAAATTGGCTGAAAACTAAATCCGATCGCTGCTTACTTACCTAAACCCTAAGATTTTACTGTAGAAAAATTAATTTTGATCACATAAGTGGGCGTGTTACCCAAACACCTTTTATAATTGCTAAAGTCCAATTTGAAACATATTCAATTCATAAAATAACAATATTTTCAGCTTTTATTTGTATTGCAGTCAGAGCGGCATAAGCGCCAACGGCATGCCGTATAGGCGGCAGTTTCATTAGGGAAAAAAGATGATTTTTTTTTTATTTCTAACTACTCATAATTAATTATAAGCGTCAGCGCAAACAAAAAAGGTCATCAACTAATTTACTAATTTTAATATTGATGAGCAAAAAATCCATTCCAAACATAATGAGGGTATTCCTGAAAACGCGAAAAAGCCTCGAAAACTGCGTAAGCTGCGAGAACTGAGCACATTTTCGAGCTTTGAAAATAATTTGTATGAAGAAAAGTTTGCGCAACTTTCGAGGCTAATTAGTTGAGCAAGTGGCCACGAAAAGTTGGAAAATAAATCAGTGCTGTCGTTTGTCGAAATAATTTGCTGCCAGTTTGAAGTTTATTTAGAAATTTGCACATAAACTTAACAGAATGATTTTTATTCTCATAATTTTTGTTTGTTTACCTATTCTATGTTTTGTTATTTATTAACTTAATTCTACATATTTTTTCGTTTTGGTGTGATACATTTTTTTTTTCATGGTAGCGGTAACACTGATCAAACTGTCAAATTGCCATTGCTTTCTTTCGAGTTTTCGCGCTTTTCGAGTTTTCGCGTTTAGAGGAATACCCTTAATAAGTTTTGTCGGTGAATAGCATACATGGGGCCGGCACTTATGTGGTTGCCGTAAGGGCGGCAAAAACCTAATGCGGCTCTAATTGCAGGCATACTTGATTTTCGTTCAAAAAATAGCACGCGTTTTTATTCGATTTTGACATTCAATGCCAACGGTGCGCTTTCAAAATGTCCACTGAATATCATAACATTATCAATTATAGTTATCGAGATACTAAGCTTATAAACTTCAAAATTGTACGTTGCCCTTTTTAAAAATATGTTTTTTTGACTTTTCATATTTCTTTTTTAAGTTCATAAAATTTGAATTATTTTTTCTTCAAATTTCGGGATAAAGTTTAAGTTAAATTTCTTTTATTTGAACGTAAAATTTGCTATATATTCTTAAAAGGGTACTGCTTTTCTGTTTTTTTTTGTCCTCTTCCGGTCTTTTTTTTTTTTGTACCTCGTGAAAAACAAAAAGACTGAGAGTTTTTTCATATGGCTTTAGGCAAAAATATTCCTCATATTCAAAAATTGAAGCAAAGTCCTCAGACAACATAAACTTATAAGACAATCCAAAAATAAGTATTTTTTTTTACGTTTTTTTCTTTATATATTCAATCGTTTTATGTTTTTCATTTATTATTTTAAGTTCATAAAAATATTTTAGTCGTTTGTCTCGTATGGTATTTTTTCCACAAAATTCTATTAAAATATGCTATAAGAGGGTTAAGCAGTTAATGTTCTTCCGATTTCACTGCACACAGCGTCTTGCATAATTACGGTGAGACTATCCATCCTTTATTTTAAAGGTTAGTCCTTTAAAGGTCAACAGAAAGGTGAAGTGCGCCAAAATTCAGAACAAACACAACAAACAAAACGAAAAGATAATAAAAAACTGCAACAACAAGAACAACAGTGCGTAGCTAAAGATGACTCAGCTGCAGCTGCTGCTAAACATAATCTGAAGCTTCCAGCAACAAAACAACAAACTCAAATGCACGAGGAGACAAATGCTTCGGCAGCTTTAAATCAAACCGAACAATGCAATCAACCGATCACTCTACAACTTTTATATGAGGAAATTATTAACTTAAAAAAAATGAACAGTGCTTTCCTCTCCACAATACAAGAGCTGAAAGAAGAAAACACTAAACTGAAACAACAGGTTGATAAACTTGAAAATAAATTGAACTGGAGAGAACAAAAACTACTGGAATCTGAGTTAGAAATTGTTGGTGTGCCAATAGTGGATCAGAAAAATGCAGAAGAGTGTGTTCATCGCGTTTTAAGAGAGGGCTTGAATATTTCAATTTCTGCGGATGACATTCAAAAGTGTTCAGTTAAACGCATAAAGCAATCGGACTCCACTTTTGGTAACATTGTAATCGTTAAAGTTTCTTCGACTGAAGTTAAGAGAAAAATTATGTATAGCAAAGTGAAAGCGAAAGATAAGCTAAATGCATCGTTATTTGGGGGAGACAAAAAAAATCTTATATATATTAATGAACGTCTCACCAAATATAACAGAGAATTGTTTATGGCAGCTAAGAGAATAAAAATGCAGAAAAAGTTTAAATTTTTGTGGTATAAAAATTCAAAAGTGTTTCTAAGAAAAGTTGAAAATGGTGAGGTTTTCGTTATTGGATCAAGATCAGATTTAAATGCACTAAAAGATTAAAAGTTTTTTTTTCTTTATTTTGCTTTATTTAAAATTATGTTTAATTGTTTTAATAATACTGAGGCTGATCTAATATCTGAGGACCTTACCATTTCAACTGTAAGAAATATTTCTGAATTGAATAATTTAAATTGCGACTCATTTGTTGCTGTGCATCAAAATGTGCGAAGTATGCGCCAAAATTTCGACGTGCTGATTTCAAACCTCAGTGCCTTTCAAATCTTACCAGATTTAATATTTGTATCCGAAATATGGATTTACTCTTTTGAGGTGGAAGATTATAACATCCCGAACTTTACTTTTCATGCTAACGCAAACGACACTTATCCGGCTGGTGGTGTAGGGGTTTTTGTGAATAACCTAATTGCTTGTGGTGAAATTGAGTGTTTTAGTCTTGCAAGTGCAGATTTTTTAAGGCTAACTTGCCGAATATGCAACAAAGATTTTGTTTTTGTTTGTGTATATAGATTGCATTCACAGTCAGCCCAAACTTTTGTTGAGGAGTTTTCAACTTTTCTAAACAATGAGTCTGCGGCAAATCTTGTGATCCTAGGTGATTTCAATTTAGATTTTTTAAGAGCCAGCACTATGGTTAACTTATATAATGTTATTATCGCAGAAAATGGGCTACATTCCTTCATTAATGAAGTAACAAGACCTGCTTCTGGATCGTGTCTTGATCACGTCTTGGGTCGTTTTTCAAGTGTCTCTCGTAATGTTTGTACCGGCATTATGTTTGACCTTGAAGTAACCGACCACTGTATGACGGGAGTTTTATTTAAAAAAATTAGCACTAAAAAGCCAGCACAAATTAAGCATCACAATGTAGGTAAAATTAATTATAATCAGCTTAATATTAAGCTTAGGAACTGTGATTGGAGTGCTGTATATGAAGAAGAAAATGCATCTAGTGCGTATAATCTATTTTTAAATTCCTTAAAAGAATGTATCAATTGGTCCACTCACGTGATTAGAAGAAAAGCATCTGATATTAGACTAAAGCCTTGGATTAGTAGATCGCTTTTAAGTAAAATCAGGCTTAAAAACAAACTTAGAGAAAAGTCCTACAGACACCCACAAAACTCTAACCTGAAAACTCGTTTTCGACAATTATGTAAACGTGTCAATGATGAGATTCGCCACTGCCGAGACCAATATTACCTGAATAAAGTTAGTAACGCTCAGGGCAACTTGAAAGAAGAGTGGGCAATAGTAAGTAGCATTACTCAGAGGAAAGTCAAAAACAATGATTGCGCAATAATTTTAGAGAATGAGAGCGGTGATATTTCCGATTCGATTGAAATAGCTAATGTATTTAACGAATATTTTACTACAATTGGGCATTCTACTTTTCCTGCGAAAGTACCTCTTGCATGCACGTGTTGTCGTGATCTTGGACTTGTTGGTACTAGCCTTAACACCAATAGCTTCTACTTCGACCCTATTTCTGGTTTGGAGATCTTACAAACTATAAATTCATTGAAAAACAGTTTCTCTAGTGGTAGTGATGGTATTTCAAATGTGTTGTTAAAAAAAATTGCGTTAAACATAGTTGATATACTGACGCATATTTTCAACGCTAGCATTGTTTCTGGCGTCTTTCCCGATGAACTTAAGAGCGCCATTGTAATACCTCTCTTTAAAAAAGGTAGTAGAAAAGATAAAGGGAATTATAGGCCGATTTCACTTTTGTCGACTATCTCTAAAATTTTCGAAAAAATAATTAAAACCAGAATTATAAAATACATGAAGAAACTGAGCTTTTTCAGTCAGTTTCAATTTGGCTTTAGAGAAGGTTGTTCAACTGAAGACGCTCTTTTGGACTTTTGTTCCATTTTATATAAAGGTTTGGATGCAAAACAAGTCTGTGCTGGATTATACGTAGATATAACTAAGGCTTTCGAAATGGTTGATCACGAAATTCTCTTAAGTATACTTTATTGTGCAGGATTTCGTGGTTTTATTTTCAAGTGGTTAGAATCGTTTTTAAAAAATCGTGTACAAAGAGTGAAAGTAGGCAACAACCTTAGTGATTCTAAAGTTGTTAACTTAGGTGTACCACAGGGCTCTGTCCTTGGTCCTATTTTGTTTTTAATTTATATTAACTCCATTTTTGCGCAGCCATTTAAAGGAAAAATAAAAGCTTTCGCTGATGATCTTGGGATTGCATATGATTCCACAGATCCACTTAATTTAGTAGCGGATATTAACCATGATGTCCATATTTTAAGGTCCTGGTTCACGGAGCATAAGCTTGTAGTTAGTAAAAAAACAAAACTAACGTTCTTTGACTCTAAACTGCAAGGGGCGGCAGACCTTGATATATACTTTCATGGGGCTAACTGCAGGCGACTCGTTTTGTACAGCAATAAGTGTGGCAATCATTGCGCAAATCAATTGTATAAGTATCATGAAACATGTGATTCTAGCTGTTTTACGATAGAAAGAGTAGATCACTTTAAATATCTAGGCGTAACAATTGATTGTCACCTAAATTGGAATGAGCATATATCTAATTTAAAGAAATATCTACTTCAAGCTATTCGTAGCCTGTATCGCCTTAGAAAATATTTTTCTAACAGTACGATGATAACAATCTATTACGGAATTTTTCATTCTAAGCTAGATTATGGAATAAGTTGTTGGGGTGGTGCATACAAAAGTAAAATTCACCAATTAACTGTGTTGCAAAAAAGTGCTTTAAGAAAGATCTGCAATTGTTCTCGCTTAACAAATTCTATGTCACTTTTCAGAACAACGAAAATCCTACCAGTTAGGCATCTTTTTTATTTTAAGGTGTTAAAAATATTTTTTGTAAGAGGTGGCTATTTGCAAAGCCCCATAAGTGATGCCTACACCTTGCGAAGTAATCTTGGCTCTACAGTTTCAATACCTTTTTTTCGAACTACACTATATAGAAACTCTTACACTATCCTTTCTTGTAAATTGTTTAATAGCCTTCCAGCAAACATAAGAAATATAAGGACTAATAAATTCTTCTATTCAAGAAAAGTTAAACTATGGCTTTTTGAGTTTGATATTAAGCAGGTCGAAACTTTGATGCATTATATTGTTTAAGTTCTCATATTGTTCTCTTTATGAATTTAGTTACAGCTAGTTACTCAAACTTTGGTCGACTGCAAAAATTGTAGGCTTTAATTTGTATGTTTTTCGTTACCTTTTGATTTTAAGATTTTTAATGTTCACCCCACATTACATTAAATTAAATTATACAGCAATTGATTAATATGATGTGACATTTGCCACTATTTTTGTTTGTAAAAATAAAAAATTGTCACTTACTATTCTCTTTTTAACAAACTGTATTACCTAATAAGCATCGTTTATAATAATCTTCTTTTTTATTGTCAAGAGAATATTGAATAAATAATTGAAATTGAATTGAATATTTTTGCCCTCTGTGCTGTATTTTTTTTTTGTTATTTATTTGTAAAACTGTCATACACTAATTTGTCCCATACAACTTGCATTTCTTCAGCTTCAAAAAATATATTATTGAATTTAAGAAAAAAAAAAAACGGCGGGTTGCACTCCGGGAGTGCCGACAGAAGTGAAAACAAATCGTTTAATGGCAAGTTAGTGCGTTAATTGGTATGTGTGCGTTTTCTTTTTATATGGCAATGCAATGGAAGACAAAAACGGAATATGTATTCAAATTTTACTCTCGCTCTCATTCTCAATTTGTCAACGCAACAGCGCGGACATTGAAAGAAACAAACATGTAAGCATAACAATGGTTGAATGAGAATTAAATGTGTCAGTTAGTGTGTATGCTTTGCTTTTTGTCTTCCACTTGGAATATTTTTTATTTAAAAGAAACAATAGAACATTAAAATTTTACCATCGCATTCATGACGGGGAATCCCGATGACAGTCGGTGTCACGAGTTTATACTTTTTTACTCAGCCGCAAAACGTGCCATAAGAAGTTTTCACTTCAAAAAGTGCTGGAAGAAGTATATTCGGCTCAGTAGCCTCAACTGTGAATAATTAAATTTGAGCTAAGTACTCCTTATGTTTAAAAACAAAAATTTATTCTGATTGCAGTAAGACACATCATTGCGAATTATGTAAGTATAAGGAAAAATAAGGTAAAAAAAGTACCTGGACCTGTGACTAAATAGCTTAAACATAATTTTTCTTAAACTTAAGATAAAAATCTGCTTCTTCTAACAGACACTATGACACCACATTTATCAAAATCGGCTTATTCGTTGCCGAGTTCTGGCTGTTAGAATATTCAAACTGCTTAAAACGCCATCTTGTGACAGTTAATCATAATACAAATGACTTCAAAAAAATCTGCTTGTTCTTAAAAAAAAACTATTACACCTCATTTGTCTAAATCGGTTTAGTAATAGCCGAGATATAACGTTTTAAAGTTTTTCAAAAAACCAAATTTGCTTGCTGCTGGTTCAAGGTGGCCTGGTATTTCAGATTTTTCTCTGCTTTGGGCTGCTGGCTCTGCTTTCGGCTGCGCTAGCAGAGAAAAATTTGCTTACTGAGCAACAACTAACCGGAAGTCAACATATGTATGCTACAAATTTAAAAATTTTTTCCACAAAATTACATACTTTCATGGGCCAATTTTTCAAAAAACGTTGCCTACTTTTAGGCGCTTTTAATAATTTACCCTTAAGCGGCCCTCACACGATCAGTATTACTGACAGGATTTTGCATACTGACAGTATTACTGATCGTATGAGGTGAGTACTGATGTACTGTCAGTATAGAAAAACGATACTGATGACTGATGAAAAAATCGGATATTACTGACGAAGTTTTTAAATACTGACAGTAATACTGATGGTGTGAGGTGAATACTGACAGTTCATCAGTATTATTTGCACAGAAAAGTGGCATGCCACTTTTTGGGGCAGATCCGGCTGAAAGTTGGTCAGAGGGTGCAAGTAGGCACGGGACGGCAAAATCCTGGGAGGGGGCGTGGCATGCCCCATTTTGTGGCAGATAGACGATGAGGCAGCGAAACTTGAAAAAGTTCCTCATTCAGTGGCATGGAACATTGCGTCCAAGGGTATGGTCGTCCGATGCCTAGCTGGAGGCGTGGTGCAAGTTTGGAAGGAATCTGCCCCAAAAAGTGGCATGCCATTTTCGGCTGTCGGTCACGTAGCCGGAGCATAGTTCGCACCTTCACCAGTCGAATGTCAAAAAAACTGATTACTGACAATAAACAATACTGACCGTGTGAGTGGTACACTGACAGTAATGTAAATACTGTCAGTAATTATACTGTCAGTAATATTGATCGTGTGAGAGCCGCTTTAAAAGTATGCAACACTTTCCGACGAATTTCAAAAATAGCACCTAAAATTAGGACACATTATCTGAAATTTTTAAAATCGTTACCTACTTTTAGGCGTTCTTTTTGAAATTTGTCAGAAAGTGTTGCCTACTTTTAGGGGAAAATTATTAATAGCACCTAAAAGTAGGCAACGTTTTATAAATTTTTTGAAATCGAGTTCATTTTCCAAGTCTTCAAAATTTTAAAATCGAGTTCGTTTCCCAAGTCTTCAAAATTCCAAAATCAAGTTCGTTTCCCAAGTCTTCCAAATTTGAAATCGAGTTCGTTTCCCAAGTCTTCAAATTTCTGAAATTGAATTCGTTTCCAAAGTCTTCGAAATTCTAAAATCGAGTTCGTTTCCCAAGTCTTCAAAATTCCAAAATCGAGTTCGTTTCCCAAGTCTTTCAAATTTGAAATCGAGTTCGTTTCCCAAGTCTTCAAATTTCTGAAATCGAGTTCGTTTCAAAAGTCTTCAAAATTCCAATATCGAGTTCGTTTCCCAAGTCTTCAAAATTCCAAAATCGAGTTCGTTTCCCAAGTCTTCCCGATGACGGTCGGTGTCGCGAAATTATACTTTTTTCCTCAGCCGCACAACGTGCCATAAGAAGTTTTCACTTCAAAAAAAAACATCAAAATTTAATGAATCGTTTAATAAATTTTACGTAGCATGTCAATAGTGTATCTACCAATGGAATTCTGCATTTTTCGAAGTGGAAGTTCCCTCATGGAACACCGGACTGGTCCAGTATTGAGAAAAATCTCACATTTATTTCTCAGAAAAAAAAACACAGATTTAGTTTTAAGTGACAGAGAACCTTTTGATGAATAATTTCGAGCAAAAATATGTGTTACTGTCGCCAAATTAAGTGAATAGCAAATTTACAGCATGCCTCTTGGTAAGAGATGCGTCCAGATGTTTGCTCATTTCAATACTAAAGACTAAAATTGTTGATTTCAACTAATGTTTACCAGGCTTTACTGCGCCAACAGATGGTGTAATTTCAATAGTGAGTGCACAGTTTTTAAGCAGCTGACAAGTCAGAAATGAACGATAATATATTAAAGAAATGCTGATAACAAAATAAAATTTCGAACAAACTTGCTTATAATTTACAGATTCCTTAATGAAAACGAGTACATTTTAAAGAGTATGTATACGCAAATCTCAAAATTACCTAATAAAGAGTATTAACGTTTTTTTTTGTACCTTTAGCATTTTATGTGAATTCAACCCGAGAGCAATAGGACAGTTTATTATTTAATTATTTTACATTTTTGCCTTAGTATTCATTTATTTCGATTTTAATATACATTTACGAAAAATTTGTAAACAAACAAAAATTAGTATCTTATTTATTTTTCTTTTGTTGGTTTTCATTTGTAACTCAATCGAGATGCTCAATTCTAATGTATACAATAAATAAACCATGTAATTTTCTTACTTTTTCTGAAAATGCAACGATGGGCAAAATAGAAAACATGAGCTAAATTTAGCTCATAATCAAAACAACAACATATGGACTCACCAATGCCACGTACATTTTGATCTTTGTGTTTTTTTTTCTGTTGTTGTACTTGTTGTATTTTCTTCTAAGTAGCTCCTGCCTCCAAAATTTTGCCCATCTATGCTTTAATGCTATGCTAAAAGCATGCAAAAAAACAAATAAATTCAAGAATAAAATCAACTCAAAAAATGGGGATAAAATTAGGATTTATGCTTACGAAAATCCAGTTTCTGCATTTAGCTTTTTGCTTAGACCTTTCATAATTTAGCCGGAGAAAAAAAGTTGAAATAACTTTGGCAAAAAATTCACATTAACGTTTACTTGTAACAATATTGTTTTTTCAAAAATTACTGATTTAATTTTAGATAAACACGGCCATAACAATAGACGATTATTCCATGAATTTATTTGCATAAAATGCAGTGGACCGTATTATTATCATTTACGTGTTCAATGCAAAATTGAAAATGCTGCTCTGCTCGCACAATAAAAGTATTATTTGATGTGATTTTAATTAAATATACAAAACCATTTGCAATGATTTTAATTGTGTGGTGTTGATTTTGGTTTCTATTTGTGTCAGTCGTTTTTTTTTTTTTTTTGTTTCATTTCAGGGAAATACATTAATATCACGCTGAACAAATCGATTGTGCCGAAGTGTTTTATTGACATTTGTCACATGATTTTATTGTGCGAACGTGCGCTTTCTTTTTTATGTGTAGGTTGGTTGCTGCGTGGTCGTTTTGTTTACTCCACTTTCTTATCTTAAAACAAAAGTAAATTTTTTCTCTGATAAGGATATTGCAAATGTTTAAGGATTTTTCGTCATTCTACGGAAAATATATCATTTTTGATACTTAAAATAAATCACGATACTGACGTTTGAAAAGAGAGTGTTTATGATCGTCTTGATTTTAATAAATAGGAAAGTAATTTAGTTGAAAATTTAATTGAAATGGCTGTAACTTTGCGAGAAAACATCACAGGTTACCACTTGAAAACTCATTTTAAAGAAAAATAATGGTACCAAATGATGTTTTTATTAAAAATAAGCTGACAGTAGTAGTATCACAGATGGCTTGGCAATGTTGAAAAAAAAAATTAAATTTTTATTTTGAGAAAAAAATTCTCCTGACCTCAAATGTCTCTAAGAGCGCTTTAAATTCATGTCATTTCTTTCGTTTATTAGTACAAATTCAAAATAAAATTTTAAGCGAAAAAAAAGGTGGGGTTTTTCAGAAAATTAGCTTTATTCTTTTCTCATAAAAATTTCGTGTGCTATAGTACTATAACTCTGCCAATTTGCAAGTGTTTTGAAAGATTCTGACAGAGAATAAGAAGTTCTATTAGAATCCAAAGATAAAAGTCAATTATTTTGATTTGGATGGAAATGCCGCTTTTTTGAAAAAAATATCAGCGGTTTTTTAATTTTTGACACCAAAACTTAAAATGGGCATAACTTCGTAAAAAAGTTTTTTTAATCAAATCGTGGAAATATTGGTGCCTTTATATCCTTTGAAAAACAACATATCTAATCGGCAACCAATTCCGCCGTAATATAAAATATTCAGACTGCATGATTTGAAATGGATTTGGTTAGTGATATTTTTCTCGAAAATTTTTGTCTATTTTCAATTATCAATTTTTCATTTTGAACATTTTGGAAAAATGTATTGAAATGAAGATTGTAGAGAATTCAATTCTCTACAAAAAAAAAAAAATCATAAAAATTTTTGCTCCCAAGATATCGCGGAAAAACTATTTACACCCATTTTTCAAGATGACGGCTTAATGGACAGCTTCGATCCTAAAAATCGAGTCTTATTGTCACACTAATCCCGCTCCATGAAAAGTGACACGCTTTGGTGTGACGACCTATAGTACGATGAAATTTTTTTAGGGTATTACCCTAGGCCACGCCCATATGCCATAGAGATACAGTATGTCCGACGTCGACAAAATTAAGAGTTTCAACATGAATACACATTGCCTACGCTAAAGTTGTTTTCTAAGCAGCGCCTCTTGATATACTGATCTTTCAAAAAGTTGATTCTCGCACAATCTCTCTCGAATTGATCGTGGATTGGTATCAACTTTTAAATACAATATTTTGAATTTTCTTGGAAGTCAAAAAATAATTGTATTTTGCTTCGCAAGTGATCCTCTGGTCGGTTATATTATCCGTTTTCCGTGATTGTTAGGAACATTATTTGTTGGTTTATTTTTCTTAAGATATTTTATGACAATGAACTAAATGCTATTGCAAATATTTGACATCATCTAAAACTGGAGATTTCAAAGGAAAGATTTTATATTTGGAGGAGATAGACCGGTTGGCGAATTAGGCCTGGAAAAAGACAATCTCAGAGAATTGTCAAACATTATTTGCTTTTATGAGAAAGCGGTGCAAAGCTATAATTGCAAGTAAAGGTTTTCCATCAAAATTTTAAATGAAACATTAAGCAATGTCACATTCTTTTTTATATTTTTTCACGCTATAGACATAAATAATGTTAAGCAATTACATAATCAACAATATATCACGAATATTACTTAATAACAAACTAACATTACACAATTACTTACATGCTTCAACAATAATATACCTCATTAAAAATTAGTTATTTACTTAATAACGTCATTACATAATAATGTCATTATATCATAACATACACACACACACATCATTTCACACAAATTATGCACAATAACACATTCACAGGCTTAAATAACACAAACGCATATTAAATTTTTTTTTACGCCACGTTTTTTTTAGTATTGAAAGTAAGAATCGACAACCTGCTGCCATGCTCCGGAGGGGGGAGCATTACTTCATCATAGTTTTTTTTTTATTGGAAAATATAAATTATTTATTGAAAGCGCGCACCATATTCATATACAATCATTTTGCTTTCTATGTAACAATTACGTACAACAGGTCGTATGAGTAATCTTTTTATGATTAAAGGAGCTTAAATTGTATGTAAATATGGAACAAGGGTTGATTGGGTTTTTTCATTTTTCGTGTGGCTAAAAATGTAAGGTTTTTTTTTTTTAAATTTGCCGTCAGACAGACAGACGGACATAGTTAAGTCGATTCAGGTGATGCCGATGATCAAGAATATATACTTTTTTATACATGCCTCGCCCCTTTTAATGCGTTAAAAACTGAATGACAAAGTGAATATACCTTCTGTGTAGAGTATAAGAACAACAGGAATTAATACCCGTGAAGTAGAGCAGTTCCTCTTGTTATATTTCCAATTACTTCCAATCACTTAATAATGCAATGAAGTGCAAAAGAATAAACTCAAATGGAATCTGTGCTGAAAATTCTTTAATTTATTTACAACCTAAAGTCATATGTAAAAGATAAATTCAATTAAATGTCTGGAATCTGAGAAGAAAAACAAAACTTAAAATAAAGTAAAATACATAGCTTGATACTCCTTTTTTGTGTAATTGCTCTTTATTAGTGTTGTTAGATTTTTGAATATGTTTAAAACATTTTTAAAAGTAATAAAATTAAAATTTAACGCTTTACTGCTTTATGCTCTTTAAATTCCATGCTTGAATTGCAAGAAACGTCAAAAATTTTCCCTAAAACATTATTGCCAGTAAACCATTTTCCCAGGAATTTTTTCTTATTCCCAAAAAATCTTCAACGTTTACTAATTAGAGAATTTCGAGGGATTGTTTATACATGACAGTGGTATAAGAAATGTCACACAAAATAATTGAATATAAAGTATCAACGCAAGTGATGACGCGGCTAAAATGAAACAATAATTCATAGTCCCGTTGACGTAATACAATAACAGCGCAAGTGACGTAGAATAGAAACAAGTTCGAAGACGTAATAAAAACTGTCTGGAAATGATACAAATGAAATCAAAAGGCGGACATTGTTACATTGCTGAAAGATTTCTGAAATGGAAATGAAAGATTTCTGAAACGTAACTAAAGCTTTATAGGATTTTATGTGTGATCGATTTCTGAAAGATTATCGAAACGTTACATGTCGAGTGAGAGAAATGATAATACGTTTAAGGTACACAAAAATGAATTTATTTTCACTCACTTCATGTGCATTCATGTGTTTCTTCTATTTTCATGATTGTAAACATGACATCCATGTCTTTTGGTAGTATAGGAAGACAGTCATTAGATGTATGTATTTACACCCTCCTCGTGCAGCAACTGCGCACAGCACCTTTCACAAAACGTATGTAAAGTGGCAAGCCGTCAAGACGAAGCAAACGTGCCAGCAAGAATTGATTTTGTGATATAAAATGCTATCTGATATCACTGATCTTACCAGCCCTTGGTCAGATTTTGCCAGACCCCCTCTCCCTTTTTTTGAATCACGTAATTATTAAAAGGTGCTCTTGGTAATTATTTTTTTTGGCCTCAAAGGCTTGATAATATGATGATTACAAATTAGAATAAATAAGTAATATGATATACAGATAAATAGAGGAAAGGTGGTCCCATAATTAGAAAAGCATAGAACTTTTCGTAAGTTTGGAAAACATCCTATCCGTCCTCCCATTCTATTCAATCCCATCCCATCCTACACCTCATAACACTAAGATTAAATGCGAAAGATTGGACGTTCCGATATTTTTAACTTAACTATGCCTTAAGGACTGAATGGCATACGATGAAACTTGGTAGATATATAATGTTTGTACTGGATAAGCTACTTTTTATCCTACGCATAAGCCTTTCATACTACAAAAATAATTTGAGCGATAACAAGGCGTGTGCGGGTAAGGCTGCGGGTACAGCTAATAATAAATAAAAACACGCGGAATTAATAACGCTGAAGTAAATACTGTAGAGCAGCACACGCAGCTTCTCTTGTTATCGAGTGGAAAAATGCCAAAAGCAATGAATGCCAATTAACATGAGCCGTGCGAGCACTTTTAAATTAAAAAAAAAAAGAATTTTTTAAGGACTATCGTATTGCACAATCTGAAGCAGCTGTTGCTGCAAGCATTCGACGTAAATAATTAAATCAAAATTAATGCAATTACATGATTCATTAATATGATAAAATTTACAATATATTAAGTTTATAACAAAGAAAAAATTTAAACCTTTGAAAAGGTTTCATTAGTATGTTATTTGCGTAGTACCCATAGCAAATGTTTGATTCCATAAAAAAAGAGAATTTTTTTTTTATAGCCCGGCGAGCATAATAAACAAAATCATAAAATAAGTGCCATAATGTCTAATACTTAAAAGGACAAAATAACAAACAGTTGAACTCAGCGTGACAACGCGCTCTATATTGTGAGCAACACAACAAAGACTACGTGGTAAAGTGGTTTTATTGATCCCTAACCCCTTCCTCCACTTAATTTTATTTTCATTATTATTAAAAGTTTTTGTTTCGTTTAGTACATAGATTTAGTCAGTTCTTTGACATCTCAGTACAAATTGTTATAAATTCACTTTAACGGTCTGGAACAACGCTTTTTTGTTTTCTTTAACAATGAAGACACAATGCCATTGAAATGAGCATCCATTTAGCACGAAATTGAAGCTTAGGCTCTGTTGAGGGCAACTTGGCAACCAAAGAGAATGCGATATTAAAAAATTTCAAGTGCTTCATATAGAAATTTGAGAAAAATAATGTATGTACTACATTATTTCGGGAAAGCATTTGGTTCTTGCAAAAATTGAATATAAGAGGAAAGAGTTTGGAAATTTTAAAAATATTAAGCATAAATTTTTAGTTACACCACAGAAATCAGATTAATACTCGACCTGAAGGAACATTTTGCCTGAGTGTACTAGGCGGAGAGCTGGCTGTAGAACAGTTAAGTGTATAAGAGTACAGGATGAGATGTATGCGAAATGATAGAACTCGAAAAGGCCTAAATATAATACCTGAGATTGCATTGTTGAATCCTGTCCCAAACATGGGACATTTGTGACAAATGATAGAGATCGAAGAGCCTAAACAGAATACATAGGGTTTCCTTGTCGAATCGTGTCCTAAACATTTTTGGGGTAAAATTTTCATAAATGAGTGGCAACCAATGTTTGGGACAGGATTCGACAAGGCAACCCAAGCTGTTATCTTCATTAATGAAAATTGACCCAAAAAACCGCTGAAAGCTCATGTTTGGGACAGGATTCAACAATGCAACCCCAGGTATTATATTTTGGCCTCTTCGAGTTCTATTATTTGGCATACATTTCGAGCTGTTTAGAACAAGAAAATTGTATTCCGATTGGCTTTCGCTGATTGGAGTTACTTTCGTGCCAAATTCACTTTAACTTTAAATTTTAAAGTAACATGGTGTAGAAAGAATTACATCTGGCATAAATTCGACGCTATTGTACCTTTGAGTCCTGCAGCCTTAAACGTCCTTTCCAACTTTTCATAGTTGATTCTTTTTAGTTTATTAATAACTTTATAATTAATTTGGACTTCTGTTTGTTCATTTTAAGTGGTCAAATATCATTTCATATGCAAATTGCAATTTAAACCTAATTTGTTCTTTTCCATTGTGGGTTTCCTGCTGCACAAGAGTTGAGAAAAAAAATTACAGAATTTTTTCCTTGCAAAATAATAAACGTTTCCACCAATCTGAAGAAAAAGTGCAATTCATTCATGTCATTTAAAAAATTCAATCTCAAATAAATTGACTGTAGGGTGAATCATTTCAGTTTTTAATTTTGTGCTTTCAACAAAAATGGGGAAAAAAACATTAAGTGGAACTCTTTATAATAGGAATAAAGACATTTTAAATGTTCATTAAAATATAGGGAATTTTTTAAATTAAAATTCACCAGAAAACAATGCGTACATAAATTGTGCAATGTTATTGGAATTTTTATAGGAATATACTTCAAATCGCACGGAAAAGACCCTAAAATGACTATTACTCTTTTGTGAATTCAAAATAATAAAAAAGATTTCCCTATGGTAAATTGAAAACTAAATGGCTTATGAGAAAACTATGAAGTAAAAAGTTATTACTCCACTCATTGTTTGCATTTTTGTACTCCAGCTGAAGTTCACCAAAGAAATAATTGATAAAAAGAACTTTATTTCAGTCCAAAAGTAATTTACGAAAGTCATTTGAAAACTTTGTTATTCGGTATATTTAATTAGTCCTTGCAGTTTTGCTCTAAATTCATTGTGCGTGGTGCAAAACAAATTCGTTGCAAAGTTTTCCAAATTAAATAATTGCTAAGTGCACCATCGTCCGCAGTATCCTTGTGAAACAACAAGGATAGCGCGAACGAAGAACGCTTATAATGATTCTTATTATTCGCCGCGTAGAACTATTTGGACTATGATTTTTGTTTTACCAAAAAAAACTTTCGACTTTTATTGCAACTTAACTTTTTAAAGACTTTTTAACTCCTGCTAAAATACTGTTATATGTACAACTTTTTACAGTGGCAGTGGCAAATTGAAAAGGTTTCTAAGTAATAGTCCTTATAACAATTTAAATTAATATATGGGAAAACATTTTTTGTTGCGATAATTTAATCAATCGTTTTGTAATTGTAATCAGTGAACTTCTTGAAAATCCTCAAACGAAGGCGGCGTTGAAGTCACTACGAAAAAAAGGGTGATATCCGATCGACTTCAAACATTTTTGTTAAAGTATTTTAAAGTGTTTCTTTGAAGGTTTTCCCTTGAGGTTGAAAGTTGGGCGATTGATTTGTATATCGTTGAGCTATATTCTACACCAGTGGTGGGCATGGAAAACTAACAAAAGGGCTAAAAGCAACAACAAACAAAATTTCAAAGTTATTTTGCTCTCATTTCCAAATTCGCCAACAGCACAAAAGAAAACCAAATTGCACTACAAACAAAAACAATTTCTTCATTCGTCTAGACCATAGGTGGGCACAAGTTCTTCTGCAAGTTCTAACGAGAGCGTAATTGAGAGTAACGGGAGAGCATTTGTGTATACGTATACAAATGTGAGCGCCCAACAACGATTCAATTCTACTTTAGCGGAGTAGAACTTCATATGGTTGTTGTACCACTACATGGAAACAAAATGTGCATGCAGCGTTGCCGTTTTTGGTAGTTTCCTACCAAATCGGGTAGGTTTTTTTCCTCTTGGTAGGTTGGTAGGTTAAGCCTGATTTTGGTAGGATTTAGGATAAATTTTTATGAAAATCGAATATTGAAATTATTTCGTAAAGTTTTTTGAATCAGGAAGCAAATATTTACATCAAGAAATAAGCTTTTGCCAACCCTATTTTCAACAAGTGGGTATGGTATCTGTTTTCTTGCATACAAATTACGTTTAGGGAATACGCATATGTATGTATGTACAATGTGACGAAATAGTGTTGTGACTGATCACACATCTAAATTGTTGCATGTGTGCTCAGACCCGCAGTACTAGAAACAAAAGTTACAAGCACTATTAATAACATCATTTTTTTGATCACAGCTGTGATCAAAATCGGGTCGCTAAAAAAGGTCTTAAGTTCTAAGAACTAAACTTTTTTTATGTACATAAGATGACATAATAAAAAAAAATATTTCCGTAATAATAAATTTGAATTTGTTGGCTTTAATAAATATCATTTTTAAAACGGACTGTAGGTAAAAGGTTATTGTCAGGCCAAAATATGGCTCTTTTTCAGAGCCCCGACCACTTAGGGTGTGTTAACTATGCTCCAAAATGAGAATATATTAAAATGTGCTCTTTTGCGAAATTCAAGCGACATTTTTTTGTTGATGCATGGCTTATCCTGTGCGACTCGGCCATTAAAATTTTATTTTCGGAGAACTTTTCGAACGGCATGGACTTCTTAATGAAAATTACTTTTACCATTACAGTAAGTTTTTGAGTAGATGTGAATGGATTTTTAAAAATTTCTCGGATGGTCCATTTTTCGTCTCTCGAGCTAAACGTTTGTTTGCCACCGTACGTTGTTTATTTGAAATCCTTTTGTCCTCTTTATATCTATTACATAAAATTCAATTTTTGTCTGTCTGTCTGTTCGTTATGGACGCGGAAACTATTCAGCCGATCGTGATGAAATTTTTACAGTATTTTAGTATTAATCAGGCTGGTTTCATAGGCTATAAAATTTTTATTTAGGGTGGCCCTCATACAAAAATATTTTAAAAATAGCATTTTCTCAAAAACAGGAAAATAAATTCTCATGAAATTTACACAGTATGGCTTTTATGTTAAGGGGCACAGATTCTATGGTAACAATTTTATTTAGGGTGCATACTTAGGGTGGCCCTCAGACAAAAATATTTTTAAATATCATTTTCACGAAGACAAGTTAATCAATTCACGCCGAATTTACACTACGTATCTCTTATGTTAAGAAGCATGGCTTAGGCTACAAAACTTTTATTTAGGGTGGCCCTCACAAAAAATATTTTTAAATATCATTTTCTCGAAGACCGCTAAGTCGATTCTCATGAAATTTACACCATATAGCTCTTATGTGAAGAGACACAGATTAGATCATAAAAATTTTATTTAGGGTGCATACTTAGGGTGGCCCTCACACAAAAATATTTTTAAATATCATTTTCACAAAGACAGGTTAGTGGATTCACACCGAATGTACACCACGTAGCTCTTATGTTAAGAGGCATAGCTAAGAATACAAAACTTTTATTTAGGGTGGCCCTCACTCAAAAATATTTTTAAATATCATTTTCACAAAGACAGGTTAGTGGATTCACACCGAATGTACACCACATAGCTCTTATATTAAGAGGCATAGCTAAGAATACAAAACTTTTATTTAGGGTGGCCCTCACAAAAAATATTTTTAAATATCATTTTCTCGAAGACCGCTAAGTCGATTCTCATGAAATTTACACCATATGACTTTTATGTGAAGAGACACAGAATAGATCGTAAAAATTTTATTTAGGGTGCATAATTAGGGTGGTCCTCACACAAAAATATTTTTAAATATCATTTTCACAAAGACAGATTAGTTGATTCACACCGAATTTACACCACGTAGCTCTTATGTTAAGAGGTATAGCTTAGGCTACAAAACTTTTATTTAGGGTTGCCCTCATACAAAAATATTTTTAAATACCATTTTCTCGAAGATCGCTTAATCGATCCTCATGAAATTTTCATCACATGGTTTTTATATTAAGAGGCACTGCTTAGGCTGTAAAAATTTTATTTTGGGTGCATACTTAGGGTGGTCCTCATAGAAAAGTATTTTTAAATAGAACTTTCACGCAGACCGCACATCGAATCTACACCACGGTTGAGGTGAGGCGATGCGCACAGGGTAATGCTAGTCATTTAATAATACCGTGAACCGCTTTCTTTCATTTTTTAAAAAAATTTGTAACTTTTCTTTCTTCGAACGTTCATCGCTTAATTGTACGCTGCATGTGTCATGTGGTAACTTTTTGCGCATATTTGCCTAGCTTTTGATGTGAATCACTGTACACGATTTTGCAACAGACAATTTGTGCTATATGCGGTTAAGCATTTTAAACGACGACATACAAGCATAGGTATTTGAAACAGCATTAAATGTTAATAAACGCATTCAATGCTGCAAAAAGGTTTTTTTTTTTTTTTTTTTAATGTGTAAAGTTTTGGTAGGTTACAAACGATTTTGGTAGGTTTTCGAGAAAATTTTGGTAGGAAAATAAATTCCTCTGTGGCAACACTGTGTGCATGCCTGTTAGTGCCCACCATTGGTCTAGACCAGAGCTGGGCACCACTACACGTGTGTTTTTCTTAAATGTTCTTCAATGTATGTGTATTTGTGCTTTGTTCGCTTTTCAAAGCAAACTGAATTAAATTTAATGCTCTCTGCTTTATATACGTATATGAAAAGTTATTCTCATTCTGCCGCAGTACCGCGCGCGGTACGTTTTGCCCAGCCACGGTCTAGACTCTAGACACAATGTGGCGTCGTCGCTTATGCCTTTGTGTTTTGTTTTTGTTTTCATTTAAATTCAAGTCAACGCTGTGCCTCGATAGCGTTGAAATTCTGCGAATTCTTTCTCTTGCTTGTGCGTCGAATATGGATGCGGGCTCATCGTTATAGTAGCAGAAGTTCAAATATAGTACAATAAGTAGTTTGACGAGGTCAGGCATTTCTTCATAGCAAAATGTAAATTTTCAGAATCTATGGCGCAATGGACCTTAAGTCTCTTACTATCCACTTGATCCGCCACTGTCTCAAGTACGTAAATAATCGATAATAAGATATCTTGCTATACCTTCTGAAGAAATTCACTTTTGAAGTTATGCCCGACGTGAGCCTGTCAAGAGACCAAGTTTTGCCCATTTTACGAATTTCTGAAGAGCTTAGGGTATTTTTATGAATAGCATGTGAAGTGATCGTGTCCGGGACCCCCTTCTTCACTACAGTATAGTCTAAAGAATAAATGAGCGTCCACAATTCTTTTACTGGTACTTTTAATATTTTATTTTATTTGATTTTTTGTTTTCACAAAAAATAGCCATTTTTTGAATTCAAAATGGAATCTCAATATTTTGTATATTTTAAATTTCAACTTTTATGTGCTACTTTTGTAGTACGGCCATCTGGTAGCCCTAAACATGTAGTAGCACCAAAAATGCTCAGTAAGGTTTGAGAGAGATGTGCTTTGCAAATATTTTATCGAAAAATTTTCTTCAGCGACGAAGATCATTTTTGACTCAATTGGTACGTCAACAAACAGAATTGCCGGATTTTGTCCGAAGGCCAACCATAGGCAGTTCAATAGCTGTCAATGCATCCTAAAAAAATGCACTGTTTGGTGCGGTTTATTGGACCGTACTTCGTTAAAACGCTACGTGCGATGATTGCCGACCTTTTTTTTGCCAAAAATAAAAGAATTGAACTTGGTTGACATGTGGTTTCAATAAGACGGTGCCACACGCCCCACGGCACGCGATGACATGGACCTTTTGAGAGGCGAGTTTGGTGAGCAATTAATCTCACGTTTTGGAGCAGTCCATTGGCCGCCAAGATCATGCGATTTGACCCGATTGGACTATTAGTTTTTGCAGGGCTTCGTAAAGTCTCTCGGGGACAAACCAGCTACAATTGCAGCCCTCGAACACAACATTACAGCTGTCATTGGTGAGATACCGGCCGAAATGCTGGAAAAAGTATGCCAACAATAGAGTTTACGGATGGACCACCTCAGGCATAGCCTTGGGCAACATTTACATAAAATAGTCTTTAAAAATAAAATGGCAGGAATTGATGTGTTGCTTCAAAGAAATATTTTATTCAGTTTTGCTAATTTTCTTTTCTTTTTTCAACTTTCAAAAACCAAACGCTTAGGAAACCACCAGTAATATATTAATAATAGAGCTTTTTTCATGTTACCTCGCATTTTTTGTTTGCTCGCAATCGCATCTCGTTCCAATTGTGTTTAGAGCTTTCGCTGAGATTGCGTGAGTTGAGTTTCAGTCATGAGAAAAATCTTTTTGTAACGATTAGGCTCAACAAATTGTCGAAAAAATTAATATATTCATAAAATGTCGAATTTGGATTCATTCATTCAATCGCTTCTAAGGTTGTTATTTTACAGTCGATTTTCTTGTGGAATATCTTAATATTTGCGTAAAAGTATCAACTCTACGTGCAAAGAGTAAAATTATTTTTTTTTATTTTATTTCTATTTTTTCGTGGCCACAGAATCAAATGTAAAATTTGATTTTTATTAAAATCTGGTCTATTTTCATCTATATCTTTTGAACCACTTTCTTAATAAGAAATATAATTACACACGTTTATTTGTCATTTTATTATCTTTAATATGACATCAAGAAAAAGGAAATTGGGCATTTGTAGCTCAAGATATGAGTTTCAAAGTGAAAAGAGGTCGAAAAAGTGAAAAAACCACAATATCTCGAAAACTGTACCATTCAAAAAATTTTCATTTTCATTTTCGAACTCAGCAGGAAAATCTACATAAGAAAAGTAACCTCAGATCAGTGGAACATTTTGAGTGTAAACTAGTGTTATCAAATAATTGAGAATCTAATAACAAAGGAGCTGTGGTTAATGCGCTCATACGGTAATAGTGCAATCAGATATGAGAAATTAATTGAAATTTTCAATGCAACGGACTCATCTTTAAAATATCATATTATTGAGAAACTTCCAAAACAAAGAAGTTGCGGTTGGTGTACTCAAGTAATGTCATATGGTAATAGTGTTTTTAAGCAGATATAGAAAATTATTTGGAACTTTTAATGGTGTCATAGCAAAATCAATTAAATTATCAAATTATTGAGAACAAAGGATCAAATTATTGAGAATCTAACAACAAAGGAGTTGTGATTAATGCAATTCTACGGTAATAGTGTAAAGTTTAAGCTACATAAAAATGAAAATGGTATTCATATCTGTTACACTGTGTATTTTTTTGGAAAAGTTTATCATATTCGAGATATTGGCAAAAATACATTTTTTTTCTGACGTTCGACCCTTTATCGTATCGATGCGGAAATCTCACGTATCATTGTGAGCTCCAATATATAAATGTTGAAGTTTGTACAGCTTATGCTACTTTTTCCAATTTTTCCCGCTGTTTGTATGAAAATAAACCACTGTGAATACGTGATTAATAACAAGGTAACATTTTTAAAAGCAATCCAAAATTTAAGATGATTTTTATGTTTCAGTTTTATTCTTCAGAAATGTCTATCAAGCGTTTCCGATAAAATGCGATTATGCAGATTGAACTATAATTTAAGTATATTTTCTTTAACATTTAAGAGTAATTTGATATTTACCAAGCACCTCTCATGCATTTGCATAAACATATTTTCGGCAAAAACTTATCAGACAATCCTGACGCAAGTATGTATCACATTTTTATGATGTCCTATGAACGTTGATTCAGTAGCCTCAGACAGCAGTGCAGTATGATGCCAAAATATTTTTTCCACTTAGTGTCAATTATTTACCTTTTGCTTTTCTAGGTAAATAATATTGATATAATATGTATATTGGCTATGGCCACTCAAAAATGAAACCCAAACAAAGGTTGTTGTATCTTTTTAAAAGTTGAAAAAAACAAAAATGGATACAATAAACCCAAATGTGAAATAAAAGTTACACTAAATTTAATCAATCAATCAAAATCAAAAAGAAAATGAAAACAAGAGCGAACAGCAGAGAAAGATAAACAACAAGAATGAAATTTTACCTCATAAGGACATTTTAACACCCTGTACAATGGCCACCCACCAATTTAACACTTCGCTATAAGCGGATTTTTATCTTAACTTAATTCGATCCCTTGTGTATAAAAGTATTGCGCTTCAAGTGAAATCTTTTATTAATAATTAGCTGTAGAAGAGATTAAGGCAAAAGCAGAAAAAAAAAGTTTCCTGCAACTTAAATGAAATTCACTTTAAGGATTTTATTTGGCCATCCCGCAAGACTACGAAAGTTCAAAATGTGAAGGTTTTCTGACGCATAAAATTTCGCTTCACGTAGTTTTCAACGGAAAGTGTACAAAACAATTAGCTAGTTTTGATTTTAGTAGCTTAATACCCCGACGGAGAATAATTTTTGAACTTTTAGAGGAAATGGAATACGGCAAATGAAATTCGCAGCAACATCAATGTCAAAGTCAAATTGGCATGAAAACTTACGAATGAAGTTATGAAGTCATCTTTTGGAACGGTTTGTTAGTAGTAGAGTAAATGTTTCACAAGGAAACCTACATAGTAATGCAGTTTATGGTAGAATAGCGAATATAAAACGTTTGTTAAGGCATTTTTTTATTCATCATATTTTTATTTCTGTATGTCAACATTTATTGAGTTTGCTTGCGGCGAATCTGTGTGGTAAAAACAAACCAGGTAAAGATACCATAGTTTCAATCATAGTTATTCAACTTTTCACTTAAAGTTGATTCAGATTGTTTCCTAAACAAAGATTTGCCAAACGCATTTGCTATGAACACGATTGACTGCTAACACTTTAATGAAATCAGCTATCAGATAGAGTACACTACCGCTGTTTCTTATGCTAAATAAGTTCGGAGCTAGTGGACTAAATTTCCATATGAATTTATCATGCGGCAGAGGGTGAAACTGGTGGCTGGTGGACTAAATATCTATATAAATTTATCATGCGGCAGAGGGTGAAAATCATTAAGTTCTAAATAATATAAATAATATGAGGAGTCTCTGCCATTGCGTTATTTGATAGTACTTTGAAACTGTAAAAAATAAAATACAATAAACAATTTTATCGCGTCTGCCTTTAAATATTAAAAAATGTCTATACACAAAAACAGATAAATGGCAGACGTTTTCATTTCTGCGTTAAAGAAATCCATGTAAAACATGTACAAAAATTGAGCACTAAATCATTTTATCGCGTCTGCCTCTTGGTTGACTGGTTCATTTGCTTATAAAAATGTAAGAATGGAGAAGGCAGACGATTCCATCGCTGCCTTTGCGAAGGTTTTGGATCACTTAATCTGAATATTATTATGGATGTATCTATACAGAACTAATATCAGTCAAATTTTGCATTCTAACTATTTCAATTATTTGGTCATTTATATTATAAGTTTTTATTTTTCTGGCTATGCATATGGGGCATTTTACTCCAAAACGGACACTATTTTGCTTTTGCATATCTGATTTTCGTGTAATTTTTTTTTTATTTTTGGTTGAGGCTAGCCTTAGTCAACTACTGGTGTGCCTAAATTTTATATGCGAATTTTACCAAAATTGACGGTTTCGACATAGAGACCTACACGTCTGCCATTAGTATTTTCAGCTTTAGGGAAAATTCTGAAGACAACGAATTTCTAAAAGAAAACGATAAAATCATTCAATAGAGTTTTTTTTTTTTTTTGACATATTTACAATTGCTGTTATTAAAAACTGTAGCAGTGTGGACGTCTGCCTTTTATATTTTCATTGTCCATATTATGCCCTTAACGCAATATGCCAGAGGCAGACGCTTACAATTGCTTATATTAAAAATGTAGCAGTGTGAACGTCTGCCTTTTATATTTCTGTAATCTATACTATACCCTTAACACAATATATCAGAGGCAGACGCGATTAAATAATTAAATATTGTTTTTTTTTGCAACTTCAAAAAAAAGCGACGTTATCCACTTTACTCTTAATTTTTTTAATTCATATAAATGTGGACTACATTGCATATCAATGCCAACGACGATAAAATCAAATACTCACAATATTCAAGGCTCCCTAACTCTAAGTCAATAGATATAGAGAAGAAGATGACAGAGAAGGTTTTGATCGCTGAAGGATCCTATAGAGCCAGCCGAAAAAGAAACAAAATGGAAACTGTTCGGTGCAGCAAAACAAAGAAGGTCGATAAAAAGCCTGAAAAACTTGTTAAATTTTAAATCAAAGTATTTTCTTCACGCCAGAATCATGAATGTGCAAATTAACACTTTTCAGGGCTTTACATAAAAGAAAGACGAATCTTAAGTTCAAAAATAAAACATTTATTGTTATATTCTCTTGATTTTTAAGACAAATGACCTATTATAGTCTACATATGCCGAGTGCAGTCTTAAGGAAAGGGTCTACGGGGCACTGGCCCTGGGCTCTGACCCCATAGATGGTCGCTAACATGGTAACAGAAGAACTTTTTTTTTATTTTTTTTTTGCTCATCAATCAATCCTTTGTATGCACTTTAAAGATAGCAAACTTTTTTATTTTGATAACAAAATTTTTTTAGAATGTGTAAGCAAAAAATTTTTCTTTTTGACCTTTGTGAGCACTTTGAGCAAGTGCGTAGTGATAATTTTTATTTAACAAACGCAAACGCCAATATCAACGTCCTTCAAGCGCACTTGTCAAAGGATACCAAACCCACCTACATAATTGGCTTAAATGGAGATGATGCGTACACTTTTCAGTGTATCAAAAATCGGGAGTGAAAATGTTTGCCTTGGTAACAAAGTATTACCCGAGGCATTCGCTTGCTGCATGAAATGAAAACCTCATAAAATTTAACGAACACAAAAAAAAAACCAAACAAAATATTTAAAATTAAATCCAAAAACAAATGGAATTGCGTTGTTTTCGTTGTGGTTTAACGACCATTGGATTTTATTGTAACCTCAACATATGAACGCTCAACGGGGTACAACGACATCATTGAAATTGTTGTAGAGATAAAAATAATAAAAATAACTGATGATATGATAGCGTTAACAGCAGCGCAGTGAAAGCACTGAATAATCCTTGATAAGCATATGTACATTCATTTAGAGCGGCACTTGTGGTGACTAGCTTTTGTGAGTTGATTTGTGCACATTTTGAATTTTTTTTTCATTGTGTTCTTATACGGAGATTTTTTGGTGGTGTTTTTATTCGAGCAGTCCCCTGGTGACTTACCATGACCCACTAAATCAACTAATTTGACCGTTACAGAGTTTTTTCCCAAAGGAGAACATCCGACTAGAAATGAACTTATCGCCAGAAGTTCTGAGAAAAGTTATAGAAAATCCCCTCAAATGCATCAACCTCTGACAGTTTTTCGCGAATTAATGACAAAATATAAGCCTCTAAATAAATATAATCAACAAACAAAACCAATCTTCTGTAAATGCAAGCAAAGTTACTGTTCTGGGAAATTGAGTGAGATATGTATCTTCAGTAAGGTTAATGTTTTCCATCAAACGCATAGTCTATATCTTAAGCATCCAAAATATATCGATGGAATGCCTGTGTTTTCTTCGGTTCACCGAGAGCATAATTATCTGAATCAGCAGAAGAATTCGAAGAAGTAAGGTAATACAGATGTCTACGGTAAGAGATAAGAATAGGAATCGATAAGCAAACGACGGAACCATACAGACAAATAAACCTGATATGGATAGCTTTCGAAAAATTGTATTGCATTGTTGTTAATTGTTAATCAAAGCTTTTTCTTTTGTTATCGAAACACAAGTAGCGTAGCGAAGATGGTACAATTTAAGATTGAAGTCACTGAAGTAAATGGGCTTAGAAATCAGTGAAAAGAGTACAGTCAGGGACATCAGAAAACTTTAATTTGGCATGAGTACTTAGTCAAAACATTGAATAGCAAAAACAAAAATTTCAAAAGAAATCGGGAGGATTCTGTAGAAGTAGACATATTCTTAATATATTGGCTGATACGAACAATTACAGGACAAAGAACATACAAAATTAGGCTTCTTATTTTTCGAGCAAGAAGGAAACCAAATTCACAACACTACATAACTCGAAAGACTTATTCTACTTGAAAAAAATATTATAGAAAGTCAAAACCATAACTCGTTCAAAACTCATGGAACTCAATTAAGAAAAAACTAAAATAAATAATATTAATAATTTTTCTGTTTGTAACTTATGTTGTGGCTTCAGGCTTAATCTTAAGATTTCATGGTTTCGCCATGGTCTTATAAACTCTTATTGAGTCCTTTTAATGTAAAACAAAAAGCCTATTCCATCTAAGTCTAATAGAAAATAGAAGCCAACTCCTTTTGACTTATCTCGACTTAAACTATTCTTCCTTTTGACCACATATATATAGATATAATATCATTTTATTGATTAAACACCAAAAATTTGAGATAAGCACAAAGTCGATGCAATTTTGAATTCGAAAAGTTTTTTTATTAGAAACATGGTTCAAAAAGTCCCGGGATAAATGATGAAAACACAAACTTTTTTATAAAAGTCGATTTTATTTTTCAACATAGTTCTCTTCGAGGGAGATACACTTCATCCAACGATCCTCCAACATTTCGATACCTTTTTTATAGTAGTCGACGTCGAGGATCTCAAAATAAGCATCACTTTCGACCTCGGTAGCCTCATCTTTTCAAGTTTGGAAACAGATAATAGTCGCTGGCGGCCAAGTCTGGAGAATACGGTGGGTGGGGCAGCAATTCGTTCAATTTTGCCATTGCTTTGAGCGATGAATGAGCCGATGCATTGTCGTGGTGAAACAGCACTTTTTTTTCCCATAAGCGGCTGTTTTGTCTTTATTTCATCGTTCAACGTTCAGACTACGTAATAGTCGCCCGTGATGGTTCTGTGTTTATTAAGATAATGGATGAGGATTATGCTATGTGCATCCCAAAATAAGCTGGCCATCACCTACCCAGCCGACGTTTGAATTTATGGGTGCTTCGAACGATTCTCACTCGGTTCTAACCACATTGCCGAATATTTCTTGGACTCCGGTGTGTAGTGATGAATCCAAGTTTCGTCCAATGTTACAAATCGACGCAAAAACTTTTTCGAATTGCGCCGAAACAGCTCCAATTTGGCCTCCTAATCACCGATACGATGTTGCTCTTGATCAATTGTCAGAAAACGTAGCACCCATCGCGCGTACAGCTTTTTCATTTCCAAATGCCCATGCAAAGTATTGAAAATACTGCCGATCGATAATATCAGTGTGTCTGCTAGCTTTTTCACTTTTACGGTCTTTGAAAACGATCAAATGGATTTTCTTGATGATTTCCGAAGTGGTAGCCTCATTTGGCCGGCCCGAACGTGGTGCATCTTTGGTGCTCGTACGACCCATTTTTCTGTTACTTATACAGCAATAACTTTGAAACCACTAAATAAAATGTTATCAAAATTTGGCATTCCTCTTTAAAAAGTTGCCACTTCCAAAAAATTATATCGATTTGAGAGTGGTGGTGCCATCCCACCAAAATTCTCGGGACTTTTTGAACCATTTAGTATATCATCTATTCATCTCTAGTTAGTTTTCACTCATAAAGGGGTTAAAAATAAATTCAAATTTTATTCAATAATCCAAATAGTAAGCTTCTGTGCAGCTCCCACTTTTTTGGTTTTCAACTATAAGCCAATTAAATCATCGTAAATTTTGCAAATTTTCACATTTAATACGCTGTCGGAAAAATGAATTCAAATCATATTATGCAAATTGTTTAATCACACGAACTGACACAATTTAATTTGTGTCAACAGCTAACACATCTATAGAACACGAATGAAACCAGAGCTTAAATACACAGACAACCAAACACAATGGCAATATAAGTGACACTTTGAAATATTTAATAATACCTTGCCTACAGTTCAGTAAAATATATTTAAATATAGAACCATCCACAAAAAGCAAGTAGTTCTACAACAGTCAAAAGAGGATCAGTAGTGTAGTTCTCTCATGTAATGCATTGCATGGCAGTTCTGATGCTAATGAAGTGCATAGTGCAGAGTTTGAAGGAAAAAACAATAACTTAGAATTCAATACGTTTCGCAAAGTCGCTGGGACTTTAATTGTTGCTTAATTTCATAATTCTTACTTTGTTCGAGCGAAATAATATTGAAATACTGTTTGCATTACCATACTAAAGGAACAATTAAGTAAACATAATCGCTTAGTCTTTTTTTGTTGGAAAGTTTATGAAGAGGGACAGTGCAGAATGCAATCTTTTTTTCTAATAGTAGGCGGTGTCACGCCTTCAACAGGAAAATTCGTTTCTACGGAAAATCCTAATGTACAGTTTTTAATGAAACTTGGTTTGAAGATTGACTGAGCCCAAAGGAAGGTTATTAAAAACTCTATGTTCTTTGAGAGGGCGTGGCATCACTCTTAATAGGAAAAAAACGCTCTTACGGCTGAGCCACCGTATCGACTTTGATGAAATTTAGTGCTGAGTTAGACTGAATCCTGAGTAAGGACATTTGTTTTGAGTGGGCGATGCCACGCTCCTAACAGGAAAAAACACTTTCACTGCCAAGCTAATGGACCGATTTGGATCAAGTTTTGTACAGAAACAGATTGGATTCTGAGGAAAGGTATTTGTTTTGAGGTGGACGGCGCCACGCCCCCAAAGGAAAATATGTTTTCACAGCTAAACTAATCGACTGATTTTGATAAAATTTGACGTGGAGATGTACTGAATCTTAAGAAAAGTTATTTGATTTTAAGTGGGTGGCAACACGCCCCTAACTCTAAGGAAAGAACAGAGATAGGGATAGGGCAACATGATATCACGATTTTTATTTTTAAAAGCGATGGCAAAAAATAAAAAGTATTTATTGATTTTGTTTTGCGACTACAATGGTTGAATTTCAACTACAGGACGAACTTTCTTTAGATGGTGGCGTGTTGGGCCAACTTTTGAAGTTTTTTTAGAGAAACGTAGTATCAAGTGCTATAGTGAGAGCTTAGAAAGAGATGAGAAAGAAAAATTTTAACACCACTAAACGAAAAAGCATGTGTTTTTTTATGTATGGTAACATATCTATTTCAAAAAAGGTAAAAGTCCATTGGTATTACTTAATTATTGCGAATGATGATATTAAGAAGATCAAGCATATCGTACTAGTGAAAGATAACACTTGAACTTATAGGATTTTCTGTAATCGCTGATGGCATATAATTTTTTTCTAATTAAATGATATATAATTTTTCAATAAATATTCCAATCAATGAGATGCAAGGCTCAGGCCGTGATATACAACAAATACAACAATAATATCAATTATAAAAATCTCCACCATAAGTTCGATCTCGATAGTAAAAAGAAAGTCTGCAATAAACTGAAAGCCAATTCCAAGAATAAAGCAAGAACAACAATTGAGTGTAGAAATAAAAGTACATTAATCAAACGAAACGAATGAAGCTATCCTCAATGTGCGTATTGTTGTTTCCTTGTTCGCTCGCTTCGGTTTTTTTTTTCTGAATGGCGCAACAATAACAATAATACAAATAGGAAAAAACACAATAAAAATGTGCGTAGCAGTGGTGAGTGCATGTGTTTGTTGTTTTGATTATTTTTCTTAAGAAAAACGATGTGGTTATTGTAAAGAGCTAAAATTGGCTCAATTTATGTATTTTGCCCTTCACTGATATATATAGATTTTGAATCACAAAGGCACTAAAAATACAGAAAAATTGCCAACGGCTTTGTTCATATTATAATTTTAATTAATTAATATCACGTTCTTAACACAAAATTTGAACATTTAAAATGTCATTAAGCTGACAGTATAAGAGCCTTTAAACAACAACATACCCCTCGGTGCTTTAAAAGGTAAGAACATTTTTGGTATGGGGAAATCGATGACATTTCTGTTGCGACTAGGGGTTCCATTTTGCTTGAATTGGTTATGTTATTCCCGGGATTTTTAAATCCATTTCGGTTTTTGTAGTTTTTCGAGAAAAAAAAAATCCTTTTCCAGTTACTAAACAGATGAAACTATTAGGTTGCTTGAGCCACTTATAAAGATAAAACGTACTTTGAAGACACACAAAAATTAAGCTCCTTCACTTAACCATGTTGTCTTTAGATAAGCAGGTTACTTTCAACATTACTTTCGATCGAGTATTGGCATGTGCCGGAATTTTGACTGACTAATAAGGCATCCCTTGTTGCAACACACGTGTCCAGAGCATTGTGCTCTGCCATTGGAATTTTTAAGCTTTTTTAATGGATATTTTATGCAAATCGTCAGACAACTAGCAGCGACGTGACGTTGCAAAATTTAAACTGCAGGTGGTCAATCTGCTGCAACCAATGCAAATTACTTTAGTTCGCACGTGATGTGTCCTTTTTCTTTGTCCAATGACAAAATTTTAAACGACCTTACACAGCATGAAATCGGAAAGTGAAGTTAAATTGTTACCAAACAAAATGGGCAATCTTTACAAAATGGTCAAGGAAATATTCAAAACTTTTTTTATTATTTCACAGTAAAATCATGCTGAAAGTAATTAAAAAAAAAGTGCACAGAAATGCTGCCTATGCATTTGCGTTATCTTATTTCCATAAATTTATATCGCTTTGCTTGTATTGGAATACAATACCCATAGTAAAAACTGGACAGATCCTTAATACATTTCCATTCATAAAGCATACGTGAAGCATACGAGACTGTAATAAATGGACTCGGACACACTCTGCAACTTCTGCTGATGCAAATATTGCACAATATTCCAATTGTACTCGCATGTAAATGTCTTTTTTCATGTATGAAACTTTTATCTTAAGAGTATGCTACTCGTGCATACGAAATATACGACCAATGTAATGGCAGCAGGAGTTTATTGAAGTGCCTATGGCTTCAAACTCTTTGGTGTGTGAAGTAACGCCTTTGTCGTGTTGGGAAATTCTTGCAAAACACCTTTAGTTTATGCATGAGATTTAAGAGCTCTTAAGGAAAAATAATCTGATTATTGATATTTATTTGTAGGTAAAATGAAACCAAAATGCAAAAGGATGATATTCAGCCTTAAAATGTTTTGTTTTGAAATTGCACAAGTTGGATAGAGTGAAATACCCCAACAAATGAATGGTTTACATTTCGCAATAAGAAAAGAAGAAACAATTTAAGAATTGATAACTTTGTTACTGGATATTGCACTTGTACTGTGCTTGATGTCGCTTTTCAAAAAAGTACTTTGCTCATCTACTCTTTTAGAACAACAGTAACAGTAATAATGTTATTGAATTTCTATCATTATGGCCAGCTATCACTTGGTAAAATTGGATTTTAACCCATTCCGAACTGTTCATAGAAAAGACGATCCGATTTTGATAAAATTTCGTGGATAGCTTATAGTAGCTTTGTCTGGCCATGCCTGGGGGAATAATAATGAAGTCGTTGCTAACTAAATTTCGTTCATTATCCTCTCCATCAGATCCATCAACATCACACCAAATATCGATCAATCTCTGTTATTCAGCGGCATTTTGTTTCCGGATCGTGCCATGGAAATTTGTGCCTTGCCTTCTTCAGTTTTTGTGGCATAGAGATTCCAGTGCGGCACCATCGATAAATTGCTATCAACCCTGCTAAGTTTTTTTGTCCTTCTATGAGTAAATTATTTTTCTATGTAAATATCACTTATAAAAATTAATGTATTTAAGTATCCAAAGATGTAAGCTCAGTTGTATGGTGTATATGGTTCATAAAGTCTCCACCATTACTATTGTGTTGCATAAAAGACATATTAGACTAGCTGACGCTGGGAAACTGTTATGAATATCTAATTTTCCGATTTTTGAAAGAGTTTTTCCGGAAAGTTTTTTGTTCGAGAAAAATTGGTGATTTTCAAACACTGACAGCTTAATTAAAATCTCAAAATTTTATCGTAGATCTAGAACTAGATCGCTAGTCTATCTCTACTCTTTCCAATGAAAACAAAAAATATTACTCGATATCACAACCCTGGCCTGCACTTTTTCGAAAATTCCTCCGGTAATGGGTATTTAAATACCTAATAGTCTGGTGGACTCCGGCAATGAAAATTCCAGAGTTATCGCAGGCAGATGTGCCTCTACGGTTAGAATTTCGCAATTGATTGCTAAAACGATATTTCGAATAATTCCATGGAAAGATGAGTTTCTATTCATGCGAGATGGCAGAGCTAACGTGATGAACTATTTTCAAGCAAAAAAAAAAAAATTATCAACCGAAAATGTCGGACATTTCTCCAAGAAAATACTTAATTTGCCAGGAATATTAAAAGATGTTCCTATTACATTAAGAAGAATTATTTTTTTGCCAATCTGATTAAAATCCTATGGTAGAACTATGAAGGGCTGGTTAGAAATATTTTTAAAATAAAAAATAATTTTTTTTGATTATGATCTATATAAATAAAATAATAGCTGTTTTCGATGTTCGCGCATCACGCAAAAACTACTAACCCAATTTAAATAAAATTTATTTAGTTCTGTTCTTTAAACGCTTGGTCTCAATCTCCAATTAAAAGTATCACGATATTCTTATTAAATATCAAAATATTAAAGTTTTAAAATTGCTTAAAAAATGAATTACACACAAAAGCAATCATGCAAGCATAGCAAATCGTTTCATGTGAAGTTAGTGTGCTTGTGTATGTTTTGTTTTTGTCTTTCCCATGGCAATACAATGTAATATTTATGGAAAAGGCACAACGGAATATTCAAATTTTACTCTCGCTCTCATTCTCAATTTGTCAATTTACATTGCAAACAACAACAACGCGGGATTTATGAAGAATGGTCAAAAATTTTAGTAGATTTAATAAAAAAATTTGAACTGTTTGCCTCGCAGAAGAAACTAAAAACAGGCTACGCGTACAAAGTCACGGGCATCAGCTAGTAAGTAATATTGCTGAACTGAAATTACGGCCACCAGTAGCGGCAATAGCGAAAAATATATTTTCTTCGGATTTTTTCTCCAATCCCTTGTTTTGCGATCGTGGAAGATTTTTGGGGAATGGGAATAAATTCCCTGGAAAATGAGGTTATCGGCAATACTTTTTTGGGGAACATTTTTTGAAGTTTCGCGCAAATTTTGTTCCCCAACTTTTTGGCGAGGAATTTAATGAGGAAAGAGTCAATGTTAGCAATATTTTGTAATTTATTTGATAAAAAGATTTTTTTAACATACATATTTACAAGAGCTTGCAACACAAACAAAGTGCAAATACTGATATTGGTCCAGTACATGGAATCCAATTCGGATACAGTTAAAGTCTTCATGAAAAGGTGTAGATGGCAAAATATCAAGCTACGCTATACTACATATATTTTAGAAGATTTTTTTTTTAATATAGATAAATGCACTTCATTTTTATTTATAAAATTGTTCAGCTGACAGGTAAGCTAATGTCAAATATGCAAATCTACTGATAAGTTAATGTCAAATATGAAAAATGCAACTGTGATTTTGGACTGAATGGAAGTGATTGGAAATATTTTGGCAGCACTGACTGGATATGAAGTTTTCCAATCCGCAATTATTTATGATCGCAAAATACTCCTCTCGAGAAACAAAAAAATCCGAAAGAATCATTTTCCTCCGGATATTCATGATAGGGGTGATTACTTACTGACTTAGTTGGTTGCTCTAGTTCCACAACTTCAAAAGTTATGAGATAATCATTCACAGAGTGATTACGTTTGGCTGTCTAGTTGGACTTATATCATCACATTCAAATGAGAAAAGAAATCAATAAATTATAACGTTACTTGGTTTAAAAACGATCAAGATTTAAGTAAATTGTACTCGTCATTATCACATTAATGTATTTGCAAATAATGCTGCCATGTATCTCAAACTTTTTCCAATCGCTGTACACAAAATAACTGGATTTATTACAATTTGTTTGAAAGAAATCGACGGCAAGTAAAAGGAATAAGTACCCACACAGCAGCGATAATAAAAAATGTTCTTGCATAAATCAATCAAAGGCATATGGTATTTTTCCAACAAGTCCTCTTTACATTTTTAAGTTCATGAAAAATAATAAACCTCTGAATTCAGCAGAGATGCTTTATAGCAACAACTTTAATCCCGATCTTATTTATTGATGATGATGACAAACTGCAGAGCACTTAGTCATACGGTAAAAGGATGTGTGAACAGATGAATAGCAAACGACCAATAGAAGCATTTGGAAAATATTTCAATACACCTCCAGCGATATTGGAAGCTGCTTCTAATGTCATTGTCATTGCACATCTTTTTTAACACAACCTGTCATTGTGAGGAAGCACCTCCATGGCGACACATAAATTGTGTTGTGCGGAATATGACTGTATATGCGCTTTTATTAAAATCATAATGAAATGCAACATGTTTTACATAAAATAAGACTTCAGTTTTGCTGTTAACATATCTCCATGGCTCTGACCTGGTTCCCTTGGAAACAGCTTTCATTACTTTCCGTTGGGTAATGTCAACAAGTTCAAAGCACTTGCTGACAGCAGAGACAGATGTCACCTCATTCTCTGAGTTTATACTTTACGGGTACATAACCATTATTAAATGTCAGTTTGACACAAACAAACACATACCAGGGAGTACAAAATGTTACAAAGAGACTCAACGAAGGATAAGAATAAAGAAAAAAAAAACTTTCTACTTTACACAGTTCACAAGCACATGATGAAAAATCACACCTTTTAATGAAGACAAATTGAATGTCAATATTGAATTTACGCACACATACAGCGGTGAAAGCCTGATTCATGTTGACTGTATCTAATGATAAAATTTACAGCCAATCGGGAAAAGGAAGAACTCGTTATTTACATAGGCTCACCAACGGCAAAACGATACAAAAGTCACGTATGTTTATGCACGAGCTTAAACATCTATTGTGTGTACTCAATTAATATAAAAATAATCACATCCCAGTGGGAAATTCGAATATTAAATGCAAATTAATATCAGTCAAGGGCACACTCTTTGAATCAGGCACTAATTTCATTTAATGGTGATTACTACCTTGGAAATATAATGAAAAATGCCTGAATGCAAATCACATGCAGCATGAAAAATTGACATTTAATTAAAAAAGGTTATTAGATATCACTACATTATTTAAGTTTGACTTTTAAAAAGATGGGTGTGTCTCAAATTACTTTTCATTATTTTTCCCAATGACTGTGGTGCAGTGTTAGTTTTTTTTTTTTTTTTTTTTGTTAAATTGAGCAAAATCTTATAAGTTCGGTGATGTTCACAGTCAATTTTAAATCGATTTGTGCTTAAACTTTTTTTCAAAATATGGGTTCAAAACATAATCGTCAGAGACTGCCACAGTAGTGTCCAAAAATCACTTTGAACATTTCACTTTTGCAAAAAAATTTTACTTTTTACCATTTGAGGGAAAATTTTTTGTAGTGAAACTTCTTTAGCACGGGTGTGATTTGAAATTCGGTGTGTATACTAAATGCGATGAAAGATATTCTCAGAGTTTGTCATAGGCATACTTTTCTTCCCTCATTTCTATAGCGGAAAGAAGCCGACCACAAAATTCCCATTCATCACAACTCATTGTGATATTAATATAGGTTTTTTTACTGTAATTTTCCTATAAAGTAAAAGTTTAAGAATAAAAATAAAAAAAAAAATTTCGAATAGTTGTCAAAAACGTTCCTTCCAGGTTCCGGAGCCACCCTAAATGATGTCCAAGATCCAGTTTTGACCTTACCCCATTAATTACAAGAGAAAAAAATTAATGATGTCCAAAATCCATTTTTGACATTTTCCCATTAATTATAGAAAAAAATATTTGAATTCAATTTTTGGGCTTTGGCCGTTATTATTAGAAAGTAAAAACTGTTTGTTTTTGTTTCAACTTTTTTATTTGTTTCCGATATTTCGGTTAGATTTTCCAACCATCATCAGGGACTGAAAATATTATATAACACAGAAAAAACATTCACAAAACATTATTGTTATAAATTAAAAGAAAATTAACTATAGAAAAAAATATTTTTTCTGAAAATGGGTCAAAAACGGTCCTTCCAGGGTCCGGAGCCACCCTAAATGATGTCCAAAGTTTCCATTAATTACAGAGAAAAAAAACCACCACCACCATGAGTGAAGCAGCATTGAGTCAAATTAAATGCATGCGTAAACACCCAATTTTTATACAACCTAAAAGTATGCCACACTTTATATTCAAATTCGCTAATTTTCGTAACATATTTTGTTCGCTCATTTCCGTAACGCATTCACCAGCTTACCCCTATATAAGTAATCAGAATTGAAAAATAGTTTACGTGAATATTTTTAAGCCTGTTTGGCAATGTTTTATCACCATATTTAATTGAAATTTCAACAAGGGATATTACATTTTTTTTTAGAGCTGGGAAAAATCTTTTAAAAAAACATGGATGCTTTCGATGTTTTTTTGTTAAGAAATCGATTATAATCGATAACATCGAAATTTCATGGCTTAGATAGTTAGTAATAAAGAATTTAATTTTACATTTGTATATAATTCAAATTTTGGCGCAAAAAAAAACAGTTTTTCAGCCATCTCGGGGCAGAGCGAAGCTCTCTTTTTGTGTATAATATTTCCCGCTGTTCAATTGACCCTCTCAGATGATGTGGATGAAGCCGAAATAAACAGATATCGCAAGGCCACTCTTCTTTAAGCATCACAATTTGTATAGTTATTCCAGTATTGAATTATGTCTGTTTCCTCACTTAACAAAGGCTCTTCGAGAAAAAAAAATGTCGCTCGGATCTAGTTTCGGAGATATAGACATCGAAAGATGCGGACATAGCTTTTGGAAAAATGATTATAAGTTGGGATCCGCTGAATAGAAAATAGTAAATATGAGTGTCGTAAGGAAGGTAATTTAATGGCCTACAATAATGAAGCGTGAAGTTTTGAAATTTGGCCTATAGTTTTGGACATCTGACAAATTTTCTGACCTTTTTTTTTTCCTAAAAGTGTGTCAATAACCTATAACTTTTTAGCACGTTAAAAAGCTTAATATGTATATTCCCCTTAAAATGGTTGAAAACTCTTTTATATACATAAATACCCTTTTAAAAGAAAAGTAAAAAAAAATATTCAATGATTAATAGATTTCGAGTTTAATCGAGTTTTTTGCAAATTTGATATGAAAATCGAAAGAAATCTCAACGAAGAAACCCTTCAAATCTGTAGAGATTGTAAACATTTTCAAAAAACTGCAGATCGTAAATATTGTTAATATTTTGATTCTTTTCGAGAAAAAGTACCTTCGAAAATGTATTTGTTTTACATTGGTGTACTAAAATATCACTGGTTCCGATGTGACTTTAAAGTTCTTAGTCAATTTTTTTGAAACTTTTGGAACTTTTGTAAGCACTTTTACATTTTAATATATGCACTCTTATATTTTATATTATTAAATAATTGCACACTTTGTTTTATTTTTAGTTTTTGAAACTAAATATCTCAAAAACTACGGGGAATAAGATAAAAAATCTTAGCATGATTTTTATTTAAAAAAGCTTTCTTTTTAATTTTTTCAAAACGTTATTCTTCAAACAACCCAAAGCATATATTTGCTCTTAAATCGAAATACCCGCCTTAACTTTGGAAAATATAAATTTTTTATAAATATTGATTATGACGATTAATGATTATGAAATAAAAAAAAAAAAAAAATCTGTATCATTTGGCTAACTTTAATAGGTTTTTACTCAATGCTATTTCTGTGAAAATATATAGGTTAGAAGAAAAAATGTTAAAAGATGAAGTTTTGATCAAAACTATTTTTAAAAGCCATTTTTTTTTTTTCTACAAAATTTTGAGCACAAAAATAAATATAATTTCTTCCTTGCTTCCGAATCATATACAAAATGTTACGCATTCAAATTGTAACCTACATAGTTAAAATTTTTTAGGATTAATAAACATATCCACATGCATAACATAGAACATATGTCGGTATCTAAGCAGATGTACAATTTGTTGAGTTTTTTTTTTTTTTTTGTATTTACTGATAAGTCTCTATTACCAAGCAATGTTGGAAGTTTTTTTTTTCAGTCAACTTAATTACGTCGCATATCAGTTTATATCCCTTTGGCGTTTAAATTCTACGCTCGTCTGGGTATTTCAATTTTAAATGTAAATCTAAAGATTTTTTAAAGTCGTATGCAAAAAAGTTTCATTTCCCTTTTCCAATTAACATAGATTTCCAGAAAAGATAAATTTTCACAAAACAGACAGACGCACAAAGGAGACAAAAAGGATCTTTTTGTTTTCCAACGAATGACAAAACTTATGGTTTAAAAAAGTTTAATTAACGTTGACAAAGAGATAAGAATTCAATGAAATTTATTATTTCAAAACTACTTACAGAAAACCTTAAGTGATTCCCAGAAATATGTTATCTGAAACAAAATAAATAAAATATTTTGCGTATAGTTTTTGTTTTTAAAATACATTAGAACAGTTTGCTAATGTCCTCGAAAATAATTCTGAGTTTTGTTATTTATATGATTTTTATTAGTCAAAGGAAAAAGTGGCCTTTGTAAAGATATGTTTGTAAGAATATGATAAAAACTATTTTTAAACTGTGACTTTGGCAACATGGTTAGTCGTTTGTAAGTCACACATTGTGACCAATTCATGTATAGTCCAAGGAGCCCGCTGTGTAAAAGTCGAGTGTATAAGATTATTGGATGGGATGTACGGGAAAGAAATTGAGCCATTTTGGTGAAACTAAGGAAGCAGGGTTGATTTGCCAAAGCCTATCCCGATGTCCGAAAATGCCCGAATTTTAGCCAATTTTGTTGTTTTATTTGAAACTGTACAATATTATACCTCAAAATATATGTTAAATTATGGAGCTCGAAGAGGCCTAAATATAATACTCAGGGTTGTATTGTTGAATCCTGTGTCCAACATGGGTTGCTTCCTGTTTTTTGGGTCAATTTTTAATAATATATGTATACTAATGCTTGAAATATGTGCCAGGTTATAGAGCTCGAAGAGCCTCTAAAGAATATATAGGGTTGCCACGGTTTCAATTTTTTTCGAGACCTTCAACTTCTTTCAACTTTACCTTTAACTTCTTTTATCTTTTTTTGGGTTTTTCAGTCTCAATCTGTTTCCAACATTTTTTATATTTTATGGACATCATTAGCCTTATTCAAATTTTTTCGTTCGTTCCATATTCAATTGACTTTTTCTATATATTATTCAACTGTTTCAACATTCTTTAAACTCTTTCAACTTTATTCAACATTTTCATTTTTGCAGCATTTTTGAACTTTTTGCGGCTTTTCAACATTATTCAACATTTTTCAATATTTTACCTATTTTTTCAACTTTACAGCCTTCTTTTGACCATCTCTTTATTAGTTTCACATTTTTTTGATTAATTTAGCGATTTTAAGCTATTTCAACCTAATTCAATTATTTTTAGAAAGCTCCATATTGTTTCGACTTTTGCAAGTTTTTTAAATTTTTTTTTATTTTTTCAACCTCATTCAACTTTTTTCGCGATTTTTCATGTTTTCGGAGTTTTTCAACAACTTATTTCAACTTTTTCAACCGCATTCAACTTTTTTCGAGTTTTTCAACCACTTTCAACATTTTCCATACTTTTTCGACGTTTTAATCTCCTTGATTCAAAATTTTTCAACCTCTTTGAAATTTTTCTAATCTTTTCCATTTCGACTTTTCTAACATTTTTCGTCTTTTTCAACCACTTTCAACATTTCCCATACTTTTTTCGACGTTTTAACCTCCTTGATATCTTCCATATTTTTTAATTTTTCTGCCGTTCTCACAATTTCCAACAGTTTTAAGCTTTTTGATTTTTTCAACCTCCTTGAACAAAACAGTGATTTTTTTACATACTAAAAACTACTGGAAAACTACAGGAAAACATAAGTAATAAGGGACCATCTATTAGTCAAAATAGGGAGGAGGAGGTCTGGCAAAATCTCACCAAATCTTACCAAGGAGAAGGGAGGTGTCAATGAAAATCTCACGGCAACTTTTTAATGCAGAGGGTATACATTATTATAGTTTCACGGAAGAGAGGGGAGGTCCCGCCAGAACTCACCAAATCTCACCAAGGGAATTTTCAAAAAAACACCTCACTTAATTAATGGGCGGCTCTTAATTGAAGAAGTGGACTCGTCAATTTAAAAATAACGTCAATGCAATGATAATTTCAGTGAAATTCGTTATAATTAAAAACAAAAAAAATAAAATTTTAGATCTATGCTAAAGAGGGCACGTATTTTCAGAAAACCATATCGTTTCACATCCAGTTTGAGGCATAAACAAAGTACTTGTAATGCATTTAGATTAAAAATTAAATTTGCTAAAAGGTTTTGAATTGTAACCCTGCTTTGGATCTAAATGGATTGACAACTTTAAAATCATTATAGTACAGTTATATCCTTATTGCGTGTGGATATCGAGAAAAGAGGGGATGAACTCGAACATATCGTCCATATAGAAATGCTGCTAAAGTACTTTGAGGATATTCATTTTCTCCTGCAATGGCAAAACGTATATCTATATTGATTTGATAACACTAATTCCAAGGTCTTGAGAGTAGGAACATGTATCCAAAATCATTCAGGACATATGTGTAACAATTGGCCTATCAATGATACTATCCTTTCAATACTTCAATGGCATTTCTGTAGGCTCAATGTATTGGTAATGTGTCTGTAATGCAACTATTTGTTCATTTAACCATTCGACATCACTCAAGAGAACTTTCGCCACATCATCAATTTTGTTTTGTTAGCAACATAAATAAGTGAATATTGATATTTCAGTGATAATCTGAGTTACTGCATAAAACAGTACGAATTTCACTAAGTTATACTACGAGAGTACATAGATACATATATTCATAAGCGTTTTACTTTTAATCACACCTTTAGTTGAACTCATCATTGTATATGGAAGGAAAAACTTTTCTATATAATTTGCTAAGCATTACAGAATATTTATGTTTTTGTTTTGCCAGCGTCTAAATCAAAAGACAATTTAACGCCTACAAAACTTTGGTGTGAAATAATTTTTAACAACGGCAGCACCTTATCAGTAATTTTTACATCTAAATGCGTTTTTACGCCTTGGTGTCGTTAGTATACCCCACATAACAATGACAATGACATAAACACCAGCATCCAAATTCCAAACAGCCTACAAAAACAATGAACATCCGCCGACTCCATTTCACTTCTATTGTGTTCAATTAAAAAGTTTTCGCATTTGAGAAACCAACCATTTTGTTGTTGTAATCATTGTTTGGTCTACCCTATTGTGTGATACCACCATTGTTTAAATCGAATTGAGAAAATCCTTTTTTATTCTCTCTTTTTGTTGGAAATATTTGAAAAAAAAAATAACAAAAGGCTTCTTTTTGTTTATTTCTTTTTGTAGATTTCTATTGGCTTCAAACTTTCATGTATGCAGAAAAAGTGTATGTTCCTGGAATGTGCGTTCATTCGAAACATCAGATACTACTCAAAAGTTTCAGGATATCCTCAAAAAACATAAGCTCATAGCAATTCTCGAAGTTCTCCTGATGGAAATTGCTATGGCGATATATATTTTTGCTGCTGATGTGGATTCGCAGTTAGAGCTACCTATGATCTAAAATAACAAGCTTGGAGTCAATAAAAGATTCTTGACTATAAGCCGAATCAACGCAAAGTTAGAGTTATATGTGAAAAACACTCTCGAGAAGGAAACTTTGGAACCAATTCGATATATGATGCAGAAATCATGCTCGGAGACTTCAATGCGAAAGTCACGAAGAAAACCACTTACGATGAGTTAGTATAAAAGCACAGCTTCTAAGTCATAACATCTTTAACGTCTTTCTACTAATCGACTTGGCAGCAGGACGTAAGACGGTCATATGTAGCACCGGACTTAAACACAAACTCATCCAAGAAGCAAACTGTTTGTCCCAAATGTTCAAAATATTACGATGAGCCCATACAAGGTACTGATTAACATTCTTGACGTTAGTGAATTTAGAGGCGTAAATTTTGTCTCTCAGCATAACCTGGTTGGCGACTGTTTTCTGACTCGCTTCATCATTTATCTAAAGCTGCATATGATAGTGATATTAAATAAACTAAGTCGGAATTCGAGATCCCGACAAAACAAACCTTTTAATGCCACGCATCGGTTTTTATCTTGTGCAAGATAATATTAATTCATCGGAGCAAACTCACATAGGACTTGTACATGGGAATGCACTGCCATATAATCATTGAAGGCACTATCTTTTGCAAATCTGAAGACAGAACCATGTTGTTTGGTAACAAACTGAAATCTACCCATTGTTTGAGAAAAAATCTTACAATTACTAGCTACAATTTCCAGATGGTCTATGAGTTAAGCTATCTTGTACTACAAGTCAATTCCACAGATGACATTTGAATAAAGATCAGAAGAGGTTAAGTCTTGCGAAATTGTTGAATTTTAGGACTATCGAAATTTATTGACTCACAACTTCTCTGTCTAGAAACCAATTCAATATCGCAAAAGAAGTTTATTTTGTCCATTTGTTGTGTATTTATCAGAGTGTCTGAATAAGTAGAATTGCGGAGAAGGTTTAAGACTCTTATAATGAAGCAGAGCGATATGGTTTTGGATGGGCAGAGATCTCTCACAGTCTAAAAAACGTTTCTAATACAGTGCAACGTAACGTTCTGTTCATGTAATAAATATTCAATATTTAATATATGTACATATACATTTTCTTTATTGTTTAATAATACAAAGATAGTGAGGTTATCAAATTGAAGTCATTTGTACCAAAAGCCTGTGTTACTTTATATTTGCTTCAATTAGCTACTTGCAAATTATAAGCCTTAAAAAGACGACGAGCCAGGTCCCCGTCCGAAAATTCGTTACAACGGGGACATAGCTTATTTACACTCAAAGGTTTTCACCACAACGCAGCTTGCCATCGATGAAAATTTGGTAAATTTGTTTTGCGATCATCTACAAAATTTCCTTTCGGTATTACAAAATGCTCTAACAACGGATAATTTAATAATAAGCAACAAGCTATTAATACTGAATAAAATACAGACATTGTAAAAATATTTATAGTAGAGTATAGCTATAAGAAATCGATAAGCGCTGCGTAAAACAATGATTACTCTTAATATACCCAGAGATAATAAGACTTGTTTTCTTTAAATTAAATGCAGACATATTTATCTTCATCACCGCATCAGCCCACGTATAGAACTTCATTAGGAAATCTTCAAAAATTTATATAAATTTGAAGTCGTTCATTCCAACCTAGTGAACTTATGAGCTGTCATTAAATATTTGTGTTTCATTGACATAAGTCAACACATGCATACGCATGACTTGACATTTAAAACATCAAGATAAATACATGTAGACAATACATAAATATACATAAATACTTGTCTTCTTTTTTATGTCTGAATCATTTGGTTTTCCCTTTTTAATGTGGATTCTTTCGCATACGAGAAGAATCTAAAGTAATGACAGCATTTCATCTAATAAATAAAATTGCGTGAATACAAGATGTCATTTCCTGCATTTGAGACTTCCTATGCTGCCACCATCTTCATTAGGGAAATAACAATATACATTGGTATTTGGATGTTTAAATTACTTAATGGTCGGGTATACACATAGGATATTATTTTTAAGCTCAGAAGTACAAAACTAGATTGTTGTTTGGAATGCTTACTAACTCATAGGCGCTGAAAGCTAGATATGTTAGTATGAATGTCTATTATTATCTTATTACATAACTTATTCAAGTCACATATTTCAAAAGCTGATTGACCTTTCAAGTTACGGTTCGACCTTATTTTGAGAACTTGTAAGTTCTTTGTTTTGTGTTGAATTATTCCAGGTGTCCTTTATACAGGGCACTACTAGTTCTGCCAAGCATGGTATATTTCTATATGGCCTGTCCATATACTCATTTATTTCTGCCAAGGTTGATCTTCTCCAAGAATTTTTTAAGCTTCCTATACTCTACATTTCATATTCGAAATCGTACCATCCTCGACCGAGAGAATATTTACCTATGTAAGAATTAGAAACAGTTTGCGCTTCCAAAAATTTTCGAGCTGTTGTTCAAAAGATATACAATATTTGGTTTTGCCACCGTTCATCTAAAGCGCAAAGCAGCGGACTCGCGTAGCAGATCATTCAGAATGTTTTAAATGTTAATGCATCTAATTCAAGTTTATCGTCAATATCTATAATCAAAAAAATCAAGTCGTTTTGGTGTCCTTTTAATATTTCTTGGCTTATTTTCCATTACTTTTCTGAGCACTTTTTTATTATGTATTATCAAGAAAACCAATTGCGAAAGTAGACACCCTTTTCAAACGTCGAAAATTATTGAAAGTTTTGGAGAATGTTTTACGTAGTTAATTTGACGAAAAGAGAGCTACATATGTACATAGTTTTATCTCGCACGCCAATACTTTTCAGCTCGTCCAAAATACAATCGCGTTGGATAGAATCAAATGTTTTTTTCACAATCCATGAACAACACATAGAGCGGAGTTTACAATTCATACGCTTGTTCAAGTTAACTAGAGAGAGGCTGTAACTTTTCTGAGAACAGTTTTTGATCGCTTTCGCTAGGTATGTCGTCAACACCTACATGCTACCCTTCTATTGCGAAGACTTTTTATTGACAATATGATTTTAGTTTTTGTTGGTGAATTGACATCAATAGGAAGAACCTTAACGCTGCTTTTATAACGTAATTCAACGCTACTCAATGTAGTTTTTCATTGTTTGTCGGCAAGTGGATTCCCATCAGTAGTGTTCCTGACTCCAGCCAGCAGTGTAGCAATACCTTTGGGGAACAGGAGCGGTAGTATTTTACGAGACACTGAGAGTGAAAATAGTTAAAAAACTATAAATATTTTTTCACACAATTAAAAGTGACAACGGTCCGTCAGGTCTTCTTGCGTCGTATATTTGGTTTTGTATAAGAAGACGCTTAATACTTCAAAGCCAACATGTTTAAGAAGCCAAACCAAATCTTTGTTTCAGAGAAAAAGTCACTAACAACATCAAATACCTTGGTCTAAAAAGTTGAAAAAATTCACCCGTCATCAAAGATCGTCTTTAGTTCAGGTCATGAGGACCTGCTTTGGACACTGAGCTATAGGGAAGCATGCTGAAAGTTAAGGTATTCCATACAATTTTCCTTCCGCAGCTGATTGAATGCAAAGGAGAATCCATCACTTTCCTTGCAGTTGACAGAACATGACTTAGATGTCCTGGAATATTTCATTAATGACCTCAGCTAATTTGCCGAAGTCGAAATCGGCTTGCTGCTCAACTATTTTGATAGGGATAGAGGTGTATAGCTATTTTAACTTCCATCAATTCGTCGGGTCATCTAGTGTCTTATTAAAACGGCACAATTAGTGTTACTTAGGGGTTCTAGCCTGTTTGCTAAGCCTTCATTTTAACCTAATTTAGTTTCATGCTATGACTCAACATGGTTTGGTAGCCGTTTAAAGTAGTATCCTGAAGGCCTTCAACCACTAGTCTGCCTCTGAACAATAGTAACCTTTTTGAAAATATAATTTTTATGGAAAGAATGAAATAACTTCAAAATAAAATACAAAATGTACTGGATATTTTTTTACTGTGTCTTTTATCTATAATTTGTTTTTGTTTTACTTATTTTTTTTTTAATATAAATGTTCAAATCGTTATTTATTTCAACACATTCGGAAGCCCTGGTATTATGTTGTTCGTCTTTGAATGCAAATCTGTGTGAGCGTATATGTGTTAGCAAAAGCAAATTATATGCGTTTGGATGTATGCTCGTGTAAAGTATGTCTAACATGTTTGATCATGCAAATTAGTCGATTTGTATGCGATGGGAATGCTGATTTTTATTTTTCTTAACCATTTGCTCTTGTTGTTTCTTTCCTTTTAGCTGAATGCTAAATGAAGAAATTTAAATATTTGAAATACTCAAGGCAGCACAACAAGTTAAGCTTGCCATTTTGCATGGAAAATACCAATCAGGACTCTTCTGATTCAAAAGCTGTATGCCCATAATAAAATCTAAGATTATAATGATTTAAACTTTAACATCATTATGTAATCAAATTTATGACATCATACTTCAATTTTATTTGATTATGTGTTGTTTTTTTCACGCTGATTATGACGCCATTAAGGCTTTTTGACTAAGTCTATTTGAAATAGAATTTCGTAATAATTCATCGCCAGTGTTGCCACTGTTAAATATGAAACAAATTTTGTTAGACAACATGACAACGAACAACTTTACCTTTTTAAGCTGCTTAATTTTGAAAATGAAGCAAAGGCATCATTAAATTTTACGCACAGCTACATAGGCAATTGTATTCCCCATCTCCGGAAATACTTTTATCATTGTTATTTGTGTTATTGTTAAAGGCATTAAATATCAAATTTCTACCCACTTTTGCGCTAACGAGCGGGTATTTAAACTTAAAGGGAATCAGAACTCTAAAGTACTTGTCGTCAGTGAAGAAAAATTGTTCAGGCGCACTGTGGGCTAGACTAAATCGAAAATCGGCAAAAATTATGTGTGTATACTGAAACGCAAAAAGCGACCCTATTTTTTTTTAGCCGTATAGTATATATACCAGCTTGATCAAAAAGTTTTAGGACTCGTCACCGTGTGGCGCTCTCGTTCGTCCGATTTCAATTCTATTTTTTTTGTTGTGTTGGTAGAAGTGTCATGGACGTTATGTCAAATTTTCAGCTTGACAGCTTGACATTTCTTGAAGTGACGCCGTATTGTGTGCATCTACTTTTGTGTGTGGTTTCGATTTTTTACAAAAAAAAAAATGTCATCAACTTTGCAGCAACGAGTTTGCATTAAATTTTGTGTTAAAAACGGATTTAACGGTGCGCAGACGTTGGAAATGTTGGGAAAGTGTTTTGGCGACGATACTCTAACGAGATCGAACGTTTTTCGCTGGCACGGACGCTTCAGAAATGGTCGTGAGTCGGTCGAGGTTTTCAATCGAAAAAGAAGGCGATGCTCACGGTTTTCATGGACTACAGAGGTGTTGTGCATCATGAATTCCTCCCAGAAGGTCAGACCGTCAACAAAGAATATTATTTGGGCGTTTTGAGACGTTTGCGTGAAGCAGTTCGCCAAAAAAGACCGGATTTGTGGGCAAACAACTCGTGGATTTTGCATCACGACAACGCGCCGTCGCACAATGCGATCATTATTCGTGAGTTTTTGGCCAAAAACTCCATGAATACCGTCCAACATCCACCGAATTCGCCTGATTTGGCTCCCTGCGACTTTTTCCTGTTCGACCACCTGAAGAAACCGCTCCGCGGATCGCGTTACAGCAGCCGAGAAGAGGTCATCGAAAAATCGAAGATGGCCCTGATGGCCATACCGACGGTCGAGTATAAAAAGGCTTTTGAGGACTGGGTCAAGCGTTGGCGTAAGTGCATTGCAGTCGATGGGGAGTACTTTGAAGGAGACAATATCGATTTTGATGAATAAACTTGTATTTTTCATTTTAAAAATAAAGTCCTAAAACTTTTTGATCAAGGTAGTATAAGGCTTAGTTGACGGGATCTAAAATAGCTACAGCAATAAATGCAATATCAAATTAAAGTACTCATTAAGCAGAATGCCCGAAATCTTTGAACTTTGAGATCGGTCAAACGAAAGCTGAGATATAAGCGTGGAAAGATTTCCTATTTTTTCAAGCATTGCACTGATTAACTAACAAAACCTTGCCATAGCGAACAGAAAAAAATTTGCTACGTTCTTGTCCTCACTATGACAAGGCTTTAGTAGTTAATCAGAGCATTACTTGAAAAAATATGAAAGCTTTCCACGCTTATATCTCAGCTTTCATTTGACCGATCTCAAAGTTGAAAGATTTCGGGCATTCTGCTTAATGAGTACTTTAATTTGGTATTGCATTTATTGATGTAGCTATTTTTAATCCCGTCAACTAAGCTTTACCTTCAAGGAATAAACTATACTAAAATATATACTATACGGCTAAAAAAAATAGTGTCGCTTTTTGCGTTTCAGTATACACACCAGGTAACACTGGTATACACACCGCCCAAATTTCATCAAAATCGAAAAAGCGGCTCATCCGAGACAGCGATTTTTCCTATTAAAGGCGGTGCCACGCCCTATTTAGGAACTCAGAGCTTCTAATTACCTTTCTTATGGTTCAGTCTATCTCCATACCAAGTTTTATTAAAATCGGTCAATTATTTTCCCGTTCTTTCCCAATTCTCAATATTAATTTAAGAAACGGGACCCTAGAACCATGAAAAAAACGCCCAAATGGTGCACATGACTGTACGAGTGTGCTTGAATGTATGTATTTGTATGTGTAAATGTATTTATGAATGTCTGCATGTATGTCGGTGTACGTCAGGGGCCGTAAAAACAATTTAGGACTCGAAATTCGTGGAAAAAATTTCAAAAACCAGGCACTTTTGGGAGCTCGATAGCGCAGCCGAAAAGTCTTTCCCAAACTCCATACTTTTGGATCCACTTCGGGGTTACAAAACACAAATTTTAAGCTAAATTGCGTCCAAAAAAAATTAGGTAGAACGGAGATATAACCAGTTGAATATTTTAAAAAAACGCGAATTTCGAAAAAATGGCCATTTAAAAAGCTGTATATCGGGTTCCTCGACGAATTTTTTAATTTCATAGGACAAATTTTTAGGTGGTGAAAAGACGAAAAAAATAAGCTCATGTAAAAGCGATTTTATCAAAATTTGACTACTTGGCGTCACTTTCAAAAAGGGATGTTTTTCTGTTTCGAGTATTCTGAGAAATGAGATGGCAAACAATTTTCCAAACACGGGAGTATTGTCCTGTAATAAAGAAAGGAGACCCGACAATCTGCGCCAACTACAGGGGTATCAGTCTCATTTCCATCGCATATAAGATCCTCTCGAGCGTATTGTGTGAAAGATTGAAGCCGTATACAGAAACGCTGATCGGATCCTATCAGTGTGGCTTTAGACCTGGTAAGTCCACCATAGACCAGATTTTTACACTACGCCAAATCCTGGAGAAAACCCATGAATATCAAATCGACACTCACCATCTCTTCGTCGATTATAAAGCTGCGTTCGATAGCTCAGTGCGGGATTGCCTATACGCAACAATGTCTGAGTTCGGTATACCTGCAAAGTTGATAAGGCTCTGCAGGATGACGTTGAGCAATACGTTTAGCTCCGTCAAGGTAGGGAATGACCTCTCCGGAACTTTTAATACCGAGCGAGGTTTCAGACAAGGCGACCCGCTCTCGTGCGATCTCTTCAATTTCATTATGGAGGGGATCGTACGAAAAGCCGGTGTGCATCATAATGGCACAATTTTCTTCAAAGGTGTTCAGCTCCTTGCGTACGCTGATGATATTGATATTATCGGTCGGAGTAAGAGAGATGTTACTGCTGCTTTCACTGCTATTGAAAAGGAATCAGCCAAAGTGGGTTTGACGGTAAACGAGGGCAAGACGAAATACATGATGTCTACTAACAACAACAAGAGAGCACGGGATCTAGACTCTCATGTTACAGCGGGCAACTGTAAATTAGAAGTTGTCAAGGAATTCATTTACCTTGGCACTGCCGTAACCAGCAACAATGATGTCAGTCTGGAGATTAAGCGGAGAATAACAATTGCTAATAGGTGCTACTACGGTCTCAGTAAGCAATTACGTTGCAGAGCTCTCTCTCGATCGACAAAGCTAACACTCTACAAGACGCTCATTCTACCTGTGCTTCTTTATGGCGCTGAGGCATGGGTGGTTTCGACAACAGACGCAGCCGCTCTTGGGGTGTTCGAGAGGAAAGTTCTCCGCAAAATCTTTGGTCCTGTTCGAGTTGGCGACGACTATCGCATTCGAATGAACCACGAGCTGTATGAGCTCTATGGCGACATTGACATATTTAAGCGTATAACAATACAGCGACTACGCTGGCTGGGTCATGTCCATCGTATGGATAAAGAAGCTCCAGCGAAAAAGGTATTCGAAGGGAAGATCCCCGGTCAACGACGAAGAGGGAGACCATGCCTCCGGTGGATAGACCAAGCTGAGGAAGCCCTAACCGCGCTTGGCATTAACGATTGGAGAAGGCGCGCGCAAAACAGAGGCGCCTGGCGAGAGCTAATGAGGTCGGCCGTAACCTGACAACGGGTTGTTATGGCCATCTAAGTAAGTAAGTAGGGAGTATTCTGAACTTTTTTTTATTAAGAGCTTTGAATTTGGAGCTTAAGTTCCCAAGATAAAGATATTCGAATGTAATGGAGCTGCTCATGTACATATATATCAATTTCGACAAAAAATTTTAAGTAACACAAATTATAATTTTCGGACAGTATTATCCAAAATAAGTTGCATGAAAGTGCCGCTAAGTTCACCAATCCACCATTTTTGTTTTTTACTTTTTTGATTTTGATTGATGATTTTCAATCAGTAGCATTGAAATACAAATTTTTACCAACATTCAAGAAAACTTCTTGTGAAGCAAAACTTTGCCTACTTCCGGTTTGACACAATATTTTTTCCCAATTTTCCACCGATTTTTGATGTAATCCAGCCCACAGTGAGGCGTTGTAAATAGAATGCTTGCTGTTTAATTAAAATACTAAAAACAGCATAAAGATTTTATTCCTTACAGGCGCCATTACCACGAAGAAAGGTATCGTATTGTTATTTAAGCCTTTCATTTTTAAAAAAAACTTTTGGGTTAAAATTTTTACTCGGGTTCTGCGCACCCATGCGATTTTAATTGAAAATGTGTTATAATATGTAATTCCTTGATTCTTACTTTAAAAAAATATGAATTGTCTCTTGAGAAAAGGTTCTCTGCCTATTTCTGATGTAATTGATATAATTGAACCCTGCTTATTTGATTCTCTATTGCAGCATACTTGACATTTTAATTTGTAAAATATGAAAGAATGTTTGTGTAACTTAAGGTTATTACGCCGGTATTTTATACTTTGTATAATTGTGTATTTCTTTAAAAATCTATTGAATTATATACATATTAGATATCTTTAAAATAAGTCAGTTCCGGGGCATAATGTACACTAGAGTGGATTGGATTAAAACTTTTATTTGGAATTGGAAAAGTCATCTATCAACAAGAGTAAGCTCACTTGTAACCTTTGTTTTGAATGTGACAATATCTACCGTTTAGATCTTTAATCTAAATTTTGTTGTTTTGACCTAAAAAATTAAGGGTTGCTTGGAAATGGAACTTAAAATGTGCGTTCAAGTACTAAATGAACAATGGTGAATTTTGTCAAGAATATAATATTATGTCAATGAGATTTTTGTTTTTGTTAGATAGTTATCGAAGAACTGGCGAAAATGTGACAAAAACTCATTCTCTTAAGCTACATAGACCTTCCAATGCAATTCTTATTTGTTATTCTTCTCAAGAAGCACCATAGGGTGGTATTTTATCTCCATTTCTTTGGATTGTTGTTGTAGACAATTTACTACGAATCATTAGTTGACAAGGTGCCACAGCGATAGCGTACGCTGATGATCTTCTTTTGCTTGTGTCTGGTAAAGACTTAAATAGTTTTAGTCCTCAAAAATATAAAATTATGAACCACGTAATGCGTACTGACCACTTACGTCCTGAAAATGGATCTTGTGGGCTACATAAATTAACACTGTTGAGCTATCAATTCTCAGCATTTTTTTGCTTCAAGAGCGTTATTCTCCACTCATATATCCTAAATCAAATTCCATGTAGAAATACGGGAACGAAATGTTTTACTCCAATTCTGAGTTCCAAAAAATTATACACTAACGGTGCCAAAATGGAGTCTGGTACAGGGGCAGGAATTTTATCCATTGACTTTAACTTCAGTTGTGATTCAACGACTTAAGAACAACAAAGCGGCTGGTGCCGATGGCCTGCCTGCTGAATTGTTCAAGACCGGCGGCGATGAGCTGATAGGGTGTATGCATCAACTCATCTGCAAAATATGGCTAGTAGAAAGCATGCCCGATGATTGCAATCTCAGTGTTCTTTGTCCTGTACTGAAGAAAGGTGACCCGACAATCTGCGCTAACTACCGGGGAATCAGTCTTCTTGCCATCTCTTACAAGGTCCTGTCGACTGTACTGTGTGAAAGACTTAAGCCGTTTACCAACACACTGAAGAAGCTGGTGCGGCTTTGCAGAATGACGTTGTGCAACACAGCCAGCTTCGTCAGTGTAGGAAGAGACCTCTCCGAACCATTTGATACCGAACGAGGTTTCAGACAGAGCGATTCACTATCCTGCAACCTCTTCAACTTTTTGAAGAGCCAGTGTACATCGTAATGGCACTATTTTCTACAAAAGTGTCCAGCTCCTTGCATATGCCGATGATATTGATATCATTGGACGTTGTTAGCGAGATGTTACTGCTGCGTTCTCTGCTATCGAAAAAGATTCAGCGAAAGTGGGTTTGACGGTGAACGAGGGCAAAACAAAGTATATGCTGTCCACAAACAGGGAGACGCGGCGTATTGGACCCTACGTAACTGCGAACAGCTATACTTTCGAAGTTGTCAAGGAATTCAACTAAGTATCTTGGCACCGCCGTGAACACTCAAAACGATGTCAGCCTGGAGATAAAGCGAAGACTCACTCTTGCTAATAGGTGTTACTATGGTCTCAGTAAGCAATTGAGTAGTAGAGACCTCTCTCGCCCGACAAAACTGACACTCTACAAGACGCTCATCTTATCCGTGCTACTTTACGGCGCAGAAGCATGGGTTGTGTCGCAGACTGATGCAGCCACGCTTGGGGTGTTTGAGAGAAAAATTCTTTGCGAAATCTTCGGTCCTGTTCTCGTCGGCGACGACTACCGTATTCGAACGAACCACGAACTGTACGAGCTCTACGCTGACATTGACATAGTCAAGCGTATCACTATCCAACGTCTGCGCTGGCTGGGACATGTTGTGCGTATGGACGAAGAAGCTCCGGCGAAAAAGGTGTTTGATGCGGAAGCCGCTGGGCGACGACGAAGAGGAAGACCATGCCTCCGATGGAAAGACCAAGCCGAGGAAACCCTATCCACGCTTGGTGTGACTGATTGGAGAAAGCGCGCGCGAAGCAGAGGCGCCTGGAGAGAGCTTTTGAGGTCGGCCGTAACCCGGTAACGGGTTGTTATGGCCACCCAAGTAAGTAAGTAAGTACTTTAACTTCAGTGAATCCTTTGCTCTATCCTGTTACTATTCTGTATTTCAAGTGGAAACTTTAGCTGTCTGGAAGGCATGCCAAATTATTTAATTTAAAATTTTTTAAGGTAGTGACAGATTACCCATATACATGGATAACCAAGAAAATTGGATATTTTTTGAAATTGACATAGTTTTAAAAACATACGTTATGAAACCATTAGCCTTATTAGGACCAAAATTGATTAAATATGTGTAAATTGGGCTAACTGGAGATGGTCAAACATGACAATATTTTGTACGTTGAGGACAATTGACCCTCATAGTGATGATAATAGAACGCGAAAAGTGATCTCATAAGACAATCAAGCCCTGTTGTTGGTGTTATTACAGGAAACAATTTTATAGGCAAGCATGCCTCAAGACTAGTGCTTTTTGACGTAGTAGATCTTTGTAGAAGTTGTTAAGATCCTGATTGCAAAGAGTCTGTCTTTCATTATCTTTGTGAATGTCCAGCGCTGGCATTTCGGCGATTCTAAGTATTTGAGTTTAAATTCTTTGACCCTCTTGAAGACATCTATCAAAAGTGTCCAAAATTTATTTTAAAGCCTATAAAATTTGAAATAGTGGGCAGAGATAGACATTGAAGCTATAAATCCCGTATATACTCCAAATGCAACTAGAAAGAGCAAGAAGAAAAATAATGCAGATGATGAAGCGTTTGCCTAAAACGCAGCTAAATTCTAAACTAGAAAGTCGGACTATGAAGGAAAGCGAGTGGGTTAAAAATTGCGCTGAGGACAGATAGCTATTGAAATTAAATTTATAATCTTTTTTTTGTTACTTCTAATGGAAAGTAACTTTTTGATTTCTGTAAATTTTATTTTATCTGAAAATTTGTTTGAAAAAGTGAAAGTTCACTTTAGTTCTTGAAAAGTTAAAATTAAAAATTTACTTTAATACAGCTTCTTTTTGAAGTGAAAACTTCTTATGGCACGTTGTGCGGCTGAGGAAAAAAGTATAATTTCGCGACACCGACCGTCATCGGGAAGACTTGGGAAACGAACTCGATTTTGGAATTTTGAAGACTTGGGAAACGAACTCGATATTGGAATTTTGAAGACTTTTGAAACGAACTCGATTTCAGAAATTTGAAGACTTGGAAAACGAACTCGATTTCAAATTTGGAAGACTTGGGAAACGAACTTGATTTTGGAATTTTGAAGACTTGGGAAACGAACTCGATTTTAAAATTTTTAAGACTTGGAAAATGAACTCGATTTCAAAAAATTTATAAAACGTTGCCTACTTTTAGGTGCTATTAATAATTTGCCCCTAAAAGTAGGCAACACTTTCTGAAAAATTTCAAAAAGAACGCCTAAAAGTAGGTAACGATTTTAAAAATTTCAGATAATGTGTCCTAATTTTAGGTGCTATTTTTGAAATTCGTCGGAAAGTGTTGCATACTTTTAAAGCGGCTCTCACACGATCAATATTACTGACAGTATAATTACTGACAGTATTTACATTATTGTCAGTGTACCACTCACACGGTCAGTATTGTTTATTGTCAGTAATCAGTTTTTTTGACATTCGACTGGTGATGGTGCGAACTATGCTCCGGCTACGTGACCGACAGCCGAAAATGGCATGCCACTTTTTGGGGCAGATTCCATCCAAACTTGCACCACGCCTCCAGCTAGGCATCGGACGACCATATCCTTGGACGCAATGTTCCATGCCACTGAATGAGGAACTTTTCCAAGTTTCTTTCAAGTTTCGCTGCCTCATCGTCTATCTGCCACAAAATGGGGCATGCCACGCCCCCTCCCAGGATTTTGCCGTCCCGTGCCTACTTGCACCCTCTGACCAACTTTCAGCCGGATCTGCCCCTTTTTGGCCACTTTTCTGTGCAAATAATACTGATGAACTGTCAGTATTCACCTCACACCATCAGTATTAAGCGGCCCTCACACGATCAATATTACTGACTGTAGCGCAGCCGAAAGCAGCGCCAGCAGCCCAAAGCAGAGAAAAATCTGAAATACCAGGCCACCTTGAACCAGCAGCAAGCAAATTTGGTTTTTTGAAAAACTTTAAAACGTTATATCTCGGCTATTACTAAACCGATTTAGACAAATGAGGTGTAATAGTTTTTTTTAAGAACAAGCAAATTTTTTTGAAGTCATTTGTATTATGATTAACTGTCACAAGATGGCGTTTTAAGCAGTTTGAATATTCTAACAGCCAGAACTCGGCAACGAATAAGTCGATTTTGATAAATGTGGTGTCATAGTGTCTGTTAGAAGAAGCAGATTTTTATCTTAAGTTTAAGAAAAATTATGTTTAAGCTATTTAGTCACAGGTTCAGGTACTTTTTTTACCTGATTTTTTCTTATATTTACATAATTCGCAATGATGTGTCTTACTGCAATCAGAATAAATTTTTGTTTTTAAACATAAGGAGTACTTAGCTCAAATTTAATTATTCACAGTTGAGGCTACTGAGCCGAATATACTTCTTCCAGCAATTTTAGAAGTGAAAACTTCTTATGGCACGTTGTGCGGTTGAGTAAAAAAGTATAAACTCGTGACACCGACCGTCATCGGGATTCCCCGTCATGAATGCGATGGTAAAATTTTAATGTTCTATTGTTTCTTTTAAATAAAAAATATTCCAAGTGGAAGACAAAAAGCAAAGCATACACACTAACTGACACATTTAATTCTCATTCAACGATTGTTATGCTTACATGTTTGTTTCTTTCAAATTCCGCGTTGTTGCGTTGACAAATTGAGAATGAGAGCGAGAGTAAAATTTGAATGCATATTCAGTTTTTGTCTTCCATTGCATTGCCATATAAAAAGAAAACGCACACATACCAATTAACGCACTAACTTGCCATTAAACGATTTGTTTTCACTTCTGTCGGCACTCTCGGAGTGCAACCCGCCGTTTTTTTTTTTTTTTGACAAAAGTTTTACTGCATAATATAACACATATTTTTTACATAAGTATTTGCAGAATCACACTTTTTTGTTTTTTTTTTTTTTTATTTCGACATTTTAAATTCCATTTCTTTTGAAAATATAATTATAGCGCCCACTAGCAGGGTGAATTAATTATTCAGTAAGCGGTGAATGACCGGGAAAAAGTTTTTGTTTCATAATTCCAGGAACATTTGCGGTTCAAAATGTTCTTTATTTGCGAACTGTTCCACACCATTTACATCAAATAAATGAATAAGTATTGAAGCTGATTGACTTTTCCAGGCAAGGTAAAGCCTAGGAATTGTGCCCGTGCGGAAAATAAAGCATATCATATTTTGACCAGCTTGTTTTATATGATATGGGTGATATCGGTGTTGTAATCCGTCAGAAAATTAACTACACCGCGACGCAGTCGGATTCTTTTGCACCAAACAATTCAAAAATCACTGATCACTATTCTGCCGTACTAAGTGAAAAAGACGTATCTCAAAAAAATTCATTTCGAGATAATTGATGTTTTGTTTATGTCAATTTGTTGAAATACCTGTAAAATTGAGATAAAGGAAATTTTCTTAGTAGATTTCTTATATGATTGAACAAAGATGCCGACATTTGGAGTATTTCATTAGACGCGTAACTTCTTAAGCTATCCGATGCCATAAGAATCTCGGGTATTTTTTTTATTTTTTTTTGAGATACGTCTTTTTCGCTTAGTACGGCAGTACTGGTGCAGAGCTAGAAGCGTGACGATAACAATTAAAGCAATTGGCATTACAATGAAATGTGCGTTTAGCCAACTAATGACAACGGTAAGCTCAACACATAATTAAGCCATACTTAACTGATCACGTGGGACTTCTACATATTTTCAGACGTAAGTCAAACGTCGACGTATTTTCAGTATTTTCAGTAAATGTTATTACTTTTCTTCATTTGCCGTAAATCTCAAAAAGGGTCTTAGATGACTATATTTATTTTCAGATTTTTTATGATTATAGGGTTCACGGTATACGAGAGAAACTCTTCCTGTAAATTCGATTGAATAATTTTGAACTAATGAGAAATTCTTCCGTCACATTATAAGGCATGAATGAACATATGAACTCCATTTTATCTTCTATTTTCAGAAGGAAGTTGCTTATCTGTTTTTAATCGATTCGAGGAAGATCCTGACTCCTTGGTTGCGTATATGCCTATAATATGAAATTGGGCAATATTTTGCCAAAAAAAAAAGAATCATTAGTTGACAAAAGCCATGTTTCCTATAGGATAGCAAACCCAAACAATACTTATTTGCCTTTACTGCAAAAAATAAGCCAACATTTATTTCCAAATTTCCTACGTATCCAAAGCTTAGCATTTGACGTAAATGTGAACTGAACGTAAATATTTGACCTTTAGCACAAATTGACCGAAAAGCTTAACGCTGCAATTTAGTGAATTTTCCACATTTATACGATTTACTTTTAGGATTTTTTGTTTGAGCCTTTTTCATTCCTTTTTAAGTGGTTAACAGGTTTCAAAGGATTTTACATTCCTACAGATTTATTTTTCATTTGTTACCTTCAGAAATATGCGAGCGAAGGAAAAAAAATTTAGCTGCCAGTAAACAAATTGTGCTTTATGATGCAAAAAATTTGTTTTTCCGGTGATTGTAACTAACGCCATAATAATCCATATTTCAAATTTTTACCAGGCATGGAAAATTTGTGCTGCTTTAATTTAAATTTAATCTTGTTATTAAAAGTTTCACACGTTTCTTGTACCGATTACATTTACATTTGTAGGCTTTATCCAAAAATTTAAATTTTTATAAATATTCTATCTAATTTATTTATTTTGAAAATTATAAATAAATTGAAGTAGCAATTTATTTGAATCAAATTTCACAAATTATGGCAATTTTCTTCTATAAAAAACTTTAATATATTTTGAAAACTTAAAATTTATTATTTCTAAAAATAAAGTTTATATTGAAGATGCACTGGTCTTTGTGTTATGTCGGGAGATGAGGTTCACGTATTAAAATATTGCGTCACGTAGTAAAAAGCTTAATGTCAAAAGTGAGGAAAACATGCAAAGTTCATTCAGTATATTGAATTTCTGTGTTTGTCCAGTGGATTTAAACTTTACTTTTGGAAAATTTTAAGCTATAAGACTTTTCGCAACATTTATTTAATTGAAGAGTTATGTACATTCTCGTTCGAATTTATGTATTTTGGATTTTATATATGAGTACGAAATTCGTCTGTGAGACATGTGTAAATAACATTAGGTCTTGGTAGCGTTAAGGTTGACTATATTATGTGACCTACTTGGAGATATTTTAAGGTGGTTAACGAATATGCCATTCACTCATTTATGCCTTCTTCTCTCAAAAAAGATTGAACGCTTTTTAAAGATATATAAATAAAAAATATTGATGTCATTCGTGAGGTAATGGAATGAGTTTTAGGTCGATGACAGATGATCATCAAGAACAATAAGGAAAAGTGTTGCAGATAGGACAGAATCTTCGAAACTCTCGAATGAAAAATATTCTACTGGGTGGTTTTTTTGCTATTTGTTTTTTCTGTGTATATTTTTTGACACGTCACGCATGATTCGTTACATGTGTCAACGCCAAAAATGCTTAATAAGATTTGCCATTAGACTAACAAATTAACAGCGCTTGCAAATCATTGAATTATATTATCAAAATTCGTGCTCTGTGAGAAAAGTGTTTTGCAAATTACGACCATTTTATGGTCGTCATAATCGATCCAATGAGTAGACTATTCAAGCTATGTGACCAAATTTCGCACCAGTTTCACTTTATTGGACATTAATTTTCCAACCCGTATGCGGAGAGTGCGTATCGAGGAGAAATTTGCTGCTGTATCGGCCAGTGTCAATGAAGATCGCAATATATCAATTCGTCGCCGTTGTCAACAATTGGACTTGTGTTATTCGACAACCGTAAGGTCCTCGGTATTAAACCATACAAAAGCTGGTGCAAGAACTGAAGGCAGGTGACCTACCACAACGTCGTTTGTTTGGTGAATGGGCTTTAGAAAAGTTGGATAAAAATCCAATTTATTATCGAAAAATTTTCTTCTGCGAAGAAGCTCATTTTTGGCTCAATAGGAACGTTGACAAACAGAATAGCCGAATTTGGTTTGAAGAGCAGCCAGAGGCAGTTCAAGAGCTGCCAATGCACACTGAAAAATGCACTGTTTAGTGCAGTTTTTGGGCCAGCGGCATCATTGGACCCCGTACTTTTTCAAAAATAATGAAAATCGTAACGTTACAGTCAATGGAGCAAGGTACCGTGCACAGTAAGCTCAATAAAATAACATTTATAAATGATTTTCTTTTCTGAAAAACCTCAGGGATAAAAAATCTTGGACATTTACTATAGAAACCATTTACAAAAACAATAGACATAGAGTCTCTGCAAAAGCATGAACAAAACAAAAGCTAAACTGTAATAAAGTTATCTTCGAAATTCATTTTATTTTCCGCATTGTATTTGTTACTCTTGCGTTACCTTGCATAAGAAAATGCTCATATATCTGCGAATTTGTTTGTATATTTTTTTAAATAATTAAAGTACACTAAAAATGCATTTTTCTTATGATTGGGAAATGCCTGAAACATCTCAAGAGAAATTTGTAATGAAGGCATTTAACTGAATAGAATCGTATTGTATTGGAACGTGTTATTAGAAATATAATTGTTATGATTAAGATTGCTCGCCTTTATATTTTGTCAATTTTATTGTTTTAGGTAGCTACGAATATATTTAGCGTAAGATCGTGAATAGTTATTGATTTTCGTCGGAGTTTGCCGTAATGAAAATTATTTTATTTGTCCTTTTTCGTTACATTATACCAAATGACACTGAAGCAGAAAACTCTTGTATCCCAGGCAAAAGTAATATACATAGTAGCACGAACATATCCCTTTTGTTTAAGCTGCAAATATTAATGCTCTTTAACTCGAGCTTTAAGCATGAGAACCCCATAAAAGATTATCACAGCGTGATAGCATCAGTAACAGCTACAACAGCAATGCCACTAATAACATCAACAACAACAACAACAAAAATAAAATTGTAGGCATTTACTCCTCCAGCTAGACTACGTAGCGCACGGCAGCAAAACAAAAGTGGGACAAAAGCTGTGCGTAGTAAATTACCCCCCTCCACCCATAAAACGCATAAAATGTTGGCAATAATTTTCTGGTATTTCGCTTTGTGCAATATTTTTAAGTGCACAAGTTAGTGCGAGATGACAGCATATAAAAGAAAGGAAGAGAAGATAAAACTGGTAAAGGTTCGTCAGTGTTGTGTAAAGTTTTCTGTCGAAAACATTAGGTCTTAGCAACAGAATCGATTTGATACACACGTTGTCATCAGCTCTCTCTCTCAGAAGAAAGAGGAACATGGCTTAATCGACTCAGGTGGTGACGCTGATCGCTTGTTTGTCAAACAGATTTGGACGACCACAATTGCATGTATGCTGGAATGTGGGCACTTGGGGTCAAGACTCTGGAACACAAATTGAGAAAAGAGTAACAACAGTTCTGCTTGTGATCCACAAAAGGTTTGCTAATAAGATTAAATACGTCGTGTAGCGAAAATCCTAGCGTGGCAGCACTCAGCTTTGAATCATCCAAAATCACCCCTCCCAAAAATGTCCATACAAGAGGTATTTTACTATATATCTTTGAAATACAGAATATAAAAGAAAATACGTGCCAGTTTTATGTTTCCTAGGAAGGGAGAGCTTGAAAAAGTCTGAACGTAGTCTGCATCTTTCCACAACAAGTTCGAACTATGTATGTACATCTGTCCTCTGATGGCACACCTGATAAAATAAAAACCGCACCCTCGTGAGATTGTTGACACCTCTGCAGACAGAAGACCACTTAAAAAAAGTTTATAGAAACTTCCAGACATTCATATTTTCCCTTCGATCGGGATTTTGGTACCATCAGCGACAGTAAGCGCCTAAGAACAGGAAACGACTAAGAAAGGTCTACAACAAATATTTTGGGTCTCTTTCTTGTACGAAAGATACCCATACATTATTCCGGGAATAAAACTGACAAGTGATCAAAGGAACCAACTTCTCAATGTTTGACGGAATCGATTTAACTTAAATAAACGATTCATTTAAGTAACCAAGTCATATTTGCTTCCAAAAATGAAGCAAAATACTAAATGTTTCAAAATGTAAAGAACTATTTAAATTGTTCCAACTCTGACAATGAAAGGCCACCTACATAAGCTCAATGCTATTGAGGACATTGTTAATGTCTCTCCAGACACCAGTTTATCCAACCAGCTTTTTGCTAGTCGAATATTGGATTACTTTTCGGACTGAAGCTTTCGTTTGCTTTATCGGAATGATGTCCATTAACTCATTCAATGCTTAGTGGCTGTCAGTGTCAGCTACATACATGTGAATAGGTGGTTGAGTAGTGAGTTTTATTAAAAAATTTTGTTAACCTATCAACGTACAAGTCCTTTGGACTTTCTACATACAATACATATGTACGTACATTTGAAATAAGGACAAATATTTACGTTTTGGGAATGCAGTTACTTATGCTTTTGGCTGTTGACATCATCATGGCATTGATATTTTATTATTAACACATTCAAGGCAATTGCCAACGCTTGGCTGTTGAATTCTAAAGTAGTGAACAAATTTTCTGCGAATGGACTAACAATTTAGTTCCATTTCATGAACTAAAATGATACGCATCGAAATAATTTGTTGGAAACGAAATAATATTTTAATAATAAAAGCTTTTTGTCTTGGAAAGTTTAAAAAAAATCAAATTCCATAAGGTTTCTTGATATTAATTGATATTAGGAAAAACTTTGATATAAAAGAATTCATGATAAAAAAAGAAATTTGTCGAATTTTTTAGAGCAAACCATCTCAGAAATTAACATTTTCTCTGCCGAATCATTTCTTGCTGTTAAGGATTAAGCAAATTTACAGTGAGTCAAAGAACAAAAAGAATGATTGTGAATGTTCTATGAAGCTTAGCTACTACAGCTATTAGCCTTCTTAGCTATTCAACTACCTTAGCTATTTCGCATATTGATGAAATGAGGATATTTCATTGGGCTTATTGATATTTGATTCTCTTACAAAATGTAAGCAACGCTGCAATTAGAGACCTTGGCTTATGAAAGCCGGCCAAAGGCGAGAGTCAAATAACTACTATGAGGGACAAACTAATCCTGAAGACGAATATTTTTCAGAAGCCATCAACCTCTACGCGAGTGCTCATTCACATTATTTTACAGAACATAAATGAGTGACCATTCTCGTTACAATTGACCTTCAGCGATCACAGCAACAGCTTTAGTAAAGATCACTAATCTCATTAGAGCTCCAAATGAAGGCTTTTAATATCGCTTTCAACATAAAAGAATTGTTAAATTGATAAATTATTGGAGGATGCTATCGCACCTCATAGCGAAATACTGATTTTTGTTTGGATAAAATGATACCTACAAAATATGTCTCATTGTCGGAGTTGTCTTTAAGGCTTGGTATGTGTGACGATGCAGCTAATAGTAAGCCGCATATTGTTCTCAATACATATATAGTGGGCCGTTTTTGACGATAATAGTGGATTAAATCTTGGATCTTCCGAACCTGAGTAATATGTTAATAAGTTTACAAACAGTCATGAAAAGCAGAAAGTCGAATTGATGAGCACGAGCGAATTGGTATCTATAAGAAGTTGGATGACAATAAAGCAGCAACAACCACAAGAAGCAGCAGTAAATAACTAAAATGGATTGGTATTGTAAGGACTAAATTATTATTTATATTACAAGCAATTTATACTAACTGATTTAGTAAAAACATAACTGCAGAAATCTGATACCAAATTCTGCACAGTCGGGCTAAAAAATCTGAAAAGTAAGAGAATACAAGAAGTTATTTTTAGGAAACGAAATATAATGAATCTAAAAATTTAAGATTTTAACTTAAATAGCTAAAAAGACTAATAGCTGTAGTAGCTAAACTCTCTTATTATTATTGCATTACAGAAGACTAATTTGAAAAAATTAAAAGCGAAAGCATAGTGTTCCAGACTCACACCAGGACTAACCAACGCAGACATTGAAAGTTTGGTACGCAACTAGTTAGACTCTGCTGAACGAAGCCTGGCTTCATTATAAGTCAACGCACTTTCTTACAAGAGTAAGCTAATCATTTGTATGGTTTTTTGAAAATTCGATTTTAATGGCCATTGACCTTCAATAACAAAAAGTGTTGGATGAGTATTTTTTTCCTCTTTCGCATTCAAATACTGAAAATACAAACAAGAAAGCCATTGAAAATACTTGGATAACAAAGAAAGGCATTTCAAATTTGCTGTACATAAGCAGTGCACAGTCAAAAAATTTTCTTTTTCCAACTCACTCAATATTTGTGTGCTGTATTTAAAAAAAATTTAAGGAAAATAAAAAGAGCCCGAATAGTCTAAGCTTGCAACTTCTCTCCGATTTTTTATACCCTACATCATTCACTTTGTCCTTCCGTTTGTAACACATAGAAATAGGCGTGGCAGGTATGAAAAAGTATATATGTTCTTGATCAGCGTCACCACCTGAGTTGATTTAGCAATGTCCGTCTGTCTGTCCGTCTGTCCGTCTGTCTGTTGAAATCAGGTTTACGGGAAAGCCAAGAAAGCTAATTGAATAAAACTTTCATGCACATGTCACATTTTCTTGCAGGCATCTTGCTATTGAAAATGGGCGAAATCGGTTCACGCACACGCCTACCGCCCTTACTCTATGTATATTTACCCATGCCAATTTCGAAAAAAGTTGCAGCGATTTTGATGAAAGTTAGTGATTCGATGCAGATGTGAACAAGAATAAGATTAGGCTAGGTTTCAAGTTTTCAAAGCTTCCTACAGGGGCGTGGCACAGCCCTAAATTTTAACCTTTATACCACCATATCTCGTAAGCCGTGCAAGATATTGTTATGAAATTTGGTAAACAGGTACATTTCAAATAGATCTTGAATTGTGATAAAAGTGGGCGGAATTATAAAAGTGGGCGTGGCTCTTTTCAACCGTTAAAAATTTTGATTCCATATGTCTCAAAAGTGGCTAAAACGATTGTCATAAAAATTTTAGAGATGATGCCACTGAAAACAGTCATCAGCACAAACTCTGCCACTTTACTGAAAAAACTCGTTGAAAGGCGTGGCAAAGCCCACAGTATTTATAAACGTTATATTAAGAGAACTAACAACGTAGTCGTTGTGAAATTTAATAAGGCAGATACATAGATGTACTTGCTAGATAGTATGTTTTTGCAAAATTTTGGTGCAATGGAGCATGTGGGCGTGGCGCTTGCCATACAAGCAAAAAACGTTTACTGTTCTAGATAATGTGCTATGAAAGCATCTTTATAAAATGTGGCTAAGAGGTGTCAACTGCTATGGGCTTTGAAATTAAATGAGAATTGACAAGATTGCAGTAGTGGGCGTGGCACCTCCTATATTACCATAAATTTGCAATCGCTATATTGATTGAACTATTGCAACAATTGGTATGAAGTTTAATTTAGGTGTTTTACTTGCTTTAAGGTATACCTGAATCAAAAGTAGGCGAAATAGCACGAGTGGTATATCTTTCGAAACATGCGATCAATCAGACTAAAATTTGGTGAAAGAGTGTGGCTCATAAAAAGCTATTTGTGGATAAAAATCAGACCATATTACAATAGTGGGTGTGTTACCGCCCTAAATTTTAAGACTAATTACGGCATATATAGCAAATTATACAACCCATTGGGCTAAGATTTGGTATGTGGATGTCAATGACGAATATAATTCAGTAACCCAAAGTAGGCGGAATTGGAGAAGTGAGCATGGCACATTTAAATTTTTTAATTCTTATTCGATTTTTTTCAATATTTTCCATATTCTTTTGACTTTTACCTTTTTTCATGTATCCCATATCGTTAGCTTAATATAGAAAGTCCCGATTTATTCAACCTCTTCAACGTCTTAGGGGCCGTTCAAGTATTACGTAACGCAATTAGGGGGGGAGGGGGGGTCTTGTGAAACGTTACGATGCGTTACAGGGGAGGGGGGGGGGTTCGAACAACGCGTTACGTAACATTGTTTTAGAAGTGAAACTACTTTAGCGGGTGGTGATTTGAAATGAGGTGTGTATAATGAAACGCTTTCTTTATGTGTATGCTTATTGAATAGCTACAGCCAAAAAATTTTATTATAATGATAAAAGTTGATGGGATCTAGATAATTTACAGCAATAAATGATATGTTAAATTAAAGCACTTATCAAGCAGAATGTTCTAAAACTATCATCTTCGAGATTGGTTAACCAAAACCAGACATGTAAGCGTGGAAAGATTTCCTATTTTTCTCATTTATTGATGTAGCTGTTCTAGATCCGATCAACTTTTATCATTTTAATAAAATATGTTCGTCTCATTTTTCGCCATTTTAACATATTTTAAGCTTAAGCAAATGTTTATTACATTATGTGTGATTTTTATTAAATAACAATATGAACAAGTTAAGGTGTTATCTTCAGTCAGGCCGAAACTCACATACCCTACACTGCACTCAAAGTAGGTATATATATTTCAGTAAAAAAAGACGTGGAAGAGGTTAAATAATTCGAAAAAAGTGTGAAATGTTTAAGAGGTTGAAAACTGTTGAAAAAGTCGTAAATATATGCAAAATGTTAATGTTGAGAGAGGTTGAAAAAGTCTTAACAATTTAAAATCGATGAAAAAGTCGAAAAAATAAAGAAATTTCATCACAATATCTTGCACGGCTTACGAGATATGGTGGTATAGAGGTTAAAATTTAGGACAGTGCCACGCGAATCTTTGGAAACTTGAAACCTAGCCTAATCTTAATTTAGTTCAAATGTACACCTAATCACCAAGTTTCATCAAAATCGCTGCATTTTTTTTCAAAATGGGATTGGGCAAATATACATAGAGTAAGGGTGGTAGGCGTGTCCATGAACCGCTACCGTCCGTTTTGAATAGCAAGATGCCTGCAAGAAGGTCTGACCTGAGAGTGCTAATTTCATTCAATTAGGTTTCTTGGTTTTTCCGTAAACCTGATTTGAACAGACAGACAGACGGACATAGCTAAATCAACTCAGGTGGTGACGCTGATCAAGAATATATCTATATACTTTTTCATACCTACCACCGCCCTCTTCTATGCGTTACAAACAAAATGACAAAGTGAATATACCCTCGGTGTAGGGTATAATAAAGAAAATAAACAACATACGCATGTATTTCCGGTACTTTTCGCAACATAATTGTGACTTTTAGGTAAATATGGTCACTTGGGTGTTACGTAACGTTTAAGGGGGGGGGGGGGGGTAGAAGAAAACGTTACGGCGCGTTACATAGGGGGGAGGGGGGGGTCAAAAATCTTCGAAAATTGCGTTACGTAATACTTGAACGGCCCCTTATAACATTTATTTAGTGTAGGGTATGTGAGTTTCGGCCTGGCCGAAGGTAAAACCTTAACTTGTTTTTTTTTTTGTGTAAGTTAAAAATGGTTAAATTAAAAATTTTTAGTTTTTAGTGTATGAATATATGGAATAGTTATATGTAAATGGCAACTTGCCAAGCAGGTTACTGCATTGCTTATCCTGCTCAAATTGCACTACCTTTCAAACTGTTTTTGTTCTCTTCCTTTAAAAATCTCCATTTTTTCTTTTCTTGTGCCAATTATTGCTTTTATTTCGCATTTTCGGATCGATGAAAAAGCTTTCAATGTCATCACGGAAAACACATGGCCTTTATCCTGCCCACACTTTAAAAAACAAAAACAAAACTTTTGTTCGATGTAAATAATGTGCATGATGCTGCTCCTCGGAAGCAATTTGAAATATTTAATTTATTTCCTGCTTCTGCTTTGATTGTTGTGCTCATGTTCATTCGGATAAAAGAAAGCCGATGAAAAGCTGACAAGGGGGATGAATGGATGATTTCTTGAAATTGATGGCGCATTCCATTTTTTTTTTTCTTTTAGTTTAATTTTGAGTTTTGCATTGACAGGCACTGCGTTGCGTGGTGTCAAACGTGACAACTTAATTAATGCACATCGCGTACTCGTACTCGAAAGCTTAAGGAGAAAAGGGAGAAAGTCCTTCAAGGATTAACACAATGATGTGATAACTTTTGAACTGATGGCGCCGTCTTCGTGGCAGCTAATTAACGATTTTGAAATTTAATTGAGTGTCAATAGAGTCGTTGTACTTACGAGAAATTGTGGTTGCTTAACGAACGAGTGGACTAATTATCCTTAAGTTGAGTGCAGTATTGTTCAATAAACAATATCTAATTTAATGCAAACATTACTTGTGGTCAGTATAATACAATGGAATGCAAACTATTATTTGTTAACGAAAGTGGTACTTAAGTAAATCATCTAAGAATTCAAGGGTTTGTATTAATTCAGTATAGAAGGCGACCCTAAGAAATGTCATAACTTCAAGGATTAGCACACGTTTATGTTTTCATGAAGCTAATGACACTTGAACTGTGCATGCGGATATCTAAATAAAATTTTCCAACTCCTGATCTATATGTGCAAAAATCAACACGAGTTCTAAACAAAAACCATACCGTCAGTTTAAGCAGTAGTTACATGGTAGCTGAATCCGGTATGAGCCATGAGCAGCATCATAAGACCTGATGGCGTACACAATAAGAACATCCATGTCAGAATTAACGAAGTCAAAATGACATATTTTTAGCTTCCTAATATCTGGCAGCAGAAGAAAATACAAAACCATGCAGAGTGTGGAGGCGCTATGCTCCGACGGGATAAGGGACACAATAGAAATATTTTCCTATTTACTGGCTAATCAATTTAATAAGCGAAATTCCTGCTTTTCAAAAATTATCAACATCATTGCATAAAAATGTTACCATAAAATTTTTAACAAATTATAGAAAACATTTCTAATTTCCATTCATTTTATTTTCGCTTTTTCATTAACAACGCATATTCACAACGTCAAAGTTAAACCAAAAAGTCACTGGCTGTCTGCTTTTATTGTCACGATGACACATTAAAAACCGATTCAATTTTCTGCTCATATAACTGAAGTACGTAGTAGGCAGCTCCTGTCCCCCAACCAACAATTCGCTAGATATTAGAAATTTCCCTTTTATTTAACCGATTGGGTGACGCCGCCGCGCGACAACGATTCGTACCATTTTTACACCATCCTTGACATTACATTCCTTTGACATGCTTATGCTCTGTGTAACAAGAAAAGGTCATGAAAATGCCATTAAACGCGCCGCTGATAATACGCCTGCCTTCATTCTCTATCAATGACTACGAGTTTTAAAATTTAAGCCAAATGTGCTAGAAAATGCCATTGGGCTAGACAGACGGAAAGTGGTGAATGACAAAAGGAAGGAAGGAAGGAAATAAAGACAGCTGTATGCAGATTGGCACGAAGGAATACCAATGTTCGATGCTCCTCATGTTTAAGCTTAGTTTTCCGTTGTGGCTCATGTCTTTCAGCTAATTCTGTCTCTTGTGAACTGAGACGTTCGATGGCAAGACATTTCTTGCCAGTTGCCCATTTGCAAATTGAATTTGTGGGTGCATTTACTTGAGTGAGCTCTCAGGGATTATGTCTTGTGAGTAGGCGCGTTTATTTGATTTAGGTGTTGCCAAGTTCAATAAATCGTTCGCTCGTTCGTTCATAAATAAAAAGCTTCAGTGAATTCGTTCCGAACATTGTTTATTTTTCTTTTTGAACAAACAATTTTTTGATAGCGAAAATTATTTGTAATATTGGAAAGTAATGGAACTCCCAGGGTTGCAGATGTAGACGTACATAAGTCTAATACATTTTTGCAACACATTTTAGATATGTCACAAATCGGAAAGACCTGGCAGGCCATTAAACAAAGATCTAGGGTTCAAAGTTGCTAAAGCTCAGCAGTTCCTGAGATACCCTCACATATGGGATGAGTTTCCGAAGTTTCACGAAAATCCTCGAACCGAAAAATGTGTATACTTTGCAAGACCTGTAAAAAACGAGTAACTCATCTAAAACTTAACAAGTTACAAACATTACCCAAACATAAAGCCACTTACAAAGGCCCCTTTTCGGTGAACTATAACATCGAAACGGCAACAATCGTTTTGTGTGAATTCATTAGAAAGAATGATGAGTAAAAGAGATAGCACATGTAATAATGTGCGTGTGCTTTTATTTGCCACGGCGCGTTCATTTGATTTAAACATTATGGACTTTTTGTTTTATCTCGGGTGTTTTATTTGTTCGTCTCCTCTCCTCTCCTTTGCTAAATTCTTTCAGCTGAATGCGAGTATCATTTTTATGCTGTAGCGATAGGCAGTTTTTGTGCCCAGAAGACTTTTTTTTTGTTGTCATTGAGATTGGAAAAATGTTTCAAATGCTTCAGATTACATAATTGCGTTTCTATTAAATCCACTCGTATATGATTAAAATGTCTTTCTTTTTAAATTAAAATTCAATTCCTGAAGATACTTGTTTGTATTGAAAATTTAAACATTTTGCTGTTTAGTTAACTTGAAATTTCCATTGACAAGTTTTTTTAATATAAAAAAATTACATTTGGTATATTCTATAAATTACAGCGTTGCATGCAAATAATTTTGTTTGATTGATGTTGATTTTTTGTTTTTCCCAGTGACCTGTTTCCTATTAACATCGTTTGCATAGAACTTTTCAAAACAGCTTTCACACTGACACCTTTCTGTTTGACGTCAGCTGCGTCAGTTGTTTTGTAAAGAAGTGCAAATTGAATATGACAGCAAAGTTTTTCGTTGCTGCTGCACTACCAAGTATTAAAAATGTTTTTATACATTACTTTTTGTATTTGTTACCTTTATAGATAGCAACTCTTTTTTAACTGATTTTGCAAAACGAAAATAATGAAATTAGAGAAGTGTTGTCACAAGTGTGAAGATATTATTACCTCTTCCGAAATGCATAGATATAATGTTAAAGGTTTTGCGTACATGACGGACTGCTTGGTAAGACTTCCCTAGTAGCATTAAAATACTCCTGTGCAATAATTGCTAAGAGTAAGCTGTAAAAACACTTTTAATTCAATTGACAAGTCATTTATTGGCTTTTTTTTAAGTTTTACTTAAAAGAACATATTTAGTCTTTAAAAACGCTTTTACAGCTTTTTTTCAGCTTAATATTAGCATTGCTTCAAAATATTTTCTTAACCTGGTCTAGAAGCGTTTATACAGCCAAAATAGATATTGAGAACAAGCACAACTTCGTTGTTATTTTCTTTAGCTAGGAACTATACTTAAACGAAAAGATTACAGCTAAACAAAAGCAACTATATTTATTGTTTTGATTTGGCATTTATAGCTAAAAGAAATTACAGAGCATATCATAGATTCATGGCTCTTATTAAAGTGCATTTAAAGTTAATTTACAGTAAAAGCAATGGCTATATTTTATAGCTTTTATTTTGCATGCATACATCAAATTATTGCTAAAAAACATCCACACACATTTCATTTCTCTATATTGCTCGAGAGAGCGCTGAGAGCGCCAGCTCGTTATGCTAGTTCTTGGCTATAAATCAGCTTTTGAAAACAAAAATTTTGCTGAAAAATAACAGTGTAGTAAAACTTATTTTTCTGCAATTTGTTAGCTATTTTTTGAAATATTTAGGACAGTCGAACTCCAAAAAAAAGCTGCAGCGCTTTCGCTGTTAAATTTGTATTTTTTGGTTAAGTTTTAGCTATTGATGCTGCCATGTAATTCACTTATCGAAATCTGAAGACGCTATTACATGAGTGCTGTGCAAAAATTATTCGAATAAGGAAATTTATTCGAACAATCAAAAACGCTCAACACTGATTATATTCCAATGCATGCTTTAATGGGGCTATTTTTTCGCATTTTTCCATCTGCAAAGATATGTGATCTGATTCCCAAAGGCGCTTTATAAGCTATATGACAGTGCATTCCTGATCGATTCCTAGTAGCAAGAAAAACATTGCAGCAATGATTTTTGCTAGAAATGCGATGTATTAGCCAAAAACTTGCAACGTGTGGTACATGGGTTCTTTGAATTGCAGTACTATTAACACAAGATTGGTCACAGTCAGTGGTGTTGCGAAGATTTTGGCAAAGGGAGGATTAGAAATTTTCTGCAAAAAGCAAAAGACAGAAAAATGCCGTCTGAAGGATTCAAAATCCGTAGTGCTCAAATTGATTAGCAAAAAAAAAAAAAATACGGGTTGCACTCCGGGAGTGCCGACAGAAGTGAAAACAAATCGTTTAATGGCAAGTTAGTGTATTAGTTGGTATGTGTGCGTTTTCTTTTTATATGGCAATGCAATGGAAGACAAAAACGGAATATGTATTCAAATTTTACTCTCGCTCTCATTCTCAATTTGTCAACGCAACAACGCGGAATTTGAAAGAAACAAACATCTAAGCATAACAATCGTTGAATGAAAATGGAATGTGTCAGTTAGTGTGTCTGCTTTGCTTTTTGTCTTCCACTTGGGAAATTTATTTAAAAGAAACAATAGAACATTCAAATTTTACTATCGCATTCATGACGGGGAATCCCGATGACGGTCGGTGTAGCGAGCTTATACTTTTTTCCTCAGCCGCACAACGTGCCATAAGAAGTTTTCACTTCAAAAATTGCTGGAAGAAGTATATTCGGCTCAGTAGCCTCAACTGTGAATAATTAAATTTGAGCTAAGTACTCCTTATGTTTGAGAACAAAAATCTATTCTGATTGCAGTAAGATACATCATTGCGAATTATGTAAGTATAAGAAAAAATCAGGTAAAGAAAGTACCTGGAACTGTGACTAAACAGCTTAAACATAATTTTTCTTAAACTTAACTTAAAAATCTGCTTCTTCCTACAGACACTATGACACCACATTTATCAAAATCGGCTTATTCGTTGAAGAATATTCAAACTGCTTAAAACGCCATCTAGTGACAGTTTATCAAAATACAAATGACTTCAAAAAAATCTGCTTGTTCTTAAAAAACCTATTACACCTCATTTGTCTAAATCGGTTTAGTAATAGCCGAGATATAACGTTTTAAAGTTTTTCAAAAACCAAATTTGCTTGCTGCTGGTTCATGGTGGCCTGGTATTTCAGATTTTTCTCTGCTTTGGGCTGCTGGCTCTGCTTTCGGCTGCGCTAGCAGAGAAAAATTTGCTGACTGAACAACAGCTAACCGGAAGTCAACATATGTATGGTACAAATTTAAAACTTTTTTCCAAAAAATTGCATACTTTCATGGGCCAATTTTTTCAAAAAACGTTGCCTACTTTTACGCGCTAGTAATAATTTACCCTTAAAAGTATGCAACACTTTCCGACGAATTTCAAAAATAGCGCCTAAAATTAGGCAACATTATCTGAAATTTTTAAAATCGTTGCCTACTTTTAGGCGCTATTTTTGAAATTTGTCAGAAAGTTTTGCCTACTTTTAGGGGCAAATTATTAATAGCGCCTAAAAGAAGGCAACGTTTTATAAATTTTTTGAAATCCAGTTTGTTTTCCAAGTCTTCCAAATTTGAAATCGAGTTCCTTTCCCAAGTCTTCAAATTTCTGAAATCGAGTTCGTTTCCCAAGTCTTCAAAATTCTAAAATCGAGCTCGTTTCCCAAGTCTTCAAAATTCCAAAATCGAGTTCGTTTCCCAAGTCTTCAAAATTCCAAAATCGAGTTCGTTTCCCAAGTCTTCAAAGAACATTCAAATTTTACTATCGCATTCATGACGGGGAATCCCGATGACGGTCGGTGTCGCGAAATTATACTTTTTTCCTCAGCCGCACAACGTGCCATAAGAAGTTTTCACTTCAAAAATTTTCAAGTTCACAAGTGACACACACGATACAAACTCAAAAGGATGATGGTGAGCTACGTTTTAAGACCGTATGTCAGAAAAGGTCGTGAAGAACCATCAGCGTAGTTGGCGAACATACTAGTCACTGGGCTCCCCAAAATTTTTCTACGGTGCTATTATTAAATGATTTCAACAAAGAGGTGAGAATATTACAAATAACATATTTCAAAATGTTGCCAGCATAAAAACTATGTAAAAATTTATGCTAAAAATTTTGCAAATCCCACAAAAAAAAATTAATGAAAATTCCTAATCAATTTTAAAATTGAGCAATTCGCGGAAACATACCCTATTACTTTTATATACAGACCAACGTTTATAAACAAATTATGTAAAATATCAATATCTTCTTAAGTTTGCCAAGATTAATTGTGACTCTTTAATGTTATTCACAGTTTAAAATTACAAAAAAACATCGAAGGATTTTCTCTTTGAAACACGAAAGGACATCAACCGAATTAAACTCAACTGGTTTTTCATATCCTTAAAACTTTCGCTGTTAAAAACCCTTGTATGAATTATAATTAAAATTCATCTCATTATTTCTACAAATAACTGTCCCGCAGCGTTGGGTCCTTGCTACATTTCCGTTATCCGTAGAGCGAGGGTACAAAGGCGCACGACACTTGAAAATAAATTAATGAAGTACCGAATAAATTACGCACTCTTTTTTTTTTGCCATTCGCCAGCAAAGGTCAGCGGCATTAATTACAGCAGTCGTCTGCCAAGCGACCACCAACCCAGCGCCATGTCAAATGAAAGCATCACGATAATAAATCATACAAATAACAGCAGCAGCGTTGCCAGACATCGATATTTTGACATAATAAGCTTATAATTTTTTACGCTATAATTTGTTCAATCTAATTAGTGATTTCTATTCAATAACTGATTTCTATCACCTTTGATTATAGTATGATCTTACTTGACTAAAGATTTTGTTGCATTTGACATTACGAAACAAAGATCCAATTTTTGATGCAAAAATTCAAATCCCGATTTTGTCCCGTTAAATTCCCGATTTCTTTCAATTCGAATCCTGTAACTCCCACTTTAATGAAATTTTCATCTGGCAACGCTGAAAAGTAACAACATTAAGCAAACGACAATTGTTACAGCATAATGCCAGAGAAGAAGTTGTTCGGGAAGTCTTTATTTGCATAGAAATTCATTGTTATGCCTTATGATCCTTGTTTAACATAATAAAGGAACAAAATGGAAAAAAAATGCTCAACAATTCTATCTGTCGAGAACTAGTGAATGTTTTATGCTCCAAAAAAGGCAAATGGAAATTGGCGTCAAGCAGGCGCTTCAATGATTTAATAACAAATATGGGTCACCAATTGTTTGTTGTTGGTTTTATCTGTCCCTTCTACCCAATGTCAATGTGTGCGTTTAATATTTGTATTTTATTACAATCGCTTAGTACTCATTCAACACGACCCATTAGGAAATATTTATTAATTTCAAGCAAACGGCTTTTGTTATAGCATGATGTCAGCGAATGGAATGGTTTGGGGAAGTCTTTATTTGTTTATATTTGCACAGCAATCCATTGTTATCCATGATTAGAAAAATAAAAAAACGAAAAATATTTGCGTTATAATTTTATCTGTCGAGAATGGGCAAATATTTATTGAAATTTGCGTCAAACAGGCGCTAACGAGGCGCAAGCAAATATGGGTCACCAAAGGTTTGTTAATTTTAAATTTCACCCTATAAGAAGACCTTCCTTGTATGGGAACAGCTACTTTAAATGAAGGCCTTCCGTGGAACAGATAGAAATAATCCATCTGATTAAGAGTAAAAGTATGCTTTCTTTTCCATAGAAAAGAAGATAAAATGTCTGTTTTGATGAAAGCAAACAAAAAGAATTGTATTTTTAAGAATGTTTCTAAAAAATCGATGTGTTGAAATTCGACTCAATTAACGTTAATATATGTGTTAATATATGTGTCAAACAAATTCTTTTTGTCTAAAATTCCCATAACCTTATTGAGAACTATTAAAAGTTAGAAATAAAAAAAAAACGAAAATTGAGAACAGATTTCGGTGCTTTTAGTAAAGTCCATTTTAAAAATGGCTGCTGAAACAGAGATGTATTATATCTCGGCTTATGTAACTTCTTTAGTGTTAATAACCTGAAAACTCAACGTACAATTTATGTGGTGCTCGAATTCTAACAAACTGGTTCTCTAGCAGATTCGAAATCATAAATGCACATTCGTAGAAGCCGTTCAGCCGAAAACATTGCTACCGTTCGTGAAAGAGTGACCGAGAGAACAAGCAGGTCAACTTATCATCGTGCGCAGGAAGCCTCTCATGAACCACATTATGGCGAATTTCAAGAAAAATTTGAGTATGCTAACTTGCAAAATTCAGTTGGCGCAGGAATTGAAGCCTCCAGAAGCACGATTAAATACAACTTGATGACGAATATCATCTTAAGTGACGATGCCCAATTTCGTTTCAGCGGCAATATTGATAGATAAAATTATCGTATTTGGGCCAATGGCCACCCAAGAGAGAGATTGTCGAGAAACCAGTTTGGTATTGTTTTCGAGCTGGAGGAACTATAAGACCTTATTTTTCAAATAGTACCAATAATGCTGTTACTGCGAATGGTGAACACTATTGTACCATAATAACTAACTTTTTATGGCCCAAATTGAATTGTATGGCTATGTACGATATGTGGTTCCAACAACAAGACGGTGCCACATGCCATAGAGTCAATGCAACAATAACTTTATTGCACGAAAAGCACCCAAGACGTATTGTCTCGTCTCGTCTATTGAGATCGTGCGATTTGACACCCTTGAACTTATTTTTTGGGGTTTTCTTATAACTTAAAGTTTATGATAACTTAATAAGAATTCAAAAGCTAAAGTATGAGAGAATAAGGGATATTGGTGGAATAGAGAAGCAATTATGCAAGGATGTCATCTTAAAACCGAAGCTATGGTGGATATTATCTTTCGCACATAATTTTTATTGATCTATAAGTATTATTATTTATTTACTTATCTCATGCTGAAACTCTTATTGGTCCACCCAGTGTAAGCGAATGCGCATTCAACAATGTTGACATATTATAACAAGCCTTCTCCGGGAGATGCTTTGCTAAAATGTCTACTGGGCTTCCACTCAATGTAAATGTGTTGGTTTAAAATTTCCTAATAGGCCTCTCTTGGAGAAAGCCTGCCAACACTGCTGTAAACAGCATCAAAGCACATACCAACATTGCTGCATGCGTACACGAATTTGAGGCATTCGCAAAATTAGTTATTCATGCAAATATGCCTTCCAACTGGAGGTATGTTAGCTCGTTTAACGTTTGTCTTATCGCATGATTTTTACATATCCTATACTGTCCTCAGAAGTGAAAAGGGCGTACCTTAAAAAATATGCGTTTCGAGATAATTGATGTTTTGTTTATGTCAATTTGTTGAAATACCTGTAAAATTGAGACATGAGAAAATTCACTTAGGAGATTAGGAGTCACTCTTGCGATTAGGAAACTCCAAGAAAAGTAACATTTCCGGAGGAATGCGTGAGGAGAAGAAGCGCATTGGAACGCTACAGCATCCTTTTAACTACTGTTATGCCAAAAAAAGTAAAGTTGTTGGGACTGCTTAAAAAAGGGGAGTTCGAGAAACACCTCGATATATGATACTTTTAAAAGACCAAAGTATACAACATTAACAATTTAATTTTTCAATTAGATGTCAATGAAATTTCTCTCATGGTTTTCTTCAAAGTTTTCGAAGAAAAAAAAAAAAAAAAACTCCGTCGATGACACGACAGAGTCTGTAGCTGAAACTGCTGTGCTTGAAGGACTGCTATGCGACTGCTTTGTTATAAAAATCAGAAAAATTAAATATTAAAACCATGTAGACATGGCCAAATGTGTAAAGATTGTTTTTATGTCATAAACAGAACTTACTTGTTTATTTTGCCGGAAAATTGTGTGCGAAGTAGAAGAGTTTTTTTCTTAATTCGCAAAAATAGTTTTTCGGCAATATACTATTTAAATTTATCCAGACGATTTTTACTTCATATTTAATTAAAGAATTATTTTAATTTGTTGAATAAGACAAAAATGAATTTTCAGAATTTTTCACAGGTATTTTCAAGGGTGCCATGTCATAACTCCAATGGTCATATTTCCAAAAAATTTAGAGCCTGAAAAACGGTCATAATCCCCAAAATAATTTTTGCTACTATGATCACTCTTGGACATAACTCCCATTTGTTTTGCTAGGAAATAATAAAAATAATTTGGCATTATGTCTTCCAGTATTTTGAATTATGTTCATTCTTAGAAGTGGTCATAGTCATATTCCCCAAAAAAACAAGTAATGGTAATATCTTCGGCCAGGCCGAAACTCACATACCTACACTGCACTGAAAGTACCTTTTAAATAAATATTAAAAAGACGATGAAGAGGTTGAAGAAGTTGAATAAGTCGAAAAAAATGTGAAATGTTGGAAAGGTTGGCAGAGGTCGAAAAATGTTGAAAAATTCGAAAATATATGCAAAATGTTGAAAGAAGTTGAGAGAGGTTGAAAAACGCTAGAAAAGTTGAGAGAGGTTGAAAAAATTTGAAACAATTCAAAATTGATGAAAAAGTCGAAAAATAAAGAAACTTATGAAGAAAGTTGAAAGAGGTTGAAAAAGTTGAACAAATACATATAGGATATATTGGAAAAAGTTGAAGGGTTGAAAAAGTCGAAAGAATATGGAAAATGTTGAAAAAAATCAAATAAAAATGAAAAAATTTTAAATATGCCACGCCCACTTCTCCAATTCCGCCCACTTTTGGTTCAATAAATTATATTAGAGATAGACATCCTCATTTTAAATTGCAGCACAATAGCTTGTATAGTTTGCGATGTATGCTGCAGTTAAATTTAAAATTTAGGGCGGTGACACACCCACTGGTATAATCCAGCCCGGTTTTGATTCAGAAATAGCTTTCCATAAGCACACAACTACACTAAATTTTAGTATGATTGCTCACTTATTTCGATAAATATGCCACTTACCGTATTTTATTTGTATGGGAGCAGCCACGCCCACTGGTGCGATTTCAGTCATTTTTGATTCAGATATGCTCTATGGTAACTGAACCACTTTCATTAAAATTTCATAGCAATTGCTGCAATGGTTCACTTAAAACAGCGCATACAAATTTATGTTAATATGGGAGGTGCCACGCCCACTAATGCAATCCCATCAAAATTCATTTATTTTCAAAGCTGATAGAAACTAACATCTATACACCAAGTTTTATGAAGATTACTCTCATAGCACACTATCTATAGCAATAAACGATTTTTGCTTATATGGGAGGTGCCACGCCCACGGGTACTATTGGACCAAATTTTCGTAATAAGTGACCTTACAGTAAGTATATCCACCCCATTAAATTTCATAACGATTACGTTGTTAGTTCTCTTAATATAACGTTTAAAAATATTATGGGCGGTGCCACACCCTTCAACAAGTTTTTCCAGTAAAGTGGCTGAAATTGTATTGATGACTGCTTCCAGCGGCATCATCTCCAATATTTTTATGAAAATCGTTTGTGCCAATTTGAGATATACGGAATCAAAATTTTTAACAGTTGAAAAGTGCCACGCCCACTTTTATCACAATTTAAGGTATATTTTAAATGTACCCGTTTACCAAATTTCATCACAATATCTTGCACGGCTTATGAGATATGGTGGTATAAAGGTTAAAATTTAGGGCTGTGCCACGCCCCTGTAGGAAGCTTTGAAAACTTGAAACCTATCCTAATCCTAATCTTGTTCACATGTGCATCAATTCACTAATTTTTATCCAAATCGCTGCAACTTTTTTCAAAATTGGCATGGGTAAATATACATAGAGTATGGGTGGTGGGCGTGTCCGTCAACCGATTTTACCCATTTTCAATAGCAAGATACCTGCAAGAAGATGTGACCTGTGTGTGAAAGTTTCTTTCAATTAGCTTTCCTGGTTTTTCCGTAAACCTGATTTCAACAGACGGACAGACAGAAGGACATCGCTAAATCGACTCAGATGGTGACGCTGATCAAGAATATATGTACTTTTCCATACCTGCCACGCCCCCTTCTATGTATTACAAACGGAGAGACAAAGTGAATATACCTCGGTGTAGGGTATAAAAATGAGGATTATGATCAAAAAATCAAATTTGGGCATTATGACAGACTCCTATAAGAACACTTTTCACTTTTAATGAGAAATTCCAGCGTAGCAGTAAGAACTTTACTCGATTTACTTAAATGTTAACTAACATAAAGTTGCCACGCCTACCTATATAAAGATGCAGTTAGTGCATTTAATTTTTAGTCAGGCCATAGTTTGTCTCTTTTATAGAGCAAGAAATAGCCAGCTTTTCTTAAGAAATTTTACCGCAAAGTCATTGTTCTTTGACGCAATGAGATGTGAACACCAGTGGTTAAATAATTTCATCTGAGTTCTTGAGAGCTATCAATGACTTTTGCATGCACATGTACAATTAATTTCAATTTGAGCGTAGTTAATGCCCTCACACAATAATTTATAGCACCATAAAGATTTCAACAAGTTCAAGAGTTCAGTGTTTATTTTATTTTTCCTCCCAAGTGTATTGACGTATGGCAGATGTCTTAATCTTTGAGCTTAAATGATAAGTTCATTGCACTATTGACAATAATTGCATCAAGGATTACTCTTAAGTACAATGTTACTACTTTGTAACTATGTAAAAGTTCAAGTACACTAACATATGCACATTGTGTCATGGAATTATATGGAATTGTTTGTTTAAAAACACTAGAGATAGAACCATAAGTGAAATAGCTCAGCAGCTCCACACGCACAATTTTCTTAATGTTTTGGAATGGGTATGTGCCGTGGATTTGCTTATTCTGAAGGATATAAATGTTATGCTTTCTTTTTTTGTTTTTACTTACAGCAAGGGAGCTTAAGGTAAAAATCAATCCGAAATAAAAAAACACTCTCGAATCGCTTGTACAAATCTGTACATTACATTGTAAATTCAAAACGTTTCCATTTTTTACTGTATTAATTTGCAATCCAATTAAACGTAAAATTCAACACCATGAGCCTCCAGTCATTGCACTGTGAAAATGTATTCCTCATGTGCTTGTAAGTCATTTCCTGTACTCGTATGTTAATGTAAAACATAATTTTTGCATAAATAGCAATTTAATAGCATTAAGGGCGGTACATATCTAGTATTTTTTTTTTCCAGCAATGAAAATTGTAGTCATTAACTTGTCCATAAATCAACCCAATGTTCGAAATATTGATTTAAATATCTTGTTTTCTTTTTACTTCATCCGTGCATGAGAACACGTTGTGCGCCAGCTTCCATCATTAATCTTACATTTTTATAAATTGAACTTTAAGTTCTTCAACTTTTGGGCAATTTATTTGCATATTTTTCATAGTCAAAATCTTGAGTTGTGATTTCTGTATTTTGTTCAATGACATGCAAGAAATGATGCTGAAAGCTCATTTTATTTGAGAGGGTCTAAACGCGAACGTGTCCTGAGTTAAAATCAGTAATCCAAGTGATTGAGTGATTGCACATAGCAGCAAGAAAAGAGTAGTGGAAATTCATTAAATTAAGTTCAATTTTGTATTTTCTGTTTAATTCAATAAGTATTAGAGATGAGCTAAACAACGGTACTTTAAGCAGCGTCTTAGATTGCTGGTTAGTTAACTGGTTAATTATCAGTATAACAAAAGCAGTAGAAAAATCATTTATTCAATATGTGTATAATTAAAACAGATTTCAATAATTTAAATATTAATTACAATAAATAAAAAAAAACCAAAAACTTCACCTTGGTAATAAAAAACAAACCGAAATTTTTAGAAAATATACAGAAATAAGTAGTAACATGTTTTGCTGAAAAAAGTTACAAGTAACCAATTGCAAATAAAAATTAAATACGTTGTCAAAAAGTGGCGACTAGTCATCACTAGATTTCAGCAGTCACTGGCAGCTGCTAACAACAGTAGCTCACACGCTTCTACCAAGTCGCCGGTATCGATATTTAACTCATCTCTAATAAGTATCTGAAGAGGACAAAATTGATGTTTTGCCAAAATTTGTATTCCATTAACTAATAAAAACTGTACAAAATGAAATGTTGGCTTCTTCTATAAGAACTTATTTCATTTACCAGATAGAGTGATTTAAATTTTTCCTGATTTTCTTAAAATGTTGCGGGGTGGGCTGATTGAATTTATTAGTACTAGGCCAAACTAGTTTTTAGGATAAACTAGTTTACCTAGGCCAAACTAGTTTATTCAAAGCATGTTATGATAAACCAGATTAACTCATATGGATTTACATCCTCCAATAGGTTCAACACCGACTTCGCGGCGGCTTTCGGCCGCGGTTCAATGTAATATATCCAAGTATAGAGAGCCGCGGTCGAAGTCTGCCGCGAAGCCCACATTGGACAAATGGGATGATGTAAGCTGTGAGCCACGCCCAAAGGCCGCCATCTTACCCTAACATTTTAAGATTTCAAGAAAATCGGGAATGAGGCCGTTATAGATAATAATGACCCTAGTTCATCCTAGGCCAAACTGGTTCATCTTAGCACCTTTCGGATAAACTAGTTTGGCCTAGGAAAAACTAGTTTATTCTAAAAACTATTTTATTCTAAAAACTAGTTTGGCCGGTACCATACACTCCGCGCCACTTGAGTAGCACACCATTTATGCTCTCATTGCAACTACCAAAAACTCAAATACCACTTATCAGATAACGGCATACTCTTTATTTGTTTTTTCATGTTTCTTTTTACTCTCTCTGTAACAAAATTCGTGCACTATAAATGTACCGTTAAATGGTTTTGCTATTTTGTTTCGTTGTTGGTCTCAAATTATGAAAAAATTTTGCGCCACTTGAATAGCACACCAGTATCACAATCAGTAGTAATCTCTTTTCGTGTGAACTTGTACTTAGCCAAGATAAGGGAGAAAACTGGCGTTAATGCAAGCTTAACAACTATCCGGCGTGTTATTTCGAAAGCTGAACACATAAAGTGATCCTGACCGTAAGGAGCAACGCCTCTGTTTTTGCGCGCCAATATGACCTGGACCACAGAGTAGCATCATATTGTCTTTTCAGAAGAAAAAAAACTTTAATTTGGAGGGCGCCGATGTCTACAGTTATTACTTCCATAATTTACGAAAGGATTGCCATAATTTGGATCGCCTACATAGGCGGTGTCATGGTGTGGGGAGCTATCTCGTATTATGGCACCTGCGAATTGCAATTTTTGAAGACAACGATGAATGCAACGGTATACAATGACGTACTGCAAAAGTCTTTCCAGTTCTTCAACAACTTTTTTGAACCTATGCCATGGACATATCAACATGACAATGCGCCAATCCACACTGCCCGAATCGTTAACTCTTATATAGATAGTCAAAATGTAGCACTTTTAAACTGTCCAACATACTCACTGGACCTAAACATTATCGAAAATGTTTGGGGATGGCTAACCCGAAAAGTCTATGGATATGGACAACAATATTCAACGATACCTGAACTTATCCAAGCCATCAAACTTGCCTGGAACTCCATTCCACTTCATTATACAGGCAAATAATTTGAATCAATGCCAAACAGGATCTAAAAAGTGCTGGTCAACAAAGGAGGTTCAACCCGCTTTTAAAATTTAACATATTTTAAATGTTCAATTTAACGTTAAATAAAATTAATAATAATGTTTGAGACACAAAACTTTTCATAAACGGCCTTTTTCGAGGAGGCGTTCTATTCAAGTGGCTAAGGTTAATTTTTATAAGTACATTTACTCAAAAATGTATATCAAATCAACTGCTTTAGATATCACAACCACTATTGCTGGATTAAATTAAGAATTAAGAAAGCATAGTCTTATAGACAAAATTTTATTCTCTTAAGTCTCCGGATTTTTTTTGAGTGATTTGTCGGCTTAGAAAAAATGTAAAAACCAAAATTTTGACTTGATTCGGTTTTGCGATTTCCCATGCATGTTTTGAATATGTGGTAATAATTTCATTAGGATTCGGAGAAAAATTCCTAGCATTAAAAAAAAAAATTTTCCCTCAAATAGATTTTTTTGGGGAAAGGTTGATGACCTTATTTTTATCTCGTAAAACCAAAAAATTTTAAGTCCATATCAGAATAATCGTTCAATTTACCGCTACAAATTTTTGAATTCCTGCCAGTACCCCGGCTTTGACACAAAATTCCGAGTCAATCTGGGTCACTCGGTAACCCTGCTGCCAAAATTTCAAAAACCTAAAAATATAGAAGACGACTTAAGGAATAAAAAAAATTATGAATTCCAGCCCAATAGAGCATTTGTTAAAAATATTGCAAGATTCAAGAACTGTCCAAAATGGCGGACATGACGCAGTCAGAGCTTGATCTAGCTCGGATCTGCTGAGATACCGGAGTGTATAAAAACAAAATATAAACGATTGCTTAAAAAAAAAACTATAAAACTCAAATAAAATTGTTTTTGGCGAAATTAAAACTTATATACATATATTGATATGCTATGATAGCTCTTGAAGGACATATGATCGCCTCTCTTGTAAATATGAAATATATTTTGCATATATTTGAAACATGTATAAAATTGTAGAATAATAATCAGCCTCCTAAATTTTAAAATATATCTAAGGATATATATTTTTACGTACAGAGTAATAGGGTAACTACTTTTGTGATTTCAACTCGAAAGCTAGTAATTTGCATTAACATAAAAAATATTCAAGATGGATTTCTAATTTCGTAAATTTAAAACACCTACTCGTGTGTAGCTTAAGTCCTAAGGACAACAAACTTTCTAAAGGACGTAACCATGGCATACTTATTTGCATTAGTGCTTTGCGAGAGGATCCCTTCAGCTGCTACTCAATTGTTAAAGGCCAAATTACCACTTCACAATGTGGTGCATTTTGTTTCAATCCCGTATAATTAATGACTCTGAGTGCGTCAACAACAGAAACCAACACACTTGAGGATTTCAAATAAGCAGCTTCTTCCAATTGCTACCAACAGCACCGAAACAATTTGTGACCGCACAACCACTAACCGACATGTTGGTGGCATTCAGTAGGTGAACGGAGCAGCAGACAATATGGCTGCAATGCTTTATCAAAAAAAAAAAAGAAGCCATTGGCGGTATTTTGCAAAATTTATTTCCGGCTTAAGCTTCCTCTCGTTTGCCGATGGCGTAAGATACGTTGTAATGCAATATGATTTATAACATTTATGTTTTTATTGGCAAACCAGGATGTACGATACTTTGAGATGCTGACTGAAAATTGCTGATTGTGGTAAATTTGTACTTACATACTATATGTAATAAAAAAAAATGTTTTTAAGGAGATGGAATAATTTAAAATCCATTCATAGCCAAACGTTGAAAAGAACGTAATGTAAAAATCTTGTAAAATGAGAGATGCAATAAAATTTGCAGCTGCGCGAAAAAATACCTGACAATACACCAAACTTTGAATAGGGTGCGATTTGGTAAGTTGTTTATAGCTAAATATAGTATATTACTACTTAATTTTTACAAACTGAATCATCCTGTCAAGAAAATGAAAGAAAGAAAAGAATATACTTCCTTGCCTTGTTAAAAATACATCAATTTGGATTGTGGGTGGAAATCAAGTCTTGAACAATTTCCATCCTCCACTTCCTGAATCAATAAAAGAGCATTTCTTGGCTTCACTTAAAAAATTTTGGCAGTACCACGAATGTAGCGCATAATAAAAATTTTTGCGAATTCGCAAACAAATCAGAAATTGGGAAAAATTTATAATACTTACATATTTATAAACACAATGGAAGCTTTCTTATTGTTTGTTTAAAAGTTGTATTGTACAAGCTATGACATTTTTTTTTTTTTGAACAATCAGCAACAAAACAATGGCTACAATGGAAGCTGCTACAAAGTGCAGTAGCAATGAGAAATAAAAATCTGCTTCTGATGGCATCGGCATGGCGCTTAGTGTAAAACATTACATACAGTATTTGTACGAGTACTTGCTAGGATCTCCTTCAACAACTAATGCAGAAAATTGTCTACAGTTAAATCTCGATTTTTTCAACCCTTCGACGATTTACACAATTTGTTTCCATTAAAGTTAGCCCGTTAAAAAGTAGTACGTATATTATAATACTAAAACGAATTGAAGAAGCTTACACTGATTTAAAAACAACTAAAAAATTTGAGATATGAAATCACTAAGCACGTTGCAGAGGAGTTCCGAACGAAAAAATCACCACAACTTATTGTCGTTAGTCAGAAACATTTGATCAAAGTTAACAAAGTTTTCAGATTATATCTTAAAGAAAAAGATAAAGAATATTAAAAATGTTAAGAAAAAACATATAGAAATGGAAGTTGAAATATGACACGCCTACTTCTTCGATTCCGCCCGAAATTCCGTAATTACTCTTAAAGGGCGGTGACACACCCATTGGTACAATGGCCAGTCCGATTTTGATCCAGAAATAGCTTTCTATAAACAACATTCTCACACCCAAGTTTAGTATGATTGCTCACATATTTCGATAGATATGCCACGAAAGATACTATACTTGTATGGGAGGGGCCACGTCTTTATTTTGGCCGATTTTGATTCAGATACACCATATAGCACGTAAGCCAACTACATTAAATCTCATACCAATTACTGCAATAGTTCACTTAAGATAGCGTTAAAATGGGAGATGCCACGCCCACTGATGCAATCCCGTCGAATTCCATCTAGTTTCAAAGCTTATAGTAGCTAATATCTTTACACCAAATTTTATGCAGATTTCTCCAAATTTTTGTAATAAGACACCTTATAGCAAGTATATCTGCCTCATTCAATTTGATAAAGATTACGTTGTTAGTTCTCTTAATAAAACGTTTATAAGAATTGGGGGCTGTGCCATGCCCTACAACGAGCTTTTCCAGTATACTGTCTAAGCTTGTATTGATGACTGCTATTGGGGGCAGCATCTCTAAAAAAGATGAAATTGCTGAAAAGTTTCACGACTACTTTTCCAATTCTGCCCACTTCAAGCACAATTCAAGATTTACCAGATATGGCGTCATAAAGCTTAAAACTTAGGGCTTTGCCACGCCATTGTATGAATCTTTGAAAAATTCAAACCTATCCCAATCCTAATTTGGTTAACATGTGCTCCATATCACCAAGTTTCATCAAAATCACTGCAACTTTTTTCAAAATGGGCTTGGGCAAATATACATAGAGTATGGGCGGTGGGCGTGTCCGTTCACTAATTTCGTTCATTTTCAATCTCAAGAAGCTAGCAAGAAGGTGTGGGCTGTGTGTCAAATTGCTTGCTTGGTTTTCCCTTAGGCTTGATTTCAACAGACAGACAAACGGACATAGCTAAATCGACATAGGTGGTGATGCTGATCTGAAATATATATAGTTTTCTATACCTGCCACGTTCTCTTCTATGCGTTACAAACGTAATGACAAAGTGAAATTAAAAAAGACATCCCATTAGTGTGCCCATTAAAGGTCGCAGGCGTTCTCTCATAAGCTGTTGAGCATAACTTGTTTTTAAGAAGGGATATTTTACCTTCTTTGGTTTAGTTTTGGTACAAGCCAAAACTATTGGAGCGATTCCGCAAATTTAATATTTAATTAGTTACTAATCACACACAAGTTATCACGTCTCATTAAGGGTATTCTTCTAAAAGCAAAAACTCGAAAAACATGTAAAACTCGAAAGTTTTCAAACTTGTTTGCGGGACTCATTAGTTTATGCAAACGATTGAGCAATGGCAGTTTGATCAGTGTTGCCACAGCCATGAAAAAAAGTATCATTCCAAAAAGAGAAAATATATCAAAATAGGTAAATAAATAATAAAACAAAAATAGGAAAAAACGAGAGTTCTGACAAATTTACAATAGTTAGTGTTAGTGCAAATTTCAATAGAAATTTCAAATTGGCAGCAAATTGTTTCGACAAACGGCAACACTGATTCACTTTTCAACTTTTCGAGGCTGCTTGCTCATCAAATTTGCCTCAAAGGTATGCGTAAACTTTGCTTCATACAGATCTTTTTTGAGCCTCGAAAATGTTCTCAGTCTACACAGTACTCGAGGCATTTTCGCCTTATTGAAAGTAGTGTCTAACTTTGTACAGGCACACGGAAAATCAATAAAATCCACTTGTTCAAACAGACTGTCTGTCACATAAAGTCACTCAAAGTTTGAAAATTGCCATTTAACAAATTAGGTAGCGTATGGTCTAAATGTGTTTTCCATTCGCACCATCATACAAATGACTTAATCTTCTCAAAGTTTATCGTGGCCTCTTCCTATCGTATAACATCTCTAAGTGTCCTTTGTCTTTCATCCACTGAATCGAAGTTGAATTCAATTTTCGCAAAGATAACACTGTTACATTACATATGCACATAATCAAAAGGCATGTCCTTTCAGCAACATACTTGCGAATGAAATGAAATTTAATATACGCTGAAAATACGTCGAATAAACTTTCGGTACTTAATTGAATTTGGGCTTTTCTCTTAAATTCTTAACAACACATGATACTTTGCCTGAAGTTAAAATTTCGCCATTGAATATCGTATTCTTAAAACTGGAAGGGCGGTTCGCTTGACATTGACGAGATACTTTAAGTGTTGTTCATTGTTTTTGTGGCACCTTTGGTGTAATTGTCTGGCGGCATTAAGAATGTACTTCAAATTTACATAAACATGCCCCAATGGAGTCACCCAATTGAAAGCCAAAGTTCTCTTTTAGTCTAGTCAGACGAAAGTAATTTATGTTAAGCATATGTACGAGCATAATACAGGGCCGTTGCTGGAAGTAAATATTTTAGGTAGTTGATTTTTTTCAATAAAAATCAAAATTCAGTGTGCCTACGATTGTTTTGAACAATCAATGTGTCGCAGAAAAGTCATATTATTCTTTCGTTGAGTAGAAAACCATTTGACTGCAGAAGATCTTCTGCAAATTTGTAACGTATTGTAGAAAAAATTTTCGATTAAAAAGTCGGCAGTGCTTCTACAGCATTCAAGATATCATTGTAACGCTCAAATACTTAGCTAGTTCAATTCTAAAATCACAACATATTTGACATTAAAAAATATTCATTATCGTCATCGAACACATATGGTCCAATTGTTATAATAATAATCATCAAGTAACTTAATCCGGAAGGTCGGCATCAAATTGTGTGTGGCCTTGGGACCGGAACACATTCAATAGTATAAAGTTTTTCTTCAGTTGCGTTTAAAATTTATTTCCCTCCATTGCCTGAATCACTTGACAATAGTCAACATCATACTTTTTGTCAAAATTTGTTTTTCTATTTACATTATTTTCAATAGAAAACTAAGCAAAAACTTAACATTTGCTCCTTCGTAGAATTAAACAATTCAAATGATTTTACCACGTTATTACCTTCAAGGTTATGTCCGATTCCTTCTTTTTTGTATCCAAAATACTAAACAATTGATCGAATTTTGATTGTCAATATTGCTTGACCAGCGCTACTCTATGAGCAGTACCATGTTTGTTCTTAAGTAATTATTCGAGTCTTGGTATTGAATTCTGTAAGCCATCAACTTTGCTACTATTTACCATTGCTCTACTAGGGTTCACGCACTCGTTGAACTGAATATCATCACCCCCAAAAATAAAAATCATGGTATCCAATTCTTCTCTATTCCTTAGAGCTATGAACACATATTTTCTTGCAAGGGGCGTGGCATCGCCTATTCAAAAATTTCTTTACTCCGGAATCAATCTATCTCAAATTAATCAAAATATATGTAAGAAATTTTATCTTAATCGGTGTAGCGTAGGGTTGCCAAGTGACCGAGCCAATCCCGGAATTTCATTTGAAAGCCGGTGGCCTGGTAGAAATTTAAAAATTTCTGAAATAGGCGGGAATTGAAAGATTTTTGTGAGTTTTTACGATTTAAGGAAACATTTTTTTTTATTTGAGAAGGCCAGGAATTGCTTGTTTACAATTTGACGACCATGGCGTTTTTTCCATTAGGACGATGCTACTCGAACTAAGAAGACACAGAGTTTTTAATACCCCAACTTACGATTCAATCTATCTACAAACTAGGTTTCATCACATTCGCTCCATTAGCTTAGCCATGGAAACATATTTTGCTGATATGGGCGTGGAACCGTTTTGCCTTTGTTTATTTTATGACGTAATTCCATTAGGAGCATAGGGCCTGGATAAAAATTATTTAACTACAAATGTCGATACATAACTCTCTTTATTTTATGTTGTGCCAGTTCGTTCTGACTTCTGCTATATTTTCTAAAATTCACCGCCACAATGGTACGGATGTTCTTCTGCATCTGTCGCCCTGGTGTTTGTTCAAAAGCTCTCCTCGACGGGTTTTTCCAGTATTGTTCTCAATTATTTAATAGATTCAATGCTAACGTTATCTCAAAATCTGATAGGAGTGTGGTGTGTGGCCACAAAATGCTCAAAGTTATTCGCAAGGAGAAGCTAACGTATGAAATCGTCAGGTACTGGGTCATAACTATCCCGTTGTCAACATATTCTTGAATTTTTTCGATAATATTTTGAAAAACTCGTAGTTGCAATATCATAAACTACCCCCAGTAAAAGTACAATTTCAAGCGGTTTTCCATCCACAATGTGCCGAAATTTAATGGAAAATATCTCGTAAGAAGTAAGTAAGAAGGTAAGAATATTTCAAAACTTTGACGTGGTAAGACGATTCTGATGCCAAATTTTAATCTTGCGTCAAGAATTACAACGGAAAAGGCTTCCTTTTCTTTTCAACCACATATTTCGCTTGGAATTAGAGATGCAGTATACAAAATTCCTTTGATAAATGATAACTTATGCAAAGGATATATTTCGAGTACTATATAAGATTAGGGAACCTGAATAAGATGAAATATACTCGATTCCTAAGCAGTCATCAAATTTATTTTCTAAAATAAAAATAGTACACTTTTTTATTGTACACTTTGTTATTATATTCTTTCTCACTGGGTAATTTTCGCTGCTCAAAGTTTTTGTTTCGGTGAAAATCAACACGTGCTAAAGTTTACCGTGTCGCATAACTTTTCCCAGGCTTAATAACTTAATTTACCCGATATGAAGTCATTTAATGAGCGACAATTTTCTAAGGTGCTTTGGTTTGATAGCCCTCTATATTGATATAAGGAAAAACTTTTTGACTGTGTCATTTATTTTGGCTGGTGCCGAAAAAATAAATAAATAAAATAAAATAAACAAATTATTTGCAGTTTGTTAAGAAAAAAAGTTTTGTTTAGTGTTGGATTTTATGTAAGGGAATGTGAGTTAATTGGATTTTAACATGCTTATGTTGAAACTTCTATGCATCGTATGGTGTTGAGTAACTAAGAAATAATTCCTGGTAGCAAACGGAATTAGGTAGCTGAAAGGAACTGGAGGTCAAAATCTTTTCGTTGAATTTGCTTAACAGAATTGTACTTAATGTTTGGAATAAATTATGGAAAATGCACCCAGGTAGAAACAAGATAAGTTTTTTGTAAAAATATCAATGCGAAGGATCTTAAGCCTGTGCAATATAAGCTAGTGAGAAACTGCGAACAGCTAAAACCTTAGTGGAGTCATGGAGCATAGAGTCTCTACAAAACTTTTTCACCTTGAATGAAAGTTAGCGAGCGCCATCAACTCTCTTCAACATTTCCTCGATTCATGGAATTCTTGTTCCAGTGATCGCTTTTACGTTAATCAAGGGCGGCCGCATTTCATGGTCTTCTGATGTCTCACGGAATGAAGGGGGGTCCCGTCAAGACTCACGAAATCTCACCAAGGGGAGGGGGGGGGTCCGAATTTTCAAAAAAAAAACACCTCATGTAATTAATGGACGGCCCCTTAGCTGTCATATGTTATTTAGTGTTTCACCGAGACAGACAAGACAGCCTCGTTCTTGGTTCCGAGAACGTTCTGGATGAAATTCTAACTTACTCTAACTAAACTCTAAGAGGAGTATAATATCGGCGTTGGTGAACTGAAAGTTTATACCGATATAATGACGAAGGAGTTTTACTTAACCACTCTTCAAAACGAATTTGAAAAAAAATTCTCAGAATTTCGGCTTCACTGACACTTAGATTAATAATTCTAAGCCCAAATCGGTCTTATGCAGGATCTGGGTGCTGTATTATTGCAGTAAAGTGATAAGCCCAAGGAACCGATATGAACCCCATCGAAAATTAATGGGCACACTGAAAAAAAAAAAAGTTGCTCAACGGGCTCCTACAAATAAAAACGCTCTAATAAGAGTTATTAAGGAAGAATGGAAAAAAAATATACCGGAAGAATATGATTTTCAAAAACTTATTGCATCTATTCCAAGAAGGATACAAGCCGTGATTGATATTCGTGGTGAACACATCAAGTATTGAAGTTTTTCTTATAAGTTTATTAGTTTCTTCATATGTTCCTTGCATTTTGCAAAGAATTATTTGACACCATGAAATGGCTACTACAGTGGAACTTCGATTATCCGTCAGGCACGGGACCAGCAGCCTGACGGATAATTGAATAGACGGATAATCGAATATGTGGCAGAATTTTGTTTTGATTCTGTATGGTGACGCTAGAATACAAGGTATTGAATATACATATAGTATGTACTGTAACACAAAAACGCAAGAAAAAAGGAAATGTAACAAAAAATGTTGAATTGTCATTTTCGTATTTTATTATCGCATAAAAATACAATGTGATAGTTTACAATCGCATCAAGATGTTTTGGTGAAAAAATTCGTCAAAAATTTGTGTAATCCACTTGACTTGGCGAACAAAAAGAACTAGATTAATGAATTTCTGCGAAATTTTCATCTCCGAATTTCATAAGAAAAATTTCAGACAGAATCGTTTCTCGCATTGTGTGCATACATAAACAGAATCGAAACAAAACGAAAAAAAAGTTTGCTGACAAAATGTGTCGGTTAATCGGAGTGACGGTTGATCGGGAGACGGATAATCGAAGTTCCACTGTATTGATATTTTTGTTCCATAAACTTTTGTTTTTGTAAATAGCAAAATTTTTTTTTTGTTTTCTAATGAGGAATGAGTTAGAGAATTGAGTACAAAAAAAAATTTACAAAAATATATAAATTTCTTATTTTTATTCAATAAGAAAGTGAAAATTGTGTTTCATAATTTATTTTGTAAACAACAGAGCTGTGAATGAATGCATTCATTTTCAATTTTAACTCATGAGAAATTCCGCATTCAGAGTGCAGCTATTTAAAAATGAAGTCACCTGTAGACTTCAATGTCAAAAGTTTGCAGCCTTTTCTATCACAAAAGAATGCAATTATTTTGATGACGTCACGTTTTTGATTGGAATCATGATTGAAAGAATTTTGATTGCATTGGAGTCACCTCAAATCATTTTTAATTCTTTGCAATCAGTTGAAGTCGCTGCAATCACTTGAAGTCGCTGCAATCATTTGAAGTCACTGAAGATGCTTGAAGTCATCTGCTCTGCATTAACTCGAAAATCTACACATATACATATGTACATAGATACATATATACATACATATGTACACACATTTACTTTTATGTATATGTTTAGAAGATATTTGTGTAGATTTTCGAGTTAATTCAGAGCAGATGACTTCAAGTATCTTCAGTGACATCAAATGATTGCAGCGACTTCAAGTGATTGCAGCGGCTTCAAGAGATTGCAAAGAATTAAAAATGATTTGAGGTGACTTCAATGCAAATAAAATTCTTCCAATCATGATTCCAATCAAAAACGTAACGTCACCAAAATAATTGCATTCTTTTGTTATAGAAACGGCTGCAAACTTATGGCATTGAAGTTTACAGGTGACTTCATTTTTAAATAGCTGCACTCTGAATGCTGTATTTTGGCAGTGACTTCAATGGACTTCAATTGCAAATGAATGCACTCTTTCACAGCTCTGGTAAACAATTACTTGACAGACTGTATAAGCTCTGCTAAAAATTAACACAACACGCTTATTAATGTTGCTTCAATTGTTTTGATAAAATTCCAGATTACTGTGGAGGTAAAGATTCTTTTTTTTTTTTAATTACAAAATTTTCTTGTAAATTTAACTTTTCAGGATGCCACGTGATCTCACAACGACATTTTAATTAAATTTTAATCGTATGCGTGCATAAAATTCCTCGTATTTTATATTTACCACTCATTCCGAAATACCTCAAGATGGTGTGACGATTCAATTTGTATTCACAATTTTACATATTGAAATTAGCAAAGGGAATCGTAAACAAATTTTAATTACCACGAACCACCAAGTTCGTTATTAATTTAACAAATTACGATGATGACAGCGACAACTGCATGAACAAGATAGAAACAGGAGTTACAATTCCGGCAATAACTTGCAATTGCTACAGCTGCAAAATGGGAAATGTGGTAGCAACATGCCGCAACGACAGCGACAATACAAACAAAAAACATCATCGTTATTGTGCCAATGTGTTCAACAGCTATTTCCTAAAGAGAGCAAGAAAACAGCAATAGCAATTCAAATACATAAAGACTTTACCAATATGGTGAAGAGGGCAGAGTAGCAGCAGGTACAGTTAAAATAATGTTATGAAAATAAGCCCATCTTGCACGAGTACAAAGTGAATTTCATCACATTTAATTTTGAAAGATGTTTTATTCAAAAGTCTGTGATGTTTCTATTGAGAAGTGATTTATTTGATTTCAAGTGACGTTTATTTAAGTGTTGAGTGGCAGAACAGTAGATGGTGTGGCACAATGATGGCATTTGGGTTTTGTGGAAATGTTCTTGAAATGTACTTTTTTGATGCCGAATATATACTTTTGCGATATTTAAAATTAAGCATAATTTCCCAGATGATTGGTTTAATCATTAAATCATTGCATGAAAACCTAATGTCGATCCAGGGGTTCCCAACATAAGCTAATTTTTTTAAAAACCTATTTCTGCAACTTCTTATAGCTATGTTTCCTAAACTATGTAGATGCGGGCGACACTATCTGATCAAATATCCTAGATACCCAATGTGCACAAAAGCGGATGCAGATCTGTTTCGAATTCAGTGCGCATTCCGTTTTTTGTAAGTAAAACGGATCCATTTCGAACTCGGAACGGACCTCATATACAGATACGTTTCGAACTCGTTTTTTGTAAATAAAAAAGAAATTTCATGTTTTAAACGTCTTAAAATTGCTTAAAAGTTCAAAAAAACTTATAAAATTTTTTACTCAAATTTTTTTGGAAAAATTTAAAAATTTTGAAAAAGTCCCAGAAAAATTTTCGAAGGCTGATTTAAAAAAAAAAAATTGTGTCTTAATCGACTTAGATATGTTCAAAAAGTCGATAAAAACTAATATTTTTTAACACTGAAATTGTAATCTGTTTTGGATTCCGTTTCGAATTCGATTTGAGCTCGCTCTCGTATGAAATTCCTCTCGAAAAAACGTCCACTTGGTCGCATCCGCTTCGAATTCGGAACGGACTTCAGATACGGATCCGTTTAGGAATCGTTTTTTGTAAGTAAAACGAATCAACTGAGAGAAAGATATCATTCGCATTTGAAACATGTACATATATTATAATACATGACAGGTAGCCTAGTAGGTAGCGCGCAGGACTATGAATCGGTGGGGCTTGGGTTTGAGACTGACTTTGGAAATTTGTAAATCGTATGTAAAAATCAAATTTGATAATAAATCTGTAATAAAATCTTAAAATTTGCATATTAAATAATTTGATAATTAAATAAAATTAAAAAAAAATTATATAGTTCTAGATCCGTTTTATTTACAAAATTCCGACAAAGCGGACGATCCCCCCGTTTTTTTGAGAGGAGTTTCATACGAAAACGAGTTCGAATTGGATCCGAAACGGATGCGTTTCCTGAACAAAAAACGAATTCGAAACAAATTCGTAATTGAAGTCCGTTTCGAATTCGAAACGGATCCGACAAAGCGGACGAACCTTCCGTTTTTTCGAGAGAAATTTCATACGAAAACAAGTTCGAATGTGAATCCGTTTCGGATAAATAGTACGAAGAAACGAGTTCGTTTCGAATTTGAATTCCAATAGGAAAATTTGGTTGATTAAAAAAAAAACAGTCATATCAGGAGAATTTGTTCTGAAACACCCTATTGGTAAAGTGTTCAATAATAACATTATAAACAATAAAATTGCACTCACCGAAAGTAACTTCCAAGCCAAAAGTCACAAAAGTGAAATCAGCTGCACAATTCCGTGTGGGGTTTCAACACAAGGCACCAACAGCTGATTTTTGCAAAATCTTTGATATGAAGCACAACATAAAAAATTATCAAACTATTTACGTACTTTTCGATTACTAAAATATTTAAATTTGTATTTACAAAACAAAATTTGAAACATTACACAGAATGAATTTAATTTGCATGCAAAAAATTAGCATACACACACACATTGGCTCTGCCGACGTTGACTCAGCGAGTCCCTCTGGAAATTTGTTGCTGCTTCATTTCATTTTCAAAACCGAAAATTAACGGGAGCGCAAGCTTTGCACGAATACAACAACAAAATCAATTGGAGACATCGTAGCTTGCTGCGCTTTTATGTAAAAGATTTTCACTTTAACAATAAATTACACATTTTTTTAGCAATATTTCTTCACTAGCATTTGTTATTTTAAAAGCAAATTAAAGTTTTCGAAATTCACTAACAATTGTTTGTAGAAAACTTCATAAAAACTATTAAAATTTAAGCGAAGCAAAAAGCCGAAAGTAAACTCACACGAACCGTTAAATGCCGATGTTAGTGATGTACGCAAATCGATAACGATCATTCGACTGCATATGAATTGTCTGCTGAGGTTTTTAGTGATGTGTAAGATGGCATTTGGGTTTTATGAAAATGTACTGAATGGAGACCTAAAATGTACTTTTTAGATGGCGAATGTTCTTTGCGTCATGAACATCAAAACCTTACTTAAAATTACGAAAATTCAACAAAGATTTTAACTATTTTTAATAAAAAAAAAGTCAGCAAAGCGACTTATGCTGTTCTACTTATAAGATTTTTGTAATCTTTAGCGTAAGGATTTCTTCCATAATATTGTTTGCATAAATAAATTAAGTTTAATATGTAGTTCAAATGGTTTGAAAATTTAGCGAAAATGTACAGACAATGCGCTAAATATACCAACTGTACTGACAAAGATTTTTCATGACACAAACGTACTGAAAAATGAACAAATTTGCCGAAAATCACATCACTGTTGTCGAATAAACTTAATTTAAGCGCTGAAATTATCTTACTCTTTTGTGTTATGCTCAACATTGAACTCTTAACTACATACATTTCCACTACATGAATTTTCATTAAAAAAATTAATGAGAAAAAAAGTTTCTTTAATATTTGGTCCAAAAAAAATTTTAAAAAAAATATTATCAATAAAAAAAAATCAAATTTTCTTAATTTTTCTGGCCAAATTCCGAAAAATTAAAATTTTGCAGCCCTGGTAGCAACACTAGGAATATATTTTTTTATTTTTTAAATGAGGATATACTCGAATGTGAATAAATTTTCGAAAATCGAATGCTCTTGAAGTACATGTCATTTATTTGAACACGTCTAGTGTGCACTTATTACGTCCCTACCTTTTATAACTATTTTAGTTATTTTTTGTATGAGCAAATTGGTATGTGATAATATTTCATATGATTTCAATTTCATAAAAAAGCGGTTTTCGATAAAGCGGGTGTTTGATTTAATTTGCATTATTTATATTTATTTATTTTGTTAGTTTCTTTACTTAGAACTTTGTCATTTGAGTATGGAATACTACTGCCGCCAGAGCGTTAAAAGCCAAATGTTTTGATTAAATAGCTTTTTCTTGTGTTACTAGGTGTACAAATATGAAACCGGCTATTTTTTTATTCAAAAAAACACGTTCATTTTGCGAAAATAGTTCCAAATTTAATCTTCAAAGTAATTCCCCTCGCTAGCTACACATCTTTTCCATCTTTCAGGCAATTTATGGATTCCTCGCCAAAAAAATTCTTCGTTTTTTGAGGCTATCCATTCCTCGAGCCATTTTTGCCTCGTAAGAATTGAAGTGCGAATCGTTGAGTGCGTGTCCCATCGATGAAAACAAATAGTAATCGGATGGCGCCAGGTCCGGTGAGTACGGCGGGTGGGGCAGAGGCTCCCAGTTGTACGATTTTACCAAGTTTTTATTGACCGCTGCTCGATGTGGCGATGCGTTGTCATCTTGGAATACAATTTTGTCATGGCGAAGTTGAAATTCGGGCCTCTTCTGACGTATAGCACGGTTCAAAGCGATCAATTGTTGATGGTAACGTGCACCAGTAACTGTTTCACCTGGTTTTAGTAGCTCATACCAAATAACACCACGCTGATCCCAGAAAATACACAGCATTGTCTTTCGGCCGAAGCGATTTGGTCTTGGCGTTGATTTGGATCGTTGGCCGGGGCTCAAATATGATTTTTTTCGTTTGGGATTGTTGAAATAAATCCACTTTTCATCGCCAGTGATGATTCGATGGAGAAAACCTTTTCTGTTTTGCCAGGCGAGCAGCAATTCACAAGTGGTTTTTCGGTTTTCTTGCTGCCTGTCGGTCAGATCATGTGGCACCCATCTACCGACCTTTAAAATCTCTCCCATGGCCTTCAGACGCAAGAAAACGGTTTGTTGTGTCACATTAAGTTGTTCAGCGAGCTGTTGTTGCGTTTGACCATCATCTTCGTCCAATAATGTTTGCAATTCGGTGTCTTCAAACTTTTTCGGTGGCCGGCCGAGCTCCTCATTTATCACATTAAAATCACCACTTTTAAATTTATTGAACCACTCATTGCACTGTGTACGACCAAGAGCATGCTCGCCGTAAGCTTCAACAAGCATTCGATGCGATTCAGAAGCGTTTTTCTTCAAATGGAAACAGAAAATCAATGCTTCCCGCAAATGAGAGTTTTCAGGCACAAAATTCGACATCTTTACGAGCGGAAAAAATGCGTTGTTGTATGAAACTTGACAAATTGTGAACTGAATATTGTTGACAGATGACAGAATGAACAATTAAGCGGCTATCGACCGCTAGATGTCATTACCGGTTTCATATTTGTACACCAGTAATATTTTTTCTCTAAATAATATTCTAGTCGAAAATCAAAGTCAAAATTTAAAAGAACTTAATATTGCTCATAATTATAAATACCGGTCAGCAAAAAATGGGTTCACAAATGAGAATATTTCCGAAAAAGTGCATCAGAACGGAGCATTTAAATTTTTTAAACGCGAATAACTCTCTTAAGATTATGAACAAAAGAAAACATTCATTTTGAATTTGGAAGACTAGCCGTCGCGATGGTTGTTTTGCAATAAGATGTATAAATAAAAAAAATTACATTTTGGTGCTTATTTTATTTTTATCAGTTTCAGCTTCGCTTTCAAATCCTTAAACAACCATATGAGTGAATTGAATTAATAGTGTAACATTTCCATAACCGTTACAAAAAATGTAAGTGAATTGTTGCCAATATTTTGACGTTATTGCAGATAAAAGCTTAAATTGAAAAATTCTTGAAGTAAAATTCTTAGGAACACCAATGAAACACTCGAATAAGGCCCACTTATAAAAAGCTAAAATCAAACAAAAACCTAAAAGAAAACTAATTTCATCGTATTTCAGATTTCTTTTTTATTTTAAACATAATAAAAAGATGCACACAGATTTGCAAAAAATCAAAACCAAAAGAAATCCTATAAGCCAGAAGGCAAAACTTGCCCCTGCTACCCAGACCTTTTCTGTTGAAACCTTTTGAAATGGATTTTATAAAGGGAAACGCAATGACACATTAAGGCCAACCAAATGTTTTTGTTCTTTCCTTTCTCTATTGCTTTCATAAATATTTAAGTCTTCGTCAATGCTTCAATTTATATATATGAAAATATAAAGAAAAACCAAAACACTCAAAATAAACGTGATAATGGGTTTAAATAAACCAATAAAAGCGTAATTTTGTAAATTGATATTGAATTGAAAATTACCTACTTTGTGTGCTGCCATTTTGCTTTTATTTAAGTTTTTTTTGTGAATCATCCCAACAAACATTGTTGAAATTTTTTGAAAAACGAAGGATGCATTCCTTGGTAGAAGTTTTTTCTCAGAAGATAATCAAGTAGCCTTTGCGAAATTTTCAGGAGAAAGAAATGCGAGGAGTTTTTAACTTTCGATATGTAAGCCGTTTTGGTCTGCTTCCATCCGGAAAGCACAAAACACTGTGCTAAACAGCTTCCAAAAGTGCATTACTACGATACTAAGCAATAATTTTATAGAAAGCCTATTGTAGGCCAGAAAAAGAAAACTTAAGCATAAATTACAAACAATTTGAAATAAACGTTAAATGTTTGCTGGGATAGTTCTGTTGTGCAGTGACGCCATTAAGGCAAACGGTTATTGCAACAAGACCTACATAGCTGATTCGTTTGGGTTTGAATTGCGCTCAAAATTTATGATATAAAATTTTTGTTATTTCGTTATTTTTGGCAATGTTGATGCAACCATTTGAATGGGTGCTAATGGGTTGTGGGCGTATAATGGTTATTACTGTGGGTTGGATCAAATTTAGTAGGCGTTGCATAGAACCTGTAAAAGGTTACAAGCACAGCATATGCAAATTAGAGGACAGCAACAAAAATTATTGTTCATTTTGCAGAATCGGTTAAAATGCGTTAATAGATATTGAATTGATTCTAATCCCTGTGATGAGAACTGTTTTACTAAGCTAAGCTGAGGTATTTAGCCTTAAACAAAGACTGGTGAGCATGTTATCTATGAAAAGGCCAAAAGGCTATATCTTCTTACTAGTACTGTCACTTGCAGCTGTCAAACTGACATCGTTTCATGGAGCAAACATTCAACAAAAGGTGAAATTATAATTTTGTAGAAAATGTTATTGCACAAGTTTTTTATCCATTTAATTTAACCTCGCTTTTAGGCACCTCGGCTGGTTAATTCATTTATCAACCAGTTAGTAGAAATATTTATGTGGCTACAGCTCCTTTTAATCGCATGACAACTTTTATCAACAATTTCGAAGTTTGTAACATTAACTTGTCAAGTTTAACTCAAGCTTAGATTGAAAGCTAACAGCAGCTAAGTTCGTATCTTACTGGTAGTTTATATTTGAATGTTTGTGTTGTCCGTGCCCCACATAATGCAGTGTAAATTTTTTCGAATACTCATGCCTTGGTTCATGTGAATTTATACCTATATAATTATTTTAATACTTGCAAAATTAATCGCAAAGAAGACAAACAGCTGTAGTAGCTAAATTCTATTATTATTATTAAAGGCCTTTAAATTCTTTAGCGAAAATTCCTTTATGCATAGTAAAACAGTATCAACGACCAGATCAAACTGTTTCTTCTAGATGCTGGAAACTAAGAATATTTTCATCATTCAGGATATGTCCTGCATTTAGTATTCGGAATGTTGGGCTTAAGAAGCTACAACTTCTCCATAAAAAAGAAACATAGACTGAAAAGTAGAACAATAGTTGGATTGATTACTAAGTTAAGATATTTGTTTTTAGTTAGCGGCGCCTTTAACCAGAATATATATTTTCAAAACTATACTCATGAACCGATTTTGATGAAATATGGTGAAGAAATAGACTAAACTCTGAAAAAAGATATTTGTATTTAAATAGGTGATGCCATGCTTAAAATTTAGTATACAGATGATCGAGGAACTATGGGAGAACGTATGTGTTTACTTTTAATTGGACGCTACGCGCCTAACAATATATTTTCTAGAGTGATTATTTTTAAAATTTTGTAGACTTTCTTTTCGTTTTTTTGGAAAATGTCTTAGCAGTAACTAGGCTTAAAAGTAATTGCCACAAAATTTGAGCCTCCTAGTATTCCATTGCCTTTGGCACACTTTTAAAGAATAAAACCAAACCGAGTAGTAAAACAAATGTTATATAGTAATAAAATAAATCAAGTTGATTTAATAAAAAAAAAAAAAATGTTTGCAATACAGAAAGTGGAGAAGTCAACAGTAATTCGAGAAGCTAACCTTTGAAATTCAATCTCAATAGTAAGTACTATCTTTTCATATTCATTTTAAATATCCAACGACAATATAAGCTCCTTTATAAAAACAACGAACAACACAAAAAGTGCAGTATATTGTTGGGTAATTATAATACTTGACAGCCGCTAGGCAGAAAAAATAAGGAGTCTTATGAATTCAAAACAGCAGCTTCCTTCGTATGACATTAAGACTGCCAGTGAAATTAAAAATAACACAGAATCTGACTAGCGGCTAAATGAGATGATGAAAAACAAAACATTTGCATTAGTGACAACTCACAGCCTGGCTTAATATGACGAACAGTGAACTTTGACATTTTAAATGAGATGAAATTTAATATTGCAATGTTCAGACTACGGCAATAGAAATAGATATTATATAATGCCTAGTACCTACAAACATATAAATGTGCTTAGGCGGAGCACTTTACTACTTCGGGAAAATGGGGAACATGAAAATACTGAACCCTCAAAAAAATATCTTATTTGTTTTGTGCGTGATCATTTTTTTCACTGAGCTTAAATTTTAAGACTAGGGTTAAATTATTCTAGATTTAAACATAAGTTGGGTTAAGTTGTTTTAGATTTAGATTTTAAGTATGTAAAAAACAAAGGCACGAAGCCCTGCTCTCCACAAGTGGCTTATGACGAGCAAAAGTATAAACTTTTTGGGATTGCTACTTTGCATGCATACATTTGTTTGGGGCAAAAGCGAGAGAGATGTGAATACTTCGCGTATTGTATTAGATTAGTATAATAACAAAACTTACGAGTTGCAATTAATCAAAGTTGCCGTTTGTGTAAGTATACGTGCCTTTAAAGCTTACACGTAAATAAAAAAAGTATTCCTCTAAGCCGTGAAAACTCGAGGAGCATGGAAATCTCGAAAGTTTTCGAGCTAGCTTATGGGAACACCCTAATCTATGCAAACGTGCAAACTAATGAGAAATGACAATTTGACAGTTTCATCAGTGTTTCCGCTGTCGTGAAAAAAAAAAATGTGTCACACAAAAAAAAAAAAAGAAAGTGTATCGAAATAGGAAGGAAAACAAGCAAAAATTCTGAGGATCGCGCTTTTAATATACATATTTGAATAAATGTATGTGCAAATTTCTAGAGAAATTTTAAACTGGCAGCAAATTATTTCGACAAATAGCAACACTGATTCACTTTTCCTTCTTTTTGAGGCAGCTTTCGCATCAAATTTCCCTAGAAAGCTTTCGAGGGTTGCGTAAACTATTCTTCATACACATTTTTTTCGAGGCTCGAAAATGTTCTCAGTTTACGTAGCTAGCACAGTTTTCGATACTTCTTCGCGTTTAGAGGAATGCCCTCAATAATATAAGCACGTTAAGTCACATCCAATAATGTACAAGTACTTATGTGGAGTTTTTTTTTAAAAAAAACGTTTATTGTTTTCGTAGAATGGCCTAAAATGATTCCTTTGCATTAATGAATTACCTATGGCCAAGTTATCACATGTGACATTTTGAGTAGAGCCTAGGTAAATACTACTAAATTGTTGTGGGAAAGAGAGGGATACAAGTGGTTGACAGACTGGTGGTGTTCTGGTAAGTGAAAATCATTTGATCTCAGAAAATACAATGAAACTTTAATTTTAACACAAAAAAGAAAGTTATGCTCTCTGCGCCCCAAATATAAGAAATAAGGATTTGATCTGTTCACGATTATTTTGTCCCTGAACGTGAGAAATATCTCGCTCTTTTTGGTTCAAGCGCTTTCGGTTCCATTAATCAATGTTATTTACGCCTATACCATTGAATTATTTTATTATAAACAAAAAAATTGTATGACTGCTTCATTGAGTAATCTTATATAACTACAATTCAGGCATATCTCATCAATTTACAATCCTATTCCATAACAAAGAAAAGAATTAGTCATAAAAATATTTTATTACAAACAAAAAATTCATTGAGTGGAGTAGGTAGTAATTGGTATAAACTAAGATGAATTACATGTACATGGAGAAGCGAATGACCTAGGTCAAAACTCTGCGTTGTAAACTTATAAGTATTTTAATATTGCTCTATTTGAAAAATTTCCACTTATGTTACGACATTATTTGATATTTTTCAACGTTTTACGACAATAATCGACATTATTCCAAAAAATTTTTTGACATTATTTGACACTTCTCTTCATCATTGTTCTTTTCCACATCTATCGACCTTTTCAACTTTTATCGACTATTTCAACATAATTGGACATATTTCGACATTATTTCCCGTTTATCGACCTTTCCGACATTACTCGACTTTTTGACATTTGTTGTCACCATTTGATTTTCCGATTTTTATTGAAGTTTTCAATATTTTTTATATATTCGAGATTATTCGGCATCTATTGACGTTGTTCGATTAATCTCAATTTTTCGACATTATTCGTTTATTACCTAAACCGAATTTTTCGACATTTTTAGATACATTCTTATTGCCTCCATAAATATGCAGCAGTATTCATCATTCATCGACATTTTTTAACGTAAATCGATTTTTCCGACATTTCAAAATACATCAACTTTGTTCGTCTCTTCCGACATTATTCTTTTCATTTTTAACAACATTTTTCGGCAGTATTTGACACTCTTCTATGTTTTTCTACTTATGTATATACATTTGTATATTAATTTCTCCGACAATTATCAGCCGTTTCGACATTATTTGATATGTCTCGACATTATATGTCTATCAAATTACAGCGAGGGCTTAGACAACATATCGAATCGATGATATTTTGAATTGAATCGATGTAATTAATAATAATATCAGATCTTTGAGGGGGCCAATGCCCTCCCAGCCCTACCCAATTGATGCCTCTGTTTCTTATTACACTGAAATAAATAATAATCTACAAGAACGAAAGTTCATTTGTAAAAATCTATTGAGTAATTAGGAGTTGTGGTTTGCGTGATGTGCAACTTTGGGGTTACAGGATTTACCAATTCACTGGTATAGATATTCTTTCACATCCGCCCGTATAGTTGTACACACATCGAAAATAATTTTTAAAGTAATTTAATAAATTCCTCAATTATTACTATGAACTTGTTAGTCACAATTTCGGAATAGTAAACTGTTTCTTGTTAAATCCTTTTAAAATTGCTTTTATTCAATTTATTCTTAAGCCAATTAACGGTGAGCGTTTTCACTTCAAACTTCATACACTTTGTTATAAAAATCTATAGGTATATACTAGAGCATATTAAATTTCTGAATTACTGGACAAAATTGAATTCGCAAAACCGACTTAGCCAAAGTGAAAACTGTAATAAAAACAATATTTATTCTTGTTAGTTATCAAGAAATAAAAAAAGGTTCCCTTATAAAGAACTGCTCTCAAGTACATACTCGTAGTACTTAAGACCACTTAGCTGCGACTTTACTTTGTTAAAAGTGACTGCTTTGAAGATGAAGATTTTTTTTTAAGTTAAAAAGAAATCAAGAGAAAATAGATAAAACAGTGCTCTTCCGCTTCTAAGACAATAATTCTTGGTTTGTTGAATTTCTTAATGCAGTTCTGCTTTAAGTTCAAGACAATTGCTTTGAAACGTTGTTCAAGGAACAAAGGAGCATTGAACTCCCGTAAGTTTGCGAAATTCAATTACTAAGGAAATGCAACACAACAGTATCTAAAAAGAACACTGAAGATTTTTAACTGACACAAAAAAAAAAAAATATTTTTAAGGAAACAGATATAGTTAATTTTGATAGCACTAGTTAAAGGCGACTGTCTGAACTGTTTTCTGATATTTCATTTTACTATACTGCCCTCAGAAGCGAAAAGGGCGTTACGTAATACTTAAACGCACCCTAGATGGAATGTGAGTTACGAAATCCCTCTTGAATAAGATTTCTGGAACAGTATAGTCCAATTGAGAGGATACGGAACTCCAGCTTTGAAGGATAGTTGAGTGTCCTGTTCTTCCCTCGGACTAGCAAACAGTTTCCCTGAGTCTAATGGCGACACATTTTGTCATTCGTTTACCAAACAGCAAGGGGAACGCGATAAAATAGGACCTCCAAGGCATCAGTTGGTGTGGACCTCAGAGTACCACTTGGTAGCAGATCTTTGAAACTTCTGCAATTTTTTGTAATAGGTGACCTTGCCTAAGACAGGCCACCACACCACAATGCCATAAAGCAGAATCGCTCGAATTACCACTGTGTTAAGCCAGTGAATGATACGAGGTGTTAGCCCCCATCTTCCACCCACAGCTTCTAAATCTCTTTATAACATTAATTTTCCAACTTAATTTCCAATTTGCCACATGCAATTAGTTAATGCTACATCATCCGCATAGGCAATAGCTTTACAGCCGTGCCGTTCTAGTGGCATAAGCATCTTATTTACTGCAATGTCCTTAGTCTATTAAATGTTTTTTGCTTTATCTTAGTCCGACTTCGATTTGCTGAAATATATCAATATGAAGTCAAAGAAAATTTTCTTAGAAAAGGTAAATGCTAATACTTATTAGGTAAATATTCTCTGAATGTAGATTCTTCGTTTCAAGCGAGCCGCCAAATTGAAACATAATTTGACAATAGGGCGTGGCTCTTTCCGTACAACAAAAGCGCCTTTTTTGGTACTTATATGAAGTTGTAAAATTTGGAACATGGACCCAATTGTCTGCAGTGCAGATTGCGTAAAATGTATGCAGAGTTATACAACGGGGAGTGCGCGAACATAGCCGTGGGAGAGAGCGATACAGTTCAAACATTTTTCGTACGAGAACAAAAAAGAGACAGTAAGCTTGTCGCTGCTATGAGCACGATACGATCATTGTTTGTGCTACAATAGTACATTACACTACCTCAGCCTTTAGCTACTACTTTACCGTACTTAGACGCTCAGGTACCTTTTTTTGTCTGTAATAAAATCTATTCAACATACAAAGAAAAGTAGTGAACTTATGAAACGGTTATGAAGCGGTTATGAAACTTTCGTACCTTTTGAGCGCTACCAATTTTTATTGTGTTTATTTTGCATTTCGTGAATCTTTCGAACTTAGTCAATTTATTCTATTGCACAGTGCAGAGGTAAGTACCATAACAACCATGGTGTTAATTATAATTATATAATTTATAATATAACGTAGGTTTTTAATTAAACCAAAAATAGAAGTCGCTTCATGAATAAAATACACTAGTTTACAAATTTGGGCTTGATCTCGAGATCTGGTTTCTCATACACTTTTTTCGATGTATTTTGGGGCGTAGATTCCAAAAATGGCAACCATTTTTTTTTCTTAAGAATCGTTTTCGAGATATCCCCAAAAAACCCCTTTTTCGGCACTTTTTTCATTTATTTGACTATATCTCCATGAATTTTTTTTTCGACTCAAAAACGACTTTCAGTTTTTGAAAGATATTTGTATTTCCTTTCTAACGATATGCTTTTTGTTTGAATCGGGTAATATTTGATGGAATTACAAGCGCTCAAAGTTCAAAAAAACTTACTTTTTTGGTCTTTTTTTAAAAATCACTAAATTTCAATTGCTCCATTTGAATGAAAAGTTCCTTTTTTTCATATTTTTAAAATTTTAAATGATAAACTATCCTTTTACAAATATTTTAAGTATAACTTGGCGGAAATCGGACAAAAAATGTAGAAGTTATTCGAGAAAACAGTAAAACACTTGCAATAAAATTGAACGAAAATACATACGATTGTGTGTTTGTGAAGTTCTTTACTTTTATTCTCTTTTCTTTTTAGATAAAAAACGTATGTATTTTCGTTCAATTTTACTGCAAGTGTTTTACTGTTTTCTCGAATAACTTCTACATTTTTTGTCCGATTTCCGCCAAATTATACTTAAAATATTTGTAAAAGGATAGTCTATCATTTAAAATTTTAAAAATATGAAAAAAAAGGAACTTCTCATTCAACTGGAGCAATTGAAATTTAGTGATTTTTAAAAAAGACTAAAAAAGTCAGTTTTTTTGAACTTTGAGCGCTTGTAACTCCATCAAATATTATCCGATTCAAACAAAAAGCATATCGTTAGAAAGGAAATACAAATATCTTTCGAAAGCTGAAAATCGTTTTTGAGTCGAAAAAAAATTCATGGAAATATAGTCAAATAAAGGAAAAAAGTGCCGAAAAAGGGGTTTGTTGGGGATATCTTGAAAACGATTCTTAAGAAAAAAAAATGGTTGCAATTTTTGGAATCTACGCCCCAAAATACATCGAAAAAAGTGTATGAGAAATCAGATCTTTTTTCTTGTAAACTAGTGATATTTATTTAACAATTATTTATTATTTTCTTGTCATAATTATTCGCTAAAATCAGACACTCATACACAGACGCATAGAGAGTGAGAGTAGTGAAATCACTTGAAGATTTTGAGTTATGTTAAAAGAAAGTATGAGTATGGCACTGCGTAGCTATGAATCAATGCGAGTCTCATAAATAATAAACAATGACTCGCGTATACGCTGTTATGAGCTACTCATTGCAGATCTCTGTATCACCCAAAAACAATCTAAGATTCCATTGCAATGTAATTTATGTGTGCAACTACACTAACAGTTCAAAGTTCTATACTTAGCTCAATCTATCAAAACCTATCGACCTTGACATCCAAATCCGACAAATTAACAATTTTTCTGCATGACCGTAAATTAATGTTGATACATTAAGATTAGGTCTTAATGTTTCATTGTGCATTTGTTTTTATTTAAAGCATTTAATTAACTTTTCTAAATATATATTTGTTCGGAACTTCACGTTGTTAAGCTCAAGACCATCTAAATAAAAAGTCACGCGACCTTTTAACGTTTCGCATTTGTTACGTGGCGTAAAATAGCATTTTATCAAAGCGAAATACATAATTTTTTATAGCAATCCTTGTAAATGAAAAGTGTATACCATTTGCAATTAAATAAAATTAATAGGATTTGATAAAAGCATTTCATAACATATGGCAACAAATAAAACAATTAATTAGGTAAATCGGAAAAAAAATGCTTATCGTCTCCAGATTGAGAAAACCATTTTTTTTTTTTCGAAAAAATCTCTTTCAATGCGATGAGTAAAGCAAAAAAAAAAAACAAAATGTCCTCACTACCTCATTTCGAAAACCCTGTCAAAATGAAACGTTGAGTCTGAGTTAATATTTTGGCTGAATTTCCTAAGGCAAATTGCGAAGTGATGATGCCTTTTTATTACAGTATCCGAACAAAACATCATTAGTAATCACATACTTCGTATCGTAGGTGCATTGTGTAATAGATGATTAAAGGAACATTTTTGCAACTCTGCTTTATGTCGTTGCTGATTTTTAAAGAACTCGGATGTGTTAAGAGAATTAATGTTAAATTGTTTACTTAATTTTATTGCGAAAAAGATTTCAGACATTTTTTTTTGCATTTGGAATGTCCCCGGTCCATGGATAAAACCATTTTTGACCCATTTTCGGAAACTTTTTTTAGCTCCAATCAATGGAAAAGGTCAAAAATTGATTGGAGTGTCCCGGACCTTTTGCTCTAATCATGGGGGAAGGCATAATTTAAGGTGGCTCCGGACCCAAAAATTAGAGCAAAAAAAAAATTATTCCCGCTGACGAAATTCATTTTTTATTTATTACAATTTTAACACAATGTATCACTTTAAGTTTCTTCATGGTATGGGAGGTGCCACACATATTTGTCCCATCTAGACTACTTTTTGTTCAATGCTTGCGCGGTCCAGAAAACTTTTCCCTTATTGAATTTGATATTTACCTTCAAAGCATTGTCAGAAAAGCATCTGATTTTGCTTTTTAGGGAGGTGCCACCCTTTTTACATAGAGTTCATCCACTTTTTTTCGAATGATTGTCCGAACTATTCCTATGTGAATATCAGTTAAATTGCTTTCAAAGAACTCTTTCGTTATAACGTTTCAAAGTTTTTATACTTATCAGACTTGTGCCCTCTTGTCCAAAATTACTCAATATTTTTTCAGTACTTGTCTTATTAATTTTTAATTTGTGTATGGAGTTTGATTTCGTTTGTTCAAATATTATCCAGTACAGTTTTTTAAAGTATTGCATGCTAGGAAATGCAATGCTCCTTTAAAATAACAAGATAAAGGAAAACTTATTAGTACAAGAGATACTCACCCCTATCATGAATAAACATTCCTTCGGATCTTTTCTCCAATCCCCTGTTTTGCGATCAAGGAAGATTTTTGGGGAATGGGAACAAATTCCCTGGAAGATGAGGTTATCGGTAATACTTTTTTGGGGAACATTTTTTGACGTTTCACGCAAATTTTGTTCCCTAACTTTTTGGCGAGGAATATAATAGTCAATGCTAGCAATATTTTGTAATTTTATTTGATAAAAACATTTTTTTAACATAATTACAAGATCTAGCAACACAAAAAAAGAGCGATGACTGATATTGGTCCATTACATGGAATCCAATTCGGATACAGTAAAAGTTTTCATGAAAAGGAGTAGATGGCAAACTACCAAGCTACGCTATACTATATTTTAGGTGATTTTTTTTTTTAATATAGATAAATGCACTTCATTTTTATTTATAAAATTGTTCAGCTGACAGGTAAGCTAATGTCAAATATGAAAAATGCAACTGTGATTTTGGATTGAATGGAAGTAACTGGAAATTTTTTGGCAGCACTGACTGGATATGAAGTTTTCCAATCCGCAATTATTTATGAGCGCAAATTACTCCTCTCGAGAAAGAAAAAAATCCGAGAGAATTGTTTTCCTCCGGATATTCATAACCATAAACAGATCTTTCCGATTTTCAATTCCAGACGGACATAGCTAGATTGACGCAGGAGATGACGCTGATCAGAAATATATATAATTTTATACACATGTCACGCCCCTTTTTATGTCTGACAAATAGAAAGACATGGTGAAATGGATCAGGAAAGACAACAGGGAAACTTGTCGATGAGCGCTTTGGTGTAAATTTCAGAGAAATAGATGTAGAGGAAGACCCACAATAGTAGAGTTGAATGATAGGTGAAGGAAACGTCGAAAATAAAATCAAAAAGGCACAACATAAAACAACGAACATGTATATCAGACCCTTCGCTACTAACGTATTTTTAGAATAGTAGAAGAAGTAGGTATGAGAACTAGGAATACTGTCGTGAATGAAAGCAAAAATACTAAAAAATTATATACAAAAATATAGATAGAGCCTTAAGAAATTATGGTCACTTTTATTCCTTACATATTCTCTTAAGGGCTAATTTATTTTTTTTAATGCTTATTCTAACAACCTAAGGATAGAACTAAAATTCATGAAAGTTTAATATAAAAACAATTTGTTATGAATGAAGCTCCGGGTAAATTGAAATATCTTACGATTTTTTATTTGATTACTTTGCACTCCGCTAAGACTTTTAGACGTATTTACAAACTTAAACATTGATCAAACACTTCATCGCAACATAAAAGTGTGCTTATACTAAAATCTAAAAATAAATTGAACTTTCCCAACAATTATTACATGGCCAAAGTTAAGACGGTGGTAATAAATTGTCTGTGATCCCACATTTGAACCGACTTTTTTTTTCCACAGAACATTTTATTTAAGGTGTAACCATGATAATGAATAGGAGCAAGCTGTTTATGATTGAGATAAAGTTTGCCAGTGGTATCATGCACCGAAAAAGGTCGTTTCTGTAAACAAAAGAAACGCGGTGAAAAAGCAAACCGCAGACCACAGGCCATGTTGATGTCTATGGGATTCTATAGAATGTTGCAACACCCCATTTGTCAAAAAACTAAATCTAAGCTGTGGATACCAAAGGACTGCTTTGTCTATGTATGTTGCAAGAATTTTCCTTTTTTTTAAGTTTAAGGAAAAACTGGTTTTGCTGTAAGAAAAACAACCAAGACAATCATTATTGCAAGGCCCATAAACTCATATGTATGTCATGGAAAAATAATAGTTTCATGGCGGTAATGTAGGGGAACTAAGTTGCTGTCGCGTGTTATACTTGCGATATTATTAGGAAAGTTACCACCACAACCACAAAATAAAAAGTCATAATACCCAACGGCAACTGCAATAGCAACTCAATAGCAAATATTGCCAAAAGTGGGAGGTGACTCAAGTAGTGGACTGACAGCACATGGCAAGTACATGTGTATGTGTTATTTTGCGCAAATACTTTTGTATCCGCACAAGAACACACATTTACAAATAAGCATATATGTATGTAGCTACGCACATTTACGCACTTGAGTTGAATTTCTGTAGAAAAACATAGCAAAATATGGGTCTAAAAAAGTTTTTCACATCATTCCCACTAACATATCCACTTGACATTCTGATTAAAGGTGAAGTTTGTTAGGAGACAGCTAGAGCAAAGTAATTGATATGAGAAAAAAAAATTTATCCCAAAACTTTTTTAATTTTGTATTAGGCACGTTATGTTAAAAAAAATTTTAAGCGCCTTTGTGTGTAAATAGTAAATATCCAGTTAAAATAGATCAATAAATTTATAGAAGAAGAGCAAGCTATTGTTAAATGCACACAATGTACAATAGAGCATAACGAAAATACATCACTCAGTGCTCAAAAGATAGGGTAACTTTCAACCATGAAGACGAGTGACAGAAGGATGTATAAACAATTTCAAAGCTGAACCACCACACTCGAAAATCGCAGTTTTTTAGACATAAATGCCTAAAAGCTTCAAACTTCGTTGAAAAAATTACTCAAGAATATCAAAAATCAAACAACATTTTTTATAAATTGAATTTATAGCTTAGATGATAAAGAATATTTTGGAATTTCAATAATTTCATGAAAGGTTTAGTTTTTGCGATAGTGATAGAAACCAGTTTTGGACAAAGTTTTACCTTCTAACACGTTTTTCTCCGAAACTGTTAATTTTCAGTAATAATGGCACATCTTAAAGAGTTCTTCAAATTGATCAAAAAATATTCAGAAATTGGTAACAATTTTTTTTATGACCTCATAAATTTTTTTTTTCAATATTTTGCAAAAATTTTACGTGACCTTTTCCGATGTGGACACCTTCTTCAGTCACCATTTTGATATTTCCAAAAAACGCCACACAGCATTGTAAAGTAATTGTTTCAACGAAAATTTTAAGCTTGATTAGGTCATTTATCTGAAAACTGCGACTACATGTGGGGTGGTCCACTTGACATTGAATGACCCACATATATTTTTTTCTAGCACGTATCGTTTCTAAAGTGCTGTTTTATACCTAACAATGCAAAAAAAAAACTTATTTTATACTATATTCGGGAGTATACATATCACACAAGGGATTAATTTTCTAATCAAAATTCGTTACGGCATGTGAAAAAATACTCTTCCCCAAAACTCACTTCGAATTACAAATATTGATATCTGTTTGTTCTCCGGAATACTGATTTCGGATGTCTCGAAAACCTGACGTAATTTTCAACAATTGGCCTTAAGTCGAATTTAATTCAGTCTCAGTTATGCCAATGTATGTAGTTTGCCTCTTATACATACATTATGATCAGAGCTGGGCACCACTACACGCGTGTTTCTCTTCAATGTTCTTCAATGCATGTGCAGTTGTGTTTTGTTCGCTTTTCAAAGCAAACTGATATAATTTTACACTATCTGCTTTCTATACGTATATGAAAAGTTATTCTCTTTCTGCCTCAGTCGCGCGCGCGGTGCGTTTTGCCCAGCCACGATTATGATCAGTGGTGCTCACTACAACAAGCACCTATAAACATGTGTTGATGATTCTGTATACGTGCACGGTTTTTTACGCTCTTTGACGCTATTTTACGCTCTTTAAGCGTCTAATCGATCTCATTTTTTACGCTCTTTGAGCGCCTGCTCGTTCTCAGGGCAGCACCGATTATGATGGATTAACTACACTAAATTCTCTTTTTATGCGGTAGTTGCGTTCCAGAGAAAACCGCACAAAAAAAAAATCCCATAAAAAAACACATGACTTACATATATTCGGTGCTGCCCAGAGAACGAGCAGGCGCTCAAAGAGCGTAAAAAAGCATGTTTATTGTTGCTCGTAGTAGTGGGCACCACTGCTTATATTCATAGATGGGCACAAGTTCTTCTGCAAGCTCTAACGAGAGCACAATTAAGAGTAACGAGAGAGCATTTGTGTATACGTATACAAATGTGAGCGCACAACAACGATTCAGTTCTACTTCAGCAGGAGAAGAACTCCATATGATTGTTGTACCACTACATGGAAACAAAATTTGAGTGCAGGGTGGTACCTATTATTGCTTATATTTAATTTTTATTAAGTTCCTGGTACGCAGAAATGCAACTACTCTACTCAAGTTGAATACCCTTTCAAAATTTGGGTCATTATTAAGAAAATATGTACTGCGTAATTCAACAAAATAAATAAAAACTACTTACAAAAGAATTGAGTGTTTATGAATAATCGGAAACCGACCGGAAATTTAGACAATGTTTTTGATCAAAACTTTGAATTTGACAAATTCAAAGGTTGCACATGGCGGTCACTTAAATATTGCTGAAAAATATAATGATGAATAATTTGTATGTTCACTTTGATAATTTTAAGGACTTATGTATTTACCACATTAAAGTCCTTGTTCATAATAACAACTTTATATCAAAACAAGAAACTTTTGAACTGATAAAAGGACTTTACTGTAAGCCATTATTTATGTTTAACCAAGAGTTTATTTTACCCATGCAAAAGGTCTTTAGATTTATTGTTTTTCAATCGATTTGCATACAAAAATCTTACTCAAAATTCATGGAAAACACACCACGTGCTCAACTCTAGGGATTTCAGCAGCTTTAGGGCAGCATTGAATGAACTCAAATCTTCAAAAGCTTCTTTATGTTGTAGTATAATACAACAAACTTTGTAATTCTTTACTCACAGCAACTTATGTGAGACCATCTAAAAGATTAAGTCTGAAGCAAGTTTTTAAATTTGAAACTTAATTTTTAAACGAAACTACTATGTTTGTAATGTAATTAACAAAACCATAAGCTAATAAGAATAAGACGAGGTGAATGGCAATAGAAGAACAAAGTAAACCATGTCAATAAGAATTTGTTTAGCCAGTTGTGCCCGTTTGGAATGGACAACTTTAATATTCTCTATTGACTAATTAATTGGAAAAGTTTTATATTTTTGCACATACGCGTTTTAGGAATAATTTAAACTACTTGTTGTTTTATAGCAAGTTAATTTTTCATGGCGTTAGTGAAATGAAAAGTATGACGGCAATCTTAAAAGTTCTTGAAATTAAAATAAAAAACCTTTGATTTTAACATAAATCTGCTTGCCAGAAGTTGGGCTTTTTTTTTTTGGTTACTAAAGTGTCACAAGTAAATTTGTACTACGGAATCCTTTTGAGCGGTTAAAAATACTTCAGAAACGACATGGGAAGACATTTGTAGTAGCAACAACGTATTTTTGTTGAGTGCTAAAAAGCAAATAGTGAGGATGTAACGAAGCTCCTTATTTAATCTTTATATTTTTATGAGCTGTGTACTACAGTTACCCATTTAATGTATCGCTGTCTACCAAGAACCTCAAATGAGCAATATTTCGCACAGGCGAATTTATAAAAATACTATCATCCTTGAAAAAAACTTAAGCAAAATACTACAACGAAAATGACGCCAAACACACAGACACCAAGAAAAGAAATAATAGAAAAAATAGAAATCTTCAGCGAACCTTTTTTTTCGAATTTAATATTTTCTTTGTCTGCTTTTTGTTGCAATTCGAAAATTTTTGTACGCACAAGCCCATTGACATGGAAACATACTGTGCTCAAAAACACAGATATAAACTTAAAAGTTTGTGTCCTTCAGTTCCATTAACGGAAACTCAAGAAGACAACAACCTCAAATTATTGAAGTAGATAAGGAAAAATCAGTCAAACAAATGTGTGTACTTAAAAGACAACGTTCTGGATGGTGCGTGCGGGAAGGGAATTGGGATGCAATGGGGTTTCACTAATTTCTCAGAAAATACCGGTTATATAGAAAAAGTTTTTGAACTTTGAAGGTTATTGCTTATTAAATTATTGTTTTGCTATTCGTCCAGTATCGAAATGCTTTCGATATGCATGAACCAAACCAAAGACTTCTGAGTAAACGACTTCTGAGTGCAAATACTGAAATGTTTACTGTTTTTTGGTTTCCCTTTGCTTTCACAATAAAAACGTCTGAGTGTTTTAATGTTATAAAACTTTTACTAGGGATTTGGAAGGACACAAACCTCATAATTTTAATATGTCTCGAGAATCATTAAATTTATTACAATGAAATCAGTAGTAAGAGTGAGGTTAAAATTATATAAGAAGGGTATTCATCAAAGCCCGTAATATTCCCATTTGAGCAATTTTATGCGATGTGCTTCATCAACACCTACGTATGTATGTATATTTTGTATATTTGATGAGCATTTGAAAAACTTACAAAATTAGAAGAACAGAAGAGAATTAACCAAGAGAATTGTACAAAATTAATCAAATTAGTGATTTATGAGTACTAGAGAGTTCGACGGAAAGCACGATGGGAAGACCTTTATTGTATTTATTTGTAAATTTATCTTATTGCTATTATTTCTACCACTGCAGATCAGCAACACAAAATAGAAGATAAAATTCTGTAAGAATTAACTCTTGTTGCCATCTGCTGCGTAATATTGACTACATATATGCAATGCCATTTGTACATTACTCTGTTACGAATTCTCAAAATTCCGTCATATTTCTTTTGCCAAACGAATTTAGATTCAAGTAATTTTAAAATATGGTGAAATCGTATAGAGAACCTTTGACCTCAGAAGATCGTACTAAAGACATTGTAAAGACACGACTTGAATATCTCCGATTGTCGAGGGCAGTCTTACGATAATGCTAGCAATATGTCGGGTGTGTATTGTGGCCTTCAAGCGAGGATAAAACAAGCGAACCCTCTGATAGATTTTTTCCCTGTTTGGCTCATTAGCTGAATCTTGTTGGAACATGTGCGGCCGAGTCTTGTCAAGCTGCTATTTTTTTCTTCGGTATTTTGCAATTATTGAACAATTTTTTTTCGGCATCAACACACAGATGGGAAATTTTGTTATCGAAACTAAAACCAAATTTAACAGTCTTAAAAAGTCTTTATCAGACAAGATGGTCTGCTCGAGCTGACACCTGTCGAAGTCTATGCTCTTCCTGCAATGAGATCATTTAGATAATTTCCAATGATTCATATGAAAAACCATCTGCGCGCTCTGTAATTTTAGGTCTTCTGAATTCATTAGACTCGATAGCAACTTGCTTTTTGTCACTTTTCTGGAATTACATCTTGGAAAGGTTCAACAAAGTGAACAAGTCTCTTTAATCTGTCAACATCGACCTGGTTACTATCTCTGAACTGTATCAATCTTTGGTAACGTATATACATAGAAGAATCGCATTCTATCTTTGATTTTTATGAGTTGAAAGCTGTTGAAAAATCAGATGAAAATAACTATACATATGACATGCAGAGGAAATGTAAGCGTAAATTTCAGTTATACGAAGTCAAGGAAAACCAAACTCTCTGGCAAGGACAGATTCAGAGTTCATAGTAATTTATAATGTTATTAACTATAACTAGACTTATTGCAGAACTACAGAGACGCGGATCTGGTTGTAAAGAGTAAAAAAGTAAAAAGTTTTTTCTTACGAAATTAAATCGCTTGGAATTTAAACACATCAGTGAAGGAGCCAGAAACCTGATAGCTTTTTATGCAGAGGATTTGGATACGACTATGGAAACCGAGTGTTTGCACCTGCGAGCTCATTTGTCATCCAATGATGAAGTTATAAGGCTATTTTCACTAAAGCTGAACAAATATTTATTTATTTTAAAAAAAAATCCTTTTGGATATTTATCCAAACGTATAAATTTTTATTTATAAGATTACACAATATCTACGAGAGAAATAAACAGTTCATTTGTTTACATATTTTTATATTAGCTTTGTTCTCATCATTAAATAAATTACCTTTACATTACAAAACACCACATCCTTATTCAATGATTGAATTGTTAATTCAGTCTCTTCCAATACACCAATATCTTATTTTGCACAAACAAAATGTTGCCAAGCCTTGAGTTTATTCTCGCTCGAAAAATATATGTTAAACACTGAAAGTTATAATAAAAGAATTCGGACACGTTTTGCTACATCTGCTGACGCTCAATATATTGCGCAATATTTCATTCGTACTTGCATGTAAAACTCCGTTCAAGTATGAAATTCTTGTCTCACTAACAAGCAAAACCAGCAATATCCAAGAAATTTAATGTACGAGTTTATTGAAGTGCCTATGGTGACAACTACATACTTTGATATGGAACGAAACGCCTTTGTTGTGTTGGGAAATCATAAAAATACCTAAAGTTTATGCGAAAGAATAAAGTGCTTTTACGGATGAGAAATCAGTTTATTGATTTTTGTTTGTAAAAGTTAAGTGTGAGCGGTACAAAAACAGTAGCAAAATTAAATTCTTTTGAGTTCAAAATTATTGTGACTTCATGTTCAATGTAATGGGCCAATGTGATATTTTGGGTCTCGCCATTGTCAATATCAGGAGAAAAGTCATCACAAAAAACAAGGATTTTTGATAAAAAAATATTTTTCACTGTAGCGCAATTTTAAAAAGGAAATTTGGAGGTTTTTTTTTAATAATTTAAACACGATGTCGATAAGGGAAAGTTTTGTAAAGAAAAGCGGATTATTGTGTCCCCTGGAAATCGCACAGATCTCTGTTAAATTTCTTAAAAAGTTTGATTTTTTTTTCGTAAATCATTGAATTCAAATAAAGTAAGATTAAAAAACAATTTGCTTATCAGCTGAGATCTTAGGCACAATAACATTTCATTGTGAAATTTTCGTACAATAATTTACCAAAATCTTTTAGAAGTTTTCTACATATGCAAACATATTATTCATATGTATTATGTTTACGATCCGATATTAATAATGCCCTGAGCACATGAACCTTCGCAAGAAATAAGTCATTATTATAATGGCTTATGCTATGATAGCTGGTTGAAACGATGAACGCATGGAAAAAAGTTCTGCTTTCTGTGTGTTGAGCGCGTGTAGTCAACGTAGCAATTTTGGAAACCTGTAACAGGAATTGCGAAACAATAGTAATAATAGCAATAACAATAAATCTGCTAATGACTGCGATTTGTACGTTAATTTATGAGCAACAAAGCTGTTATTCACACAATTAACATCCAATTGTTTCCCACAACATGTGTCGAAATGACTTTGTTGTTTGAATTATTGTACTCGTATATTAAATTATGTTTTTATCATTTAAATAAAATCGTCATTAAGGTCATCGCATATGAATCTGTTTGAAAATATATTTTATTTGTACATATTTTGGAATATTTCAAATGCAAAAAGTTCCGATAATTAGGAATGTTAACAGTTATAGTTTAAAACTATTTTTGGTATAGTTTAAAACTATTCTCTTCATCTCAGTAGGCAAAAGCAAGTCTTCCTTGGAATGTATCCGGTCTCCAACTCTCTTCAAACATCGTGGGAGAATGAAAATAAGGTTTTCCGTGGATGGCAAAGAGTATGGCTGCCATGGCAACGATAAAAAGTGGCCCTCCGTACTCACCTCCGAGTAGAAGAGAGAAAAGTAGGCTTGCCGTGATAACTCAAACATAGAAAACAGGAAATAAGGCCAGACCGAATCCATTTCAAATTATTAAAGCTGACTAACTTCAAGTTGCGGAATTGACTGCCGATAAAACGTGTTACTTTTCAGAGAAAATAAGATGACACTATTTCCCCGATTTGAATGAGAAACATTTTTTACGAAGTCATGCACACTTCAATTCTGGGTGTCAATAATTGAAAAACCGCTGAACATTTTTTCAAAATCCAAAATAATTCGTGTTTCTTTTTTGAATCTGATAGAACTTCTTATTTTCATTCAGAAACTTTAAGAAATTTTGTAAATGGTCGGAAATCAGCGGAGCTATTCCGTTTTTATGGAAATAAATAAACTTGATTTTCTCAAATATTCCACCTTTTTTTCGTTAAAAATTACAGAGTAAATTCTTATTAATCTGACAATGAGAAGAAAAAAAATTATGTAATTGCGTGATGGCAATTGGGTTTTGTGGAAGTGTACTGAATAGAGACTTAGGATATACTTTTTACAGTAGTCCAATCATTTGGTGGTTTTGCCTGGAAAGTTTTCCGGTAGTTTTGAAAATGAGTTATTTTATAGATTTCGATGTGCTCTTTCGAATTTCAACTTTGCCACCTCGTATTGTTACCGCTCGCTCCGTCATATTAAAAAAATGGCGCCTAAAAGCAGTTTTTTGACAATATCTCCTTTCTGACTCATTTTTTTTTTTTCTGAGTCAGAAAGGAAATATTGTCAAAAAAACTGCTTTTAGGCGCCATTTTTCCAATATATCGACGCGAGCGGCAACAATACGAGGTGGCAAAGTTGAAATTCGGAAAGAGCTCATCGAAACCTACATACATATAAAATTACTCATTTACACTACCGAAAAACTTTCCAGGCAACGTCTTTTTTTATAACCAAATGACTGTACTACAGTGCGAAAAATAAGAAAAGATCATTGGATTTTTCTAAGCATATTTCAGTTTTCTAACGACAATGAAAAGGTAGTTAAGTTTTTTAAGCAAGAAAAAAATTTAATTATTAGAAATGGTCCAAGTGTACTGAAATATTTTCCACATCGCAAATGTTCTGAAAAAGGCAAGAATGTACCGAAAATGGCAACACTGGAACAAGACATGTGTGGCTTGAGCTTTTTAATATTTTTCCTCAAATTATCATTGGGAGAAACATCAAAGCTAGATGGTGGTAGGTGCATCACTAGATGTCGCTGGCTTATTTTATGAGTTACAGTTTGCAATGTCGCATTCAATCTTCAACGAAAAAATTGAATGAAAATTCGAGAAATAAAATAGGTTTGTGTTTGATTTATTTTTTCTTTTTAGTTTTTTATAAGATTGTCGTCGTGAAAATGAGAAGTACAAAATGTAGTAATTTTTTCAAATATACATGTAGATACCTTCTAAATTTTACATCTTAGAGCATTGGCTAAGCGCAGGTATCCTACAATCAGTATATCCTAGAGAAAATTATGCAAATATTATCAAATGTTGGGGATGCCAATTCCATTTCGTTTCTTTTAATTTCAAAATATTAACTATCATGGCATATCCTATTAATTTGACACCATCAGTTTTCTACCTTTCCCAAAACTTACTGAATTAATGATATGCAAAATTCTTAGTTTCACAATTTGATGTAAAAAGTTTATAGGTATAATGAAATATCAATAAAAAAAAATATACTTTAAATTAAATTGTAGGAAAACAAATATAAATCACTTACCGATTACGGTCTTGCACAATTGAGAATCCACAATACATTTTGAAAGCATTGAAATTTAGCTTTGACAAGAACCATAGTGGGTGGCCGCACTTAAGCAGCAATCGCAATGACTTTCTTTCAGCCACACAATACACTCACACACTCACACCACTTAAAGATTTTTAATAAATTATTTTTGACAAATGAAACAAACACCTTCAACATTTCGAAATAAGAAATAAATTAAATTTAAGCACTTGTTGCATTTTTTTTAATCATATTATATGATTTTGAATAAAACCACTTTAAAATAAACAACAAAAACAACACAACGACACTGCAGTTGCCTTAGCGGCTCTGCCGACGGCACCGCTTTAAACTCGAGTTTTTCTTTTCACTTAACTTTATTAACATATTTTAAAGTTTTATCGCTTGAAACTTGTTCATTAATACATATCACCAGTTTTGATAATTATATTATTTATATTTTATTGTAAAAAATGTAAAACTTAACGGAGAATATTACAAGCATCCAAACTCTGCAAAATAAATGAAAACTAAAGCATGCGCCACACTTGTCAACTTGTTTGCTGGACCGGTTTGTTAAAGTGTTGGGCACTTTGTTGCACACTATACGCATGAAGTTGGATCACTTAAAATTTCGAAAATATGTAACTCTTTGTCAATGCAACAGCTGATCAGAATATATCGTAATATATCACAGCTCCTAATCTACTGAATCAATTCCTACGAATGAAGCGTCATTCTTTTTGTATTAATTATTAAATAAGGTAAATTGTATTGAATTAATTTTTTTTTTGTTTTCTGATAAAAACAAATATGTGTAAATAGCCATATTAATTGCCATAAGACAACATTATCTCTTAAGCTTTTGTTTTGTTGGAAAGATTGTGAAGGGCGGCAGAGTAGAATGTAATTTTGTATTAATAGCAGGCGGTGCCACGTTTCAAACGGGAAAATACGTTTCTGCGGATAAAGTAATTGACTGATTTTGAAGAAATTTGTTATGGAACCTTAAAAATTGTATGTTCTCTAAGCCATTAATGAGAAAAACGCTGTCACGGCTGATTTGCTACACCGATTTTGATGAAATTTGGTAAAGATATAAATTCATTTGTTTTTAGCGCCATGCTGCTAACCAGAAAATTATTGAACTCTGAGGAAAGATATTTAGTTTTAATTGGGCGCTACTCTCCTAACGGGAAAATAAGCTTACTAGGGTTTTTATTTTGAAAATTTTGTAGATTTTCTTTCTTTTTTTTTTTTGCATATGTACAGCATTTGGCTTACAAAAAATTGTCACAAATTTTGGGCTTCCTAGCTCGAACCAGTGAGTGGTGCGAACAGAGTTTGTGTCCGATTTCGCTAAAATTTTACGAAGAAACTAACCTACTTCCTAAAATATAGAAAAAATTCGGCCTTACGTGCTAGGATATCGCGTAGGTGCATAATTGGGACGAGAGCGATGGTGTTAAGAAACAAGACTTGACCACATGATTTTTCTTATACGCTAGAGCAAGATACGACACAGAGCTTTTTTTGACCAGAAATTTCAAACTCTTGTAACATAAGTGACAGAACAAAATTTATCGCTGAGCGAATAGAACAAATTCTATTTTTCGTGCGATTGGTTGGTAACATGGTAAGAAGAATAAAACAGCACAAAGGAATGAGAACCAGCAAGATAAACAGCTTAAAAAATAATTGTCAAAAAGCTCTTTTTCTTTTTCGTAACCATCGCACGTCCCAATTGTGCTTGGAACTTTATAAGCAAAATCAATCACTCGTTGAAAAATCACCAAAATCGTTATGGTACAGCAAGAAAAGTGTAATTTTTGTTTGTGCTTAAAACTTATTACTTAAATTACATTTGTTTAAAATCTAACTTAAGTCTTAATTAAAAGAGCCTACTGCGAATGAAACTACTACATATTAATATTGCTTAAAACTAAGAATTGTTTTTTGCTAAGCGACGAGAATTATCGCTCGTGTGAATTTTGTTACACAGGAATCAGCAATCCAGAAACCAACAACATCATCACAACCATCCACAACCATCGGTATCACCGGCAGCAGTGTACCGGCCTCAACCACAACAACAACACCAACCACCAGAAGTAAGAAAAAAAGGTATTTGATTTTCATTTCAATTCTCCCAAATTTTTCCCCAAAAGGGTTGGCTTAAGTTTACTTTAACTCCCATTCTCGAATTTTGATTAAACCAAACTTTTCTTATGGGCTTTTTAATTCTAACCATAATATGTAATTGTTTTCCAATTCATACAAAAGAGAATAAGAACATAGAGCTCTCTAACTTTAGATCCAAAATTAGAATTCTTAAACATAAGTACTACGTGACGAATTAATTTGAAGATATGACAATATCTTACTATTCTCTTCACGCATATTTCGGCACACAGAAATTTGTTTACATAGTCGGTATCTTAACATTATACGAAACAGAATTATGCAGCGTCATTCATTTCATTTGCTTTGGTGGTGGAAATATATTAATTTCCTTTTTTTAAACATTTCATAAACAACTTCATATCCAGAATTTAGGAATAAACTGCTTGCTTATACTATGTTACTCTAGTGAAACTTATACTTCCGTATTTTTACCAAAGACATATTACGATTCTTAAAATTTTTCTTTATTTACATATAATGAAGTTTTTTTTTTTTTTTTTGTAAATTTTCGCTCTAAGGCAGCATTTGCAATATGTTAATTTCCGATTTATGTTAGTTGTTTAATGAAAATAAAATCCTGTCAAAAGCTTGAACGCTCCAGCTGAAACGTGCACAGATTTTTAATAAGCAATCATTTCATATTGAGCGATTATATGAATGGTTGGATGTATGTATTATTTCGTGGAAAAACATTTTTTTCAAAAGATATCGCTTTTAGACAGTGGCTTAACAGTCTATGTTTTTCTTTATTAAACAAAAACTCAATTTGAATTTTCTATGAAAAGATGTGAACTTTATATAACCCAATACAGTGAACCTCAACGAATTTCATGATACATCATTTTTACATAAAATTTTTGGCAATAATGTCTGTAATTATTGTAGAAACTTTGCTGTTGGCGGTATGTCATTAAACCTTTGTATTTGAACTTCATGTACCTATTAGTGTGCTTGCCTTGCAATATAAAAACAAAAGTTCTGATATTAAGAAAATTATCTCATTAAAGCATCCGTCATTAAATTTTAAGCTTTTCTCTAAGTAACTTTTTATAAATTAAAAAAAAAAAAATCTTTTACAGCAATAAAAAATATCCTTTTTTAAATTTATTGCATGTTTTTCCTTGTATAATAACAATAAATTTCAAATGTTCTTAATTTTATTTAGTTTCAGCATCAACTTCGACCCACAAGTGACAGTAAATTTATTCGTTAAGATTTCGCAGGAGCAAAAAATATGAGCCGCTTGTTTTTATTAGCTGAAAAGATTACAAGGAAAGCAGCATTAAGGTAATAATATATTACATAATAAAGACGTAAATAAATTCATATTTTTATAATTTGTTCCTATCATTTTCTCATAAATCCAACATTTCTTTATATAATCAAATGAATATAAATTTTACAAAAAAAAAGTTATAATCTGTTTAGTGGATTTCGTAGGGGATGAAAAAGTTTAAACTAAAAAAACTTCCTCAAAACGACTGCCTTAATTGGCTCAAGGCAACAGAAATTAAAAATTAAAGCGGCATTTACAAGCAATACTTAATTACATATAATCCACCGAGTTTCAAGATATTTGAAAAAATCACTTTATAAACTTTCTTTCTTCTTAAAGAATAAAAGATTATTAATATGATTTTAGAAATATCTGTTATAAATACATTTTTCTGAGGTAGAATCGGATCATTTTGATTCCGTTCCAAGGAAATGAAAGATCGATTTCAATTGGACATTTTTCTTCAACTAATGTTTGCACCAAGTGATGAGGAAATATATCACATGAACTTCAAACATCAACGATGATAACGAGGTTATTAGTAGTGTATACATACTAAGGTTCTAAATTTTTTTTTGCAATGGCTGTGGAAAAGCCGAAAATGAGCTTTCCGGGGCTTTCTGAGGCACCAGATCCATATCAAATGATGACGGACGGAAACGTTTCCAGATTGATCTTCAAAAAATTATCCGAAGTTGGGCCTTCGGAGTGTCCGATACCATCTGTGGTTATGTCCAAAATCTACTTCGATGCCTACGTATCAATTGATGCAAACATTTGTTTCAGAAATATTACCAGTTGTACATGTTCTTAAATTAACAGAGTCCTTACTACAATTACCTGGAATGGATTTAAAATTTTTTAATACCAAATTTGTTTTCGTAAAACAGAATAGCAATGAATCATTCCTTTTGCCATGTAATTGGGAAGATTGATTCTGAATTCGAATTCCTTGGAATTCCTTGTCCATTCCAAATTTAAATTCCTGTTATAAATCGACAAGGAAATCAATTCTGTTGCTATAGAATTGAAAAATTGCAATTACTTTGCATTGCAGTTACTGAGGAGTATGGTTCCAAAAAAAAATTTCTCTAGCCCTTCAAACAAAGTATTTTTTGTATCACTTTCCGTACGCATTTGGATGTACATACAATAGGGTGGTTTAAAAATGTAGAAATTTTCATTATGCAATGGCGTACTGGAAATTCTTGTTCCTTTTTGAAAAAAGAAATTCTGTAAAAAAATGTAATCCAATCGGACGACGTCTTGCGTCATCGAAGTCAAATGTTAAACGACGCAATGTTCTTAGACAATGTCCTAAATGATATATTGAAAATTTTCCTAACATCAAACCTGAAAACGACGGAAACAGAGTTTCTTTCCCATATAAACAGAGAAACATGATAAAAAGTGGCGAAGAAAATTAAAGGCACTTAAAAAACACGATACTCGTTTTCATCCTTCATTTGTTCGCTTAGAAAATTAATAATCACTCTAAAGACATAGTCCTGGAAAAATGCCTAAAAACAGCGATATTAACGATCAGTTAAATACAGCAATATCAATGCTTTGAGAAAAATGTTATTAAGCTATGCCTTTTTCATATTATTTAAATTTTTGCCAGCATTTTTATGTTGTGATCTGAAGATTTAAAGAAAAATATTGTATAAGAAAAATATTTTTCACTTCCGTTTCACTATATCTACCACCACAAAAAGGACAATTTGATTAAAAACAAAATGAAAAAATAAAAGCAGCATTAAAATAAACTTACGGCCATAAGCGTAGGCATGGACATGGTAGTAAACCAGGATATTTCCAAGCAAAACTCACGATTGGTGCGCATAATCATCATTTGTAGCAGCTGTTTAAATTCCTTAGATTCATCATACCATTCACAGCTGTAGATGGCCAACGGGAGTTCGTCCATCTTAAGATTGCAGATTTTTTTTTTTTTAAATATACAATATACACTGGCATACTCACAGCATTTGTTAGAAGTTGCCCATTATAGCAAAAGATGAATACTTCATAGCCAGCTGCAGAGATATACATCATCATTCGTATTACAGTAAGAGTGTCTGACTCCTTAAAAATGTAATGCATTATTATTTATTTAAATACATTTTCATTTTGTTTTGAAACAATATTTACCAATCCAACGCTGGTTTGAAATAAAACTATACCCAAGACAACCAGACTTATTAGAAATTGTGAAATGATGACGTGTTTATAAATTTGACGTATCTCTAGCAAGTAGCTGAAGTGGAATAGCAAATTAAATTTGCATCTGCATAAAGGTTATGCTAAAGCTACTTGATACCTGTAAACTCTTTGATAATGATAGATGCAATAACGCAAATACCGCACTCTCAATTCTCTAGGCAGTAACGGAGAAGTAGATTGTTGAACCATAACTTTGAATACTTGGACTAACGAAACAGCGTGTAAACAGATAACAATAAAGATGCCATCAAAACTAACTGCACCTGAGATTATTTATTATTAACATGTGGGAAAAAATATAAGAAATGGAAATAAGGAGCAGTAAAAAAATATCTCAGATTGATTTGAGGTTTCGATAATTTTCAGACCTAATTTATTCGTAGAAAATCTGACGACAATTAGTACGTACTGGATGTTGTAACGAACAAATCTGAATAGTATTTTTATATTTTTTTTGAAGGTGTGCACACACCCTAAGATACATAAATTTTCTTAAGTAAAGGCATAAACCGCACATATGATATTTGCACTACTGTCGTTTTGACATTTCTGCAAATAAAATTTTTTTGAGAACAGTCTGTGTCGAGATAGGTAAGGTTAGCTTGTCGCCTATAACTTCCTTTTCCTATCATCTGCGAAACCAAGAAGACGTGCTACAAATAAATCTTCAGCAATCGACTAAAATTGAGATAGAGAAACAAATTTGGTAAGTTTAACTGAATCCCCATACTTTGAATAGAAAATTTTTATCAAATTCTATAGCAAATTTGATATTCTTTCTGCTTTACGCAATATTTTTTGTTTTAAATGAATTTTTGTCTCTTTAGGCAACCTTTACTTAAGTAAAGATTTGGGTACTGGACGCATAAAAATTCATTTATATTTTTTTGGAAATCCTGCAAAAACCTGCAGATTTGACCAAAATAGCCGCATGCGTCCGACTGAGAAAAGTAGTGTCATAAAAATCCTCACCACCAAATTCAGTATATTTGGCTGGCCAACGACGTCAGCAACCAAAATTTTGCCTCAGCTCTGCTTGACGATAAATTACATAAGCGTGGGATGCAAACCTCAGTTGCTATACACAATCAGTATTCAGCATCACCGAGATCAGCGTCAGACATAGAGACCGGCGGAGGAAAAAAAGAATTGGAGACAGAAACAAAATTGTGAAAGTGAAAAAGAATAGTAGCTCTTAAAAAAATTACCTATAAAAACATATAAAAACTTTTAAAACCTGTGCAAAGCTATGCAGTTAAAAGTGCAACAATAACTATAGTCAATTTAAGACTTTAAAAAAACCTTCCTTTTAAAAATAAAATCACAATGCTAAAAAATTAATTAATTAATGTTAGAATTATATCTGAAATGTTTCTTTAAAGTTAAAAAGTAGCACAGAAATCCTAAAAAAAATGTTTCAAGTGATACGAATTCATTTTAAGTTCAGATTAAATTAAAAGTTTTAAGAAATTGGATAAAAAAGAAATGAAGTTAAAGTTTGAAATTAGTCTTAAAATACATCTTAGAATTACTTAGCGAAAAAATAAGAGAAAAAACTTAAAGTGCATATTGTACTTAAATTTCCAAGAGTTCAATTGTAGTGCATTTTGATTAATGATATCGATTTACTGCTTAGTGAGAATGATTATGCACACCAACATAGTTGAAAGCAAATCTGGCTGATTCTATGTTATATATTTTAATTTAACATCTAAGATTTTGTCAACATAACATTTAGCTGAATTAGCTCAACAGAAACATCACCGAAGGCCTTCAGCGATGGACATCATCAATGATTAACGTGAGTAATGTTGTCATAATTAAACTAAACTTTAACTCAACTGCTGAATTAAATTTGTTTAAATGCAAAGAAAAAAGCAAATCTAATTAAGCTAAGTAAAGTAATAAAAACATAAACAATGATAGCAACGGACATGTAACAGAGAGCCGAGTGTTTCTCTTGATCGCTTTGCAGACGTGCAGACTTTTTTTTAGTCGTCTGTTAATAAAATTGTAAAGAGTTTGCTCTTTTGCTTGCAAATAATTTTTATTGTTGAGGGTTTCGTTGTGCATTAAAATATTTACGTGACATAAAAGTAGTAAATTGAAAAGATCATTTTGTATTTATGAAATTAATTATGCTTTTTGAAATAACTATTTGAATCATTGAAATAGCAAAACTGAATTGCTATTATCTCTGGATAGATTCAATGCACTAAATTTGGACATAATACTTTGAATACTAGAATTTATTTTAATACTATTTTGTGCCTAAATGACACTAATATTCTTCACATACATTTTTTTTTGCACTTTTGAGTTGTTTTTTTTTATTTAACTACTACTTGATATTGAACTATTTATAGAACTCATAATGTTAAGCATATAATGTTCTGCTAATTAATCAAATTTTGTTTAAGCATTATTAAATTGAAATTGATATATTTAGGATGTAATTCATTTTAAATTGAAACGATTGGTTCAGCTATATTATTTTATGGTCATTTGAAATAAATTCAAAAATACAATGTTGGAGTAAATTGAAATAGTTTTCCTTTGGTAATGGGGTAAGCGAATAAATTATAGCGTTTTTTTTGGGATTCTGTCCAACTTTTGCGCTCCACAGAATCATGGAAGGGTGGGTAAAGACGCGCGTATCGCACCAACATCTTTGCGATACCAAGACATTTGAGAAAAGTACCTTTGCGTTTCTATTGTAGTTTTCTGATCATATCGGGTTTCGGCGTTTGTTATTTTTTTTGAATATGATCAAATTTGGTCCATTTAGATTATTTAGCTTCAGTCATATATTTTTTTTGTACAAAATAATTTAGGGACTCTAAAATAAAGTTGTATTGGGTTCTGGCTGAAATCGATTGTCACTTACCTCCCCAGCCGACTGCTTTGCTAGCTCATTCAATGGGTCCCGCCCCGGCATCTGATTTCCCAGTGAACTAACGTAGCACTATGTGCTCTAACCTTTTACCATTACAATGTTGAGGAGTCATATGCTATCGACATAAGCGAGGTCTTTCAAGTCTATTAAATGCCACGATTTGTAGAGTCTAGAGCTCAAGTACAATTAGAAACAAGATTGGTGATTGCAAACAACCTTCGCGATGTTCGATACTATCAAAGTTAAATGTTACGAAGCCTGCCACTCATTTTTCTGCTCCACGATAATTCGGATTTTGATTAATATACGACCTGTTAGGGCCAAATCCTGCCTTATGTTTCTGGATAAGTGGTTTTATTTTTTACTAACTCTAGTGAGGAGCATTATTGTCAAGAGCTTGGACGAGATTAATAGAATCATGATGCCCCTGTAGTTCTGGCATAACGACAAGTGAGATAACCAAATTGATTCAAGATCATGTAATACACGTCGATAATTGAGATTATCTCGAAGACACTATAAGTTAATGTTCCATTTAGCTGTGATCGTTGAGCGTTTTACAGACAGGTCTGTATTTTCACTGCTCATAACTCAGGTTTTCCTTGCCAGATTGTCTGTGTGATCGTTGCAGGCAAAGTTACTATGATTTTGGAACGATATTACAGCAATTGATAGTAAAGTGAAGAACAGTTTTACGTTTCAAATCTACTTACATAGTTTGGATTTAATTAAAAAATAAATTTGATTGATGCTTGGCTATGAACATATTTTTCTCTATTTGAACATCCGATTGCAGAGATTTCTTATTGAGTAAAAAGCAATTTGTCCAAATTACGGAGTCATCAGCTTAAAGGCTGAGTACACTCATGAACCAGAATCATATTACGTTTTTGATCCGTATATTTAGGTTATTATTACTTAAAACCTTCCACCTCAGTCTATAAGGTATCAGCTGAAAAGGATGGAGGAACAATGTAAGGGTGGAACAAGATATCGTGTACTAAAGGTCTGCGTAAGCTGATATATACTTTTATTTTTAAGTTAGGATAGGTTAAGTAGGACCAAATTTTGATTCATTTTGATACTACAGGGTAATTGACTGCTGAGCCAACCAGATGTCGTAATAGCTGACCTATGCTTACATGTCTAAAGTCATCAAACAAAAACGAAGCAAATGTTTTGTGGCAAGTGCGGGACAGGAGCAAAGAAAATGTTTAATGTTTTCCTCCACCTCGTCCACATCCCTACAAATTCTACAGAAGTCAAAAAACCAAGCACATAATCTCTCTTTTTTAAATTTATTTTGATGCATGGATTTCAAAACCGGCCAAGTCCATGAACTTGCTTTCACCGGTCCAGCGCCTTGAAATCAAAACCGACCAAGCCCAGTACATTGATATCCACTTTTTTTCAAACAAAATTTGTTGATTACTATATCAAAACCGACCAAGCCTAGTACATTGGTATCATAACCGGCCAAGTTCAAAATTGTTTTCTCAAAAATATGGGCAAATAAAACTCGAAAAGTCTGATCTGACGTGCTTTGAGTAAGAAATTTTATAAACTCTTATGTGGGAAATACGTTTTAATTTTTCAATAAACATAGATGAAGACAAACGTTTTTCGTTGTTTTTCCAAAAGTATGAAAAAGGGACTTGGCCGGTTTTGCAACTGGGCGCCTCATATGTAGATATATCATAAGGAGGCATTGGAGCTTAATTATATACATATTTTTTTAATGTTTCATATAAATATTTCAAATTGCTTTGCAAGATATACACTGTGGTAATCAAAAATAATGTTGTGCATAGGATATTTACCCATTCCTGCTATATAATCAGCGCAGACTCCAATGAACATTAGTAAGGGATGATAAGGAAATGTCATTCCTTTATTTTCCCACATCGGATACATTGCAGGAAATGCTTAAAATATAGGGCACAGATGTTATTTTTTTTTAAGTTATGTACAAAAAAGTGTTCATAGGTGTCGTACCTAGCATTGGTTCATAATCTGGTGTTCCTTGATAGTAATTGTATAGATTTATCACCATAGCATATAGAAAATAGTTACTAATAACAGCAATACAACAGCATATATAGAAAATCAGCTGAAAACGAGTGTTTTTCCAGTTTTTTTCCATAATTTTATCGATTTCCTCTCTAAGTTGTGCTTTATTGGGAAAATCTAGGACAACATATTCACTTACGCATAAGTATGTAAGTAAGCTTTAAATTGAAAATTTAAGTTCAAACCTTCTTGGAAAATCTCGATTTTATGTAGCAACTCATGTGATTTAGCAATATGCATGAGTTTGGCAAATTTTCGTTGTGTAAATAAAAAATATGCCATTTTTATCATAGAGATAATTGTCTGAAAAGCTGTACAGATGCTCTAAAATTTAAGTTTAATTAACAACATTTTAATAAGGATATTTATTACACTAACTCACCTCTGCTACTTTTGGTATGTTGGGCATATACCGCATAATGTAATTCCATTGTCCATAGATGTCAACACAGCAGCAAACGAGTAAAAACACGTTGAGTCTGCATAAGGAAAAATATATGATATTTCAATGGATTTTATGTTATTTATTTAATATAACATTTTAAGTGATTCTCTGAGGCGTGTTGGTGCCTCAACATTAACACCAATTCCATAAGAGATTCGAATTAATTCTCTCATCCGATGATAATTTCGTTTGCTCGTTAACTTTATTTCCTCGATGGTCAACATTTTTAACAGAAACGCATCCGACTGTGAGCAAAATGTATTTGGGGAACTTTTTTCATTACGCTTTACTTATAAAGCTGTTTTGCGTTATCCAGCCAATGACATAATTATGACCATAACCAAGCGGTATTTATAAAATTATTAAAACATTTGACCAGCTTGCACAACGAAAGTGGTAATGTATATTTTAATAATTGCACCACGTCTGAATATTTTAATTATGAGTTACGGGAAAATAAAATTTGTAGGAAGTGTTGTGGGCGTTCACTTACAACACCTGGTAAATATGTAGTTTAAACTGAAAGAGCAGCAGTTGGCTTCGTTAAAAAATTCATAGAAAGTACATCACTTTAGTTTATTTATCATATTTATTATGCATTTAAAAAAATTTATTATTGACTCAGATAACACTGTGCCATACCAAAAATTTGAATGCAAATCTCTCAAGCATATTTTTTTATATGAAAACTTACCAAAATTCCAATAAATCCTTGAAACGCGAAATTTTCGTTTTAAGTTAAAGGCCAAGTCAAAAAAAAAAAAGAAAAATTTCTTTAACTTATATACCCGATTTTTTTCAAAGCACGGGCTCCGACGATTTGTTGGCATTTAGTTGGCTTAAATTTAAAAAAAAATTGTTCATTTCCGATAAGATTTGAGCTAAAAAACTTGATTTGGAACCAGTGTTTGTGGATAGATTAAGCTCTCTAAGATGTCGAGCTGGACATTTAATTGAATTAACTAGTTTTGATAAGTCCGGAGAATCAATTCTGTCATCTATTACGTCCTTAATGAACTTAATATTAATGAGTCATATAGGTATAACACTTTGGTGTTCTAACAGGGATATGAGGCGCCCGGTTTCAAAATCGGCCAAGTCCATATTTCATACTTTTGGGAAAATAACGAAAAACGTTTGTTTTCATCTATGTTCATTGAAAAATTAAAAAGTATTTCACACATGATAGCTTATAAAATTTCTTACTCAAGGTACGTCAGATCAGTTATTTAAAGTTTTATTTGCGAATGTTTTTGAGAAAACAATTTTGGACTTGGCCGGTTTTGATTCCAATGAACTGGACTTGGCCGGTTTTGATTCCAAGGCGTTGGAAAAAAAGTGGACTTGGCCGGTTTTGATACCAATGTACTGGACTTGGCCGGTTCTGATTCCAAGGCGTTGGATTGGTTTTGAATGCAAGTTCATGGACTTGGCCGGTTTTGATTCCAAGGCGTTGGATTGGTTTTGAATGCAAGTTCATGAACTTGGCCGGTTTTGAAACCCATGAATCAATAATAAATTGAAAAGTGTAATATTTGTGTCAAAAATTTTTTTTTTTAATCTAAAACCATTGAAGAAAGATAAAGCATGGTCTAGATTTTTATATATGAGAATATCTCAAAATTTTATTTTTTTGGACTTGGCCGGTTTTGAAACCGGGCGCCTCATATATCTAATTACGAAAATTGAAATAAACGGACCTAAGAACTCTCTCCAGATAACTCTCTCTGAGATAATTGATGTTTTGCTTATGTAAAATCAAGAGAAAATTCTCGTGGGAGATTTTTCATATGTTTGAACTAAGATACCGGCATTTGGAGCAATTCATAAGACGCGTTATTTCTTAAGCTATCCGATGCAATAAAAATCACATATATGATATGATTTTGAGATACTCCTTTTGCGTTTCTGAGGGCAGCATTCTATTAACACTTTCATTACTATGTAAACTTTGAACATTCTCTAAGCAACGTCTTATGAATTCAAGTAAAAAATCCTTTTGCAACATTTAAAACCAAGCTGTTTAATTTAATTGCATGTTTTTTCTTGTACATATGTATAATAACAACAAATTTCTAACGTATATACTACATATGCTATTTCTAATTTTCTTAAATTTTTTAGCATCAACTGTAAACCATAAGCGGTGCTGCCGAGAGAGCGCAAAGAGCATAAAAATGTGAACGATCAGGCGCTTTAAAAGCGTTAAACAGCTTAAAAAACGTGCACGTATACATAATTGATAAAGAAATAAGCACCACATGCTTATCGTGAGAGTATTTGCTTCTGGTAGTGGGCACCGCTGCCCATAAGTGCCAAATTTATTCGTAAAGATTTCGCAAGAGCAAAAAATATGAGCTGCTTGTTTTTATCAGCTGAAAAGGTAAAGAGAAAGCAACATTTAGATGATATTATATGTATGTATGTATGTAATACTATGTAAAGAAATTCACATTTTTAAGATTATTTTGTCTCTTCATAAATTTTTTTCGTCTTGAAAAATAAAACCGTTTAAATATGGCTTTATAATCAATTTTATAAGACAATTGTAAAACCCATTATACATAAATAGCCCTTATGAAAGATTTTTTATTCAGTATTATACTTTACCATCTCAAAGAATTTATCTTTACCAGTGGCAACTGAAGACATGAGGGGATGAAGGATCTTTAAGTTAGAATGGCGTGATTTCGACTTTTCCTAAGGTACTCATAGACATAACGTCTACATTCGTGGACTAATATGAAAATTGAGAAAAATCTAACATGGTACCTTCAAGAACTCATGTCTTCAATAATTAAACTAAAGTTTCATAGGAACTGCATTTTCGGAGCATTTTAAATTCTTTATGAACATTTTAGCGCTCCCTCTTTATCTCTCTCTCTCTCTCTGACCAAAGAGCGCTGGGACTGTATTCTTTCTCGCCTTCACTAAGGGAGATAACAAAGTCTAAAAACAACAAACCAGCGGGTGCAGATCGTATAGATGCCGGAACGTTGTAAACATCCCTGGAGTTCACCGCTGAATTTATGTACCCTGCTCTTACCTAAATTTGAGAATAAGAACGAGTACCTGCAGGTTGATTCATATGAAAGTGTATGAAAGTCTCAAAAAATGTCACCACAGCCAGTGAAAAAATGTAACAACTTATTCGGAAACTACGAACAGAATTTCGCCCAAGCTCAAATTGCTCAAATTACTTAATATCCTTCGCATTATTGTGGAGCTGATAAATGAGTGGCATTAATCGTTACACTTAATTTCCAACGACTAAAGTAATTTTTTTGATAGCATCTACCGAAATTGCGTCTGGGATGCTTTTAACGGACGAGGTGCAGCACCCTAGATAGTTAATCTCATCATGGTTCAAGCAGAAGATTTCAAATGTAGAGTATTATGTAACGAGAAGCTTTCTGATCCTTTTGAGGCCGTCTCAAATGTACGCCAAGGTTATTTGCTATCAAAAATTTTGTTCCTGAAAGCACTTGATGCTCTCAGCAGTACTCTTAACTCTATAAATCGTAACATGCATAGGACTTTCAGCGAGCATCTGGCTGACCTTCGGAAGAAGTAGGTTTGAAAGTGAATATTAATAAAACAATAAGCATGTCTATCCGCCCCAGCAATAGTTTTATGATAAGCGAATCCAGCATAGAGGTGGATAGCTGTACTTACTTCGACAGCATAATAACACTTGATGGCGATACCAATAAGGACATCCATGCTATCGCACAACAATTATCTTCTCCAAATTCTGAAAATTTGGTGGCCTAGAATCATTTCCAATGTCGAATTGCTCACCAGATGCCGTCCAGATCTGATTTCCATTTAAATAAAATGATGAAAATGGAAGGAAAGGAAGGATTTTTCGAGGACGGCGTCAACAGCACTGTTGCTGGGATTGCTAAGCACTACACAATCATGATTATAGGCCTTATTCATTTGGAGAACCCATCCATGATTTCGGCAGATCTTTATTGTATTTTTTTGAAGTCACTGGTCTATATAATTCCTAAGAGAGTGGTAAATGAATTTACGGTCAGCTTAATGCTGCAAAAATATTTAGAAAAATGTTTTCATAGACCAGAAATTTTAGGTTCTAATTCTTACACTTAAATTAAAAAATATTCATATTCCTTCGTTACATAATACTACCTTAAAAAGGATAGTTTGACCAAAAACAAAATGAAAATTTTAAAGCAACATTTAAACAAACTTACGGCCATAAGCGTAGGCAAGGACATGGTAAAGAACCAGGACACTTCCAAGCTAAACTCACGATTGGTGCGCATAATCATCATTTGTACCAGCTGCTTAAATTCCTTAGATTCATCATACCATTCACAGCAGTAGATGGCCAACGGCAATTCGTCAATCTTAAGATTGTAGAGTTTTCTTTTTTGTGGAAACCTTAAATACACAATAAGCATTGTCAAACTTACCGCGTTGGTTAGACGTTGTCCATTAAAGCAAAATATGAAAACTTCATAGCCAGCTCCAGATATATACGTCATCATTCGTAACAACGTAAGAAAGTCTGACTCCTTAAGAATATAATGCATTATTATTTATTTGAAATTGACTTTCTTTATGTTTTGAAATAATATTTACCAGTCCAACGCTGGCTTGAAATAAAACTATGCCCAACACAACCAGACTTATCAAAAATTGTAAAATGATGATATGTTTATAAACTTGACGTACCTCTAGCAAGTAGCTGAATTGAAATAGAAATAAAAATTGTATTTTCAAAAATATATACATGAGACGTTCCATGTCAACCGGGACAGTGGTCACCATTTCCTTAAAAAAAAATTCGAAAACACCCGATCTCATATGAAAGCACTTGAGCTAACGAACATTTTGACGCCTTAAAAACGTTGACATGGAACGTCCCTTAAATATTATTCCTTTGATACCTGCAAACTCTTTGATAATGATAGATACAATAACGCAAGTACCGCACTCTCAATCTTCTTGGCAGTATCGGAGAAGTTGATTGTTGAACCATAACTTTGAATACTTGGACTAACGAAACACCATGTAAGCACAGAACAACAAAAACACCAAGGAAACTGACAGCACCTGCGAATATCGCTTATTAACATATGGGAAAAAATGTTTTCTTGTGAAAAGAAGAGCCGTTAAAAAAGATTTTAGATTGATTGGAAGTTTTCTGTCACCAAATTTCCGGACGAAAATATGGTATTTGTCTGAGAGTGATATTTTGGATGAACACATTTTTCACCTTTACCAAAGGAAATTCAGCATTAAAAGAAATAGCTGTAAACTTCTGTATAAATTCGTTCTACCCTTTCAGAAGAATATCCTATAATATATATAGCCAGCATTAGTAATGCCGAACTTCAGAAGTTGTAGAGGTGTTCCACAAAACATTATGACCACAGGCAATCAGCAAAGACGAAATTTTAGAAAAATGTCAAATTCGAAAAACTGTATATTTAAGTCTTTGTTTCAGAAATCGGACGGTTACTAATTCCAAACAAATTGGTCCAGCAAGCTCAAAAAACCTCGCCCAGGCTTCAGAAAGGCATTTCCCTTCAATGGTCTTGTAGATGGTAACGTTAAGTTATTTGCGGAAGATGACGTGTCATTATAGCTTAGGCCATAGATAGGCCTGATATACACTCGATTAATATATATGTATAGTGATTCAAACTCTTTGAATCATTTCAATATTTTTGTAAGTCTCGAAATAGATTTAAGATCTTTTGATAATAATTCATCGACTTAAGTCCTCTTTGCGCTAACGCAGCAGACTTGCAGAGAAAACGGAAAACAGTTGCATCAACATCTGGATCTCTACAGCCCCTGCATATTTATTCAGGGTTGGGCTGATCACGCTTGATTGAGCGTTTGCCAAAAAATGGTGTCCAGTTATTACAACAGTCGTAGATTTGGAATCATAAGATGGTCCAATTGATCTTCATGTAATATACATCGATAATTGAGGTCATCTTGAATTAGCCTCACGGCGACACTAAGTTAATGTTCATTTCAATTGTATATTGGTCGATTCCGAGAAAGGTCGGTACTATTCTTGGGCAGTAAAAGGAACATTTTGTGCGTAAGATACTTACCCATTGCTGCCAAATAAGCAGCGGAGGCTCCAATTAACATTAGTAAGGGATGATAGGGAAATGCCATTCCTTTGTCTTCCCACATAGGATAAATTGCAGGAAATACTTAAAATATAGAGCACAAATCATTGTTTTTAAATCTATGTACTAAAAAGTGTTAACTTTTTTGTCGTACCATACATTGTTTCATAATCTGGTGTTTCTTGAATGTAATTGTAAAGATTTATTACCATAGCATATAGAAAATAGTTACTAATAATAGCAGCACAAGCGCATAAATAGAAAATCAGCTGAAAACGAGTATCTCTCCAATTTTTCTCCATGATTTTATTGATTTCCTTTCTAAGTTGTATTTTATTGGGAAAGTCTAGGACAATAAGTGCTTATTCATATATATAACTATGATATATGAATTAAAATTTATGTTCAAACCTTCATGAAAAATCTCAATTTTATGTATCAACTCATGTGATTTAGCAATTTGCATAAGTTTGGCAAATTTCCGCTCAGTAAATAAAACATATGCCAGTTTTATTATAGAGATAATTATCTGAAAAGCTAAACAGATACTCTAAAATATAAATTTAAAAAGTTTTATTTGAAAGGATATTTTAGTGCATATACAAAAACTTACCTCTGCTACTTTTGGTATGTTGTTTATATACCGCATAATGTAATTCCATTGTCCATAAATATCCACACAGCTGCAAATGATTAAAATCAAGCTGATTCTGCATGTGGAAAATTTATATTATTTAAATGAATTTAATATAATATAACTAACGTAACATTTTAAGTGATTCTCTGAAAGGGGTTGTTTCCTCAACATTAACACCAATTCCATAAGAGATTCTAATCAATTCTCTCATCCGTTGATAATTTCTTTTGTTTGTTAACTTTATTTCCTTGTTGGTCAACATTTTTAAGAGAAACGAATCCAACTACGAGTAAAATTTATTTGGGGAACTTTATTCATTAGCCTTTATTTATAAAGCTGTCCTAAGTTATCCAGTAAATGATATTATTATAACTGAGGTACTCAGTAAATGACATAATTATTACCGTAACCAAGCGGTAATTATAAAATAATTTAAAAGCTTACACAGCGTCACAGTTTATTTTGAGTCCTTGGCCATTAGACGTAATATAGTTTTAATTCAAAGTTTTAATAACCAGTTACTAAATATTGTTTGCGGATACATATTTAAACATAATGAAACACAACTGTATGTACAATTTACTTCATTACGTAGGTGGAAATATACAGTTATTATTATTGGATCAATTTTGCAAATTATGTCTTTGGATTACAATTTTTTGTTGAGCCACCTGTAGCCACTATGAGTTTTTCTTTTTCATTAAGGACGGTGGCACGCCTCATTTAAGAATTAAGAGCTTCTAAACACCTTTCTTATTGTTCGGTCTATCTCTAAACCAAATTTTATTAAAATCGGTCCTTTAGTTTAGCCGTGGCAACGTATTTTCCAGTTAGGGGCGTGGCAGCACCTACTATTAAAAAAAATGTATACACTGCACTCCCTCTCTTCACAGCCTTTCCTACAAAAAATTAATTAAATTATGATCATGGCTGTTAACCAACGGCCTATTTATACGTAGATATCTATGTGTAGGCGTCGTTTTATGGTCGCCATTTTGTTAAAAACAAAAAATTCGAAAACACCCGTTCTCATATGAAAGCTCTTGAGCATACGAACATTTTGACACCTTAAAAACGTTTTTCCGCTGCGCTCAATTTTGGGCAGACCACTGTTCCGGTTGACATGGAACGTCCCATATATTTTTTATGTATTTATTTATGTACATAATATTTTAGCTCGTTTAATAATAGTAGATACAAAAAGAATGACGCTGCATTTGTTGGAATCAATTCAGCAGTTTTGGAACTGTGACATACTGCGAAATATTCTGATCATCTGTTGCATTGGCAATGAATGTCTTTCAACACGCAGAATGATGTGCATCAACTTGATGACAAACCAGTTCGGCAAACAAGTTGACATGTCTGGTGTATGCTTCAGTTTTCATTTGGTTTTGCAAAGTACGGGCGCGTGTAATTTTCTTGGTTAAATTTTGTATGTTTTACAATCAGATACCAATAATATAATAATGAAAAGTTGGCATTTGTATTAATTAACATATTTCGAGCGATAAAACAATAAAATATTTTATTAAAGTTGTGTGAAAATGAAAAATCCCGTTCAAAGCGGTGACGTCGGCAGAGCAGAGCCGCTAGTGCAACGGTAGTGTTGTGTTGTTTTTGTCGTTAATTTTAAAGTAGTTTTATTCAAAATCTTTTAATTTTCTTTATCAAAAATGCAACAAGTGCTTAAATTTAATTTATTTTTTATTTGGAAATGTTACTGGTGTTTGTTTCATTTGTCGAAAATAATTTATTAAAAATCTTTAAGTGGTGTGTATGTTTGTGAGTGTATTGCGAAGCTGCCATAAAGTCATTGCGGTTGTTGCTTATGTGCAGACATCCATCCATTATGGTTCAGTTCAAAGCTAAACTTTAGAGCTTTCAAATTGTATGGCATATGAATGGTTGGCAGTGGTGTATGTCTCAATTGTGTAAGAATAGGTATGTAAGTGATTTATGTATTCTTTGTTTTTCTACAATTTATTTCCAAGTACAATATCTTTTAATGATATAAATACATATTTCGTTATATAAACTGATTTTTATCCAATTGTCAAAATAAAAACTATAAGTATCCTTAATTCTGTAAATTTTGAAAAAGGCAGAAAACTGATAGTGTAAGATTTAAAGGACCAACCTACCTGTAGGATACCTGCCTTGAGTCAAAAATCTAAGATGTAAAATTTTTTAATTATGTACAGTAGCAATGTTAAAAATAAATTCATGTTTTAGAATTCTTCACTATTCGAGAATATCCTCATTTAAAAAAAGCTTATGTATAAGGACAAAATCCATAAACTCGGCATAAGTAGAGCTTTTGTTTTTCTTGTGCAACAGCTCAAATCCTTTGCTGTTTTCGCCACATTCACCTTAATTCACCATAATTTGAAATTGGCAATGACACAAAATCAATTTCTCTTAATTATCAAAAAAAAAAAAAATGTTGTATTTATTTATTTTTTAAGTAATTCATGCACTGTTAATTAGAGTGACTAATAATTGAACTCAAATAATGTTATTACTCGTTAATCAGAATATTCAGCACATTTTTGGTATATTTGGAGGATTTCAAATAATTGCCTTTTTAACTCGATTGAGCGTTTTTTTTTTTGTTAGTCAATAACAAAAGAAAAAGAAACACATCCGCCCCCTAAAATGTACATTACCAATTCAGTACATTTCCACAAAGTCCAACACTGATATGCATAAATATGTACATACGTGACCACTAAATTGAATATAAATGGCTAAAATCATAAACAATTAATGTCTAAATGTAAAATTTTTGAAATAATTTCAGATTTTATTATATGTATGTATATAGTTTTATTGACACACTTCAATTCAAGACAAGTCGTTTTTATTGACATTGATAATATGGGCCAGAGTTTCAGAAAATCAAAATTGAACTGAAAAAAAGAAATCATTTTGTAAATATTTAGAAGTTGGAGAACTTTAATTGGTTCCAAAAACTTTTAACCATCAGGGAACTTTCTGGTGCCTACAAATAGTAAAGTTTTGAGAGAAGAAATAAAAACATTATTAATTATTTTGTCAAAATTTCAGCTTTGTAGGTCCAGTTTTCCAGCTCTTTCTCTACCATAGATTACGTTATTTTTTTTTTCAATCATAAACTTATTAATTTTAAGCATTAGAAAATACCACAATCGTTAAAAAAACTTTGGAGCCAATAACACCTGGAGCCTCACTTCTAAATATTTACAAAACATTTTGATTGTTTAAATTAAATTTACTAAATAAAACACAAAACCTTAAATTGTGAAATAATTAATTCAAAACTTTATTATAACTATATTTTACTTTTGTAACGAATGATATTCTTAGAGGCATTTATGATATCCCGAACAGATCAAAATCCCTTAAATAATCGAACAGTTGAAATCGCCCGGTAATCGGTTAATATCACGAAACCTGGCATCACAGATTCTAAGGAAAAGCACATGCTAAAGAGCTTTTAATTTACAACGGTAAAAAGTGGCAAAATCTATTACAAATTTTAGTGTATTCACAAACCATACATATATATTTCCCTTTGTGAAGTTTATCAAAGCTTAATATAAAGAAAGACACTTTGCTGTTTTTACTCAACAAGGATATTTCAATGCACCCGGTAACTTTTATGGCAAAGAATTTGTGAAAACATTGTCACCACCGTACTTAAGTGTCTGCGTGAGTGAATGGCATTTGGGTTTTGTAGAAATGTACTGAATTTTGACTTGAAATTTACTTTTCAGAATTCTAGCTAAAAATAGGTTTACTTAAATTAAAGAATTTTCAAAAAAAAAAAACAAAAAAAAAAAAAGGAAGTCTGATTTAGATAGTCTTATTTTAGTTTCTTACAAGGTCACAATATTTTTCCATAAATAAAAATTAAATTCATATGTTCGGTCGTTTAATACCCGTTTGTTGTGCTCCATCACATCAAGTATTTTATTCGAATATATCTGATTTTATTTCTTGAAAACTTAAAGGATAAATAATTGTGGAAATTGCTATTAAATGTTTAATAAATAAGCCATTTAAAATAAAATCTTCGCCTGAAATTTTACTGACCAACTTGAGTATTATCTTCAAAAATGAGGGTCCAGTGTGAGCAGTGATTATTGCAGCTTTAGTTTTTGTTGATGACAAAGCCTTGAATTCGCACACCTCTAGAAACGTTGAAACAATCAAACACCCGCTTTCATTCGGCTTACTTATCCCTACCATCGGGTATTTTAAGTTGTACGGTGCGCGAGCAAGTTATTTTAACATTCAATAGTTTTTTTCCATCATATTCCCGGACTATATATACAATTTATTGTTTAAATATTTTAATAATTGCTAGTGAATATTAAATGCAATAAAAATATCAAAATATAAGTGCGAAAAATTAAAAGAAAAAGTTAATTTTAAAAAAATTGTGCATAAGAACAGAGACGGTGTTGTATATGTACATATGTGTGTATATGTAAAAGCACTTCCGCAGTCACCGTTGCTTTATATGTTGTTGTTATAATTGTGCAAGGCAAAACCAATAGCAAATATAAATGCAAGAAATAACGTTGTATGTATCATTGTCGGTAGCGTAGCTTTTTCCATTTTCGTGTTGTTCGGGCTCGCATTCTTTCGTGTGATGGTCGGTTATTAGAACTTAAATTTAAATCGCGTTTTTTCGAGTTTCGTAGAAAATAAAAACAATTTCTTTTCAGTGTTTCCTATTATGTGTAAAAAAATATTAAGAGTTAAATATGTGCGGGTTTTGAGAAATGCGTAGGCGTTAACATTTGTAAAAAAGTAGTACGAAATATACGAAAAACTTATAAACGTCGACTTTTTAGGCAGAGCAATAGTGTTGTATGGTAGCTAGGAAAAATTAACCAAATACTACAGATAATGGAAATCCTACTACGGCTTAGTTGCAACCGGTTACGCAGTTTGTTTTTTTTTTTTTTGAGATCTGTTTTTGTTTCGAAATGATGTAGGTTTCCATACCTAAAAGGCGTGAAGAATATAGTTGTTTTTATGAAATTACTCAAATTTAGGAGCTCCGCTTTTTAGTTCACTAACTTTCGTCTTGCGGAAATGACCAATTTGACGAATTTCAAATTTCATATGTTAATATGATAGAGTAAGAGCCCAGAGCCGCCAGACGTTACTTATTTTCTGAGTAACAAAATGTGTGGGATAGTGTAGTACTAGTATGTACTGTGAACGTATGCATACCCGTTAGCTTGGGCCGACGGCCAATTTACAGGTACCAGGTGCTAAAGGTACGTAAAATCATTACTTACTTTTCTTAAATTCTGAGTGATGATTTTTGTATATGTATTGTAGAATAATGTTAAAAATTAATAATCAGCACTGCCAGACACTTCCCTTCGGCGGTAATTTCTACCAGACGCTTTAAAGCTCGCAAAAAAATAACCGAACTTTACTTATATTCTGAGTCTTGATTTTTTTATATGATACTCAGGGATGCATACGTTCACAGTACATACTAGTACTACACTATCCCACACATTTTGTTACTCAGAAAATAAGTAACGTCTGGCGGCTCTGGGCTCTTGGACTATGAAGAAAGTTAAAGATTTTTTTAAAAAAATTGTTTCCATAAAAATATTTTAGCAATTCTTTACGCAGAGCTATTTTCTTTCAAAGTTATTAATATTGATAAATCATTTATGATTAACGGCACGATTACGATTTCCGTGGTGCCGCGATTTTACGATGCTTTTTGATAGAACACTTCAAAATAAGTCGAAAGTGTTAAATGAAAAAAATCGATATCTCGTTTGATTTTCGAAATATCGATACTTAAAAATTCGATTTTGATAGTACCATTTGAATTACGATTTCTGTGACGCTGTAATCTGACGATGGTGTCTGATGGAACACGTCAAAATAAAGCAAGAATATATAATGTATCCAACACCTAGTTTACTAGTCACAGTACTTTTACATTAAAAATCATCGTCCAATCGCGGCGCTATGGAAATATTTATTCTAATGGTACTATCAGAATCAAATTTTTATCCATCGATATCTCAAAAACCTAACGAGATATCGATTTTTTTTTTCTAACATTTTCGATTTATTTTGACGTAACTAAATTGAAAATATCAGTAATATTTTGGGTTAATATTATATATTTTGAAAAATATAAATACTTTTATTGTTAAAATTAAAGTTGGGCAAATATAAAGACAAATTGCCATATCTTGAAGACTACGTCGAATTTGTAATTATAAGTTTTATAGCTCATTAAATACTCTGCTGTACCACACCTCATACTTTTGACATCAAGCGAAGGGTTGCCAATTTAGAACAATTTTCTAAAAATTATGTCCGACATTTTTTTTATAGGTATCGATATCTCGAAAACCAAACGAGATATCGACTTTTTTTTATCTAACATTTTCGATTTATTTTGACGCAACTTAATTGAAAATATCAGTAATATTTTGGGTTGATATTATATATTTTGAATAAAATACTTTTATTGTTAAAATTAAAGTTGGGCAAATATGAAGACAATTTGCCATATCTTGAAGACTATGTCAAGTTTCATAGCTCATTAAATAATCTTTTGTACCACACCCCATAAAAAATTATAATAAAAATTAAGTTGAAGCTCATAAAGTTGAGCATATTTTTTTTCTTTTAAATGCGCAAATCTAAAGAAAGTGTTTGTGTTGTGCATGTGTGTTTTTTTTTTAACAATCCAACATTCAATTTATTGCTGCTGATGGGTCATTCGAAGGCGAACATTACTTTTGGACACCACATTAAATATGGTGAGTTCGATTTACTTTAATAATATTAAGTTTTGATACCTTTGAACAGAACCGTCATTTCAATCAAAAGTGGGCAGTAAAATCCTTTTTTTATACATTGCAAGAAATTAAAAAAATTTATAGTAATTTCATACACGCTGCGCTTCAACCTTTAATTTTCAATTTTTACTAATATTTAAAAAAAAAATAAAAGCTTGACTAAGGATTATTACTCAGATGAATTTTCATAAAAATTGTTGTTACAAAAAAAAAAAAAATATATACTGTGGTTTTCTGAAGAAACTGCAAAACTTAAGGCACTAATGAAGCAAGATAAAGAAAGAAGATGAGCGCATATATTTAATTTTATTCTTGAAATCTAGTGACGAATCCATAGGGAATCGAATTGCATACATATTTAATCAAGATCGGGGGTTTGATTCACGGTTCAGGCTTCTAATTTTTCTTTCCCTCCGCTAATTTTCTTTCATTTCATTAAATTTTCTGAACTTTGCCTCGAACTAGATATGTACATTAGGGTGTTTATTTTGAAATTTTTGGAGATGAATTTTATTTATTTTTTCCTATATTTTAGCTTGAGTAATAAAAATAATTGTCCCAACATTTGAGCTTCCTAGCTTCTTTCCTATATTTTAGCTTGAGTAATAAAAATAATTGTCCCAACATTTGAGCTTCCTAGCTTAAACCTGTAAACGGCGCGGACAGAGTTTATGTCCAATTACATTGAAATTTAAGGAAAAAATCGACTTACTAAAACGAAGGGAAAGTCTGCCTTAGGTGCAAAAATATAGCGTTTTAGGTTTTTAGTTGTATGGGTGACCACTTGGAAAATGTGTCCTCGGTGTAGGGTACTCGACAACCGAAAAATTTTGCGGATGTCGAATTTTCTTTCCAAACTAACATACATACTTATATAAAATGTTTTGTTAATATTTCTTTCTGCCATTTAGTTTTTTTTTTTAAATATAAAAATAGTTTTTTATATTTCAATTTGTAAAAGATTGAGGCGTTTAAAAATGAAAATGTATTGAATTTGAATATCAAGCAGCTCAAAAAAGCTTGGCATCACAACATCGATATGCCATATATTTTTGACAAAGCCAGCCCTGTGATCACCAATTTTTCGAGTAACTATGAGCTACGATCCAAGCCATCTGTAAAGTCCGTGCGAATCCAAGCCATCAAATTGTATTTGCTGTAAATTTTTTAATAATTTACCTTTTATAACGTTTTCGAGTGTCTCTCTCTGGAGCACTTTTAAAGTATATATGTATATCTATAATTATACCCTACACCGTGGGTATATTCACTTTGTCTCTCCGTTTGTAACACATCGAAAGGGGCGTGGCAGGTATGGAAAAGTATATATATTCTTGATCAGCGTCACCACCTGAGTCGATTTAGCGATGTCCGTCTGTCTGTCTGTCTGTCTGTCTGTCTGTCTGTCTGGGTGTCTGTTGAAATCAGTTTTACGGGAAAACCAAGAAAGCTAATTGAATTAAACTATTACACACAGGTCACATCTTCTTGCAGGCATCTTGCTATTGAAAATGGGCAAAATCGGTTGACAGACACGCCTACCGCCTATTCTCTATGTATATTTACCCCGGCCAATTTTGAAAAAAGTTTCAGCGATTTTGATGAAACTTGGTGATTTGGTGCACATGTGAATGAACATGTGATTAGGCTGGATTTCAAGTTTCCAAAGGGTCGTACAGGGGCGTGGCACAGCCCTAAATTTTATCATTAATACTACCATATCTTGAAAGCCGTTCAAGATATTGTGATTAAATTTGGTAAACGGATACATATAAAATATATCTTGAATTGTGATAAAAGTGGGCGGAATCGAAAAAGTGGGCGTGGCACTTTTCAACTGTTAAAAATTGTGATTCCGTATATCTCAAAATTCGCACAAACGATTTCCATAAAAATTTTGGAGATGATGCCGCTGAAAGCAGTCATCAATACAAGCTCAGCTACTGGACCGAAAAAACTCTTTGGAGGGCGTGGCACAGCCCACAATATTTATAAACGTTATATTTAAAGAACTAACAACGTAATCGTTATAAAATTTAATGAGGCAGATATACTTGCTATAAGGTCTCTTACTACAAAAATTTGGTCCAATAGTACCTGTGGGCGTGGCACCTCCCATATAAGCAAAAAACGTTTATTGTTATAGATAGTGTGCTATGAGAGTAATTTTCATAAAATTTGGTGTATGGATGGCAGTTACTATAAGCTTTAAAAATAAATTAATTTTGACAGGATTGCATCAGTGGGCGTGGCACCTCCCATATTAACATAAATTTGTTAGCGCTGTTTTAAGTGAACTATTGCAGCAATTGGTATGAAATTTAATGTATGTATTTCTGTCGCTATAGGGCAAAAAATTGTTTCAAAAGTGGGCGGAACTGGAGAAGTGGGCGTGGCATATTTCAAAATTTTCATTTCTATTAGATTTTTTTCAACATTTTCTACATTCTTTCGACTTTTTCAACCTTTCAACTTTTTCCAATATATCTTATATGTATTTGTTCGACATTTTCAACCTCTTTCAACTTCCTTCATAAGTTTCTTTATTTTTTCGACTTTTTCATCAACTTTGAATTGTTTAAAAATTTTTCAACCTTTTTCAACTTTTTTAGAGTTTTTCAACCTCTCTCAACTTTTTTCAACATTTTGCATATATTTTCGACATTTTCCAACCTCTGCCAATCTTTCTAACATTTCACATTTTTTTCGACTTACTCAACCTCTTCAATGTCTTTTCAACATTTATTTAAAAGGTTATTTCAGTGCAGTGTAGGGTATGTGAGTTTCGGCCTGGCCGAAGGTAACACCTTAACTTGATTTAATTTTTTTCTCGAATTTTTTCATATAAAATATATGTTAGTCTGGCCAAACCTGTTTTGTGTTTTAGTATGTATTGAAAGTGATATAAGCATAAGGGTTAACCCTTAATTACTTACCTTATTTTAACAACGCTTGTTACTCAACTTCGTCGTTTTGGCGACGCTTGAAGAAATTAATTTATTGTTGAAAAAAGACATTTGTTCTTTTTCTAAATATTTTTTTAGTTTATTTTTGTTTCAAATAAAATAATACACTTTTAAAAATATATTTAATAAATTTTTAATTTGAGATCAAAAATGTGTCTAGAAATTATGAAATAACATAAATTCATTTATTTCATTGAAAAATAAAAGAAGAATATAACATTTTTTCTTGTATTACATCTTCAGATAATAGTAAAAATAAGTTAAAAAACTCGGAAAATTAAATTTCGTCGATTTGGCGAACTTGCTTAAAAACCTTTTTAAATTCAAAAAGTCGTCTACTTATTTTACTTTTGTATATAATGTGCTTAGAAAAGAAAAGTTAGTAACAAGTAACATATTGCTTTAAAGGAAATTAATTGGGGTTTCTTAGTATGCTAATAAAATAACAGATTTATACCATAATTTTTAAGAGAAAATAACGAAAACACCTTCATATCTCAAAATATATAATTGATTTCAAACTTGTGTGCACCAATCTTATAGACTATAAAATTACTTTCCATATGACATCCACATAATTGAAATTTCTATACAAGAATTTCCAACTTGTGTGTTTTTGTTTTTCCAACTGCGACCCATAAGTGACAATAAATTTATTCGTTAAGATTTCGCAAGAACAAAAAATATGAGCTGCTCGTTTTTATCAGCTGAAAAGGTTACAAGATAAGCAGTATTAAGGTAATATAATATATAATGAAGATGTAAAGTCCTATAAAGTCCAACATTTTTTTATATTATTATATGAATCTTAATTATAAAAAGAAAGTTTTAATCTGCTTAGTGCAAATTGTAGCGGCCGAAAAAATTCAAACAAAAAATAAAATCCTTCAAAACAGTTGCCGCACAACAGAAATTAAAAAACTTAAGCGGCATTTAGAAGCAACACTGTTTCGTGATATTTAAAAATATTTTTCAATGATTATATAAGACACTCTTTGTCTTGAAGATGAAAAATCTTTTAATCTTTCTGGTTGGAAAATATCCATTTGAAATCGAAAGATCAACATGAATACTTGCACCAATCGATACGGAAACGTCGAAAATTATTTTAAATGGCAGCATTGCACCAAACAATGAATGATATAACAGGAATTTTAAACATCAACGAAGGTCAGCATCATATCAATGAATGTGGAAAAACCGAAAATGCTCAAAAAATCGGGTTTTTTTTTCGGTACCATCTCTGGTGGTGTCAAAAAGCAACTTCGATCTTTTCGCATCGATTTGTGCGCAAACATTTTTTGTAGAAAAATATTCAAATATCAAAATTCATATAAGAATTGCCTGAAATGGAATTACAATTTTCCAATTTCAACTTTTTATTCTTATGACAGAATCCACAATGAATCGTTACTTTTGCCATGTATTTAATTGAAATGTTCGATTTTGAATTTCAATTCCTTGGAATGAAATCAAAATTTACCTATTCCAAATTTTAATTGCTATAAAATCAACAAAGGAATCATTCATTTTGCGACTGACTAAATAAAAATAAAAAAAAAAAATTCTAATAAATTCAAATTGTAGTTATTGCAGAATTTGGTATCCAAATGAATAATTGTTATTGACCTCTGCACACAAAGTATTTTTTCCGTACGATGTACATTAGTGTGGTTAAAAATGACGAAAGTTTGGCTTATGGCTTTTCTTATTATTTCAATTCTTGCCAGAATTTTTATGTTGTGATCTGAAGACTTATAGAATAATATTATATAAAAAGGGTATTCCTCTAAACGCGAAAACTCGAAAAGCGCGAAAACTCGAAAGTTTTCGAGCTTGCTTTCGGGAACACTGAGCAATAACAATTTGACAGTACGATCACTGCTGCCGTGCTGCAGTGTTTTAGTCAAAACATCCACTATTTCAATTATGACTGAATCATCTAATTCTTTGCCAAATAATATAGAATCCTTAAAATGCTACAAAATAGTGAAAAAAATAAATTGATTCAATTTATTAAAGATAATACTATAAGCAATTTACTTATGCCGTTTCGACAAACGGCAACGCTGAATCACTTTCCGACTTTTCGGGGCTACTTGCTCAATTAATTTGCCTCGAAAGTTTTCGAGGGTTGAGCAAACTTGTCTTCATACAAATTATTTTCGAGGCTCGAAAGTGTGCTCAGTTTTTGCAGCTTTCGAGGCTTTTTCGCATTTTCAGGAATACCCTCAAAGAAATACTTTTTCATCTTCGTTGCATAATAAGTACTTACTACCATAAAACGGACAGTTTGATTAAAAACAAAATGAAAATTAAAGCAGCATTAAAATAAACTTACGGCCATAAACGTAGGCATGGACATGGTAGTGAACCAGGATATTTCCAAACTAAACTCAAGATTGGTGCGCATAATCATCATTTGTAGCAGCTGTTTAAATTCCTTAGATTCATCATACCATTCACAGCTGTAGATGGCCAACGGGAGTTCGTCCATCTTAAGATTACAGAATTTACTTTTTTGTGAAAACTTAAAATACACAATATGCAATGGCATACTCACAGCATTTGTTAGAAGTTGCCCATTATAGCAAAAGATGAAAACTTCATAGCCAGCTGCAGAAATATACATCACCATTCGTATTACAGTAAGAGTATCTGACTCCTTAAGAGAGTGATGCATTGTTATTTATTTAAATTAACTTTCTTCTTGTTTTGAAATAATATTTACCAATCCAACGCTGGCTTGAAATAAAACTATGCCCAAGACAACCAGACTTATCAGAAATTGTAAAATGATGATATGTTTATAAACTTGGCGAACCTCTAGCAAGTAGCTGAAGTGGAATAGAAATTAAAATTGCATTTTCGAAAATATATACATATATATATTATTCCTTTGATACCTGTAAACTCTTTGATAATGATAGATACAATAACGCAAATACCGCACTCTCAATCTTTTTGGCAGCATCGGAGAAGTAGATTGTTGAACCATAACTTTCAATACTTGTACCAATGAAACACCGTGTAAGCAGAGAACAATAAAAATACCATCGAAACTGACAGCACCTGCGAGTATTTATTATTAACATATGGAAAAAAATATTTTCTTGTGAAAGGAAGAGCCGTAAAAAAATCTTAGATTGATTTGAGATTCTGTTTCGTCAATTTTCAGACCTACTTCACCCAAAGAAGAACTGAGCGCAGTAAGTAAGTACCTGATGTCGAGTTGGCATATGCCATCGGCATAAGCGAGGACTTTCAAGTCCATTAAATGCCACGCTTTGTAGAATCTAGAGTTCTGCAGAAAACATCACCAAGTACAGTCGGAAACAAGATTGGTGATTGCAGGCAACCTTTGCGCACATTTGAGACGAACCCAAAAGGATCGATTGTAGTCGATTAAAGTTAAGTGTTTCGAACTCCAATGATGGTGCGGAGTGTATTAGTTTGATCAATATAACGCCTTTCCCAGTAAAAACTTATATATTATATTTTTAAGGCTTTTGTTCTATATGAAATTATATAGAATATAATATTATGATGTAAAGCATTTGGTGATAGCACTTCAAACGACAAAGATATCTAGCAAGCAACAAAAAGTTTGCGAATTGATATTGTACACATTTTTGCAAAGTCCAGAGCTAAAATATTTAACTATAGAAAAAATAATTGGTGCATCGGAACAAAACTATCTTTGTGGTTATTTCTAATTATAAGAAGGGTCTACCTGTTTCACAAGAAAAAGTACAGGTATAATGCGCACATTCGGTAATCTTGATGTAATACATTTCGATAATTGAGATCATCTCGAAAGATTTCCGATTTTGGGCAGACCGAGCTTTACGGAGTGTTTGCCAATTAAATAGTGTCCAGTTACTACACCAGTTTGGACTCATAAATAGTGTATACCACACAAATCGTATTACGTCTGATATATTTTTATTTGTAGATGCATATACCATAAGAAGGCATGAGAGCTCAATTATATATAATTTTTTAAATGATTTTTATGAATATTTCAAAATGCTATAAGAGCTATACTCTGAGACAATAAAAATAAAATGGTTTTCTTAAGGTACTTACCCATTCCTGCCATAAAAGCGGCGATGGCTCCAATTAACATTAGTAAGGGATGATAAGGAAATGTCATTCCTTTGTTTTCCCACATAGGATAAATTGCAGGATATACTTAAAATATAGAGAACAGATCTTATTTTTGAAAGTTATACACAAAAAAAGGTTAACTTTATTGTCGTACCATTCATTGGTTCATAATCTGGTGTTCCTTGAATATAATTGTATAAATTTATCACCATAGCATTTAGAAAATAGTTACCAGTAATAGCAGCACAAGCGAATATATAGAAAATCAGCTGAAAACGAGTATTTTTCCAGTTATTTTCCATAATTTTATCGATTTCCTTTCTAAGTTGTGCTTTATTGGGGAAATCTAGGGCAAAAAGCGCATATGCATAAAAAAATGTATAAATATGAGCATCAAATTGAAAATTTAAATTCAAACCTTTTTGAAAAATCTCGATTTTATGTAACAACTCATGTGATTTAGCAATATGCATGAGCTTGGCAAATTTTCGTTGTGTAAATAAAAAATATGCCATTTTTATCATAGAGATAAGTGTCTGAAAAGCTAAACAGATACTCTAAAATATAAATTTAAAAAGTTTTATTTGAAACATTTTAATGAGGATATTTAAATGTACGAGTATATACAAAAACTTACCTCTGCTACTTTTGGTATGTTGTTTAAATACCGCATAATGTAATTCCATTGTCCATAAATTTCCACACTGCAGCAAATAATTAGAGCCACGTTGATTCTGCGTGTGGAAAATTTATATTATTTTAATGAATTTTATGTAATATAATTAACATAACATTTTAATTGATTCTCTTAGGCGTGTTTGTGCCTCAACATTAACACCAAGTCCATAAGAAATTCTAATCAATTCTCTCATCCGTTGATAATTCCGTTTGCTTGTTAACTTTATTTCCTCCCTGGTCAACATTTTTAACAGAAACGAATCCAACTGTTAGTTAAATGCATGTGAGGAACTTTATTCAATAGCCTTTACTTATAAAGTTGCCCTGAGTTACCCAGTTAATGACGTAATTATAATTGCATTACCTAGAAAATTACGTAGTCATAACCGTAACCAAGCGATAATTATTTAGTAATTTAAAAATGCGAGCAGATTACTTAACGTCAGAGTTAATATTTAGTTCTTGGGCATATTATTAGATGTTCTATAGCTGTTATGCAGTCTTAATGACTAGATATTAAAATGCAACATAACTTTATGCATAATTTACTTCATAACTATACGTAGGTGCAATCAAAAGCAAAACACTAAATTGATTGAGAATATTCATTTAATATTATTTGAAAAATATTGCAAATTATGTCTTAAAATTTTATTATTTTGTTGAGCCACCTTTGATCGCTCTGAGGCCATACTGTCTCCTGGAATAGTAGATGATGATACCACACATGGTTGATATTTCCTATTAGCTGCGTCTTGCTTGTGATCACATCTTTAGGCACTTCTCTCTTCATGAGCTCCCAAACCTTTTCAATGAGTTCATTTCCAGATATAGCCCGAAAAATCCCACAGAGGTATATTTTGGTCTCGCAAATAAATTTTCACTGACGAAGCGGTGTGTGTGTTTCACTGAGGAAGCTCAATCTTGCTTAAAAATGATTAAAATTAAATATTAAATAACCGATTTCCGAAGTTCACGTCCGTTTGGTCCACTTTCGCCGCTTTTCTTTCATCAAATATAAAGCCTTCTAAGTTCTGCGTACACTGCGCTCAGAAGCATACACCTTGGTATTTTCCAAATCAAATGTTATCAATTTTGTGGTAGCAAATCTGTTAGCCAAGTAAATTTTCTTTAAACATCTTTCTGGGGTGAAAATTGGCTTTCTTCCGAATTTTTTTGTTCTTTTCGGGACCGATTCTTCGCCCGATTCAACTTTCTACTTTATGTGTCACAAAATAGCTCCAGATACCAGTTAAAATACATTTTAATGTCAATGAGGGCTTTTACTTTAGATTTTTTTACAAGCGGAAACTTTTCAGCTTTTTTCAATTTAAGTAATTATTAATTGAACATGTTTAGAAAGGCTTACTATACGCACCTGCAGCGCGCGAGAATGCAACTTAGGCAGATCCATAATTTCTTACTCTCTGATGACGATGAAACGGTACAACTATAGGTATAAAACGGTATTCACGCCATACTGAGTATTAAACATGTACTTATAAACAAATCTATAGTAAGTCTAAAAATATGGCCAGAGACTGTATATTTTAACAGCTACACTATGCCTGAATTTTTTAATAGTGAGTTAGGAGGCGTTCAAGTATTACGTAATGCAATTTTTGAAGATTTTTGATAGTCTTAACTTCAGGAAGAACCATGTTTGAAGAGTGTGCTCAAAAAAAAAAAAAAAAATCGAAATCGTCATCTTAGCTCGGCCATGGATCCGATATTTTTTTTTTTTTTTTTTTGGAGCACACTCCTCAAACATGGTTTTTCTTGAATTTAAGACTATCTTGAATTCATCGAGGAGGATCAATAGATTTACTAAGATTAGGCACTAGAAAATACACCAATCAAGATGAAATAAATTTGTAGCCGGTTGACTAATTTTGTTTGGTCGTAGGGTATCAAATTCAAGTCTTGTTCAAATGGCTGTAACTTTGCGAGGAAACATCGCAGTTTACCAATTGAAAGCTCATTTTAAAGAAAAAGAACGGTACTAAGTTATGTTATTATTAAAAATAAGCTGAAAGTAGTAGTATCACAGATGGCTGGCAAGGTTGAAACAAAAATTTAAATATTTTTTTTTTGAAAAAAAATTCTCCTTACCTCAAATGTCTTTAAGCGCGCATTAAACGCATCTATGCATCTTTTTTTTTATATTAGTACAATTCCAAAATAAAACTTTAAGCGAAAAAAAAGATGGAGTTTTTCAGAAAATTGGCTTTGTTTTTTCTCATAAAAAGCGCTTAACTCTGCCAATTTCCAACCATTTTAAATTTTTTTTTAAGATTCTAACAAAAAATAAGAAGTTCTATATAAATCAAAAGACAAAATTTAATTATTTTGATTTGGATGAAAATGCCGCTTTTTTGAAACAATTTTCAGCCTGAAATGGGCATAACTTAAAATGGCCATAGCTTCGTAAAAAATTTTTTTAATCAAATTGGAGAAAAATGAGTTCCCTTATATCCTTTGAAAAATCGGCAACCAATTCCGTAACATGAAATAATCCGCGTGCATGGTTTGAGATGGATTTGGTCCTAAATAAAATCTAAACTTTAAATTGTGGAATTCAAAACTTTATTTTTACTTCATATTAATTTGGTCACCAATGATATTTTTAGAGGCATTCATGATATCCCAAACAGATAAAAATTAATTATATATTCGGAACAGTTGAAATCGCCCGGATTTTGGCTAATATCACGAAACCTGGCATCACCGATTCTTAGGAAAAGCATATGCTAAAGAGCTTTTAATTTTCAACGGTAAAAAGTGGCAAAATCTATTACAAATTTTAGTGTATTCACAAACCATATATATTTCCCTTTGTGAAGTTTATTAAAGCTTAATATAAAGACACTTTGCTGTTTTTACTCAACAAGGATATTTCAATGCACCCGGTAACTTTTATGGTAAAGAATTTGTGAAAACATTGTCACCACCGTACTTAAATGTCTGTATGAGTGAATGTCATTTGGGTTTTGTGGAAATGTACTGAATTTTGACTTGAAATTTACTTCATAGAAGCCTAGCTAAAAATAGATTTACGTCAATTAAAGAATTTTCAAAAAAAAAAAACATAAAAAAAATTAAGTAAGTCTGATTTAGATAGTCTTTCTTTTTTTTAGTTTTTACTAGCTCACAATATTTTTTCATAAATAAAAGTTAATTCGTACTTTGGGTCGCTTAATACCCGCTTGTTGTACTCCATCACATCAAGTATTTTTTCCGAATATTTCTGATCTTATTTCTTGAAAACTTAAAGCATAAATAAATGTGGAAATTGCTATTAAATGTTTAATAAATAAGCTAAATTTTAGGCATTTTAGTAATGTACTTATTTACTTTGAAAGGGTAAAATTTATTTCTTAAAACAGAAAAATAAAAACTCTGAAAAATAAACCGTTGTATAAATTCATTTAAAATAAAACCTTCGCCTGAAATTTTACTGACCAACTTGAGTATTATCTTCAAAAATGAGGCTCCAGTGTGAGCAGTGACTATTGCAGCTTTAGTTTTTGTTGAGTACAAAGTCTTACATACGCGCACCTCTAGAAACGTTGAAACAATCAAACACCCGCTTTCATTCGGCTTACTCATCCCTACCATCGGCTATTTTAAGTTGTACGGTGCGCGAGCAAGTTATTTTAACATTCAATCGTTTTTTTCCATCATATTCCCGGACTATATATACAATTTATTGTTTAAATATTTTAATAATTGCTAGTGAATATTAAATGCAATACAAAATATCAAAATATAAGTGCGAAAACTTAAAATAAAAAGTTAGTTTTAAAAATTGTGCAGAAGAACAGAGACGGTGTTGCATATGTATGTATGTGTGTATATGTAAAAGCACTTCACAGTCACCGTTGCTTTCTATGTTGTTACAATTGTGCAAGGCAAAAGCAATAGCAAATATACTTAAATGCAAGAAATAACGTTGTATCATTGTCGGCAGCGCAGCTTTTTCCATTTTCGTTTTGTTCGGGCTCGCATTCTTTCGTGTGATGGTCGGTTATTAGAACTTAAATTTAAATCGCGTTTTTTCGTGTTTCGTAAAAAATAAAAACAATTTCTTTTCAGTGTTTCCTATGTGTAAAAAAATATTGAGAGTTTAATATGTGCGGATGTTGAGAAATGCATAGGCTTTAAAATTTGTAAAAAAAGTAGTACGAAAAATACAAAAAATTTGTAAGCGTCGACTTTGTAGGCAGAGCAATAGTATTGTATAGTAGCTACGAAAAATTAACTAAATACAACAGATAATGGAAATGCTACTACGGTTTAGTTGCAACCGGTTACGCAGTTTTTTTTTTTTTTTTGAGATTTGTTTTTGTTTCGAAATTATGTTTCCATACCTAAAAGGCGTGACAAAATATAGTTGTTTTTTTGAAATAAGTCAAATTTAGGAGCTCCGCTTTTTAGTTCACTAACTTTTGAGAAATTTAATGATTTTTTTTAAAAACGTTTTGAATATTATTGACAGTGTTCAGGAAGACCGAATATGTTTGCCAAAAATGACGACACCAGGAACCGCCTGGAAACTGTTCTTTGGCATCACTAGTAACCGAAAACTTCACTTGAAATCGGATCAGCTCCCCTTTTGAAAAAAATCAAATTTTGTATCTACAATGCGAAAAATTGCTAATTATATAATGTGATTTTTTTAAGAATGCGACATTTAATGAACTGAAATTCTGCACATATTGTCATTTGAAGCTGTGAAATTGAAACATACGTTTTGGTTTCGATTATTGTAACGCAATAAAAATATCGGATGAATTAAAAAATTTGGAATAACACAAAAAAAAAAATTATTTTGCTTCAGTCATTACTATCTTGCATGCTAACAGCTAATGAGTTTATGAAAGTTTGGCATTTGAACTTTGATTTCTAAAAAACATTGGGCCATAAGAAACTCTGTTTTAAGCAATTTTTCGCGTTATTGGTACAAAATTTGATTTTTGTTTTTCAAAAGGGGAGCTTATCCGATTTCAAGTGAAGTGTTTTCGGTTACAAGTGATGCCAAAGAACAGTTTCCAGGTGGTTCCTGGTGTCGTAATTTTTGGCAAACTTGTTCAGTCTTCCTGAACACTGTGTAATGATTTATTGACACGAATAGATTACCTAGTTTTTTGATTGATTTTACTCAAAAAATATCAATATGAAAAGTTTCAATAAAAATATGTTAGTATTCTTTCCCAATTTTTCTTTTAAGATTAACGGCACTGTTACGATTTTCGTAACACCACGATTTTACAATGTATTTTGATGGATTACCTCAAAATAAGTCGAAAGTGTTAAATGAAAAAAATCGATATCTCGTTTGGTTTTCGAAATATCGATACTTACAAATTTGATTTTGATAGTACCATTTCCGTGGTGCCGTAATCTGACGATGGTTTCCGATGGAAGATGAAAATGTATTTAATATAACCAACACCTAGTTAGCTAGTCACAGTACTTTTACGTTATAAACCATCGTCAGATCGCGTTGCTACGGAAATATTAATTCTAATGGTACTATCAAAATCAAACTTTTAAGTATCGATATCTCGAAAACAAAACGAGATATCGATTTTTTATCTAACATTTTCGATTTATGTTAAGTTAACTAAATTGAAAATATCAGTAATATTTTGGGTTAATATTATATATTTAAAAAAAAAAAAAATACTTACATATAATGTTAAAATTAAAGTTGGGCAAATATGCAGTCAAATTGCCATATAAATTTTTTAACTCATTAAACAATCTTTTGTACCACACCGCATTCTTTTGACATTGAGCGAAAAGTTGCCAATTTAGAACAATTTTCGAAAAATTATGTCGGAAATTTTTATTCTATAGAAACCCTCACTGCATAAAATCTAAAAAAAAAATCGAGTCGAAGCTCCTAAAGTTGACCAAATTTTTTTCTTTTAAATGCGCAAATTTAAAGAAATCGTTTTTGTTGTGTGTGTGTGTTTTTTTTAATAATCCAACATTAATTTTATTGCTATTGATGAGTCATTCGAAGGCGAACATTATTTTTGGACTTCACATAAAATTTGGTGAGTTCGATTTGCTTTAATAGTATGTATTAAGTTTTAATAACTTTGAATAAAACAGTAGGGAGCAAAATCCTTTCTTTATACTTTGCAAGAAATTAAAAAAATTTATAGTAAAGTATACCCTGCTCAAATTTTCTATAGATTCTCGTGTTATCTGGCCTAGGTAATTGTAAAAAATAAATTTTAGACTTTTTCATTCCTTTTCAACTGTTTTAACACTTTTCAAGCTCTTTCAACCTTTATACATTTTACATTTTTTTTTCGACTTATTCAACGTCTTTTTAACATGCCATGTAGGGTACTTGAGTTTCGGCCTGGCCGAAGATAACACTTTTACTAGTTTAATTTAAGTTCGTATTACCAAATGTACTCAGTTTTCAATCACTTCCTCAATGTAACATTTTTAACTCATTTGTTTGTAAGGAAGCTGACGCATCAAATGAATTTGACAACATTTAAGATTTTGGTTCTATAGGGGATGCCACGCCCCATAAAATTTGATTGGTTGCTCATAGCAGCATTTCAGAGTTTTTGTTTATATAAAAGGTGTGAAGCCTTTTAACTAAATCTGCCCACTCTTTTGTGTTCAGTGTTAGTCCGAACTGTCTAACTGTGACTGTGTGAAAATCGATGCCATTATTTTATATAACTCACACAGTACAGAGTTTTAAAGTTTATACAGTTACTCACAAAATTGAGTATACACCTTGATTTGAAAGAAATATTGGCAATTTTTAAAGAAATTAAAAATGTTTAGTAAATAATTTTAATGCATGGGGATAGATACCAATCTGACGAACTAATAACGAACATAAATTTTAATATTTTTGAGACATAACACAAAAAGAATTCATAAAAACATAAATTAAAGCAAAATTCATGTCACAAAATTAAGCATACAGTTCATTAAAATGAAGTATATAGTTCATTAAATTTTAATTAAAAAAGATATTCTTTGATTCCAATAATTGGGACCATTATCCTATTGAAACTAACACCCGGACGGAAGCTTAAGTTTTCCGGCACTCTGTCGCAAATTTCGTCTTAAAATATCCAAGTAACTTTCTTTGGTCATAATTGAGTCTATAAATTCCGTGGATCCGACGCCACTTGCTGTCATAGATCCCACAGTATAACTGACCCTTCACCGTGTTTGACTGTGGCTACTCAATTTTTAGTTTGCAGTGAAGAATTAGTCTTTTTTCATACAATTGATATTCAATCTGATCCCCAAAGATTAATTTTTGCCTCGTCCGTGAATATCACCATTTTCTAAAAGCTCGGTGGCCTGTTTAAAGGCATCCAAATCTTTTTTTTTAATTATAAAAAAAGTTAAATTTTTTTCGCGTGAAATTAATCCGACTAAATTATTTTTTCGCAGTAATAGATGAAATGTTTTTGGGGATATCGTCCTTGTACGGAAGATACCACGCATTCTTGTCGGAATATGCCCACTTTTCCTTCAACTTTATTGCTGATATATGGAGCCAATCGTTTGATGAAGTGATTGAGGTTAGACCCTCAAAATGTGCTTCATACGCAGTAGTCCCGGTGGTCCAAATCACTTTTCAAATAAACACCAAATAAATGATAATCCCGTATTTACAAGTGAGTCTTATTTCAATTTAGATTTGTACCGTACATAAAAAATGTGTAATGTGTGTTACTCCCAGACATTTAAAATGCATCAAAAGTACGAATATTAAATTGGAAAAAAAACATATTTTTTTCTTATAAGTTTTGTTTTAATGACCATTTTACTAATTTCTAAAATAACAATGATAATTATAACTTTTAATTTGCAATATGCAATGAGTTTTTTACAACTTTCTTATGTTATTTGTATTATTTTCTAAGCAATGAGTTTGGTATGTGCTGGTATGTGTCTCTGTGTAAAGATCCATTTCAGATATTCACAACAATTAAAAAAGAAGTTTTACAAAATTTTGCATAAAATTTGCTTATAAAAAGCCCCGTGATCACCAATTTATATACATATATCATACGATTGCACGAGCCATCTGTAAAGTCCTTGCGAATCCAAGCCATCAAATTGCAGTTGCTGTAAACTTTTTAATAATTTACATTTTATAGCGTTTTCGAGTGTCTCGCTCTGGAACACTTTTAAAGCCTATCTATCTCGCAATAAAAGGTAACAGAAACGTTCTAAGAGTGCTCCAGAGTATTTCACTCGAACCCGTGATTAGTTTCTCATGTTGCGTCGAATACTAAAACAGGCCCCCCCGTCACTCGACATCCGAGTCTTATATGTATGCTATGCTGGTCTTGTGTGAAATGTTATGAACTTGGTATGCTTGCTGCATTCAGATCAATACCAAAGTGTATTAAATAGGAAGCAGTTAACTAAGACTTAAATTATCAAATTAACTGATGATTTAAATTGCTATGTTATCTTATATACCTTTACTCAATGTTTTATACTATGTATTAATTATAAAATAACAGATGAATAATATAATTTTCAAAGAATATAACGTTAATTTTAAAAAAAATGCTGCACATTTTTAAAAAATCTTCAAATCTCAAAATATATAACTGATTTCAAAATTGTGTGCACCAATCTTATAGACTATAAAATTACTTTCCATGTGACATCAACATATTTGAAATTTCTATACAAAAATTTTCAACTTATGTGTTTCTGTTTTTCCAACTGCGACCCATAAGTGAGAATAAATTTATTCGTTAAGATTTCGCAAGAGCAAAAAGTATGAACCGCTTGTTTTTATCAGCTGAAAAGATTTCAAGATAACCAGCATTAAGGTAATATTATATTATATAACGAAGACATAAAGAAATTAATAGTCTTATGATTTTATCCCATAAAGTCTAACATAAATAAATAAAACGGCTCTCGCAGTACAGAAATTAAAAAAAAAAGAGTCCATTTTAAATGTTTCCGTGTCAATTTTCGAAAATTGATCCGAAGTTGGGTCTTCCGAGTATCCGGTACCATCTCTGGTGGGATCAAAAATCAAATCAATTTCGATCTTTTCGCATCGATTTGTGCACAAACATTTTTTGTAGAAATATTTTCCAATATCAAAATTCATATAACAGTTACCTGAAATTGAATTACAATTTTCCAATTTCAACTTTTTATTCTTATGACAGAATTAACAGTGAATCATTACTTTTGCCATGTAATTGAAATGTTCGATTCAATTCTTTGGAATGAAATCAAAATTTACCTATTCCAAATTTTAATTGCTATAAAATTATTCTGCGGCTGAATTGAAAAATTCTTATCAATTCAAACTGTAGTAATTGTAGACTTTGGTTCCCAAATGAATAATTTTCATCGACCTCTGCAAAGACAGTATGTTTTCCGCACGATAACGTTAGGGTGGTTTAAAATGACGAAGTTTAGGCAGCCCTTGGAAAGATGGTGCTTTGAGAAAAATGTTATTAAACTATGGCTTTTCTAATTATTTGAATTCTTGCCAGGATTTTTATGTTCTGACCTGAAGACTTAAAAAAAATATTATTTTAAGAATATTTGTTCACCTCCGTTGCATAATACTAACTACCATAAAAAGGAGAGTTTGATTCAAAACAAAATGAAAAAAAAAGGCAACATTAAAATAAACTTACGGCCATAAGCGTAAACATGGACATGGTAGTGAACCAGGATATTTCCAAACTAAACTCACGATTGGTGCGCATAATCATCATTTGTAGCAGCTGTTTAAATTCCTTAGATTCATCATACCATTCACAGCTGTAGATGGCCAACGGGAGTTCGTCCATCTTAAGATTACAGTATTTACTTTTTTGTGAAAACTTAAAATACACAATATGCAATGGCATACTCACAGCATTTGTTAGAAGTTGCCCATTATAGCAAAAGATGAAAACTTCATAGCCAGCTGCAGAGATATACATCACCATTCGTATTGCAGTTAGAATGTCTGACTCCTTAAGAATGTAATGCAGTATTATTTATTTAAATACATTTTCTTTTTGTTTTGAAGCAATATTTACCAATCCAACGCTGGTTTGAAATAAAACTATACCCAAGTCAACCAGACTTATTAGAAATTGTGAGATGATGATATGTTTATAAATTTGACGTATCTCTAGCAAGTAGCTGAAATGGAATATAAATTAAAATTGCATTTTCAATAATATATATGCATATATATATATTATTCCTTTGATACCTGCAAACTCTTTGATAATGATAGATACAATAACGCAAATACCGCACTCTCAATCTTCTTGGTAGTATCGGAGAAGTAGATTGTTGAACCATAACTTTGAATACTTGGATTAGCGAAACACCGTGTAAACAGAGAACAACAAAGACACCATCGAAACTGACAGCTCCTGCGAGTATTTATTATTAACATATGGAAAAAAATATTTTCTTGTAAAAGGAAGAGCCGTAAAAATCTTACAAGGAGACCATCTCCCTGTGCCTTCACCGATTTGGCTCAAATTTTTCCAGTTGGTAGTTCACGTGAAATATGAAAGCCCATATGTTACCGTTTTTCGTAATGCTCAAGGAAAAGTGAGAAAATCGCGTTCAAAGTTTTCCAATAGTTGTCTTATACAAAAAAAAGTTTACCTTCGTTCGACTAGCAGAGTAGCATAGTGGTTAACAAGTAAGCGTAAGATCGTGGGGGTCAGTAGTTCAATTCTCCGCTGATGCAACTTTTTTTTATTTTTTTGTTTAATTTCTTTTTTTAACTTTATTTTTTACTTTTAGAATAAGGAAAAATTCAGAACTAAGGAATAGGTACTCTTTATTTCAAAAACTATCTTACATTATATATTTTTATTACAATGTTCTGGATGATACACTAGAGCGGCTCAAAATAAAAACTTTTTGAATTTTTCACCATATGTCAGCAGATTACAGTAGCCTTATATGTCTGGACAAGGCCCATTACTAGGATTAAGGTTAATATTGAAAACTGGATTCGCGCCCTGTGTTTTAAGTAAACAACCCATTTTCCAAAATATTGATTTAAAAATGGTGCAAGGGATAGATGCTAGAAAATTTTCCAACAAAGTGGGTATGGTTTTCGGGAAACTGTCGATCGGAGAATTCAAACCCGTGATTTGTTTTTCTTTCTTATAAAAAAAAACTGATAATTGAACGGAAAAAAAAATGGACCGCAACACCTCAAATATTATGTTACCGCCGATTCCATGGTACATCACTTTTAATGTACTGTCATTTGCTTAAAAGAATGCCGAAACCGCATATCATTATCTTATTTAAAAACCAAGATATCTGCATTTTTCTAAATTAACAGACCTGATTTTTTTCGAATCGGAGTCGACAAATTTGCATTTGAAGGTGATTCAATTTTTTTTTTTATTTCAAACAATTACCATCAATCGAAGATTTCGAATCCGTGATTAGTTTTTCTTCTTCTTCTTCTTTTTTTTATAAAAAAATTTATTCATTTTTTTTTTAGATTTCTTCATTATTTTATGGGTTTTATGAAAAAGTGACGTGATTATGTCTAGTTAAACCACTATAGTTATGCGCACATTCGGTATCATAAGACAATCAAATTAATCTTGATGTAATACATGTCGATAATTGAGATCATCTCGAAAGATTTCCGATGTTGGGCAGACCGAGCTTGGCGGAGAGTTTGCTAATAAAATAGTGTCCAGTTACTGCACAAGTTGGGACTATTAGATGAGCCCTGTCTAGTGAAATCACAATATACGTTCGTTTGGCATCATAAGATAGAGTGTACCACACCAATCGTATTACAGCTGATATATTTTTATTTGTAGATATATCATAAGGAGGCATGGGAGTTCAATTATATATATTTTTTTAATGATTTTTATAAATATTTCAAAATGCTATGAAAGCTATAACCTGAGACAATAAAAATAAAATTGTTTGCCTAAGGTACACTTACCCATTCCTGATATATAAGCAGCGGAGGCTCCAATTAACATTAGTAAGGGATGATAAGGAAATGTCATTCCTTTATTTTCCCACATAGGATAAATTGCAGGAAATACTTAAAATATAGAGCACAGATCTTATTTTTAAAAGTTATGCTCAAAAAAGGGTTAACTTTCTTGTCGTACCATACATTGGTTCATAATCTGGTGTTCCTTGTATATAGTTCCATAGATTTTTCACCATAGCATGTAAAAAATAGTTAATAATAATAGCAGCACAAGCGCATAAATAGAAAATCAGCTGAAAACGAGTATTTTTCCAGTTTTTTTCCATAATTTTATTGATTTCCTTTTTAAGTTGTGCTTTATTGGGGAAATCTAGGGCATTAGCCGCATATGCATTAAAAAAATGTATAAATATAAGCATCAAATTGAAAACTTAAGTTCAAACCTTCTTGGAAAATCTCGATACTATGTAGCAACTCATGTGATTTTGCAATATGCATGAGTTTGGCAAATTTTCGCTGTGTAAATAAAAAATATGCCATTTTTATCATAGAGATAATTGTCTCAAAAGCTGAACAGATACTCTAAAATATAAACTTATATAATTTTATTTGAATCATTTTAATGAGCTAATTTTAATGTACGAGTATATACAAAAACTTACCTCTGCTACTTTTGGTATGTTGTTTAAATACCGCATAATGTAATTACATTGTCCATAAATTTCCACACTGCAGCAAATGATTAGAATCACGTTGATTCTGCTTGTGGAAAATTTATATTATTTTAAAGAAATTTATGTATTATAATTAATATAACATTTTAAGTGATTCTCTGAGACGTGTTGGTGCCTCAACATTAACACCAATTCCATAAGAGATTCTAATCAATTCTCTCATCCGTTGATAATTTCGTTTGCTTGTTAGCTTTATTTCCTCCCTAGTCAACATTTTTAACAGAAACGAATCCAACTGTAAGTTAAATGTATATGAGGAACTTTATTCAATAGCCTTTACTTATAAAGTTGCCCTGAGTTATCCAGTTAATGACGTAGTCATAACCGTTAGCAAGCGATAATTATATAGTAATTGAAAAATGCGAGCAGCTTACATAACGTCAGAGTTAATATTTAGTTCTTGGGCATATTATTAGACGCATATTATAGCTTTTATGCAGTCTTAATGACTAGATATTAAAATGCAACATAACTTTATGCATAATTTACTTCATAACTGTACGTAGGTGTAATCAAAAGTAAAACAGTAAATTGATTGAGAATATTTATTTAATATTTTTTGAAAAATTTTTCAAATTATGTCTTAACATTTTAATATTTTCTTGAGCCACCTTTGATCGCTCTGAGCGAGGTGAGACCATACTGTCTCCTGGAATAGTAGATGATGATACCACACATGGTTGATATTTCCTATTAGCTGCGTCTTGCTTGTGATCACATCTTCAGGTACTCCTCTCTTCATGAGTTCCCAAACATTTGCAATGAGTTCATGTCCAGATATAGCCCGAACAATCCCACAGAGGTATATTTTGATCTCGTAAATGAATTTTCACTTACGAAGCGGTGTGGCACGGAAATCAATCTTCTTCTCAAAACTTCTTCATTTATTAGAAAAAATATATACGTTTTTTTTAGTAAAGGTGTGAAAATGGAAGGTGTTTTCGTGTTTCGTAGTGTTTTCGGAGAAGTAAAAAAGAGGACCTGCGGATATATGTACATTCATTTTGAATTTTTATATGAATTGAGTTCTTGACCCTATGCTATATAACTATGGGAGTAAATGGGGGTGCTGGGGGAAAAGTGGGCAACCAAAACTCATATTCATTGTAATATATTATTTCAGCATACCTAAATACGTAATATAAGGAAGGTCTACCTTCTGCATTTAGATTTTTTTTTTTTTTTTTTTTGAGGGACTTTTTTTTTAATGTATTTTTAAAGTGTGATTTTGAGGTTATGTCAAAATCTAAGGGTGATTGGTAGATTCTGACCCCAGATACCCAAAATACATACCGTATGATAGCTCAACTTTCAACTGCAAGACTTTTTTTTTGTGCTCCTGTGTAATCCAGCATATACTTACAAGTGAGTCTTATATCAATTTAAGCTTGTACCACACTTAAAAAAATGTGCAATTTGTGTTATTAATTTATTTCTAAGCATATCAAATGCATCAAAAATACGAGTATTAAATAAAAAACATATTTTTTTTTCTAATAAATTTTGTTTTAATGACCATTTTATTAATTTCTAAAATAATAATAATAGTTTTAACTTTTAATTTACAATATGCAATGAGTTTTTTTTTACAACTTTCTTATATTATTTGTATTATTTTCTAAGTAATGAGTTTGGTTTGTGTTATTATGTGTCTATGTAAAGATCTATTTCAGATATTCACAACATTCAAATTACATAAATTAAGACAAAATGTTTTTTATAAAATTTTGCATAAAATGTGTTTATCAAATGTAATGTAAAAAAATATTTAAAAAAAAAATTGATAAAATGACTTGGGCGTGTTACTCAGTACATGTCTATTTGGCATACTTCCCAATAATTTTACGCGAATGTTTACTCTCAACTTGGCTGAAAATCTTTAAGGCTATTTAAGCTCACTTCACAGAATCTGAATTTTTATAAGCATTGTTCTCATCATGGAGCAAAAAGTGTAGTCATCATGTATATACTTTTTGGTATAAAGAAAGCGCGTTGGAAGTCATGGAGTGGATATTTCTATAATAGCAAAAAAGTCAAAGCTTTATCATGAATAGAGGTGAAATTGTTTGCAAGAAATCGTTTACGATGAGGGTCCTGCTTAAGATTACGAAACAAGGAGAATAATAGCATAGAACAGTTAAGATTAAACATTAAAAAATCTATACACAATCACAGCCAAGGAAAATAAAATGAATTATAATTTATATTAGAGAGCTTGACTTCGAATGATAATAAGATTTTCGAAAGGAAAATGGGCTGCACGACAAATACGCGTCATCAGCAGTGGTCTCATTTTTATAAAAATCATGAAATTCAGTCATAATAATCAGAATTGAATAGGAAAATTCTTGATGTTAAAATATATGCCCAGAGATTAAAGGGACCGAAATAAATTAACCACTGTATTGGTATTTTAAAAATTGGAATATGCTGCCCTTGTGGGTCTTTTTAAGCCGTCTTTTTAAGCAATTCCATAAAAGTCTGTTTAAAACAGAGCTTAAAGAGTTACAATGTCCACCAAAAATATATTCCAGAAAATTCCACTTGAAGTTGGTACCGACAGTCAAAAAGCACATAAGAGTAAAAGACAAATCACTCGCCGAATTATAAATCATGTAAATTATGTGTATGCTGTAAGCTTACTGCGAATCCTATCCTTATTGAACCATTTGAACGTGGCTGCTTTTGAGCCGGCTCAGTCTGAAATTGCATGTCAAAACCGGGAGCCGTAGGAATTGAAAAATTACGGAAAAAGCTGTTAATTAGAGGATTTTTGTTATTTATGAATGAATTCCTACTTCTCAAGCCTGTCTGATGGAAAAACTATAGCATTTGACGAGATGAAAAGTTCTCTTCCAATAAGACAACGCATACGTATGTTGTCTCCATGGTGAAGTTCTGTGAACAAAAATACGAATTGGTTCCACATCTACAATATTTCTTATACTTAGCAGCGTCCGACTATTTTTTGTTTACGAACTTGAAAATTTGATAAGATGAAGGGGAAGTTGGCTACAAGTTCATCACTGAAAAAAAAATCCTTATTATGTAGAAGGTATACTTTGTCTAAGGTATATTAAGCTAAAAAAAAGAGTAAAAAAAGACTGAAAAAAAATAAATTCTCCCAAACCAATGAACTTTCTTGTCGTGGCCAAGTACTTTAGCTTAGTCGTCAAAAAAAATTTCTGAAAAAAATTGTTTTTTTTTTTTGGTTTGTTTTATTAGCTTTCTTAATAAATATTAATAATTAAATGATTATTGAACTTGAACCATTTTTCACAGCGATCAACATTTTTATGTAAAATTTTACAAGTTGATACAATGCTTTATGTATTAAACAAACTTTGATAACAAAGGAAAAAAACAACAACAACTCTAGAATATAGACATATGTTTCGATTCTTAAAATCTCATCAGTATATTTTTGGTTGATGTCTACGTCAGCACTCAAATTGCACCCGCCATATTAATAAAAATCAATCGAAAAGGTAATTTTTAATTTCAAGCTAATGTGGTTAAGTTTTAAGTGAATTTTTAAGATCACACCATTGCGTTGAATTTTTTCAATTAGCTGTACCGTTTTCTTTGTTTTGTTTACATCATTAAAGCGAGACGCCACGTGAGTGGATTAAACCGTAGTTCTCCTTTGTTATCGCAGTTTCTTAAATTATTTGTTTATTGTTTATTGTATCAACTTGTAAAATTTTACATAAAAATGTTGATCGCTGCGAAAAATGGCTAAAGTTCAATAATCGTTTTTTTTTGAATAAAATTGACTGATTTTAATAAATAAATAAAATTTGTTTCTCAATTTATTTTTTTTTAATGTATGCAGCTTTTTTCATTTCAAAAAAAAAAAAAAAAAACAGTTTATGACTTATAATAAAACTATGTTTTGAGTATGTATTGTATGTACGTATATTACAATTGTATGGAATGCTGTTGTAGTATGTGTATTTTTTGTTGTTGTTGTGAAAAGTGTAGAAAAATTTTCGATAGCATAATTACAAGAATATTTTTAGCAAAGTTGAAGTTTTTTAGATTTTTTTTTTTTTGTATTTTGATATCACATGATTAGTGAAAATGCGATTTGGGCTTTTGTTTTCTTTTTATTTAGCGGTATAGATCAACAATATTCGTTTATATCTCTGATATGTTTCTAATAGGCTATGTATGTAACTATGTTATGTATTTTATTTATATATACACAATTGTATATATGTAGTTTTGGTCTTAAATACTCACAAGTACCACTACATACGTACATATATATATACATACAGCTCTATCCGGAATAGTATGTCTGGAAGTTTTTGTTCCTCAATCAATAATTTTATACTTATATGAGTTCAAAGAGTTTCAGCGTTCTATTCTTGATAGAGCCAGTAGATTAACGATTTTGAACTGTACAAAAAAAGCGTTTGTTATTTATATTTGTTATTTATTTTTATTTTTTTTTTTTAAAGTTCGGATTATTTTCGCGTAAAAAGTGAATTATTAAATCATGTGTAATTTTACAATAAAAACATTTTGTTTTGTTATTATTAAGAATACTATATATGCGTATGTGCTTAACTTTTGTATTTACATATATAAATAGTCCAGTGTCTTGAGGTTTTTTTTCTGAAATTCTTTCGACGTTCATGAATTAAAAAAGATGAGCATGAATAATATTTCTGAAGATAAATATAAAATGTATATTGACCTTGTTTTGGCTGCTCTTTGTTTTTCTAATAATAATAATAACGCTTGGGCTTGGTCAGTTTTGTATTTCCGCCAATATTTTCTCAAAAATAGGCCATTAAAACAGTAAAAATTTATATAAATAAATTTTATTTTTTTTTTTTATGCTATAGGCTTAGGTGGTATCATGCCTCTAATAAAAACTTCATTAAACTCTCTAAATCTATTTTTTTCTTATAAATCAGTCAAATTGTTTTGAAAATATTTTGAATTTTATAGGTCTCGGGTCAATGTGTTTGGCGAAAAAAATCTCTGCCTTATATGCTTTATCTTCTAACAGAGCATATGATCTCCTCAGCACTCTTCCAACGTCCATGAACAATAGTGGGTGCTTACAATTCTCTCCAAAATATTTCCGATTAAATAAATTGGAAATATAAAAAGCAGCAGAAAAAAATCAGTAAAAATTTCAGTATTTACCTTCACAAACATTATCCAAATTTTTCTTTCTTGTACGAACTACGCTGTTTTGACTACAGACACTGGACTAAAATTATATATTTGTTATTTTTGTAAGCAGAGTGAATCAGTATTTTTTTTTACAAAACTCCTTAATCTATTTAGTTTAATATATAATACTTTAGTAACAAATGAATTTTTACATTGAACTGTATTGAACTCAAATGTTCGAGAGTGTCTCTGAAGTATACTTTTTATTGGGAACATATGGTTTCAGAGCTGAAATAATAAATCAATATATTTTGAAGAAATAGTTTCTCCAAGCTTCTTAAAAAAAAAAAAAACTTAAGTAAGTAGAAAATATAACTTGAGATCAATTGTTTTATGAAGTGTTTGAATATATTTCGTAATCAAATAAAATTTTAATATGTGTTATTTTCGAAATATCCCGACACATAAGCTTACACTTTACTCATGGTATAAAAGGTACGAGACAATTTTTTTTTCAAAATTTCATAATAAAAGTAAAAATGTTCACATAAAACATAATTATTTTTGCCTTATTTAATTTAAATTATATCATTTCATTTTGCATTTTAATTAAAATATTTGCGATTGTTTTTATGCAATATTTTTTAAATAGTCACGTGCGGCTTTGATTTCAATGATAAATGGAATGAAATTTCAATGTTTACCACTTAAATGAAAACTGGCCTTCGAACTAGTTTACTTAAGTGTGGACAGTTTCAGAGATATGAAGCATTAAATCTTCATCGTATGGCATTATTAATTTTTTATTGATTTATAATCCCTATGTCCTCAAAACTGCATATAAAATGGATTGCCTTTGCAGCCATATAGACTTTTGATCAAAGTGACAAAAAATCGAAGTAAAAGTTTTGCCGATTTGACCGGAAACTTTTTTTTGCACAAAATGTGCGGAGTACTTTAATTTTTTAGTGAGTTTTCAAGAAATTACTGCGTGCGGGCTAAAATCTATGAAATTGCTATTGAAAACTATTATCAAAAGACTAGGATTCGGAATTTCATCAATTGGGACTTAAAAAAATTTTTGAAATGTTAAACTCCAAATTGGAGTCGAATCGCTTGCACACCCACGGTTTTCTCCAAATTTAGCCTCTTCCTGCACTTTTTTCTGTTTCCAAACTTGAAGAAATAGTTCGGTGGTAAAGATTTGGCTCGAATAATAAGCTCATCATAGAAACAAACAGATCGTACTTTTCTATAGGTCTACAGTCTAGAAAAATCTTGGATCGAACTGAAAGGCCACTCCTTTTTTCACTGTTTTATTGAATTGCTCTTGAATTTTTTTTAAATGATTTTTATTTTCTTTCGATTTGACTTCTCTCATTGAAAATCTACACCAAAATATAAAAAACGACCTCCAGAAAATTTCTTATGTCTAACAGTCTGGGGGTAATTTCTTGTAGTTCTGCGTGTTTAAAAGCCGCACACTTTTGAAAGTTTTTGCCCTATACTTGTGGTTTTGAAAAAAAAAAAATTTTATACAAAAGTCATGATTTTAAATTATTTTTGACCGAAAGAAAATAAATTATTGAACTTTTTTTTTTAAACATATTTTTGATTCATAAAAATTACGATTTTCTTACATTGCATTTGTTTTATATTTATTTATTTATTTTTTTAACTTTAGTGTTATTTCGTGGGTAACTAATCAATCACAGATAAAAGCCATCAATCATCATCTAACTACAACTTCAATTCTTAATTTTATATATTTATGTCATACTTTTTTCATATTTGAATTTACATATATTTTCTGAGTAATACTCCGATTATAGTGGATTTCACGGTTAATGTCCTGCTCGAAAAATAAAGTATGCTAATGCTTTCCGAAGTTCCGAAATCCCACAATGTTTGACCAATAAATTGCTAATCTATAGGACAACTTATTGGAAAAATTGGGCAGGGAATTGACATACATTATTTTTTCGAGTTGGATATAATACGTGAAATCTACCATATAATTTGCATTTAATATTAACAATAACAAATCTATAAAGTAGAAAAAGCTTTAACGTAGCTACATAAATATTAATATTAAAATTGTCTTTTTTTTAAATTAACGTCATTTTGGAGATATAGAACCAAATCGTTTTTTGTTTTTTATTTAAATTGATATTTTAAATGACAAAAAACTTGAGAAATTGAAAGTTTTGAAAATAAAAGAATTTTCGGCCAAGCAAAGTTATAAATAAAAATAATTTTATGTCATGTTGTTCTTCATGGTTTTGAAAATAATCTTTCAATTTTGTCTTGAGCCATTATGCGCTAGTACGGTATAAAAATTAAATTACTTTCAATTTATCAAATGATATTTCAAATACCAAAGTTTTCAAAATAAAAGGAATTGAACGTAAGTGCAGTATGCATATGAGTTTAATTCCACGTTCATATGCATTTTGTATTGCTTTCAAAAACATCTTCAAAGTATATGTTTTCTTTTTTCTTCTTAAGTGAATTAATTTTCTTCATTTACTGTAATAAAAATATGAATACAATTCATATACCTAAAGCTATTTTTAAATTTTAATTAATAATTTAAATATACAATGTAAATTTTTGCTGATTCTCTCCATCGTCTTATGCATAGATTTGGATACAGATACAGAGTTACACATACAAACACTTATTGAACTAACACATCAAGCAAGTAACATTATCACTAGAACCTTGTTTTGGGGAATTTTCTTCAATTGTTTAATTTTTAAGAGGCTTTTTTTGTTAGTTTTCCTATGAATACATAGATCTAAAACGTTTAATTTAGTTGTTTTATTTTTTAACTACAAAAGCACATTTAATAACAAAATATTTTGACTTTGAAACAACCTGATGTTCGAGTACTTAACTATACGTAAATGCAAATAAAAAAATACAGTTAAGAAAAATTAAGTTTAGAATGCATCTAATAAATACAATACATTGTGCCTTAGGTTACTACTTGTTATTTTAAGTAGAGAAAAATTTGGTTTTCATTAATTTGTTATTATAATAAGTAAAAGAAATCACATTTTTTTTTTTTTAATTTAAATGCTGATATTTTTATGCAAATCAAAATTCTTTGAAGAATTTTTTTTATGGTAAATTACCAAAAGAAAAGTACGATTCTTTCGCACACGCTGACGAAGAAGTTTAATGAAAAAAAAAAATTAAATAAAATCGGATACTCTAACGATTTAGTTAAAATATTACGTAGATTTTATTAAAATAATTTATGAAATATTCATACATAGTATGTATGTAGTACAGTGAAGGGCACTTAGTGCCTCAATTTCTTCACATTGCTCTAACCGTTATTCGACGCACAACCAAGCGAAAAAAAATTCCCAGAATTTCAACGCTATCGAGGCACAAAATTCACAGAATTTCAACGCTATCGAGGCACAAAATTCGCAGAATTTCAGCGTTGACTTGAATTCAAATGAAAACAAAAACAAAACACAAAGGCATAAATGACGTAGAATGTAGCAATTGTTTTTGTTTGTAGTGTAATTTGTTTTTTTTTTTGTGCTAATGGCAATTTTGGAAATGAAAGTAAAAAAAAACTTTAAAATTTCGTTTGTTGTTGCTTGATGTTGTTGTTTTCCTCTTTTGTTATATTTTTGTGCCCACCACTGATGTAGTATATCAGAATATGTCCAACGCTTAGAGTCTAAGTGGTGGGCATGAAAATCTAACAAAAGGGCGAAACAACAACATTAAGCAACAACAACGAAATTTTTAAGTTTTTTTTACTTTAATTTCCAAATTCACTAACAGCGCAAAAAAAAAAAAAAAAATTGCACTAAATACAAAAACAATCGCTACATTCCTCAAGACACAATGCGACGAAGCGCTAATCCCTTTGTTTGTTGTTTTCATTTGAACTCAACTCAACGCTGTGCCTCGATAGCGTTAAAACTCTACGAATTTTTTTTCGCTTGCTTGTGCGTCAAATAACGGTTCGGGCAATGAAGGCAGATAGGGACTCTACATGCACACCACTGGCTTAGACGAAAGTCAGGGTGATCCCGTAAATAGATTTCTCACTTTGTGCCTGAAGCTTAAAATTTTTCTTGAGACTACTACGAACCAAACTGAGGCTTATGAATTCTAAACTACTTATTCGATGAAATCAAGCTGAATAGAAGCATCTATTTTGGAAAAAGGTGAAATAGATTCTAGATCTAGAACGGAGTTTGAACTTGCCAAAAAATGGGCTTACTAAGACGTAAAAAAAATCTCCATAAGGTGCCAAGATATAGCGTTTTAGGTAATTTAGTCGTATAGCAGGTGCCACACCATGTTGTGAAACCATGCCCACAATTTGCATGTGGCTAAAAACGCTAACAATACACATCCGAAGAGGTGTTTGTTTGTGAGCGCATAGGCTTATGTTCTAGCGCTTCCCAAAAACAGAGTATGTATTTTGAACATGGAAATATACCTCTGTTTTAAACTAAATCGGCTTGGAAAGTAATTAAAAATAAAATAAAATCCGTTTTGGGTACGTTAGAACTAAATCTAGGCATGTGCTTGTCATTTCTGAGGAGGAAGACATTTCGAATGTTAAGAGTTAAACATTGAAAAATTATGAATTGAATAATATATATCAGCATTATTTAAAAATTAATTGATAAAAATGATTTAAAATTAACAAAATTGAGATTTTTCAAAATAACGGGAGTCATTACAAAATTGTTACAACTGCACTTTTTTGCATAGATATCATTACCGTATAATTCCTGAATAATTTTGAGAAAAAAAAACCGAAATCTGACATATGATGAAGATGTGTCAACTTACTTAACACTTTAATAATTAAAACATAACATACTTCTGTATAAATGTTCCATTCAATACAATAATTTCTTAGAGTTAAAAAGACAAATGCAAATTATAATGATAAATTCATTTGAGTTTAGTTACAAATGAACCCTAATTTATTGGTTATTGAAGCAAATTTTGACCACACAGGCCTTTGATAGCCGACTACCGATATTTATTGCTACGCTAAGATTGAAGTACTAGCAATGACCTTTCAAACGATATAAATATCATTATAACACGCATTTTCCAAATAACAAAACTATATATTTTTTCATATATCAAGCTCTAGGGACTCAGGTACCATGATGCCTGAGCAAAAAATGTTTTTTTACTGGAACAGACTTTGCAATTGAGAAACATATTGCTAGTGTGGAAAATATGTCAGTCACATGTCAAAGTTTACTTTTAAAGTATGAGGCAATTATTTACACTATAGTTCATCTAATATAAAATTCCGTCAGAACAGATTTTGAAATTGCTAAGGGAACTATCGGGTTATCATATGCATGAAAAATTTGCAGATGCAACAACAATTTTTTTAATTATTTATTACCTAAATAAAGAGTTTTTACATTTTTGAAACAAATGTTCTTGGGTATGTAATTAATTGCGTAAAAAATGTTACTTTCTTTAATAGAAAATATTAATGGCAAGTATATCGTTAATTATATTTGTAACTATCAACTTAATTATTTTATTTTAATTAATAACATTATTTGATTTGCTTTAAGCCTTACTATAATACATTATTCATTAGTTTATTTATATATATATAATATTCCTCGCATGTAAATATATGTATATAAGATTTGAACATATTTTGGTTGGCTTTTAATGTATCGAAATGTTTGCCTTGTAGAGATGCAGTTTTGTTTTCTTAAACACGTGGCATTTATTCGTAATAGTATATAAATAATTTCATTTTGTTTCTCTGAAGTATAGTATTATTGCAATTGCGGTGTATATAAAAGATTTAAATTTAAGTTCAAATCTTTTGACGAATGTAGTATTTCATAGATGCAGATTGTTCTGTACAAGTATTAAATATACAATAAAACAAAGACTGAGAATGTCTATCGAATGCATATTAAAAATTTAATTAGCTAAATTTTTGTTTTCATTTTGAAATGGAATACACTGTAAAAATAAATTTTCTTTATCTGTTTGTCTTAAGTGTATTTGTGTGTGTGTGTGTGTCTGTTGTTGTCATGTAGTTGTGTGTATTTTGTATTAGTATTAGTATATAAATTTTAACAGTTTGTAATTCATTGCTTTTCGATTCCATTAGCCATAAGCTGTGATTTATGGTAATTTTTTTATTATTGAGATTTAAGCGTCTTCAAGTTTGTTTACGTTTCCTTGCTAATTGCTACGAAGGACTAGTAGCATTACCGCCCATATCAGATTTTTCATTTGAGCTTCCCTGTTGCAGCAGTGATCGGTTCTCATCGCTGGATCCAGCATCACCACCAAATCCAGCGGCCACGCTGCCGCCAGATTCTTCGCGTATGTTAACGTTTGATGTAAAAGTTGTTTCGGAGTCTGAAAAATAGAATGGAATTTATAGTTGATGAAGAGTATCATAAGCAACAAATAATAGACTGCGTTCCAAAACTCATCTAATGCGCATTCGATGCAAAGTCAAAAGTTGCTAAAGTTTCACAAAAAATCCACTACGATGTAAAGAGTTTCAAATTGCATCAACAGCGTTGTTGATGCGCAATAAATACGCAAAAAATACATCGCTATTGATTTCGATGCTTTCAGCATAAAACAAAATGGAATCTCCAGAAATGTATTTAAAATTAAATATTGCTTAGTTTTTTTGAGCATGAAAAGAAAATCTTCGTTATTTCTAGTGGAAAATGAATTTTAATTATTATTTTGGGCATTCCAAAATGTATGCAAAGTTCAGGGTCTTATCGTAGTTACATATGTATCAAATGGGTAGTGTTACCGCATCAACATTTTTTTGTACGCGTTTTGGAACTCAGTCATATACTAACAATAAATATTAATTGTATTACAGTGAAATCTAAAATATTTGGTCGTCTCAGCATTGAAATAGAAACGTGTTGTGGAATTGTTCTTAAAATGTGCCGTGCAGATATTTTTGCAATATTACTACAGTGCAGGCCAAAACCAATATATATTTTTACCTTGTTACTATTGTATTTCACTTACAATTGAGTAGCCAATTTCAAAAAGAAGCACAACACTTATTCTATTTACGGAATTTACCTTTTTATTATTAAGAGTCGAAATTTGCCAACTGGGACAGAAATTGACCAGTAGTCGAATATTAACGATAAGTTTAATGTTTATTCATAAGAAATAAATTTTTTTAACTAGGCTTATATGAAAGAAAGCTTTCAGTATATTTTGAGACTCAACATTCAAAAATCACAAAACCCATTTCCAGCCCATTTTAAGTTCTTAATGGTCTCAAAGCTAATAAATAAAGCTTTCATATAAGCCTAATTAAAAAATGTGTTTTTGAAAAAATTGAAAAATATTTCTAAAAAAAAAAATTTTTTAAGCAACATAGTACTTTTTTTTGTAAAGATCATGAACAAATTTATTGGAATAATTCACTACGATTCCTAACTTTCAAATCAAATCCAAGTACTGAATTTTCAAAAAAAAGTGCGTAGAAAAAATGCCCAAATTTTACACCTCTGGATTTTGGAAACTAAAACGTTGGAGCAAAATCCTCCCGGAATTTAATAGATCTCTACTAGAAATACAAATAACCAAAATTTATCTTTTTTCCATACCTAAAGTATTCTATCGAAAAGTAAATCGTAGAATTTTGTATAGGGCAAATTATATATTATTTCAGTAGCCGATTCTCAGAAACAAAACATCATGTTGAAAAGGCCTGCAATGAATATTTTCTTGTGCCATAATTTTCAATCTTAAGCGTTTTGAATACTTTCTATGCTATCTTGCTTATTGGTCAGCTATCCTAAGCAGTAAAGTGCTGCCGTTTTCCTGTCCTGTTTGGTCTCCCTTACCCAACCACCATGAGAGGCGCATCTGCCTATTGCACGGATCGGTGACCAACTGCCCTAAGTTCTTGAGCCACGATAGGACGATCAAGTTGCGATCATACTAACATTTGGTTTTTTAACATCACTAAAGTTCAGAGGCGTAACAAGAAGGTAAACGGACTTGTAATCATAGAATTGCATATATCAAGTCTTAAAAACTGAAAGTGTCTCAGAGATAGTTTTGGATAGTGATGAATTTAGCAATAACTCGGAGCTTAGCGAACTAGAAAAAAGTTTAAGTAGAAAAGTCACATTTAGCATAATTCATCTACGAGTACTACGTGGTATTGGCAAATTATTCTATCTGGAGTTGGCTTTAATAAGATGGTATATATTATTTTGGATTTCAATCGAATGAATTTATAAGACAAATTGTCATATTAGTAGTATGTATTTAGTGAATGTGAATTATTGTGCTGGTTACTTTTCTAATACTGCAATGTATAATCAAAAGTGCAATGAAAATGTCTTTAAAAAGCTTAAAATAAGACACACATTTCATACTTTGGATAGAAAAATTTACATTTTCATTTTGACGGCTCCGAAATCGGTTACCAACTGTTTTACTTCGAAGCTCTTAAAGAATCGTAAACATTGAAAACGAATTTCTTTTGACGAACTACAAGGCTGCGTCATATGGTACTATGTTTAGATAAAAATATGGCAAAGTTTATTAAAATGTATGAAAATAATGAGGGTGTTCCTGAAAACGCGAAAAAGCCTCGAAAACTGCGTAAACTGCGAAAACTGAGCACATTTTCGAGCCTCGAAAATAATTTGTGTGAAGACAAGTCTGCTCAATTCTCGAAAACTTTCGAGGCAAATTAGTTGAGCAAGTAGCCTCGAAAAGTCGGAAAGTGAATCAGTGTTGCCGTTTGTCGAAACGTCATAAGTAAATTGTTTATAGTATTTTCTTCAATAAATTGAATCAATTTATTTTTTTCACTATTTTGACATAGAATTTGATGAAAAATTTAATTACTTTTCAACAAAATCAGTCATAACTAAAATAGTCGACGTTTTGACTAAAACACTGCAGCACGGCATAACTGATCGAACTGTCAAATTGCCATTGCTCAATCATTTACGCGTTTGCATTGATAGGGGTGTTCCCGAAAGCAAGCTCGAAAACTTTCGAGTTTTCGCGTTCAGAGGAATACCCTTAATATAACTTGGACATCAAATATAATATATAACATACACACAGAGAAAAAAAACAGCGCTACTTTGAAAATTTTTTGTTTGTTTTTGTTCGTTTTGCATTTGTGATTTTCATTAAAAATTGATGTATGCAGATTTCGAATTCGGGGACAGGAATACTCCTTGAAACATCAAATTAAAAATCAGAATAATGTTGTAGATAATCAAAGGCACTCACTTTAACCTTACACACTAGCAACGTCTTGTGAAGCTAATATTTATGTAAGTAGCTAAATTAGGAACAAACTCTTCTTTCCTTACCTCGAGGAGTTGTTAAATTTGTTTTGCATTAACTTGCTCAAATCTTATTTTAACTGAACTACCCCAATGTAGATGTAGCATATGTTCTACTTACCCAAACTACTGTCTCTATTCGTTGAATCGTAGCGACTGTCGCCGGACATGTGTGAGGCAGCAGCTGAACGTGCCAGCATTGGTTTTACCTGTCGTAGTGCTTGCTCTTCGGGATAACGCCGTGTTTGAAACTTGGTAGGTTTCGATTGTAGCGATGCCGGTCCCGAACGTTGATACGCCAGTGTACGATGTCTTAAGGGTGGTGGGGATATTGATTTTGCTAAAACTGAGTGAGGTATTTTGTTCGGTGAGTAGTCGCTACCGGATTCACCCTAATTAAAAAAATAGAGAGTTTATGAGAAATATTTTTGACAGTGTATGCCAAAATTTACGATTCAGAATCTATGATTTGGTACCATTTTTGAAATTATCACTTGTATTTACCATAACCGTTCCATTGTCAGACACTCCAGAGCCAGACATATTATCTGCTAAGAGACGCTCACTTTCGGGATCAGCTAATACTCTGGAAACGTCCGATTTGTTCTTCAGTATCGATTTAGAGCGACGATGATGCTCAAGGTTTGGCGATGCATCAATTGAGTCGATTGAAGAGGAATGTTTGCTTTCGAACTTGGCTGAAATGAGAAACGAACAGAAAACGTAATCTGTCTTAATTTTGATACCTGAATCACCATTCCCTACCCTTGGCTCCAACATTTTGCAGTCCAAACAAATGTTGATTGATCAACTTGGTCGCCGTAGCTAAACTCTTCGTTGGCATAAAGGATGAACGTTTCTTCTTTCCTGCAACATTACATGTAGCTGGACTACCTTCCTGACCTAAGCTTTCCTGCGATAGTTTCGACTCCTCGAATCGCGCTCGAGGTTTCGCAAAACCAATCGATGCTGTCGTTGTGAAACTTTGCTGAAAACGCGTCTTACGATGCTTCGGCATCGGTGTCTCATTCAAACTGACGCGACTTCCACGCTCTTGCACATCGAAATTCTGATACACCTCATCCATTGGACTGACACCGCCAGCAGCGAGACTCCGTAGCGCCGTATCACCTGACGCGCTTTTCTTAACATGCGAACGTATCATGCTCGAGGAAGAAGAATTCGTTACGCCCGCCATTACTAAACTCACAGACCCTGTTCCCGGCGTTACCACGTACGCTGCGGTTGCGCTGCTGGTAGCGTCTTTTTCCATCGGATTTATGTACAGATTATCCATATCAATGTCTAGGGCACACGCCTCATCGGCCAATTCCGATGTGAGGTCACCCTGCGACAGGAATGGATGCGTTTGGCAACTAGCGTAGGTATCCGAACTGTCAACACTGGCTAAATCGGCATTGTTGTTATTGTTGCTCAAATTGCTGATGAAATTGCTAGTGAAATTATTGGCAAGCATGTTGCCAGTGCTCATGGCAACCACCTGGCATACACCAATAGAGGTCGTGTTGAAATTGTTATTGTAATTGTTGTTGAAGTTATTATTGTACGGTGAGCCGCCAGTTCCAGAACCCGTCCCAGACCCGGATGTGGTGACGAATGGTGCATAACGCATTGGTGTTTCGAGTGGCAGCGCGATTGTGGTTGATGTGGTGGTGCCATACGACGAAGTTGTCGAAGACGATTGTGAGATTGGCGCGGCAGTGTTGAGTTCACCAACATGTGTCGCTCTTCCACCAATGGAGAAAATCACATCCGATCGTAGATCAGCAGCTAAACCGACCGAAGGCATGCGACCACTTACTGTAATGGGCACTTGGTGTGGAACAACTGGCGGTGGGGGCGCCTGCAACCCATATTGATTGGCCCGTTGACCTTGGCGTATGATTTCTGTGGCAGACATACGCATCTCCAAGCAAATGGGCTTGTGGAAGTCAGAGGTTGGAAGTGAAATAACACCTTCAGCATCTGTGAACTCCTTAAAGTCCTGCGAAAGAGATTAGAAGTAATCATTTCTGGTTGGAGGATTTTTTAATTCACACGTAATAGAGTCAGTAGGTACACTTTTCAGATAAGTCTTGTATAAGCGTTTGAAAATAAGGAACACAAAAACGATAGCTGAAAGAAAGATAATTAAAAAATCATAAAACAATAAATTTAAATAGAAAATTTTCAGTAAGAAATCAGTTGTATGACCGAAAAAGAGTCATCTGAATCGGAACTCAGGTGCTTATGCAAAAACTTGATGTGGTTGGGAACCTTCATACGCTTTCAACTTTCTTTTGAAATGGATGAATTTCAAAACGTCAATTGCAAAACCAATGTGAAAAGTTCCAAATACAAAATAAACAATGCAAATTATTAACAATGCAAAACACTTTTCCATCAAGTAACGTATAGACAAATTAAAACTATCTCTTGACGCGGCCAAACTGGACGGCTTGGAGGAGTTAGTTTTTTCATGATTTTTATATCATACACTCAGAAAATATTTATTTCATGAGCAAAATCAGTTCACGGTCACACCCACCATCCACTCAAATAAACCATTTAACACGCTATATTGAGAGAGTTACTTGAAGTGTAACATATTTCTTGTAAATACCAGAAATAACTCGGACAAGCTCTGGACAATAACGCAATACTGAGAGAGATATGAAAAGTAATGTTACTAAATTTCAGTCGATGGAATGAACTGCTCACACAGGCACAAGTTTAAGAAACACAAAACAAACAATAATTACAGAAATTATTGAAAACATTACTACTGGAATCGAAATATCGGAAAGTAAAGTTGACTGCTTAAATAAGGAGTAACATATTACTCTTCACAACATAGACATGAGGTTTAGCTAAGAAGTAACTGGGATTGGTGTGGCATAACTCACCGAATTCGGAAAATTTTGTGACAAAACATTGTGTGCAAGGCCGAATCGCCCATCAGTTGCCGACAAGACCCGATTTCCATTCAAATCAAGTATGTAAATCGATATGGCAACAAGCATCATAGTGAAATCCTCGAGGCAGCAGGAAACACTCTCTGGGATAAGTCGTTCGCTTGTGATCATGCGCGGTTGAAAAGTTTTGTAAAGGTACTATGCTCCGACAGGAAATAAATTACGCAAAAATAAAAAATTGCTGCAGAGTTTCAAGCTAACTTTTTTGAGAGCTTTTGACCTGCTACCTCCGAAAACAAACAGCATTTTCTTCTATAAGGTATAGTAAGATTCAGCCATGGTGGGATTAAGTTGATAAAAGTGAATGTGGATGAATATGTTGGACTATAGTACTTCTAAAATAACCGAACGTTGAGAACGCAACATTATTTTGTCAGGCTGAACGGAGCTTGATTTCAAGTTGACTCAAGTTTTTTTCTCCCCGTGTAAAATGTGCCTTGCCCCCCCCCATAGTCGGCGCTTATTCAAATAATCACTAAGTTGCGCATTGGCTGAAATTCCCTTTGCTTACTATATGTTGAGATTCGAAGTCATAGTTTTTCAACAAATATGCGTTTACAGAAAGACAATAAGACCATTAAAAATGAATCTTAAGGTACTGCACCAAAGGAGTACTGCAAAAGTGCTTAATAAATCTCCATAGTTTGTTTTCTCAAGTCAACGTTAAATATTTCAGAAACTAAGTTGGATGTTAGAAAAATTCTTGAACCATTTTTGCTCAGTACATTGACTTCTATGTATAAGACCCAGTGCTAAAATTTGTGTGGGGAAACAAAAGGACTTTCTTCACAACATTAGTATGTGCCCTCAAAAATCACAGCGGTAGGTGTGTCCGTGAACTGATTTTGCCCATTTTCAAGATTACCGAATTTTATTCACTACTCTTGATTGGTTTTCCCAGTAATCATGATTTCCACAGACAGACAGACGGACGTAGCTTAATCGATTCAGGTGAAGACGCTAATCAAAGGCAATGAGAGGGCAAGTTCATATCCATGTAATTGTGCAACAATACGTATACACAAATGCTTACTCGTTTCTCTCAAATGCGCTCTTGTTAGATCTTAGTCAGCGTTTACACGAGGAATCTCTTGCCGCAAAGTTTCCTTGTTTGTAGGCAAGAAGAGAAAAACGAAAGGGTTGTGTACAGAATTTTTCGTACCCGCAAATTCTCTTTCGTTCTGTTCGTTAGCTTATATTATGCTTTGACCCTACGTTTGTTGTGGTGGATCGACGCAGTAACTGATTTGATATTCACAAGCAGAAAGAAATTATAGTTTTCGCGTGTAAACGCAAATCAAATTCACAAAAAGGGAATTGACAAGAATTTGTTTCATCGAATTTCCTCGGGTAAACCTTGACTTACAGAAGAACTTGTGCCCATCATTGACCAAGAGCAGTGGTGCCCACTACCACAAGCAACGATAAGCATGTGTTGACGATTTTTTATACGTGTAAGCTATTTAACGCTCCTCAAGCGCCTTATGGTTCTCAATTTTACGCTCTTTGAGCGCCTGCTCATTCTCTGGGCAGCACCGATTTATACTTCCTCCTTCTATGCGTTACAAACGGAATAACAAAGTGATTATGGGTATTAATCTAAGTGCGCAAAACTCTTGCAAGCTGTGCAAGTTGTGTAGTTTTGTGCTGTCGTAAACGAACTGTCAAAAATCGTATGAAAAATTTTTTGAACAAACTAGAAAAGTTTGCGCGACAATTCCGTCACTCTCTTTTCCCATGCGATTCTCTCAGCAAAAATTTATTGTTTACACATTTTGTATTCGTCACTCTCTTTTCCTATACGATTTTGTCACAAAAAAATGCCATGCTCATCAACTGCCACAAATTGCACAAAAGGGGCGTTCGTACAACACATCGCGCAAAATTGCCTATTTGCACAAATGGGAAACTTGAGCGTTTAGATGAATACCAAACTTAGGGTATAAAAACTATAAAAGTTGCATTTCTCTGAAGGAAAAAAGTACTAAAATTATGCCCGAAGGAAAACGAGACTGGATTTATTAGTCAATGCTTGCAATTTTTAAAATTCGCAGTGTCAAGAAAATTTGTAAATCTTATGTCAAATATTATTAATTTTAAAATTAAAAATTTTTCGGAAGAAATTTCAAACCAAAACTGAAAATTAAATAAAACTACACTTTTCACGGGATTAAATGTGAAATTTCTGTTAAAAAATCAAGTTTTTTTGCTTTGGGCACAGTTTTTAACATTTCTCCTTTAGAGATCTGATCTTTTGTAATTTTTTTATTTATTGGGTATATTAAGCTTCTATTAAAAATGTTAAATCAATTTTCATGTGATATATACGAACATTGCTATATAATTTAGAAAACCGGTTATTTGTAACATTTTTAAAACCAGATCTGATTGAAAAAAAAAAAAAAATACTTCAACGTTTTCTTTTACGTTTTTTGTTGAACGGAGCTATTTTTTTATTTCAAACATTTTTTCTTGAAACTTATAATATTTCTATCAAGTTTCTATATACTGATCACTCATATATTCTTAAAAAACCAAACGTAAGTTGCGAAAAAAGTAAAACGAAATTAAATCTTAGTGTTTCAAAAACTATTCTACTTATAATGTAGCAGTGTATGTCCTAGTACACTTAAATTAATACGACACACATGCTGTCTCAAATAAAATGTTATAAAAGGTTTCTATATTCTAATTATTAGGAAATCAATAACAATTACTAATTTATTGAAACTTTCCAAAATGCAAATAAAAATTATAAAAACATTGATGTGTAGAAACGAAAGGTACGAGTACTCACCTTGGGCAGCAAACAATTTCTGTATTTGCTTACATGTAAGTATCTAAAGTAATCAGCTTTTTTCGGAATTGAGTTCCGTTTTTAAAGTAATGCATTTCATTTTTTTATTACGAGCAAATAAATTCGCCTTTCCTTTTGTTTTTTTGGTTAAAATGGTACAACATAAAATTTCCACTACAAAAAATATCACTCTGGCAAAATTAAAAATTAAAAATTTGTGTGATAGGAGAAAATAAAAAATCGTTCCATACTGTTGTGGTGCATTTAAAAGATGCTATGAATTTTTGTTTTTATTTCGCATAGTGATTAAAAATATATATAATAAATACATATGTATATAGTAAAATTTATATATTAAATAGAGTACGTAAGAATGTAATGCTATAAGTTTTTATTATGGTAATTTATTTATTTAGTAAATCAATACGGCAACTTAAACTTTTAAATTACGGCAAAATTCAATTTTTAATATTATTTATGTAGAAAAGAAGAACTAAACTTGTAATTATTAAATAATTAGTTGTAATTATGATTACAAAGTGTAATTAAAGCTTTGTGAGTTTGAGTTTTACTTAATTATTCTTAGAATTTGCTATGTCTTTTCATTCGTGTAATTGAAGTATGTTATTGTAGTTGTATTTATAGTAATTGATTACTCTAACTAAAGAACTAAGTACTCGATTTGGTTTTAGTTTCAATTCAACGCGCTTAAACGCTATGCCCTCGTAATGGAATACATTCGCCTTGACATCCTCGCAATCCCTTTAAAAATAAATAAAATAAATAAAAAATTTGACATTTCGAAAAATAAAAGTAATCAAATAAAAACGGAAACATTTAATTGAAATGCTATGGAACATTTAATGAAAATAATGATAAAAAGTTTTTTTTTTTTTGTATGCAAAATTATACAAGAATGAACGAAATTTGTTAGTTTCAAAGTGTGATCAGTCATTAGGTAAACTTTTTTCAAGTCAGGGAATTTGTTATGTTTTCATTATGTTTCGAGTCATACTTCATATACAAAGTGGTATCTCTAACTGCAGGGACTTAAACATCTTAAAAAATACTTTGAAATAGTTATACCTAAGTGTTAGTTAGAGTTTAGTTAATGTACAATTTTTAGTGAAGTGATTTCTTGGTACGATTTTTTACATAATAATAATTACAAAGTCTTTTTGTGTGAAGAAAAACATTAGGTTTTTCTCATAATATTAACATGTGACTTGGTTCCATTGACGAAACTTTAGTCCATATACTATGTTTTTAATTTTTTTTAAGATAAATTTTGATAAAAAAGTATACCTCTCCTCAGAAAACTTATTTTTCTTTTCACAAACTACGGCTCACAATTTTAGCTTTTTGGTGAAAACCGTACTTGTATGCTGTGATCTACCAACGAGAAGTTTGAACAAAAGAAAAAAAAATGTTGGTCCGAAAAAATTTTTCTCTGAGTTCGAAAAAAATGTGTCGAGCCAATTCCCCTTACTCCCCCCATTTTCCCCACTCTTCTCACCAAAATATTTAAAAGATTCAATTTTTGTTTCTAAATATACCTATCCTTTGTAAAATTCTTCGCTATGTTTGAATTCTTTCCTGAAGTAGTCAGATAAAAAATTGGATTTGTTAAATATTTTGGTGAGAGAGTGGGGAAATGGGGGAGTGCGGGAATTGGCTCAAGAAAATTTTTTTATTATTATTTTAGATAGGTATATTTTGGTGAAAAGTGGGTGGAATGGGGGGAGTGAGGGGAATTGGATGAAAAATTTTTTTTTCGAACACAGCGAAGAGTTGTACATAAGAATTAGTGGGTCTGATATTCGGACCACTCCATGCGTGCTGCTGCCGAGGAAGTCATTGGTTTTCGACGCCCACAACCTCGAAACCAATGGTATGACCGTGTCGCGATGCGACTGCTGAAAAAAACGCCGCATACAAGAAGACGCTGCAGTCAGCCGCAACGCGAGCCGTGCGAGAAAACTACCGCGAAAAGAGGAAGGAAGAGAGGCGCATTTTCAGACGTAAAAAAAGGGAGCAGGAAAAGCGTGAGCGTGAGGAACTTGAAGTGTACCAGGGCAAGAAGGATGCACGAAAATTCTATCAACAAGTTAAGCGTCTAACTCAAGGTTTCAAGCTCGGAGCATCCACTTGTAGAGACGAAAATGGAAATCTGGCTACAGATACACAGAGTGTACTGAGGTTATGGAGGCAGCATTTCTCCAACTTGCTTACGGGCGATGATTCCACAAATTCCGCCCAGAGAGAATGCAGTACGATACCACCAATCGATGATAACGCAGTGGAAGTACCATCACCTAGCCATGAAGAGGTTCGAGCTGCTATCCAGCGACTCAAAAAAAACAAAGGAGCGGTTGCTGACGGCCTGCCAGCTGAGTTGTTTAAAGCTGGTGGCGATGAATTGATAAGGTGCATGCATCAACTCATCAGCAAAATATGGCTAGCGGAAAGCATGCCCGACTATTGGAATCTCAGCGTGCTTTGTCCTGTAATAAAGAAAGGAGACCCGACAATCTGCGCCAACTACAGGGGTATCAGTCTCATTTCCATCGCATATAAGATCCTCTCGAGCGTATTGTGTGAAAGATTGAAGCCGTATACAGAAACGCTGATCGGATCCTATCAGTGTGGCTTTAGACCTGGTAAGTCCACCATAGACCAGATTTTTACACTACGCCAAATCCTGGAGAAAACCTATGAATATCAAATCGACACTCACCATCTCTTCGTCGATTATGAAGCTGCGTTCGATAGCTCAGTGCGGGATTGCCTATACGCAACAATGTCTGAGTTCGGTATACCTGCAAAGTTGATTAGGCTCTGCAGAATGACGTTGAGCAATACGTGTAGCTAAGTCAAGGTAGGGAATGACCTCTCCGGAACTTTTAATACCGAGCGAGGTTTCAGACAAGACGACCCGCTCTCGTGCGATCTCTTCAATTTCATTATGGAGGGGATCGTACGAGAAGCCGGTGTGCATCATAATGGCACCATTTTCTTCAAAGGTGTTCAGCTCCTTGCGTACGCTGATGATATTGATATTATCGGTCGGAGTAAGAGAGATGTTACTGCTGCTTTCACTGCTATTGAAAAGGAATCAGCCAAAGTGGGTTTGACGGTAAACGAGGGCAAGACGAAATACATGATGTCTATTAACAACAATAAGAGAGCACGGGATCTAGACTCTCATGTTACAGCGGGCAACTGTAAATTAGAAGTTGTCAAGGAATTCATTTACCTTGGCACTGCCGTAACCAGCAACAATGATGTCAGTCTGGAGATTAAGCGGAGAATAACAATTGCTAATAGGTGCTACTACGGTCTCAGTAAGCAATTACGTTGCAGAGCTCTCTCTCGATCGACAAAGCTAACACTCTACAAGACGCTCATTATACCTGTGCTTCTTTATGGCGCTGAGGCATGGGTGGTTTCGACAACAGACGCAGCCGCTCTTGGGGTATTCGAGAGGAAAGTTCTCCGCAAAATCTTTGGTCCTGTTCGAGTTGGCGACGACTATCGCATTCGAATGAACCACGAGCTGTATGACCTCTACGCCGACATTGACATAGTTAAGCGTATAACAATACAGCGACTACGCTGGCTGGGTCATGTCCATCGTATGGATAAAGAAGCTCCAGCGAAAAAGGTATTCGAAGGGAAGGTCCCCGGTCAACGACGAAGAGGGAGACCATGCCTCCGGTGGATAGATCAAGCTGAGGAAGCCCTAACCGCGCTTGGCATTAACGATTGGAGAAGGCGCGCGCAAAACAGAGGCGCCTGGCGAGAGCTAATGAGGTCGGCCGTAACCTGACAACGGGTTGTTATGGCCATCTAAGTAAGTAAGTAAGTAAGTAAACTTTTTTTTTTGTTGGGGTGTGTAATCGAATCAATTAAAATGAAGGATTTACTACAGAACCACCCATATAAATATGCTGCCAAAGGTAGTGAGTGATTACGACAATTTTTAATCTGTTGGACGTTTATTCAAAGATACCTTAGGACAATACGATTTGAAGGAGTAATGATACTTTGCAGTTGGTGTGCCCCAAAGATTTCATTCACATCGTATAAAAATGTATATGTACATAATATTGTAGTTAAGATGAAACAGAGATAAGATATGAGCGAAAATTTGCAGTAATGATATAAAACTAAATTAAAACAAAAACAATGGTTTTAGAAGTGGGGAAGGGGGTTCTAGCGCGCTTCAATCTAATTAATGTGGACAATTTCTGATTTCGAATAAGAAACAGCAAACCTTTCAACAATAGTCAGTTTCACAGATAATAAATGCTGACAGCGCCAGTTTCAATCATTTTCTTAAGAGCCAAGAAGTTCTTAGGTGATGGTGGTGGACGTGCAAGACGCTTCATGTTATAATCACGTCCATGAAATTTGCAAATGCGTTCCTAAAATTCGATTATAATTCTATAAGTATTACATTGTTTTCAAATCTATTTTAATTTAATGTATTTCATACGGGCAAGTTACTAGCAACATCTTGATGATGTCATCAAATATTAACAATTTTGTTTCTAACATAAAAAGATAGCTTATTGGAATAAAAAAAAGCGCTAGTACTAGAGTGCTTAAGAAGCATGTGCCTTAGTTTTTTAAATATTTTTCTTATATTTTTCCTAAATAGGTTATTCGAATATTCGTCAGAAACTTTGTAAATATGAGGTGTCAAAATCTAACCATCAATATAGAGAATTCTTGAAGAGCACAACCGTATAAATGAAGATTTTAGTTTGAAGCGGGTTCAAGCATAGCTTATACTCTTTATCTTCGTTACCACTTCCGTTTCGAATATGGAAGTTTACGGTATGAGGTCGTGTTCCATAATATAATTTCCATTACTTCCGAAAAACCTGATATCTTTTAACTGTGTGATCATCGGAACTTGTGAATATCTATACATATTTTTTTAAAAAGTCAGCAACCCTGCACTATTTCGAATAAAATGAATGTCATTTGAAAGGTGGTTCAGTTACTGATAGCATTTTTTCGAGTACTTGATTATCTGGGTAGTAGAATATACAGAGTTTGATGTTAGCTTCCCTATTTATAAGCAATTGCTAAATAATTCAGTGCACTATTTTTTTTCAATTATTTTGTGTAAAAGAGTTAGTGGCTTATGCATACATATATGTATATAAGTAGTATATAAGTTTTCTAAAAAGACATGCGTTTTTTCTACAAACGAGATGCAGTCAATTTATGGTGTTTGTTAGTCTTATATGGAGACTAGCAATAACTTTACTAATTTATCATTCAAGTATCAGTTTCTATGGTTTGCACTTAGAATTTTAATTAATTTGTAAACATTCAGAAAGAAAAAAAAAAAATAACAAAAAGATACGCCACAATATTTTTTACATAACACAAAATAAACGCTCATTAAAAAGCCAATCGAAAATATACTTTAAAAAAATTTTACAAAATATTTGTAATCATTAACTAATGTAAGCTACCTTTGATGTGCAAAAACAGCATTCGAACTCCACCGGTACATCTTGATCCAGATTGTCCATTCTTTGGTTTTGTAAATTTTCGAGCGCAACCTGCCTTCGCAATTCGGCAACTTCCTATAAAATTATTTTATTTCATGTGATTTTTATAATAAATAGAGATGTAGAATTTACTTTTGCTGTTAATAAATTATTAAATAAAATAAAATAAAAAAAAAATATATATATTTTAAATTCTATTATAAGTATAATAAGATCGCAGTTTCATTCCAGAAAATATAAAATATATAATTATTTGCATTCCACATGTAGTACAAAGCGAAATATATTGTGTATCAAATTAAATGAGCCATACATGTTTACATATATATATCAAAACTTACATATATCGAACGTATAAATTTTGCACACTATATAATAAGTACATATAATAGACTGAGAGCTAGTAACATTGAAAAAAAAGAGTTGTTTTTAATTTAAGTTCGAAAATGTTCTGAAGTTTCGGTCGGATCTGATCATGAGTCTTTATGAGCAGCATAGTTTTCTTCTAATTATAGTTGTGTATATCAATTGATAAAGGAATCTGATAAAAGTTGCTATGGGGTCTTATCACCACACTACTTCATTTTTGTCGACTCAAAAATAAAGGGAGGACCTGGTTACACATTTGACTTTTCTACGGATCACTCCGGAGGAGCTATGAATTATTTTTTGAAATTTTCTTCAATTTTGTGTTTTTTGTAAGGGGACAGATAGAGTGTTAGTATTTTCCGGAAAAATATTGGAAAGAAAAATATAACTGGACCTGGTTATAAATATGAACCCTCTACGGGTCACTCCGGTGGAGCAATGAATTAATTTTCAAAATTGTTTTTGTTTTTGTAAGGCGACCCCATAAAGGGTGGCAGATAGAGGGTAGGTGTGTCAAAGAAAAAGCTTGGGAGAGTAAACATAATAGGAGTTGGTCCTACATTTTACCCCTCTAAAGGCATCTGAGAATAAGGGGGAGCCGATTTCATGATTTTACAAGAACTTCATTTTCGCAGGAGAACCCACCTAAGGGGTGGTGAAAGGGGGTAAGTATGTTGGGAAAAAATGTTGGAGGGCAAGAAATAATTGGATCTTGTCATACATTTGATACCTCTTGGGGGCAGCTTCGGGGAGATATTAATGATTTTCGATAGTTTAAGGACCATTTTCTAGTTTTCAAAACGGTGGCGGGTCCATCAAATGTTTTCTGATATGGACCAAATTTTACGTGGTAATTATTGGCACCAATACAAAACTTTTGGTTCCCGGGGAGCGAAGTTTGGAGCAACTTTAATATTTTGAACCACCCTAGTTTTCATCCGTTCAAGGTACAATTTTTTAAATTTAAGGGATTAATTATTACTTAATTACTCTTCTAAGGGATTGCATTGTCCCATTTCAGGAAAAACATTTTGCTGTACCCTCCGATGAGAAAGGCGAAAAATAAATTTTGAAAAAAGAGGACACACCCCCCTAACCAACAGGCTATTTTCCCTTTATTTAAGAAAAAAAAAATAACTAATCGCACCAATCGATGAAAATTATACGGCCTCTGATCTGATGACAAACGCAACGTTTCAAGATATTGAGAGCCGTAAAATGAATAAGTCCTTAAGCTTTGAATTACACTAATATTCATATCATTTTATAATAATTCCATATAAAACACAAACTATTTGGATTAATCCTTTTGCACATAGATACATGTAGTATGTGTGTATGTTGGTGCAAACTGTAACTTGAATTCATGTGAATACTTGAAAAGAACAACGTGAAGGAAAATCACATTAAAATGTAATTTTTTTTTTTTTCTCAAATTCTTTTATGATGAGACTTTTGCATTCACTCTGCAGTTGTTGCTGCCATTAAAGGTGGTGGTGGTGGTGCTGCTGCTGCTGCGGCGGTGTGGAAGAACTGCAAAATGAGTGGTTTTGTCTCATACCTAAGTGTACTAGAGAGATTTCTATCTGTTCTAGTTTCACATCAATTCATACTTTGTATGGACAAGTTCTTCACACCTGTTTGAAAAGGCATTCAATAGTGGATTACAGGATTTTAGTACTTCAAATTGCATGAGCGAAAAGTTTTCAAACACTGTATGGCAATAAAACTGTTTTATTCATGTTTTTATCATATAAAAATTTGTTATAATTTGTTTGCCTTACTAGGGCCAAATGCCACATACATTTTATTTAAAATTAAAAATCTTCTAATAGTCCGTAATATTATTCGTAATAAGGACGTTTCCTTAGACGTGAATCGGCAAAAATTCTTCGGGAAAAGGTTGACTTAGTTTTAAGAAGTCAAAAATCCAATCTGTATCTGCTGGCAGTTTTTTCGTGGCCTTTTAAAGAGGTCTTTCTTATTTGAAAAAAATTTTACCAAATCACACTGTTTTGAAATTTTCCTGAAGACCTCAATATTTTCCATAGTATGTACTTATCTATTTAGTTCTTGTTGATATTCTTGGTAGATAATTCTTTTATCAAAAAATATAAAATAAACTCCAAGTTTGTTGTGGCATTTTATTTACTTTCTGAGAGTTACACGAAACGAAATATAATTTTGAAAAAATTTATCAAGACTCATCAAATTGCATTGAAAATGACGTTTCATTTTCCCACTAATTCCCATTGATATCTCGAAAGGTTTTCCAGATATTTAACAAAGAAATTAAGTTTTTAACTATAAGTCAGAATACACCGACTATACTACAAACTTAATAAGTGTGAATTGAGCAAAATATGTGCTATGTAGTTGAGCATTGAGACATTTGTGCAGCTTTATTTGTTTGTGTATTATTTTTTACCTAAGTCTTGCAAAAGGCACATCCTTCCATAAGTGGGCTTTGCCACACTTAAAGTCTTTGTTTTCTTCCGCATCACGCATTCCTTTGCTCTTGCCTTTGTTTTAAATTCCCTAACCTCTATTATGGGTTTTCTACGTAAGTGCTTCCTTTGAAATGCAACTTTTTGTAAAAGTGTAAAAATAAATTGTGTGTTTAGTGACGAACACTTTAAGAAAATCTCTTTGATGGAAGAAGTATTTTTTTTTATATTTCTATGTAAAAATGTGTATCGGTAATTAACATCAAAAATTTTAAGCTTGTTTCATGATTCAAGCGAAATATGGGTTCAGAATTGCTAAACTCCAATACAAAACTTAGAGATATGGTGGGATTACTTAAGGTGAATTCATTTTGATTTTTGAGTTAAATAAAAAATCCGCTCCTATCTCACAATCTTATTGTTTTTTATATTTATCCAACAATATAGATCACGGTATATCTGTCGGAATTGGAATGTGGTCAAGGGGGGAGGGATACATAATTTTTTAATGAGTCCACCTTCAGTAATTCCACCACACTAGAACAAATATTACTCAAATTTATTCGATGAATATATTAATTTAGTGGCTCCACTAAAGAAAAGAAAATAAGTTTATCGCCTTTGCTTTTTCTTTTGTATCGGAGTGTTTTGTCTGACTTTTCTTATTTTTCTAATTCTTCCCTCTATTAAAATAAAATAAAAAAACTAAAAATATTTCTTCAGTCTATCCTTTCATTTAACTTCTCATGTGTCTACAAAAATAATTTTGAAATATTTTAGAAATCTTTGACTTTTGACTTTTTGTTATTGAAAACAATTCACTGCTCTTAATGTGTTTTCAATGCAACTAAAGGACTACAAATGGATCATTGGTAAGTTGAATAAATATCGCAAATGACATTATAATACCAGAGCTCTATGTTTTCTGAATTTCAGTCTTTCTGGCGGTCTTGAAACACATAACAAGTACAACTGGTGCTCAACTTCAAATGGATAACGACTACTTCTATCACGATCCCGAAATGGAGGATGCCTTTAGTGCAAATAGTGATTTGCAACCAGATGTAAAGAAGAATTTATACTATGGAGCTCCAAATTCTGTGCTCGCGCTCGTTGATCCATCGATTTCTGCGCCTGATACAGGCGCTGCAGACCCTCATACTCCATCTGATACAGGCCCAGATCCTCATACTGTACCGGATAACGGATGTGGTAAGTAAGTGATATCCCTAACGCAGTGAAATACGTACTCAAAATACAATTAAATAAACTCAAGATCCGCCGCAACCAGCGAAAGCAGCGCCACCGGCGCAATCAGGGCAAGCAGGGCAATCACCGGGACCGGCACCACCAGGACCAGGACCAGCACCTCCACCAGATGCTCCGCCACCGCCACCACCACCACCGCCGCCACCGCCACCGCCGCCCCCATCCTCTTCTGCTTCTGAAAATGCTGCCGCTGGCGGTGACGATGCTGAGGTCAAAACCAAAGAGCTACGCGTTCTTGTGCAGCATCTGTATATTGCACAGGCCCGCGTACAACTGGAGGCGACTGAAATTAAAAAAGCGCAGTCAGTAGCCAATGCGGCACAAACACAACTCGAAGAGGCAGCAAATCATGTGCGGAGTATCACAGCCACACTACAAACGGCACAGCAGGAGGTGGCCGCGGCAGCGATACGCGCACAAACGGCCCAACTACAATTGGCGGCCCACGATCAGCTGCTGTTCGCCGCTCGTCAAGATGTCGATGCACTGTCATCACAAATGGTTGGTCTGCAGGCGGCCGAGGGAATGTCGGCGCCGAAGATTACATTCGACTTGACGGCGTTGCTAGAGAAGCTCAGGCAACCACTGCCCGACGATCAGAAGCCAACTGCGGTGCCGCCGGTGATATCGCCACCTACTTTCTCATCGGCAATGAAAAATGGCAAAATGCGGCGTGAGTCTGTTAGTGATGACTTTTACGAATAAGATAGAACCAAGGTTATCTGTATGTATATTCTTAGCATATTTATATTTGTGTACGGTGTATTTTGTGATTATTTTATTTCCATATAAAGGTTGCTTGTATTTTGTGACATATTTTAATTTATTGCTATTTAACAAATTAATTAAGTTGTTTAAAGAAAAAAAAAAAAAAATGGAAAAACTAAAAATTATGTATACTGCAAGCAAAGGCTATAGGGTAAATTATTTGACATGCAGCATTGGCAGCATGCAGCAGCTGCAGCCCGGGGCGTAAAAAGAATGTAATAAAAGTTTCTTATTTATCAAAATAAAAACCAAAAGAAAATTCGACACATTATAAACTACACAGACCTATAAAATTTTTTTGCCCGGAGTAGATCCCAAGGATTTTTGGGTGCTCGACAAAACCTGAGTTTCGAATGACGTTGTTTTGGGTATATGGCCGTCTCCACCAAAAAAAGGCCTTTTAGCTGGCATCGTTTTTTTTTTTTTTTTTTTTTTTAGCACATCCTTCATAGTTTTTCTTGAAGCCAAGGCTGTTTTGAATTAAGATACAAGGTTGTTCAATTAAAATTCAGATAGTTTTTTTTCGTGTTTTTTTTAAAGAGTCCACTCCAATAATCGAAATTTTCATCTTAGTTCGACCATGGTTTTTTTTTTTTTTTTTGAGTAGACTTTTCAAACATGGTTTTTCTTGAAGTTAAGACTATCTTGAATTAATATTCAAGGAGGTACAATTAAAATTCAACGGGAGACATAAATAAAATTACATTTAAGTTAAAAAAACATGAAAAGTTACATACAAAGTTAGATAAAAAAATGCCTGTCTGAATTTTAATTGAACAACCTTGAATATTAATTCAATACAGAAAAACTATGGCTGAAGAATGTGCTACAAAAAAAAAAAAAAAAACTAGCTAAAAGGCCTTTTTTGGTGGAGATGGCTATATATGAAGGTTTTGCACACTTCCAGGCCGATAAATTAATTATGTTAAAACAGATAATGATAATCTTATTTGTAAAACTTTGCCTACTTATATTTTCAATTCGATACTTCCGGTTCGAGTTGTAGCACATTTAGCTTAGTATGTTTTTGTTTCATACAAATACAGTTAAGTCATTTGTATGCAGTTTAAAGGTCTTTATTTCAATGGAACAGAAAACATTTGATTGAAAAGATCGGTAAAATTGTTAAATTATAATAAATTAAAAAAAAAATATTATCCAATCAACTTCCTGTGGGTTCGAGACATTATCGAATATGTCTCAATATAGATATATTTTCCATATTTATGCAGGAATATCTCAAAATCCTGATAAGTTGGAAGAACATAGAAATCTTCTGATCAGTGCCTTCATTTATTACTCTTTTTTTTACTGCTTCCCATTAGATTCCGAAGAACAGAAGTCTATTAAGCTTTAGTTTTTTGAAACACTACGACCTTTTATAGAGTTTTACAGTTTTGGCGAGGAAGAAACTTGAATCAAACAGTGATCCAAAAAGGTTAGAACGCTTTATAGATTCAGAATTTACATTTTTTTTATTTTTTTGCCCACATAGTTTTGACTGATTATCGTCAAATGGAACTGCTATAAATATTGGTTTATTTTATGTAAAAAAAGGCCTGTTTCGGGTAAGCAATCTTACTAACAATAGAGTCAAATATATTTCCCGCCTCTGCTGTGAAGCTGTTGAATAAAAAAAGATCTCGGTGTCATCTTAAACTTAAAATAATACATAATACTTAGGCTATGAGAATTTTATAGAGTTTCTGTAAGAGGTCTCGATTACCGACCAGATTTGCACTTTCTAGCCTTTTTTCAAACAAAAAACTCGAATCAAGACCACTGTGCAGTGCAGTGAAAAACAGATTTTTAGAAGAAATGTTGAATAGAAATGTTTACCGTACCATTCAATTGGATTCGTCAGATCTCCGCGAGTGGTGGTTAATATCTTTAAATCGAACAAAAATTATTCTGCTCCTTAAGATTTCTTATAAACAAAAAAAAATTCTCATTTTAAGATAATTCACTTGACTAAAATGTATTTATTTAAAAATAAAATACCATTTTCAAATATTAGCCATTCATTAGCGTTAATAAAATAAAATAAAAAAAAGTATTTAATTTCATCATCATCATTGTTAAAAATACTAGGCGAAACTAAAAGAGTAAAAATAGAATTTTTTGTTTGTTCTTGTATTGATGTACCTCCTTGGTCCTTCCCTGTAATTTCTATTGTTTGAAGAGGCGTGTAAATATTACAAGAAATGTGTGTTCATAGTACATACATACAAAAAACAAGTAGACAAGTAAAATACGAGTAGTTAATGATAGAAATTCCTACGCTACAGCTTTCACAACTCAAATACAAAAACACAAATATTTTGTGGTTTAGGCCATAAAAAAACCAACAATAAAATAAAAAAAAAACTACGATTTTACGAGCCGTTCATTTTGAAAATGGTCTAAGTTTATTTGTTTTTAAATAGAGAGATATTTAAAAGTTTGCTTATTTAATCAAAACAAAAATAATCATGGCTGATTACATTGATGGAATGTGCAGTTTTCTTACAATCTTAAAATTATTACACTGAGAAAACGATTTTTTTGAATATAACAATTGTATATTTGATATAGAACAACCAAATAATTATTTGAATCAAACTTGTATTTGGAACAAATGGTGATATATGTTGGTTGAAGCATATTAAATATATTTGATTCAATCAAATATTTAATTGTACTACATCATATATAATTTGTTATATTCAAACAAATTGATTTCTCACTGTAACATAATTAAATACCATTCTGTATGTCGTTGAGATCTTGACATATTTATAAATAACGCTGAATATACAGTTTATTCTAATCTCTACTTATATTTTATTATTTTGAGCTTCGCTCTTATTTGTGACTTCGAGGAAGTGGTTCGTTTTTAGATTCTATACTATTAAATTTACTATGTACTATTTTAAGCCTTGCCTTATAAAGCGAACCATTGGGAAAATTAAAATTGTGTTTTCAAGAAAACTGCATTCAATTAAGATGGTTTTCTCGAATCATCAAAATAATCTCACGCTTAACCCTTTTGGAAAACCACTCTAATAAAACGATATCCGCATTAGGTATAAACGAAGGATAGTAATCTTGATGTTTTTTCGGACAAAATTTATCTCTACAAAAAATCGCATCGGTTTCCGCACGAAGAAATTACATCAGGCCTATTTCTATGAGAAAAAAAATCATTAGAGTGCAAAAAATTTTCAAATTTTAAAACAGCCCAACGGCAAATATGTTATACACAACATCGATGAATAGCTATACTCATTGTAGGCAGTAATGCTCACAACTCCAGCCACAACTGTAAATTCTTTTAACAAAAGGATGGCCGCTTTGTAGGCAGCTTGGCTACATCTATATACAATGTTTAGCAAGGGAAAGGCAGACTGCCTTAAAATATGGCATACTAAGTGCCTGTATAGTTTACCGAGTTGCCTACATAGGTAGCATAAAAATTATGCAGCCAACAGGCAAGACCCCTTACATCTCCATTTACAAATCAGACAGCAAACAGACAGACTGCCTACAGCTCCACATACAATGCAGGTAGCCAGCAAGCAGACTGCTTACAGCTCCGTATACAAAGCAAGCAGCCAGCAAGCAAGCAAACAAAATATCACAGTAACAATTTCATTTGTGAAACGTGCAACACAAACGGTATAGCTTTTCATACATGAAAAATCAGAGTACTTCATCAATTGCCACTGGAAGCGAATTAAAAGAGAGAACATCATAACGTAGGCAACTACAATTCAGAGACTTTACAGTTTCCGCTTATGCTTTGCCCAGAATTGGGTCGGGGTCGGGAAAGCGTCGATGATTACACGCTGTCAAAAATTATAACATACTTGATCATGTGAAATTGAACAGAATTGCGGCGTACGACTGGTAACCTGCCGACTTAGAATTAATTCTATTTTTACGTCGGATCAGTGTTGCATTGCATTTCTTGGACTGTAATAAACACCGATGCGGATGAGCGTCCAAACTGGTATGTGAACGGAAGTTTGAGATTATTAACCGACTAGAAATTTTTTCAGATAATGATCAGATCCGGATAAGATATTCCTTAATCTGATCATCTGATCAGTTCCTCACTAAAATCTTACTAAGATCCCGATACGTTGATTAAGCCAGGATCGTATCCATCTGTGTTTCAATACTGCTCATGCCAAAACATCTGGCTGCATATTTTGGAAATATGGAAAAATTAGATGAATCTATAACTAGCAACTAACATTAGTTAAATTTTTTCAACTTTGGACTTAGACCACTTTCGAAATAATCGACTCATAATTTATATACGAAATTGTTAGGCACATATTATACAAAAAACACAACAACAAAACACACAAAAATACAAGGAAAAGGAAAAGCCAATTGGAACATTTCGAATATGTGTACGTATGGTAGTTGAAAGTAAAATATATTAACGTTAACTTTGTATACGTGGACAACACTAGAAGCTACAGTGGATAGAATAGATTTTTGATTTTTAAAATATAAATATATATGTGTATATATGTTGATGTAAAAATACATAATTATAAACTAATAACTATAAGATATCTGAGTAATTCAATGTTGAATCTTCTATTTTATATTAAAAAAAAGGTAATTCCTTTTTATGATAGGCGCATATTTATACTCGCATTTTATAAAGTTATTATATTTAGTAGTATGTTCGAGCTCTGTCTCAAAAGTCAGACCTTCCTTCATATCTTTGCGCCTAACAATTTTAGCGCCCTCTGTCGGATTCGATTGTCAACGGCAAAGCTTCATAAACTCCTTAGATACCGCGGGACGCCTTAGTTTACGTGCAGCATGCGTGACGGAAATTCTTCATCACAATAACGGCATGCATCAAACCTCGTGCAGCAATATTTGACATAGTACAAAGTCGTACAGTCCTGACGTGGCTCCAAAAGACACCGATTTGACGACAAAGGAATAGTCGAAACTTAACCCTATAAAGGCAATTCCAAATACTAGTTCCAGACGCTTCCAAAAAATGAAAGGCCATTGAAAGCGGATTCTTCAATCTACTGGCGACTACTTCAAAGGATGTCATTGAATACTTTTGAGACAGACCTCGTATGTATTGTACAACATAATCTTCAAAGTCTTTCTTTAAACAAAGATTCATCTCTGTAGAAACACTTGACTTTATTAAAATCAGATTTTTCCCAATTAAAATTAATGATACGAGCTACAGGCATGGTAATGTAAAACTAAAATTAATATCAGATTTAGAATCAGCTCAAAAGTTATATGGGAATTACAAAAAAAAAATAGACTTTAAGAAATTTGTTTCAGCAGGGTCACAAAATTGATAAGAAGCAATTCCCGGTCTTCTCTAGAAAAAAATAAAAAATAATTTTTTCGGAAAAAGTTGCCAATTCACGGCTATTTCAGAAATTGTTGAGTTCCTTTCAGGCTCCCGGTCTTGACATGAAATTCCAAACTTGGCCAGGTCAATCTCGGCAACCCTGTATTTCAAGGAAATTTAAACTTTTTTCGGGGGCCAAGCTTTTGTGACATTTTAATGTTTCTTCCAGATATACAAATATGCGCCATTTCATTTCATTAACAAATAAATAAAAATAAAAATTGTTGGACTAAAAAAATAACGTCTAATACTTGAAATTTTGAACCATATTTAAATGTGATGATCGCTTAAGTAAATCAAATATAGTTTTCTGCTTAAATTTTTAAATTACAAGTATGCTGCATTCAAACTCCTTTAAGCTCAATTTAGTCCCTTTTCGTTACCATAATTACGTTTTTAACACTGAATACACAATTCAGCTAATTTGGGAACAATTTGTGTTCACATTATGCTCTTCTCATCTGTTTATTCGTAATGAATTATTAATTTTGATATCACTTACCCCGGGTGTTATCATCATCTGTACCGGCAGCATACTTGGCGCTGTGGTTGTATCTCCAGCCTGTGATGAATTCGCCGCAGCATCATCTGTGGCATTGTTGCCACTCAATTGCGGTTGGCTTTGCGTTTCCAACAGTTGTTGTTGCTGCTGCAGCTGCTGTTGTTGATGCTGCTGCAAATGCAACAACGCCTGTTGTTCACGCTTATAACTTTCCATGGCCATCATGGAGGTTTGTTTGGCGGCATTAGGATTTTCAAGTGAATACGGAGGAACTGCATCTGGTTCAGGTATTGAAGAACCACGCTGTAAGAAACAATTGAAAGAAGATTTTATTTTAAAGTTATTTGACGATATCGTAATAATTGCAGGATAATTGAGATCAAAAAAAAGCAGTGAGGATCAAAACTGCTCTCTCAAGAGAATGTTCTCTTGCTACATTGGATTTTATTATTGATACCTTCTCCTGAATGTGATATCATCTTTAGGCTTTTGAGTCTAAACGGCTGTCACTGCTGCCTAATCATGTCTACTTGATAACTCGTCTGAGATAGGTTATAAGGCTTTTACTTCCTAGCGGCAAATTGATGAAGTACTCTGATTTCTCATGTATGAAAAGCTATACCCTTTGTGTTGTATGTTTCACAGAAATTGTTACTGTGATGTTTTGTTTATGAGTCAAAAAAAGGAAAAGGCAAAAATGGAAATTTGAAAAAAATGTCAAACGGAAATAATTTGTAGACTTATCTAATTCTTGCTATTATTGTTATTCAAGAGCCACATTATATTAAAGTTCGAGTACTGAATTGCCGATTTTCCATATGGAGATGCAGTTAAGCAATTTGATGCATGCTTTCAAAATTTAATCAGACTGTTTTTAGCTGCCTGCTTTGTATATGGAGCTGTAGACAGTCCGCTTGCTGGCTGCCTGTTTTGTATATGGAACTGTAGGCAGTCTGTTTGTTAACTGCCTGCTTTGTATATGGAGCTGTAGGCAGTCCACTTGCTGGCTGCCTACTTTGTATATAGAGTTGTAGGCAGTCTGTTTGTTGGCTGCCTGCATTGTATATGGAGTTGTAGGCAGTCTGTCTGTTTGCTGTCGGATTTGTATATATAGATGGGTCTTGCCTGTTGGCTGTATACTTTGTATGTGGAGATGTAGGCAACTCGGTAAACTATACAGGCACTTAGTAAGCGATGTTTTAAGGCAATCTGCCTTTGCTTTGCTACACATTGTATATAGAGATGTAGGCGAACTACCTACAAAGCGGGCATCCCTTTGTAAAAAGCATTTAAAGTTGTGGCTGGGGTTGTGAGCATTACTGCCTACAATGAGTATAGCTATTCATCGATGTTGTTTATAACATGTTTACCGCTGGGTTATTAAATTGAAAGTTTTCAAAAATAATCTCATTAACTTTTCAACCTCACCAAAGACCCAGTTGGACTATGGAATCAAATACAGATTTGAGTTCCTCTTAATTTTCTATTATATTTAAGATTATTTTATCAGTGACATCAATTTTATAAAGTTCATCTTTGAAAGCTACTGGAAACTTTTTCGAGCGATACATTTTGCATCTTCTTCTTTAGTCCTGACCTTGACCCAACAAATCTGCTTGAGTTTCATAAGAAAACCATTAATTTCTAAAGTACTTACGTGTTGAATACTGGAATTTCTCAAATTGGCCACATGATCATAGTTCTTGTAACATCCCATGCCAGTTGTTGCCGGATTGTGTCCGCCACTGGTTGAATCGCCCTCAGTGCTGATCCCATCGGTCTGCGAGAGATTGTGCCCTGTGGGTGACCGCCGTAGCGCGTGTGTTAAACGATGCCAATTTTTTATTGATCTATTGCGACTTTCACGTTTTTCTAATACAGTTGAGTTATACATAAATGCATATATGGATGGTGGATGGGTGGGTGTGGTGGGTGTGTGTGTGTGAATGTGTGCATGTTTATGAGAGTATGTTAGCAGTTGAATGACAGTTAGTTGGTTTGTTTTTTGAACGATTGCAGTTGGAAGTTGTTTTTTTTTAGCCAATTGTGTATTACGATGACGTTAATAGCAAAAATGCAGCGAATTTTGTTGCGTTGTCATTGTGTTGGTATTGGTGGCAATGGCGTATCGTATAGTTGAAATTGCAATTGATGTTTTGTTGTTGTGTGTGTGTGTGTGTGTGATTTTGAAGTTATTAGCGTTTCATTTTATTTATTTTTGAAATGCAATGCAAAATTTGCAATTCAAATGTGCACATTTTCATTATATATGCACGTTAAGTTACGTTACGTCAGATTGCGTTACGTATTCATTACATATGCATTACGAATTTGTTTAGCCGTTTTGTAGTTAGACGTCATTTTTAATTTAGAATTTTGGTTTTTTTTTTTTTGTTTTAATCAAATTTTGCAATTTTAATGCATTACGTTTTGTTGACAATTCGATGATGAAAATTGTTGTGTGTTTGGTGAAATGGAAAAGAGAGAGAGAGAAATGTTCTCATGAATTTAATGCACAAAAAATTTTTTTTCAGTTATACAACAACTTACAACAAAACGACGAAGAAAACGTTGGGGACGACAAAGTTATTATTTATTTGATATATAAATACGATATATGGTTATGTATTACGAATATATGGTTAGCAATATGTAGTTTTAGCATTAATAATTGCACTTAATTGGCAACACTGGTGTAAGTAACAACAAGTGGGAGTAGCAACTAAATTATTACGATATATTTAATTACGTTATTCTTTCAAATAAAACATTCATTTTACACATTACGTGATTTTACTGATTAGAAATTAATTTGCATTAGTAGTAGTAATATTAGTAGAAACAACGGTTAGTCAACATACTAATATAATGAACTTAGGTGTTTCATTAGCACTACCATAACAGCTATTTCGAAAAAAAAAAAAAATAAAATACTTATAAACTTTTTAGACGCTAAACAACAAGTATTGAGATACTAATACTTCTATAGACTTATCAGAAGTCTTAAGACTAGTTAGAGCTACATAGTTCTACGTTGCTAAAATTGGGTTATTTTTTATTAGTTGCTATTGATATTACGAAAACCTTACTACATACTAGAAATTGACCGAACTAAGAACAACGAAGAGTTGGTCGATAATTTCGATCAAGTCCTACCATAAAATGATTCAACTATTCCTGAAAAAAATAATTTGTTTAAAAAAAAAAATTGTTTGGTGAATATAATAGACTGAAATGCAGCAACGTCAAAGCCTACACAATTTTCTCTTGAATACTCCAAACACCATTTTGTTATCCCGAGTAATAAATTTCAAAGTCTGGCAGAAGTCTCACTTTGCATTTCCTTGGTAGAAGACCCTGAGGCCACGAAATCATAATAATTTTTTGTATATCCAATGATATTTGAAAAATTTCCATTACTTCGTTTAACTCTTATCAAAAGGCCTTAGTTAAAAGTTAGAGAGTACTGCATGGAATATACAACTATTGATCTGGTTTTGGACAAAATTAAATATTTGGAACACAACTGAGTGTACTGAGGTTATGGAGGCAGCATTTCTCCAACTTGCTTACGGGCGATGATTCCACAAATTCCGCCCAGAGAGAATGCAGTACGATACCACCAATCGATGATAACGCAGTGGAAGTACCATCACCTAGCCAAGAAGAGGTTCGAGTTGCTATCCAGCGACTCAAAAACAACAAAGCAGCGGTTGCTGACGGCCTGCCAGCTGAGGTGTTTAAAGCTGGTGGCGATGAATTGATAAGGTGCATGCATCAACTCATCAGCAAAATATGGCTAGCGGAAAGCATGCCCGACGATTGGAATCTCAGCGTGCTTTGTCCTGTAATAAAGAAAGGAGACCCGACAATCTGCGCCAACTACAGGGGTATCAGTCTTATTTCCATCGCATATAAGATCCTCTCGAGCGTATTGTGTGAAAGATTGAAGCCGTATACAGAAACGCTGATCGGATCCTATCAGTGTGGCTTTAGACCTGGTAAGTCCACCATAGACCAGATTTTTACACTACGCCAAATCCTGGAGAAAACCCATGAATATCAAATCGACACTCACCATCTCTTCGTCGATTATAAAGCTGCGTTCGATAGCCCAGTGCGGGATTGCCTATACGCAACAATGTCTGAGTTCGGTATACCTGCAAAGTTGATAAGGCTCTGCAGGATGACGTTGAGCAATACGTGTAGCTAAGTCAAGGTAGGGAATGACCTCTCCGGAACTTTTAATACCGAGCGAGGTTTCAGACAAGACGACCCGCTCTCGTGCGATCTCTTCAATTTCATTATGGAGGGGATCGTACGAAAAGCCGGTGTACATCCTAATGGCACCATTTTCTTCAAAGGTGTTCAGCTCCTTGCGTACGCTGATGATATTGATATTATCGGTCGGAGTAAGAGAGATGTTACTGCTGCTTTCACTGCTATTGAAAAGGAATCAGCCAAAGTGGGTTTGACGGTAAACGAGGGCAAGACGAAATACATGATGTCTACTAACAACAACAAGATAGCACGGGATCTAGACTCTCATGTTACAGCGGGCAACTGTAAATTAGAAGTTGTCAAGGAATTCATCTACCTTGGCACTGCCGTAACCAGCAACAATGATGTCAGTCTGGAGATTAAGCGGAGAATAACAATTGCTAATAGGTGCTACTACGGTCTCAGTAAGCAATTACGTTGCAGAGCTCTCTCTCGATCGACAAAGCTAACACTCTACAAGACGCTCATTCTACCTGTGCTTCTTTATGGCGCTGAGGCATGGGTGGTTTCGACAACAGACGCAGCCGCTCTTGGGGTGTTCGAGAGGAAAGTTCTCCGCAAAATCTTTGGTCCTGTTCGAGTTGGCGACGACTATCGCATTCGAATGAACCACGAGCTGTATGAACTCTACTCCGACATTGACATAGTTAAGCGTATAGCAATACAGCGACTACGCTGGCTGGGTCATGTCCATCGTATGGATAAAGAAGCTCCAGCAAAAAAGGTATTCGAAGGGAAGGTCCCCGGTCAACGACGAAGAAGGAGACCATGCCTCCGGTGGATAGACCAAGCTGAGGAAGCCCTAACTGCGCTTGGCATTAACGATTGGAGAAGGCGCGCGCAAAACAGAGGCGCCTGGCGAGAGCTAATGAGGTCGGCCGTAACCTGACAACGGGTTGTTATGGCCATCTAAGTAAGTAAGTAAGTAACACAACTGGCTCATATATGTTTTTTTTTAAATGGTAAACATTCTTTAAGGCTAACAAGTAGGTTACACAAAATATCCCTATTTACTTAGCTTGTGGAATAGTAGATCTAAAAATCAACATTGGATTAAGAAAGACAGGCCTTCTCGGGAAGCGCTAGTTCCAGGACAACAGAGTCTGATAAACCCACCACAAGTATCAAGGGATCGTATAATTTTGCCTCCGTTACATATAATACTAGGGTTTATGAAAAAATTTGTAAAGGTCTTGATAAAAATTGGAAATTGTTTCCTTTTTCTATCAAAAAGGTTTCCAAAACTGGGTGCAGTAGAAATTAAAGCAGGCATTTTTGAGGGGCCATAGATAAGATCGTTAGTAAAAGACTCAAATGTTATGGACATTATGACAGAGATTGAAAAAAAGGCATGGAATGTGTTTGTTTGGCTTGTTCAACATTTTTTGGGAAATAAGAAAAGTTCTGACTATTCTCAACACGTCGAACAACTTATGAGTCATTTTCAAAGGGTTGGATGTAACATTAGCATCAAGTTACACTTTCTTTACAACCACCTGGAATATTTTTTCCGCCAATCTTGGGGATCTAATTGAAGAACTGGGCGAACGATTTCACAAGGACTTTCGCACGATGGAGGAAAGCTATTAAGGCTACTGGAACGCACTCATTATGGCTGACTATTATTGGAGCATTCAGAACAGCTCTCTGTCTTCAGCTTCAGCAAGGAAGTCAAATAATACAAAGTTTTTTTCAACTTAAAAACTTAATAAAATAGGATTATCTCTGAATATATAGTGTTTTATTATAAAAAGACCTAAGTGCTGATGCAGAAATTTCAGTCACTGATCATATGACCTAGAATGGAGCAAAATGGCATTTAAAATTATCAATTAAACTGTGTAGGTTTTAATGATCCTAGCTGATTTTGTTTTCTAAATAAATATGTTCAGGATAGGTGACAAATAGTTTCTAGAATAAGTAATTCGAGGCTGACTAAATCACCCTTGAATATTCCTATAGATTATCCCTATTTAGGAAATTTGGTATCACCCTAATAAGTTAGACTAAAGATTTTTTGTTAATTTTTGATAAAAATCTATGACAATAACAGTTTAAGTTGATCTACAATGAAAATCCGAAACAGTATAAGTCACCTGCTTATACATAAAACTTATGTTACTTTGCCTTGTGATCATATATCGACTTAAGCTGTTATTGTTTGTTGCCACAGAAATAACGCAGAAAAGTTTTGAAGCCCAAAAAATGTTGACAACAAAAGTTGGATATTATCTTATCGTAAAATTTCTCAAATTCGTAGTACTCGCAAGAATGTTTATAGAGAAAATACAATTATCAAAAATGTAGGTATAAAAATTTGAATTATCACTGCCATTTCCTATTTTATGATATAAAATTGCTGGCATAGAATTTTGCAGTCAAAATGTCTAATTTTCCTGGACTATTTGTCGACCAACCAAAACTTTTAAACATTAATATTTCGAAAACTGAAAAAGCTACAGAAGTTTGTTTTCAAGCATTGCATTAAGATCAAATTGTAATTATATTTTTGCCTTAGGTCTAGCACTGTAAGCGTTATTGCCATTTTTTTCGTCACATTTCCAAACACAACTTTTTAGTCTCAGGACTGAAATTTTTCATTAAGCTATTCTGATATTAAAACTAAAGAATTATTTTCACAAATTGTACAAACCGGCAAAACAAATAAATTTATTATTTTTTTTTATCAAAACGTCTTTTATATTTATGGCTTATTCTCCTAACAACTTCATATATAAACCTTTGAAGCAAAGCAAAGGTTTTAGTGTGACGAATGTGTTTTTTATGAAATGTCAATGTTGATTTTTACAAGAAAAAAAAAAAAAAAAACGAAAAAACTGCCTTCTTTTTCTATTTTCAACTCCATAAAATAAGATTAGGTAAATGACAAATAATATTGTTGACATAAACTGAAATAAGAATTCACATTAACGTAACTTGACAACTAGAAAACCTTTACGCAGGATTTATTTTACTTTACTTCCGACAGCTTTCCAAATAATCAATAAGAGTCAATATTTATACTTAAGTCTTTTGTTCTTACGTCATTATACGATTACAAGATATTTACGGTGACATAAAATCTACTCGCACAATAAAATTTTAAACAAATTGGCTTTTTAGTTTTGCTTAGAGTTGGGTGATGTCTATGCATAAAATTGAGCTTACAAATTAAGGATAAACTACAAAAGCTACAGCGGTAGATACAAAGAAAGTGCTGTGTTTACACATACGATTTTTAGTAAACAAATAATGCCAATGGATTTAAATTTATTGACAGTTTACTATTAGTGGCTCATAACGTCGAAAATTTTAATTTGTTATGGTGGATTTACTCGATCGAAAATAGATTCTGTGGAAAACAAATTCGAAATACAAAATTTTTATTTCACAAACTAAGCCCCAGGCGAATAATGTTTGCTCTGGTGTTATTAAAACTCACCAAACAAATTGAGAAGTTACTCGATTTTTAATTTGTAAGATTACACGACGTTACAAAAAATTCAGAGCATTTGTGGCGGAGAACTTAAAAGACCTAAGGTCTAGAGCGCTCTTGGTACACTAAATCCAAAAATAATCAGCATTTTTCTTAATCAGCTATTGTTTTCAAGATATGAGGCAGACAACTTGAGAAAAGAAACTTAGTTTGGGCGAACGTGATACATTTCTTTGAATCATGCCAATTTTTTCGAATATTTTTGACCTAATTTTAATTGTTGTGGTACGTATGCAGAAAGTAAATCTCTCTAAAAAGTGTATACAAAGTTTTTTTTTTTAATACGAACAAGAGACCAGAGGCAAGACGCTGCAGAAGTATATAACGTCCTTAATAAGGAAGTAAAAGCCTTCTGCATGAAAGGATAAACGAAAACTTCCTCGAAACCAAAGCTCAACAATCTGCATAAATCAGAGATTTTCGTACCGTTTAAGAAATAACTTGCAAGATGGCTGACAAAAAAAGTAAAAATGGGAGCCTATTCACAACTACAGAGGACCACCTAAACCACCTTCACACGTTAGTTATCGCCATATGTTCCCCTATAAGGGAAAATCACAGCGACTAGTCTCGTGCCCGCCTTCATTCAAATCTCTCAAAAACAACAAATTTTCGGCAGTAGAAAGCTTCCCCGGAGTTCGCCGCTGAGCTCATGAACGCAGTTCTTATTCAAATTTGGGAAGAAGAACGAATACCTGAAGACTGGGCAATAGGAACCTTAGTGAAAATCCCGAAAAAAAGATGACTTATCATTATGCCAGAACTATTGGGGCATCATGATATTGTCAGTTCCGTCAAAGATATTAACTAAAATCCTTTTAACCAGAGTTAACAGAAAAATCGAGCCAGTTATCCTAAAAAAATAAGCTGGCTTCCGTCCGAACAGATCGTGTGTCGACCAAGTTAATACCGTTCACATTGTCGTGGAGCATATAAATGAATGGCAGGCTTCGTTTGATCAAACTTTTATCGACTAGAGTACTACTTTTGATAGCATCGACGGAAATTGCATCCGGGATGCATTGGACAGACGAGGTGCAGCACCCAAGATTATTAACCTCATCAAGACTCACTCGAAGATTTAAAATGTTAAGTATTACATAATGGGAAAATTCGCTCAACCGGTGTCAGCAATAGCTTTGTGGTAGCCGAATCCAGCATAGAAGAAGTGGCTCAAATCAGCATAATTACACCTGACAATGTTACCTTTACCCAACTTCGTAATGTCTGGTAACCTTTATTTCTGTCAACGACAACGAATCTCAAAATTTTTGAGAAAAACGTGAAGCCAGTTCTGTGAAACTTGACTTATCAGCAGCGCTCTGCTACATAATTTACAAGTGTTCATCAACAATTGTATTCGCCGACCTCTGAAAGATTGGTGACCCAAGACCATCTATAATGTCGAATTGCTCACCCGATGCCGTCAATATTCGATTTTTACTCAAATTAAACAGCAAAAATGGAAATTGATTGGACACACGTTGTGAAAACCACCAACTGAAGTCTGCGGCAAGCATTAGAGTGGAATCCTCAGTGTAGTTGAAAACGCGGCCGTCCTAAATCAGCGTGGAAACGATCCCTAGAACCGGAAATATGTACGTGAATAAGGATAATGATGGAGAGATAAATCGTGCATGTCGGAAGACTCTTGTGGAGATCCTATACTATTACCTAAACGGTATGTCTGAAAGTTTTGGAAAGAAGTCTACAGATCCTAAAGAATCAAATCCAAACACGACTGGCTGTTCAACCAGCCCAGTAAGAATTCAGTTGAAAACCACCATACTTGGAATTGAGCTAAATGTTATTTTATTGCCTCCCTGCACCTTTTTAACCACTTTGGCAAATTTATAGAAAAAATAAATAAAATTTGGAACATTTCACGCTCTACAAGACTAATCTTGAGGTATTTTAGACTTTTTTTTTTAAATCAGAACCATTTGTGAAATACTTGGAAAAAAACCATTTCGGAAAAAAATTTGAGACACTATAATTTAATTTAATTTATCTTAAAAAAGCCGATGGAAAGCCTTGTACTGAACAAAAACTGACGCTCTGCAAGGGTTAAGCTTTTGGTTTTACACACAGGAAGCGCCCCTTACTATTTCGACTCATGTTTTGTGCAAATAATGATTCTGAATGAGTCTAATTAATGCGAGTTATAAACAAATCGATTAATTCAAATCAAAAATATTGTTGATTATGCCAATTTTCAGATTCAGCGGGTTAAGAGCACCCTAGAAAATTTCAAAGTTCTATATAAAAAATTTATTTTTCTGCAAAAATTTAAAATACAAATATAATCTATAAATCGTAAATATAAACACAGCACTTTTTTTGTTTTTAAATAGTTACTCATACTTGTTAGTAGTTAGACACTTACACAAATACATAGGTCACAAACACATATAAGAAATTGCATAAATAGTAATAGTAGTAGAAATGCATGCAAAAGTAGTAGATAGATTTTGAAAAATTTCGCTCAATCAAACGTTATTTGAACGAGAATCGGAAATACCAAATACATATATTGACTTTTATTTTGAAATTTTGCATTTTATTATGTTGAAGTACTTTTTACATTCACGTTTCTTTATTTATAATATTAATTGATAAGTAAAATAGTAAAACAAAGCTTAAATAAAATGGTGATTTTTAGTACTTAGTAGTGTTAATTCAGAGTTCCAAAAAAAAGGGACATTCACATATTGTATAATACGATAGTTAAAAAGGACTTTCATCAGCTTTGCATAGAAAAAATAAATGAATCAATAAATTTTGAAATTCCGATTTAAAATTCAAAACGATAATCTTGAAAAGAGAAAATGATAGAAATTTGAGAACAAAACACAAGTTTATCCTGAGTAATTTAAGGTTTTTTTTTCCATTATAATACGCGAACTAAAAAAAAAATTCTCTTTTGTCAGATTTATAATATGTATATTTAATCCTGATCTTACATACACATCAACAAAAATAACTGTAGGTATACAAGCGCATGTGTTATATGTACACAAAACTTCTAAATAAGTCATAAATTAATTAACAATCGTTTTCTTATTTCTAAATAAAAATTACGAACGAATTTGTTTTGTCTTTTCTTTAAAATTTAACTAAGTTTTTTATATTTTGTTCGCTTGGCTAAAAACTAATTTCATTAAATAAGGCATTTATTTGTTCTTTTTGCTATATATTTTGTTTTTTTTATCATCTTTTTTTACTAACAATATTTGCTAAATTAATAAATAAGGCTGTTTTGCTTGATATATTGCTTTGGAATGCGGTAATTAGCTTTTGAAAAAAAAACAAAATTATTTTTATAATGCTTTTACGAAAAATAATATTAATTTTTCAATAGTTTTCATACAGGGTGCCGCCTTAGCAAATTCATCAAAGAAATATGTAGCCTATATTTGAAAAAGTGGGCTGGCCAAGCTTAAATGATAAAAGTGTTAAAATATCTAATATTATAATATCAGATTCTGACTACCTAGTAATCACTCTTAATTAGTATCGGGGACTCACACCGACTATTTCCGGGATTCTCAATGCTTTTTCTGACGTTGTTTACAAATTTCAATCACTTGTGTTCTTGAGTATCGGAAAACTTCAGTATCGAGTATTTCAATTAAAGTCGAATAACATTTACAAGACTATCAAAAAGAAGTATCGATCAAGTCAATAAAAGTCCAAAAATGCCAAATAGAATTGAAAATGTCGACTTATGTCCTTATAAGTCGAATAGTAACGATAAAGTCGATAAGAAACGAAGAATATCGAATATTATCGATATGCTGAATAAAATCGAAAGTTTCGAAGAAGTTAAATTATTACTTCAAATAAAAAATGCCTAAGCCTACGGGATAAAACGAGCCTTGGACTTGTATTAAGCAAAGAACAACGGTTTCGATAAAAATGTCTCTCAACTTTTGGGATCCATCTGTAATTCCGACGAAATGAGTTTAGCGGCGTCTTCAGGATCTTTAAGGGCCCATTTCATAATAAGTTTCCTAAAGCCTAAATTGTGCCATTTTTCAGTAAATAAATTTGGCCCTGGTCGTTTAGGGAAAATTTCTAAGACTACACCCTGTATGTTTTTTCTTTTTTAAAATTATACTAACACAAATTAAATTAAATAATTAATAAAAATTTAGTATCCAATTTTAAAAACTATCAATTTTGTTTTCATTTTCGACTCCATCATCTTCGAATTTGTTTTAAATTTTTTTATCCTAATAAAAATCATTATCAAAAGCATTGTTATTATGTTTTTTTTTTTCAGTGTAACAACAATAATAGATAAGTATTCCTAGATTATGTAACTCACATTTACATACATAAAAAGCGGATTGTTTTACACTTAAGGCGTTACTTTTTTAAGTCCTTTTGAAGATACTTAAATAAATGTATGTCGGTATCGGTTGTATGTTTGTATGTGACACCTAATGAAGCATATGCATATCTATTGATATATAGTTTATATACATAAATACACAAGAATTTTTAAAATTAGCTGACTTATATAAATGGATAAGAGGGGGAAAAAATATGTAAAGATGGATGGAATGAATGATAGATGGATTGAAAATCGAGCCATGTACCGATCTTAGCAGTTTTTAGAAATTATATTTTCCAAAAAATAGCCTCAAATAGCAAAATACCGATCGTATATTTCTTGATAAGGAATCACAAAACACCTTTTTCCAAAAGTCTAATTACAATAAATATCAGGAACGGTAACGCTATGTGAGGAAGCCTCGCAACAACTTCATGCTTCAATTCAAATTGTTATTATCTTCAGCTAAAATTAGCTCAGTTCCTTATCTTTTTGAACTAAATCCAGTAAAACTGTGAGTATGAGAGAGCATAGAAATTGCGCTCTATGAATGAGAAAAAATGTTTAAAGTGCAGAAACGCAAGCAACCATATTCTTAGTTCGAGAATAAACGTCAAAAATTTTTGAATGTAATTGGAACAAAAATTGGATTTTCTAAGCACAGATAATAAATATACGTTTAAAATTGAATGATAGTGGAACACAAATTGAATTCTTCTGACTAAGTCCTATAACTATCTTACCATTTCATCTTCTCACTTACTCTCTCATATCCGCTCTCATTTGCAGGCACGCTTTTCGGACTAAATCTGTACATCTGACTAGTTCAGGAACGGACGTATTTACTACTGAATGTTGAAAACTTGAGGGGTAAAAGCTTAGAACTATTAAGCTTAGTCTCAGTTTTGGGTATATAACTAGAAAAATGATTTTGTCTTCCGTCTGGCCACAGCAGAATGTACTCAAAACTGTCATTATAATTTAAAGTGCTACAATATTTTGAAGTATAGATGAAGGTAAATTCAATCGATCGATAAAGTGCTATCTTCTTTTAAAAAGACATAAGCCTTTTTAGTCATGTACGCTAAATTCCATGCAGATAAACTACTCAAAAAACACAGTTTGGGAGGTTGGTTCTCAACAGATCCAGCATAAGGTTGATTTTAAGAAATGTGATGCTCTACACCAGACTATTTCAGGTTTTTTTTTTTTTATTTTTTAATTCAATTCAATTTCAACTCATCAGACTAAATAATCCTGTTCGAAATATATTGTTTGGCAACAGATCACTTAAAATCATAGCTAATGCAAACTACCGTCAAACACGGAGATGGGTCCCATTTGGTTTGGGGTTGTTTCTCTAGCGCAGGTATTGGGAACTTAGAAAAATTGATGGAAATATGACAGAAGAATTTTGTATAAACATTTTAGAAGAAAATACGAATGCCAGTCTAGTAAAAATGGACTTGGGATCATAATGAACCCAAGCATACTTCATGTATTGCCAAAAAATGTTTCAAAAGTAATTCAATTGATAAATTAATCTCGCCTACACAATCAACGGATCTGAACCCGATAGAATATTTGTGGTCGATCTTGGACTGGAAAATTTCAATAAAGAGCCGCTGTAACTTTTCAAACTTTTGGAATGATATGCAACAGCAATAACATAATATACCAGAACGAATCATTACGAATTTCATACAATGTGGTCCAAAAAGAATTCGACTTATCATTGAAGCCAAAGGTGGAAATAAAAATTAATAAAAAAAAGTTATTTTTCGGGATAATATTTCAATGAGAATATTTATTTTTAGGAAAAAATTAAATTTCTACATTCAATTGACGTCGTATTTTATAGTTGACATTAGCTTATGTAAAAATTTTGTTATTTCAAATATTATAAGATGATTATGAATTGGTTTTTCTTTTGAAACCTTGATTAAGAAAAATAAACATAGTCTTATGATAACTAAGAAACATGTTCCAAAAACTTAAATAAAAACATGAACTTGAAACTCATTCTTTCAATTGTCGCCTAGTGTATATTGAAAACCAATCTCTATTGATTTTTCATTAACTTTGTTATCAGAAAGTTTTGACTTCTATTCTATACCATTCATAAAATATATAAATTTTCACCCTCGCTTTGTTAGAATATTTGGACTTTGAACGAAGGTTGTAGGGGTTCGGTGAAGATAAATGAAAAAATTTCATAGTATTTTGCGTGAAGAACTTCAAGTTCTTTGCTGTTTACTTAAACAAACGATTTTCCTAGAAAAACTAATTAGACTTACGGATTGGTTAGCAATACGGCAGTCGTATAATTATTTTTTATTTATTTGACAGATAGATGGTCGACTATTTAGATCTTACGGTCTGCATAGCCATTAGTTATTAAATAGAACTGTCTGTCAGTTTGGTTTATTACGTTGGGTGTGAAACACTACAAGATGACGTGTGGAATGAAATTGCTTTGAATAACAAATGAAGATTTCTGAAAAATATTGAATTGCTTGGGCTTTATGGGGAAAGTCTGGGAATAAATTGTCGCATTGTGTAAATATTTTATAGAAGATCATTTCGAGCTGATTAACTTTCCCAAACAAAATTCATCCCCATCAAATGAAATTTTGTCTCAAACACACAAATCTGCCAACAAACTTAGAATGTTTTCTGCATTAAAAGACAAGATAAAAATCGTAACGACCGATACAACAGAAGATAACATTTTGTCCTCTAAATGATACATTGTCCGGACTGATGAATTAGGGCCCCAGAATATATCGCCTAGGTTAGCAACGACAACATCTGAGTCGAATGCGTTTTGGTTAAGCACTGTTTTGGGACAATGAACTAAAATGGAAAACTTTTGATCGACTACTGTGGCATAAATGAACACATAAAGACAACCACAAAGTTAAATGGGTTTCACCGAATCTGTGCACGCAAACGAAGCATTGCTACTCAAATCCTCACTTGGTTAAAGGTCAACTCTTTAGGGCGATATTGCACGTTCAAGGTAAGCAGGTGAAGAATTGCATCAAGTTCAATACCGAAAAACTGAAACTGAGACGTAGCGACTGAAATTTATAAAAAACTTAAGAGGCAGACTTCGACTCTGAACGGAAATTCTAGACATTCACTAATACTGGCAGACCCAAAAAACTATAAATATCAACAAGTGGAACTATAACTACCTCTCTACAATAAAATTTGGTTAAAAGTAAACTTTCGGCTCAGTAACTGACTGGAACGGTTGCCAAAATATCAAAAAATGGGGATTTAAAAGATAATGTCAGTGGGAGAGGCTTCAACTTTCACTTTGTCGTTATGAATTTTATCATGAGAATCGTCTTTGAAGGAATGCTTGTTCACATTGATGAACTTCTGCGAGAGCAACAGGTTGGATTATGAACGTCCCGATTTTGTGCTCAAATTAAGTCATAAGCAATCGAATCGAAAAAGCGGATGAAACACGATCTCTGCTTTACATAGTTTTTATGGTGATTAGTTGGGGCATGTCCTGCAAAGTGAACGAAACGAGATTTGCTATCGCGCATTAGCATGTCAACCGGAGAGTAGCATAGTAAAAGACTGGCTAAAGCATACTTGGAGAAGATTCAACGTTAGCGGAAATGTATGAATTAGCATATGGGTATGACATACAGAAGTATGCATACGAAACTTGAGGAAAGTAGCTGAGCGAAAAGCCCGTTGTATGAAATCTTTTGAATACTTATATCCTGTATAAAAGGCACTTTGAATCATTAGACATTAAGCAAAAGACAAAAACATCGATATGTGCGCTAGACTCAAAAAGTGCAATGATAAAATAATACAAATTTCAAAATTGGAAGTTCAAACTTAAAGGCAATGTCTAGAAATAAAACAATTAAAGTTAAAATCAAGCCCTTTTTGGTGGAAAAACTATTTAAACATTTTCGCATATTAATAATTTAATTTTAGTTCAAAATTTTTTGAGATTTTCCGTTAAAAAAAATTTTCATGGAATTACCGATATTGTGATCATTTATGATTGGACCAAAAAAAATGATTCTTTTCTAAAAATAAATTATATAAACCTTTGTGACCCGACGCTGAAAACTTAATGTAACTTTATATACAAAAATTATTTATATATTCACAGATACATACATACGTAGAAAACCATTAGCAATAAGAGCCTTTGCAATAATATATTAATACATACTTAAAAATTGTATAAGTATTAGCGAATATCCATATACAATTAAAATTTATAACAGACATACCAAAACATACATAAACGTACTCACAAATATACATAACATACATACGAGAACATACAACAAAAAAGGCATATAAAAATTTTTAAAAATAAAACATAAGCAAATTTGAATACAGCGAGAAATCGTTGATTTATTTGAAAATTTTCGTATGTTTTCTTTCGAATGTACACGCGTAAATTATTAAATTGAATGATATTTTCAAGTGCTGACATTTTATAAGAGGGTGGTGGGCGTAAGGGGCTTAATCGAATTGAAAAATATAATGCACAATTTTTTTAGAAAATAAAAAATAGAACATATAAATTTAAAAAATATATACATGATACATAGATATATTATACATATATAATATATAGAATATAGCATATGCATATACATATATAGGAATGTGTGACATGGTGTTCGTTCGAATGTTACTGTCATCTTTGTTTCTGTGTGTGTGTGTGTGTGTTGTTAGCGCTTAAGTTTAAAATTTATTTGTCGCCTATATGGTATTAAAAAAGCTGGAAAATTACGAGTATTTCTACGAAAATTAAAATAATTTTCCTGGACTAATCAGTTCGTTAGCGAACAAATTGAATTGATAAAACTATGCGTAGATTTAAAAGAAAAAAAAATCATAACGAATCACAACATTGATTTTCCTAGGTAAATTACTATGGCGTCCGCGTCCCCGCTGGATACAGTGTAGTTAGTGTTGGTGTTTTTTTTTTTTGTTTTGCTTAATAATGTCAGCTTTAATCTAAAATGCTTTTTGCTTAACACTATATTATGCTCGCCAAGTATCATCTGGCAGCAGCTACATTCGGGTTTTCCAAAAGCAGATGTCGTTTCGTTCATTTTAAATTCAAAAATTTTAATGAAAAGTTCTTTGGTAGTAATCACATCAATCTTTTAACGCTTAATATAACCTTGCAATAATAGGTAGTTAAGAAAAAAATGTAGTTGGTGTGTTTTTTCTTAAAAAAAAGACGACATATCTTGAGCTATTATTGATCAAATGAATATATGCTATCGGCTAAAAACTTAACTAAGTTCTCTCAAAATTGGTATCACTTGAAATCACAAATACGGAATTACTTATACAGATCTAGTTAATAGAATGAAAATGTTGTTGAAATGTGTTCAAAAATCTTAGGATTCAGTATCAAAAATCTATACGAAATGTGAACCGTCTTATAGATTGTGAAAAGTTTTAGGTTTTCAGGGCACACACATTTTTGGATTCAGCGACTCCGAAAATCTCCGAATCAGTTGTTAGTGGACATTAATTCTTTGTCTATCGAAATCTATAACCAAACTGCACCTATCGAAATGTGAAACATTACGAATCGAATCAGACAATGCTGAAACACATCAATTACGATCAGTAGGGTAAGAAAACTAGCGCCGAATTAAAATTATTGGCTATATTACTATTAAAATTGCAAAGCGCTTATATGAAATATCCTTGTTTCCTATGTTTATGGGATAGTCGCTATGGAGAAAAACACTATGCTCAATGTGATTGGTCGTTGCGAGACGAAAATATGCCACCTGGATTCAACATTATTAATGCTTCGATCGTATCGCGAATTCAAATCATTCTTCCGCTCTTGCATATTAAACTCGGGCTTGGGACAAAATTTGGAAAAAAGTTGCAGTCAAATTGACCAGCGATGGATATACAGTTGAACTTCGATTATCCGTGATGCTTGGGACCGAGCTCATCCCAGATAATCGAAAATCCCGGATAATGGAATCAATATTTTATATTATTCTTCATCAATTTTCAAAGTCGTAAATACCTAATATGCATGCGCAAATATGTATGCATATTATTTTATTGCTTACAGCACCGTTTTACAAAGGTATTTAGTTATAATATTCATTTAATATTGTTTGTCTACTACGTTTAGTTTTTGTTGTTTCTCTTAGAAGATGTTGTTGGATGCGGTAGATTTGAATATGTATTATCCTGTCCTGTGCCACCAGGGCAATTAAAATTTTCCATGAAGTCAAATAAGACTCTATGAGCTTTTTACCTTTCATCGGATTCCTTAGAACTTAATTCAGGTTCAGATTCATGAAGATTATTTGTCATATTCACAATTCCTTCTTTGGACAATTTTTCTTTAATTGTAAGAACTTTTCGTTTTTCTTGACGGCATTTTATATAAAATATGGGCAGCGAAAGTTAATAGGAATGCACAAAAGGGGATTCCCCGTATTATATCATCATTCTCTTTCTCCATTTTACTGTGCGTGTTGTATGAAAAAAGAACAAAAATACAGAGAATGAAGCTGTTAGACCTTTCTCATCACGGATAATAGAGTCAATCACGGTTAATGGAAGCAAAATGAGAAACGTTAACATTTTTAAAGCTTCCCGGATAGTAGAACTACGGATAATCGAAGTTCAACTGTATATGAAAAAAAAAAATTCGAGATTTCACCGTTTTGACAAAAATCAAATCAGGGCGCTCTATGATGACATTACATTCAGTGGTTGTTTGACTGTTCTTGAGTTTGATGCATGGGAAGCATACAAAGTTGTTGTTCCCAACTTTTTAAACAACAGCAGAAGTTCAGATCATATCGAAAAAATCAACATATTGGTGGAGAAATTAAAGCAATAAATTTGAATATGATAATTCGAATACATTTTCTATTCAACCACATGGATAACTTCCCAGATAACATAGGTGAAGAGATCCATCAAAGTATGAACGTGACAAAAGATCGATACAAAGGCTTTAAGGTTATTGTTATTCACACGCGAAGATCTGAGCCAGAAAAATCGCAGAAGCTCAAGCCGAATCTCATCCAAAACACCGCCACCGGTTCCGAGACATGTCGAACAAGTGAAACGTGTCGAGCAAGTGAATCAAAACATATGTATATGAACCGTTCTTATTGTTCATATTTAAACTTGTGTGAAAAACATCAATACTTTTTCAAAAAAAAAGTGAAAACTCAAATTCGAACTCCCTATACATCGAGTTCTACAGTAATCAAGAGTCTTATATTTCAGATTCTATATAATTTCAGATTAAGCTCCCGATATCTCGCTTGTCACTTCGAATTTTACTGAATTTAGTTTTGAATAAAACGCTTTATTTTAATTTGAGCGTTAGACTAAAATATAAACAGCGGTACTAAGGTTTTTTGAAAATTTTGTATTATCTACCCCGGATTGAAAGCAACACTCGCTTTTGGAAAATAACTTTATCACTAATTTTTAGTACAAAATATTGTGTGAAATTTTTGTTTGTTTGTTCGTTTGTATATATCTAGTACAATACAGACTAAATTTAATTTATATGGAATGACATGTATTTTGTTTTTGTATTGTATATATAGTATATTAATTAAAATGCTAAGTTATCGCAACTGGAAGTACATTTTTTTATGTGTTTTTTTTTTGTTTTCTTTGATATATAGTAGGTACATATACATAATATGCTGAATGCCTCCAAATCATAACGTTATAACAACATTTAAATACGATTTTTTCTATATAAGTTACGATATTATTCTATTGTGTCCTTGTCTTATATCATTTTATAGAAGTTTATGTGTATTTGTCTTCGTGTGTGTATGTGTGATTTTGTTATGTATTTGTAGATTAATTCTATTACTGTGACAACAGTATATGGGTTTTCTGTTCTGTTGTTGTCTTGTTGGACTCCTTAATAATAAACGGTATGGAAGTTTTAGCAGCATTACTAATGTTAGTGGAAATATGGATAATAGTAGTAAAAGTAGTATCTAGTATTAGTTGTTGTTGTTGTTGTTGTAGTTGTAATTGTTGTTGCTGTAGTTTTCGTTGCACGAAATATAAAAATATCGACATGATTTTTTGTTTCCAGAAATTATCTACTGTCTTCGTTATCGCTCGAGCTGTTTTGATTCTGGGCCTCACGCTCTTCAAGCAGACTACGATTGAGTTCCTGTATGCGCGCGGATAGAGCTCGTCGTCGTGGAGTTCCAAAAGATGGCGGTGGTGGTGTCTCAATGAGCGTATTCTTCTCACCTTGTTGTGTTCGCAATCGAAGTGTCGTTCATTTTGGGTCAAGAATATATATGTATGGATTTTTAATTAGGATCACGGCGGTAAACGGTTTACATAATGACGTCAATATTTTACAGTGATGAATTGATGAAAAAGTGAATTTTTTGTTTTTTGTTGGATTTTACAATGATTTTAGTTGAAAGGTGAAAGTTGTGACATAAGTGATGGTGATGGTGATGTGGTCAGAGTGATGATGTGATGGCATTAAGGTGTTCAAAAAGTGGTAGAGAGAAGGGAAAGAAAAAAGAAAACAAGAAATTGTTTAATAATTTTCAGAAAGCGTTGTAGCTCGGCTGCAGTTAATATACGCTATTGGTTGATATATATAAGAAATTAATCGATAAAGGCCAAAAGGAGGGGCTTATGTATTTAAAAAAAATCAAAAAAAATCAAAAATTTAAGTTTTTTTACAAACAAAAAACATTTTAATTTTTTTAAAACATACATAACTACATATGTATGTATGTATCTCATTAAAAAGAAATGTAAAGAACTACTAAAATACAATTAGTTAAATTTTATTTACTAACTATATCTAGGCATTGCAATAATAGTTCAGTCAGCGTAGATTTTTACTTTGTGAAAGGTCGAAGGTCGATGAAGATGGACTGCATTTTCTGCCGCGGTGCCACCCACTTAAAAATAAATACCTTTTCTCAAGGTTCAATCTTCCTTTATACTAAATTTCATTAAAATCAGTTCATTAGTGTAGCTGCAAAATAATATTTTGTTTATTGGGTGCGGCCACCGTCCACCTTAAAACAAATACCTTTCCTCAGGGTTCAATCTCTCTGTACCAAATTCCATCAAAATCGGTCTATTTGCTTAGCAGTGAAAACGTTTTTTCCTGTTAGGAGCTGTGCCACGTTCATTAAAAGAAATTAGAGCTAGCCATGGGAAAGGTTTATTCTTTTTAGGGGTGTGGCACCGCTTCTATTAAAAAAAAGTGTACACTGCACTGCAAAAAAAAATTAGCCTTTATATTCTCTTATGGCTGTTAAAAATCGGTCTAACCGTTTAAAAAGTGATCGCACAAGCAAACAACAACAAAGCGCACATTGACGCCAGCTTCTTTAATTTCTACATTCTTGGAATTGACATTTTGAACAAACTTTTTGGTTTTCGGTTAAAAAAATAAAGGGTATGGGCCCAAAAATTTAGAAGAAACGATATATCAATTTAAAGCAAAAGAACTAAGCTTTTTAGAATATGTTATTCAATAGGTTATTAACACATTTATTGAAAAAATAACAGATATTTGAAAAAATATTTGTAAATATTTCAGAAAAATTATCGCATCTCCAAAATTACAGGTCAAATTTGAAAGATTTTTTCAACAATATTGTAGCTCATTAAATTATCTTTCATACGACATCCATAATTTGGAAACAAGTCTAGGCGTTTTCTTCCCAACATACAAAATGCGACTTAAGAGTAAAAGGAAGCATGAAACGTACGACTTGCCCCCACATTTGCGCTTGAACTTTGTTGAACATTTGCGGTTACAGCGGTCACCTCGCTTGCTGTTTTTCGTCTTGTTCTGATTTGATTTCTGATTAGCGTACATAAAAATTTAGGAAGACTTGTAATGTGACTAGTGACTTGATGGCCGTTTCAAATGAGATTACACAGACCTCTATTATGTATTGCATTTTTCCATATTTCCTGAAAGTTACACTTTGAAACACACATCCGTACTTAATAATTTGCATTTTACATAATTAACATACCCATATTTTATATGATTGAAAATTGATTATGAAATGTTTCTTAATTTTGAAATACATTTTATTTCACAACAATATGGGTATTCATCTAAGCGCGTAAAACCCTCGCAAGCTGTGCAAACAGTGCATTTTTGCGCTCTCGCAAACAAACTGTAAAAATCGTATGGAAAGTTTTTTGAACATACTAGAAAAGTTTGCACTACAATTTGATGGCAATTGTTGTCACTCTCTTTTCCAATACGATTCTCTCAGCAAAAATGTATTTTTTACACATTTTGTATTCGTCACTCTCTTTTCCCACACGATTCTCTCACAAAAAAATTTCATGCTCATCAACTGCCACAAATTGCACATAATATTCGAAGGCGTGTTCGTGAAACACAACGCGCAAAATTGCCTATTTGCACAAATGGGAAACTTGCGCGTTTAGATGAATACCACTAATGAGTTTCAAAAACAAAATCACACGTTTTACAGACTGATGCAAGGAATCGTTGTCGTATGTTTATATGCTTAATGGCTATAACGACTACTTCTATGGTAGTTTAAAAAAAACTAATGTACTTTTTAACAATGTAAGATAAATGGTAGAAAACTTTTTAAATGTCAATATTTCAATTTAGCTCTTGAACTAGTAATATAAGTACTTATGTATTTTTAAAATTTCATGCACAAAATAACATAAAAATATTTGAAAATCCTGAGAAGTTTTGTCAGGTCCTTAACGAAAATTCAATTGAAAATTTGAAAACTTATTTCAGATTCTGGTAGTAATATATTCAAAAATCTGAAACATTGAAAATAAATGTCATTGATAAATATACAATACAATAAAAAAAAGAGATTACAGGGCCATTAATTTTAAAATGTTGATATAAAAATATTTTCTTGGTCTTTAGTCCGTCGTCTCAACACAAATGAGATACAATTTCCTTTCATTTTGAAATATAAGATCTTCAGCACTTGAAAATTTTCTACATTTGGAATAAAATTATAATATTTTATTATTAATTAAAAGGGTTAAGCTATTGACTAAGTCAAAATTCAAATTTGCTGGAGATGCTTAGAAAAATTATCAATAACTCAAATACCAAATTAAATTGAATACATTTTTGAAAGCGCGTAATCAAAACTTAAAATATAAATTAAAGAAATATCAAATTATGAAAAACAATTTTTTTTTTGTACATTAAATAAAAAATAGCAAACATTCGATTGCAATTAAATCAGAATCGTAATGGCCACATTTTGTCAGAATATATTTAAATTTTTTTTTTTTTTTTTTGTGATAAGCTTATGATAAACTGACTTATTTACATATGTAGGAGGCTTCTAACTTAAAACAAAGTATAAGTGGAATTTACTTTAGCTAGAAAGTTAATGTATAGTTTAAAGTAAAAGTCTATAATTTATATTTTGGGTAGAAGAAATGTATAGTATAATACTTGTTTTATGATTTATTTAAATTCCTTGTTTTCTTACGCTAACGTTATGTACTTGTAATTATAATATATACATATAGATATAATATAAAATAATTTTAAATTAAAGCTGCTAAGTCCTTAGTCCAGTTGAAAGCACCACAAACGGGGCTTATCTTGCAAAAGGTCAAGAAAAGCTCTTGAATGTAATTATTGTGTATGCCATACTAAGCGCTGTTCTGAGTTTTCAAGACAATATAGGAGAACAAAATGATATGCCTTACTTTTTACTTCTGGTATACGACTTTGTTTTACCGCCATTATGGCAAATATTACTTTTGCCAGATCCATATATGGCAGTCGCGACTCGTGACTTGGTAATTTTATTATGGTATCCCTAAACTTTTTATGAAAATCGTAGAAGAAATTTCTAAAAAAATCGTTTTCGAGTAATATAGAATCAAAATTTTTCGATGGCTGAAAAATGAAAAGCCCACTTTTCCAAATCCACCTACTTTTGGTGCTATTTCAGAAATTTACAATCTGCATCAGACTACCAAATTATATCACAATTTCTTAGACGTATGATGCTCTAAAAATTAAATTTGGTGGTGCCACGCCCCTATTTGAGTCTATAAAACTTGAAACCTATCTAATTTTAATTTTGTTCACATGTGCACAAAATCCCCAGGTATCATCATAATCGCTACAGGTATTTTCGATCCATTCTCTTTCATTTAACCAAAATTACAAAGTAATATACCCACCCGACGGACACCTTTTAGTTCATATATTTCCTATAATTGTTGTGTACAACTTTTTGCTCTCGGATAAAAACTCAGAATATCAAATAAAACATCATATTGAACAACTCTGCCATATAAGAACCTTCCTCGACCTTTTGCAGGATCAAGCATACATTTCAACTGAGCTATATCAAGAAAATTTTATTTCTAGAAAAGTTTAATATGGTCCTTACTGATTTTGAAAACTTAAATATGCATTAACAATACAAAAGCTGACCGCAAGAAAGTCTCCCTTATAAGACATCAAAATGATGGGGTAAATTTGTATAAAACCTGGTCCGGAAACTAATACATATTAAATGTGTAGATTACAACATAGAGTTATCAGAAACGAGCAGTAGTATACACTACTTTTACTCAGTAATAAATAAATATTCTGCATAAGAAAGACCTCAGAACTCCAAAATATGGTCTTTTTGAGTTAGAACAATTGCTGGCTTAAGTTTGCTTTATGTTCCATTATTGACCGAATCAAAAAGTGTCGGACAGATCTAGTTGTTGCGTTGAATTCGATTTTTCACAAAAGCATAATGTTCTCCAATAAATTTATTATTGTCCTATAGTTTGATTAACTTTTTAGGTAAGCCGAATTTCATTTCGTTCGATTAATATACCATTTATATTTTTTTTCCTCTGAACTACATAATAAAGAAACATCCGAATAAATATTGGGAATATAATTAATTACATGGAAGCAACTAAAGATCTGGTGGGCTTAAGGCCTGCTGTTACAAGACTCCCAACAAACCGTTTAAAGTATCGCCTTCACAGCACCAACCATAAGTCGGGATGAAAATATAATATATAGTGGAGCTTATGTAGATTCATTTAAAAAATATTGGTCTCTTGCGCATGTTGCGTCAAAGTACCTTGTCAACATTCCCTAAAAAGTTGTTTTCAGGATCGTGGAACAAGAAAGACTTTTTAGGTTCTCATGGCCAAGCCTACCTGTCTTTAATTGTATTGTGAAAAGAAGTGCGAGTGATATTCTCACATTCGGGCGGGGTATAGAAGTACAGCCAGTTAAGTATTTCAAAATACTGTCCTAGATTCGATGGATTGATATCAAAGTGTATTAATTTTGCGTTCTTAAAGACTCGAACATGCCTAGATATTGAAATGAAAGACCTTAAACGATTCAAGGAAACGGTGACCATTTCCATCATTTTTCTTGAATATAAGCTCTTATACATAAGTATATCTGTATCGATTAGTTTTATAGTGTTTTTGATCCTTTTTTTTTATTGAATCTTTAAAAAGATTGAAACCGAAAGAAAGGACCGGAAATATACTGAAGACACGTCATCAAAATCTAGGGCCTCTAAGAAGAGAAAGAGTTTAAATTAAACTTAAAGGTTTGCTAATTAAAATTTTTCAGATGTTAAGCTTGGAAGACTCCGCATTATTAAGGAACTGACTATAACAAAAAAACACAGGAAGAAAATTCCTCAAAAACATTACACGAAAAAAAAAAGAGCAAATCAATACCTTGTAAAAACAAAGTTTTGTCAACAAGAAATCGACGTGGAATATCAATGATCTGAGGCTTTTTGTCGTGCAAACATAAATGGGAATGATATTGACCGGAATAGTAGTGGGGATGAAGAATTGGTTTTTTGATTTTTCTGTAAGTTTTGTCGGTATTAAATTTTTCAGAAGATTCTGACGATTTCCTTATATTTTTGTCCTTTTTTGAAAAAAAAAGTTTGGAAACTGAAGTTCTATCACCCCTCATAAGAAAAACCCTATCTTCAAGACTTCGGCTAAATAATCTTCGTTTTGGATGTCACAGGTTGGATACTGTTGACACTATATGTATATATAGTTCAGAATGATTATAAGAAACGATATTTTGGTTTGCTGGCTCTTGTCAAAGTCACTTTCAGATGTTAAGTGACCATATTCTTCAAAAGATGAATAAAACACTCGTACACCCAAAAATTTCAAAATCGGTAAGGACGCACCTGAATTACTTTCTGATACATACATTTGAAAAATAAAATCATAATCTTATAATATATTCACAATTACAGTTAAAAAGGATATAGTATGTTCTAGAAGAAATTAAAGCTTGCTCACGTGTCCACTAAGCTTTATGTGTAAAAGTATGAGTGACAAAATGTTCATGTTGGTATGTGGTGGTGTGTGACAGATTATATATCGGGGTGAATTTCATTTACAAATGCGATTTTTCGTTTTTATTCAGTTTATTCACCTGCTAATTGTGAGCTGATGGGAATTTTACCCATATTTGGGGCAGACTGTTTTTTACCTTTTGGATGCACAACATTAGTTTGCTTGCCTAGAAATACAATACAATGTAGTAGGATATTAAACGAGTTTAGTGTCAGTTGGTATATCATACTTTATGGAAACTCTAAGTCCTTATTGCTAAAAAGAAAAGCATTTTTTGTTTTTTTTTTGCTCAAATATTATTCGCTGCGAAAATTCTATTTGTGGGCATCTAAAATACTTAAGTTAACTAAGTTGGTATACTATATGTACGTATATACTATATATTGTAGGTATGGTGTGAAATGTAATAATACAAATGCCTTTTTACAAATTGGCTTATTGTCTGTTCACTATTGGCGTATGCTTTGACTAAAAGCTTAGGAAAACGAACGATTTTGCGCTTATTTAATTGATCCGATTAAAATGTTGTAATTTTGCGTAATCCGTAGGTAATTGGCAGCTATTTAAGTTAAGAATTTAAATTACGTTGCGTTGCTAGTGTTAAAGAAATATATCTATGTACATATGGCAAAGGATTAAAATTGAAAATGTAAGAGGTGTACTAAAGAATTGACAGCAAAAATAATTTTTAATAAAATATACCATAGAGGGTTTTAGGCGATAAGCTGGAAATAATTGTTTTTTTTTTCTTAGATCAGAAACAAAGCTAAATAAAAAATGTTATTTCTTAAAGTGTCTATAATATTTTAAAGAATTATTTTTTAGTGGGTGCGTCAACTAACTGGTGGTTTTTGCATATTTAGAGATTTTTGTAAAGTGTCGTTCAAAATTGGAACCAGAAACGATTCAGGCACTTAAGCGTTTCTCGAAACAGGGCCTCAAATCATCAAAGATGCGCTACAAAATTGGATTGATAGGACAGGCTGCTGCCACCAAACCAGCCGTAGCCAGCTATTTGAATGAAAATTGGGGCTCGCTCTTTTCCACAAAGCAACAAATTTTAAGCAAACATATATTGTTTATTTTCTAGTAACCCAACGGCAAATCGATTAAATACTCTCATTTTTCATGTACTATACCCTTTGTCTTGTTTGTTTCACAAATGAAATTGTTACTATGATATTTTGTTTATTTGCTTGCTGGCAGCCTGCTTGATATATGGAGCTGTAGGCAGTCTGCTTGCTTTGTATATGGAGATGTAAGGGGTTCTTGCCTGTTGGCTGCATGCTTTGTATGTGGAGATGTAGGCAACTCGCTAAACTATACAGGCAATTAGTAAGCGATATTTTAAAGTAATCTGTCTTTCGTTTGTTACACATTGTATATGGAGATGTAGGCAAGCTGCCTACAAAGCGGCCATCCCTTTGTAAAAAGAACTTACAGTTGTGAGCATTACTGCTTACAATGAGTATAACTATTCATCGATGTTGTTTATAACATATTTGCCGCTGGGAATTAAATAAAAAAGAATTTTAAATATTTTCAACTTTGCAGATTTGTAAATCGATTCTATTCGTACCACGCGGAGCTGTGAATGTCAAAATTAATTTAACTAAAAAGCAATAGATGGCCCAACCTTTATATGTATACAGCTGTGTAGAGTTTAGGACTTTCTTTCAAAGTTGTGGAAACTGGACAATTTTTGTATATGAAGGTAGCTACGAAGGGAAGTGAAAATATTGAAACAAATATTTGTACGTAACAGCTGATAAATTTTACCCATATATAGTGTTTTAGACAGCTGAGATCATAACAATAAAATGTGGTTTGGCAACTCATGAATAACAAAATAAAATGCGAAATCAGCCTACACTCGATTGACCGATTTGTGAATGTCTAGAAGGTGAAAAATTTCAAAATGCTGACATCATTTACTTCTTGTGGTTTCTAAGCTTTACAGTATAAGTATATATAATTCTAGGCATTTAACCGCGCAAACTGTAGCGAATACTTTTTTTATTCTGTTTATCTTCGACTTCTTTGTAATAATATATAGCTCCCTCACATTTGAAGTTAAATAAGTTGAAAGTTTAAAAATAGGTCGATATTATATATTTCATATACTCGTACGTAAGAGCTTTCTGGTTCATCGGCTGTTCAGTACATTACTGCAATAGCACCGACGAAATATTATTTGACATGAACGACCTATCTGATTTCCTTGAAATTTTTTTTTTTGGGGTTTGTTTTGTTAGAAATTGGGTGGTTTGGGCTTTTCCTGAGGCACTCATAGACTTTACGTCAGCATAAAATGTATATAGGGAATAGCATACTCGTAACATGTTATTTTCATCCACTTATGGCTTCAATTTGTTTTTAATGCTAATACCTTTAACCCCAAAACTAACAAGTTTCAAAACTAACAGAGTTCAGAAAACTAACAAGTTTCGGATTTTTGAAATATCTCAAAAACTGGAAATGATTGATATAAATAAATGGTGATTGTAGTCAAAATCATCAAAGAAAATGAGTTAAAAACTAAGTAAGCTCTTAGTTTTTTGTAGAACATTTTGACGTTCCGTGTCAACCGAAGCCATGAATCTCAAATCTGGCCTCTTTGAGGTTAAGTTTGGGTGGCAGCCTTTAACAGAGCCTAACATAGACCACAGCTGGGGACCTAAGGGTTCAAAGTGTTACCACAAACTCTTTGCTGTAATCTTATTAGTTAATTCTGGTCCGTGGTGCTCGTCCAACATGAAGGTGCCTGTTGTTACAGCGTATCTTTTGATACGGCTCTTTTTTAAGCTAAACGATAATTTTTTAAGCGAATATTAAAGTAAGTCCGGTCCATCCCCAATATTTGTCATAAGTTTTCTCAAAGATTAGTTACTGTCCAACCAAATATTTTGGAATTTCACGAAATATTGGCGGAGTGGAAGTGGTTAAAAGCTTAAAACAATATTGTGAAGCTTTAAGCTTTCGATTAATTAAGCTAATTCAAAAAGCTCTTGTTATTTTTAGAACTTTTTTTTTTCGATAAAATTGACTGAAAAAGACAGAGCATCAAGTCACCGCGAACCTTGTACAGTAGATGGGTTTGCATGGAATGGCAGCCATAAATAGCGATAGACTTTTGAAATTTCGAACAAATGTTTTTTAGGTTAAAACAAAAAATAAAGAAAAAACTGCGGGTTGCACTCCGGGAGTGCCGACAGAAGTGAAAACAAATCGTTTAATGGCAAGTTAGTGTGTTAGTTGATATGTGTGCGTTTTCTTTTTATATGGCAATGCAATGGAAGACAAAAACGGAATATGTATTCAAATTTTACTCTCGCTCTCATTCTCAATTTGTCAACGCAACAACGCGGAATTTGAAAGAAACACACATGTAAGCATAACAATCGTTGAATGAGAATGGAATGTGTCAGTTAGTGTGACTGCTTTGCTTTTTGTCTTCCACTTGGAATATTTATTTAAAAGAAACAATAGAACATTCAAATTTTACTATCGCATTCATGACGGGGAATCCCGATGACGGTCGGTGTCGCGAGTTTATACTTTTTTCCTCAGCCGCACAACGTGCCATAAGAAGTTTTCAGTTAAAAAAAAATTGTGAATATGAAAAAAAAAGTGGAATGTGGCTGAGGCTTTTTCTTCAAAGTGGGTTTCAAGTTTTACTAATTTGATAAAGAAAGGATTATCTCTTCTGTTTTTGAAAAGTATTCGATGTTATATCTTTTATCCCAAGGTAGACGAAAATTATGAAATTCCAAAACATTTAACTGATAAATTACTACTCTATATGACGACTCATAACAAAAAATGGGGCTAGTTTAGACGTAATTTAATTTTTAGTGCAGGAAACTGCCCGTGACGTCCATTAAAACCTATTGTTAGGTCTTCCGAACTTTCAGCTTATTCAACATCAAATATGTGTAAGAGATATATACATAAGGTATATAAGAATTGATGTGAATTAAATAAATAAAGTTGTTAAACTTCTGGCGTACTCATAACAAATGAGTTACACACATGTTTATCTCAAATCCTTGGTCATTAAGCTGCTATATAGTTACTTTTTCTGCTTCAGATGGGAACTTTGGAGATATAAGTAATTCTAATTTTTAGTTGCTTTAAATTTAAGCATACATGCGTTTGTAATAATACCAAAAAACAAATAAGTAAAAATAAATTTAATTTACAATAAAATTAATTATATATTTTTGGCCCAATTGAAAAAGTGTCACTTAAAAACTAATTAGGGTACTTTACGAGTAAAACTAATTTTTGTAAATATAAAATTATATCTCTATGTATACGAAACTAAAGCATGTCTTAAATAACTTGTAATTTGTTCGAAAATTTCTATCATCACCGATTATATTGATTTTATTGTACATAAAATTTTGACTCAAATTTTTACTATTGCTTAAGAGAAGAAGAAAAGCTGCAAATTATCATTAATATCTAACTAAATTGAATAAATTGAACGCAAAGTACATGCACGGCTTGTCTGAAAGTAAAAGCATTAAATAAAAAGTCTACACATGCCAAATTAGAACGAAAAAAAAGCAAATTTAGTAGTAGATTGAAGCATTGAATTGTAAATAGTAGTTAGAAAGTTAAAGGACAACATTAATGTCGTTGGTTCAAGATGTCGTTTTCATAGTCAATAAAGTTGAACAGATTATGAAACGATATTTCGGCCAACTTTAAATTTTTGTTTTTATATCGTAAATGAATAAATTAACTTGGATATTTTGATATACTGTTAAGCTAAGAAATACTTTTGATATTTTTGTTCTTACCTGTATCAACAATGACATCGATCAGATCCATGGATTTGGCAAAGGCATCCTTCAGATTGATATGATGAAAGGATACGATGCTGCCCTCACGTTTGGCACGATCGAGCGCCTCACGTCGTTTCAGCGCCTTCTCACGTCTCATCTGATTCTTATAAAATTCAGCGAAATTGTTAACGATGATGGGAATAGGCAAAGCGATTACCAGAACACCGCATATGCAACACACAGTACCAATAACCTTTCCCAGTGCAGTAGTGGGATAGATGTCCCCGTAGCCAACAGTTGTCATTGTAATACCCGCCCACCAAAATGTTTCCGGTATTGAAACGAATTTTGTATCCTTTTCATCCTTTTCGGCAAAATATGCCAGCGAAGAAAATATGAGAACGCCCATGGCCAGGAACAGCATTAGTAGACCAAGTTCCTTGTATGAATTACGTAGCGTAAAGCCTAACGACTGCAGGCCCGTGGAGTGACGGGCCAGCTTAAGGATTCGCAGGATGCGCATGATGCGAAAAACTTGCACTACCCGGCGCACATCCTGGAACTGGTCCGTTGCATTTTTATTCGTTTCCAATAGGAATAGGGAAACAAAATATGGGAGTATTGCCAATAGATCGATTACGTTAAGGCCGCCCTTAAAGAATTTCCATTTGTCCGGCGAAGCGCTAAACCTAAGTATATACTCAAGGGTAAACCAGGATATACAGACGGCCTCAACCATAGCCAATTGCGGATTATCCTGAGGTGTACCATTGTCAAAGTGTTGTAGTTGTGGTAAGGTGTTCAACGTCAGGGCTATGGTAGACAGGACTATAAACAGGATAGAAATCACTGCGATAACCTGCAATTTATACGATAAAATTTTTTTGTTTTTGTTTTCGATATGATGATGAACTACAGATAAACAGAGTGTTTTGTTTTTTGCTTTTTTTGTTTTTGTTTTTTAGTAAGAGATTACAAATACGAATACGAATACTTTATACGAATACTTTGTTGTTATGTTAAACTAAAGCTAAAGTAAAATTGCTTTCAGTTTTAGTTTAAGCATTAATTTGTTAGAATTTTCGGGGATTTTTCTTCTTTGGGGGACAAACGCCCCAAAATGGGGTGTGTATACACTTTCATACTAAAGTAACTATAGGGAACGTAGCGCTGTAGACTGTTGTTGGTCAAGTTGTTGCAAAGTTGCATCATAATTTTTTAACTAAATTTCTTTGTTTCTTTTGCGAGTAATGCGGGAAATGGAAGAGGCTAAAATTTGTCGTGGTAATTGTTTTCAGGGTTTAGGGGGGGGGGGGGGGATAAATTTCAATGGTTTCGTTTTTCGAATTCTAAACAAAGGCTGGTGTTATTATGTGAAGTATATATATAGTTTATTTTATTTAAAATCTGATTTTAAACTGCTAATTGGTAGAAGAAAATCAAAAAATAATCAGAAAAGGGGAAAATAAAAACCTAAGAGACTAAGAAAATAAAAATATCGATTTTTATTCAAATTGCATATTAGAACTAAAAACGAGAATTTAGAGATTTTAGGATTTTTTTTTTTTTGGTATCTAAAGGTTTAAGAAATTTAATTGATTTTTTTCTTTTACTCATAATTACAAGTAGTCATTGATTGTGGTAGCGCTGTGTATGAAATGTCTAGTAGGTATGAAAGTGTTAACTAAATACTTTTGTAATTTGAAATTTTTTTTTTTCGGTGTATTTCAAATATAAGTGTTGCTGGTTTGTGGTTTTCCGTGGATCTAAGGTTTCAAAGAGTATTAACAAATACAAATTGTACGGACAAAAATGAAAAAATAGACGGATGGATGGTTACAAATACAAACAACAAAATAAATTCAAAATTAATCTGTGGGGGGAATAGCAAAGTAATTGGTTTTTTTTTCATAACTGAAACAGAATAACAAATAAATTGACTCGAATGAATGCTTTAATCATTAAAAATCCTTTGAGTAGTAGTAATAGTAGTAGTTTTAGTAGTAAGCAGTAGTAGTTAGTTAGTAATAGCAGGACAAAGTACAATTTTACAAATTGACGTATACACAGGGTTGTACGATATATATACATACATATATAATGCGCGGCTTCAGTTAAACATTAGTAGTAATAGTAGTGGGAATAGGAGAGTACATAGTAGTGGAAAAGTACAAGTAATTAGCAGTAGAAAATTGATATAAAACTAAAAAAACATAATTTCTATATCTAGCTATTTTGTGGGAAAAAAAAATGTTTGTTTTTTTTTACTCACAATAGACGGGAGAAAAAGAGACGAAAAAAATTGCATGTAAAGCTGCTACACTATTAGTTAACTTTAAAAGTGTTCATGGTAACTCAACTTTACATCGGGTCTGCAGTCGATTTTTTGCTTGGACATTTCTTAATTTATTATATAAATGTATTTATTTTTTTTTTGCATTTTAATTTTTGTTTTTTTTAAAAAAAACTTTTTGTTCTGTTTTTACTTGTTTTGAATGTAAGAAAGAAAAATCAAATATGTCACAAATTAAAATTTGGTTCAAGTGTTATTACAAAGAAAATATAAAACAAAAAAAAATTACTTTTAGTTTTTCAAATATGATGTCTACATTCTAATGATAAGTCAAATAATTTTTATTAAGGAAGGTAAAACACTTCAAAATAAATTAATTAACTACTGCACAATTTTCAACAACGCGTGACTATTTTATCAATTTAGCAAAACAACGCTGAAAGTTAATTTAAGAAAAATGAAAAATAAAAAATGCTGTTTGGAATATTGTGTTTCGTGGAAATATTTATTCAACAAAGTACAAGAATAATTTTGAAAAATTATAACATAAAATTCAACTTTCCAGTGGATGCCGAAGAGTTCTCAATCTCTATTGGCTTTTTTTTATTTCGTGTGAAGTAAGCTATACTCATAAAATAAACCTGAACAATGGCAACTCTGAAATTTCAATTAGCTTACAGCTATAGGTTTTGAGTAGAATGGATACATACTTTGATCAGTGTGTTTTCTTATTTATGTACACTGAGAAAAAATAAGCGGGATCTCATCAATTCAACTAGAAAAGTATATTTTCTGTAGTCAACTAGAAATCTGGTTATTTTAACTGAGCATTCGATTAAAATTTCAAAACGGGAGCCCTTTTTCTCACCATGGCCATTGAGAGATGAAAATGAAAATAAAAAAGTAAAAGTGCTTGGATACACTGGCGATTGAACTCAGAATCTCTAAGTTTTGCTTCCGATTAGATCAAACCACAATAATCATTTAATACTGATTTGCGATCAAAAACTGACTATGAATTCGTGTAACTTTGATATTAAATAAATAAGAGCAATTTATCTTGTAATATTTTAAGAGAAACCAAAATTTTCTAATAATTATAATTGATTTCATTTGTAGATATACATATATATCTGAAAATTTGGCTCTACGTTCACATTTAAAACAAAAATTACAAAGTTCTAATACATTTTTTTGTGAAAAAGTCCTATCGGCATTGGAAAACCACTAAATATTCAAATTTGGAACTTGAATTTATCGTTTTATAACCCTAAGATTATAATGAACAATTCAGGGGAAAAAAATTCCAGAAAAACACTTTAATTTATAAATGTGCTTCTCTTGTATTCGACGTATTTTAAAAGATCTTCACAATGGGAGAAACTAAATTTTATTGGGGTTAAGAGTAATGTTTACATTTTCCCATTCTCAAGGTACTAAAATAAGCCTCTCTTGTGGTGTTTCGACTTTCTTAAAAAAAAACTTCGGACCATGATTCTTATTTTATATTTTAAAAAATGTTCGGGAGCGATGCTAAAGACCGATACCCATAAAAAAGTTGAACACAAAGAATTGACTATTGAGCACATTTCTAGTGCGTCATGTATGTACATCAATATTAAAAACTAACATGAGAGTCAAATACGCCACTCTAGACCACCATATGAAACTGTGGTGCACCTCATTCGAAATGTGAGCTTAAATCAGGGGTCGGCAAAATTTAAAGTGTGAGTGTATTGGTGAGAGAAGAGAGGCTGCACCTCAAGAAACTTTTCACAGAAATCAATTGCAAAATTAATGTTGCGGCAGAAAGTGAAAAATAAGAAACGTCGCCAAAAGAAAATATCGAATTTATAACGAAAGTTCATTTGTCATAGCTGTAAGAAAATTTCTCTATGTGCATACAAGACAACGAGAACGGCGCATGATTTTGCCTTGCCAATGGATTTTCGACAACTGAATGAAAGAGCATAAGAATGTGTGTGATATTTGAGCGCACAATTGTGCTACGTGATGCCGACCACTGGTTAAAATATGCAGATAAGTTTCTTTTAACGAATAGAGCAGATATATAACATGATTTTTAGATATGGAGATTTTTATTTTTTTAGATCAAAAATAATCGTTATTTTGGATTTTTATTTTTTTTTTTTTTCGATAAAAAATAATCGTTATTTTGGATTTTTATTTTTTTTTTTCGATCAAAAATAATCGTTATTTTGGTTTTTTATATATTTTTTTCGATAAAAAATAATCGTTATTTTGGATTTTTTTTTTCGATAAAAAATAATCGTTATTTTGGATTTTTATTTTTTTTTTTTCGATCAAAAATAATCGTTATTTTAGATTTCTATTATTTTAGATCTAAAATAATCGTAATGATGGATTTTTATATTTATAGATCAAACATAGTTGTTATTATGAATTTTTATGTTCTTAAATCAAAATTTATCCGTCGTTTTCTATTTGTATCAGTTTTGGAACTATTAATTTATTTATTTTATCGACTGATCTATGAAACTCGCAAATAGATCAAGTTTTTTTCTCACTCTGCGAGAGAAAAGAAGCATTTTATCTTATCCAGCACCTAATGTTGTTTTTGTATTTATCTAATTACTTGAAAATTGGTAAACCAAGGCGTCTCAATTTTTTTTTTTAAATGTTTTTGTTTCAAAGAAGTTGCATGTCAGAGAAAAATTCTGATGCTCATAATATCAATATTTACTGGTGGCTCATCGAGCTCTGTAGTTTTCCATACGATTTATATGGGAAAGAATGCCTCATTATACAGTTTTGTCTATACCTCGTTAAAGAAAAATCTTACTCGAACGGGACCAAAGCCATTGGAAAGCACAAAAAACGTCCATTAAAAAGGTTGAAATAATTTTTTTTCGTAAAGATAATTTTTCGTCAGCTTAATAACTTTCAGCGAATATAGTCCAGTCATTTAAGGCATTTCAAACGCCAATCTGCGGAAAAATTCCTAGTGAGCTGAATTTTTGTATACACCTTTATTACGGCGTTGTAATGAAGATGTGAAAAATCGACATTGATATCGTGCCGGCTAAAAAAGTTATAAAGGTCAAAAGGTCACGAAAATCAGTTTTTCGCAAATATCTCGCGACCTATTGCTCGGAGGCCAACAGAGGTCAAAATAAAATTGTTTATCGTGGAATTATCTACAAAAAATGTCTAATGCATTTTTCTGTAAAATTAACCGTTTCCGGAGTAGAGCGCTGAGAAAGTGACCATATTATGACAATGCACTCGTTTCCTTACCACCTTCGAGGTAGAATGCAAGGTGCGTTTTTTTACATGGTATTGTTACAAGATAATCACGTGATGATGCTGACGTCTTAATAGTTGAAACAGCGATTTAAAAATCAATAAATAATATTACAATTATCGTTGGCGAAGACATAGATTTGATTGGTACTTCTCATAGCACGCACACAAATACTTGATCAAACTACATCAATTTTTTTTAAATAACCAGGAAAAAACAATGTTGAAACAAAATATATTCGACTGATAGCCTCAACAAGTATCCACATTGCAAGAAAAATATTCTATTCCTAAATGCCATGACCGTATGTGACACAACTTCAGCAATATTTGGGAAAGGGAAAATAAAAGTCATGAAAATGTTTGAATAAAGACCCGATTTAAACAATTCTGTAGAAATATTCCTAAAAGAAAATTATGTTTCATTAGCTTCAGTATTAAAATTTTTGCTTCAAGGTAAGAGACATTCACTGCCTATGTTACCTTTCTGATATTAAGAAATATTTCACATATTTCGGCGTTTGGGTCCAAATGTAAAAAATGTTGTGTGTTGTTTAAGTCTAGAAGTCTGAAAATTTTCAATATGATGTTTTTTTTTCAACCATGAACGCCTTTGCAATCGCATATCTTAAGAATCATACAACGCACGTATAAAATGGAAATAACTCTTTGTAGAATTCGTTTCACTCTTGAGCTTTCATGTAAAATGAATTAATCTTCAACTAAAAGAAAATTATATATTTGCATAAAACTAATCTTCGTGGTCTTTAAGCTTTTCTAGTGTACACGATATTGATGCAGACTTGCTAAAATTTTCTTTGGTCAAAACACTGCTGTTGGCACGTACATACACTACACACGTGAAAATAGCTTAAACTCTGTTTGCAACATTTTTAACTAACGCTAACCTAATAACTAAAAAATAATTGCTTATACCCTCAAAAGTTAAATTTTGTGTTCGAGAAAATTTGTTTTAAAATTTATTTCCACAATATTTAAACAGCATTTTTGAAACCTTCTTGTAATAAATAAAATAAATCATTAAGATAGGTACAACATACTTTGAAAATAAAAAAAAAATTCTCAATTAAGAATAAAACTTTAAGTTACTAATAGCCTTGCACTGTATCTCGAAACGAGTGAGTGGAAATCAATTAAACAATTATTTAAGAATTTGCTTCAACCTCAATCTTCATGAAAAATGCCAAAATTTTTGTAAAAAGAAATAAAATGTAATTCATATGCACACACTTTTAAGGTGGGGTTAAGCAACTTGCTTCGAGATACAGAGTAAGGGGGGGGGGGGTTAATGTTTCATAGGTAGGTTGGTAGGTAGGCACAGTAGGTAGACTACACATCAAATTGTGAATTTTGATTAGATTTGTGGTTTAAGTTTTCATATATATATTCAATGCCACTTCAAGGTGAAATTTCTTTGAATCTTTTGCAAAAGGATATGATGTATTGAATACTGGTCGATGAATGTAAAAAATGCTGTCCTTTTGTATTTGTTTTATTGCTTTGACTTTGCTCGAGGTTAAGAGAATCATATTAAATTCGAAAGCTTTTACTGGCAATTAGCTTTATTAGTTTTTGTGGGGAAGCATTGCATTTAACATGTTCTCTTGGTTGTCCGCATCTACCATGGAGACCACTGGACGCAGCCACGCAGTGAATCGTTCTATTTGATCGTATTATATTTTCCTTTTTTAATTTAACGAGTATATTTTTGTTTATATATATTTAATTTTGGATTTTCGTAGGTAAATGTTGAAAATATAATTTTTGGAAATATGTCATGTGAAGATATTTTTTCAAGTAAGGAATAATTTAGGAGGATGTTAATGAATTGAGTTCAAATTATGGCGGCATTGTTTGTTGTAAATTTACTAAAAAGTTACATTCATGATAACTTAAGTTTCTAAGTCGTTATGTCTGAATGAATGGCATTCACTGAGTGTAGCTAAATGAGAAAGTTTTTTATCATTTCCTTAAATTTTAAAAAGATAAAAATGTATATAGATATATAGTAAAGTATGATGTTGAAATTATGTTAAAAAGGATTTTAATTTAATAATTTAGAAGTTAAAATTTACTTTAGAATAGCTTGGCATACAAGGCAGATTGCAGCTTATACATATATTTGAGATAGAAAACCAATTTTGAATTTTTTTCTTTTATAATTGGACAATTCTGATGAAACTATTTTTAAAGGATTTACATTTCGATTTTTAATTGCTAATCAATAACGATTCGTAGTTTTTCGATAACAAGGAAACTACCACTTGAAGTAGATTATCAAGTAAGCATTCCGCTTAAGATTTTAGTTCGCAGCGGTATGGAAAGATTCATGATATATATTGATAACTATATATTAGTAATGGAAAACGTTCTTTATGAAGTACTTTATTCACTTTCTGATCTTATTCTGGAATAGGTGATCAGTGCTCTATACACGAAGAAAGTATAAAGTTTTACATGCCATTTCAGCAAAGTAGTAAGCGTAGACAGTAAAGTGTGGACCGAATTAATTGAAAATTAACACAGCTTTTAGCAAACTGAGGGGCGTAATGAAAATTTTGCTATTATTACTGCAGTTCGAGAAGTGCAAAGTTGATAATAAAGTAATAACAGGCCTTCACTAGCCGATGTTTTCCAAAATATTTCTTTTGGTGTTATAACGAAACTATAATTTTTTCCAAATTCAAAAAGCTAATAATCCAAAAGACAAACAAGTGGATATATGCGGTCAAGCTATAGAGGTTTCTGAAATTATTTTGGAACAGCAATGAGCATACTACTTCAATGGTGGATCTGATTCGGATATATCGAAATATATGTTCGAAAGAACATTCTAAAAACTAAGGAAAGAGGGTCGAAAATAGTGAAAATTGAGAATTTATTGCGGTGCCTGAACCGGGAATTGTCTCCGGGCATTCTATTAAACGAAAGCAGCAGTATCAAAGAAGAAGTGATAAGTGGCTACAGGCAGTCCTTGTGGGACTTGAAGAAAAATAGTTGGCAGAGAAATAGAAAATCTCCGTGAAATTAAGATAGAGTTGATAATAATTTTCAAAAAAAGTATTTTCGCCACATATTCTGCTTGGGAGTATATGAACAAAATTTAAGTTTATTCTTTACAAGATACAAAAATTAATAATGCAGTTTTATTACTGATGTAGTTCAGAGAATATATATAAAAGCAAAATGTAAAAACATATAACTTGAAGAATAAAACAATTGAGGATTATAACAGTCTATCTATCCAGCGCCCTTAGCGCTCTAACTCCAGCAACAACATCAATTTTGCCCAAATAGCTGTGGTGTTCAAGATATACATACTTAGGTATAAGGTTAAAACAGAAACTTTTTTTGAAAATTTTTGTTGATATAATCAAAATGACCCGCATCCGGATATATGCACTTTTGAATGATATGTCTATTATATATATTTTCATATAAGAGGAAATCTGGTAATTTTAAGTCATTTGTTTATTGTTAAAATATAAGGTTTTCGACATATTTTCGCTCATGCATCTCGATAACCATAGCTACTATAACAAAATTTGGATGTTAATTACGCCAATAACATAATTCTTAGTGTCAAAGCAGCTTTTCGGCTGTTGCTTTATGTACTTAACGTTTAATCCCATCTTTCAAAATGGTGAATATCATAGCTGTAAGTTAAGGAATAATAGTTTTAGAAGTAAATATTACAGGTGGCCCAAGAAAGGTTTTTTTCGAAAATAACTAAAAAACATACATAAAAATAATGTTGAATTTTGGATATAGTTGGTCACATCTGTTCTAACGTAACAATCCCTGAAGATATTTTGGTTTCTTAATTATATCATCTCTTCTCGAGTTAAAGCCAAAAAACTTGTTGAAAAACGTTGTCATATCGAACTGGCAACATTTACTAAATTATCTCTAAGCATAGCTTTTTAATGTTTTGCTTGCATGGGAGGTCCCACGACCTATTTTCCATCTTTTTCATAGTGCTTGTCCAAGTCAATCCATTTATTTTTAAATATATTTCCTTTTACTTTTTTATTTCGTTAAAATCCATCAATTTTCTTAGTGTTGGTAAAGCCTTTTAAATGTATTACTTGTACACATTGGTCTTGAAAAAAGTTTGCCTACGCTAACAAAAGACTCAGCTTGTTGTCATCATCGCATAAGTATTTCTGAATTTATCCCAACATTTTGAGTAATTCGCCAGACATTGTTCTTGGGCCACTGTAAAATCACCTCTACAAAACTTTATAGCTCTATATTTTTCACAATTTTTTCCTTATTTTCCAGTATCATCAATTTTTTAGCGAAGTTTTCATGTTTTATTTCAAATAAAAATTTTCAATATTGATTATGTCATTAATTATTAGAAAATGTAATTAAAAGCTTAATTACGCCTACGAAAAACCATCCATCGCATCTATGTACTTAGAAAATTTATGAAGATTTTTTTTTTCAATTTTGCGCTTTCTTGCTATCTCAAATTTGGACTGTTTTAAGTTGTAACTAGGCAGGATAGTATCAAATTTCATCATCATATACCAATAAGTTAAAAAAAAATCGCTAGCTGTATTCATTAGTAGTTTAAAAAACAAATTCATTTTTCGAAGAACTTATAAACTTTTTATAGTGTCTTTTTACTGAGTCTCTATTGAACCTAAAAGTTCACTTTAGAGAATATTAAATTAAAATTATAAAAGTATAATGGAATATGCGATATCAAATTCTTCGAACTAGAATTTTTTCAAGTTTTAAATTTTGGAACTGGTACATTAGTACTGGTACTGGTGCACTAGTTTGAATGATATGAATTACAAAAAAAACCTCACCAACATAGAAAGGATCGAAGGTATAAAATTTTTCCAAGGCATGGAAAGTTTTGAGCTGATATAGCAACGGAGGCAAATAGTTGTAGTAGCTAAACTCTATTCTTATTCTATTAATTTTTTTTGACGAATTTCGAATTTCCAACTGCTACTATTTTTCAAATTTTGCAGCTTAAGTAGGTGTCATTTAAAAAACAAATATTGAAAACTTAAGTTTTCTTTGAAACACTTACCAAATTACTGCTGATTTTAAGAAAATCAGATAAAGTAAAAATATAATAATTGGAGTAGTACCGGCGAGCACATGCAGATGATTGCGAGTGGAACGGTCAAATAGCGGATTCGGTATCAATCAGACCAGATTAGAAATTTCTCAAAAACAGAAATCGTCTTAACATCGTCAATTTGGTATTCAAAAGACGATCAAATGTCCTTAAATATCCAGACCAATAGTTATATTTTTACTGAAAAAGTAAAGCAAATGATTTTATTTCTCGGTAAACGACCAATTTACCAATCCTGGTGAAATAACCTTTTCAGAATCATACCGTTAATCACTGAGTAGTTCGTTTCGCTTCATATAATTTGTGTCTCATTAATTTTGGAAAGTACATTATGTCAAAAAAATTCAGGGAATTGGTCAATAAATCACAGAATATTTATTATTCATCCAAATTTATTGTATCGCCTTTAAAGTAGGTCCCTTCCAGAATAATACATTTATTCCAATGAATAATCCAATCATCGAAATATTTTTTAAGCGCATTTTCCGGAATCGACTTCAGTTCTCGTTGCGAACTCTTTTTAATGTCTTCTATCGAAGCTTTTATTTGAGTTATTGAAAGAGAAAAAAGTTAGCCGGTTGTAGTACGGTGGTTGTTTGATGGTATTTGCTGATTTTATGGCCAGAAAGTCATTCACAATGGTAGCCTTCTGAGATGATGCGTTAGCGTGGTGCAAAATTCATGAGTTTTCTCTCCACAAATCTGGTCTCTTTTGACGAATTTGCTCTGTAGATAATATTTTTTACCGTCCGACATTATGGCAAAAATTCCGAGTGCACAACACCGCGTCACACAGTCAAGTCTTTGTTCGATATTTTTATAGAGGAGAGGACAGGTGTGTCTACTTAGCGACAAAAAAAAAATTTACAATTTCTTTAATCGGGCTTTTTAAATGATCAATTAGTACTTTTTTGACAGAATATATGTAGCATATTGGGATTTGTGAGTTCGCAGCTTTCGGGAATCGATTGAACATTATAACCTTCGAAGAGTGAAATATGTTGGAGGCGTCTCGTAGTTGTAATGTCAATTTTAAAGCACGCCTTTTAGTATGCACTGATAAGCTTTGAGGTCACCAGGTTTCGTTTTCAATGTTTTCAGGACTTTTTTTTGAACATAGGCATAGACACATCTGCGGGGACTTACTTTTGACGAAAGACAGTCGACATGGATAATGTTCAAAATACATCGTACTGAAGTAATTTTATGGCGCCAGTATGTAACAACGCTGCTGTCTTACATACGCATACTTCTTTTAGCTTCCGAAATCACAAGCTCTACATAGAGAAACGTTAGCACGGTAACTTTTATGGCTTCAGGCAATCAATTTGAACTTCTTACAGCTGAACCCAATCACGAAACAGGCTGGGCAACCGCTGAAAAATTAAGGGCTCCAGTGCATAACTTTTTTCTTTGCTGCTATCTCCATGGAAAAGGTGGCTTATTTAATTCACTTTTGTCTGATCCAAATATCGATTGGCTTCGTATTGATACTCCAGAGTGGCTCATCATACGATGTTGGGTCAAATTAATTAGATGGCTGCGACCTTTGCAGACGTTATATTAAACAAAGATATATAGTTGTAATCAATGCCTCGATACGTAAGAATGAATTTCCACGAATTAGGACCACAGCCAGTGACATCGGTTATTACCGTGGCTGAGCAAAACGCACCGCACCCGCGACTGCGGCAGAAAGAGAATAACTTTTTATATACGTATATAAAGCAGAGAGCGTAGAAATTAAATCAGTTTGCTTTGAAAAGCGAATAAAGCACAACTCCACATGCATTGAAGAACATTGAAGAGAAACACGTGTGTATTGGTGCCCAGCTCTGGTTATTACTCAATGGCAGTGACGCTGTAGCACAAATGTAAGCCAGTGCGGAGCAGCTTCACAAAGAAAAGCTTTTTTTGAGCTTTCACACACATTTTCTCTCTTGTCTACAAGTGAGAGAGTTCATGCGAGCAATTTAACTTTAGTCCTTTATTTTTGGGAACGATGCAATAAGAGCATTGATGTGGACAAGCTCTAACGAGAGCGCGTTTGAGAGCAACGAGAGAGCATTTGAGTATACGCATGGTGTAATAACCAAGGTGGAGTACTTAAAAACGAAATTCTCAAAAGTTTGGGTTTCTTGTCCTTCATTGTCTTGTTTCGTAAATTTTTTTTGACACTTCGGTGTTTTGATTAATTGGCCCGTTCAGCAACTTCAGTATTTTTGAAGCGCTTTAAACAACTTTTTATTGAGAGGTATTTGTGTTGAGTTTCAAAATTCTGATGCGAACAAAAAACTACGCTAAATAATGTAGCAGGCTTTAATATGATAGCAATAAGTCTTTTTTGTTTTTGCAATAACAACCACATCGACTAAGTTTTTAAGATTTAATGTAGTTTGCAGCTATCGTTCAGAAAATGTTCAAGACCTTACGTCTAAGCGCTGCAATTTATCAAAGCGCTTAAGTTTTCTGAATGGGCAATTGAAATGTTATGAATGTCAAAACTACAGCAAATAGGATGACAGATGATCGAAAGTCGAGGCTCTCCCTAATTACTCCACCTTGGTTATTACACCACGAGTATACGTAAACAAATGTGAGCGAACAGCAACGATTCAGTTCTACTTGAGCAGAAGCAGAACTCCATATGGTTGTTGTACCACTATATGGATACGAATTTTTGCGTGCATGTTGGTGCACATCATTAAAAAAGAGCTATGAAATTTAACTCTATCGCCTTCGGTTTGCATGTACTTCACCGGTACTATTCTTAACATTAAAATTATACTAACATTTTCCATAATTAAAATTGACACCCACTTTGGATAATTCAGAAATGTCAACAGCTGATGTTAAGTAGGACTGCATTGCAAGATTAGTTAAAAATAATTCATTTTTTTATTAAATGATTGCGTCGTGTACATAGATTATACATACACAGATTTCTCCATATGCTTGTTTTTTTAAAATTCAGTCAAAATTTTAAAATTATATCAAAACACATATGGCAACAGAACATTTAATTTCAACATATTCAAAATTGTCCAATTATTTTCACATAATATGCCGAATAATACTCGTAGCAAAATCAATCGAAAGAAATCAAAAAGTCACATGCATCGTATGAGGAAATCGAACAAAAAATATATGTAATTTCTGTAACAATTACATATGCACCCATAAGATGGCGTACGTGCAAATTAGGTGTGATTGTGTGTATAGATGAAGGTATGTGTGAACGCAATTATTACTTGCGATTTATTTAAATAAATACATATACATACATATATGTATACATGCCACTTACACAAACGAACATTTACTATTTGTACATAGTAAGTACAATATACTGAAACAAAACTAACTAATTTACATACAATGAAGTATAAAGTTAAATAATTTAAGAGAAATTTCTCAAAAAAGTATTTATTTTTATTTATTTTTTAAGTTTAAACAAAACAAAAAGCTCACAATCAGTTACAAATACAAAGAAATCTACTAATATGCTCTATACGTATTGTAAATTGTATATGTATTGCTAGTATATGCAGTTGTAAAGACTAGGGCACACCTTCGTTTATTTATGTTTTTTTTTATGTTTTTTAGGAAGGTGGTTTGTTGTCATTTTTCTTGATATTCTAAAAAAACAAACAAAATTCGAAACATACGGAGAAATTTGCACAAAAAAATGAAATTTCGATACACAAATTTGCAGCTAAAAAATTGCTATATTCAATTGGTGGGAAGTTATTATTTTTGAAATTTACTAAAGTTTTTTTTTTTTTTTTTTTGTAAATATTCAACGCCATGAAGTAGGATTTGAGGGTTTACGAGGTTCAGGTTAATGAGAAAATCTAATTAATTCAACTTTTGCTATTGAAATGTAATTGGGGGGGAGTTTTGAAAAGAAAAAAACAAATGGGAGTGTGGTTAGTTTTCAATTAATGTTAGCAATATATTGGTAGAAAAATTATTGTTTTTATAAAAAAAAAATTTAGAAAGAGTTTAGGAAATATACATACATGTAATATATAGAAAAAAATGGCGAAAATGGATTTTGCACATATATTATGAAAAACAACACATACATCTTACTAATGCATTTACGTACATACACTGGTTTTTACACTTTCAATAAGAAAACAAAAAGAAAAAAACAAAAAGCATCCAATTATGAAACACAAAATATAGACGATTTGATTAAAGAAAACTTATAAAAATGACATCGAATTTGAGTAAAAAAATACAATATTACTTTTGTTAAGAAACACAGAAAGTTTTTAGCAACAGTAAAACATACATATAATGAAAAATAAAAACAACAATTTTTTTAAAAATGTTTGCACTGCAAAATGTTTGGTAGATATATATGTTTGTTTTCATACAGTCATTTGAAAAAACTTGTACAAATTAAACAAATGTGGAGTATAAAAAATGTTTTATTTTTTTCTCTTTTTTTTTTTGTTTGAATTCATAAATTGTGGGGGAAAAAGTCTGTTGGTTTTATTATGTTTTTGAAAATACATCATTCTTACTATTATATTTTTATTATTGGATTTTTTTTTTTTGCTTTTTTTTTTTTGTTGGTTCTCATATTTGTCTTATTCTAAAAAGGATGTGTTTAGGCGGTATATTAAAAAAAAATAAATATAAGAAAATTATAAAATAATAGATAATAAAAACTAACTTTATTAAAAAAAACTATTGTTTTTTTTATGTTTTTATAGAAAAAAGAAAAAAATTTTAAAAAGTACAACTGGCAAGCACTCTGGAAATTTTACATTTTTTTATAAAAAAATCAAGAAAAAGTAAATTTGTTCGAATTTAAAGTAAAACATTAGGTAAGTTTTTGCAGTTTCTGATTCGCATTTGATAAATGTTTGAAAGTGTAGTAGGTAGTTGCTGCTGCTACTGATATCAAAATCATTATCCTTAATTAGGAATAACGATTTCAAACGTTTGCTTAGCCAGAGTTTGCTTATTATGTTCAAATTAACTGAGAAAAGGTTATGTTTTCTTAAATCTATGTATATATTTGTCTGTTTTAAAAAATATTTATTAATAATTAACAAATTTTGGTCAATATTAATATGCTCTGTAATGAAAGTTGAAGAGCTTTTGATTGTGATAAATATGCTATTTATTTGAGAGAGTTGATAGGATTTCTTTGGATGGAATATATATGAAATTCATATGATTACTATAAAATTCTTAATATATTTCAGAAAATATTACTGCTTGGTAGATAATTTCGGCACTTATCATAATGTAACTGCTACGTTATCTAATATAAGAATAAGTCATGATATCGAAAAATTTGATGTGTCAATTAATCGACTTTTCCTTAAATCGATATTAATAGATTTATGTTTGCAAAGAAGTATTTCTTCCACACACAATACATCATTTTGTATGTGAATTTTTCTGAGAAACAGTTATTGGTTTTTATTAAAATAGGATTTGGTAATTACTACCAAATATGTTATTTATCCAATAACATCGCTCAATTATGCGGTATGTTAAATAATATCAAATATTTATTTGCTTATGTCGCTCATATCATTTGTAAGCTATAGTCAGTTCTTAAGATATACAATAAAATCATGTTTTCTGTGAATATAAAATACGTTGGTGTATTTTAATAGGCATTTTTAGATCCCGATCCGAAGCAACTAATAACTTAAGGGTACTTGATAGATATAGCCAAAACCTATAGTCAACTTTAGACTCTGATTCCATACAAAATACATAGAACTAATTTTGTATCTGAGTCGCTTTTTTCCAAAACGCTACCTGATCGGATAGTATTATAAGATAGCAACAAGCATTCGATAAGCTTATGGTTTGTACCTTGACGGTATACACCGCACAAATATTTGAGGTTACAGCAAATTCTCATTCGTGAAGTATTTTTCCAATGCTGGCTGAACAGGAAAGTAAGAGCAACGAACAAAAGTTTTGGAAACCATTATATGATAGTCCAGAGCAGTGTTGCTGATATTAGGCTCAAAGTTATATTACGCAATTTATCGACTATCTTTGGATGACAGCAGATGGATGGTAAAACGGATATTCGAAGGCAACTCGTATTTGACCCTCAAACCGCTTCTCAAATTTTTTATATTATGCTTTGACTAGAGCTTAACATGTTAAGGATTGGTGTTCCAATATATTTTGGAAATATGTTGCAAAAGAGGCGAACATCGTTAAGCAAAACATTTAGCTCTCATTGAGCTTCAAAAATACTAAGATCATATTAGCACATTTTAGTTTTTGCAATGGCAAAGATCCCAATTTTTAAAGTATTCAGATAGCTTATCCAGATATAATGTGATTGACTGCATCAGATGGGAAAAATGTGTGTGTTTTTATGTCATCAGCATAAATCAGCACAACTATGCTTCAGGAAGTTCATGAATTCATGGACTGAATATTGCTAGGCCCAAGAGTGAGTCTTAAGCCTTAAGGAAGTCCATCGCTTACACTTTTTGCTTCACTCCTTTCGTCGTTAATAAAAAACCTTCAATGAATCATCACTTGGCCTTGAACAGATCCAATCGCTGATCCTTAAACAGGGAATAGCTTACAGAAGAATAAGCTCTTCTTTCTCGTAAGTAGTAGAAAGATCGACTAAGAAAACTTAACCGGAAACCGGACTCTCTAAAGTACTTATTTGAATGCTAGAACTTAATCAGTGCAACTACCCTGTTTCATTAGTTCTGGCGGCTTTTCAAGTATAACTGAGTTTGGACTAATACAGTTCAGTATAAGACTTTCATCAATTTACTTTCTTTTATCAAATGAAAGTAAATTGTGAAGGAAATGGAATGCAGGGTAAAATATTATTGATATTTATATTTCTTATGAAATTATTCCCTTAGTAAATGTTAAATGAAATGAAAAAGATCTTTGAAAGTTTATAGAAACAAGAATTTGGGTTGACCGGAAAAATGTAACATGACCCTCCCGCTAGACTTGATAAGCATAGGAACATCACTAAATAATATATTATATGCGTAAATATATTTTTCCCTACTGATAATATTAATAACAAACTAATAGTAAGCAAAAAATGCTCAATGTGAAACAGTCGGGGTTATGAGTCGCCAAGTAAATATATTGCAAAAACGAATATGAAATGTAGAATATGGGTCATCTTCCAATTATGTTTTGGTTTAATGTAAGATTCTAAATTACATCGAATTTAATTAAACAGCAAAAAGTCTTTAATTTTGTATATCACTATTTGGTAATAATTATCAAATATTATTCTTGACTTATACATAACAATAGTTACCGTAGGTTATGTTCGACGTAGACGCAATAAATCATCCCAGCTATTAAGTCACCATGTTCTTCAACTTACCATATATATGTTGATATTTATCAAATGTTATTTTGGTAGAAACAAATATTTAGTTGTAGCAAACATTTATCTGCTAGAATTTCGATATTATATATTTAGTTGAAAACCTTTCTTTTCTGTCGCAAACATATTGATTTATTGATCGGGAAAAAAAGTATATAAAAAAATTTTAATGTATAAAGATTTCTTGTCACACTGAGTGACACTGGAAATCACACTATCATAAGTACCTAAATTGTGTGCCAAGCAGAAAGTTTTGCTTAAATATATTAAGGGCGTCATATAATATGAATGAGAGTACTTTATATTTATTTGACCCAACCAAAAACTTTGAATTTCTTCGAAAAGTATATTGTTTGGCCCAATTAACAACATTTTAACTTCCATTTCATTCATAATTTGTTTATGATAAGCAAATATTTTTTACAAGCTTTTAACTAAATATAATTATTTGTGGGAAATATATTCTTTCCTCAGTATATATGTATCACCAACAAAAATAATGAACTATAAAACTTGCTCACTTTCAAAATACGCAGTTAAAAGAATATTGGTTTAAATAAGATTTCTCAAAGCAAATTGATTTAATGAATATTTATATAAATTATATAAAAGCATGAGTCTATACTAATATTGTCCTATAAAAATATTCGTTTACTCACGCTTCAAATATTCATACTAGCGTATATTATAGAAAACTTAAAATTGAAACAAACTAAGTCTTCTGCAGCAAATACCATTACAATATCTCAAAAACATTACCATTAGTTTAAAAGAATAACTAAAATAAAAATTAAAATAAAATATAATAAAAATATGCAAAATTATAGGAGATGTACCCAAATATGTTGTAATTATTTCCATATCACGCTCTTTTGGGTTTATCAAGTTCGCTAGATATTGGCTGATTTTTGATTATTATGGTCAAACTATAAAAGTGGGTAAATTACAGTGAGAGATATAAAAGATTTGAAAAAGCTTTTGCTAAAGAACTAAAGACTTTGTGGTTATTTACAATGCGTCGAGTAAAAGAAGCCTAAAACTGTTTTGCCCTAACTCACAGGTACACAGAGTGAGTGGCAAAATAAATCATATAACTAAACTGCTATTGCGCTTGGAGCGGGTGAATATCAAATATATTTTTGCAAAGCTCGGTACTCAGCTAAACGGATACGGCGTTATGGAAATGTATTACAACACGAATTTGGCAACACCTCCCCAGAGTCCTTTTGTGTCATCAATTATTCCGAGGATTTCTACAGCACACCTGCCGCCTGGTCATATCGCTTATTGCCCATTCCCAAATATGATTAATGAATTAGATGGTATACATATGAATGTATGTATATCTTTTGTTCGCATGTCTGTGTATGTGTGTTCTTGTATGAATTTATGAATGTATTCGTGTGTGAGAGAGAAAGAAAGACATTTTTTATTTTGTTAGTTATTAGTTAGTTGTTGTTAGTACGAAAGAAGAAGAACTGAAACAATTTCGTTATTGCTTTCTCTGGCTTACATTTTGTTTTCTTACTATGGCTAGAAAAAGTTCCGCAAAAAAATTATTTTTTTAATATTAGAAAAAACTTTTGTAAAAAAGAAACTTTACTTTATTAAAATTAAAATATTTTTTAACTAATGTTAGATCAAAAAATGGAACTGAAAATAACATTAATGAAACGGAAAAGCTTGCAATGAATTTGATGTAGGATTGTTATGTTTGAAACTTAAAAATGGTATTTGTTTTTGTTTCAAAAGAACACAATTGAGTTGTTTTATATTGAAAAAACAAAAGCTTTTTTTTCTCCCTTAGCACCTTAATAGGTAATTGACCGATGTACCGAAGAATCAAAGAGTGTTGGTTTTCCTATCATACCGAAATGAAAAGATTCCCATTTTATGGTTAGGTATAGAAATTTCGCACACGAGTCATCACGTCGCCGTGCTCGTGAACCATGCGTCACATTGTACGAGCCGACTACGCGACGATTAATTACTGCACACGACACGTTGCTCCACGACCATTCTTTTTGCACTTCAAAGCAAAGAATTTTTCACTGTTAAGTATAGAACTATACGAGTGCTTGCTGCATCAAAGCCACCACAACTGTACGTCTGTCGTCATGACGAGTACTCGCAGTAGCGATAACGAGTCGTGTGCAAACTTCTTCTGAGTTGTATGCGTTCGATACGCATTTGTACTGCGCCACATACGATCTGTGTACATCACAATGACGCTGCGACTCATGTACGACAGTCCTTAATGTTTACCGCCGAAATGCAAAAAAAAGAACTGGTATCAGTTCTTTTTTTTGCATTTCGAGTTGAATGCTAAGACAGTGCAATAAGCTGATCCACCATGTTCGAACTTTTACCACACGCAACGAGTCAAACTCGAACAACTCGATCCTTTCGTTCGTTCTCCATATCACAGAATTGCAACTCATGATTTTCCAGCTACTCATTATTTCGCTTTCGATTTTTTCCCGACTGTATGGCGCACAGTAAATTTCATTTATTTTCTTCGATCGACTTGCACGTAGGCACAAACAGAAGTAAAATAAATAGAATTGTGAGCGAACATATCGAACTAAACGAACTGAGTTGAGTCGAGCTAAACGAACTTGGTTCGGTGCTGAAATTTTTGTAAAAAGCTCGTGAATTTCAAGTTTGTTCGAGTTCAGCTCGCATCTAAGACTGACACAAGGAAGTTAGATCATCGTCAGCCAACTGCAGGAGACGCTTGATACGGATGGCTTATCCGTCGCCCAGTTTGATTTTCAACATGGGCAATTGACTGCTGATGCCATACATGTCATTATTAAGATATCTTGCTTAGAGAAATTCCAAATCACGGGGCATCAAGGAAGATATATATTCGAATAATAGCTGACAACTTTCAAGTCAGGGAACTGTCATTATGCACTGATTATGTCGTGAAGGCTTACAGGGTCTATCGAGATGCATCACATGACTCGGTGCCACATTATAGGATATTTGTCTTCAAGCCCTCCGCTTTTCGAGAAAAAATCGAGGATTGCTAGCTACTTCATTGGGTATTTTAAGCCTTCGGCAAGGTTCAAAAAAGTAATAACGCGATGGTACCGGACTAAGGTATTGAAAGCAACGAGATTGAAAATTAACCCACCAAAAAGGGTTCTAGCACACCTATTTAGATAAGAACTTTGCCTAGCAAAATCCTCAACAACTTATCCATGCTAGAATAAACAAATCGTTAGGTACATTTCCCCAACTTCCCCAACGAAGCTCAACATTTTCAGTCAAACGTGAAGCCAGTTCTTTTGTAAAAAGAAGACGAAAACCGTCAACTGAAGACTGTCGCCAATCACTAGAGTGGAATCTTCAGCGTAGTAGAAAACGCGGCCTTCCTTGATCATTGCGGAACTGATCGGTAGAACAGGAAATACGTGAATCAGGAAAATATGGGAAAGAATAGAAACTACTCGTTTTTTCGGAGCCCTATGCTTCGTGACGAGATAAAAATCACAAAAAGAAGAAGAATAACTGAGAGAACAACTTATGCAGCTCTCACATGAAAGATCTTACGTAAGTCAGGTGAATCCTGCTTGAAGCCGAAAAAGAGCTCGATTTCTAATGAAACTAAAGCTTCAACTTTAAGTTTGCTACGATATTAAACCAACACTTTTTGTTCTCTCAACCCAAACTAACGAACTAATCTTATAAATGAAGCTTTCGATTATTTGTCTTTTAAGGCCTTACCACCATCAGCCTATGTAAGTAAGTCTTAATTTCATTTCAAGCAGAGTATTGAGAACCATTTTTGATCTGCCTAAAAAACGCTTCGGAAAGTACCTTAAGTTTTCTTTAGACTCCCATTAGAGAAAGATCATTTGCGCACAAATAATAAAAGCTTTCAACAGCAAGAAGCTTAGAAGAAGTTTAGTTTACAACATTGGGTTGTGTTTCGTACTTTTTAATTAAGCAAATAAATAGAGTTGCTTTTTAGTGATTTTAAATACAACATGAATAGATAATTATTTTTTTGAAGCTTTTTGTTTAGTTTTTATTGAACTGAATAATCGAAACGAATAATTAAAGAAAAAACTTAAATTATTGGTTCTCATACATACAGCAAAACAATCCATCAAACAAGAAATGCGATATTTACAGAGGCTTCTTGTTAATTATTTATGTATATAAGTTAATTATTTTGAATTTGCTTATGTTGCATATTTAGTTTGCTTATTAGCTTGTAAGAGTTGTAAGCTGCTCGTAGCTGCATTTTCAAAATTTTTGTTAATAATTCCAGTATAAGAAGCGTCAACATCAATTATAAAAAATTGTTTCAAAGCGATTTAATATTAAATATCAGAAATATATATACATATATATTTATTTTTATTATGGATATAAACTTGCTATTAGCATTTGAAACTTATGCAGCTATAAATGTGGATATTAATTAGCTTTTATTTTGCTTCTATCATATTTTTTTTTGATAAAAACGCATATTGAACACGAATAAAAATACGTTCAGTAAAAAAAAATTATGGATTGCAGTAATAGCTTTCGATTAAATCTTTTTCTTAAGTGTAATATGAGCGATAAGGCAGTTTTGTACAGCACCATTTGCTTGGTTAGTTTTTGGTGAATTGTTTACACTATATAAATGTGATTGCGAATCCATGGTTCTATTTAAACCATAAAGGTGCAATTTTTTATTTTGCCTGTAACTTTGTTCTTAACTAATGTGATTTCTTTCGTTCTTTTTCTAAAAAACTATTTCTTATTTAAAAATATTTCAAAATTATACACAAATCTTGCGTTTAGTTATGACAATTTAAACAGTTTTACCAAAACGATATTGAAATTGATAGTAAATACTGCCACTGTAGAGTTCAAATTGTATAGATTTTTTCGACACATCCAACCTATGATTTTTCTACCCCGGGTTTGGTTCAACTATTATGCTTAGAACGTTTAGAGTAGCTCTTCGCACAATATTAACGGCCGCCATAGTAGGGGGTATGGGAAACAACCCATTCGTTTTTGGAATAACATTCAAAATTTGGTCTTGCTTGCATTCAAATCGACGCATTAGCATGATCCCATTCTGATATTATTTTGAGATCATTAGAGATTATGTCATTTATGTATATATCGCCTTTAAGTCTGAACCTTCTCGGCCCTTGGTCGCTTTTTAAATCTATTGGAATGACAAATGTTGCTCTTGTCTGCAAAGGAATGTTTTGGGTGTAAAGTTCAATGACAAAATAGTCATCGATAAAAGAAAGAAAGGCAGTCGAATGTGAGCAGTAATGTTGTCAAAGAGCAAACTGCAGTAGTTCATCACTTAACGAACAATGACATGTGGCATCATATATAATAAGTTCTAATACAAGATCGCGATGCCGTAGCAACCACACTATATCCGAAATGGTGAACAAATCGGTTACATCTCTCGGTGAAAAATCTCATTGGATCTCCTTAAAGTGGGCTCTGCAGAAACCATCTGACAAGGTGGAAGCTTATTGCGCTGTCCACAGATCTCTCACATTGCAATAAACTGGAAATTATTGGGGTTTGTGACCTCGCCTTTTAAGAGAACCAACTAGAAATTAGCAAAATGATAAAAAAATTGCTTTATGGTTCTAATAGGCAACGTCGCAGCTTATATAAATGGCAAGTTTCCATAGGAAGATAGAGATGACAGTAAGTGATACCCTGCTATATGATGGTTCACTGGATCTTCACCCGCACTAACTTATGCGAAGGGAAGCTCTTTTGTGCTTTCGCATGTGTTTGCTTTTACAAACGAGACAAGCTGTAGTTATTATGATGCTATGTGCGAGTAAGAGCGAAAATTAATAAAAGCATACCTTTTTTTAAAGCTTTCTCTCAAAACAATGTGTGCTATTCTGAGCAAAAATAAAGCTCTCAGTCCATACCAAGCCTTTCGGCAAGCAGGTATTGTATTACGTTAAGACGTTGAAGGTAACATGACAAAGGTGTGAGAACATGATTTTTCCCAAAGTTTTATTCTTTTCAACATCTATCATATCTACTTAATATCGTTTTGGTAAAATTTTGTCTACAAAAACTAAAACAATCAAACGTTTTTAGAAAGAAAACCACATTAGACTTACGAAATCAAAGTTTACGAACTATAGTACTTTTATAGTGTAAAATAAAAAATAAGTGTTTGATAGATTTTCAAAGATGAAATGATTGTTGGAAATATATAAGAAAATAATGAATATTGATGTTTCTTCTTAAGATGAGCATAAAAATTTAGAAAGAAATTAACTTCGAAAACTAAATATAACAAACATATATAAAATAATACATGATTACTTAATTCAAATAAAAATAACACAAATTTCAGAGCTTAAATTATAACAAGAAATTGATTGCATCTTTAGATGTTTACAATTTGGAAACTACAAGACTACAAAATTGCGTATTGCCTTTATGTGGAAAATACAAAATCTTGTTATATTTCAAGTCTTTGATAAAGTCCAAGTGAATAATAGATACAAAGTATAAAATCAAAAACTTTTCTTGAATTGAAAGCATTCTCGAACTCACCCGCGCCGCAAAACTGGTATTCGGTTTCTCCAGCAACTCCCACAAGTATTTCTGGTATTCGGCGCATTTACCATCACCAAACTCTTCTTCGTCTCGCTGACGCAACGATTCGGCCTCCTTACGCATCTCTTCATGCACGTTCTCCTTACGCTGGTGATACTTGTGCTGGCAGCATGATTCCAAGTAGAGCTCATCAACACCCCAGTACTCGAGATCATCGCTGAATGCAAGCACGCACATTTCATCTACGATATGCAGCTTCCCAGTGCGATAGAAGTTCAATATCGAGCTGAAACTCTTCGGATGCCGATCGAAAAAATACTCGTTATCGACCAATGAGTAATCGTCGCACAACTCAATGATGGTCTCGTGTGTTGTGCACTCGCCTAGTCGTCCCAGTCGCGTGTGCGGCAGTCGCTCAAGTGTGCGCCACAGCACTTCGTGCTTCACCCCACCCACATTTATTGAGACCCGACTGTTCATTTGCTTGGACTGCGCTATCATAAATGGTTCTGGTGGTGGGATGGAGGACATTGATCTGGAATGTGTCCGTTGAAGGGCGCCTGCTGCCGATGCAGCATAACCGATGGCGCCTGGCATTTGGGAAGTTGTGGGATTCGAATGCGTCGGTGAGGTGATGGGGAATGGAGCGTAGCGAACTTCTTTGCCAACGGTGCCAGTATTCTGAGCGCCTGGCAGTGCAACAGTCGAACCGGTTCCGCCACCGGTACCGGGATTGCTGTCACCACATTCGTCAGCTGAAGCTGCTGCTGCTGCTCCAGCTGGTTGGTTTGTGCCCGCCGCCGTTGTTGTTGTGGCTGCCGTTGCAGTTGATGCACCAGCAGCGCTGCTCCCATCAGCATAATCGTGGTTTGTGCCGTTGATGTTTCGATTTGAGAGAGAAGTACCGCCAGTGCCGTAAGCAGCGCTGCCGCTTGCTGCAATGGACCCGTTGCCGCAGCCATATGAACTAGCGCCACCGGTTCCCATCGCTCGGGCCCAATCGACATTACCGCTTGTATCGTAGTATGGTTGATTATCGCTGCCGTCGCCAGTCGTGGCGTTACGGCCGATTGTTTCGTTCTCCAACCAGTTAGCTGTTTGCAATTGTTGCTGATGTTGTTGTTGTTGATAGTAACTTTGTTGTAGTTGTTGTTGCTGTTGCTGTTGCTGTCTTTGTGAATGTTGTTGTTCTCTTTGTTGTTGTTGGCTAGCAGCCTGTCCACCGTGCAATGTGCCGACCATTTGTGATCCTCCATTATTGAATTGGGGAGGTGTTGATTCACCCGTTTCCCAGCGCACCGCTTCACGGTCTCTATCGCGTTCGCCGACCATAGGGCCGCCACTAAAAGAAAAAATGTAGGAGAAAGTCAGAAAAATTAACAATTAGCATCTTTTAAAGGTCAGCAACACGTAATATCGCAAAGCTTTAGAAATCTTTGAAATAAATTTACTGGGGCAGGCCGAATTAGATCGGCGGGGGTTTGACATTCAATCAATCAACGATTCAATCAGCGATCTGTGATGATAAGACTTTTTCAATTCTATCATTTAGTCTAATGAAAAACCTAAGAGCCACAAACCTTTAAAGAGTAAGACTCGAAATCTCGTCAAAATGTGACTAGACATAAAATCAAAAGACTTGTTCAACGATGCGGCATTCCGGAAAAGATATTCATAGATCTGTTTATTGAGTATAATACTGCCTCAAGCGCTGCAGTTGTAAATCTTTTTTCCACGGACAAAAATATTTTACGCCGAAACGAACTTTTCTTTCAGACGAGAACTTCAACATTTTAATGCTCATGAAGGGTAATAACCACATTATGCCAGATGACTAAATTACACACTCCAATTATACACGTCTTTTTTTGTTTCCTCCTAACCTGTTAACTTCCAGAACCCAAACCAAAAGTTTTTATAAGAAGATCACTAACGCAACGATATAAAAAAATGCAATTTTTATCACGTGTTAACGGATTAACGATTAACTTTAACTAGCGTTAAGTCTTCCGAAATGTAACGCTTTAACGTTTAATCAAGTTAACTTTTTTAGTAACGGATTAGCTATTGACGAAGTTAACTATTTGATTAACGGTGCACAGCTATATGTATAGCAGTATATAGCTCATAATCTTAGTCTTGTCACCATATTTCTAGCTCATTTAATAACTTCTAAAGTTAATTACTCTCTGATTAATGACTTCCTGTAGACTATATGTGAGAGAGCAAGACTGAACATACATGAGAAAACCATCAAGACACTATGTAGTATTGAGGTAGATCATGGTGTGGGCTTATAAAATTATGACATTAGGGACGGTATGAGGTATAGATTAAAAGGAACCTCTTTTTTCTTTAAGCTTAAATTCTGGAATGATGTACCAAAACATATTAATTCAATTATATTATTAAATAAAAAATTCATCTATTTGATGTTTCATTTAATTTTTTAGTAAAATTATACATAATTTGAATTTGTTTCCATGACATCTAAAACTTTTTTCATCTGATTCATTTTCATAAAAAGTTGCTTCGAGTAAAAACTTTTTGAAATTGGTCAAAAAACATTAAAAATAACTTATATTTTAATAAGGTTTTCTGACCAGTACTTTTATATTGCAAAAAATTTAATGTAAACATCAAAATTTTCAATTTTTTACCGAAGTTTCGTCACTTTTTTGGTGACATCCTCAGGGTACAAACATTTTTTATATTATTCTAAAAAAAAACAAGTTAATGAAAAATTACAATCTTTTTAGTACAAAAGCTTAATAAAATTTTTTTAAAAAAAAATTACTAAATGTCACTCACATATTAACAATGTTAAAAATTAACACTAAGCATATTGCGTTAAAAATCACTAACTTTAAGAAGAATTAATATTTTTTAAAAACATAAATCAAAAATTCGAAAATTCATTATCGTAGGACTACTGTATAGTTATTGTTAATGTGGTGTGTGCCTTCTTTATAGTTCATTGCCTCGTTCCCTTTTTGCTGTAATCTAATTCATTCCAGCGTCAGTCTTCTCTTTCTCTTTGTCTCCAAAATGTTAACAGCATCGAAGTCAGCTGTGTAGTTCGTTTCAAACAAATGTTGTGCCAGTGCTGTTGTTCTTTTTTTGTTTTTGATGTCAGTTTGATGTTCGAGCATTTTCGTTTTCAAAGATCGCTTGGTCGTTCCGATGTAAACTTTGTTGCACGCATTGCATTTCACCTCAAAGACAATGTTGCTTTTTTCCTCGTCGTTTATCTTGTGTTGAAAAGGCTGTGTTGAATGAAAATTAATGAGTCTTCCTGAAGATGTTAATTTTGTAAACCATTCGAAGTATATTTTATTGTGCTGTCTATGTATGTAATTTAACGTCTAGATAAGGAATATTTTGATTTTGTTCAACTTTTATTGTAAATTGTATTTTGTTATTAAAGTCATTGAGTGTTTTGAGAATGATGTCTATGTCTTTTTCTTTAATAATGGCAAAAATTTCATCAACATATTTACATAAGAAACTAAATTTAATGTTGCGAATTCTTAGTTGTTCAGTAGATTGTCGAGTATAATATCTGCTATAGTCGGTGATAGTAGATTTCCCATAGGCATTCCATAAATCTGCTGGTATACTATGTTGTCAAAATTAAAATAGTTATTGTCTTTTAAACAAAATTCTAAAAGACTTAAAAACTGTTGACGTAGTATTTCTGTGAAATTTTCAATAGTATCCCATTGTTTCATAATAATCTTGATTGCTAAGAAAGTTGGAATATTAATTAGTAAACAATGACACCGCGTCAAAAGAGACCATTATATCATCGTCAATAAGTGTAAAAAGTGTCAGTTTTTCTTTTAATTGAAAAGCGTTCTTAAAGTTATATTCCTCTGAAATTAGGATTCTTAAAATTCCTCCAATGTGTTTGGAAAGTCTATAACACGGAACTTGAATTGATGAAGATATGGGCCGTAAGTCGTTTGAATATATTGTTCCAAGTCGGCTATAATGTGAATTGGTGAGAAGTTTGCATTTGTTATTGGGAGCGTAAATTTGTGTCCAAGTGAAAGTAACCATCGGCTGTCTTCTGGAAAGTTGATGTTCGTGTAGTTGATGAGCCAATTCTCGTTTAGTTTGAATCCAGATTTCCTCATGTAACTTTGCCTTAGTGCCGCTAATTTTTTGTTGTGTTCTTCCTTAACATTGTCACAAATGCTATATAGGTTGCCTTGTCCTGATGTAAACTCCTTGTAATCATCGTCGTTTAAGTTTGATTTCATGTTTAACTCTGCGTGAAAAATGCTATTTATTGTGTTTTTTATGTTTATGTTAACTTGTTTAATTTCCAAATTTAATAATTTTTATGGAAAATTTTCTGTCTTTTCAAACGATTTGATCACAGTGTCACCAGTTGCTCCCGCTAAGTGTTTTGGGGTAATGTCGTTATCCTTACATATTAGTAGAAATCTTAGCTATCCTTTTTGTTTGGCAAGTTTACGTCTTAGATTGCAGTAGTCCTTCATGACATTGCATGTTTGTGAAGAATATTTAAGTGCGATATGTCTATAATAATATTTCATTGTTATGTTTTTGCTCTTTCTCTTTTTTTTAAGCTTTCGACGTCACAGAAGGAAAATATTGTTACAAAAAAAACAATATTTTTCTGAATACTTAGACCAATTTTAAGAACTTTTCACTCAGTCCGATTTTACTATTTTTTGATTTTCATACACTTTTATGAGTATATGATCTAACACGCTTATGTTTTTTTGTAGCTCTGAGTTCATGCACTCATACGTATTTTTTTTTTTGTGGAATGTCCCTTCTGCAATTGATATATGAAATAAACAAGTATGTATTTATGTAAGACATATAGTTGAAATTTGGCTTTAGTTGGAACTAAAGTCTTAGTCAGAAATGGAATCTTCAAATGTATTTATTCAACCAAAATTGTAAGTGGCTTTCAAAATATTTTTTTTTTTCCTTTAAGCTTTTTCTGTGAAAATATTTGTTATTACAGCTTTTAAATTTCAATTCACGAAATATCTCATTTTTTCTGATAAATTTTGTATTTAAAATTAAACTATTTGAATACCAATAAATTTCATCAACTCACAATTCTTGAATATGCGGACGAATAAAATTAGCACTTTAACAGCCAGATTATGTAAAACGCGACGCGACGAGTCACATTTTCGCGTAGGGATGCCAACACTCAGGGTTTCGCCCGGAGACTCAGGGTTTTGAGTATGATTTCCGGGTCTCCGGGTTCAAAGTCAATCCCTCCGGGTTGAATATCATTTTTGTCGACAGCAACAAAAAAAATCGAATCTAAGTCAGCAGTTTTCCCGAATTTCAAATTCTGATAAATTCAAAGAAAAAAAAAAAACGAAAAAAAAACAAACTATAAAATAACACAGGGCAACAATGATTTTGTTGCCTTACTTATCCGAAGGTTTTGACGCGCTGAACTCGAATCCAAGCTTAGAATTTCTCAAATAGCTCCGGTTTTCGAGATATTCTAACCTAAAATTGCGAAAATCACGATTTTTCGAGATATCTTGGGCAAATTTATATAGAAATATATATTTTTTATGAATCCATTAATGAGTTTCGAAAGAACTACTCTTCCTCTTGAAAACTCACTCGGAATTACATCGATATCTTTTTTGCTTTTCAAAGTATTCTTAATTGAAAATTATTATATAGGTCTCCATACAAACTTTTGTGTGTAAATTTGTATGAAAAATTTGAAAAAAATATATTGATATGATTCCAAGTGTGTTTTGAAGAGGAAGAGTATAGCTTTTATAAAAAGCGGTATAAGGTAGGAGCCCCTGAATAGATATTTAAAATATGGATGTCATAAGAAAGATAATTGAATTTCCTACTATACTGGTAAGACTAGTTTTGAAATTTAGCCTATAGTTTTGGATACATGATAATTTTTCTGAAATTTTTACCAATAACATTTTTAAAAAAATTGGTAAAATTAAAAAAAAATCTATGCAAATTGTACATCATTTTAAAGCAAAATAATCAATCATACCTATCATGCTAAAAAGTATAAATTTTTAACACATTTTTTTGAAAAAATAGCGTTTTGTTAAAAAAAATAATTGGTCAAATTGGTTCTTATGACATCCATATTTTTGATATCCATTTAGGGGTTCCCAACTTATAATCAGTTTTACAAAAGCTATATCAGCAACTTATGATGGCTATACATAAGGGCGGGTCGATTTTTTTTTTCAAAAAGGGTATGGCAGGAAAAGGTTATACGGGTAATTCTGAGCAACTTTGCCAGATTTGGAGAACAGAACTTTACTATAAAAAGTAAACTTTTCAAATATTTTAATAATTGGTTTGTTTCCCTTTGGCTTTAAGCGCCTCGTTTAGTCTCCTAGGCATCGACTCGACAAATTGTTTTTGTTACATCTGGGCAGATTTCGCTCCATTCTTCCCTTAGAGCCTTCTTTAAGCCTGCTTTGCTTGAAAAAGCCCTTTGTCTGATTTTTCCTTCAATGGTGTCCCCACAGATGCTCGATCAGGTTAACATCCGGGGACTGCGGCGGATGATCAAGTGTTATAGGAGTCTTGTACAGTAACCACACCTTTACAATTTTCAACGCATGCTTTGGATCGCTTTCCTGTTGCAAGATCCAGTTTCAAGCTAAGCCTGATTTCTTGACGCTAGGGTCAACATTGTCCTTCAAAATGGCTAAGTAATCCATTTAGTTCATATTACAGTCAATTACAACAACATTACCAACACCTGGTGCCACCATACAGCCCCAAACAATAACTGAGCCTCCACCGTGTTTGACAGTGTTGGTTACAAACTTTTCAAAGGCTTCATTCTAAGCACGCCTCTTCGCTCCGAAAATTTTGAATTTGCTCTCATCGGTATAAAGTATGTTTTCATAAAAAGATAGTGCCTTATTTTTGTACAATTTAGCAACATCCATACGCTTACTCTGATTTACCTTGGGCCTGTATGGCTTCTTGCGTGGTATCCTTCCATGTAAGCCATTTTTGTGAATCGGTCTCCTGACTCGGGCGATACTCATCGCCGACTAATTTCTCATACAAAAAAATTTTTTAAGCGGATAGCCGCGTCAAAAAAAACACGCCTATTGTGCGATAGATTTGGAGTCTCTGACAGAGTAGCGTCGTGCTTAGCAACAGCTGTATTCAAATATATTGATTTTAGAGATGAAAATGGCGAGGTTGTTGTTATGGATAACTCGAAAGTGGCCAGGGAGAAATTTAAGTGTAGGGAAGAAGTACTTCGTAAACTACGCCATGTTATTAATGCTGTAGTTCAGCATAATTCGTATTTTGCGCATTCTGAAAACGTCGTATTAACAATGCTGTACGGTGACCACAAGAACATACTCAAGAGAGAGATACAAAAATTTTATACTGTCGTGAAAATAATGATACATCAGAACTTTGATGTTAAGAAAAACCGTGCATAAATTTTGATTGTACGGATTAATATGATTGACCTAGACGATAACAGTATTTTATCTGAGCCGCCTTTTACTAAAAGCATTTCATATGACCATTTAATAGAATATTTAAAATCTGACAATCCACCAATTAAAATCCAAAAATTAATTCTCATATTCAAGGCAAAGAGAAGTTTGTTCAACTTTTAACAACTGTATCACGACGTGTTGTTAATAAAAACCGTAAAAAATATGTCAGTGACGGTTGAAATTGCAAAAAAAGTTCCTCGGTCAGTAAGCAAACAAGATCTAACACTATGGGTGTCAAACTTAACAGTAAATTATTGTAAGATTTTCATTTTTGAATAAATTAATGCTTTCTATTATCTTTCGACTTTAGTCTTTCCGCACTCCATTATCCATATTAAAAAAAAAAAAAAAATATTAACATGGTACATACAGAAAGGATACAAACAACCTTTCCAACAACATCAAAATGGCCGACCTAGCCCAATTTTGCTGATAGTAGGAAACACAGTATAATTGTTCCCATAACAGTGCCAATATAAGTATGTATGTAAGAACTGTACAAAACCTATTTGTAAAAATGCGGAAGCTCAAAATTGATTTTAGACCTATAGTTTCTTTATCAAAGTTGTTCAGAATTGTCCGTTTAATATTTTCCTGCATTACCTCTTGATAACTTTTTCCCGCCCGAACAAATCGACCCGCCTTACTACACATATCTCCAAAACAAGATCTGACATACATAGATACATATGTATTTACAAAAATATATAACCATAAAAATATACACAAATTGGCCGCAATCTGACGATGGTTTTCGATAGAACAGATATTGAAAATTTTAAATAAAAAAAAATCGATATCTCGATTAGCTTTCAAGATAACTTTTATATAATAAAAAGAAATCCGAGAGAAAAACGAAGTGTTGGATTCAATGAAATCTAGCGTTAATCTATACTATTTATATAAAATTGCTTATATGGAAATGGTTTGTAACGCCAAACCGCAAAATATACTGAACCGATTTTAATAATTTATGTTTTAAAACAACATATGTATTTGCACTAAAAAAGGTTATTGTATACTTATTTCTATGATTTTTATACCCTACGCCGAGGGTATATTCACTTTGTCTCTCCGTTTGCAACACATCGAAGGGGGCGTGGCAGTTATGGAAAAGTATATATATTCTTGATCAGCGCCACCACCTGAGTCGATTTAGTGATGTCCGTCTGTCTGTCTTTCCGTCTGTTGAAATCAGTTTTACGGGAAAACCAAGAAAGCTAATTGAATGAAACTTTCACACACAGGTCACATCTTCTTCTATCTTGCTATTGCTATTCTATCTTGCTATTGAAAATGGGCGAAATCGAAATTGGCTTCGAAGTTCAAAGGACAGTTCTGCCGTACTAAGCGAAAAAGGCGTATCTCAAAAAAATTCATTTCGAAATGTTTTGTTTATGTCAATTTGTTGAAATACCTGTAAAATTGAGATAGAGGAAATTTTCTTAGTAGATTTTTTTATATGATTGAACTAAGATGCCGACATTTGGAGTATTTCATTAGACGCGTAATTTCTTAAGCTATCCGATGCCATAAGAATCTCGGATATTTTTTTTTGAGATACGTTTTTTTCGCTTAGTACGGCAGAGCTCTCCTCGATGTTTTTTTTTAACTTTTGAGAGAGTACGATGTTAATAAATTTTTGAAAAAAGTGTACATTACTTTTTACAGTTAAACTGCAATTTGTTGTTTTTATAAAATTTAGTTTTTGCCTGTCCGTCTATCTCTTTGTTTTTTATGGACGCGGAAACTATCCGGCAGATTTTACAGTATGTTAAGACAAGATTTTTATTAAGGGTGAATATTTAGGTTGGCCACCACATGGAATTTACAGCACGTGTCTTTTATAATAAGAGGCATAAATGCATATTTAGGTTTGCCGTAATACAAAAACATTTTTAAAATATTATTTTCTCGAAGACCGTTTATTCGATTCTCATGGAACTTACACCACATGGCTTTTATATTGAGTGGCACAACTTAGACCGTACACATTTTATTTAGGGTGCATACTTTGGGTGGCCCTTACAAAAAATAACTTTTTAAATAGAATTTACATGAAGATTTCATAATTGTGGCCTATAAAAGGTTTTTGCAATGTTTGGTTTCAAAAATGGGCGATGACACGCCCTTCAAAATCAAATTCATCATATATCACCAACTACTGGAAGCAGATGAATGGGGCTTAGTACATAAACATGTATAGGTACGGGCAAAAGTAAGCTTCAAAGGAAAAAATTATCGCCCCACATAACAACGTCTGCCAGGCCTGCTATATATTTGTAAAAGAAAAGGAAAAAATTATCGCCCCACATAACAACGTCTGCCAGGCCTGCTATATATTTGTAAAAGAATAGGGACAAAAGTTAGTTTCACTGGGAAAATGGGCGGTTTCGCTTTTACATTCCATCGCATGTGTTCATACAACATCGCCCCACACATCGAAAAGGGCAGAACAACGTCTGGCGGGACAGCTAGTATTAAATAATTTTACTTATGTTTTTAAGAAAATTCAAATAAAAACTTAAATAAAAGTCCACTTATTGAATCTCCGGGTCAGACATCAGTCCGTGTTGGCAACCCTATTTTCGCGTCAGCAACCAATTTCGTATTATATAAGCTCACTTACTCACATCATCGTCAAAAAGTGACGAATAGCGTGTTCCTTACGTTTTTTTGGTATTATGCACAGGCGCGAAGAGGCACAAAAACGCACTTCAATTGTCAAAGTCGTCACTTGCCTTTATGCTTGCGTCGACTTTTTCTAATTTGATTTTCATTATTTTATTCAATTTTTTAATAAATATTAAACTGTGATATATTTATTAATTTGGTGTTTAAGCATTTTTATACGAAAACAAAAAAAAAAAAAACAGACTTCAACGAAAAAAAAATTTTGTTCTGCATCCACTGTGGTTCGAACATAGGCATTTTGTGCTGCTAGATGCGCAGTTTAACGAGATCAGCCAAACTCATTGTTGGTTTTTGGCTAGCTAAAAGTATAATAGTTTTTTTAGCCGAGTCTTATTTGAATTGTCATTTTGTCAGAGTTCCCAGACTTGGGAGTTTTTGTAATTTTAGGTAGTTTTTTGACATAATTTTCCTATCAAAGTGAAAAATTGAATTGAAAGTTTATTTGCTACTCAATAATTGGAAGAATATTTGTAATAACATACATACAACCATTGTAGCAACGGCTTTTTTTTAATTAAGAACAGTATTGCTTCAACATATTTTTAATACCAAAATCTTTTAAGCAAAAAAGGCTTCTCAGGTCAGATTTAAAAAATGCGTAAACGCAAGTTGTTGTTAAATAAAATGAAAATTAGAGTCGATGGAGTGGTTATACGGCCGAATTATGGAGTGACGCATTTTTTAAAAATTGCAGATTTTATTTATTTAGCAAAACTATCACAATTATAAAGTAAATAATTGTTTTTGTAAGATTTCATTGTATCATACACACAATTTAGCGTTTGCACACCAGAAGATTTTGGTCATCGATAGTAATCTAAGCTTTAATTTATTTCAGGTTTTTACTTATTACCTAACACATGATTTTTAACACAGCGATGTCATAGCAAAACTAGTGCGCGATACTTTCCTTTACTCAGTAATTAAACTTTCCATTGATATGAAAAAAAAAAAAAATACCTTACCGAGCATCTATCTCATGAACTATTATTTTTGAGCTCACAGTCCTAACCTATTATTTTACAAATATTTGTGTAATTTTACTGTGATTTTGATAATTTGCTTATTATATTACACCTTCGCATTGTGCATTATTTCTAAATCAAAGTGTAATGTAAGAAATCAACGTTTACAAAATTAATGCATAGCCCCGAAAACTAGTAGGGTGTCTATTTTGTAAAGCTGTATATGCATATGAATGAAGACTATTCTCCAAATGTGATCTTCTGGATTTTGGTAAAGGGTTTTATGTGGTAAATTGTGGTTTGTAGCTTAGTTTGTCTAACATCAACTTTTCTAGGCACATTATTGCATTAAAAATTTTAGCAATTAATTAGAAAAACCACATACTTGATCATTTTTACACACTAAGAAATTGTCTTCATTGGAGGAATACTAGATTCTATGTCATGCAAATCTTTTACAATTTGCACCAAAGAAAGGTGGCATCATGAAAACGTAAACTGTTACGTTAAAAGTTGACAACTCTAGTGACAAAATAACTGGACGAACGCCATGACGTAAACAATTATATAATACCAATTTGTGACGCATGGTGACTAAAAGTGTCGCGCACGCGAAATGTCACCGCGTTTTACATAATCTGGCTGTAAATTTCACTTTCCGAATTTGAATTTGAAAAAGTATTGCCAGCGATTTAAATGCTTCATCTAGTCCCAATTTTGGAGAATAACAATCAATTTTATTCTCTTATCAGCAATATTTTTTTTATTATTTTAAAATGTTGTAATCAACCACAAAAGATGCTTAATCTTGGTTTTATAATTCAAGTTTGATTATGTAGACCACATTCTGTCTTTAATTATTTGTGAACTGTGTGCATAAGCATACATATATTATATTCATAAAACATACAGTATAGACATACTATACAGAGCTGTGAAAGAGTGCATTCATTTGCAATTGAAATCCATTGAAGTCACAGCCAAAATACAGCATTCAGAGTGCAGCTATTTAAATATGATGTCACCTGTATACTTCAATGCCATAAGTTTGAAGTCTTTTCTACCACAAAAGAATGCAATTATGTTGGTGACGTCACATTTTTGATTGGAATCATGATTGGAAGAATTTTGATTGCATTGAAGTCACCTCAAATCATTTTTAATTCTTTGCAATCACTTGAAGTCGCTGCAATGTTTGAAGTCACTGAAGACACTTGAAGTCATCTTCTCTGAATTAACTCGAAAATCTACACATATATTTTCTAAACATGGGGTAAAACACTCGAAAACGCCAGCGAAAAAATTTTTTGGCTCCGATTTGGCTGAAATTTGGCATTATTGTAATATCGATGTCCAGCAATAGAACTGCGTTCAGGAATTTGCCCTAGTATTATTTGTTGTTGAGATACGCGGGTATGAAATTCACGATTTTTGTACTTTTTCAGAATAAGTGTTTTTTTCGAAAATTCATAGCTTACAGCAAACTCTATCAATTAATAATTGGTTTACCTACGATTTTAGGTTTTTCCTTGTACTTTTCGGAAAAAAATATTGTTTTTGAAAAAAAAAAATTTTTCGCAAAAATTTTTCGAATTTAAAATTATTTTTGCATTTTTTTTAAAAAAACAATTTTTTAAAAATTTTTTTTTTATTTTTAGAAAAAACTTTGATTTATTCTGCGCTTAATGCCGTAAAAATTTTTATGGGGAAAAAATTATTTCTATTTTTTTTTAATTTTAAAAAAAATTAAAGAGATAAGATTTTGAAAATTGAAATGAATTTTTGAATTTTTTTTGAAAAATGCATTTCTGAATATTTTTTTGTTTTTACATTTTTAGGTTTTTACTTGTACTTTTCGAAAAAAAATACTGTTTTTGAAAAAAAAAAAATTTTTCTCAAAAATTTTGCGAATTGAAAAATATTTTTGCTTTTTTTTTAAAAAACCCATATATAAAATTTTTTTTTTTTTTAAAAAAAAAAACTTTGATTTATTCTGCGTTGAATGACGTAAAAATTTTTGTGGGGAAAAAAGTATTTATATTTTTTTTTTAATTTTAACAAAAATTAAAGAGCTAAAATTTTGTAAATTGAAATGAATTTTTGAATTTTTTCTGAAAAATCCATTTCTGAATATTTTTTCGGTGAACTTCAGATTACAGCTTGATCCGCAAGCTTCAAAATGATATGCCATAACATGAGAGCAAGTAGTTAATAGAAATTAATATGTAGTTTGACTTTGGTTCCCAGCCTACAGCCAAAGCCGCGTAAAGGTGGTAGTTTAATTAGATCATATACTCATAAAATTAAATATGCATATTGGGACGATCCCAACGAGCTAGTCAATCGTTTAATATTGTAAAGTAATTTTGGTTAAGTACATTTATGGGCATTTCCGCAGAATAGTCAACCCTGACAGAAAAATTGAAAGTTATTATAAAAGCGTTGCTATCTGATATTATCTAAGAAAAATATTCAAATTTTGTTAATTTATACCAGAATTCATTTACCACGGTGAACAAACCACCTGCAAACTTCCATAAATGCAGTTTCTCTTTTTTTTTTTTTGTAATATTAAATAGTATTTGTCCTTAGATACTTAAGCCTGTAAGTGAGGTGATACATGATGATATTCATTCCGCAAAATTTCTCTTCCAACATCAATTAGCTAAAAAAACTGAATCTTTATTAACTGTAAATTTTTAATTTGCCAAAGTTTATGTTCTAATGTCACATTCGACATAGAAATACATCATTTGTACTCATTTCGTGATTGATAACAGCAGCAAGTGTATCAAAATTTTTGCACGAACAGAGTTTCATGAACATAATTAAAAAAAAAAATAACAAATGCAAAAAAATAAAATTTTAAACTTTTGGAGCTGTTTGAAATTGGTCACGTTCGCAAACACAAGTGTAATAAATAGGCAGTTTCAAAACGGTTAAACTACTTATTAACTGCCATAACACAACATAATCGCATAATTTTTTTTTTTTTTTTTTGGCAAAGTTGTGAAGAGGAGCAGTGCTCCATATGATTTCTTTCGAATAGTAGGCGCCTCTAACAGGAAAATACGTTCCCATGGCTAATCTAATAAGCCGATTTTATTTTAATGAAATTTGAATTATACCATATAAAGAAGATTAGAGACTCTAAGTTCTTTAAGTGGGCGTGGTACCGCCGCTAATTGGAAAAAACTCAGCCACGACTGAGTTACTACACCAATTTTGTTCAAATTTGGTATGGGGACAAACTGATTCCTCAGAAGAAAATTTTATTTTTAGTGGGGCGGTGTCACGCCCCTTACAAGAAAAAACGTTTTAACAGCAAGAAGAAAAGTTTCACATTCTTTTAAGACAAATATCTATTGCTTCCTATTTTCTTTGTTAAAATTGATCACACTAATTAATTCGATAAATATAAACATTAAATTTGTTTACTGTATACATATCTCTTAAATATTATTATTTATACGTATATAAATATTAAAAAACTGCCCAAGTGAACCATAGTGGAAAAATTTGTAACGTTCGAATGATATTATGCTTTGTAAGAAAAAAAAATAAATAAGATTTTTCAATCGAATGAAATCTAATAAAAAGTGATATAATTCCATAACATATTAAAATTATTCGCACTAAAAAATTTTGACAGGTTTCACTGACTTCTGCTTTTCCATAGATGGTCATGAAAAACATTTCCGTTTTTTATCACGTTCGAATTGCTTTTTGATTGCCTTGGAACCAGTACTACTTTTGGCATCGACTTTACCACAAAATATAGTGCTACCATAGGACTATTTCTGAAAGCAACAGAAGGAAATAAAATTGTTTTACTTTGAATTTTATTCCACTTTAAAAGTGTACGACGGTCTCGTTCAACATCAGAGAAATGCCCGTATGATATATTTTTGAAATTATGTCGAAAGCCTAATAAATGTTATATTCTAAGAATTATAATTGGTAAATGAAGAAAACGTAAATCATGCTCTTTTTATGTTCTAGTCGACAAAGTAGAATGCGAACAAGTTCAAGGTGTAGCATAAATATTATTACTGAATACTCTCAAGGTCATGGGTAGCGAAATAATTTCATAATGTTGTAACTATTATGGCGCATTGTTTATCATTTACCACTTCTAAACATTTGGAAAAAATCACAATATCACTTACAACATTCTACAAGTGACATATTTTAAGCTACTAGCTCTTATCAGCATTTGATTACGTATAACTTAACTAAAAAATGAAATGAAATTGAGGAATTTGATAACACAGGTCAACAAGGATCAAGAAGCAAACACAATACGAGTCTGTCCGCATACCTGCTCTATCACGTCAGGTTTTTGAGATATTCTAATCTGAAAGTGCAAAAAATACTGTTTTTGTCATATTTGAGGAAATGTAGTAATACCATCTATAATTTTTGAAAAAATAAGTACATTGAATCTAAAAGTACAAGGCTTTCTCCTTCGAATGTCGTTGAGTTTGCTCAAATGGATGGATTTGCTACATAACCTCAAATATAACAAAAACAGAAAAGGAAAAACAAAATCCTGACGTGATAGAGCAATTCTGCTGCCAGATTCGGATTCACCGCACCTTAATCCTTTGGAAATATACATGTATTCAATTTTCTGCGTCCGAAAAAAATGTCAAATTTTGTTGGTCTGTGTAAATGTTGATTAGTTTTGGTACAGCCTTTCAAAATTTAAATCTAAGAGGAAAATAGGAACATGCCACCAATTTAAGCCTTATACCGCGTCTCTTAACCTTCTAGGGGAAAATGGTGGCCTTCATACTTCACCCTACCCCTCCACCTTGCTCAAAATTTATGAAAGCAGATTTGCCTTTCCATGATCTGCCTCAATACTACACGTTGCCTGGATGACTCTCTCATGCGTGTTGATGTGTACTGCTTAAAGTACATTCCATACTACCTTTATGCAGGCTAACCCAAATGCTACATTTTTTAAATGTAATTCTTTTTGTGCTTTTATTTTTTTCCGACTCGCCTTTTTATTTTTGGTTGACGGCCATACAGATAATGGTGATGACGTCACCCGACAAACATATGCCCCTATCTGTAGGATGGCTATAAAGATAGTCGCACAAAGATGAATAGGAAAATGAAATTTCCTATTGACTCCCTCTTGCTCTCTCACATAGAAAATAATGCTTACGCTCTCATTTATTAATTTTTTCTCTCAATTATTGATTTGAGAGAGAATATTATTGATTTTATCGCAATTTTGTGAACTTAGACTTTCTTAATGAAATATATTTGATTTTGGTCTAGAATCCCCATAGCTTATCTACTGTTCATCGCTCGCTTGAATTTTGTCACAGCACAATAGGAAAGTTGCCTCCAAAATGAAATAGCAAACTATATTTTATAGATTTTGAAATACTACTTACCGCTACATTGCATTAATCATGCCGATTATGCATTTAACCTTGAAAGTAGTTACCACGCTGTAATACTTTTCAAGATAAAAGTTCACAATTTTGTTTCCACTGCCAACCAATGCTGCCTCACTGGAGAGGAGATTTTCTATTGATCCTGTTTGTTTTTTTTTGTTTCAAGCAGATACGTTGTTGGTCCTTGGCAGCATTAGTAGTTGTAGGTCAGTTTATCACATGTCTTTCTTTTAATTATCACAGCAGTTAAAGTTTTACTATTTTACACATCGCAGGCGTATCACACATCCGTGCATTGAAAGTGCTGTTTAGTTGGACTTTCAATTTTAATGTTTTTTTTTACAAATTGAGATCTGATAATCTGCAAGAAAACAGAAAACAAAAAAATTAATAAGAAAACATTCTCATAAAAAAATTTTATCATTTATTTAAAATTATTTGAAGAATGAAAGCCAAGTTTAGAGAGTTTAATTTCAGATTAAATGATGTCATAAAGTTACAGCAAATATAATTTGATATACAGAACTTTGCTGCTTTCATTAGAAACTAAGAGTAGCTTAACATTTATTCATGAATATGCAACCAGTGTCGCAAATGTTCTGAGCATAAAGCTCTCTATTGCCTATGTTAAATAGGGTATTTTTAAAATACCTATTTTATTCCCATAAAAAAAATTTAATCGAATTAGACATCCAAGCTCAGAATAATAATAATACACATTCATAAGAGATGCATTTCAAAGTTCCGTGATGTTCAAAGTGTAGTTTCTCTAAAAGTAAAAAACAATCATGTGCGCAGTTTACACGTGGTAGAAGTGAAACCTTTAGAAACCTAAACTGCGATAGAATAAGACGAAAATGTAAATAATTTATTGAAATGATAAAACTTGATGGAATTAGAATAGCTACAGTAACAATTAATATATCAAATTAAAGTATGTACTCATTGAGCAAAGTGCCCGAAAACTATCGGCTTCAAGATTGGTTAAACAAAAGCTGAGATATAAGCATGGAAAGATTTCCTATATCTTAATGTTTTTTCAAACAATGCTCTGATTAACTACCAAAGCCTTGCCATAGCGAGAAGAAACAAATTTATTACTCTCTCTTATTGTGATTTTTATTGTTTCCAAACTAAGCGTTGTTGTTAATATAGGGTGTTTTTTTTAGAGGTTTGTTTTTCGAATAGAGATAAAACTGGCATTTTATGGTCAAATCTGGCAACTCTAATGTCATTTATGTTTAGTTTGGTTTGCCATTTCACCATGAACAGGTTGACAAAAGAACAACGCTTGCAAATCGTGCAAATTTATTTCGAAAATAATGGTTCAGTTCGCGAAGTTTACCGCAAGCTCCGTCCATTTTATGGTCGACATAATCGTCCATCAGAGCAATTAATTCGGTTAACCATGAGTCGTTTTCGCACTACGTTTACTCTATGTGATAATACGCATCCGCAGAGACGTCGAACAGTGCGCACCGAAGAAACAATTGCCGCTGTAGAGCAAAATGTTGAAGAGGACCCGAATGAATCGATTCGCCACCGTGCACAGCAATTGGAGCTTAGTCCATCAACTTTATGGAAGATTTTGCGCAAAGATCTTGGCTTGCGACCTTACAAGATCCAGCTTGTGCAAGAATTAAAGCCGCGAGACCATGCAATGCGTCGTGATTTTGGTGTATGGGCCGAAAATGAGATTGATCTCGATGCTGATTTTCATCGCAAAATTTTGTTCAGTGATGAGGCTCATTTTTGGTTGAATGGCTACGTCAACAAGCAAAATTGCCGCATTTGGAGTGAAGAGAATCCACATGAGACCCTTGAGACGCCATTACATCCACAAAAACTGACTGTTTGGTGTGCTCTATGGGCTGGTGGAGTCATTGGGCCATACTTCTTCCGAAATAATGCTGGAGAGTCAGTTACCGTTAATGGAGACCGGTATAGAGCCATGATAACCGACTATTTTGTTCCCGAATTGGATGGCATGAATGTGGATGAGTTGTGGTTCCAACAAGACGGCGCTACATGCCACACAGCGCACGTCACAATCAATTTATTGAAGGAAACATTCGATGAGCGCATAATTTCGCGGAATGGACCTGTCAATTGGCCACCAAGATCGTGTGATTTGACACCATTGGATTATTTTCTTTGGGGATATGTGAAGTCGCTTGTCTACGCCAACAAACCAGAAACGTTAGGGGACCTGGAAGCTAACATTCGTGGCGTTATTGCTGACATACGGCCCCATATGCTCGAAAAAGTGGTTCAAAATTGGACCTGTAGAATTGGCTTTATTCGAGCCAGCCGCGGCGGCCACATGCCCGAAATCATATTTAAACATTAATGACATAAAATTATCCTTCCAATAAAGCCAAATTGATAGACATTAAAACGATTTTCTTGTGTTTTATTTCAATTCGAAGCTCTATACCTCTAAAAAAAACACCCTGTAAAAGCAATATCAAATTGCTCTCATTGCAAGAGTAAGTGAGAACAAAACTGAGTGAGTAACTTATGTTCTCTCTTTGTACGAAGGTACAGATCTTAGTGAGATGAATTTTGTCTGGTAAACTCATGAAATGTGTCAGCTGTTCTGTGTTGTTCAAGCTAAATTGGAAACTGACTGACTTTTTATTTTCCATTTTATTCTTTGCGTTTAAAGAATTCAATTTATTGTTCAACTCATTCAAATTAAGATGTTTATTCATGGTCTGTACTTAGAAAATTAAATTTTTCGAGTTTTTCGAACGAACTTAATAAATGGCATATATTGGCAAATTTCTATGAAAATTATATTGATTTTTTCATAAACAACATGAGAATTCTATGAAACTTTTAAAAATCAATTTTAGATTTCATGCCATGTAAAGAATTTTCAGAATACTGCACTGCCCTAAGAAAACCTAAAAAATTTTTTAAGTTTTCTCTTTAATAGAAATTTAAATAAATTGTTGATAGTAAATTTCTTACTCATATTGACCACCGAACTTTTTCCTGTGTAGAGACTGTAATATAATACGTTTACTTTAACAAGATATTTGTTTAGCAATTTTTAGCCATCAAGTAAGTTGTCAAATATACAAAAATAAAAACGACAGCACAGGGAAATGTAAAAGTAAAATATACCAACAATGAAAAAATAATTGAAGTAACCACATTAGCAATTAAGACCCAGTAGGAATTACTGGACCCTGGTTGCTAATGTCTATTCTTCTTTAACAATCAGTAATTACATTTATTCGTGCAAGTACTTATATTTGTATAGTTTTCTTTAAAACTCAAAATTAATATATAATTCTTCAGTTGTTTGCTCAAAAACAAAATTCCCAAAACCAAAATTTGCTTGGGCGCATATTTGTTTGGCCAATTGTGCAGAACAAACACATTAGGACGATTCTAAAAAAATATTTTCTTAATTCTAAAGGCAAACGCCCCCATATGACCCTGCACAAAAAATCAAGGAAATTTCCTGCGAAATTTGAGAAACAAATGTACCAAAGAAGTTGAAATATTGAGTATGAAAAAATGTGGACTTTATTAGTTTTTTCGTAATTCTCAGTTCATATATATTTTTCGACTATAACTACTTTTTTTAAATCTTATGAAACTTTGCCTTTGATACTTGTCAGTTCTAATGAATTCATACCTTAACCCATACCCTACGATACACTATTTTGACGATTTTTTTTTATTTGATTTTAAAAAACCTATTGAGCTCAATTGATAATTTTAGAAATACATGGACCTTGCAAGTGCATGGACCTTACTCAAAACATTTTGACTTTTCCTAGTTTTCAACTCATTCACTGATTTTATTAAATTTTTGACAACCATACACACTGGGCATAATTAATTTATGTTTTTGCGTATATTAAACGTAGAAAATGCCAAAAATAGCCCCTACTTGGCTACAAAATTGTAGTGCCGCATTTGGCCCACAAAACTGAAAAATAAATACATCATGGAAATTTGAGAATATTACACAGTTATTTTTTTTTTGTTTTTTTCAATTTAAGTAATATTTTGTGATCAACAAAAACTAAAAAATTTTATATTATGGCAATAAAATTTCGTTGTAACTGTAACTATAAGATCCTAATCCCATGAGTGAAATTCCGTCGTTGTACTGTCCGCATGTTTCAAGACAACTACTGTTCACATTACTCTTTTTTGTCAATCTATTACACCCGCACAGATCCCAATCCCCTGGGAATTTCGCAATATTCGTCCGGGGGAATCGCTATTGCCCAAAATCTTTGAAGAACATTGTTATTCAAAATTCAAGTTTCAGGCAAATTTGCTTGATTAATTAACTGGCAATATTAATGTATGATACCAAAACGCTCAAGTCATTAATACTCTAATTTCCCGCTGGGTATTTTGCTCTAACAAGGAATGAATTTCTATGTAAACATTGTAATACACTCAAATCAAACGTAAGGAAGGTAACGCGTTCTGACTACGTAACGAATATAACAAAAACAACAACAAAAATAGAAAACGTAACAACTGGGCGTTGCTTCCGCTGCAAATTGGAACAAAGCCATTTTTATTTATTGTCGTAAATTTGCAAATTCGCAAGGTTAGCAGTTTTCCATTTAAACTGACATTATGTAGGGCTTTCAGGTCGAGTGCTCAGATGTGCCGGTGTGCGTGCGCTATTTACCTGCGTGTGTATGCGAGCCCAGTGTAAGCACATAGGTCACAATGTGGTGGGCAAATTAAACGCCCGATTAGAGTCCAATCAGCGTTTGTATTTTTGGTTTTGGTCAATATTTAAGCTACCAACCGACAAGAGGTTTTTGTTTTTTTTTTTTGTTTTTGCCGCAATGCCGCATTTAAATTTGAATTTAAAACCACAATTAAATTCCTTTAATTAGATTTCATTTGCATAAAATATTCCACAGAAGAAGGCAAAATATGAATGCGAGTGAGTTTTTATCGCTTATGGCGATATAATGGAAGTCAATTCATAATTTTTGTTATAATTTAGTAGGTCATAAAGTTGAGTGAGGGTCACAATGGTTAAGCGAAAGAACAAAGGAAACTTACACTTAAGTTTTTGCATTTCAATGTGTTGAAAGTTGGGCAATCAGTAATTGACTACTTATTCATAAGTTGAAACAAACGAAAGCAAAAATATACGAATTTGATATCAAAAGTACACTTTGTTTTTGATCTATCACAAAAAAAAAAAAGAATTTGTTTTTGGCTGCGATTTGTTTAATTGTTACAAAAGCTGGACAGTGTATGCATAGACTTTAGTAAGCATTTATTACGAATGAATTACATACCGTGTATAAGAAACGCTCAGAGCAAATGTGGTGCAAATAAAAACCTCGTGCTCCCAATAGATTAGGAAAGGTCGAAAATGAATGTTAAAGCTCACCAGTGGCGTTACTACCTCGCCTTTTTAGGGTTTAACTAACATTGAATAAGCAACGAAAAACAGAGAGTTTATTTTAGTAATAGATGTGTTAGTCCCAGGAACTTGAGAATATAATTAGAGGAATTATGAACTTTTAAAGGTGCAATCTTTATATGGTTTCAGCATTCTTCAATAATCCTTATTGATTCAAGTTGTTCGTCACTAAATTGAAATTTTTTATTGAAGAAATTCATCTCTGATTTAATTTCAACTGTAGGCTATAACTTATGTTAGACGAAACGTATAGACTATGCAATTTTCAAAACAAAAAAGGTCTCACTAGACCCTTAGTGTGACCAAACAATTTTATGAAATAATGGTAATTTAAAATCACTTCCACAGATGAAACCTTGCTTACTCGGCACAAGACTCGACTAGGACCTTACCTGAGTTAGAAAGGCCCTACCGGGAGAGGTTTTTACCTAAAACAGGCAACTACATTTGTTTTATCACATGAAAAATTTAAATTTTTATTAAATATGAGATTGCTGACCAAAAAGAAAAAAATGTTATCAATTTTGTGATGCGGGCCCCTAGGCTCGAAACCACTCATAGAGAGGCATTCAAATTATCACAGCCAGTTATGAGATTGCTGACCAAAAAGAAAAAAATGTTATCAATTTTGTGATGCGGGCCCCTAGGCTCGAAACCACTCATAGAGAGGCATTCAAATTATCACAGCCAGTGGCGCAGTGTGAACGTTTGCCGCCCGGGTTAAAGAACTGAAATGCCACCCCATTGCTTTCAAAACAATTTAACTTTTTTTCGAATAAGAAAATTTTAAAATTTTAGGTTTGTTTTATTGGCTTTCTTAATAATATTAATAATTCAATGGTTATTGAACTTTAACCATTTTTCGCAGCGATCAACATAAAGTTTTACAAGTTGATACAATGCTTTATGTATTAAACAAACTTTGAGTGCTGACGTAGACATCAACCAAAAATATACTGGTGAGATTTTAAGAATCGAAACATATGTCTATATTCTAGAGTTGTTGTTGATTTTTTTCCTTTGTTATCAAAATTTGTTTAATACATAAAGCATTGTATCAACTTGTAAAATTTTACATAAAAATGTTGATCGCTGCGAAAAATGGCTAATGGCTAATGACACCAACCACTGAGGTCTAACAGGGTGTCTTGACATCTTTCCAGTTATTTCTAATTATGCTAACCGATGTGCTAGAATGTACTCTGACTGGGAATCATGGGATCCAATAGGACTTGTAAAGTCTATTGGAAGAACTGGCGTATGCGGACAATATCGTCCTATTAGGCCGACATACAAAGCATATTTACATAGCTCAGCAGTGAGGTAGCCATTGTTGCACTTTGTATTTTCGAAGCAATAATGATTCTTAAAGGTCAAAGGATCAATATTGCAACGTAAACACTTTCTATTCGGTTTTTATATATGTTCATCAAGTTCAAAGTAATATCTAAATATTTAACATACAGATTACCTAATTTGTGCTTCGGAATGTAGAGTTAAAAAAATGAATTAAATATTGCCCAATCTTTTTGAGCTATTTTTTATGGCCTTTCCACACAATTCGAGCTGTAATTCGGCCTTAGCTTAACTAATGTCAGTTATAAACTGCTCTAGAGTACGAAAAAGTACAACGCCTTCGCACGATTTTGGCCATGTCTTAAGGCTATTGGCATGTTGAAACTATAAATCGTTTAATTTTAAGTCTTCAATTACTGGCCAAAAAATTGAATTGTCACACGGCCATAGTACTCAAAGTTGCCGATAACTAGTGATGCTTCATCATTCTGAATGAAATATGTACATGACATAGAACTTAATGCATACCAGACACTTCTCAAATGTCACTCTAATGGGTCTTATGCCCCATATATGGAAATTTTTCTTATTGACATATCCATCAAGGGAAAAATTAACTTCATCGCTAATCCTTAGGCTCAGTAACAAATTGGCCTACCTTTCATGCATTTCATGGTCGACAGTAGGCTTCAATTTTTGCGTGAGTTAAGCTTTATAGGGATATAGCAAAATATGACGTAATGTACCATTAAACAAACCCATTTACTGAATGCGCCGTGGAATCAATAATATTTTGCGTAAATAAACAGAATGTATAGCAAGTTACAAAGTATAAATAATTTCCAAATAATTTTCTTCCTCAACACTAAAAACGTTACGCTGAACTGAAAAAAGTCCTACGTTGTTTTTGCTGCATTCCATTTAAAATTAACTACCATAAAACAGTGACCTTTGAACCTTTTGCAATTCATCATGTAGGTCAACAGGTTTCCGGTTAATGTTTTTCTGTAGTTTTTTGTTTCCCCAAATTGATTGCAATTTGAAATTTATTATTAAAAAGTAGAACATCGTGTGACACGAAAGCATTTTGCATTTTTTAAAAAGTTTTTTATTTTATGATATAACAAACCCATATATAGTTAGGTAAGTCAACCAGGTAATTTAAAAATTATTTCTTCATTTTACTCGTTTACCATGAAAATAATGATGCACGCGATCAGAGTCACCCAGGTGCATGCAAAACTATAACAATAAAAGTATTAATTAAAACGTGACAAACAGGTGCGAAGTGCAATTTTATTTTTGTAACAATTTTCTGTCATTAGCAACATTTAAGGAACATGAAATATTTGGAATACTTTCATTATGTCAGTGGTATTCGGAACTTTTTATAGAAAAGAATGCACTCATTGACATTGCATGATAGCCAGATTGCACATTTACCGCCCGCCATTAACAAGCAATCGATTTTCGTTAAACTATGTCGGCGGAATATATTTCGAAATCTTTCGAATAAAAAAGCGGTCGCCAAGCATAGCATAGTTATGCTAGTGGTATCATAATTTCGCTTTTCTTTATCATACTAAGCACTGTGATAATTTAAAATCGGAGACAACGTTCGCATTTTTGAAGTGAAATTTCTTTAGGGGACGTCCATAAATTACATGAGTCAAAATAGTGGGAATCCGGAAAAATCTCACCAAATCTCATCAAGGGAGAGGGGGGATCAATAAAAATTTCAGGTCAAGTTTTTAATGCAGAGACTATACATTATTATAGCAGATTACATTTAAAAATTATAAGGCAAGTTTCACGGAAGAGAGGGGGGGGGGGGGGGTCCCGTCAGAACTCACAAAATCTCACCAAGGGGAGGGAGTGAGTCTGAATTTTTAAAAAAATACCTCACGTAGTTAATGGACGGCCTCTTAGCCGCACTTATATGAAATGCATGTGCTAAGGTGCATATGAAAAAATAAAGACTCTTCTTGTCGGATCACTGTGCGAATATGCACGGAGATATTACATCTTTAAGAATCTATCCATAGGAGACGCTGTACGCAAAAAAAAAATATATATGATTTGATTTATTTTGACAATCTCTCAATCTTTTTGTATTATGGTCTATGAAGATTTTTAAGGATATGCGAGTAATAAAGCTTCGCGAATTTGATCGAGTGTGGCGCTGTAAGCAAAGATGATTTTTTCTTTTGCTAAATTTTCTTTCATTAACTATCATTTTGATGTGATAATGTATTTCCCCATTATTCAATACTTTTGAATTTTATCACTTTTTTCCGATATTTATCGAAATTATTTGATATTGTACGAGTATATATCAATTTTAATGATATTTGATTTATAACGAATTTTTCGATATGGTATGTAGTTCCGAAGTTTATCGATTTCCATCGATACTATTACTAATTTTTCGATTTTTAAAGGCTATTTCGATGTTTTCGGTTCTACCAATAGCTGTAAACTATTATCGACCTTTTCGATTTTTTCGACATTAATCAACTTTTTCGATGTTCTTTATAATTTTCGGTATTTTTCAAAACTCTACCTAACTCTCTGACTTTCATCAGACTTTCGATGTTTTTCAATATTACTCGATCCGTTTTTTGATAATGTTCGATAGTATCGGTATTTTAGAAACTTTTCGATAATTTTTGGGTTTTTAATACTACATTCTTTACTTTACGATTACTATCACCTATTTTTAATGTTTTTCGATATGACTTTTATGCACTTTTTTGATGTTTTTTTGTGTGCGAAACTAATCAACTTTTACCGACTCTTTCGATATTTTTTACTGTGTGTCATCTATTTCGATGAGTTTTCGATGAATTCGGCAGACTTAGTAGCCCGATCGAAGTGATTTGTATTCTTTTAAGAATTTCTTAGCGGTCTTAGTAACCCGGTCAAACTGATTTTAATTCTTTTTGGAATTTTTTTTTAACGTTTTCGTTAATAAGCTGTCTGCAATTTCTTGTAGCCCTGTGCATGATTATATTCAATACGTTATGAGCACGATAAGAAAATCAGTTATAATAATTATGCACACTTCCTTAAATGGCGATAACTTTATGTTTAAGCTTTGCGTTCGTGAATATAAATAAAATTTTTAGCATAGATTTACTTTAGAAGCCATCTCCGATAGAAAAATAAAACAAGTTAAGGTGTTATTTTCGGCGAGGCCGAAACTCACATACCCTACACTGCACTGAAAGTACCTTTTCATCAAATGTTAAGAAGACGTTGAAGAGTTGAATAAGTCGAAAAAAATGTGAAATGTTAGAAAGGTTGACAGAGGTTGAAAAATGTTTAAAAAGTCGTAAATATATGCAAAATGTTGAAAAAAGTTATGAGAGGTTGAAAAACTCTAAAAAAAATGAAAGAGGTTGAAAAAATTTGAAACTATTCAAAATTGAAGAAAAAGTCGAATAAATGAAGAAAGTTATGAAGAAAGTTGAAAGAGATTGAAAAAGTCTAACAAATACATATAGAATATATTGGAAAAAGTTAAAGGGTTGAAAAAGTCGAAAGAATATGGAAAATGTTGAAAAAATCGAATAAAAATGAAAAATTTGAAATATGCCATGCCCACTTCTCCAATTCCGCCCACTTTTGGTTCAACAAATTATATTTGTGATCGACATCCTCATATTAAATTTCAGCACAATAGCTTGTATAGTTTGCGATATATGCTGCAGCTTAATTTAAAATTTAGGGCGGTGACACACCCTATGGTACAATCCAGCCCGGTTTTGCTCCAGAAATAGCTTTTTATAAGCAAACCCCTAACACCAAATTTTAGTATGATTGCTCACTTATTTCGATAAATATACCACTTACCGTATTTTATTTGTATGGGAGGTGCCACGCCCACTGGTGCTATTTCAGCCGCTTTTGATTCAGATATACTGCAATAGTTTACTTAAAACAGCGCTTACAAATTTATGTTAATATGGGAGGTGCCACGCCCACTGATGCAATTCTGTCAAAACTAATTTATTTTTAAAGCCTATAGTAACTGACATCTAAACACCAAATATTATGAAGATTACTCTCTTAGTACACTATTTATAACAATAAACAGTTTTTGCTTATATGGGAGGAGCCACGCCTCCAGGTACTATTGTACCAAATTTTTTGTAATAAAAGACCTTGCAGCAAGTATATCTACCTCATTAAATTTCATCACGATTGCGTTGTTCGTTCTCTTAATATAACGTTTATAAATATTGTGGGCGGTGCCACGCCCTTCAACGAGTTTTTTCAATAAAGAGGCTGAGCTTGTATTGATGATAGCTTTCAGCGGCATCATCTCCAAGATTTTTATGAAAATCGTTTGTGCCAATTTTGAGATATATGGAATCAAAATTTTTAGCAGTTGAAAAGTGCCACGCCCACCTTTTCAATTCCGCCCACTTTTATCTCAACTCAAGATATATTTGATATGTATCCGTTTACCAAATTTCATAATAATACCTTGCACGGCTTACGAGATATGGTTGTATGAAGGTTAAAATTTAGGGCTGTGCCACGCCCCTGTAGGAAGCTTTGAAAACTTGAAACCTAACCTAATCCTAATCTTGTTCACATGTGCATCAAATCACCAATTTTCATCAAAATCGCTGCAACTTTTTTCAAAATTGACCTGGGTATATATACATAGGGTATGGGTGGTAGGCGTGTCAGTTAACCGATTTCGCCCATTTTCAATAGCAAGATGCCTGCAAGAAGATGTGACCTGTGTGTGATAGTTTCATTCCATTAGCTCTCTTGGTTTTCCCTTAAACCTGATTTCAACAGACAGACAAACAGACAAACAGACAGACAGACAGACAGACAGACAGACAGACAGACAGACAGACAGACAGACAGACAGACAGACAGACAGACAGACAGACAGACAGACAGACAGACAGACAGACAGACAGACAGACAGACAGACAGACAGACAGACAGACAGACAGACAGACAGACAGACAGACAGACAGACAGACAGACAGACAGACAGACAGACAGACAGACAGACAGACAGACAGACAGACAGACAGACAGACAGACAGACAGACAGACAGACAGACAGACAGACAGACAGACAGACAGACAGACAGACAGACAGACAGACAGACAGACAGACAGACAGACAGACAGACAGACAGACAGACAGACAGACAGACAGACAGACAGACAGACAGACAGACAGACAGACAGACAGACAGACAGACAGACAGACAGACAGACAGACAGACAGACAGACAGACAGACAGACAGACAGACAGACAGACAGACAGACAGACAGACAGACAGACAGACAGACAGACAGACAGACAGACAGACAGACAGACAGACAGACAGACAGACAGACAGACAGACAGACAGACAGACAGACAGACAGACAGACAGACAGACAGACAGACAGACAGACAGACAGACAGACAGACAGACAGACAGACAGACAGACAGACAGACAGACAGACAGACAGACAGACAGACAGACAGACAGACAGACAGACAGACAGACAGACAGACAGACAGACAGACAGACAGACAGACAGACAGACAGACAGACAGACAGACAGACAGACAGACAGACAGACAGACAGACAGACAGACAGACAGACAGACAGACAGACAGACAGACAGACAGACAGACAGACAGACAGACAGACAGACAGACAGACAGACAGACAGACAGACAGACAGACAGACAGACAGACAGACAGACAGACAGACAGACAGACAGACAGACAGACAGACAGACAGACAGACAGACAGACAGACAGACAGACAGACAGACAGACAGACAGACAGACAGACAGACAGACAGACAGACAGACAGACAGACAGACAGACAGACAGACAGACAGACAGACAGACAGACAGACAGACAGACAGACAGACAGACAGACAGACAGACAGACAGACAGACAGACAGACAGACAGACAGACAGACAGACAGACAGACAGACAGACAGACAGACAGACAGACAGACAGACAGACAGACAGACAGACAGACAGACAGACAGACAGACAGACAGACAGACAGACAGACAGACAGACAGACAGACAGACAGACAGACAGACAGACAGACAGACAGACAGACAGACAGACAGACAGACAGACAGACAGACAGACAGACAGACAGACAGACAGACAGACAGACAGACAGACAGACAGACAGACAGACAGACAGACAGACAGACAGACAGACAGACAGACAGACAGACAGACAGACAGACAGACAGACAGACAGACAGACAGACAGACAGACAGACAGACAGACAGACAGACAGACAGACAGACAGACAGACAGACAGACAGACAGACAGACAGACAGACAGACAGACAGACAGACAGACAGACAGACAGACAGACAGACAGACAGACAGACAGACAGACAGACAGACAGACAGACAGACAGACAGACAGACAGACAGACAGACAGACAGACAGACAGACAGACAGACAGACAGACAGACAGACAGACAGACAGACAGACAGACAGACAGACAGACAGACAGACAGACAGACAGACAGACAGACAGACAGACAGACAGACAGACAGACAGACAGACAGACAGACAGACAGACAGACAGACAGACAGACAGACAGACAGACAGACAGACAGACAGACAGACAGACAGACAGACAGACAGACAGACAGACAGACAGACAGACAGACAGACAGACAGACAGACAGACAGACAGACAGACAGACAGACAGACAGACAGACAGACAGACAGACAGACAGACAGACAGACAGACAGACAGACAGACAGACAGACAGACAGACAGACAGACAGACAGACAGACAGACAGACAGACAGACAGACAGACAGACAGACAGACAGACAGACAGACAGACAGACAGACAGACAGACAGACAGACAGACAGACAGACAGACAGACAGACAGACAGACAGACAGACAGACAGACGGACAGACAGACAGACGGACATCGCTAAATCAACTCAGGTGGTGATGCTGATCAAGAATACATATACTTTTCCATACCTGCCACGCCTCCTTCTATGTGTTACAAACGGATGGACAAAGTGAATATACCCTCGGTGTAGGGTATAACAAGTGTAATCAGAAGTTGGAGGATATAGATTTTCAAAAAGTCGAGTAGCCCTTCAAAATATGGGTGTTATATGAAAGATAATTTAATAGGCTAGAATATTGGTTCAAGAAAGTTCTATGGTTTATTAAATTGTCTTTCATATGTAAGTTGCATATTGATCAATGGGCTCCCAACTTATAAAGATTTGATTAAAAATTATATCCCCAATTTCCAACTTTTGATTCCATATTCGTTCACATTATTAAAAGCTTCGTAAGAAAAGAATGGTTAAGGAACAAAAGAATAATCAAAGAAAACTCTTGCCAAACTTTTTCCTTTATATCATATTGTAATAAAAAGTTTTTAAAATATAACCTTGCTTTGGGCGAGTGTTCATTTTGTTTTGAATATTTTTCAATATTTAGTTTGACATTTTTAATTATGAGAAAATATTCAATTCTCATTGGGAGATTGCTTATTGTGAACAATTGCCAAAGTGAAGATTGGTCCAAAAATATATATTTTCTTTTGGGGGGTTGCTTACATAGGCATTTGCTCGTAGTGCACAATCGTACAATATAAGTAATTATTTTTTGGGCGATTGTTCATAATGAGCGTTTGCCCAAAAGAAGAATGTTATTTTTATAGGATTGTTCATTTATGCAATTGTTCAATATGCGGAATCGTCTAAAATAATCGGGCTTATATTGAACGATTATGTGTATAACGATTTTTCACTAGGGATTAAATGAGCATGAAGCAATTCATAGAAATATAAAAACTGTTTAAATTTGAAAAGAGCATTTCAACATAAAAGCAATGTTATAGCAATAATAACCTTGTGATACTTGTAGAATTATTTGAAAAATCAGATGGTCCACCAACACCTTCTAAAAGTGTTATGAAATCGAAAAAATTGCATATGTTTGCACTTTGCACTTATCCAATTAGTCATAAATTTAACATAAAAAACACATTTGTTTTATCCATTCATATCAACTATGGTAACAGCTAACAGCGATTATCTTCATCTACATAATCCACACCTTTATGTGATGCATAGAAGTTGCAAGGTCGCCCAAGTTCTTTTTCTTCTATGTCTTCTGTATGCGTTTGCATGTGCGAAAAAGAATGAATTGAATTTCTCTGAATAACAAAAGCACTTTCTTCACAGGATGATTAACTTAAGTTGTTTTTCTTAAGAATACGAATATTTTTTTTTTCATATATTTAATTTTGTTAAAAGCATTCTGTTGCAACAGGTTGAAGGAGGCATTTTCTCTGTGCTTGCGTGAACTTTTTTACTTTGTAAGGAGCGATATTTGTTGATTTTGTTATGTTATATATGAGCTTGAGTTGTTTTTTACGTCAACCTTTGAAGCAACAGTCTAGACAATTTAATGATTTATTGTTTTGTTAACAATTTTTTCGTACTGGCTGTGGCCGAATATCTTATCTGCTTTGATGAAACGAAAAATATGATAAATTATGGCAATATGAAAAATATTTTATTGATATTACACTATATTGGCATTCAAATGTAATCTGACTGAACTGTTTGCTTTATTACAATTCCAGAACGGTCTTGATGGTCTCACTATAAATTTTGTAGGTAAATCAGAAATTTATTTTTAGATATATTCCATATATTTGTGTATTTGAGTCGTACAGTTGCAAAGCCTTGAATAAAGATATCCTTATAATTTCTTTCTTGCATTAAATCAGAAAAACCTTTATTTTCTTAGACTCCGAAAGCTTTAAAATTTCACAATTTTACAGACATTGATATTTTTCTTCAAACAACGAAGATGATGGAGAAAGGTGGATGGTTGATTTTGTGCCCTGTCTAAAAAATTATATAGAAATTTAAAAGGGAGAGGGAGAAGAACCCAAAAGTACCAACTCGTTAGATATTGCTTCGCATATTTATTTCTTTTCGGGGCTAAAGTTTAAAAGTTTAGAATTGTGGGTGAAATGAAAAGAGACGTTTCCATAGCACTCAGTCTAAAGACCATTGTACTAAGATATGATAGCGGAAACGGAAGTGAATAGAAATAGATAGAAAACGAACTAGAAGAAATTGAGTAGATATACATAACTCTTTCGCAAACTCTTTGTTTCTTTAAGAGATTTCAGAAGCATCGGAAAATGTAGAGAATAAGCTTTCTAACAATCTTTTCCAGCACCTTGCGAAAGCCGGACAACTACAGCTGCATTGCTCTCTAGCAGTGGTGGGCATGAAAATCTAAAGAAAGGGCTAAACAACAACATCAAGCAACAACAAACAAAATTTTAAAGTTTTGTTGCTGTCATTTCCAAATTCGCCAACAGCACAAAAAAATACCCAAATTGCACTACAAACAAAAACAATTGCTACATTTGTCAAGACACAATGCGGCGCCGTCGCTTATGCCTTTGTGTTTTGTTTTCATTTGAATTCAAATCAACGCTGTGCCTCGATAGCGTTAAAACTCTGTGAATTTTTTTTCGCTTGCTTGTGCGTCGAATAACGGTGCGGGCAATGAGGGTGGATAGGGACACTACGTGCCCACCACTGCTCTATAGTGTCGTTATCCTCAAGACACTATTGTCATGTTGAATCGATGATGAAACCCATGTTAGACAAGTGCCGCCCATATATATTATGTCCTATGATTAACCCTACCAATAGCCTTAGATCCTTTCTTCCTAGGCGAAGGAGAAACTCCACTACTTTCCTAGATAGTTCTTTCACGAAACATATTGCATTTTTGCTGGTATCAAGGTCGGACCATCCCCATGTATGAGTAGTGTCCATAAAGTGCACGATACTGATACCGATGAAGGGCTCCGGACTCATTAGAGTAACCACTGAACTCTAATTAGCCAATTCATCCGCTAGTTCATTTTCCTTAGACCTTAGTGTCCAAGAACCAAAATAAGACACAACTCATTTTTGCTGGTATCAAGATCGGATCATCCCCATGTATGAGTAGTGTCCATAAAGTGCACGATACTGATACCGATGAAGGGCTCCGGACTCATTGGAGTAACCACTGAACTCTAATTAGCCAATTCATCCGCTAGTTCATTCTCCTTAGACCTTAGTGTTTAAGAACCAAGATAAGATACAACTCATTGTGACTTGCTACACAATTGAGTTTCGTCTTACGCTCACTTACGATCTTCGAATAGCTGACCGAATAAGCAAGAGTCTTTGGCGCAGGCTCCTATGCATATGTAATGCCATCTTTGTTCGATGATCCAGCAAGCCACTTTCAAAGGCGCTATCTCGTGGTCTAGAACCCATTCTAAAAGAAGTTTTGGAACCATCCGTATAGAAAACAAGAGTAAGACCCCGAAGTAAGACCTATCTGGTTTTAATCAATGGTCACGATCGGTATGTCACCTCATACTTCCTTCCGAAACGGATGATAGGCACACTATTGTCCATTGTCGTCAAAAACAGTGGATACTGCTCTGATAGCTAATGGTGTATCTGTATGTGCCCTAAATCAACGTCATCGTGTCAGACTTCAATAAATTTGAACCCACACGTAACATTCATTGCTTTCTTCTCGATTTGGAGGTCCGGAGGAAACAAATCAAGCAAAGCATTACAAAGGGTTACCAGAGACAAATCGAGAGCGTGGAAAAAAAATTTTAAGCTTTAACTCCAATTAGGTAAAAAATTCTTGAAACTGTAATCTGTTTGAATTGTTTTGCTTTCTCAATGTTTTCAAAATTGATAAGCAAAAAAAGAACCTCATAATCCTCACTTTTAAATATCTAAATTTAGGCTATTTACAGAGAAGTTACCTCAAATCGAGCATATTTATATGCTTTCGAGGAGAAAAAATGAAATCCAAAATTTGCTGCCATGTCCACAAAATCGAGGACGTTTAGTAACCCTAACACAGCAGCGCTGCCAGTTCCTTTTCCTAATCGGAAAAACATCTGAATTATTTACGGTGCGAAAGCTTTTTTTATGGTATACTGCTGCTATCAATGGCAATATGCGTATAACTATTTGAAGCGTTACAAAATCCTTATCTCATTCATAGGACTATCAATTGTTTTGAGAAAAAAAGCAAACCTCATTCTAAAATTAATGACACGCAATCTATTAAAACACAAAAAACTGCGAGTAAATCTATTTATAAAAGTTACTAAATATCTATAGGTGCAATTTTTGAATGAAAAAGACTTAAGTTGAACACTACAGTACACATAGACACACACTTATTCGGAGAGGACATGACACCCACAGTTTCAAAAATGAAATCGAATTTCCTAACAAAAGACGCGCACCTACAAAATTGCCCACGTCCTATGCAAATCTTTAGCCAAGGTCATTCATTGCATGTGACCAAGCAATAATTTTCAAAGTTACCCCATCAAGTCTTTTTTGGAACGAACTAAGTTTTTGTGTGTAATTTTTGAGCATATCAAGGTCTAAAGTGCACCAGGTCAAGCGTCCGGTTCGCAACAGAAAGGAAAGCAAACACTTCGGCATCAAAGGAAAGGAGTAGTCCAATTTTATGCCTGCCAAACAACATCGTCGTTGGCTTGGTTGTCCGTCTTTGTGGCGACAAACATCAATTCTTTACATGCAATTGAAGTTAGAAGAGAAAACAGAAAGGAGAGAAAATAAAACAAATGGCAACATAATGCAAAGCGGAAAAAAAAAACGTTCAGGAACTGACGCATTTTCTAAGGTATAATGACACTTTTTTTCTTTTTACTTAAAAAATTTGAAATTTTCATCAATCGATATAAGAATAAGCCCAAAAATAATATATTTCAATGACATCGGTAAAATTTCCCGAATAATTTCTCGACATTCTTGGCTGAGTAATACAATTTCCAACACATCTCTTCTGAAGCAAATTTGATATTATTTCTGATGTCTACAAAAAAAAATGGTATAAAGGATTTTTTTAAACCTTTGAATTTTTAAGTTCATAAAGAGGTCGAATGCGCCTCTAAACACGAGTATTTTCCAAACTTTAAAAGCCGCATTATACTCGTATAAGCTATATACTGCAAATCGAAAAATATTCGAAGTACAAAATTGTACAGAATGATAAAATAAATCCGTTTTGTGCCCAAAAACCTAATGATCGATTAAGATCATAGCGGTAGTATTTTTACTCAAGTTTTGGATTTGAGATATACTTTTGGTCAAACCGTAATGTGCAAAAATTTGTTAGAACAGAAGTAGATGTGGATTCTCTCTATCCTTAAGCTCTTAAACAATATCTCTAATGTTTAAGATTAAGAAAATAAACAAAACAAATGCTTGATATTTTGGAAAATGAATTACTTATGACAACTTCCAAAATTGCTTTGCTTAGTCAAATCTTAACTTATGATTTATTTTTCTCCTCTGAAACTTTGTAGTAAATTTATTTTTTCGGTTTGAGTATGGGGAATATTTTAGGGTATATTCGACCTCCTGTTGCATATAACCCTATTAATCTGATTTGAGAAAGTTTGGATTCCAGCAGTACAATGTATAAAGAAAACCTGTGAATATCTCTTCTTTATACATATCAGAAATATTTTCAAATTATTTTTCAGGAGAGTTTTCTCAACATTTTGTGATTTTGTTCGATATTTTCAAACTTTCATCGACTTTTCGAAATATTATGATGCTTTTAAAACTACATATTTTGACTTCTCCATTACGTTTCGATACCAAGATATTTTTCAACTTACATCAGTTCATTGTCGACTTCTGTCAACTTCTATTTATAACTTCATTACACTTCGATAATTAAAGTTTTATCGAACTTTACAATTCTTTTCGATATTTTTCGTCTATTAAAGGTTTTTCGATATTTTCAGACTCTTATAGAATTTGTCATTCGAATTCGTTGATTTTTCAATACTTTTCAATTATAACCAACAATTTGGGAATTTCAAATGTTTTTCCAATAGCATTTGGATACATGTACCGTTTTATAGACTTTCTTGATACTTCTCGAAACAATTTGATGCTTTTAGAATTGTGTCGACTTTTCTTAACATGTTGACACGTTCCGAACTTATTGATATCATATTTTTTCTATATTTTAAGACTTTTTAAGTACTTGTTTGATACTTCAAGCCAGGAAGTGGCGTAAATCAGGTCGTTCTATACTATTTGGCCTGTATCGACCTTTACGATACTAGTCTACTTTTTCGACTACTATTTTTTTTCCGATATGATACTTCCTTGCACTTATCATCTATTTCAATATTTCTCGATACCAAAAGAAACCTTTTGAGATCTATCAGATTTTCAATTATTTCATCACATTTTTCACTACAATTCAATACTTTTTCGATCGTTTGGGCTTTACTTTTGACGGTTTTGAGCCAGTACCCATAAAAGATTATTTTGTGCGATTTTTATATTTTTTATTATTTTCCTTTTTAAAAGTGGATCATTTATCCTCTCATTTTGTGTGATATTTAGTAAGCGTTTTTTCCATAAAAATTTTCAATTCTTCGATTTGGTATATTAAGAAGCAATAAAATTGAAAAATTAAAACAAATGTCATAATGGCATTAGCAAAATAGCTTCAACTACGTAGAACTTGTAATGGGGAAACCACATTACAGCAATTCAGCAGGCATGAAAATGTAAATTACAAAAACAACAACAAATAAAACATTTACTTTACGACTGTAGAAGTAGAAGTGCCCCATTAAGAAATAAAAACAAAAAAAACACTCAAAGAAAGTAGTGTGAAACACTAACTGAAAAATGTTAGTATAAATTGCTGAGGACAAAGCAGACAGCCAGCCATCCATCCATTCATATGTACAAATAATAAATGGTTTTACTTGCAGCAATAAAAACAACTGAACTACAACAACAACAAAAGCAACAACCACGACAACAACAACAACAACCACAACAACTACTAAAACAACAAAGGGCTTTTAAGTTTTTTCTTTGTTTTCAAGTGCAAACATTTTTCATGCTTTTTGTACGTTGCATGGGTTGTAAAGCGGGAAGCGGGTGTAGATGCACTACTTGATCCTTAGAACCATAGACTACAAGAGTTGGTAGAATCGCGAAACCGTGATGTCATGTGGTGCGAGCGGCAATTTAGCCCGGTTGACTCCTAACTTTTCGCAAATGCACATTGCGACCAAACTAAAAAAACAAAAATTTCCTCATTCATTTTTCTTCGCCAGGGTCAAATTCAAATTTTCGAAAATTGAGAAAACCAAAAAAAAAGAAATTAGTGGGGCACCGAACCAAATTAAAGTAGTTTCATGTCAGTTGTTGTTAATTTTGTTGCTTTAGTTTACTGTTTTATGGATCATCGTGTTTACGACTCTTGGGAAACATGCTGGGGAATAACTTTTGTATATACTCTAGTTGTTGTTGGCTTAAATTACTGTTTTTTATTACTTAAGAAAGTAATTTTAATGTTTTAAGTTTTAGTAGCACAGAAACAACATAGAAAGGCTTAAATTGTACAAAGGTCGTACAATTTATTGGTACTGCAAAACACAAGAACTTTAATGTATTCATCCGTATCATGTATACCTACTTTCGTAGATCTATGCGATTTTAATACTTTGACAAAACTGTCGCATAAGAATATAAGAAAGAATTAAGAAACCGCAAGGGTTGGTAAGTCCCAGTTTCATAAGCAAAATCTTTCTATATCTCTTTCCTTAATTAGGAATATCAGGCGTTCTCAATTTCGAAAACATATCCTCGATTTTGATCAAATGTTTTTGACTGTAGTCGCGTTCTTGAATACCCCACATTTTTAAGGTTTTTTTTTTTTATAAAAAAAAAGTTTCCAGAACCGTTTTTGTCTGCATTAGCGATTTTTTATTAAAATTTTTACTCTGCGGTGTTGTTTTACAACATAAAAAATAAAAATTTTAGTAAACAATTAAGCGATTGTTTTTTTTTTAATTTGTTCCCTGCTATGTTTTTTTTTTTTTTTTTCAAAACTCCTCAAATTTTAATTTATAATAACAATCCCAGTTATTATTGTCGATAAATTCCAAAATTTCAGTAAATTTCTAGAGTTCGTTAATATTTTTTCGACAAAAATAGGATTAATAAAGAAACGATCAAAAATGTATGATTTATCGATTGTAAGTATATGGATTAAAATTTTATTTTTTAATACTTATGTTAGCTTAATTAAATATATGTGACTGGGAAAGTTAAAAGGGACCTACGGTACGAAAATAAATTTTCGAGAAAAACGACTTTGAAGTTAAGAAGTGGTTTTTTATGCGCATGAACGTTTTTATAGCTTGAAACTTATTACTCGGGGGTTTTTGGGGTCGCTGATTACGAATCCGGTATCAGATTTTCAAAACTCAAAGTGGAGGATTCAACATGGCGGACAAATCTTCTAAAAACTGATCGGATTTGCTTGAAACTTGTTACTCGAGAGTTTTTGGGGTCATTGATTACGAATCTGGTGTAATTTTCTCGAAATTTAAAATGGCGGACACAATATGGCCTACGAGGTTTTTAAAAACTGATTGGATTCGCTTGAAACTGGTTACTTGGAGGCTTTCGAGGTCGCTAATTACGAATCCAATTTCAGTTATTCAAAATGGCGGATCCAATATGACGGACCACTTTATTTAATAATTGATCAGATTCGCTTTTCAAAATAAAAAATGGAGGATTTTAATAGATATATGAACGAGTTTCCTAAAGAAACAAATAGCAGATTTAGAACTTCATTATTTATTTTACAAACAGTACAGAGAAGAACACAACAACTTAAAAAACGTAAAACAGAGAAGAACACAATAGATTAAAAACTTAAAAAATTGCATACATTAAAAGTGCTTTCTTGGAATTATAATTTATAAAACAAAGTAAAAATCTGTGTAGTGTTTAAGTATGCTACATATTGAATCCGCCATTTTGAATTTTGAAAATCTGATACCAGATTCGTAATCAGCGATCCCAAAAACCTCCGAGTAAGGAGTTTCAATCAAATCCGATTAGTTTTTAAAAAATTTGTCCGCCATACTGAATCCGTCGTTTTGAAATCTGATACGAGATTCGTAATCAGCGACTCTGAAAACCCCCAAGTAACTAGTTTCAAGCGAATGTGATCAATTTCAGAGAAGTTTGTCAAATTGGATTTTTTCGTACGTTTTTTTTTTGTCAACGTGTGGAGTGAATTTGTGAAAAAACTAATGCAGCTAGAAAGCTGTGGCTTATTGCATTGAAAAGAGCGTAGCGTCTTCTATAAAAATCGCTAAAAAAGTGAAAATCGAATTTTTCGAACCGTGGGTCCCTTTTAACTTTCCCGGTTACATATATTTTTTTTTCGAAAAAAATGGTATCTCTTTAAAAAAAATTTTTGTCGGAAAACTAGAAAAAAAATCGTTTTATCTCGAAAACTTTGTCACACGTTTGAAAATTGTATTTACCAATAGCTTATTTAATTATATCTCATATGCCACCCCTATTTTTAAAATCGATCCAGTATCCGCACGAATTTTAAAATATGCCGATGCTTGGAAAAGCTTTATCCATCACTTCCGACTGCTATGCCTCCGAAACTAAGCCCCTCCGCAAGCTTTTGATTCTTTTTTTTATTATTTTTCCACCTGTCCCGGACACGCGTTCGGTGAATTTTTGTTTGCCGATCAATACTAATCTATTTTTAACCGAAGTGGATTGGCTTTTGGTTGATCAGAGTAAAGTTTCTGATTGCTTTCCACCTGGGGATTGCCAGAGCGATCTCTGAGCCAACCATTAGCAAGTTGACACACAGCCTCCCCGCGGCTCCATCTGGGTAGCTATCTCCGCATCCGCTGAGATAGTGAGCGAATGTGTGCAGCGTGTCCTCCCTGGAAGTAAACTGGGTTGTGCGCAGGGTTTGGTACCCGCCACGTAAAAAAAACACTCCAATGAAGACTAAAAAAGCCTCGGACAATGAACCCCTCAACGTTGACGACCACTGCAAACGAAAAAAGGACTATGATTTAAGGATATGCACCTGGAATATCCGGACCCTCAATAGGGAAGGTGCCTCTATCGAATTGGCGGATGCCCTCGGAAAAATTAAGGCTGACATCACCGCCATCCAGGAAATAAGATGGATAGGACAAGGTTGCTCTAAGCAAGCAAGTTGCGATATCTACTACAGCTGCCATGCGGAGAGGCGCGAATTGGGATGCGGATTCGTAGTAAGCAAGAGACTTCGCCACCATATCTCCAGGTTCACACCTGTGAGCGAAAGGTTGGCTACGATCCGCGTCAAGGCTCGATTTTTCAACATCAGCTTGATTTGCGCGCACGCCCCGACGGAGGAAAAGGACGATGCTGTCAAAGATGCCTTCTATGCGAGACTCGAGGAAGTATACGACCGCTGCCCGGCCCATGACGTTAAAATTGTACTCGGGGATTTCAACGGAAAGGTCGGAAGAGAAGGTATATTTGGCCCCACTGTCGGTCAGTTCAGCCTTCACGAGACCACCTCAAACAACGGTCTACGGCTGATCGACTTCGCCGCGGCGCGAAACATGGTAGTAAGTAACACCAGATTTCAACACCTCGATATCCACAAGGCCACCTGGCTGTCCCCTGATCAGAAAACACGCAACCAAATCGATCATGTTGTGATCGACGGAAGGCATGCTTCGAGCGTGCTAGATGTTCGTACGTTCCGGGGAGTCAATATTGACTCCGATCATTATCTTGTTGCAGCCAAGATACGCATGCGGCTGTGCAATGCAAAGAATGTACGCTCTGGTACGCAACGAAAGCTGGACGTCGCTAAGCTGCAATCACATCGGACGGCCGAAGCCTATTCCGCTCGCCTCTCAGAACTGCTCCTTCATCCTGACTCTCTACCCGATGATGCCGGTGGACTTTGGGCGCATATATCCCGCTCCATGCGCTCTGCCGCTGAGGAAGTCATTGGTTTCCGACGCCCACTTCCGCGAAATCAATGGTATGACCAGGAGTGTCGCGAAGCTACTGCAGTGAAAAACGCCGCCTACAAAAGAACCCTGCAGTCAGCAGCAACGCGAGCCGTGCACGAAAACTACCGGGAAAAGAGAAAGGATGAGAGGCGCCTTTTCAGACGCAAGAAACGAGAGCAGGAAAGGCACGAGCGTGAGAAACTCGAAGTGTTACGGGGCAGGAATGATGCTCGAAAATTTTACCAACAAGTCAAGCGTCTGACCCAAGGTTTCAAGCCCGGAGCATCTACCTGTAAAGATGAACATGGAAATCTGGTTACGGATACGCAGGGTACACTGAGATTATGGAGGGAACACTTTTCCAAGCTGCTTGCTGGCGATGACTCCACCAATCCCGCCTTTGGAGAAATTAACCCGATACCACCAATCAACGACGATGGTGTGGACGTACCACCACCTAGCCATGACGCGGTACGAGTTGTGATCCAACGACTTAAGAACAACAAAGCGGCTGGTGCCGATGGCCTGCCAGCTGAATTGTTCAAGACCGGCGGCGATGAGCTGATAGGGTGTATGCATCAACTCATCTGCAAAATATGGCTAGTAGAAAGCATGCCCGACGATTGGAATCTCAGTGTCCTTTGTCCTGTACTGAAGAAAGGTGACCCGACAATCTGCGCTAACTACCGGGGAATCAGTCTTCTTGCCATCTCTTACAAGGTCCTGTCGACTGTACTGTGTGAAAGACTTAAGCCGTTTGCCAACACACTGATTGGGCCTTATCAGTGCGGCTTTAGACCTGGTAAGTCCACCATAGACCAGATCTTCACACTACGTCAAATCCTGGAAAAAATCCACGAAAAACAGATCGATACCCATCATCTCTTTATTGATTTTAAAGCAGCTTTCGATAGCCCGATACGGGATTGCCTGTATGCCACCATGTCTGAGTTCGGTATACCTGCGAAGCTGGTGCGGCTTTGCAGAATGACGTTGAGCAACACAGCCAGCTCCGTTAGAGTAGGAAGGGACCTCTCCGAACCATTTGATACCGAACGAGGTTTCAGACAGGGCGATCCACTATCCTGCAACCTCTTCAACTTTGTGATGGAAGGGGTGTTGCGAAGAGCCAGTGTACATCGTAATGGCACTATTTTCTACAAAAGTGTCCAGCTCCTTGCATATGCCGATGATATTGATATCATTTGACGTTGTAAGCGAGATGTTACTGCTGCGTTCTTTGCTATCGAAAAAGAGTCAGCGAAAGTGGGTTTGACGGTGAACGAGGGCAAAACAAAGTATATGCTGTCCACAAACAGGGAGACGCGGCGTATTGGATCCTTTGTTACTGCGAACAACTATACTTTCGAAGTTGTCAAGGAATTCACCTATCTTGGCACCGCCGTGAACACTCAAAACGATGTCAGCCTGGAGATAAAGCGAAGACTAACTCTTGCTAATAGGTGTTACTATGGTCTCAGTAAGCAATTGAGCAGTAGAGACCTCTCTCGCCCGACAAAACTGACACTCTACAAGACGCTCATCTTACCCGTGCTACTTTACAGCGCAGAAGCATGGGTTGTGTCGCAGACTGATGCAGCCACGCTTGGGGTGTTTGAGAGAAAAATTCTTCGCAAAATCTTCGGTCCTGTTCACGTCGGCGACGACTACCGTATTCGAATGAACCACGAACTGTACCAGCTCTACGCTGACATTGACATAGTCAAGCGCATCACTATTCAACGTCTGCGCTGGCTGGGACATGTTGTGCGTATGGACGAAGAAGCTCCGGCGAAAAAGGTGTTTGATGCGGAAGCCGCTGGGCGACGACGAAGCGGAAGACCATGCCTCCGATGGAAAGACCAAGCCGAGGAAACCCTATCCACGCTGGGTGTGAATGATTGGAGAAGGCGTGCGCAAAGCAGAGGCGCCTGGAGAGAGCTTTTGAGGTCGGCCGTAACCCGGTAACGGGTTGTTATGGCCACCCAAGTAAGTAAGTAAGTAAAAAGTTTAAATTCTTAGAGCATCTTTGATTTAGCTCTTGATGACCTGGTGACTCTCTTTTAAACTCTGGCCAGAACATAAAGCTTCTACAAAACTTTTCGGCCGTGCAGGTTCATTAGCGAGTAACTTCAGCTCTTTTTACAATTATCCGATCTATGGATTTCATTGTCTAGACGTCGTAGACGTTACGAAGTAGACGTTAGTTCTATTCAAACCATTTCCATTTCTGACGGTTGACTTAGATGATAATCAGATCCTGCCTACATTTGATGAGTGATTTTAAATTATCGAAGGTCCTGAGCCAAAAATTTTAGGTATTCGCCGAAGAAAACTCTTGGTAAAAACTTATATAAAATTTGCGCTTTTCGCTTTATTGATTCTTGTGTGGATGTCTTTATTGCTCCCGCCATCAGGTGTTAGTACCCTGCCCAAGGAATTGAAGTAAGTTACCTTTGGTTTACTAGATATGCATATCATAAAATTTATTTTGATCATGCTTCGAACTGTAACGACTTCCAAACTTTATTGAGGGGACTGCTTCACATAACATATAATATGAGCCTATTTTAACCTCTTTTCTGGGGCTTTTACATAACTTAAGTTTGTGAGAAAGAATTATGGACCTAAAATTACTTTAAAAAATTTGTCTGAATAACTTGTTTGTTCGGACACCCTGATGTATTCATCAATTATACATAGATATTTCATAAAATAAGTTTTAGATAATTGTTATTAAAAACCAGCAATGCGTAGTATATAACGAAGAGAGACCTAACTAAATTCAAAGAAAGGACTTCCTTCATTTCTATACAAATACAATTTTCTTAATATTAGGAAGTTCCCCACATATTTTTTTGCATTAACGCGTTATGTTTCTTTACAACATTGCTTAAGCGTTTCAAGTAAACTTTTCTTTCAGTATGGTAAATTAGTTGCCAGGGATAAGAAAACAGGTTTTTTTTTAATTGAAGTTTGTTTTGATGCAGCTATAACCAGTGTTTTGTTTATGTAACCAATAACATCTAAAAGTTATTTTCCTTGAATAACAGAACCAAGAGTTTTATCACTTTAACAGACGATATGGCACCATTATCTTAGAACAAATTGATAAAGTTTCACAGTGTGAAATAAAACAAAAACATATTAATTTTATTTGTGTACACCCCAGGACACATTTGTGTACAATGATTTTTAATGAAATACAGAACATATTTACTTAAGGCATAGTTCCATAAACAATTTACTACAGCTTACCTGAAAAAAAAAAAATAAGAAAAAAATTGTTATTATTATTGGAATAAATTAGTATTTATAGGGAGCGTCATATAATTTGAGGCACTTGGGACAATGTGCATTTTTAGAACATTAATACAGCTAATAACAAAAAAAAACTTAATTCTTGTAGCATGGAGTACAAAAATATCAAATTATGCTCATTCTTGAAACAACTCAAAAACATACAAAAGATGATTTCTTAAGCGCTTGGTTTTTGAAAATTAAAAAAAGACCAGAAAATTCGCAACAGTGAATAAAATATTTATTTGAAGCGATACATCAATTTCTGCCATTTACGTTTTAAGGATCATTTTATGTAAACATTGTTCGCGGCTACGCCTAAGGTAGTCCATCTGTAAACTTACATTTTGACATATGTTTTTCAGCATTTTAATCGGTATCTCACCAATGGCAGCTGTATTGTTGTCTTACAGTGCTGAAACTGTGGCTGGCTTGTCCCTGTATACGAGAGACTTCATGTAGCCCCAAAAAAAAGTAGTCTAGTATGGTCAAACCTCATGATCTTGGCGGCGAATGCACTGCTCCAAAACGTGAGATTAATTGCTCAACAAAACAATTGGGCAACAAAACAAATCGGTAATCATCGCACGGTACCTTGCTCCTTTAACTGTAACGTTGCGATTTTCATTATATTGTGAAGAAGTACGTTCCAATTTTGATGTCGACCCACAAACCCCACCAAACAGTGCATTTTTAAAAGTGCATTGGCAGCTCTTGAACTGCCTCTGGCTGCTTTTTAGACCAAATTCGGCAATTCTGTTTGTCAACGTTCCTATTGAGCTAGAAATGAGATTCGTCGCTGAAGAAAATTTTTCGGTAGTAGATCGGTTTATCACATTTCTCACAGAGCACGAATTTTGATAATAAAATTCAATGATTTTCAAGCGCTAAAATTCATTTTTTGCCTGTCTGTTTATCTGTCTGTCTGTATGTCCTTTATGGACGCGGAAACTATCCAGCCGATTGTGATGAAATTTTTACAGCATGTTAGTATATATCAGGCGGGTGTCATAGGCTACAAAACTTTTATTTAGGGTGCATATTTAGGGTGGCCTTCATATAAAAATATTTTATTAATAGCATTTCTCAAAGACAGGTAAATCGATTCTCATAAAATTTACTCAATATGGCTTTTATGTTAAGGGCATAGGTTAGAGGGTAAACATTTTATTTAAGGAGCATACTTAGGGTGGCCCTCATACAAATATATTTTACAATATCATTTTCACGAAGACAAGTTAATCGATTCACTCCAAATTGACAGTTCGTATCTCTTATGATAAGAAGCATAGCTTAGGCTACAAAAATTTTATTTAGGGTGGCCCTCACACAAAAATATTTTTTAAATATCATTTTCTCGATGACCGCTTAGTCGATTCTCATGTAATTTACACCATATGGCTTTTATGTAAAGAAACACAGATTAGATTGTAAAAATTTTATTTAGGGTGCATACTTAGGATGGCCCTCACACAAAAATATTTTTAAATATCATTTTCACAAAGACAGGTTAGTCAATTCACTCCGAATTTAAGCCACGTAGCTCTTATGTTATGAGGCATAGCTAAGGAAACAAAACTTTTATTTCGGGTGGCCCTCACACAAAAATATTTTTAAACATAATTTTTCGAAGGCCGCTAAATCGATTCTGAATGATGTCTTGGGCATGAGACGAGTTAAAGAACAGCTTGTGCCTGTAGTGCTAAATTTTTGTCTACACTTCTTAATTTGTACGTGACTATTTGAACAAAGACAACTTTAATAACGTTCCGCAAGCTCATGACATGACCCGTGTAAATTTTTTCTATTCCCACGACTTAAGTTACCACTTCGCGTCTTAAGACGATTGAGGTGATAAAGCAGAATTTGCAGAAAGAGTTAAAGGTGTTTCCAAAATTGGCCTATGAAAAGTGTTTTGAAGATTAGAAGAGCGTTGGAATATGAGTATTGCTTACGATGGAGATAACTTTGAAGTGAATAAAATAAATATCGATGAATAATGGAACCGTTTTTGTTTTATTGACGAATTCCGGGCATTTTTTGATAATAATGAATATCAAATCAAAAATATAGCATACAAAATTATTTTTGTATTACTTCTTAAATCATTTGCTTAGGATCTTTAATATTTACAATGACCAATACAAAGTTGCTTTTAACTCTATCAGGCAATTACAATTTGATTGCCTTTTAATTTTTATAGCATACTATAAAAGTTAAATGTTGTGTAATATTGTTCTTGAAATTATGATAAAAAACGACTATTAAAACAACAGAATATTATTAATTTAAGATCGATTGTAAAGAACTATTGAAATAATTACTACACTTATTTTTTATTCTGAGTGTATATTCTTTCGAAATAACTTTCAACTCATTTTATGAGCACTTTTTGCGACGGAGAAGAAGTTTAAATGAAAAGTTTTTAAAAAATTAATATTTCAACATTTCACACATTCATTGTAGACAAATTCAATTCTAAATAAAAGTCAATAGTTAATGAAACAAAAGAGAAGAAACGTAAACTTTGAATTAGAATAACGACACCAAAAATTATTGATTTTTCTTCTACAATTTTTTTTTTTCGGGGCAGTAAAAAATTTTAAATATTCTCGTATGAAATATCCTTACCAGGGCAGGTGTGTGTCATTCACCTCTAAGGCCAACAACAATACAGACATTACTTTAATGCTAATTGCCTTACATGTTGTTTGGTGGGGATGGGGAACATTAACCGCCAAAGTATTAATGAATGAAACATGCTCCACATTCGTATAGATATATTTATGAAGTAAGTACATATGTACATACATATGTAGATACCAATACAGCCATATACAACATTAAATGGTAAAGTCGTTAGAAAAGGAAATTAGACTCTGAGGAATGAGAATTTTATAGAGGTTTGGTTGCTCTTAGCTTTATTTTACTCGAATTGATTTAAGAGACAAGGTGGCACCTTTCTAAATTCTAACGTATCAAACTTTTTTTCTGTAGACTATGTAGATTTCATAAATTTTAACAATTCATCAAATCGCACGAAAATAATTTCCGTATTTTTTATATAGAAAACTCTCTCTATCCCAAAATATAGATAAATGTTTCACGTGAAAACCATAACAAAGATAATTGCTGTGACAGTTATTTTTTTCTATGGCCAACACACATACATACATACATGTGTACGTACAATCGTTACAACTACAAAAGCACTGTAGTGAGTACACGTACACACAGCCATGCGTACGTGTGTGCAAATACAAGTAAATTCATTATTAATTTACAACAAAAATAAATTGATCGTTATGCTCTACTCATACCGCTACTGTCGGTCTGGTAATTGTTATTGTACTACGAGTTGGCTGAGTATTGCGTGTCACGAGTTCCAACAATTTTTCCCACTACCACGCGTAGCTATGTTGCATTTTGTTGTCGTTTTTTTTTTTCGTATTTCTTTAACGATTTTTTCCGCGACTTGTTGGAATAGAAAAGTTTTCCTACCGTAATTATGTAGTTCAATATCCTTAAATCGAATATCGATTGCTTTGTGATATGGAAGTTTTTATTTATTTGTCTGGTAACATTCTGTGTTGTTGCAGACAGACAGACAGACTAACAAACAATAGATATTGTCGTGCACGTAAGTACTTAGAGCAAACATGTCTGTTGAGTTTGTGTAACTTTTAATCGCATTCAAATTCATCAAATATTGAAGTGTGTAGTGTACCAACTTTGGAATTTTCGATACCGAAATGTTTAAATTACGACATTATAGTGGGTTGTTTTCCTTTTATGACTGATTATGTACACATGTATGTGTGTATGTACGTGGAACAACTACCGTGAAAATGAACCGCTGCTTAATGATTTATTATTTATAAAACATTCAAAATTGTTTGTAAGTATCAGCAGTACGATTTAATTGAAAAAAGCAGCAGCGTACTAAATTATGCAATCAAAAACTACACGGAAAAAAGAGATGTATAGTTTTATATAATGCAAAATAACAAAAATGTTAAATAACACTATGCAAGATCATTTTTGAGCTTGACAAGCCTTTTACTTTCTAAAAGGATATGATTTGTTTTGTAAAATTTTTAATTTTTGGACCTTTCTGCAAAGAGCTGAAATTGGCTCATTTTTCCTACTTTGCCCGCCTATGATGTATACATCAGAGATTGTCAGAGAGACATTCATCATTTTTTCCATTCATGAATCTGTTGAATCTTTCAGCAGATTCACACAGATTCAACACTCACATTCACGACGAAGTCTGTGAATCTAAGTGTGTTTCAAAATCATTTCTAGTGAATCCTGATTCATTTCGTTTCATTTCGTATGAGTATATGAGTATTGCGTGAGCTACTCATGAATCAAAAGCACAGATTGTATCAAACAAGTTTGTGATACTCGGAACATTTTGGGAAGTTTTCTAAAAGAATGGGGAAAGGTCGAAAATTGTTTTTTGACATAATTTAGAATATCTCCGTTGACTGCAAAGGACCATTTTTGACACATTTTCGGACATTTTTGCTAAAATCGATAGGAAATGCTCGAAAATGGATTTTGGACATCACTAAGGGTGGGTTCAGATAGTGGAAAAGACCATTTCTGACGCATGTTTAGGGTGGTCTTGGACCCTGGAAAGACCGTTTTCGACCCGTATTCGGAAAAAAAATTTTTTTTTCTGTAATTAATGGAAAAAGGTCGAAAATGTATTTTGAACATTATTTATGGTGGCTCCGTACCCTGGAAGGACCGTTTTTGACCCATTTTCGGAAATTTGTTTTTTCTGCAATTAATACGGAAAGGTCGAAAATAGATTTTGGACATCACTTAGGGTGACTCCGGACCACGGAAAGGGCCGTTTTTGACCTATTTTCAATAAAAATTTTTACTGCAGCAAACGATAGGGAATGGTCGAAAATGGTTTTTGGACATCACTTAGGGTCGCTCCGGATCCTGAGAAGGACTTTTTTCGACCCTTTCGGTCATTTTCAAGGTCTAGAACCATCTTAAGTGATGTGCAAAAGCCATTTGCAACCTTTCCTTATCAATCAGAGCAAAAAGAATTTAGGGTGGATCAAATCAATATTTTTTTTTTGCACTCCAAACGATAGGGAAATGTCGAAAATAGCCATTTTCGAGCTTCAGTGGAAGCCAACACAATATTCGGTTAGAGATTGTTTTTATTATGTCTATAGACATACAGTGAAATTCCCCATAACCGGACACCCACCGTCGCAGTATTTTTGTCCGGTTATTGGAGCGTCCGGCTATCGGAACGTATTTTATATGGAAAAGTTAGTAAGTGTCGCTGAAATATGTCCGGTTATGGGAGCTGTCCGTTTATGGGGGCTGTCCGTAATGAGGAATTTCACTGTACATATATGGTTTTTGGGTTGCTCATTACGAAAACCGAGTATCCAAATCTTAAATATTTGCAACACCACCAAAAATACAAAACAACGCCCAATAAATACATACATCAAATGGTGGTCTCTGATGTTTGAGTGAATTTTCGTAAAATAGTCCGTTTGAGAAAATTTCAGTAATTGAGCCGCGATATCTCGTGAACTAAGGCTCAACGAACAACTGTTTTCTAAGTCTTATTCTAAGCTTTTTTCATGTAAAATTTGAACCAAATCGGAGAAGGTTCTCTCCCAAAAATTTTCGATTTTATTAAACAAATTTTGGAATGTCTCATAAATTTTTAGATTTATTTTGTATATGAGGTTTTCGCTTGAACTAAGACTAACGAAGTTTGGGCAGTTTCACACCCACCACATTCCACACTGGCAACTCCTCTAGATGTTTAGTAATTTTTTGTAGAATATCCTCTCATGAGATTTCATACAAATTAACTCCATTTCAAGGATGCTTTTTACGATTGATATGCAATAGCATATAAATATATAAAACTTAAGTATCCTTCCAATGGCATTTTTATTTATAACAGTAGCATTTGCTTGCAAAATATTATAAAAACGAAGATAAAATAATAAAAACAACCAACCTACGGCAGGAGAACTCTTTATCAGATGCCGTGTCAGCAAAGTTTTAACAAGCAAATGAATCAATGTTAGTCAAGTTACCTAAAAGCATAACAAGTTCGCCAAACTCACTACTCACAACAATCTGGTACTCAAGCAAAAACTACACACGAGTCCTTGGCAAAAAGAAAATAAATAAGAAAAATTAGCAAAAATGCTGCTACTATTATTTCTCCACAACCAGGGCAGTACTAACACTTTTTTGAAGTGTAGGCCTAAAAATAAATGCAGCCTCCTCCTGAAGAAATTAAGCAACATCAACAACAAAAAAAAAAGCCGTCTATCCTTGTAACATATTAAGTAATGTAATAATCTGCGTAGTTAAAGATGATGACCAACTAAGAGAGTTAAGTAACTAACAAAAAAAAAACTCAACACATCCAAACACTTGCACCCCTAAGTCCAGCCATGCCCACAAAAAAAAATAGAAAGACCAACGACAACAGAAATGGTCTTCACAATAATTGGGCTAAAACTTGTTTACCATTTTGGCCACGGCAGCACGTGCGTATTGCCATATTTTTATTAAACTAACGAAGAAAAATCACATCATCAGGAAATTCTTGTTAAGATACAAATTGTGTTTACGGATAGTTGTTGTTTTTTTGTTTTTTTGTTTTTTCTTTGCTTTCTTTTAAATATTTTTAATTTTGTTTTTGTTATTTTTAAATACTTTTGCGCTCGTAAAATGCAAATTTTTAAAGCTTTAGAAAGAATAATTTAGTTTTTCTCTTTCGAAAACAATGAAATTTCTATTAGGCAGTGGTTGGCAATCAAAGCGCGCTAAACCTCATCCACACCTACTCACTCATTCCAATGAACGCCCAACCCAACTAAAGCTCTGCCAACGTCCAAAAGAAAAATAATCCAAAGCACCGCTGTGGTCCACAAATTGGACAGCATTTGTAAGTAAATAGCTGGGTCATTATTTTTGCTACATTTCTCTGCTACAACTATTAGCTTCCCCTTTTAGATGTTAAAGGAGATATTGATATGAAAAAGTTGAAAGTGGTCTCAAAAAATATTTGGTAAAAAAAACTTTCTATGTTTGACTTTAGTAGCAAACGGGGGAAGTTATCAAGTCAAAAATCCAGCATACAAAGCAGTGTTGTCTTTAAAATAGCTTGATATCGTAATTATAAAGATACTTTGCCTTTATAGCAAAATTTTGTTTTAGAAAATCTCGCTAGAGCGTGATATAAAACCATAGTAAAGAGAGACCTCGAAATGTCTTTAATATGCATATTTAAAGCTCATTTTAAAGACGTTACTTGTCTCGTATGTGTCTTTATACTGTAGACATAAAAAAGTCATGAACATGAATTACTGATACGATTAGGTGGCAAGTCTTTTGTGTGTCTTTATACTGTATACATAAAAGTCATTGACATGAATTACTGTTATGTCTACTATCGCTGAGTTGAGTATCGGTTCATTATAACATAAACTTTTCTAGTCGAATACTATCTCAAATAATACCGAAATTTGATGCAATCCCCAACCCAAGTTAAAAAAAATAACATGCAAAAATAAGGTCTCCACGGCTTTGTGACCGAAAAGATGACAAAGGAACTTCCAGGAATTACAGTTACGTGCGTGACCGAAATTTTTAATACGAATTTGCGACTTGAATAGCCTCCCAAAGATTTGGACGAGATTGTTTACACTTAGGGGACGTCCATATATTACGTGAATCAAAATAGGGGAGGAGGGGGTTCGCGAAAATCTCACCAAGGGGGAGGATAAAAGTCTCACGTTAACTTTTTAATGCAGAGACTATACATTATTATAGCAGATTGCATTTAAAAATTATAAGGCAAGTCTTACCGAAGAAGACCCACCGGTCTCGTCCGAACTCACCAAATCTCACCAAGGGAGGGAGGGGTCCGAATTTTCAAAAAAACATCTCATGTAATTAATGGACGGCCCCTTAGGCGTATGTATCAGCTCCGCGTTAATTGTGAATTATTTTCTTTTTACTGGTTTTGATATTTCGACATTTTTGGAACATAGTTTTGGTAAAATGTTTCACTAACGGACTAACAGGTTTTTTTTAGTATTTGAAAAAATGATTTTCTCTCAAAAAAGCGTACAAATCACATTGTATTCTAGGACATTTTTTCTTCATTTTTGGCTAATACTCTTTAACGATGTTTTTCACTATGTTCCTTTTTTTCTAAAATTATTTTTGCTTTTAAATTTGTACAATGTCTATTAAAATAAATCGATTTATAATATTAATTTCTACAATTTTTCTTGTAAACAAATTCAGCATAACGAAACGACAGCAACAATAACAAATTTGCGCCCGTAAGAGGCGCGCGCGTCGCAAACAGCATGCGTTCGAACGCCGCCGACTCTCTCTCTCAGCGGAGGAATCCACTAGAAACTTTTGTGCCACAATAATGAATGCCGCTTTTTAACTGTGGCGCAAGTAATGACGTCACCACTGACGACGACAACGATGAGGTTGGGTATGAACATTTTTTGTTTTTTTTTGTTCAAGTGAATTAATTTTGTCGATTTCGCATTTGTTTAGCAAGAAGTTTTGGTTGTTTTTTTTTTTTTTTTTTGTTGGGTTTCGTTTAGTTGAATTATTTTGCTTGATTTTTTTTTTTAGATTTTGCTGGCGTCTTGCCCAGTAATGAAATATTGAGCGCATTTAAAACCATTTTTTTTTTTGCTTTAGTTAACAAAACAAAGAAAAAAAATTTCTTAAGTTTGAACCAAAAAAAAAAATTTGCAAACAATTGGGCATAAATGATTTGGAAACATTTCTGTCATCTGCGGATACTTGGAATTTTTTTCACAGTATAATTTTGTTCAATTAAAATGTAGCAATATAAGTTATGGTGTTGAAAGTTTTGAATTAATTCAATGTCATATTTGCAAATCCAAGGGTTGAACAAATCTTATGACTGTGGGATTTTGAAGATTTAAAAACTTTTAATTGAATCATATGCTGCATATCTCTGCAGATTTAATCTTTGGCAACATCTGCTTTTTGCAGTGGACTGTTAGGATTAATGTAAGTAGGAGCGATGGGGTGCTAAGCTCACCCCAAAATAATAAGCCTGCATTATTTCATACTCATATCTAGAATGTCTATTGAATTTTTGTCGAAAACGTGATTTTCCGTCAGTGTAACCCCACCCACAATTTCAATTAAAGAAACTAATTTTCTCAATGATTTCATGACAACAACAACAACAAATCCAATAACAATACCGCAATGAACCTTTTATTCTATTTAACGAATGAACGAAAATTTAATTGACATGTAAATTTCATTCCAATGTTGAATAGAATAGAAAAATTAAACCCTAAGGGAGTGCCTTATAAGTATTATGTATAACAACAGAACTAGCGACATAAAGAAGTCCCTGAGATGTGCTGCAGCGCGCCCATATAGCTGTGACTTAACGTTACATACAACAAACATCCTGTCGCGGTATTTTTCCATTTTAATTACATGCATTTTGTAATTGCAATGCTGCAGTTACGGTCGCAGGATGGCAGGCGCATATGCAAAAAAAAAATGAGTGAAAACCGAGGAAACGTTAGCGGAAATATTAGAAATTATAATGAACAGACTTTTGCTGTCGGTTTTGCAACAAGTTGTCACTGCGCTCGGCTTATCTTTGTCTGGTTTTTCAATTAAAATATTTTTTCTTTCTTTCTTATTGAAATACTGCATGCATCTTATGGAATCTACAACAATTAGCTGAAATTATGACTACTTATTAATTTTTCTTTTTTTTTTCTTTGTAATGCTATGTTGTGCTTATGTTGATTATTTTATGGCTAAATGAGAAATAATACATGGATCATTTTATAAAGGACCCGCATAGCTTGTTTGAAAATATGGATTTCATGAAGTATGATAACTTAAGATTCTTTATCCTTGAAACATCGGATCTTTGCAATCTTTTAAAAGGTAGAATTTTTCAAGATTAAAATCTTAATATGGTAATATGGCATGTTCATAGTTTTAAAAATCAGTTTTCCTTACTAACATAAATTCGGCGATCCATTCCAGTTTTCGAAAAAAGAAGCGCCACCAAAATGATATGTCGTTTTAAACGTTGGACCATGCTCTATTGAACCCACCTAGTCTGTAATATGCACAGCCAAAAAAATAATGGTCAGTGACCAGATGAGCATGTTAGGTTTTCACAATAATAATTAGAAGTTTCACATAATGAAATTATGGACTAAAAGATAGAAACTGCATCAAAATTTTAAATCGTTGGAAACATAGTTTTATTTTCTATTGAGTCCACATATATTGGTTTGGTCACCCAGAATATTTTGGAAAGATTGGACAATTTTTAATTGACCCTATCTGAATCTCCTTCAGCATTATGTTAACATTTCTCTGTTAAAGCTCTGTTAAGTCAGATGGTTTGTGTCTTTGTTAGTTAAATATGGAATTTAACTTCACGCTGTTATAAAATAATAGACTCAATTTCCTTTTGAATGATGGAAACAAATCCAAATCTTTCGTTGCTATCTCTAGCGTTCCACAAGAAAGCATTTTCTGTCCGAAATAGTTAATTTTTTTTTATTACAGGTTTACATGTATACTTTGTGATTTTTTGAATAAACGAAAAAAATTTTTTTGCATATTTTGAAATTAAATACTCTCGGAAATGTCTCTCTGAAATTATATAAAAATCGAAGCACTTGAACCAAAGATGCGGCTATGTATAGCGCATTATCTCTCAATTTTATTTTTACATCTCAAATAAAATTTTTTAAAAACATTAACCTGAAATCTTGAACGCCACTCGGAATCGTGTTTCTTGGAAAACTACCATAACGATGAACACAATTTCTCAAATACCAATTTACTGATCGTTCAAAACTTTTCATACGTTCTTTATTGCAATAGCCAGTATATGATCAAAACAAATTTTCATTTATACTATTCATATCCATATTATTTTAACGAGAGGCCCGAATTTCTTTTACTCCAAAACTTGATTTTTTTTCTGAAAAATTCTCGCCACAAATAATTTACTAACTAAATTTTATTTTCTTTTTGATTTCAGCAATATCATAAAAAACACGTTTTGGGGTAAGTGGAATATTTTAAAATATCGACAAAATTTTTTTCATGAAGAACCTTTCACGAATAAGTACTTCGAGCATATACTTATCAATACAATTAACTTTAATTCAATGCAATTTGTATGATATGGCTATTAAAAATGCTGAATATCATTTAATTCAGCCATGGAGAAAATAGGAAAATGAGCCAATTTTAGCTCCTTACAACAATCATGTCGTTTTATTTGAAAAATTAAAATAGTCAAAACAACACGTTGTAGTTTTTTTTTTAAACGCCTATGCACGGGATTTTTATTATCGTTATTGTTGCATCATTCAGAGTAAAAAAAAAAACAAAACAACTGAAGCTAGAGAGAACAAAGAAACAACAATGCGCACATTGAGGACAGCTTCTTTCATTTCGTTTGATCAGTGTACTTTTATTTCTACACTCATGTTGTTTCTTGGAATTGACTTATGGTTTAATGTACTTAGGGCCGGTTTCACAGTGTTTAGTTAACTAGAGATTTGGGGTTAACTATCCAATTTCAGTTTCATAGCAATTAGTTAACCAACTAAATTTGGCAGGTTAACTAATAGTTAACTAACAGCTGATTGCTGTCATAACGAAAAGAACATAAGAAATAAAAACACAAAGTTTCAAAAAAGCAAATAGATACCTATATAAATATGGATTCAGATTGGGATTGCAAAGTTCATAGTGATTCAGATATTGAAGTAGTATGGAATATTGCAATTGCTCGTCGAATAAAGGTATTAATATCCCGTCCATATTACTTTCGGTAGTTTCCTTGCAAGCCGTTAAAATCGTCCACAAAGGTCCCCCATATTTTTTTCCTTCTCGTCTAGACTAACTTTATCGGTTTTTTTGCATTCGATGATGTTTTCAAAGTTGCCGACCAGCTCCAATTAGCAATTTATTTCGTCTGCCGAAAATTTAGAAGTCCTTGTTGTTGATTCCATTTCGCAAATTATGAAATGTCAAATCAAAAACAAATGTTTTATGCAGCGATGCCAAATTTTGTACAAAAAATTATCATTAACCAATGGACTGTGAAACTGAACAACTTAATTTTGACAGACATTAGTTAAGTTAACTAATTGGTTAACTAAACACTGTGAAACAAACTGGCCCTTAGGGGACGTCCATAAATTACGTGAGGTTTTCTTTTTGAAAATTCGGAACCCCCCCCCCCTGAAATGTAATCGCTATAATAATGTATACTATCTGCATTAAAAAATTAACGTGAGATTTTCGTTGAACTCCCTCCCTCTTGGTGAGATTTATTGAGACTTTACCGGACCCCATCTCCCCCTATTTTGGCTCACGTAATTTAATGACGGCTCCTTAGTATGTATTTTCCATCATTTAAGATTGCATTTTTTCCATTGTTGTTTTTGTAGCTTTTGTTGTAATTAGCTGCTACTTCCAAAATTTTGCTCATCTATGATATAATTTACTCGTGCCGCAAGGTATCTTTATGGCTGCTTAATGATATTGGTTCTTCTTTTAAAAATGTGAATTCTTGTCCTTATTATGATGACTTGGAATTACTGATTTTTAGAACAAAGCATTCCTTAAATACTTGAATTAAAAGAAAGTTAATAGTTTTAGTTCGAGTTATATTGTTACGAAATTCCTGTCTCTTAGACGATAATTTCGATCTCCTACACTTTTCTGAGTTCGATCACTGGATTGTGTAGCAATCAAAAACACACAAGCTTATTTAATTATAAAATGGTTTATTTAAATCACAAAAGTTAGTTTTTACACGGTACAATTGTTTATTTCTTAACATTAAAACTCTAATATTAATCTGGCACTGTATAGACAACTGTTTTACTTAAAATCCACTGTGTTCAAATCAAATGTCTTACTTTACTACTTTAAGTCAACTGTGTTACTTTATTGCTTAAATTTAACTGCCCTCAACTACTCAGATGACAACCTTTTTATACTACAGTCATCACTTTCTCGAATAATGCAGTACCTTCCAGTTTATCGGCGTGGAATCCACAATTATCCAGAAGGTTACCAATACCTTCTAGATGGCGTTTATCGGCGTGGAATCTTCAATTATCCATAATGTTACCAATACCTTCTAGATGGCGTTTTACGACGGCGATAACTTTTCTCGGTTGTCGACTTTTATTGTGTACTGCAGCGCCTTTTCGGTTTATCATTTTTAGTACAAAAACTACACTTGGCCGCTAGATGGTGTACAAGTATTTTTATACAGCCAGTGATGTAGCTAGTATCGTTTAGTTTTCTTTTGTTGGTTTTTATTTCAAAAATTTTCTGGCATAAACCAAATTTCTCTACAATATGATAGATTTTTCCATAAATTTGTTTTTTTTTTTTATATAATTGCGTATTTTATTGTACACACATTATAATACTATGGGTTTCAATGAGTATTTGATTAAAATAAAGTAGTATTCTTAAATTGGAAGAGCTCAAAATGGCAGGAACAGTTTGTTAAAATAACTAAGACTACAAATCCTTGATTATTTCAGTCGTCTGTTTCCAAAACGCGACCTGATCGATTTTTTACGAATTTGAGCTTCCTACAAATTATTTATGTAAATTACCCCAGGAATCCAATAGTTCAGATTATTTTGTTCCAAACCCAGCACAAGTGCACAAAGAGTGGTTTAAAAAGTACACTTCTTCCAAAACACGACCTGAAAAGAGGATATTTCGTTCAAAACGGCAAATGACCCTAAACGTTCAGGTCACGTTTAGAAATAACAGACTTATTTAAAAGAATCTTGAATTATCCTTATCTCTGTGATTATCTGAAACTTTTTTTTATTGCAGCAAAATTTGAACTTCGACAAATTTTTGAGTTTGGAGTACGACATTCCAGCTAACATCTTTTGTGTTTGTAAGTCCTTACGACTGACAGTGCCATGCAGGATCTTTTCTATACAACGAATTTATGCTATTTATAAATAATGGCAGTGTTTCCTCCATTTGTTTATTTACTTAGCAATTGACAAAATAATTTTCTAGAACGTTAATTCAAAACCATGATGATATTTTTAACCTTATAGTAAACTTCCCACCGACATTTTTTTCCTTAAAACTTTTCCATTCCAATTCCACATGTGTATGCAAATCTACGCCATGTGTCAAGAGTTCATTAATGAAATTTTATATTGAAAGAAGATTTTTCATCTGCATAGATATTAGAATTATTTCCGCTTCTTTAAATCCATTCCATCTGACGCAGGATAAATCGCATGAAATCCTATTCATTCCACTTGACGTAAGTAAGTAGAGGGACAGACAGACAGACACAATTTCGTATTTGTTTTTCTTCTTATTTTTTGTGTGTTTTTTCAGATTATTAATACTACATGAGTAGATATCTCTAGTACATTACGCGAAATAGATTTTTGGCATTTTTGTTGTTTTGTATTGCTGCCGATTTTACCATGAGTTACAATTCAGACGGCAGTAAAAAAGATGGCGGCATATTTCTGCCGTTTGAGCAGCTGCAGCAATGGGCGCGGCGATAGAATTGGGACAAAAGGGAAAAAAACATGAGTAAATAACGTATATGTATGTAATGAAAGAAGCAGACGAATAAGAACAAAAATAAAATCGAGGAAATTTCATGTCGAAGACAAAAAAAATGAGATGCCTTTTTTTTGGCTTAAAAGGCCGAAATCGTCAGTCATTCGTTTGCATTTCTATAAGGCACGACTACCGCATAACGTGAAAAGGAAATAAAAAGGATGTTCAAATAATCAGACCACAAACACAACCACAATCAGAAAGCTTCCAGGCGTTGGTGCGTAGAGTCATCATAGCATGATGTTAAAAGAGAGCGTGCCAAAAAGTATTGAAAAGGAGAGAACGTAACCATGTGTGTGAGTTATGCGCATATGTTACTCCCGAAGAGCAATAACGTGGAAGTTGTTTCCAGTGGTAGAATTAATGTGGCCATAGATTTCTCTAAAAAAAGCAACGTCCATTGACAAATTCTGCTCTCATTTGCATTCTTTTAGTGTCAGAAATAGTTGTGTTTAAAGTTTTCATAGTTTTTTTTTTTTCTTCTTGTTTTTGTATTGCGGTCACCAAGGGGAATTTGTTTTTTTTTTTTGGAAAGGGGATATTTATGGATGCAATTCATGGTATAATTCTTGGTGCAATTCTTGGCCATCTTTGTTTCCAAAGCTATGAACCATTGTTATTAAATACAGGTTTTGTCTTTGTCCCTAGACCAAAATGCTGAGCATAGGATCAAAAAAGTCATTTGAATTTTTATTTATTTCAATTCAAAATAATTATTATTTTCGATTTTTATATTTTTAGATCGGAAGTAATCGTTTTTAGTCGCAATTTCGTATGTCTTTCAAATCTAAACTAATCGACATTTTGGATTTTCATTTTTTCTATAACAAGCCGTACTTTTTCGATATTTTTTTTATATTTTATAACTTTTATCGTTGCATTTCAAAAGCTTTTGAGTTTTTTCGCTTTTTTCGATAATTTCGACTTTTTTTAATATTATTTCATAAGTTTCGACTTTTCCGATGTTTTTCAAAAGTTTTTTTTTTAGACTTTTCGAATCTGATTCGATAAGGTTAAATTTTTTCGGTAAGTGTCAATAACTTTCGAAATCCATTTGCGAGCTTTATGGATCGGCGCGGAAAAAATAACAAACTTAAAACGTCACCCTGCTGATGAAAATACAAAATGACGGATACATTTGATCTAAAATAATCAAAATCAATAATAAAAATAATTTTTGATCGAAAATAAAATAATAATCTAAAATAACGATTATTTTTGATTTTTAAAATAAAAATCACAAAATTTAAGTCATGTGATATTTTAACGCTTCACGTCAAAGGAAACTCATCTGTATACATAAACTCACATTCTTTGACCTCAATTATTGAAAGTAACGATAATTTTCGGTACAGGCTTGAAACAACTAAGAAACATAACATGGATGTGGCACTACCCAATGCAAAATTTGCGAATATAAAAGGTTATGAAATAGATGAGATTTTTTAAAAAAATAAATACAAAAATGAGCTTAAAAATTTTTTAAAACATTTTTAAGCTCCCTTTAATCATTTTATTATTTATTCACTTCTGTAAAGTTGTGCCCACTGGCTTGAAATTGAAAGAGATGGTAATCAGAGAGTTACGGAGCTAAACTTTTCAGCATCAGCATCTCTCACCGATCTCTGCACGTAACCTGTACAAAGAGATTAAAAGCACGCGAAACGGATTGCTCTGACAATCAATAAGGATATCTAAAACTAACCTTTTCCATTGGGAGCTATAACTTCGAAATGGTTACCTCAAAGCAAATATGCCTCAACGGATATTCGATGAAAAGTTACGCTACCTAATCGATGTTTAGACCTTTGAAACAGCTCGTTATTCTTCGCTACACAAACTGCCCGTCTCAGCCAGTCATATTAAAAGCCTTTTCCAAGCTAGCTTATTCTTAGTTGTTCTTTTAATATTTTCTGACTATTAGAGATACCTTAACTTGCTCCAGTGGTCTCCAAAAAAACCGATGGTATATGATTGAAATATTTCTCTTTTTATATAGGGTGATACATTTGATTTCCCCAGGCCAATATCTCAAGAACTAAGTAAGATAGTAATACATGTTTAGGAGAAATTAAGTAAGGTTTGTAGGGCATTATCTAATAATGACTATGACTATGACTTTTTAGGTAGATATTATAATTAATAAATTTAAGTCCTAAAGAAAAAATTTTCCAACAAAACATTTCAACTTTTTCCCATAGAATAAACATCTGCAATAACAAAAAGAGGTGTCTATTTCAAAATCACAGTTTACCTCGAATTCAGCTTGGTTTCAAGGTCAAAAGCTTGTCCACTGTTTTTGACCCCCTAGGAACTTTACCACTTTTGCCTAAGACATTTATCACTATTTTACTTAGTTCTCGAAATATTTTCCTAGGGAAATCAAAATTTTTCACCCGGTATTTAATTAAAGGATACAGATGATATAAAGTTTGCAACAAAATGTCAAACAAATGCACGCACTGCTCTGTCGGCAAACGTAAAGTCACTGTAGCTATTTTTTAGAAATTCTTATTTGACAATATATCAAAACACGAATTCATTTTTCTCCAAATTAACGTATTTAAGCACTTTTATTTAAAGTAAACAGCAGAAAAACATTCAAATTTTGTATGAATTTTATATCAATAAAATTGTCTATCAATTTATCTTTTTGGTAAAATGTTCGATACTTGGTGTACTTTTTTATACAGCTTTTCAGCCCTGCTTATACTCCAAAATAGTTGGTCACGTTAAGTATGCTGAACTTTTTCTGCTTGAATAAATTAATAAAACCCTTGAGTCAACACATCTTCCATAAATCATTATAATTTGTAATAATTTTATTAAACAAAATAAATTGAATAAACACCTTAAGCTGTATTGCTATTTAACGTGACGGAACAGCATACATACATGTGTTCATATATACATGCACACTATGCACACATACTCGTGCACGTAGTGTAGACAATAGCGCATTATCAAGAGAATATAACACTAACCCTTTGATAAATAGCGTGGCCTTTTTTTTTACAAAGCGATGCCTACGATGCGAACCCTTGATTAGCAAATTATGGTAATCGCTCGATAAAATGCGTCATTTCGCCCCCTTGTCATTAGCATTCATATGAGATATCAGATAATTAGATATTCAAGTAAAGCACACTTTTATCTATGCAACGTTATACACACACACACACATACAAATGTATTCTTGAGCAGCAACAATACTTAGTAGTACAAAAACAACAAAAGATAACACCAGACGATAGAAAAAGACAAAGAACATTTTGTAATAAAAGACTGAAATGACATAAAAACTTTGTGCACATTATCAGCTGTTTGAAGTAGGCTCCGGACTATGAGGTGTAAAGGACCAGCAAAATTGCGAAGACTAATGTGTAGTAAACAAATCAAAATTTTGTTTTTAATCTAATGTCATATTTTGATTATGATTGAATATTTCTTTGGTTTTTCTACCACTGCTGACAGCGATTGCTTCAAGCACAGTAAACCAATTTGATTAATTTAGTACATTTCCTAGTGATTTAGAAATTAATAAATTCAGAAAGTTTCCTACAGTGCACAGCGGCATAGCGACACCTTTGTGGGCACGAGCAGCAGCATTTTACGGTTGCCATCATAAATAAAATTTGTTAAAATATTTCATAAATTTTTGTAATAACATTTCTTCAATTTTCTTTTCGTAGTGAATTTTTTACACGCGGAATTAAAAGTGATTATATTTAATATCTTCATATGAGCCTTATAGAACTTAAGGCGATTCACTCCCGTCCTCACGATAGCTCACATTTTGAGTTTAATTTGGAATTTAATTTAATTAAATTTGTTGTACAATAAGACTTAGAACTCTATAGCAGTGGTCGACAAGAATTTTATTTCAAGAGTGCAACAGCAATTACAACATCAAAAACCAACAACAACAAAAAATCGTTAGGTTCGGTACCATAAGGTAACATAAAAAAACATATAAAAGCAACAACGCGCATGCCGGTAGCGCACCTTTCAATGCATCCACACAAGTGAATTTATGTTTAAAAATAGCTGGTAACGAAATACAACGCAAAATTACAAACAGCAAACAAAAAATTACCAAACAAAGCATGGCAAGAATTGTGCGCAGTCGCAAACGCTACGTATTTACCAACAATGACAAGCAAAACAACAACACGCAAGGGTTGAATTGTTTTGGTGCAGTTGCGCCTGTCAACGATTCGGCGAATTACAACAATACGAAGTTGTTGTAAAAGAGTGCAAAGAGTGGAAAGAGTTAGGAGCTGTCGACCCCTGCTCTATAGCACGTGGTAAGTAAGAACATTAACAATTAATGAGCCATAAGTTTGGAAAGAAATAGATTTTCTATTAAGGCGTGAACCAGTCCAATTACATGAATAATCTACGTTACTTTCATACAATTAGACTTAAATAAAAAATCCACATTTATCCAAATTTATGTCGGAAATTTCGATATGAAAGCAGAGATTTTCTTAGGATTCGAAAGTCTTTTTATTATAACAATAATTAGTGCATTTGCTTAAGTTCATCTACTTGCCTATTTTCATTATATTTTATTGATATCAAATTTTGAAGCTGAATATCAAATAATCTATTCAAAAAAAAAGAGCTAACAGAAATATGTGCGTATATCAGTCCAGCTTGAAAAGTATACCCTCAAATTGATAAGAGACTTTGCCAACCTTGTTAAAAAAGAGCAACTGACTACAAGAAATCATTTATTTAGTAAAAAAGTTATTATATTTTTTTTTCACCCCAATTTTCAATATGACTCCAGAATTCTTTCAATTTTCGATTATTTTGCCAAAATCATTGCCGAATACTTCTTTTTCAAAAACTTTTTTTGGGCGAGCAAACAAGACACAATGTTTGTGCTCAAAGTTTTTTCTTTAGCTAGGATTGCACCAAAACCTTTTTCTGTGAAGTTTTTTTCTGAACAAGAAACCGAAATGCAATTTTTTTAAATTGTGGTATCTCTTAGTCGGTAGCCTACTTCATACATTATCTAAAGTTTTATATGCATTACATGTATGTGTGTTTACACTTGTATTGTTTTTAAAGCTTTTGCATATGTATGCTAGAACATTTTTAAATTATGCATTCGTTCTTTTAAATAATTCTTGGAACTTTTAGTATTTTAACTAATTGACACAACAACCCCAAGCAGCCGCAACTATCAACCTTTGCAGTGTAATGTTATCGTCATTTCAAGCACAGCTATTTGACCCTTTTTTCTTATCGATTTTAATACCCGTATCAACTGTTTCAGTGATATCAATGAACGTTTCAGTATAATAGGTAATATAAAGTAAAGAGTTTGGTACATGTGTTAGGCAAAAATAAAAAATAAATATTCTGAATGAAATTAAATGTATAGAATACGTGAAATATCTTTGAAAATATAATTAATTACTATTATTTCTCAGCCCAACATATTTTTGTTCCAATTCAGTTGGTCTTAAGCTAATCAGACTAAATCGCTATTTTCAAGTGGCATTTCCAAACTAAGAAATCAAAATAAAATTGGAAAAAAAAATTTAATGTAAATTATTAAAAAAAAAAATATTCATATGTTAAGGCAAAAACTCGAAATTTTCACAAAGCTTTGCTGATTATTTTAAACCGAGGCTTTTTCTAAATTAGTAATAGTTTCCCTCTCTCCTTTAACAAGATACAAGACGACACCTTTGTTGCATCTGTATGTCAATTAAATGGATTCCACAGCATAAAAAAAATAGCTAAATAGAGTAGTGTCAATGAACATTTTTCTTGAATCAACAGGTACGCCAAGGCTGTCGAAAAAACCACTCACCGGGGAAATATAATCATCTGGCCAAAGAAAGAATTATCACGATAGTGTCTTGATAAGATTGTCATTCATTTCTTTCCATTTAGTAAATCCCATTCTCCTTCTAGTATGCTTTAGGCTTGGACTGGCTTATAAGATGTGATAGAGATTATTTATTTTATGAGTATTACGCTTTCTGATTATTAAATTGTTGCCTTGTGTCCAGCCGTATGAGCTTTGTCTTTGATGTTTTCATAAATTCAATTGTTTTTTCAATCAAATCATAATCTTAAATCTTATATATGTATATGTAATTTTTGAAGTGCTGTTGATCTTTGTTTGAAGTTTTCTCGTATGGTCTTATGAATTGCTTTCAGCAGTATAGAGAGTGTCACAAAATTGCCTTCATAGCTTGAGTTTGATTTGACTATATTTTTTGTTAGGAAATATGTTTTTTGAGGAACATAACACAGAGCGATATACAACGAAACAACTATCAAAAATCATTGAACAGTTTGACTTCAATTGGCTGCCGCAATAACAGGATATAACCGCCCTCGCAAGATTTCTTTAGATTTTGAATCGGATATACTTTGAATAAAATAAAAATTTTAAAGTAAAATCACTAAGTTCTTAAAACATAAACCGTGATTTTCATCTGACCATAGGTTGCATAAGTCTTAAATAAATCAATGTTCATCGATTGAAACAAATATTAAAATTATTAAATTTGAAAATGAATGTTTTACTGCACTGAATTAAAACTTCAGTAAATTTATCACATCAATGAAAGGTTCGATGAACGAACATGTTCCTGAAAATAGCCCAGCTCCATATTTAATTTAAAAAAATAACAATTAATAAATGAATCACATCCGATACGTGCTACCAAAAACCCAATCAATTTCATACTCAAAAAATAATTAAATGTTACACATACGACCCGTTGAACCTTTAAAGCTTCTTTTCGTTTAAAATGAATTGAATGACTTTATGATAAATATACGAAAAAATTTATTAAAAATTCAAATAAAACATGAAGTCACATTCATCAACAGTGACAATACAGACATAGATTCAGCAGACGGACACACTTACACATGTGTACAAACCCAAACATACACAACACATTTATTATTATGTATGGCTTAACATTACAAGCTGACAACGCATACATAAATAAAAATTGTTTTTACACTTTTTGTTGAAATGGTAGAAAGACAACAATAAGAAGAAGTAGAAAATGACACAAACAAATAAAAATATAAACCCAAAAACAAGCCACAACAACGGAAACAAAGAAAAAAAATAACACTAACAATACGAAAATGGCAAATTGCGAAAACAAGAAATATAAAGAAATAAAAAAAAAATAAACAACAATCGTAAAAGTGAGAGATAATATAAGTGGAAATGATAGAGAGAATGTAGAAGGACCAAAGTATATCCTTGCAACATTTGTGTCTTAATAGCAGCGCAAATACTTTGCATTCACTGCCATCATTAGAGGAGCGCAAGGAAAAAATATTAGGTTTTGTCATTTGCCTTGGCACCCGCTGTTTGTACCTGTCAAAAGCAACAAAAACAACCTTCCGTTTTCATTTATTTCCATGAGTTCGGCTCGTCATTTCGAAATAGGCAGACAAGCGAATGTTAGAGTTTATAGCAGGTCTGCATTATTCTAGACACACACACTAAGCGGGCAATTTCATAATGAGAGTTGGTCAAGATTTCACCTTTTTATAATTTAAAATAAAGTTTTGTGCAGTTACTAAGGAAACTTAATCTTACTGCTATAAAAATGAAGTTGGAGTCATTGCAAAGGCTACCCACTCGGCATGTAAAGTTTCAGAAACGTTGCAAATGAAACGTTACAGAAATCTTTCTGATATATTTAGTAATGTTTGGTAATTTTTTTTTTGCTGGAAATTTATGTGGTAGCTGGTTGATAATTGGAATTATAACAAAGTTTTTCCCGTGACATAATAATTTTTTTTATTTTCCCCTGTTGAAAGGTTTCTGCAACGTTTCAAATGAAAGCAAAAAAGTTGACATTGAAGCCCTGCAAAAAGCTTTCCGAAGTGAAACTGAAACCTTTCAGAAACGTTTCTGAAAGATGTAAGGTTTCATATGGAAGGTTTCTGAAAGGTTTCAGAAAGCTTATGCCGGATAGCTTGTTAAAGCTAAATAGGAACTATGTACATTCGCTTGTCAGGGAGTACTACCACTACTACAACAATATCGGCTTGGTTGTTTTTTCGATCCCTAACTTGCAATCGTACGCTGTGTCAGGTCGTTCAGAGTTTTGAGATTTGTTGCCATGAGTTTCTGGCCCTCTCAGTCAGGCAGTACATAGGATCCAATAGCGAATCCACTTAGGAAAATACATTTTTAAGCTATATAATCAAGCATTCGTTGAAATATTCACACTACACATGGAATAGCCCTTTTACAAACGAACGTAGGCCGTTAAAGCATCCATATATTTTTGTTGTAATTTTTGAAGTTGCCACTTTTTTTGTTGTTCTTGATATCACTAAAGCTGCTACTGCTTATTCTCCTTTTGACCATGTCGAGACTCATGAAGGCCTGTATAAATTTTTCTAATTTTCTCCCTCTTTGTTTTGTTGCCACTTTTGTTTGCCTATTTTTTTTTCTCTCTTTGCGCTGTTCCAGTGTCTGTCTTGTTGTTTTTGTTTTTCAAATGATTTCCTTTTTGGTCCTTGCTGGGTGCAAACGTGTTTCATCCAAAGTAGGTCGTCCAACTTTCGTTTCACCTCGTTTCAACCAAATCCAATGACGTCATTGGTTATGCTCTATGTCTTGTATTAATCTTCTTATATCACACGATAGCAAGTCGTGAGGGTTGAGATTCGGGATGTAAAAAATTTGTTCGCAATGTTGTTGTTGGCAATGACGTCGATGCCATGATTTTTGTTGAGGTTGAGCAGGGAAGTTTCTTTCAAAGTCTGTGTATTGGCGAGTGCACACGAGGCTCTTATACGGTAGTGTGAGTACGCAAGTTTCTCAGCATAAATTCACCATAATTCTATTTATGGGTTAAATGAAGAGTATGCCTGGAATTCACAATGTTGTGGTGAAGTTGAATTGGAAATTTTCAAACTTTCATAGTGAAATCGAGTACGAAATTAAAATAAATGGAAGTGCGAACTCCATGTCAAAAGATATATTGTCGAGCCAGAAGTGTGATGTTAGAATTAAGAAACTTACCAATTTTCTTTTTCAAAATCTGTAACATTTGTCATAATATCTTTTTTCATAATTCATTATAAATAAGAAAATGTGTTGGCTTTCTAAGATTAAAGCAAAAAATTGATTTTTTCCTTTACAGAATTGAAAATTCTCTTACCAAATGTGCATAATCCTAGTCAAATTATAAAACGATGAATTTCTGTCCGCAATGTCAGTATTTTAAAGTTATTTGTTATCTCCTGAGTCATTGAACGTGCGATAAGTTCTTCTCAACGCAGTTTTTGTCATCCAAGGCAATTTAATCTATAGATTATGATCATTTGCTTTGTTTGAATTTATTTGTGGTTAGCATGGCATGGTTACAAAAATAGAATAATGCTCTTGATTATTTCTATTATGAAGGACATTCGGAAATGAGAAGAAAGAAAATCCATATAAAGCTTTTTCATTACTGAAGATTAGCTAACGCACATTTTTGTTCAAACTGGAAACAGGACAAATATTTGGCATTTTGCGTGGTATTGTAGTGGTTGAATCGAAGAAAACTGAATTATTTGTGTAAATGGGAGGATCCAGCGTACTTTTTGATAGCAAATCAAAAACAATTTTAATTTATTAACCAAATTTTATGAATTATATTTTATATATGTTAGCGGCCAAACTAGTCTTAGGACAAACTAGTTATTGTTAAGCCTAAGGATATGCAATGAAATCTTAATTCAAAGTACTGTGTCGAGTGAGAACTAAGGAAGTGGCGAAGTAAGACAATAAAACTTAGTGGTCAGTGAGGGTAAGTGGGTGGCTCGGGATTTACATCCTCCAATGTGTCCAACATCGGATTTGCGGCTCAGTCTATAACATGTGTAACACCGGCTCAACTACTTATTTACAGTGTTTTTGTATTAAAACTAAATTGCATACTTTCAGGCATTCAAATTAACTAGTTTGGCTTGCGTAAAACTAGTTTATCCTAAAAACTAGCTTGGCCGTTAACATATACATTTTTAAAAATTATTTCCATAACTGGACGCATTACTCAACATATATCGCACTCTTATCGTGGTACTTTAACAAAAAGTTATGAATTTTCTAATGTTTTTAACTTTTGCTTAGCAATCATAAAAAAATCTAGCTAACTGGATCAACGACCTTGATTTCAAATCGAAGGTCATTACATCTATTATAAATCAGTCAGACAACATTTTGCGATGTCTCCAACGCATTTCTGCGATTTTCATGCCAAAGCAATGAACGCTTTTTCATTAAAACTTAATAGGGAGCAAATTTCTTTCATCGTTCACCTTTGATGTACACATTGGTTGCAACAACATTGAGAAACAATTTACACTTATAACTTTGGACGATTCTTTCCAGATGAACAATCAAAGTGATAAATGTAAATAAATCTTAAAATGCGTCAACAAACGCACACTTGCGACAAAGTAATTTGGCTTTGGAGCCAGAGTTGACAGCAATATGGTATAGTGCGGCAGGCAGCATAATCATTTCATTCCATTTGATATCTATTTTAAATTATTTCTTTTAAATATCAGCTGCTTTAGTAGAGATGAAGCAGGGTTGTGAGAGGCCAAGCAGAAGAAACTTCGCTCAATAACTTGGAAAGTAAGCCACAAGTCGAAAATTGTATTGCAACCAATGTTGTAGAAAAGATAAAAGCACATCGATTCCATGCCCAAAAATTCTCCACACATCAAGATATAACTCAGGTTTCACCGTTTTAAGATTTCTAATAAATATTGTAATTTTGAACAAAATTAGTTATATTGTGCTAAAAATGCGCATTGAGATTTATGATATATTCGTAACACAAAGTCAATAACAGCTTGATTGTTTTACCCTACATTCCTTACACAAATTTTATAGCTCCACTTAATTATTACGATTTAAATGTTTACATTATCATCTAAGCATAAATTTACTTAAATCAATATATTCAGAACTATAAATTTGAAATTTTATTGCATTCCTATTCAATTCATTTTCTCAAGAGAGTATCAAAATAAATCACTTGATTACGCAACTAATGGATAATGTCAGTTGTATCACACTATCGCTTATTAAATTCAAAAATCGGTTGCATTAAAAATTTAATTTAGTTGTCAATTCTGTTGAATTTCAAAACTTTTATGATAAATTTAATTACGAGTATCAAATGCTTGAGCAGCAACTTGAGTTCTTTGCAATCAAATTAACTTTGATTGGCATCCCCAATTTCTTGAGTTTCTCAGTTTTTCAATTAAAATTGCGAATATCGAGTAGCTTTTTCAATCTTGGCACACAATGCCGTCACATCAACTGCATCTACCCGTTGCTCATGAAGCTCATGGCCCATCTAAAGGATGTGAATGGACAGTTGCAACAATTGCAACGAACTAATGTACGAGAGCAGAAGCGAGGCATACGTTGGATATTCTATCGGCACACATATAGAAATAAAAATCACACGCATACGTGTATGTACACATGTGCCCAGCAAGCAATTTTAGTCGCGATAGCGTCGCATTTTAATCGAAGTGGCGATGAATTTTAGAGCGTGCGAGTTAAAATATTCTGATGAATGATGATAGTTTGTATGGGAGAATGTGTCCTTCTCTAGCGACACACAAAAGTGATTCGCGTGTGAATCGTTAGGAAGAGCTTCAAAAGATTATCGTTAAGGTGGAATAAAAATATATATTCTTAACATCGTTCGACTTGGGATTATTGTTGGATTTAATGTCATTTATGTTCAATACAAATAACCGGAAAAAGTTATATCGAATTATAATGCTTTGATACATATGAAATTTAAGAAACTCCTAAATGTATGCAATAACATTTAATAAATCTCTTTAGAAGAATTATAAATTTACTGTCTGGTTAATTCAACAATCTCACAATATTAGCTGGGTAACTTACACAATCAGGAAATATTTCGTTAAAACAAAGGCTTGTTCAAGGTCGACGAAAGATTTTTGAGAAATTTCCAATTCAAAATTTTTTAAATAAAACTTGTCCTCAAAAAAAAAAGCAATAGCTCGGAAACAGTTTTTTCGAATCTTACTTGCAGATAGAAAATTTGGAACAGAAAAAGGATTCGTTTTGGTGTCGTCTTTGAAGTTCGTTGAAGATATTTTTATTTAATACACCTTTTTTATTATTTTCGATATCGAGAGCGAACTTTGTGCTGGGTGAGTTATAAAAGAAATGTGCATTAGTGTTAGTTTTGATATCGTTGTTGTTGCATTGCGTCCATTTTATTGCACAGTAAAATCTAATTTTTATGAAATTGCTTCTTGGCCCAGTTTCATTTAATTGTGTGCTGCTTATTAATTCAGTTTTCTAAGGATTCCCGCGTGTGCAACATAAATACACAAACGCACAAGCATACATACAAATCATATGCGATATGCATTGGGGTGTACCTCCTTTAGGTGTGAAAAAGAATTGTGCTGCTTTAAGTTTGGCGTTCCAATATAGATGATACTTTGTGGTGGGAGGTTGTTATGGAAAATGATATGTCTTACATTTATCAACAACTGTATCGATTAAGTATCAAGAAAGCGTGTACATTAGACTGACTTATTTTCTATGTATTTTGCTTAACTACTTTCAATTTGAATTCTCCTTGAAAATTACGAATGGTCTTATCTAAGGGATATAAAAAAACTTTCGGACTGATTTGACTTCGTAGAAACTGGGTTATCGCAAGACAAAATACGAATTCTTTGCCAAATTTTTTAGTCTTTTCCGTTTGTTTTTTTTTTTCTCGCATAAGATCAGATCTATATATAAATATTTTTTTTTTTTTTTTTGATTTTCAACACTGTTTTCCAGTGTAAAAATTTTTAAAAATCTGAATTTTGCTCAATTGATTTTTTATTTCATGGCAAAAATTTTTCCCAGAGCGGAAAACCGGGAGAACTTTAAGAAATAAGTTATCCTAACATAAATGAAACTATATATCTCAAAAATCATCACTTATAAGTATGATCGTTTGGGGAAACTAAATCTTTTTTCATTTTCATAAATTCTTTACAAAAGGGTCCAAATTTATCATTGAGATCATTAAGGTTTTATCAGCAAAAACTCATTGAAAACTGTTGTAAAAGTCGATATATAGTCTGATTTATGTATAATACAAAGATTATCTCTTGATTTTCTTTTAACGAAACATTTTATAAATAAAAATATGAAACTATGATCGCTTATTTGATTCCATCGTCTTCCTTGCCATTTTTTTTTTTGGGTGTCATATATATGTGTTTGTATGAATAATTTTCATTAAAGTGTCTAAGAACATTAATTACTACTAATATCCTGTAACTCCATTGGAATCTTAATGCCTAAGCAAATGTTACATAGCAATTTCGATACCTGGCTCTTTGTTTTGTACTGTGACATTTCGTTCCGATTTTCGTCATATATTCTGAGTCTTACTCAGGATCTGTCAGCCCTGGATTACCACCAAATCGTTGCTCTATGCATTTTGTTGCACCATGTTCGCTTATAAAAAAAGTAAATAGGATTAGGTTAGGAAGAGAGGGGTAGATGGTGTTATATTGGTAAACATTTGTCTGAAGTCTACGGATGTCACGGTAGTCGAGAAGAGCAATCGTAAGGAGATTATTCTACAACTTAGTTGTGCAACCAAAGAACAACTTGTCAGGATAATGTGATAGATAGACAAACTGAATTGAAGAGATAGAAAGGTGAGTCATGCGAAAATTTCCTGGGTATAAAATCGATGTGTTTTTATCTCCTCTACAAAATTGATCTAAATTTAATTTTCCACTTTAGCGGGAAGAAATGACCATGAAAAATGCAAATCTACCTCTAGGACTATTTCATTTCATATAAATCCGATTATTATAAAGTTCTCAATATCTTTACGTGTAACATTACTTCTTCCTACCTTCTGCTTGGTGCAAAATGCTAGTGATTATGAAAGTGTTGTTTCCAATGACTTACAATACAAGAATGTGACGTTGTTGTTGTAAAATATCATTGCGGGTGAACCCTCTAATGCATACTACCGCCTTTAGACGGGCTATAGCTAAATCGTTAAAGCTATCTTATACAATTTTTTTTTTAGTGGAATCAGCGTACGATCACTAATCAAAGTTTCAATTTATGTGTGGGTGCACATCCTGTGACTTCGCATACTTTGTTTGGCAGTTATGTCAGTTCAAAGTGAAAATTCGTCGAAAAAAAACGAAATTAATTATTTTCGCAATACGAGATTTTTCGATTATTAAAAAATAATATTCATAATTTTACTGGTGAGTAGCTAAATGTATTATCTATTAGAAAAAATAATTATTATATTCGAATTACATCAATTTTCTGGCAACCGTCTACAGGCGGGCTTATGCAGTGGGGCGATATTTTTTCATAGCACCTTATAAGTATTTTATATGATTTTATCCAAGAACATTCAAGATAACATCTTGACTTCGACAATTTTTCATATCTCGCTGGGTCTGCTGACGTACCTCAGGACCCGTGGAATCTACAGCTTGGGATTAGTGCGTGCAATTGTTGTCCAAACATGCAGCTGCCGATGCAGATGTGGACAGAATGACGGTTATTCTGAAGTATTTGTTGGAAGCTCATATGGAGTAGAAATAAGTAGCGTTTTATGGCATGACACCAAAATTGTTCGTTTTTTTATCAACCTACGTGGGAATCAAACCGTTTTTGGGTCGAGATATGACAAATATGTAGAAATTATTATCAATTATATGATTTACCATATAGCATTGATCAATTCTCCAGAATGTATAGCATGTTAACTTATATCAAACACTTGCTTCGCCGATACCAAATTTACGATTTGTTCTCTTAAATCCAATTATTCATTGCCAAAAATAAATTTTGAGATCAACCAACTGTTCCTATGAACTCATTAATTATATTGAATTTCTCTGAACTCATTTTAATTGAAAAAAAAATGTCTATTAACACTGGGGATACTTAAAAAATGTTTTCCCAAATTAACATATTTATTTTTTAGCATATTTTATCATCTTTTCTGCTTAAAATTGAAAAAAACAGAGTCAAATTTTTATATTTATAAAGCTGCTGTTGTTGTCATGATTTTGATAATTTATTGCTGCTTAAAAGTTTTACTACACAAATAGCTATACCTAAATTAAAAAGATATACCAAAAATTTCAAGTCAATTTCTGGAAGCAAATAAATATTAATTAAAAAAAAATTAATAACCATTTTAAAGAAAATTAAATTTTCTAAGAAGAGTAAGTTGGTTGCTTCATATCAACGTATATGTATGTTTGTATATACTTAACGATTGCATGAATCATAATTAAGAGCAAAAACAATATCATCTGCAATCTATTAAATTTGAATATCTTGAGTGCTATTCATCTGCCACGTTTGAATTTGCAAACTTTTTTCATAAAATTTAATTTCATTTAAAATGGTCGTTAAACTTTTTTATTTCCGATTAGATCAATCATTTGAGGAAAGAAATCAATTAATGCTGAGTGCTGGCAAAAAGTTGAATTTAATGACCGTATATTTTAAAAATGTTTTAGAAGGAGCAGTTTATTTAAAAACACTTTTAAAAAACATTAAAGTTTTTAAAATGACACCAGCCATAGCCATATATCTAACAATTAGGCTCTCCTTTCCTCATTTTATGCAAAAACGATGATACTCCCATTAAGTTTTATATGAGAAACCTTAATTAATATTGAGCGTTCGCAAATTTTCTTGGAAGTGGATTTCCCTCAGTTTATTTACTAAAAAATTATCTTGTAAATTGGAGAAAAATAAATGCATAACAATATAAACCACCCTAACGAAAACAATATTTTATTGCTAATGCGAAATTTTTTAATTTCAAGAACTTAGTTCCACTTCAATTGAAAAATAATATAATATTTTCTTAAGAAATGGAACAAAAGTCAATCAAAGTTTACCCCACCCCTTATGCTTACTTGTATTATTTATTTCTTTAACACTACGCTGCATGTAATGGGTGATTTTTTTAGAGTGATAGAAGCTTAAATTATATTAAAGCACATTTAAACAGAGCTTGAATAATTTTATTTTTTTTTAAAAATATTGTTTTGGTAAATAAATTTACTACATATTTGCAGAAAGATTTTAAGAATTCCATAAATTTTTAACAAAGTTTAATCTACATGCAACAGCAAGAACAGCACGTATAGAAGAAAATATCGTTGCTTTGTAAGCTGACTGGCATTGAAAACAGCATGGTTTTCATTTATCTCGATTTTGTTTCGCGATTTAAAAATTTTCTTTCACACTGGCATTATCGCGGTTTTACTGTCATTAGCTTTCTGTTTGAGTTATTTGACTCTTTTTTGTGTGATTTTATTTGTCTTTTACTGACATTAGCTTTAAGTTTGACATTAGCTGACTCCTTTTCGTTTGACATTAGCTGACTCTTTTTTACTTGGCATTAGCTGTGTCTGAAAAATTTCTAAATTGAATACATTTACTAAACTAAATCACTTTTTGACTCAAAAATACTGTCAATGCTTAGAGATTTCATTTAAAATTTGCCTTTTTTCCGACTGCTTATTTCTTTTCTTAGACTTAACAGCAGTTTGATTATTAGTTTTTTGGCATAAGTGGGATAATTGGACAAAATTGATAGCTCATTCACAATAGCATGCAATTTCAAGCAAAAACTAGTAATATTTAAAAGAAATTGATTTGCGAGAAAAATGAAAAACGTGCTGATTTCAATGCCAGTGTGAATCGTCTATTAATTATTAGTGTTTATTATTGTATCATTTGGAAAAATCATGTAAAATCACATAGCTTATGTTATTGCTTGAATGATCCAAATTACGAATGGTGGACATGTGTCTCAAATTATTTTTAAGCAATAAATGTCATCAAATAAACCTTTTATATGAAGAAAATTGGCTTCAGAATAAGTTAAAGCTCCGGCACTCCTTAAAAAAAATCACCCTTTGTAACTAAAATTGAAATTGGGTTCCTTGCAGTTTCTTCTTTTGTTTTCTATAAATATTGTTTAATATTTTTTTTTGTTTTCTTTTCTTTTGCACTCTTATTTTCTTATCGTCATTCTTCCACCAATTTTGCGCTGCACAACCACATCTAAAATCAACAACTTTTCGATTTCGATTTGCTCTAAATTTCATGTTGGTGTTCCATTTGATTTGAAGCCGTTCAAAGTTGATTGACGTCGTTCATCATGAGAAATGAGAAATGTAAATTTTCTTAAAATATCTGTTCATTTTTTACAATTTTGTGCTATTTGTCTGCAAAATCTAAAATAAGTGATATGTTTCATTTTTAGTGTTTGACATGTTGTCGATAAATTTTAGCAATAAAACAAACATATTTAAATAGACAATTGCAAAGTTTTGTATAGCTAATATGAAGAAGTGTTCTAAGGAATGCAGCAATATTTCTGATTCTTTTGTTAAGGCTGTTGTAAAGTAAAAGTTGCGAGATCTTAGCTAAATCATATTTAGTATTGACATTCGAATTAAATAAAGCTTACGATGAATTACCATAAGATGTTATAAAATTAACTTTTTTTGAAATTAACCCAAAGTGTGCTATTTCCTTGTCCAAAGCTGTATATTCAATTTGGGAACAAGAGTTAAAGTTTTCTGAAGCATATTTTTGAAAATGTCGCACTACTTTCCACTACCCTTATCTAGTCCTGTTCACAAAATCCTCAAACTTAAACCCATTACCCAAAACTTATAATATCTGTTCAAAATTATCAATCGATATAAAGATAAAGCTGCGGAAATGTTTCCTATATAATGGTGAAAACTTTTCTGTTCCACTATCCGATAAGACTTAAACAAAATTATTTATTTCGTTTTCAATAAAAGTGAACTTTTCGCAATATAACAACACTGATGGCCATTAAAATAAGCAGCGCGCTTGTCTTATTTACAAGTTCTGGTGCTATTCAAGTTAATTGCATTTTAAATGCCCAAAATCAATTTACATAATTTTGTAAATAAAGCGGAAAAAACACGAAATGCTTCCCATGCGTTGAAAAATATTTTAAACACAAACATCGATTAAATGCCTGATTTTATGAATGTCTGCATTGAAACGAGAGTGCTTCGCAGCGTGTGAGTGCCGCTGATTTGAGCGCTGGAACCAAAATTTTTAGCACTTAAACAAAACAGAAAAAATATAAAAATAAATTAAAATTTATGTTTCTATTTTACCACAATTTAAGGTCAATAATTCGATTGAGACGCTTTTAAATGCTTTGAGTTTTCTAATAAAAATAAACATTAAAATTTTAAGATTTTTGCAAAAATTCACAGAAAAAAAAACAAAAACAAAAAGAAAAGAATTCAGAATAACATGCGAGCGTATGAATATACCCTAAAATTCTATTAAATGCAAATGCTGTTTATATTTTTGTTGGCTTCCAATTGGTTTCAATCCCGCAGAAACAACAAAAAGGCAAAAATAACAAAAAAAAATAAAGAAATATTTAGATTTGTGGCGTTGTCATTATAATTTTCGTTGTTGTTGTTACTGCTGTTGCTTCCAATGTTGCCACTCATTATGGTCACCTTGACAAAGTGATCTTGAACTACTCTCGCTCTCTCCCTCTCTTTCTCTTAACGCATCGAAGTACGCGACATTCGAGATTAAAAATAAACCGCGCTGCAACTGCGGCAGCGACATAAAATGAAAGATGCACTGCGCTAAAAATGCAACATCGAATATTGGCATCGGTTTCAATGCAACTTAAAGCGATTTAATTATTGCTGCTATTTGGTGATTTTTAGGATGAGCGGCAGCACATAAAATGTTTCGAAATGTCATTCGGACTATTGAAATTCATTTGTAGCACTTTAAATGCGACAAAAGTATAATTATGAAGGGTTATTAGATTGAAGAAGAATTATTGACGTAAGAATAAACATTTTTATTAGACGAAATGAAATAAGCCCCAAAGAATCAAAAAAAAAAATCTTCTTTTGAGAAATGGTTTTAAGGATGGAAAATCTCTTGTTTTTTTCAATAACCTCTTTAGTTTTTGAAAATTTTGCGCTTTTAGAAGATCAGAAACCTTTGAATGTTCACGTTCATATTCAAAAAAATCCCAAAAGTTTGTTTTCAGGAAGAGAGCATTAAATAAATGATTCCACATAAGCACCATTTCATTGAAGCTGCATGATTTTAAAATTTATTTGTCTTCTTCAGTTTTGGTGCTGTTTTGGTAAACTGTTTTTCAATAAATTTATATATTATTATACTTACAGTCTGTCAAGTAATTGTTTGCAAAATAAATTATGAAACATAATTTTCATATTCTTATTGATTAAAAATAAGAAATGTATATATTTTTTTGAAATTTTTTTGAACTCAATTCTCTTACTCATCCCTCAATAGAAAACAACAAAAAAAATATTTGATATAGTTAAACACAAACAAAAGCTTATGAAACAAAACTAAAAACAATAGCCATTTCATGGTGTCAAATAATTCTTTTCAAAATGCAAGGAACATATAAAGAAATTAATTAACTTATGAGAGAAACTTCAATACTTTATGTGTTCACCACGAATATCAATCCCGACTTGTATCCTTCTTGGAATAGGTGCAATAAGTGTTTGAAAATCATATTTTTCCAATATATTTTTGTCCGTTCCTCCATAGTGACTCTTATTAGAGCGTTTTTATTTGTTGGAGCCCGTTTTGCAACTTTATCTTCAGTGTGACCATTAATTTTCGATGGGATTCCTATCAGTTTCTTGGGCCTATCACTTTACTACAGTAATACTGCAACCAGATCCTGCATAAGACCGATTTGGGCTTAAGATTATTGACCTGATATAATTTGTACCTTAACTTTCCGGCCTTTTTTGTGTCAGTGAAGCCGATACTCTGAGCATTTTTTTTTTCACTTCGTTTTGAAAAGTGTTTACGTAAAACTCCTTCGTCATGATATCGGTTCACCAACGCCTTCCCATGATACTCGTATGTATCCCCATACTATCACGGGCAATTTTCCACACTTCACAGTAGGTATTATACTATTCTACTGCAGGGTCAAGGGAGTATTAGAGAGGCGTAATTTCCTGCTGCGAAACAGAAACCATGTCATATTATCACGATTGGCTTAATAAAGTTTGATGAAAATTGAACACAGCTCTGCCGTAGAAGAGTATTAACCCACTGTGAAGTGTGGAAAGTTGCCCGTGATGGTATGGGGATACATACCATAGCAATTGCGGCAGAACTATCACACCACTATTGGTTTGTTTTAAGCTGAAGTCTTGGCTACTAGGGAAGCGGAACCTTGGTTAAGGAATAATGTGATTTTCCTTAAGGTTATCAACATATGCTTTGACAGACAGACTGCCAACAAGTCTTTATATTCTGTTGTCTCGAACTCTTCAGCTAAGCTACCCTCAAATTCCACGGATTTTTTATCGAGATGATCATTTCAATATTCATCATACAAAAGAAAACATAAGAAAACAAAAGGTTCCAACAAAGCGAACAAACTTGTTAGACAGGAGACTTCTCTAGGACTTTTATATCTGCAGTTTACTTCAAAAAAAATCATTTGCTGAAAACAGTAAGCAAGCATCAGACTGAAGGGATAACCTGCAATATCTCTGAGCGAAGTTGAACATCAGACACTCCAAGGCGCATATCGCACTCCGTGAACCAAAGGTGCCTGCCAAATCAAACATTTTGTTTGCTTTTTCGCTGGCATTTCGAAAAGGATATATCGAACGTTCAGTTCAATTCTTCTAAATCAACTACGTAATATACTTAGATATAGCTCAATTATTGGATTTGTTTTTTGAATTCTGAATAGATCTATGAGAGTCAGTCTAATTGCCATTTCCATGCATCACTTTCAGTCTAAGTGAATATGTTCAAAATAGCTACTACTCTCACCTATCCTATTCAATAAAAAATGTAAGATTATTGCAGCAACCATTTTGAAGGTTTTTTTTTTTTTCTAGAAAAAACTTAGATATTCATACACCGAGCGGGATATGAAAGCTGGTGCTTGTGTTATAAACTTTCCATGTCATCTACTGAAACCATCTATTAAATTACATACTAAGGGAACTAAGTGAATTAAACGTTCCCATCAAATTGCACTAAATGCAGAAGTAATACAAATATACCCAATTTTTTCACAAGAAATTAAAGTACCCAGACTTAAATTCATAATTTTAATTTTTAATAAACGCAAATCAAAAAATAAACAAAATAAATTCAAATGACAATTGTTTGGTGAGGCAATTAAAACCTAAATTTATTAAATAACATCTGCAAATCATTTTCAGATTTACTCTTTTCTTTTTTTTCCGCTCGTGCCACTATACATTGACGCCAGTCGCACAAAACAAAAGCAACAACAAATGAATGCAGGAATTAAGATACTCCTACATGGCAATGTTTTTGTGCATTCAAGGCTGCGAATGGTAAATTTTAATTGAACTCAGTGTTTCAAAACCCACTCTCTAGTTAAATATTTAATGCGCTACCGTCAAAAATCAAAGGTTACGAAATTAATTTAGTTCACCATGACGTATGATTGTCCTTCTTTTTTTCTTTTGATTTTTATCATATCAAACGAACAGATTTCTCTCATCATTACAAGTACCTCGTATCAACAAGATATCAATTTTTGCCACTGATTTTCTTTCAATTGATTTGTTATAAATAACAATACGATGAGTTTGCCAACTTAGTAACAGCAACAAAAAGTTATCTTATATTTTCTTTTAAGCTATTTATATTCTCCACTCATCCTCTGGACAAATATCTACGAGATGAAGCACAATATTTTGACTGTCCTGAAATTGCCGCAAAACCATTGGGAATGCTGCCAAACGATTTGTTTATTGAGTAAACATTCACAACAGCGCTGGTGTTCAACATGACAGAGCAAGTGACAGGGGCTGCGCACAGCTTAGAGATACTTTTTTTAATGATAATGATGTACTCGTACACACACACACACACACACACCCGTACTACATGTGTATGAGGTGTAGTCATAGGAAAATTTGTATAAAGATGTTCATTGTACATATCTGATTAGTAGACATAAGGGAAATATTTACTTTTGGGGGGCAGTATAAAGATGAAAGAACCGTGCATCGGTCGAAAAACATTTAAAAACAAAACATAAGTTGTAACAGTGACAAGTATTTTCTCCATGTATATAGATGAAGAGCATGAAGGTCACCTAGACGTCATCGCTACTTCTACAGAAATGGTTGACCAAGTACAGGATTTTTTAATGGAAGACCGCCAATTTACTGAGAATGAATTAGTTGAGGACATATGGATTTCACACGGCTCAGTAAATGAGATTTTGTATAATGTGTGACAAGATGGGTACCGTATTTGCTAACTTCGGCACAAAAACGCATTCGAGTGAAACTTCTATAGAATATCCATTTTAGACCGTTTCCAATCGATTCGAGCAATACAATTTTTTTCGAAAAATTGGTCCAAAAACCCATTTTAGGAGGATCGGGGACCTCATTTGTCACCTTTAAAATCCATTTTCGGCCGTTTCCCATCGATTCGCACAAAATACCATATTAGGAGGGTCGAGGACTTCTTCTGTCACCGTCAAAATCCATTTTCAGCATTTTCACATCGATTCGTGCATGAACATTTTTTCGAAAAATGGGTCCAAAAAATCATTTTAGGATGCATCTTTGGTCTTTTCCCATTGCTGCGTGGAATACATTTTTTTAAAAAATATAAGTGCATAATTATATTGAACTTTTTTCTTTTCAGAAACAAGTATTTTCCTTTGGATTTTATTATCAATAATCCTAAGTGTTCTCCTTTGAAATTTTTTCTTAGTGATCCAAGATATTATTTTAAGATTTTCCTCGTTTTTTCATACAAAAAAAAACTTTTATTTTCGCCTTTTGAAAAAAATAAAATCAAAAAACTCTTTGCATGTGACTGTTAAAAATATACAGTTAAAAAAAAAAAACTTTAAAAAAACTTTTATTAATAAAAGTCAAAAAAACTCTTATGAAAAAGTTTTCAAAAAAGTTTTTCAGAAAAACTCTTTTGTAAAAATTTTTTGAAAAAATTTTTTCGAAAACTTTTATTCAATAAAAGTTTTTGAAGAAAGTTTATAAAAACTTTTATAACAAAAAAGTTTTAAGAAACTTTTTTTTTTGAAAACTTTTTGAATAAAAATATAAAAGTTTCAAGGTCTGCTTCTTACAGGAAAAGATGGAAACAAAATAAGTACTTGGATAGTTTATTCACTTTTTTTTATGATAAAATTGCAATAAAATTATCCGTGTCATCTGGCGTTTCTGAAGTTTTTCATTTTTTGATGTCTTTTTGTAAGAAGTTTATTAATTGCAAATGCTATTTTAAGCTTAAGGAATTCATATAAAATTATACTAAATTTTTTCCCAGAAGCATGACATATTTTAGGATTGCAATTTGTTGGCATTTCAAAATGCAAAAACAAAATTCACTGAGCAACAAATTGTTATGTGACAAGCACCGCAAACTTTGCATCAATAAATCTTAATTTCATTAAAGGTCAATAAAGTTCATTTATATTGATTTTAAGCACTGCACTTGAAAACTAAACTTATTAAATCAAAGCAAATTTCATAATGCACTAAATATAAACTTTTTAAGAGCAGAAGTCAGAAACTTAGCTTAAATAGCAGAAGCAAAACCTTTGTGAACTGCATGAGAAAAGTTTATCGGAATTAACGATGTATTTCTATTTTTAGGGCGATGTTTTGATTGATGTCAAATTAACGCCACAAATTTTGCGTGAGTATTTGTGGCATGTGGTATGAATAAAAAACTTGTATGGGCGTTATCTTTGGCCTCGCTAAAAAATAAATACACCCTACATCGCGTTAAGAGTAAAAGTGCGCTTATATCATAAATTTGTATTAAAAGGGCATTTTTTCAATATACATACATACGTGTAGTAGATGCCACACCCTTTTTTCGAAATTTGTCAACTTTTTATCAGATTATAGACTGAACCATTTCTTGTATTTGTGTGAAATTTGGTTTCATTACTTTAAATCAGTGGTGGGCATGGAAATCTAACAAAAGGGCGAAGCAACAACATCAAGCAACAACAAACAAAGTTTTAAAGTTTTTTTGCTGTCATTTCCAAGTTCGCCAACAGCACAAAAAAAAACCCAAATTACACTATAAACAAAAACAATTGCTACATTCGATACAAAGCGGCACAGTCGCTTATACCATTCTGTTTTGTTTTCATTTGAATTCAAGTCAACGCTGTGCCTCGATAGCGTTGAAATTCGTCGAATAACGGTGCGGGCAATGAGGGCGGATAGGGACACTACGTGCCCACCACTGCTTTAAATAATTTTCCCAGTATAACGTTTTAAGGTTGTTTCTTTGCTATGGTGGGTGCCACGCCTACTTGTAAAAATTCGCATTGTTTTTGTACAAAACTTTTCCGAATCATTTCTACGGTTTGTGTGAAATTTGATTTCATTACCTTAACTAATTCTCTCAGCATAGCGTTTTGAAGCTTTTAATTGTATGGGGGTGCCACGCCTTCTAATTAAAAATCGCAAACTTATTTTCAGAGCCTTTTTCTTAAGTATTTCCTAGTATTTTGTTTGATATTCGGTTACACTACATCAAATAACTCTCTGATATAGCGCTTCAAATGTTTTTCTTCCGTAGTGGGCACGTAGTGTCCCTATCCGCCCTCATTACCCGCATCGTTATTCGACGCACTAGCAAGCGAAAAAAAAATTCCATAACGCTATCAAGGCACAGCGTTGACTTGAATTCAAATGAAAACAAACACAAAGGCATAAGCGACGGCGCTGCATTGTGTCTTGACGAATGTAGAAATTGTTTTTGTTTATAGTGCAATTTGGGTTTTTTTTTGTGCTGTTAGCGAATTTGGAAATGACAGCAAAAAAAAAACCTTAAAATTTTGTTTGTTGTTGCTTGCTGTTGTTGTTTAGCCCTTTTATTAGATTTCCATGCCCACCACTGCACTACATCAAATAGCGCTTTAAATGTTTTACTTGCATAGATGTTAGGCGTGTCTGTGAACCAATTTTGCCCATTCTTTGAAGCTGTAGCCTGTTCTATCATTCAATTATCTCGTAATCGTGATTCCCACAAACAGACAGACGGACATATTTAAATCGAATCAGATGGTGACGCTGATCAAGTATACATGTACCGTTCTATATCTTCCACGCCATCTTCTATGCGTTACAAACGGAATATACAAAGTCAATATACCCTGAGTGTAGGGTATAAAAATATTAAAGAAATATAAATTTATTTGTCCTCAATATCATCATCTAAGCTTTCATCTATGATTTCTAACACGACGATTTTACAGGAAAAGTAATGCATGATTCTCTGCATTACCAAGTAGTTAAACTTTTCATTGATATAAAAAAAAATAGGAAATATTAGCACACCGAGTATCGAGCTCACACATTATGAATGTTCTTGAACCAGAACACTACGAAGAAAAATTGGTAACGAAAAGTAAACACAAGCGGATTGAAAAAATATTTAGTTTATACCAGAGAAACACGCTGCATTTCGCATTTGGTAGGGACAAAAATTTCAGCACAATTTTTACATTAATGCAATAAAATATATATATTTTTCAACACATCCGTTCGATATTTTGAGTTTCCTTTTGAGTTGAGTGCTCAACAGACTTTCAATTGAAACTCCTCCAATGGGTTAATATTAAATATTTAAATCCTCCGCACGTACTGAGTTTTTAAAAGCAAAAATCCGCTTTGAATATAATTGAACTTTTGAAAAACATTCCGTAGTACATACATGAAATTTTTACTAAAATAATTTTAACTGATACTACCCTTTTAAATAAAGTTTTTCACAAAACATGAAACATTAAATTCCAGGTTGAAGCTTCATATTACTAAAAACCTGTACAATCTGTGTGTTGCTTACAATTACAAGTATTACACTCCGTATGTACGCTCCGTATTAGTTATTTCAGAACAAACTCAAAAGGAACTATATATAGTATATGCATATTTGTTCATGTTGTTGTCATTTCACCTACTGTGCACAATAACTGGCCACAAAATGTTGTCACATTTCAAATTAATGAACTTCATCACATGCCATTATTGCAAAACCAAAGCGTCTATGGCCCATCCTGCAGCTTAATGACTTCAGACCACCCCATTCATTACATACCGTCCAGTCCAAAATATACAGCATCATAGCGCACCGCACCGCACAGCAAGTACTTCACTTCAACATGTTGACAGGTTTTCGCAGATGAAATCCTGCATACCTGGGGTTGCTTTGCAGTAAAATTTTGTGTGGCTTATCCACAGCACACATTTTTACAGTTTCTCCTTCAGTTTCAAATGTTAAAAAAACTTTGGAGCAAAATTAAATTTGCTACTCATTAGTGGTCGGGCAAAAGAATTTTATTTAACATTATTTTATATAAAAAATGTATCGTATGTATTTGCTACATATATATTGCCACACTCTCATAAAGGGTGGCGCAAAATGAGATTTGTTTTCGTTGTAACTTTAGCATATCAACATTTTTACTTTATTTTTTTTTTGAGAATTCTGCTACCGAAATTTGAGGAATTTAATACGAAACAATACACAACAGCACAACGAACAAAATCGAACTTTATTATGGAAACCAACGGTCAACTGTTTTGAGGGTGCGGTTTGCACCCAGCAGTAAATCGTATGACTGCATGTTTACGGCAAGAAGGGTCAGTAAGAAACTTTTTCTGAAACCGGTGGACCACGTACGGCGCACACGGTTGAAAATAATCAACGTGTACTGAAGAGTGTGTAAATCGCGGATATGCTTTCAGAGGAGTTTGGTCACATTGCACATGTTCCATGCAAAGTTCAGCTTTTGCAGGCATTTAATGAGACACAATACTAGCAATGAATTATGACACTTGCTAAAGCCCCTTCCAGTTAAGGGACATTGTTAAAAATAAAACTCTCAGAAAAGTCGTCACCTCTGCTAAGTAGGCTTTGAAAAAGTTAATAATTTCAACATAACAGAGAGTCCGAAAACATTTCATCAATAACAGGTACGCCCATTTATGTAAGTGTACTGTTTTGTGGGGAGTATCGTCCTTCGAATATGAAGCCAGTAATGGTGCTCAACATCGAACGATGTTCGAAAAACTGTAACGCCAGCTGTTTAAAACTATTAACGGATGTTGATTCAAGAGAATAGAGCCAAAGCGTATACTACAAGGGACATAATGACTCTGTTACAGGACATCTACGCCTTTGTATTCTTTCGTGCAGTAGCCACTTCAATTGGCCGCCGCGATCACCGAATTCAACTGTTCCTGACTGTTTTCTTTGACCTGTTTGAAGGATTAAGTATACTTCAATGATCCAGCGACCACTGTTCAACTAGAAACCTATATTCACAATGAATTTCATGTCATAACACCTAAAATTTTGGGAAATGTCGTAGAAAAAGCGATGCAGAAATTGAACACCATTTCAGCGAAGCTAAGGTTGTTTTCTACATACTGTTCAATACTGAATTCTGTTCTGTTCTGTTTTGTGCTGTGCTATGCTGTACTGTACTGTACTGTACTGTACTGTACTGTACTGTACTGTACTGTACTGTACTGTACTGTACTGTACTGTACTGTACTGTACTGTACTGTACTGTACTGTACTGTACTGTACTGTACTGTACTGTACTGTACTGTACTGTACTGTACTGTACTGTACTGTACTGTACTGTACTGTACTGTACTGTACTGTACTGTACTGTACTGTACTGTACTGTACTGTACTGCACTGTACTGTATCGTACTGTACTGTATCGTACTGTACTGTACTGCTCTGCACTGTACTGTACTGTACTGTTCTGTTCTGTTCTGTTTTGCACTTCTAGCATACTGTACTTTTGAAAAAAAAAATTATAATTTATTCGAAAATAAAAAAGTTATAACGAATTCAAATTACCACCCTGTACATACGTTTCTACACAAAAGCAGCTTAAACCTAGAAAAGTACAAGAGATTATTCTGCATAGTCCATTGGATAAATAAATTGAACCTTAATGAATGCTTAGCTCTGAACAAAAATTTCAGTTGCATTTCAATAGAATACCCAGTAGTAAATGTAGTCACATAATCTGGCGCTTTACTCAATGAACTTTTTTTCTCAACGGCAAAACTCAGAACCTTTACGTTTTATTTTAATTTAACTCAAAATTTTACTCTGCAAATTTACGTGATTTGAAATAGGGCAATATGTACTGATGTTTCCGCGAAAAGTTTTCGTAAATTTATTGCATCTGCTTTTAAAATAAAAGGACCTCACAGTAAGCTTAGAATTATAAAATTAATAAATAATAAAAAAAATATCTTACCTAATACTTGTGTGACCCATGAACACAACTGTATACATTTTCCACTGGGTACTTTTCACTGCTGATGCATGCAAATTACTAGACTTAATAGAGACTTTCAGCTACTAATGTGCAAAAATTACAAAATCCTTTCAGTTTTACGTCGTTAACGTACTTTTGTGACTTATTATCTTTTTGAAAAAAAAAAAAATAGTAATAATACCTTAAGACTCATTAAAATTGCATTTAGAAATGTGTGGAATTTAATATTACAAATTTTACTTTCTCTAATTTAGAAATAATTGAAACAGCACTTACTCGTACGTGCTTTCAAATTTAACAATTCTCTGAAGTTGTAAAAAAATTTGCTTTAAATTATCAACCGTGAACGCTACTGATTTTAATATTTTTCTAAGGACAAAAGAAAGCGAGTTGTAGAAGAAAGTTTTCTTTAACGGAGTAACCATGGTAAAAATGTTGTCGGTAAGATAGCCAACAAAAGTATTATCAACAGAGTTTTGAAAACATAAAGTGGACAGGAAACGGTTAAATAAATCTGCGCATGAAATGTGGAACAACTAACTTTGCTAAGGCTTGTTGAGCAGAGGTGATGACTTTATGAAAGTGTCAAGGGACGGACCAAGAATTGACGACAAAATAAACTCAAATCTGCATGGAAGGAAATTTATCTTGTTATGTCGGAGACAAAGAGAAGACACGGAAGATACACAAATAGCTGTAAGAAAACAAAACAATAAGTCACAAGTCATAATTTAACTATATCAAGAATGGTAATGACTTATTCTAGACCAGTGGTGGGCATAAAAATCTAACAAGAGCACGAAACAACAACATCAAGCAACGACAAAGGAAATTTTTTAAGTTTTTTTGCAGTCATTTTCAAATTCGCCAACAGCACAAAAAAAACCAAATTGAATTACAAACACAAACAATTGCTACATTCGTCAAGACACAATACGGCGCCGTCGCTTATTCCTTTGTGTGTTGTTTTTGTTTTCATTTGAACTCAAGTCAACGCTGTGCCTCGATAGCGATTTTTTTTTTCGCTTGGTTTTGCGTCGAATAACGGATCGGGCAATGAGGGCGAATAGGGACACTACGTGCCCACCACTGATCTAGAGACACGATGAAAATATTAAGAGCTAATAAAAGGAATACTACCAACATTTATGGAACAACAAATTCTTGCAGAAGCTGTTCGTGCTCTTATTTGTGCCTGCTTAAGGAACCAGTACGGAACGGTAACGGAACCAGTAACCTTACGGAAAATGAAAGACAGTGGCCTCAAATAAAATCCCTGTAGAAAAGAAGCAATAAAAACCTCGACTACGATGTATGACAAAATTATTCGCAATGTTAAATCGACAACATAGCGAAGTCGTTACTTTTATTTCAACGAGAATAAAAGGGGCATTAGATTTTGCTCCAACTATTGATGTCTTATTGCATGAAGATTTGGGACTCCCGTAAACGCGCATAATGAGAATAGCTGACGTCATCTAAAGGCCGCGGTTGATGCAATTCATATACTGCATAACTGATTGACCTGGTGACAGGCAAGAGGTAATCATAAAAGTCATATTTATATGCGGCATTTCCAGAAAATCTGCCTTTGGAGTTGGCGTTAATGAATTGTTTAACAAGAGACATCAGATTCGACCTATCGACTACGCCGCTCTACATCCAAACAACACGTGTGAAAATTCCTATTACGCAAGCCTTACCACAGTCAGCTCCGGATATGGCCTTACTAAGGACAGCCATGTATGAATATTATCAATATCTGAAACGTGAAAATCTATTAAGAAATTCCGGATCAGGTATGAGAAGGATTAGCCATATTGCCGCTCCACCAGGGAAAACTCTATGAAACTTGGTACATTCCTTATCATTTTTGCCAAAGAATATTCAAGTTCAAACTTATCAGCTTCATTCATCGCCTCATTAACAATTCGCTCAAATTCTGTATCGGAACGGAGTCTTTGAACTGCTTGGACTAAAAGTCTCGCTGCCTGTTTTGCACCTGTGGCTGTTAATCTTGGATTTTGGAGAGCTCGAGCAAGTTGTTCGCATGGACCGAAAATTTCAATACTCAGATGTAAGACTATTGATGTGACTATAACTAACACTCACAAACTAATAGAAAGTTTGCTTGAAGCTCAGTTCACATAATCTTTCTTAAATGTTTATTTTGTCACATTTCGATGGACTCAAGATGTGAGATAATCACATTAATAAAAAGATTTGCTGAGTCCTAAAAATGTTGATTAAATTATGATATAATAAGTTATATCATAATGATATAACTTATTTCCGAGTAGGGGGGCAAAATTAATACACTTCCCCCTGCTAAAATTTCTGGGGTGCAGTTGCCCATCTGCCCCCGGCTGCTATATCCCTGACGGACCTGAACGATTATGAAATGAACGGTAGCTGACTGGCCTCATTTATGTACTTTTATGGAAATCCCCATGAGGCACACTGATCAGTGCTATGTTGGGTTTGCCTAGGTCTATGTGTTAACAACCTTATTCGGGCCTGATCCGAATACCTAAGTCTGCACTGGTCTCTTATAGGGCCAACCGTGGTAAAATTTCGAGGCAACTCACAAAAACTAAAGTTGGATTTGATGGAAAAACGCGTATCTCGTTGACTTTTCAATTAATCAAATTTTTTTTGTTCGAAAAATGCACTGAAAATAATTTTCTTCTCTCAAATGATAAATACCCATCCAATTTGTAACGGGTGTTACATTTACGACATTGCATTCAACAATGCAGAAGGTTGTGCTGAAGCATAAGGTGGTTGGCGAAGTTATATTTTGTAAAAACAAAAAAGTTTCATAAAATTACCACAGAGGCATTGCGATACAGCTGTGACCTCAAACTTTATGTTGCTTTTCGATATACGCGATGATCTCGTTTAATTAAAAATTTTTATCACTGGATTTTATGTCTGTTTTTTTTTTTGCAACCAGAAGCACAAAAACAGCAACATTAACGTGGGCGTCAAATGTTTAATTAAAAGGACACAATAGCGCATCCTTCTAGTGCGTGTGTATGTGTGTGTGCAGCAAAATTTATTTTCTGTTTTATGCATCAATTAACTTACAAAAACAACAACAAATTATGTTTGTTAAAACACTTTTGGTACAATTTGTGTTGATGCTGCTTTTGTTGATAACTTTGCAATTTTGATGCCCTACAATCACAATCAGGTGTATTCAGTTCATGTTTAAGTAAAATGATTTTGTTTAAAAATAAAGTTCCATATATACTAGACACATTTTGACAGTCTCGGGTTTTCGGAATTTACAAAACTTAAAATTAAATTTTTCGACAAATTGGGAGCACATAAGTAATTTGAGCGATTTAAAGCTCTTTAAATTTAGTAACTCAATTTTTATTAAATACAAAATCACTTTCATTAACGACACAATATCTGTTTCTGCATTACATTGCGTCAAGTCAATGTATTACTCCAACCTTGCGATACTCCAAAAGCTTGTGTTCTCATACTAGAGCAGTGGTGGGCATTGAAATCTAACAAAAGGGCTAAGCAATAACATCAAGCAGCAACAAACAAAATTTTTAAGTTTTTTTGCTGTCATTTCTAAATTCGCCAACAGCACAAAAAAAAACCCAAATTGCACTACAAACAAAAATAATTGATACATTCTTCAAGACACAATGCGGCGCCCTCGCTTATGCCTTTGTGTATTGTTTTTGTTTTCATTTGAATTCAAGACATAGCTGTGCCTCGTTTGCGTTGAAATTCTGCGAATTTTTTTTTCGCTTGTTGGTGCGTCGAATTACGGTGCGGGCGATGAGGGCGGATAGGGACACTACGTGCCCACCACTGCTTTAGAGAGAAAAATGACGATCTCTTTTTTCGAAATGTTACTAATAGTCGAGAGCCGACTTTTCGACACCAAATTAAGCCCACTTGACACTAAACGATAGAATAAATATTTACCACTCAGTCTTCTTCTGCACAAGTGTGGGCCAAGTGAACTGGTATGAGACCCACCACGGATATATCGTTCCTAAATTGACTCGACAGTCGATAAAATCGATGCTCGATGACAGAGGTGATTGCAAAATATTAAAATGAAGTGACCTCTGCTGTTAACAACTTAATGAATTTCATCACAATCGAATCGTTAAATCCATTAAAGATATTTTCAAAAGATTAATTGTTTTGACCTCATACCCCCTACTGCGTAATTTTCCAAACAAAAATTACCTAATGTTAATCCTTTTTAAAATCGGATCAGTAAGAACTTTTGACCAGGCTTTTAATTTGAAAAATTCAGTCGTATGACAATGAACGATCAAAGAGTGAAGATGCTTAAGATTGTTTAGATTTTGGGCGTCTTACGTAAACGTTTGCGCGCAAAATATGGTCAGAATAAACTGTGAAGAAACTATTAACAAAATTCAGGAAGACTGGATCAATTTGTGACCTTAGACAATCTGGCCGTCTTTCAACAAGTCGATCAACAAAAAAAAATCGAAGCAGTTCGCGAGAATGTTGTCTAGAATCCAGTAACATGAAGTCGGCACCATGGTTAAGAATTGGATATTTTGAGGAGCGCTCTACAGCGTATTCTCCCGAATGATTTGCATCCGTTCTTTGAATAGAAACCACAAGTGTATACTGATTCCTCGAACAAAATTATCTTCTTCGATGAGTCTCATCTTGAAGACTTCGTTAATCGTCAAAATTGTCACATTTTCGGTTCAAAAAATCCACATTAGATTGTTGAGAAACAAATGCATCTACAAATTATCTCTTTTTGGTGCAGATTTCGGGCTGGAGGCATCATTGAAACATGCTTCTTCGAAAGACTGGTTAGACAATAGCAGTTAATGGTGATCTCTATTGAGACATGATGTTCTAGTTTTGTGTGTCTAAATTAATCTAAATGTGGGTAACATGATTTCAACAAGACGGTGCCACATGTCAAACACCCCGAGAAACAATACATTTACTTCATAAGTCATTTCCTAATTGTGTAATATCCCGATTTTGGTGAACAGAATTGGTCGCCGAAATCAGGTGATTCAATGCCGTTGGTAAAATATCTAATCAAATCCTAATATGCTATACATAACCCTATACTGTACTGTGCAGTATAGCAAAACCTTTTCTATTTTTAGATTCCAAAACTGCAGACTGCTTTTTAGGTAAATCGATAGTTTCTTGCTTCTAGTCAAGTTCCCCCTGAATGCGGCTACCATGAATTGAAATATAGTAACAAGCTACATGTTACAACAATTTTCAAATTCAACAACGTTTTGAAAACACGAACTACAAGCATATTCCTTTAATATCGTGTACACCTGAAAGTTCATAGTTTCGTGTACACGCGTATTTTTTAAGATTCATGTAACATGTCAAATCTGCCATGAACTCACTACCATGAATTCGAAATCCAAAACCTCAAGTCTGAAATATGAATTACACAAGGTTCCTGTACCGTGATATTGCTTAAGTTCATGTACATTTGTATTTTCTTAAGTACGTATAACACTTGTCTAACACGACAACGATTTTTATTTATAAGAACTGCCTTAAAATGGATTAGATGAATCTCAAATGAGATGGAATTTTGGGTATGTTTTTAAAAATTCCCATAAATGGGGTTTCGACACATCTTTCTGTTAAGAAAATGTGGAAAGTTGATATCGGACACCACTAGAAGAGGAACTCGGAAGGGAAAGTTTCCGGAAGATTTTCGAAAAGAAACTGTTTTGTAATAAGATGTTTTGAAAAGGAAGATCGAAAATGATATGAAAGTCTATAAGAGAGGCCTCAGTTCCTTGAAATGAACGTTTAAGGCCCTTTAAGGGAAACAGTTTGTTTCACCAATCTATGGAGAAAGTTTTAAAATTGTTCTTGGACAACATTAATTCCGGAGCCCCTAGTCAAATTCAAACTCAATTTTCGAGTAGGAAATGGTCACCAATAAAATTCCCAATTCGTATTTAGAAAAAATGTATAATTTACTTTAAACTAAAAAAGTAAAACGAACTTTTAAATCATAAGGGTCACAATATTTGCCACCCTATACTTAAACTTTTTAATTTGTTTATGTGAACTATTGTTTGGTAGGCGAACTGGGAATCTGCGGAATAGTAGTGAAATTTTTGAAAAATCAATTTTTGAGAAATCGATAAATTTGCATTCCGATTTTTTTTATATTATTCAATCATTTTAAACTTATCTTTGGTGGCCTGAATAGATTTACAAAGATTGCTATATTTATTATGTAACTCGAAGAATTTTTTATCAATCACGGAGATTTGCTCAAAACTATCAGGGTCTCCGGTAAAAACTTGTACGATTTGTATTTCATTTCACAGGTCATACAGTCAAATTATTAGTTTCGTTTCTTCAAATATTTTCATCACAATTGCACACATAAATCAAAGAGATAAAATCAAATTATAACAAAAACTCTGCTGCTGCAAGTAATGACACAACAAGGACTTAGAGTTCGGCTGGCAAATGCAAAAAAAAAGTTCTAAGCGCACAAAAAACGCACGCGTGGCCAAACCTTAATGTCTTCCTTTTTTTTTTAGTGTCCTTGCAACTGGATGTTGTATGTGCGAGGAGCGTGCAATCGCAAGATTTATGTGCGAAAAATCGTGCAAGGACATAAATCTTATTTATGGACCCAAGTTTTTTTTCTTGCTTCTACTGACAATTTCCTTTGTTTTCTCAAGCTCGTGCTGGCACTCTCCACCCCACTGTGTTTTTTCTGCTACTTGATGCACTCGGGTGCATAATTTTGAGCTTCTCTTTGATTTATGCAGATGTGCGAAATTTCAGTTAGCAAAAAAAAACAATATTTCAACATAAATAACTCGTAAACACTTTTACTGATATTTTTAATCGTTTCACACTTGCACATTTTATTTGGTGACGATGCCGTAAACAACACTTTAAAAATAAAACAAATAATAAAAATTAATTGAATGACAAACAGCAAGATAAAAGTCAGCAAACGACCCCAGAACAACTTGCATGAATAATAGAAATCCCCCCGCCCGCCGCCGTCACCCAAACACAAAATTCGGATATTAAATTTTCAAAATTCAACATGAGCGCGCACATTGAATCCGGAATACGCGACGGACGATGCAGCCCGCCCACTTTCGCTACGTTTGGCGTGAGTGTCTTCATCATCATCGTTTGACCGTCATCTGTTCGGGCTCTTCATCTGCTGTTTTGCTCTTAGAACTCTTAAGACAAAAACCAAATAATTCAATGACCTTCTTCTGTTTATAGCTTGGAGAAATTTAACCGATATCTGCATGCTGATTTTATCATGAGGAGCGTTGATGGAAATCGGGCGAATTCCCATTAAAAATGAATTTAGCAAATTTCCATTTTCTTTTTTTTTTGTTTTTTTTTTCTGTTGGGTTTCTTTCAATTTATTTGTACAGTTCAATGTGTGTTTACTTACCAATTTTCAGCAAACAGCTGCTGGGAATTTATTTTTTGCTAAAAAGAGAAAAACAAAATAAACAATGAAACAAATGAATGATTTGCTTAAATATAAAATGCTTGTCAAAGATACACTCTCGTGTGTTCAACATTTTAAGTTTTATGCTTAAAGTTGAATGAAAACATCTTATTTCGGTTGTTAGAATTTAGAGTGTTTTGCAATGGCGGAAGTACTAATGTTGTAGCATGAGTTTAGATCTCGTCTTTAGCGGCGGATCCAAAGGATAAACTATTGGGGCTAAAGTCCCCCGTGCCGAAAAGTTACACAAAATATTGATAAGAAATGATTTGTGACGTCAAACTATTGAAGAGATTATAGAACTTTTTTGACTCAAGGTCTATGCCATTGCAAATTCAACTTCGTAAAAATGGGTGTTACCTGAACTGGGTTTGCTCAAGGTAGCACTATTTGTACAGATCTGTAATCGGAGTTCGATACTAGAGTTCTAGAAGCACAGATTTGTACATAAAAGTTTAGAAAATCTTAAAAAAATGACAGTGCTGACAGACTCTTATAGAAACAAACTACATATAGCTAACTTAATACATGACTCACAAACAATTTTGATTTTCGAGAACACTATGTCGAATTACTCCAAGGCGCTTCATTATACTGCACTGACAGAATTTTTCCATTCGCAATTTTCTGCGAAATTCATTACGACTTACAATATTTTCCACAAAACATCGGCTGTCGAATTGGATTGGATTTCTTAAAAAATGTGAATTTCCCTAACTTCAAGTATTCCAGATTCAACTCACAAGATGTTGAGGAAAATTTAGAAATTTCCGAAAACTTTTTGTAGAACAATAAAATTTCTGATCGAGGATAGCATTTGTGATAGCCTTGAATGTAACTTTGGTTGATTTCGATGAGATCAATCAATATTATCCATTAACACAATACATTTCCGTTTTAAAAATATTAATACAAAAAAACCAAAAACATAAATGTCAGAAACGCTAATCGACAGCCTAGGGCAAACTTAGACACGACCCTGCTAGTCGATACATCAGGGAATTTCATCATAAAATGATAACAACAACAATAGCTACATTATTCGTCACTTTATTTAAAAAAAAAAACGGCGGGTTGCACTCCGGGAGTGCCGACAGAAGTGAAAACAAATCGTTTAATGGCAAGTTAATGTGTTAGTTCGTATGTGTGCGTTTTCTTTTTATATGGCAATGCAATGGAAGACAAAAACGGAATATGTATTCAAATTTTACTCTCGCTCTCATTCTCAATTTGTCAACGCAACAACGCGGAATTTGAAAGAAAGAAACATGTAAAGCCTAAACCAAAATAGAAGAGACAAGACATAACGAGTAAGTTCGAGTGTATGTAAACCAACGTTGATAGCCAAAATGAACCTACGTAATTGATCGAAAGTGAACGAAACATTTTGACAAGACGTAAGAGTTCCGTAAGAACCGAACTTCAGAACGTTGCTACTCGTCATAACAGTTTTTTTCGGTTCGTTGGCTAGCGTAACATTTTGGGTTAAATGTCAAAACAGACGAAACGAGTGCAAACGTTCGTTCAATTGCTACCGTTTCGTCACGTCAATTTTGGTTAAGGCTTAAGCATAACAATCGTTGAATGAGAATGGAATGAGTCAGTTAGTGTGTCTGCTTTGCTTTTTGTCTTCCAATTGGAATATTTATTTAAAAGAAACAATAGAATATTCACGATTTTTTGCTTGAAAGGTTGGCCCTTATAGTTAGAGAGACGGCGACAAAAATGCTTTGGAATTCCAAACGGATGAGACGCGTGTTTTTGTAAAGTTCGAGTCTATTTCTCGAAATCCGACTTGTCGAGTAGGGCTCCGACGTTCGACAATGAGCGGCAATAGCGTTTTGTTCAGATTTGCCCGAGCGATTTCAAGAAACCTTTCTCAAACGGTTGAACAACCTCCCAATTACTGGAAGAATATTTTCATACGAGTTGATCCTTGCAAAGAGGAGTCACAAAAAAAATAAAAAAAGTGAAAAAGGGAAAAAAAATTTGCTCATTTGAATTTGAAATTTGGCAGTGGGGTAGAGTCTGAGAATATGTTAAAAAAAATTGTTTTGCTCTAAGTATCGCCGTCGTCTTTTTTTTTTTTAATTTCGGAGTTTGGGTCTGTTTTATTGTACTGGAAGTTACGGCACATGATCTTTTTTAAAAGGAAAAAATTAATGTGCGAAAAAATCTATTTAGAGTAATTTTTTATCAAAAGACTTAAAGTTTCTTATTCAATTTTCCATAGTTTTGGAAATAATTCGTTTCAAAAAATTTTCACTTATTTGAAAACAAAACAAAACCCGCAGTTATTTAAAGAATTAACTATAGGAAATGGGATAAAATACTTTTATTCTATTTTGCTTGAAAATACCTTAATTTTATAAAAAAAAATTATTTTATTTATAAAAATGTTTCTCAAAATATCTTCGATATAACACCTTTTTCATTATATTGATATTTTTCATATGTTATTCTCCAAACAACCATAAAAATGTATTTGCTTTCAAATCGAAAATTCCGATAGAACTTCGGTAAATCTGAATTTCTTATTGAAAGTGCGCTCCAGTCTAATTGCATAAATCATTTATATTGTATGAATCATGACACGATTAGACTGGTCTGCGCCTTCAATAAAAAAAATTCAGATGTTCCAAAGTAAAATACCCTTTGTTTAATGTTTTCCATGTTTGATATTTTGAGTCGCTGAACACGATGATAGCACTAATTTGGCAAAAGAGTTTATGTGTCTTTTTTGTGTTATTCAAAAATTAAAAATAATAAAATAGTTTCGGCCTAAGAACTAGTGGAAACTAAATTTTATTTTTTATTTTATGGACTTCAAAAGAATTTATTGACAATAAAGTTCACATAGAAAGCAATAAAAAAAGTATTATTTTTGTTGTGTTATTCAACGTTTTTGAAGGAAATAAATCAAAAAAAAAAAAACTTTTCGGTCACAAAAGAGTGATAAATATTTTTTTTTATTTTATTTTTTGTTCAAACTAAGGTCCCATTCGAACAGATTTTCAAAGTTTTACTGTCCGCATTGTCCGATATTTTTGTGGTTCAACTTTATTTATTAAAATCAATTCAGTTGCTATGGTGCTATGAAAATTTATTTGTTACATCTCTACCATTGTACTTGTATTTTCGTTCAAAAATGTCGGAAAAATTTCCAATAAGTGCCACCAATAACGTTATTTTCATTACCATACTCTTAAGAGAAATTTGGCTTAAAAATGGAGAAAGGTGGGTGGTTCTCAAAAAAATGCTAACTTCGCCTCAGATGGCAAACCTCAATCACTTCAAATTTAAGTACTAGTGGTGTAAAGACCCCACCGACAGGCCTGGATTAACCTTACAGGCAGAGTAGGCACATGCCCAGGCCGGTAAGATTTAAAGGGCGGCAAACATTGGCGGAAACATGTGTTTTTCGTTCAGCAACGAGGACCTTTTTTTTTTTTTTGCTCATCAAAAATATAAACATAAAAGAAAAAAAAATGTTAAAGTTAGGGGCGGCAAATTTCTGAATCCGGCCCTGCCTACCGTTCTTAAAAAGCTATTAGAAAACAACGACGAAGTACTGGCTTACTAATCGTAATACCATGGTAATACTGTTTCAAAAACGCTGTTGGACTGTGTATTTAATGGCACAGGATGCATTTAAATTTATCATTTATCACAGTTTACATTGTGGAATTTTTTTTTCTTTTTTTGTTTTATTTTGTTACATTTGAAAACAACAGGAAATAGAATAAAATGTATGTATGTTTGCTTGGCACACATGTAAAATTAAAACCAAAGGAAGTACAGAGATCAAAACTATCCAAAGAAAACGTAAAAGCGGAAAAAATAACCGTTGCTGACGAAAAGCCAACAAAAAGTCAATACGAACGTGTTAATCGAATTTCAGCTCGGTATGCTGTAGTTCAGGAAAATTCTATAGTCAGTCGATAACAAAGGATGTAACGTCAGCGGAAAATGCTGTAAAAAAAGGGAAAACGATGGGATGCAATCGCAAGGCACATAGGATTGTGGACTGTTATTCGAAAAAATGTTAGTGAAAAAATCTCCACAGATACAAAAGCACACAAATTGCACCATTAGTGGAATAGTGAAGGAACTGCAAAACAATTCCAAGTAATATAATATTGACTATATGTGTATGGCTTCCCGGTCTAATGTCTTAAGTTCAAAACCGATGATTTTAGTAAAACGCGCTTTGTAGTAGTTTTTTGATTAGAAGAAGCTTTTGGATCTTAACAATGGGTACACAATATTTGCACACAATTATTTCCACCTAATATTTAATGTACTATATCTCTTTTTAATGAAAATTGTTTCCACTTTACAGAAAGAAAGGTAATTTTGAAGGTCTTATACGGAAATACTAAATCTTTTAAGAACTGTTCATACGTTCACTTTTATCAAAAAAATTGCTAAGAAATAACTCGTCATCCACGTAAAGTATCATACTTTTTGTATTACTAAAGATCATTGAAAAATTAAGCTTAATTTCCATGTGATCTTTCTTGAACTTATCTTATCAAATATCAGTGAGGACACCACATGCTATAAAGATAGCAAATGTATGCTACTCACTCTTGCATTCTTCAAGCGCATTAGGTTATGCTCGCATGCTTTTTCTTTCTTACAAAAATTTGGTTTGATATCCCTGATATGGGATCAAGAAAGATAGCATAGAAATTAGGCTTTACTATCTTGCCCTTATCTCAGAAATTAGCTATTGAGTTTTAATAAAAGTTGTTCGACTTTTGCAATGTTTTCCATACCAAGCGAACTTTTTCGATGTTATTTGATACGGTTGAACTAATGCAGACAATTTCGATGTTTGTCAAAATTACTCAATGGTTTTTGGACTTTTAATCAATTTTTCCGAAATTTTCCAATGGACACTATTATTTAATACATATTGCCTCATGGAATTCTTTAATATTCTCAAATATTTTTTGACTTTTTGACCTCTAATATTAGTCCATATTAAGTTGAACTTTCTTGATCTACTGATATCACAGAGGATATCAAATGCTATGAAAATAGCACATGTATGCCTATTCACTCGCATGCTTTTTCTTTCTTACAAAAATTTGATAGCAGAAGTTCAAGAAAGATAACATGAAAACTAGGTATTATACTCCACTTTTTTCAATAATATTTGCAATAATTTTCGTTTTTCGCCATAATTTTTTAATATAAAAACTAAACTGTTTTTGAATAGTGATTTTCTGAAATCACATAATCTTATTAAAATCTAAAATTAATAGATTTATTTAATGAAGAAAGATAGATAGTTCCCATCTACCTCACTCAATCTACTAAATTTTTCGACATTTATTGAATTTTCGTATTTAATAGTTTAGGACTTTCGATACCATTCCATACTTGTTGATATTAATTGACTTTATTCGACATTTTTTAACTTTAATCGACTTTTTTTAACTTTAATCGACAAATTTCAACTTTAATTGACTATTTCGATGCTTTTCTAAACTATCGATTTTTTCAAAATTTTTCGATACGCTTTCGATACTTTTCAAAACTATTTAATACTTTTCGACATTGTCGATACTTTTCAAACTTAATCAATACCTTTTGGAATTACTAAATGAACATCACGCCTCAAATACTTGCACTATTCCACTTTTTCCTTTATTTTGTTTGTGACAATTGTCACGCCTGTCCCTTTTACTTTTGATTCAAAGGAAGTTTGCAGAAACTAGCATACTCGCACCAAATATTGTTATAATTGCCACAGAAACTTAGAGCCATAAATATTTTCCATTACTTTTGGGGTATTTATGATCATAAATATTGTAGAAGAAACATCAAACCCAACAAATCTTCTAGACTAGATGGCATTTTGGCTAAACTTTTGCACTCAAGTTATTAGTTCCCCGATTTAAATTGAAGAAAATCATATGCTGTGTTTATTCTCGAAGAAAAGAAAGTCTCTCATGTCTATCATTAGGGGCCGACCATGAAATACGTGAGGTGCTTTTTTGAAAATTCGGACCCTAGCCCCTTCCCTTTGGGGGGACCTCGACCCTCCCTTCCGTGAGACTATAATAATGTATACTTATACTCTCTGCACTAAAAAGTTGACGTGAGACTTTCATTGACTCTCCCTCCCCTTGGTGAGATTTTGCCGGACCCCCGCCTCCCCATTTTGACTTAGGTAATTAATGGATTTCCCCTTACTTCTTCTCAAAATGTCTTTTTGCAGCAGTCGCGCTTTTCTGTTCTTTTCGCTATGCATGCAATAGTTGTAACTCCCTTTATCGGATTATCGCGACATAATAAAGGTTTAAAATAATTATTCACCTTAAGAATTGAACTCGTCACTTCTGCCCCACAGCCCTCTTGAGCTTAGCAAAATTTTACATTGATGTTGTGATTGGAAATTGTTCGGATGTGGAAGTGAGACCGCAGGAACCCTTTGCAAAACCAAAAAGGTCGAAGTGCTAAAATAAGCTTGATTGTCTCATTCTATTTTGAAAGACTTTTTTTATGCTTTTGCTTTTTTGTACAGAAGCAAAGTGCAACAAGGGCTTCTTTGACATTTTGCTTTAACATTTGGCTTCATATTTAGGTATAATATAAGTATTTTTCAAGAGCTCTTTCACTTTGTCTTTGTTGTTTTAAAAGTGCGATGGACACATAGTTAAATCAATAGAAGCAATGTAGCACAGAAATAGCAAGGATATGACAGGTAAAAATAGTTTGTATAACAACATTGAAACATAGAAAAATAAAATGGCATTAAATTGATACCAAAATGTTCAATGGTCGTTAACGATTGAAATGCAGCTGACATTTAATACAAAATTCGTACAACGTGAAAAAACACAATTGATATGCACACAATGTGTTGACATTTTGTTCATGTTCCAATTAAGAATGCTCAAGGGAACGCATGTTAAAATGTTAAAACTTTAATGTTAAATTCAACAATAGAGACACATGCAGTCATAAATTGAAAAAACCGAATTATGTAAAACATTTAATGCTGTTCAAATATATGAAAATATATGGAATATGCTTTGCATTTATTGTACCTACTTCCATAAATGTGCTGAAGAATTTTACAAAATTATGATCTCGGAAATCAACAAATGTCGAATAGTCAAAAAAAGACCAAACTGTACCGAAAATCAGAAAACGCTTAGCTACTACAGCTACTAGCCTTCTTAGCTACTTAACATATTTGTATGAAAAAATAAAAGACTGTTGTACCAAGTGAATGGGATTGACTTTGACCTGGCCAAACCCGGAATTTCATGTTAAAGAGAGTTGAAAAATTTCTTAAATAACAGGGAATTATATGATCCTTGTGACATGGACGATTTTTGTCTAAGGTCATCAAGTTTTTCCTACACAAAAATTAAAGTTTTCTTCATTTTATCATGTTCTGTTTTAATATTGTTTAATTCCGTAAGAAATACAACATTGTACAGCTCTGTGAGTTTTAACTCAAAGAAAAAAAAATCACTTTATATTCAACATATGCTTGCAATTTTTATAATTTTTAATATTAATTTGTTTACACGAAACTTATATGAAAAATCAAACATAATTTTATATAAAAGAAAATCTGTGGTCGCATTCCGAGTAGGCGTGGATCCCGATTATTATCATCACATTAAAATATGTGCTATAACCATAACAAAAAAAAGTAGGAAGCATCCAAAACATCACATCAAAATTTTGTTAAGAAAAAAAAATTTTTTATTGCAAAAATAAACTCAATATTGAGGCACGTTTTATGCCGCTGTTTTCAGCGTATCTCAAAATTCATGCCACTCAAAATTTTAGCAAATCTTCCAAAGCTTTTAGCTGATGTGCAAAAAACAAAAAAAAACATCACACTGTTGGTTGCAATTTAGAATTTTAATGCAGCCTGAGATGTTATTTTTGCTGCACTGAGTCAGGTGGTTTCTTGAGGTTAATTTTAGTAACAAAATAGAAACAAAAAAAAAACATTCATTTATAGCACATGTTTTTGTTTTTGTTGTTGTTATAGTCGGATGTGTTGGCATCTATTTTTGGACTATGTTATAAATAAATACATTGAAATAAAACTGCTAAAATATGCCAACGTATTTTAGTTTTGTTTTTTGTGTTTATTTTTATGCAGCTAATGTACGCATCGTGTTTTACGGCTTTTTTCCAATTTCTGTTTATGCATTCGGAATTCCACACACCTTTTCTATAAAAAAACACGTGTGCCCAAAACACGAATTACACGTGAATAAAATTGAAAATGGATTTCGGACATTATTAGTCCTTCATTCCAAAGAGCTTGAAATAGTTTTCTATAACTACAGAGAAAACGATTTGTTTAAATATAACAATTATACTCGTGTATTTCATATATGAGTCATTCCAGGTGAAAACGTCTAATCGGTAAGGTTGGCTTACCCAGCCAACAGACAAGACCCCTTACATCTCCATATACAAATCAGACAGCAAACAGACAGACTGCCTACAACTTTATATACAATGCAGGCAGTCAGCAAGCGGACTGCCTACAACTCTATATACAAAGCAGGCAGTTAGCAAGCGGACTGCCGACAACTCTATATACAAAGCAGGCAGTCAGCAAGCGGACTGCCTACAGCACCCAGTTTGTATCCAACAGTCGCGACACTGGAGCCAGTTATAAATCACAAAAAATCATGTATTTTCAGCACCGTGTAATTTTCGCGTTTACAGATTGTGTGAATTTATATTCTTTGCACAAATACTACCATCTCTTAGCTTTAAGATGCCATCTCAAATGTGTCTATATCTTAAACAGAAAAATTTTACAGCTAAAAATATTGAAGCCTAAAAATTACGTTTTTCATATGCTTCAATTCGGCCAGGCGGGGACTGACGCATCCGAAAATGAAATGCCCTTCGATTTTCGTCTTTGGGACCCTAACGAAGATTCTCACAAAGTCTGAGCAAAATTCAAAGTAGTGCAGCAACGAAATTTCCATTTTTTAGACGTTTTCATCTGGAATGACTCATATAGCAATCAAATATTTATTTAAGTCAAACATATTGCGTTTGGATCAAATATTGGAATATGTTGGTTGAAATAATTTATGTTTGACTCAATCAAATACTTAATTGCTTCATATCGAATATGGTCAGAAACTTCATCTTAAAACCGGGAGCGTGGTAGGAACTAAAAAATCTTTGAAACAGGTAGGAATTGCATGATGTTTTTGTGAAATTAACTTTATTTTTTTTTATTGAGAAAAAAAGTTCCCCATCTTTTTTCCCAAAATTTTAACGGCTTACCAGTCTACGTATATTTAATTTTAATGTTGCAGACCGAGAAACTGAAAAGGTCATCACGTTTTTCGCATTCAAAAAAAAAAATAATTTTCCTCTTTGTGAAGGCCAGGAATTGTTTCTATAAGACTTAGTAATGCTGTCCGTAGTCGCTCCACCATGATTGGTGAAAAAAATCAAATGGTGAACAAAAAATGTTTTAGAACTCAATCCGGTTTCTTCCAGGGTCTAGGGAGATTTCCAAGCTTTCCTTATCGATTAATGCAAAAAACTTGTACGAAAATAGGTTAAAAATTGGCTTCCGAAACCATACTCACCGATAATAAAAATAAAACATTTTTAAGTATTTTGATAGACCGGGCACAATATACAAGTTCGTGTGGGAAAACACATTGTTTGTGTAAAATATATGTAACATAGAGAAAATTGTTTATTTGTATAAATCGAGATTTGGTTATTATTAACAAATTCTATATTTGATATAGGCGATATAAATTTTTGATTCAACATGCCGGACATTCGAAAAATTCGCATATTATTATATTAAATTTATTATACATTTGGTAATATTTACCTTACATTATTTGGTCAATCATGCATTTGTTAAATATCACCAAATAATTACATTGTTGCAAATATTTATACTATTTTGTAGCTAACGTTTACATTTATTAATATCGATTTAGGTAACAACTGATGAGCAGAAAACCGATATTTAAAGAATTCGATTCATAAATAAATCGACATTTTCCCATATCGTGCATTTATGTATTTGAAGCAAGCCTTTTTTTTCTCAGTGTGAACTGTAGTACATACAAGTGCACTAGAACTTAAACAAACTACTGGTATGTATGTAGTTAATCATATGAGAGATTCACCAAAGGTAACTTGTATCTCAGGATCCTCGTCATCGAAGCTTTGTGTCACTAAATATCTGCGTGAAAATCGATGCGTTTGCGGTTTATCCAACCTTCGTCATCCGGGATCAGAGGGAATGTTTATCTCCCATTCTCCGTTTTCTTTCATCTATGTTGTTCCATATCTGGATGTTGCCCCGTTCAGCCTGCAAGGTTTGATTGCAACAAAACGGTTTGCTTTTGAAGTTCGCTTTTTTTCAGTAAAAACATTTTGATTTTCTCAATTTTGCTATCACTCTATTTTTCAAAGTAAACAATTTACCCTCAGAACATCTAAAGGTGCCCACTAATGTCGCAATTTCGCACTGTTTGGCTGTGTAAGTAATTCTACCAGTCATAATGCACCATTTGTTAATCGTCCCCGCACGTTTGTTGCAAAGTCGTATCATCAATGGGAACCTTAATTCGTAGCAAATTTCTTTTTATCGTATTATAGTTGCAAATATTTTGCACCCTACTGTACGAATACATTTGACTTTTAAGGAAAAACTTGCATCACATTTAAGGAAACACGAATTCATTTAAGCTTTTGAATGCTGGACAGCACCCTGAATTATTCGTTTCTTACATTCTCTATCATGAATTGTTAAAGTTAAGCGGCACTCACACCATGGTCCGGTTTTTATCGCTGCCTTTGTGTTTGCCTGTGGATTTGAAAATAATTTATTTATAGAATTCACCAGTGTACGTCCAAGGATAACGCTTTATTTTTGCAACTAATTACAGGGGCGTTACTCTTGCATAGTTTTTTTTTATAAATTAAATTGAAACAACTTTTTAAAGTATTTTGTTTTAATTTATTTTTCTTAGCTTTAAAACGCCATTGCGCACAAAGCAAATATTTGCTGTGTGCACCTGAAACTGAGACATAAATGTCCTTCCCAAATTATAAAAAAGTTTCAACGTCATCTCTGTCCTCTCTGCTGCATGACACCAACAAGAAAGGCAGTAACATCTCGCTCTCTCTTTCTCTCCCTTTGCTACTGTTGCCATTTGGTATATGAGTTTATTCGGTATTCGTATTTTCCCAAGGCATAATTAATCACGCTCTACATGGGAAATTCTATTTTCCTTACAACAACAGCAACAAACAATTCCCCAAATATATATCTTCATTTCCCTATTTATTGTGTTGTTGTTTTTATTTTTATTTTCGAATAGAAATATCTTCAAGTGGCTAATGTGAACAACAGAAAATGGAACCTACTTACTTTGATATTTATGTACGTACGTACGTACCTTGTATCTTCCTTAGAGAACAAAAACAACAATTTTATGTTTCATACAATATTTATAAGTGGTATGTCTAACGGTAGCTTATGTAGGATTGGTAAAACACGGCAAAGAGATAGTACACATAAACCCACCAGCACTTTCATGTGAAACAAAATACAGAATTTAAAATCGTTTTCATTCTTGTGAATTATAAATTGCGGATTTGTTTAAGTTGCTTCGGTGGTTGCCCATGTATGCCATCATTGAGAAAGCCCCATAATATATTGTGCTAATAAATTACTAGAAAATTGCTCGAAAAAGGCAGATCTACGCAGATTAACTTGTATATTGTAGATGAAAAGTTTCGCTAATGTTGCCATTTAGCAACGTGGTGCGCAGACATATATTTTAAGTACTTCTTCCTGTTCAAAAAGTCTCATATAATTTACAGCTGAAAAAATTGTTCCTTTTCTTAAGGTGAGCCGAATTTTATTGGCGCCACCAGTCGATAAATTACCAAAAAAAAGGGGTAGTGCTTATGAGCATATTTTCATAAGCATAAGCAACTGATCTAATCAGAACAGAAAAATTTTCAATGGATATTTATGATATATTATATCTCAAAATAAACAAAAAAGAAAAATTATCTTAAGCTATGTAGATTTTCCTCTTTCATTTGACACCTAGATATATACATATATCTAATCATGGGGAGAGTTCAGGACTTAAAATTTTCTTTGAAAATAGACTTTGAAATCTATTATAAAATAATTCATGGAAAAATCTATATGCACGGGAAACTGAAGGTTAAATGCAGTTAAACTGCGTTCTTAGATCTTTCCTAAAACTTTAGAAGTATTTTAAGAGGTCTATAAAATTTTCAATTAACATTCTTCAAACTCATTTGACAAGGTTACACTTTGTGATGGTTACACAAAATTAATTAAATATGCTAAACACCAATGATCAATGTGCCCCCCTCCCCCTAGTGATTTGGGTGCATAACGAAAAAGGCAAGAATTTTTTTTTTTTTGTAAAATTTAGTAGTTAAAGCGTTACATTGCACATTAAACATTTGATATTTTATTATGCAATGAACTGTGTTTAATGTGCAATTTAATACTATGGTGTATTTTATTCGAAGATGCGAATTAAGATAACTTGAAAACTTGTCAACCAAACTTTTAAAAATTGTATAAGAAACATTTTGAAAAAATGAGTTCTACAACTCATATCAGCTAAAGCCTCTACAAGTTTGTAGCGTACAAGATTATAAGAAATGGTTTCCTCTTTTATTATGATATTCTTAGTGCCTTTCAACTGATGTATTTTGAATATTTATATACAGCGTGGACCAACTAGTGTTCTCTTTTTAAATCATAGATTATTTTGACATTCACAACTTTTTCCCACTCGAAATGTTCTCAGAAAGTCATATAGTAAAATACATTCGCAGTACGAAGTGAATCGATTTACGCTGGTTCAACGTTGGGAAATATAGAAAACTTATTTCCAAAATTTTGCTCGAAAAATCTCGAAAAATACGATAATAAGAAAAATTGTCGCATTTGGGGCTCGGAAAATTTGTCAGGAAACCAACGCATTCTCTGAGGGCGGCAGTTTGATGCGGATGTATGGTGATTGGCTAATTTTTTTCGAAATATTGCTGGAAACGCCGTTTCGGACGATAACCGATGAGATGTGGACAGATGTCAGTGTATGGACTTGAACGACCTTCTATTTTAACAGGATTTGCACACTAATATCTAGCCTCCTCAGAGCTAGAATTTGATGCCGTTGTACATCTTTTTTTTGTGGAGTACCGGGAAAGATCGTTGTTATGCAAGGAGTCCGCAAACGATTTTTTTGTTGAGCAGTGTAATATGTAGCTGTGTGCATTTTGTTGCATTTTATTGCGTTTCAACTCCATTAAAATATATAAAAAGCAGTGATTTTATTTGTTCCGATACAGTACTTTGAGTTCACTTAAAAGAGTAATACCAACGTTAATTTCAACGCAGGTAAGAAATTATTAATTATTTGCTTGCAATACCAAAAAAGGATTTTTTAAAGAAATAGTGTTTCCTGTAATAAGTTCTAAATATTTCAAAAATTGTATACAGCACTTATAAAATTCCTCATAAAATGGAAATGAAAACATAAATGATTATCTAAATTTTGTGAATTTTATTATCAATTTAACTAAGAAATACCTGTTATACAGTAAGACATGGTGGTGGCAGAGTGCTGCTGTGGGGGTGCATGGCAGCAAATGGGGTTAGAAGTATACAATTTATTAATAGGAAAATGGACCACTTGCACTACATCGACATTCCCCAAAAAAATTCAGAGTCTTGCGGCAAAAAAATTGGGTCTTTCAGGACGTCATTACTTTCAGCAAGATTACGATCCAAAACGAATTGCACATAATACGAAGCTATGGATCCCTTAAAACACTCCAAATATTTTGTAAACTCCTCCCCAGTCCCCTGATATAAGCCCCTTAGAACATTTGTCGGCCGATTTGGAAAAATCTATGCGTAAGCACCCGATATCATCAATAAATCAACTTAAAAAAAGTCATCCAAGATGAGTCGCCAAACCGCTTGAATGAAGTAATTTGACTCAACGGATATGCTAAAAAATATTAATACTATATAAAACATATTGAAATGAAATTAAATTTACGAATACTTTTTTGAGGTAAAATTTCCTCATTTATTGTTCTTTACCTTGTGTAACGTTGTTGTTGTTTTCTCTTTTATTTATTCTTTTTGAAAAACGTTAAAAACAGAGTTCCTCTAAATAAATTCTGTGAAAATAAATTACATGCAAAATATAAAAAAAAGACTGTTTCTTAAAAAAAAAAAAAAAATTACGAATACTTTTTTGTATGACTGCACAAAATTCGTTTCAATTTGTAAAAAGCGTCTTAAATTGCCACTAAAACAATCTTACTATGAAAGCTATGAATTTTGGAAATTACGCAAGTCGATCACATCCTCAGTGCTCCCTTAAGTGTTGTTTTTTGATGCAGGGAAATCAATATGTCACACAATTTATAAAGGTTGTGGTCGCTCTTTGACATGAAATTGGAAACATATCTTACGAAATTACGTATTTAATGATATTCAAACGAATACATTTATTAATTTGTAGAAAATATATTTAAAAATCTACCAAAGTATTGCAAAATCTTGCTAATTGATATTTGTTTTGTAAAATTTTATTTAGTTCCTCTGAAAAATGGTGCTTAAACTTACACTGAAAATTTTTTGCGTTTTTATTATATTGGAAATGTGTTATGCAAGTCCTAACAAGTCTTGCCAGTTTATTTGCCCGCATATAGAAATATGGCGACCAATCTGCGATGGAAATGGCAAATATTGGAAAAATCGATGTGAATTTGATCATTTTTGGTGCAAAAATCCAGGTAAGCCAATAAAGTAGCCTTACAGTTTTGAAATTTCAGATTCGATACTTTCTCTTCTTGACTCTAGATGCACCCAACAATGAAATGCCATTTCGTATTTGCGAAAATGATAAGACTAAGTGCTGTTCTTTACCTTTTTTCAGTGCCTAAAATATACCTTTGTATTCGATAAAATTTAATTTGTATTAATGAAATATAAATTGTAATTATTAAATGACCAAAAATAAATGATAAAGTGGAGGCAAACTTCAAAGTAGTCTCGTATACTGCACACTAAAACAATAATTTCATGAATGTTTTGGGTTTTGAGCTGGAATGTTCTTTTTGCAGGTCGAGCGTTCTTATTACTTAATTTCTCTGAGAATATGCAAAATAAAGGTTTGTAATTTTCAACACTATTTAGCCAAAGGAGGAAAATGTCCAATGCAAACAAATTGAAAGATAACATTTAAAAGAGTTTTGATCAGTCATCAAGTCGCAAGTAAATATGCAGAGCGATTGACCGATAACAAAAGTTATGTTTTTTTGTTAAAAATAAGCTGCTATCTCAACGAAAGTATCCTAATTTTATTTTATCCAGCGAGCCATATTTGAGTGTTGAAAAACGGTAAGTCGTCACATTGATTGAAGTCGGTTGAGTGCGATAGATGTCGCAGTAATTCGTAGCGCGATCCATGACCATTCATTGGAGCAGATTCGCCTGGGAACCTTCATTGTTTTGATTCTTGCTTGGTCTCTAGCGTGTAGTGATGGATGAAAGCTTCATAAGCGACAGTAATGGGGAATTCCCTCTCGATCTGGGAGTGTTTTTTAGACGTATAGTGGTAAATTTGGTGGGACGAAACTTTTACTAAAGAGCAATTTCCTTTGGATAAAACTTCAGTGGAAATAGCTATGAATGAAAAGTTATATACAATTTTTTGGATTTTGGGCGTGCAAACTACGAATCACCAGAAATCCAGAAATGTATAGGATTTTCAAAATATAAATTTTTTAATGCGCTGAAAACTTATCAGAAGCTCTTTGTATTAAACTAAGATTTGCAAAAAAAAAAAAAGAAAAAAAAAAAAGTTGGTCCCCAATCGATGAGAACCACCAGTGGTGGTCACCGGCTTCCAATGATGCTCGATTTTGATTTATTTTCGAAAATTTTTCTTTCTGCCAATCGATAGGTAGAGTTCAAAAATGGATTTTGGTCATTCCTCAGTCACTTCCTTCCTTCCTGAAAAAATTTACATACGAGACAAACAAATGAGAATCAATCGAGCAACATCGATTTACGGACACGGAAATTTCTGAAATTTGTCCATCAACATTTTATAATTGAGTTTCTTAAAAAAATAAAGTCTGCTATTCAATAGAAAATCACAAATGCGAAGTTCTGTAAGAGATTATCTCTAAAGTTTTTGAGTTGTGTACAATTTTTCTTCAGCTGAACCAAATCGAATCGAATTTCGTACCAGAAATTAAGCAGTAAATTTACACTGATCACCAGATCGGGCCAAACTTGGGTGCACAAGGGGTATTACGAGTATATAGTGTTGGAAAGTGCTATTTAAATAAAAAAAAAATTTTGTATGCAAAAATGGTAATGAGGGTACTAAAAATTGCCGGAACATAAAGTTTGGATTTTGAGCAGAATTTACATATATCTAATATGCACAAAATTCGTTTCAATTTGTTAAAAGCGTCTTAAATTGCCATTAAAACAGTCTTGCATATGAAACCTATGCATTTCTTGAAATTACGCAAATCAAGCACATCCTCTGTCCCTGCTTATCGACGTAAAAAAATTCCTTAAGTGTTGTTTTTTGATGCAGGGAAATCAATGTGTCACACAGTTCGTAAATGGGAAGCATATCTTATGAAATTACGTATTTATTGATATTCAAACCAATACATTCATTAATTTGTAGAAAATATGCGATTTTTATATGGGCTTTTTATTTTAAAAAAATCTGCTAAAATTTTGCAAATTCTTGCTAATTGATATTTAGAAACAATACAATTTTTTTTTTTTTAAAAAAATTAATTTTTTTTTTTTTCAATAAATCCAGTTGCTTAACCAGAGACAATGGGCCATTATTCTCTATTTTATTTAAAGTCTTAAAAATGTAAATTGCAAACTCGTAATTAGAAGCTATTGACTATTGTTTTATTCGCCCTTCCTTCGTTCAGTATTAGTTTTTAGTTTTACTATATTTTACATTGTTTTCTGTTTTTTCGAAAATGACTTTCGTATACTTCGGAAACAAGATTTTTGCTTGTTCTCGTTAGTTGAAATTGAACGATTGTCTGATGTTGATGCTTTATTAAAAATTAAACAATATTCGACATTAAAGTGTATTTTCACACCGAAAATTTGACTTTTTATTTAATAATTGATATTTGTTTTGTAATTTTATTTAGTTCCTCTGAAAAATGGTGCTTAAACTTACACTGAAAATTTTTTGTGTTTTCATTATATTGGAAATGTGTTATGCAAGTGCAAACAAGACTTGCGTGTTTATTTGCCCGAAAATACATGTATGGCGTCCAATCTGCGATGGAAATGGCAAATATTATGGAAATCGATGTCACTTTGATTATTTTTGGTGTGAAAATCCAGGTAAGCCAATAAAGCAACCTTACAGTTTTAAGAATTCAGACTCATTACTTTCTCTTCTTAACTCTAGATGCGCCCAACCGTAAATTGCCATACTTTCTTTGCGAAGATGATAAGACTAAGTGCTGTCTAAAAGATAAAGTATGATTCAATATTATAGGTCATTTCAGTGTCTAAAATAGATATTTGTATTGATTAAAATTTAATTTTTATTAATGAAATTTAAGTTTTAATTGTTAAATGACCAATAATAAATTAAAAAGCGGAGGCAAACTTCAAAGTAGTCTCACATTCTGCACACCAAAACAATGATTTCATGAAGGTATTGAATTTGAGTTGGAATGTTCTTTTTGCAGGTCGAGCGTTCTTATAACTTAATTCCTCTGAAAATATGAAAAATAAAGGTTCGTAATTTTCAACACTATTTAGCCAAAGGAGGAAAGTGTCCAATGCAAAGAAAGTGAAAGATAACATTTAAAAAAGTTTTATTTAGTCAACAAGTCGCAAGTAAATATGCGGAGGGATTAACGGATAGCATAAGGGTTTTTGGTTCTTATTAAATATGTTTCAGTCAAATATAATGAAGTCATATCTAATCAGAAATATAACAACATCTGCTTAGGTCTAATCAAAATTTAATAATCGAATAACTAAATTTAAATAAAACCAATTAAAAACCTCAATAACTAAACAATTTCAAATAGAATTAGATTCAAACTTATCTTTTAGAATCTAAATAAATCAAATTTAATCGAATCTGATATCATTTAATAACTACTAAAACCAATAATATTCATTCAAGAATTATATATGTCCAAGTGTATAATCAAATCTGATGAATTTCAATCAACTCAGCCAAAAAAGAATTTGGTCTAATGACGCAAGATTTCCATAAAAAAAAATTTTAGGATGATAGATTTTACAAGCCATTTTTTTAAACCATCTAAAAATACGATTTTACAAACTGTTCAAAACAGGCTGCTATCTCGATGAAAGTATCCTAATTTTTATTATCCCGCGAGCCACATTTGAGTGTGGAAATACGGTAAGTCGTCACATTGATTGATGTCGGGTGAGTGCGGTAGATGTAGCAGTAATTCGTAGCGCGATCCATGACCATACATCGGAGCCAATTCGCCTGGAAACCTTCATTGTTTGGATTCTTGCTTGGTTTCAAGCGTGTAGTGATGGATGAAAGTTTCATAAGCAACAGTATTGGGCAATTCCCTCTAAATCTGGGAATGTTTTTTTGACATATGGTGGTAAATTTTGTGGGATGAAATTTTCGGAAAGGAATATTGGGGTGACGCAATTTCCTTTAGGTAAATCTTTAGTGGGAATAGCTATGAATGAAAAGTTCTATACAATTTTGTGGATTTTGAATGCGCTGAAAACTTATCAGAAGCTCTTTGTATTAACCCATATCGTACCTTTGATTCGTTAACGAATCACGAAAATTGCTCATGTTTGGAAATTTTTTTCATTATAATATAACAAAAAATTCGAAGGATTACATTTTTTATATTTAAGTTCAATGCATTGGCTTTTCTTAGAAGATTTCTTTTCTCGTGCCACGCCCACTTTTTGGGATTAAGTGTGAGTTTAAAAAAAAAACAATTGTTTTGGATACTTTTTTGAAAATTAATCAAAAATATTAAAATTGATCAAAAGTGGACAAAACCTACACAGAATAGATTCAAAAGGAATAATGTTATTCTCCACAATAAAAATTATATATCCAGATTGTTTAGGTGAGCTATATATAGCACTCAATTATAGTGACTCGTATACGTATCAATAACCACTTCGCAGGATAACTATTTGGCAATTTTTATTTTTGAAAATAGACTTTGAAATTGATTATAAAATAATTCATGGAAAATTCTATATACCTACGAAACTAGAGGTGAAATACAGTAAAACTGCGTTCTCTGGTCTTTTCTAATACTTTAGAAGTATTTTAAGAGGACTATGAAATTTTCAATTAACATTTTTCAAATCCATTTGACAAGGTTACATTTTGTAAAGGTTACAGTGGCGTACCATGCACATTTTCATTTACTAAAAAAAAGAAACAAAACAAAAGGTCCAAAAAATTAATGCTAAAAAACAATGTGCCATCCCCCCTCCCCCTAGGTACGCCACTTGGGTGAAGTTAAGTGGCTTGGGTGCAAACTGAAAAAGGCAAGAATTTATTCCAATATTTTTGTAAAATTTAGTAGTTAAAGCGTTACATTGCACATTAAACGCTTGATATTTTGTAATGCAAGGTACTGTGTTTAATGTACAATTTAATGCTATGGTGTATTTTGCTCGAAGATGCGATTATATATTAATTGTAATTACGATAAGTTCAAAACTCATCAACCAATCTTGTAAAAAATTGTATAAGAAACATATTGAAAAAACAAAAGATCGAGGATACTGCGAAGTCTACAACTCATGTCAGCTAAAGCCTCTATATGTTTGTAGCGAACAAGATTAAAAGAAATGGTTTCCTTTTTTATTACTTATGATGCTCGTAGTGCCTTTCAAATGGTGTATTATGAATATTTTTATACAGCATGGCATTCAGAACTTTTTCTCACTCGAAATGTTCTCAGGAATTCATACAGTAAAATACATTCGAAGTACAAAATAAATCGATTTACGCTGGATCAACGTTGGGAAATATAGAAAACTTATTTCCAAGACTTTGCTCGAAAAATCATCTTTTCGGATAAGTCGCATTTTCATCTCGGCGGCCATGTTAATAAGCCAACGCATTCTAAGAGGGCGGCAGTTTGGTGCGTATGTGTGATGATGGTGGCATCATTGGCTAAATTTTTTCGAATGATTCCCGGTTTTTTTGTTGACTGATATTAAGGATATGGACTTCAACGACCTTCGGTTTGAACAGGACTTGCACTAATGTAACTTAGCCTACTCGGAGCTGCAATTTGACGCCGCTGTACAACTTTTTGTGGAATACCTGCAGAGATCGTTGTTATGCGGAGAGTACGCAAACGATTCAGTACCTTAAGTTGAACGTTGGCCGTGCCATAATAATTATTATTATTTTTCAATTTTTGTTCAGCAGTGTAATATGTAGCTTTGTGCATTTTGTTGTATTTTATTGCGTTTCAACTCCATTAAATTGTATAAGAAGCAGTGATTTTATTTGTTCCGATACAGTACTTTGAGTTCACTTGAAAGAGTAATACCAACGTTAATTTCACACAGGTAAGTTTTTTAATTATTTGCTTGAAATGCTAAAAAAAAGAAAAGTTTTTTGTTTCCTGTAGAAAGCTCTTAATATCTCAAAACTTTATTATAAAATTCCTCATAAAATGGAAATAAGAACATAAATGATTATTTAAATTTTGTGAATTTTATTTTCAATTTAACTGAGAAAACTTGATCTTTTTAATATGAATAGTTCATTTTAGGTCAACTTTTTTTTTTCTTTAGACTAAACTTTCAGTGAAATTTGACCTTAATGACATTCAACTTTTTAAGGCATTAAATTTTTTAAAACATGGCATCAAAAATGTTGTCGAAATATATAAACATACGGCAGTTTTTAAATTTTTTTTTGGTAAATGGTTTTTGGTGGTTTTTTGAATAAACAGTGGTGGTCATATAATTAGGGACATCATTTTTTTTTTTTTCATTGTATGTATGTATTGAGTTTTTTTTTATTTGACACGTCGTCTACGACTTTTGATATTCAAACCAATACATTTATTAATTTGTAGAAAATATCCAGTTTTTAATATTAAATATTGCAAATTCTTGCTAATTGATATTTGTTTTGTAATTTTATTTAGTTCCTCTGAAAAATGGTGCTTAAACTTACACTGAAAGTTTTTTGTGTTTTTATTATATTGGGAATGTGTTATGCAAGTGCTAACAAGACTTGCAGGTTTGTGTGCCCGAGAGCTCGAGCATGGCGTCCAATCTGCGATGGAAATGGCAAATATTGGGATAATGGATGTGAATTTGATCATTTTTCGTGCGTATATCCAGGTAAGTTAATAAAGCAGCCTTATAGTTTTGAAATTTAATTTTTTTTACTTTCTCTTCTTAACTCTAGATGCGCCCAACCGTAAATTGCCATACTTTATTTGCAAAGATAATAAGACTAAGTGCTGTCTAAAAGATGAAGCATGATTCAATATTATAGGTCATTTCAGATAGATATTTGTATTGATTAAAATTTAAGTTGGTATTAATTAAAATTTAGTTTGTATTAATTAAAATTTAATTTGTATTAATGAAATTTAAGTTTTTATTATTAAATGACCAATAATAAATTAAAAAGCGGAGGCAAACTTCAAGGTAGTCTCACATACTGCACACCACAACAGCAATTTCATGAGTGTATTTTATTACTTAATTCCTCCAAAAATATGCAAAATAAAGGTTTGTAATTTTTAACACTATTTAGTGAAAAAAGGAAAGTGTCCAATGCAAACAAATTGAAAGATACGAGTAACATTTAAAAAAGATTTGGTCAGTCAACAAGTCACAAGAAAATATGCAGAGCTATTGACAGATAACAAAAGGGTTTTGTTTTTTTAACATCAAATATAATGAATAAAAACATGAGGTTTTTGACCAGTAGATTCTAGTTTCAATTATCAGCACTTTTTTGGCGAAATCTTCAGAGGGTACATTTATATTTAACAAATCTTTGTCACATATCTTGAAACTTATTTTAAAAATTTCTAACACAAAAAACTTCTAAACATTGAACATTAAACCTTTTTAACAACTACTAGAACTCTGTTGACGAGAGTATTTAAAGATCGAAGTGGTGAATCCGAAAATGGCGGAAAAAAATGCAAATTGTTAGTAATCGTAAGAAATTTGTCACACAGAGGTTTCATGGGCCAATAATTACTTATTTGATGTTAGTTTGATAAAATTCAAAATGGCGGACAAATTTCCTACAGATTGTAACAGTTTGGATTTTATTTTTCTCCGTCATTTTGGATTCGCCATTTTGAATCAAGGGCCGTAAAACAAATCCGGTCACACAGATTAATGAAAAATTTACAGACAAAGAATATAAAAAAAAATTATTTCGATTGGTTCATTATTATAGCCAGAAAGTTAATTTTAATATAGAAAATTCCCTTTTTCGCCACTGTGCGTCGCTTATGTTTTCGAAGCTGTCATAAGCGCAGCCTAACAAAGAGTAGGCAGCTTCCACCACAAAAAAATAAATCTGGAAATACTTAGGATCGAACTCTGTACGATGCCCTAATTACCGATTTTCATACTATTCCATATAAAAGTGACAACAGTCTTTCGATTGCACTGGAAGACTGGTTCAGAGTCACCCATTTTTTCAAAATATTTTATGTTTAGAAAAAGTCGCACAAAAGAAAATAACTCACAAGCCAGCAAAACAGCGACGACCTTTACAATGCAAAATGTTCAACGAATAGGATAAAGGGACGGTTCAAGTCCTTGTCCGTCTGCATCAGATCGTCCTTGATTTTCAACGATTAAAGTTTATCACATTTGAGATTAGTAAATACTGCTAGACACGCATACGGAAAGAAATTACCCACAACGGCGGACAATTTATATGCTCGAGATATGATCGCCTCCACATAAAAGACATCAAAAATTCCCCTGAGTAAAGTAGCATGAAAATCACTCAGCTGAAGATATCACAGCATAATTCATCTGGAGAGTAAGAATAACACGTGATCTGCGACAAACTATTCTCAATTATTTTCTCTTTCGGAAGACAGGATATATTTATGCCTATGGTGGACTATAAAGCTCAAATTGGCAACAACATAAAACATGAGTAAGTACGATTTTGACAAACTAAGCTTTTTGTATGATTTTAGTAAGCTTCTATTAGAAAGGAAGGTCACCGATCTCAGGCCAATTAATGTTTAAGGCTTTGCGGAACCTCGGGCTCAAAACAGGAATCGTGCTCTTTAAAACTAATCAAAATAATTTCACTTTCAAAAATAAAAAGCAGCGACGTAACTATTATAAGTTTTTTGTTTTTTTAATTATTATTGGTAATAAATATAGTATACTAATTGCTAATAATTAATATTTTTCAATAAATATTTTTTTTGTTTATTCATAACTATTATGCATAAGAAATTGTTTTTCCATTGTTAATAACTATTAATTTGAAATAAATATCGCGACAGAGTATTTTTGTCCCGGTCTGATTGTCAAAAAGATTGATCATCTAGGTCCTAGACTCTAGAAGGTACTTTATAGCCCAAGAGCTGTCTGTAGAAAAGTCGAGTGTATGAGATTACAGCATGGGGCCTATGCCAAATGATAGAGCTCGATGAGTCTAAATAGAATATCTAGGGTTGCCTTGCCAAAGCTTCTCCCGATGGCCTTGCGTAGATTTTCCTCTTTCATTTGACACCTACATATATACATATATCTAATCATGGGGAAAGTTCAGGAATTAAAATTTTCTTTGAAAATAGACTTAGAAATTGATTATAAAATAATTCATGGAAAAATCTATATACACGCTAAACTAGAGGTTAAATGCAGAAAAACTGCGTTCTTAGGTCTTTCCTAAAACTACAGAAGTACCAATAATGGCAAGAATTCATATTAATATTTTTGTAAAATTTAATTGTTAAAACGTTATATTGCACATTAAATACTTGATATTTTATTATGCAATGAACTGTGCTTAACGTGCAATTTAATACTCGTACTATGGCAAATTAGTGTTTGTAGATGCAATTATATATTAATGGTAATTACGATAACTTGAAAACTGGCCAACCAATCTTTTAAAAATTGAATGAAAACCATTTCAACTAAAGCCTGTATAAGATTAAAAGAAATGATTTCCATTTTATTATGATACTCTTACTGCCTTTCAAATGATGTATTTTTAATATTTCTATATACTATAAATCATAGATTATTTTAACATTCACAACTCTTTCCCACTTGAAATATTGTCAGGAATTCAGACAGTAAAATGCATTCGCTGTACGAAATGAATTGATTTACGCTGGATCAACGTTGGAAAATATAGAAAACTTATTTCCAAAATTTTGCTCGAAAAATCATATTTTCGGATAGGTCGCATTTACATCTCGGTGGCTATGTTAAAAAGCCAACGCATTGTCAGTGGGCGGTAGTTTGATGCGGATGTGTGGTGATGGTGGCATCATTGGCTAATTTTTTTCGTAGTATTGCTGGAAACGCCGTTTCGGACGATAACCGATGAGATGTGGCCAGATGTTAGGGTATGGACTTGAACGACTTTCGATTTCAAAGGGATTTGCATACTAATATCTGTAATTTAGTCTCCTCGGTGCTACAATTCGATGCCGTTGTACATCTTTTTGTGGAGTACCGGGAAAGATCATTGTTATGCAAAGAGTCCGCAAACGGACTTAAAACGTATTAAATTTTCTTTTTTTTTTTTTAATTTAATTTCCTGAATAAAAACCTTTCAAGAATATTGTGTGAAAATTTCGGCTCGGAGCAAAACTAACGAAGATACAGCAGTTTAAGCAACAGTGCTTTTAAACGTTTTATTCTAAATTTTTTAGTGTTTAAAAGCTTAAAGCGTTTCTCCCACAACTCACGTTTTCAAAGTCGCTGCCCCTCATAATTTCAAAACTACTGCATCGATTCTTTTGAAATTTTGAACACTATTTCTGTACATAATTTACAAGGTAACGCTGGAGAGTTTTTTTTTCAAAATTTTCAATAATAATTATTTTCTAATAAAAAATTATGCGATTTTTTTTTTTTACAAAAATCGCGTTTTCACTTCAAAGTTTTCTCAAAAATTTTAAAATTGAAATTTCGAAAAACCCTCCCAGCACCGCAATTCTACTTTTTTCTGAGACACTTTCAAATAATTACTGCCATAGCCGTATTTTTCAATATTTCTACCTGAAAATCTTACAAAATATTCTTCAAATGTTATACTTTGATCTACCATTGGTTTTAATAAATAGATTTTAACTGTATTGTCGAAAAAAATAAACAAAAATGTGCCTTTTTTGTACGAATTAACGTTACCCTCCCCTTAAGTTGAACATTAGCCGTGCCATAATAATTATTATTATTTTTCAATTTTTGTTGAGCAGTGTAATATGTAGCTATTTTGTTGTATTTTATTGCGTTTCAACTCCATTAAAATATATAAAAACCATTGATTTTATTTGTTCCGATACAGTACTTTGAGTTCACTTAAAAGAGTAATACCAACGCTAATTTCAACGCAGGTAAGAAATTATTAATTGTTTTTGTGCAATGCAAAAAATTTAAAGAAATAGTGTTTCCTGCAAAAAGTTCTAAATATTTCAAAATTTGTATAAATCACTTATAAAATTCCTCATAAAATGGAAATAAAAACATAAATCATTTTTTAAGTTTTGTGAATTTTATTTTCAATTTAATTTTTAATTTTTTTTTTCAATATTGTCTAAATATATAAAGATACGGCAATTTTTAAACTTTTTTTTAATTAGGGACATGATAATTTTTTCATTTTGATGCATGGAGTTTTTTTTTTTTTGACACGCATACAAACACTCTTCTACGACTTTTTTTATTTCAAGACCAATATGTTTGGTTTCTGAAATAAGTTATCTCCCCCTAAGGAAAGGCAACCCTTTTTTTAATTTGCATTACTCCTCTAGCACCATTCTTTTTATCACTTTCGTGATATCCTTGTGCTATTGGTCGTTTTTGACGGTTGTTTTCATCTCGTCGCTGGCCACCCGTTTTGGATTGAGGTTCACGTCTGAATCGTCCAATAGTCATTAGAGTTATCTCATCGCGTTCAATTTTTCAATCCAGACGACCTAGGCAGAATTTATTGATCACCATATCTCGGGCCAAACTTGCGTGCTCAATGGGTATTACGAGTACATAGTGTTGGAAAGTGCTATTTAAATGAAAAAAAAAATTATATATGCAAAAATGGTAATGAAGGTACTAAAACTTGTCGGAACATGAAGTTTGGATTTTCACCAGAACTTACATATATGTAATATCCATAAAATTCGTTTCAATTTGTTTAAAGCATCAATAATTGCCATTAAGACAATCATGCATATGAAAGCTATGAATTTTTGAAATAACGCAAATCGAGCACATCTTTTGTTCCCACTTATCGACGCAAAAAAAAAATTCCCTATAGTTTTTGATGCTGGGCAATCAATGTGTCACACAATTAGTAAAGGTTGTCGCCCACCAACCTTCTCTTTGACATGAAATGGGAAATATTTCTTACGAAATTAAGTATTTATTGATATTCAAGCCAATACATTTAATAATTTGTAGAAAATATCCGATATTTATAAGGGTTTTTTTTTTAAGAAAATCTACCAAAGTATTGCAAAATTTTGCTAATTAATATTTGTTTTGTAATTTTATTTAGTTCCTCTGAAAAATGGTGCTTAAACTTACACTGAAAATTTTTTGTGTTTTTATTGTATTGGGAATGTGCTATGCAAGTGTTAACAAGACTTGCAGGTTTAATTGCCCGCTTATAGAAATATGGCGACCAATCTGCGATGGAAATGGCAAACATTGGAAAAATCGATGTGATTTTGATATATATTGGTGCAAATATCCAGGTAAGTTAATAAAGTAGTCTTACAGTTTTGAAATTTCCGATTCGATACTTTCTCTTCTTAACTCTAGATGCGCCCAACCGTAAATTGCCATACTTAATTTGCAAAGATAATAAGAGAAAATGCTGTCTAAAAGATACAGCATGATTCAATATTACATATATGTAGGTCATTTCAGTGTCTTAAATAGATATTTGTATTAATTAAAATTTAATTTGTATAAATGAAATTTAAATTGTAATTATTAAATGACCAAAAATAAATTGAGAAGCGGAAGCAAACTTCAAGTAGTCTCACATACTGCACACTAAAACAATAATTTCATGAATGTATTGAGTTTAAAAAATATTAAAAATAAAGGTTTGTAATTTTCAACACTATTTAGTCAAAGGAGGAAAATGTCCAATGCAAACAAATTAAAAGATAATATTTAAAAAAGTTTTAGTCAGTCAACAAGTCTCAAGTAAATATGACAGATAACAAAAGGGTTCTGTTTTTTTAACTTCAAATATAATGAAATAATTTCAATTAATTAAATTATCGTTAATTAATAAACTTTTCCCTGATGTTTCGTCACTTTTTTTGGCGAAATCTTCAGAGGGTGCATTTACATTTAACAAAACTTAGTCACATATCTTAAAACTTATTTTAAAAATTTCTAAAATATAAAAATTCTAAGCATTAAACCTTTTAACAACTACTACAAATCTGTTGACGTGAGTATTTAAAGCTCGAAGTGGTGGATCCAAAATGGCAGAAAAAAATGCAGATTGTTAGAAATCGTAAAAAAATTGACACACAGAGGTTTCATAGGCCAATAATTACTAATTTGATAAAATTGAAAATGACGAACAGCTTTCTCACTGGTTGGAACAATTTGAATTTTTTTTTTCTCTGTCGTTTTGGATTCGCCACTTTGAATTAAGGGCCGAAAAAAAAAATCCCGCTATACAGATTAATGCAGACGAAGATTATAAAAAAAAGTTTATTTCGATTGGTTCATAATCATAGTCAGAAAATTGATTTTAATAAAAAAAAAAAACCGGCGGGTTGCACTCCGGGAGTGCCGACAGAAGTGAAAACTTGAAACAAAAAATTAATTTCACACGTAGAAAGAAGTATGCAAGCATAACAAATCGTTTAATGGCAAGTTAGTGTGTTAGTTGGTATGTGTGCGTTTTCTTTTTATATGGCAATGCAATGGAAAACAAAAACGGAATATGTATTCAAATTTTACTCTCGCTCTCATTCTCAATTTGTCAACGCAACAACGTGGAATTTGAAAGAAACAAACATGTAAGCATAACAACCGTTGAATGAGAATGGAATGTGTCAGTTAGTGTGTCTGCTTTGCTTTTTGTCTTCCACTTGGAATATTTATTTAAGAGAAACAATAGAACATTCAAATTTTACAATCGCTCTCATTCATAACGGGGAATCCCGATGACGGTCGGTGTCGCGAGTTTATACTTTTTACCTCAGCCGCGAATGCTTTCTTACGGAGGTGCACAACGTGCCATAAGAAGTTTTCACTTCAAAAAAAAATTTCCTTTTCGATACTGTCCATCGCTTGTGTTTCTGTCGTTTAGCGCGACAAAAAAAGCCTAGCCATAAGCGCAGCCTAACAAAGAGTAGGTAGCTTCTGTAGCTGTGGTACTATATCCACAGCAAAAACCATCTGGAAATACTTTAGACGCGCAGAAGGAAAGAAATAACTCACAACGACGGGCAATTTATATGCTCGAGACATGATAGCCTCCACATGAAAGGCATCTAAAATTCCCCTGAGTAAAATAGCAAGAAAATCACTCAGCTGAAGATATCACAGCATGATTAATCTGGAGAGTAAGAATAACACGTGCTCTGCGACAAACTATTCTCAATTATTTTCTCTTTTGGAAGACAGGATATATTTATGCCTATGGTGGACTATAAAGCTCAAATTGGCAACAACATAAAACATGAGTAAGTACGATTTTGACCAACTATGCTATTTGTATGATTTTAGTAATACCATCAAGCTTCTATTAGAAAGGAAAAAATTGTTTTTTCATTGTCAATAACTATTAATTTGAAAAAAATAGCGCATATGGGAGTGCGACAGAGTATTTTTTGTCCCGGTCTGATTGTCAAAAAGATTGATCATCTAGGTCCTAGACTCTAGTACTTTAGTCATCGGAAAGTGACTTCCTCGCTAATGAAACTTGTCATAAATCTTTCGCTCTCACTTCACATTGTTTATATACACAAAAGCTCGAGTTTTCTTATCAATGCGAAAGCTTTTAAGATCTCTCTCAGTTTTTTAACACAACTTAATATTATCTCTCTGGCGATCACCGCATGATATTATACAGCAGTGAAAGATAGAAAACGTAATATATTCTTAAGCTTAAAAAGGGTAATTTGAAAATCTTTTGATCTAATCAGGACAGTAAAATTTTCAATAGACATTTATGACATATTTATTTCAAGATAAGCAAAAAACAAAAATTGTTTCAAGCTGTGTAAATTCAACTCTTTCATTTGACACCAACATACACAGGGCCGCATCCAGGAGGCTGGGGGGAAAATGAGGAGGGATATTTTGACGGACATTATATAAAATCGATTTTGTGAGAAAAACATCATACAAAAATGGTTACGTGAAAATAACAGGCACCTTATGAAAATGATTTTTGGAAAAAGGTCTAAAAAAAGGTCATCAGTCTTGTAAAACAACTTTTAGTCCTTATTTGAAAATATATAAGGGATACTTTACATACGGTTACATGCGGCGACAAAGCATATCCGCTGACTCACTGCGCTTTATTTTGATCAAACTTACAAATTTGGATGAACTTGAACCTTTCTGTAAGTTTTATTTTTCGGGTCCTTTTTCAGTATAAAGTGTATTCTCTAGAGGTTTGTTTTTTAAATTGGGAACACTTTCCAATAACAGTTGATTTTTCTCAGTATGTTTGCTATTACACCATAACTAAGTAGGAAATAGTCTAGAAATTCACTAAAATTTCAACTTTAAATTCACTCAAAACTTAAATGATGTTTTGGAATTACAAAACAATTGATTATTGGATTATTTCTTGTGGCAATATGTGGAGCTTCAGACTTATACTGATAAACCAGCAATATTTTAAGCTTTTGTTATATCAGTAACAAGGCGTCATTTATCTAAATTTTGCGTATTATTTTCTGAAGAGTGCAGTGGCAACGGACGTCATCACAATTACAATCTTTTGTAATCAAGCCACTAAACAAATGAAAAGATGCTTTACAAAATCTAAGAAGCCACACCACCACACACCAAATTGTGTACTGAAGAGTGAAAGTTTTTATAAGATACCTAAATAAAATTAATGCAAAAATTTCAAATCCAAAATCACCCCCGAAATAAAATCCTGGATACGGCCTTGTACAAATCAGGCGCCCAGGTGCAAAACCGGCCAAGTCCAAATAAAATCAAATTTTGAAATATTCTCATATATCAAAATCTAGACCATGATTTATCTTTCTACTATGTTTTTAGATTAAAAAAAAATTTTTTGACAGAAATTATTAGATTTCTTAAATTTATTTTCATGCATGGATTTCAAAACATTACAAGTTCATTAACTTGGTTTCAAAACCGATCCAACGTCTTGAAATCAAAACTGGCCATGTCCAAAATTGTTTTCTCAATAGCATATGCAAATAAAACTCTGATCTGACGTGCTTTGAGTAAGAAATTTTTTAAGCTAAGTACTAACTATGTCGGAAATACTTTTTAGTTTTTCAATGAACGATTTTCGTTGTTTTTCCAAAAGTACGAAAAAGGGACTTGGCCAGTTTTGCAACTGGGCGCCTCATATATCTAATAATGGGGAAAGCTCAGGACTTAAAATTTTTATAGAAATAGATATGGAAATTACTTACAAAATAATTCATTGAAAACTCTATATACACGCGAAACTAGGTCTTTCAGGTCTTTCCTAAAACTTTAGAAGTATTTTAAGAGGACTATAGAATTTCCAATTAACATTTTTCAAATCCATTTGCCATAGGATCAATGTGCTGTCCCCCCTACCCCCCTAGCTACGGTGGCGGCTAGTGCTTTTTTAAGTAAAGTGGCTTGTGTCCATACCGAAAAATGAAAGAATTTATTTTAATGTTTTTGTAAAATTTAGTAGTTAAAGCGTAACATTGCACATTAAACACTTGATATTTTATAATCCAATGTACTGTGTTTAATATGCAATTTAATAGTATGGCGTATTTTGTTCATATATGCGATTATATATTAATGGTAATTACGATAACTTCAAAACTGATCAACCAATCTTTTAGGAATTGTATAAGAAACATACCTCATATCAGCTAAAACCTCTATAAGTTTGAAGCGAACATGATTAAAAGGAGCGGCCGTACTGCTTCCTTTTTTACTATGATATTCGTAGTGCCTTTCAAATGATGTATTATGAATATTTATATACAGCGTAGGCCAATTAGTGGTTTCTTTTCAAATCGTAGATTATTTTGACATTCACAACTATTTTCCAAATGTTCTCAGGAATTCATACAGTAAAATACACTCGCAGTACGAAATGAATCGATTTACGCTGTATCAACGTTGGGAAATATAGAAAACTTATTTTCGAAATTTTGTTTGAGAATTCATCTTTTCTGATGATCCGCATTTTTATTTCGGCGGCTATGTTAATAATCAAAACTGCCGTATTTGAGCTGGGAAAATTCGCAAGTGATCGTCAGGAAGCCAACGCATTCTCAAAAGATGTCAGTTTGGTGCGTGTGTGTGATGATGGCGGCATCATTGGCTAATTTTTTTCGAAATTTTGCTGGAAACGCAGTTTCGGATGATAACCGAATGTTATGGTATGGACTTGAACGGCCTTCGGTTTGAACAGGACTTGCACACTAATGTCTGTAATTTAGCCTCTTCGGAGCTGCAATTTGATGCCGTTGTACATCTTTTTGTGGAGTACCGGCAGAGATCGTTGTTATGCGGAGAGTCCGCAAACGATTCAGTACCTTAAGTTATATTTTTGTTGAGCGGTGTAATATGTAACTATGTGCATTTTGTTGTATTTTATTGCGTTTTAACTCCATTAAAATATATAAAAAGCAGTGATTTTATTTGTTCCGAGTTCACTTGAAAGAGTAATACCAACGTTAATTTCAACGCAGGTAAGTTATTTTTTTAAAAAAAAAGACTTTTGTTTTCTATAAAAAGCTCTTTATATCTCAAAACTTTATTATAAAATTTCCCATAAAATGGAAATAAAAACATAAATGATTATTTAAATTTCGTGAATTTTATTTTCAATTTAACTGAGAAAAATTTAATTTTTAATATGAATAGTTCATTTTAAATTGTTTTTGGTAAATTTAATACTAAGTTTTGAATAAACAGTGGTCATATAATTGGGGACATCATTTTTTTTTTTTTCATTTTGAGTTATTGAGTTTTTTTTTTTTTTTTTTGACACGTATACAAACACTCTCTTCTACGCCTTTTTTTTTTATTTCAAGACCAAAATGTTTAGTGACTAAAATAAATTGTTTCTGCTCCAGCACCACTCCTTTAATCACTTTCGTGCTATCCTTGTGCTATTGGTCGTTGGTTTCGTCGCTAGACATCGGTTTTGGATTGAGGTTCACGTCTGAATCGTCCTATAGTCATTAGAGTTGTCTCATCGCTTTCAAATTTTCAAAACAGACGACCTGGGTAGAATTTATTGAGGTCGAGGGATATAGTAGCCGGCGACCACTGCAACTAGACAAAACCATTTCTATATAAAAAAAAAACAGTTTTTGCTTTAACGCTAAAACAAAATTAAATAGGGGATTGCCCCTGAGAACAGACCTTTACTCGGCATTGGCTCTGCGGAACTAACATGCAAGCACCGCCGAATTTCGCCACTTTGCGTGCGCAAGGGGTATTATAAAGTATTGGAAAGGGCTTTTTTAATAACAAAATTTATAAATGGAAATTACCAAAAAATCTGTAAAAACGTGAAGTTTGAATTTTGATCAGAACTTACATACAGTCTGTCAAGTAATTGTTTACAAAATAAATTATGAAACAGAATTTTCACTTTCATATTGAATAAAAATAAGAATTGTATATATTTTTTTAAATTATTTTTTTTTGTACTCGATTCTCTTACTCATTCCTCATTAGGTAAAAACAAAAAAAATATTTGCCATATCATGGTGTCAAATAATTCTTTGCAAAATGCAAGGAACATATGAAGAAACATGCACAAAATTCGTTTCAATTTGTTAAAAGCGTCTAAGATTACCATTAAAACAATCTTGCTAAGAAAGCTATAAATTTTTGAAATAACGCAAGTCGAGCCCATTCTCTGTCTCCACTTATCGACCTAAAAAACCTTCCCTTAAGTGTTGTCTTTTGATGCAGAGCAGTCTATGTGTCGGTTGTGGCGGAACGACCTTCTCTTTGACATGAAATGTGAAACATATCAAACCAATGCATTTATTAATTAAACAAATCTTAAGTCTTAAAAATGTAAATTCCAAATTAGAAATTAGAAGCTATTAACTATATATTGTTATTGTTTTATTCACCTTTCTATTGTTCAGTATTAGATTTTTTATCTGATGATGATGATAATATATTAAAAATTAAATAATATTTGAGATTAAAATGTATTTTCACACCGAATATTTATCTTTTCATTCAATAATTGTTATTCGTTTTGTAAAATTTTATTTAGTTCCTCTGAAAAATGGTGCTTAAGCTCACACTGAAAATTTTTTGTGTTTTTATTGTATTGGGAATGTGTTATGCAAGTGTTAACAAGACTTGCAGGTTTTATTGCCCGAAAGTACATGTATGGCGTCCAACCTGCGATGGAAATGGCAAATATTATCAGCATCGTTGTGACTTTGATTTTTTTTGGTGCGAAAACCCAGGTAAGCCAATAAAGCAACCTTACAGTTTTAAAAATTCAGACTCAATACTTTCTCTTCTTAACTCTAGATGCGCCCAACCGTAAATTGCCATACTTTCTTTGCGAAGATGATAAGACTAAGTGCTGTCTTAAAGATAAAGCATGATTCAATATTACATAAAGGTCATTTTAGTGTCTAAAATAGATATTTGTATTAATTAAAACTTAATTTGTATTAATGAAATTTAAGTTTTAATTATTAAATGACCAATAATAAATTAAAAAGCGGAGGCAAACTTCAAGGTAGTCTCACATACTGCACACCACAACAGCAATTTCATGAGTGTATTGAGTTTTGAGTTGGAATTTGCTTTTTGCAGGTCGAGCGTTCTTATTACTTAATTCCTCCAAAAATATGCAAAATAAAGGTTTGTAATTTTCAACACTATTTAGTCAAAAAAAGGAAAGTGTCCAATGCAAACAAATTGAAAGATACGAGTAACATTTAATAAAGTTTTGGTCAGTCATCAAGTCGTAAATAAATATGCAGAGCTATTGACAGATAACAAAAGCGTTTTGTTTTTCATCAAATATAATGAATAAAAACATGAAGTTTTTGACCAGTATATTCTAGTTTCAATTAATTAAATTATGATTTATTAATAACTAAACTTTTCCCTGACGTTTCGTGACTTTTTTTGGTGAAATCTTCAGAGCGTATATTTATATTTAACAAAACTTAGTCATATATCTTGAAACTTATTTTAAAAATTTCTAACATAAAACCTCTAAACATTGAACGTTAAACTTTTTAACAATCACTAGACGTGAACTGCAAGTATTTAAAGCTCGAAGGAAAGAAATCACCCACAACGGCGGTCACCCAATTTTGGTAGATATGCGAATTTGTTTTTTTTTTTCAATCGATGCCATCACCAGAGGTGATACAGAAATATTCGACTTGATCATTTGGTGATGGCCAAAATCCATTATTGACCTCTTTCCATCGATTAGTGCAAAAAAAGTTTTCAAAAATATACCGAAATCGGTGCCCATTGCTCCATTTTCAAGCAATTGGTGCAAAATGGACTTAAATCCAGTGCTGGTTGGGAGCAGCGTAGCTAGGGGGCGGCGAAATGGTCCTCGGATAATGAAATAAAAATTAATTATTTAATAAACTATGGAATGTTGGGTATGTTTTTTTTTGTTGGGATTTGTTAGGAGATGGAATGTGATTTCGTAATTCAGTGTGAAGTATATCTAATTTTGCTAGGGTTTTTAGAGCACCAACAGTGAGGACCTTTTTTTATCTTTTAGCAACAAAATTTATATAATTTCAAAAGGAGAGAATATATTCTGTTGGTAGAAGGCCGCAAATTACCTCTATGCCGCGGGCGTCTAATGTGCACACTATGCCACTGGCCTTGAGCACAGGTCCCCAGGCTAATACCCAGTGTACCCATTCTTAAAAGCGGGTCTGAGCACCCACACTGCTATATTAATTGGTTTTATGAAAGGACTATGAATGAACCAAGCGATCAGGAAACTTGTCTATCAGCGATTTTGTAGAACCTGTAGAGAGACAGTTAAAAAGGAAGTCCCGGAGTGAAGACTTTTCCTTTCCATTTCCATGCAGCTTCTCCATACAACTGTTACTAAGGATAAGTTTAGTCCTTTAAAAGCCTAACTGCACCATAAGCTCATTTGATTAAAAATCATTTAATGTTGAGTAATGGGTAAAAATTTTACATCCGGCTGCAATTAATTTTTAAAAATAATTTAATGCGTAAAAACGAACATTTTCCTCAAGCTTAACAAATATTTATTGGTTTTAAATGCCGATGTGATTTTTTGTTTTTTTGATTTTCAACAAAATTTTTATTTATTTTTATTTTTCGTCTGCTTACTTTATTGATTATTTTCATATCCATTAATTTACGTTTTTTTATAACGATGTTTCGCTTTAAATTCATAAAATATAATCGAACATCAAATTTTACTGCGCTTCCTATGAAAAAATAAATTATTTATTGGTTTTTAAAAAAAAAATAAAAAATCTGTTTGAGTTTTGGAAAACGTAAAGCGCAAAATATGGCAACATTTTTCTTCGTATGTCAAACGATGACAGAAGTTTTGTTTATCTTAACTCTTTCATGGTTTCGTACGTTCTGAATGATGCCTTTGTGTTCTTTAGAGCAATTTTTTTTTTGGCTTTTTTTCTTACTTGCTGTTTATTAATAAGCAATAAAATTTATTTATAACAAGCGGAAAACAAAATTTATTACAAAAATAAATAACTTTATTAAAACAAAATTATGAGTTCATTTGAAAAAAACATACGCAATTCTTAAAAGAAACCAACGTTTTTTTTTTTTTTTTGATGAACTGCGTCAAATGACAGAAAGCAGCATTTTAGCTGCTAACAACATTTGAATGGACGAATAAACAATTTCCGTCAACACTCACGAAAATTCTTTAAAAATCATTAGTGTTTACAAATCCATAGATTGTTTGATTTTTTTGCACTTGAAAATTTGTTGTTTTTAGCAAATGTTATTGTTTCAAGTTTTTGGATAAATTTCACATGGTGTGTGCGAGTTTGTTCGTGCTTCCTTTGATGCATTGCGACCTTAACAAATTCATCAAATTTTTTTATATTTTTTGCTCCCACTGATGCAGTTCAATCGGATTTTGAATTTTATGCTGATGGTTAGCACGTGCCAAAAACATATTGCTTGATTTAGTTCTGTAAGCGGTTAGCCGTAAAATTTGAGTTCATCAAAGAGTCAACATGACCTTAAAACGTGGGATATTCTAGTTGAATGTGGGATTAACAATACTTCAAAGGTATACTAATTAAGGCCCGATTACCCTGAACTTTGAAATGAACCTATATATCGTCGGTATAGAAGAAAAACTCACTATCTACATTTCCATCTCTTCGAGTTATGGGAATTTTTATATACTTTAAATCATAAAATAATCCAATGACTTTTTGTTCTAGAGTGATTTTTTTGCTATTTGTTTTTTCAGTGTAAGCTTTTTGACACTACACGCGTGATTCGTAACATGTGCTAATACTAAATATGCTTAGTAAAATTTGCCATTTTATCATAAATAGCCGAATAAACGAACAGCGCTTGCAAATCATTGATTTTTACTATCAAAATTCGTGCTTTGTGGGAAATGTGTTTCACAAAATCGAAAAATTTTCCTCGGTGACGAAGCTCATTTTTTGCACAATAGGTACGTCAACAAACAGAATTGCCAAATTTGATCTGAAGAGCAGCCAGAGGCAGTTCAAGTGTCGCCAATGCACCCAGAAAAATGCACTATTTGGTGCGGTTTATAGGACGGCGGCATCATTAGACCATACTTTTTCAAATATAATGACAATCGCAACGTTACAGTCAATGGAGCAAGGTACCGTGCGATGATTTCCAACTTTTTTTTGCCCAAAATAGAAGAATTAGACTTGGTTGATATGCGGTTCAACAATACGATGCCACATGCCACACGGCATCCGATGACATGGACCTATTGAGAGACGAGTTTGATGAGAAATTAATCTCACGTTTTGCAGCAAACCATTGGCCGCCAAGCTCATGCGATTTGACCCCAACAGACTATTTTTTGTGGAGTTACGTGAACTCACTCGTGTACATGAACAAGCCAGTCACAATTTCAGTCCTGGAAGACAACATTACAGCTGCCATTGGTGACATACTGGCCAAAAAAAAGTATGCCAAAAATTAAGGTTACGGATGGACCACCTCGGGCGTAGCCGCGATCAACATTTACATAAAATTATCTTCAAAAAGTAAATGGCAGGAATTGATATATTGCTTCAATTAAATATTTCATTCAGTATTGCAAATTTTCTGTTCTTTTTTCAATATTCAAAAACCCAAGGCTTAAAAAATCACCCTTTACTTTAGTAAAATAGTGTTGCCAGAGTAACAGAAAGTCTGCGTCAATTATCACAATATCTGAAAGATTTTGAAAAGGGTGTGGTTACCTGTATTTCTTTTTTTTTGTGATAAAAAAGCAAATAAATTTAAAGAAAAATTAAAAAATAACAATCTTAATGAAAAACAAAGCAATTATAAATAGATCAATATATCAAACAAAAAGTGGAGAAGCTGTTTTGTTCATTCAAGATTTTCTCAATAAACATTCTTTCAGACATAGATAATTTAAGCACTTGACGTGATTTTCAAATTCTGAAGTATGTAAATACAAGATTAACAGCACTACTCAAAGTACAGCATAAGATGGGCAGAGTGTGCTTGAAAAGTGTAAACATTTGGATTGTAATGGTGCTCTGAATCGATGACAGCAAATTGTAAACATAAGGGTGCCTTTGTGCGCTAATCAAAAATTGGCAATCTAACAAAAGCATAAATGTTTTAAGCCATGTTTTAAGCCATACTCTTGTGATTTAAAAAAATTGGCAAACCAAATATTTAACGAATTTCACTGATTTTAAAAATATATATCTATTTTACTTTAACTGAATATTTTGAGCGTAATAAGTAGTTGACATTTTCCTTATTTGTACTTTAAGTTGCTTGTTGCACCAATATCCTTGTGTATTTTTCATTAATGCAAACACAGCAATGCCGTGTCAAGAAATAAGCGACACTTTCAATGGCTTCGCTGGGTGTGCATAAAGTGTGGAAACCAGCACTTGTAACAATTGCATATTAACACGTTACTTGTGATGACAAGCGCAGCACTTTTAGCGCACTATCTCTTTTGACGCACAGCTCTTTACGTACACGTGCACATTTGCACATCCCTAATTAGTAAATGGAGCAAATTATGTTAGTGTCCTTCGACAACGACAGTGCCGTAACTTTGTAACTTGAGGAGCGATGATGCATTGTAGAAGGAAATAGATACATACATAGGTACCTGTAGACAAACATATTTTTAGATTTTTTTTTTATAGAAAAATATTATTGCACTTATGTGAGGACATGGGATTTATTTTCAATATAACTTTGATAATTTTTTGAATGATAATATTATAGCTGCTAGCAGAGGCTTTGGATTGGATTTTGCAAATTGTGTAAAATTGACGCCGTAGCTCGGAGTTATGTTCGGAAAAACCTTTGCACACTATTTCCGGAAATGTTCATATAAAGTCCCTGTAATAAGGAAGATATTGCCCCGTCTAACTCAGCTAAACTTGATTGCAAAAATTCTGCGAATGATGTAGTCTATTCCAACTGCATAGGAATGGGATGCTTATATGGCATACGGTTTGTAGGCAAAGGAATAAAAACAGAAATAAGCAAAAAAATAGAACATATTGAAGATAAACTTAAATTGGCGACAGATACTGTGTGTGGAAATTCTTCTTGAGTCGTTATAAAATAAGTATTAAGCGATTCCAAAATAAAATTGAATCGACTTTTTGAAAAAAAAAAAACAAAATTAAAAAGTGTTTTTCGTTCACCAAAATCAAGATAATAAATTCTGAAATATTTCTATGCACTTTCATCTACTTAATTCCAGAGACATAGAGAAGCTTCTAATAACCATCGAAGGGTGGAGCCTTAATTGGTGTACGTTCAATTAAAATCTCAAAATCAGACTGTTTTCATATTTTGCCCTTACTTTTTAGACCGTTTGTCAACATTAAAAGCGAGCACTTTTACACAGCGAAATTCATATTAAGAGAACCTGGAACTCGGCCCAATTTGAAATAAATTGCAAAATGATTGCTTGGATTATATTTTCTCTTAAAAACAATCGAAAAAATTAAACATACCATAAAAAGAAAATTTTCGATTTTTAGCTTTAAACTGCAAAATTATGGTATATCACTGAAGAGAAGAAAATATTAAATACAATAATAAGAAAATAGATGAAAAATAGTAACTTTTATGCCTCAACTGTTTTTTTCTCTGACGCTTGCATTTTGAAATATAAGCGACCGAAAATCCATGTATTCTTAAAGCTTGTGATATTTAAGAAATCGTATTTTCTAAAATAATCCCGGAAAAACTTTTTCCAAAAAAATGTATCGAATATTTTTTGACAAAGTACCGGAGAAACTTTTTTTTGAAAAATCGAAATTTGGAATGTGAAAACCAGGTAGAATGAACCGTATACATAATTCATGAGCAAATGATCAATGCATGCTTATCGTAAGCGCGGTTGCTTGTGGTAGTGGGCACCACTGATTATAACCGATCTTAATACTGCTCACTTAATTGGATCTTTACTGAACACTGATCATAGTACGTTTTCTAACAATATTTCTTCAATCGGATTTTAGTAAATACTAGCTGTTCCCGTGATTTTTACGAGTAGCCTGTTTCCTTCTGCCCAGAGGGTAACTCTATTTATTTGAGTTTCGTTTTGAAAAACAATTTACTCTCACGCTCTCAAAATGATGTCAGTATCAGCACGCATGGCTCTCTCTAACATATTCACCTGGTATAATTACACCAGGGCTGTCGTTTTGGAATTTTTGACCGCAGTGAAAATTCCGAAAAGTTGAGGAAAAGTGAAGTGTTCGCAGTGTTTCTAAAACAAAAGTGCAGTGAATTTTGCAGTGTTATAAGAAAAAGATACATTCTACAATATTTTTCGGTACATTTTTATAAAATGTAATCAATAGTTAAAACTAAACAAATATCTTTGTTTAAATTGTAAGACCAAGTTGTTTCAATTATTATGTAGAAAGAAAAACGGCTCTTTTGGTCCAAATTTTAATTTAATGTAAGTAAAAAGCAACTACATTAATTTTCCCGAGCTTTAAATGTAATCATAAAATATATGTAAGAAAAAGTGCAAAAAATCTGTAATTTTATAATTATAAAAAAATCCATTTTTAGATCATTAAATTACCCTGAAGAAGTTGGAAAATAACCAACGAAAGCTCGGGAAAATTAATGTAGTTGCTTTTTACTTACATTAAATTAAAATTTGGACCAAAAGAGCCGTTTTTCTTTCTACATAAACAAATATCATTGTCATTTTGTGCCTTCATGGCATAAATCAGTACATTTTATAAAAAAAAAGATAATAATAAAAGTTTATATATTCTATGTACTGTGTACATCAAAATAATCTAAAAAAAATTAGCGACCAAGTATTCCATAGGGACAACATAAAAAGAATTGAGAAAATCTAAAAGAAAAACAGTTTTCCAAAACACACAACAAAAAGATTAAAAGATAATTTTTATAAGGACAAGGGACCAAGACAGGAAAAGGGTACAGTCATATATAAATCGATGACATATATTCCAGGTTTGACTGAGAGATTCGCGAAATTACTTACTTACTTACTTACTTGGGTGGCCATAACAACCCGTTACCGGGTTACGGCCGACATCAAAAGCTCTCTCCAGGCGCCTCTGCTTTGCGCGCGCCTTCTCCAATCATTCACACCAAGCGTGGATAGGGTTTCCTCGGCTTGGTCTTTCCATCGGAGGCATGGTCTTCGTCTTCGTCGTCGCCCAGCGGCTTCCGCATCAAACACCTTTTTCGCCGGAGCTTCTTCGTCCATACGCACAACATGTCCCAGCCAGCGCAGACGTTGGATAGTGATGCGCTTGACTATGTCAATGTCAGCGTAGAGCTCGTACAGTTCGTGGTTCATTCGAATACGGTAGTCGTCGCCGACGTGAACAGGACCGAAGATTTTGCGAAGAATTTTTCTCTCAAACACCCCAAGCGTGGCTGCATCAGTCTGCGACACAGCCCATGCTTCTGCGCCGTAAAGTAGCAAGGGTAAGATGAGCGTCTTGTAGAGTGTCAGTTTTGTTGGGCGAGAGAGGTCTCTACTACTCAATTGCTTACTGAGACCATAGTAACACCTATTAGCAAGAGTTAGTCTTCGCTTTATCTCCAGGCTGACATCGTTTTGAGTGTTCACGGCGGTGCCAAGATAGGTGAATTCCTTGACAACTTCGAAAGTATAGTTGTTCGCAGTAACAAAGGATCCAATACGCCGCGTCTCCCTGTTTGTGGACAGCATATACTTTGTTTTGCCCTCGTTCACCGTCAAACCCACTTTCGCTGACTCTTTTTCGATAACAGAGAACGCAGCAGTAACATCTCGCTTACAACGTCCAATGATATCAATATCATCGGCATATGCAAGGAGCTGGACACTTTTGTAGAAAATAGTGCCATTACGATGTACACTGGCTCTTCGCAACACCCCTTCCATCACAAAGTTGAAGAGGTTGCAGGATAGTGGATCGCCCTGTCTGAAACCTCGTTCGGTATCAAATGGTTCAGAGAGGTCCCTTCCTACTCTGACGGAGCTGGCTGTGTTGCTCAACGTCATTCTGCAAAGCCGCACCAGCTTCGCAGGTATACCGAACTCAGACATGGTGGCATACAAGCAATCCCGTATCGGGCTATCGAAAGCAGCTTTAAAATCGATAAAGAGATGATGGGTATCGATCTGTTTTTCGTGGGTTTTTTCCAGGATTTGACGTAGTGTGAAGATCTGGTCTATGGTGGACTTACCAGGTTTAAAGCCGCACTGATAAGGCCCAATCAGTGTGTTGGCAAACGGCTTAAGTCTTTCACACAGTACAGTCGACAGGACCTTGTAAGAGATGGCAAGAACACTGATTCCCCGGTAGTTAGCGCAGATTGTCGGGTCACCTTTCATCAGTACAGGACAAAGGACAATGAGATTCCAATCGTCGGGCATGCTTTCAACTAGCCATATTTTGCAGATGAGTTGATGCATACACCCTATCAGCTCATCGCCGCCGGTCTTGAACAATTCAGCTGGCAGGCCATCGGCACCAGCCGCTTTGTTGTTCTTAAGTCGTTGGATCACAACTTGTACCGCGTCATGGCTAGGTGGTGGTACGTCCACACCATCGTCGTTGATTGGTGGCATCGGGTTAATTTCTCCAAAGGCGGGATTAGTGGAGTCATCGCCAGCAAGCAGCTTGGAAAAGAGTTTCGAGTTTCTCACGCTCGTGCCTTTCCTGCTCTCGTTTTTTGCGTCTGAAAAGGCGCCTCTCATCCTTTCTCTTTTTCCGGTAGTTTTCGTGCACGGCTCGCGTTGCTGCTGACTGCAGGGTTCTTTTGTAGGCGGCGTTTTTCACTGCAGTAGCTTCGCGACACTCCTGGTCATACCATTGATTTCGCGGAATTGGGCGTCGGAAACAGCGACAGAGCGCATGGAGCGGGATATATGCGCCCAAAGTCCACCGGCATTATCGGGTAGAGAGTTAGGTTGAAGGAGCAGTTCTGAGAAGCGAGCGGAATAGGCTTCGGCCGTCCGATGTGATTGCAGCTTAGCGACGTCCAGCTTTCGTTGCGTACCAGAGCGTACATCCTTTGCATTGCACAGCCGCATGCGTATCTTGGCTGCAACAAGATAATGATCGGAGTCAATATTGGCTCCCCGGAACGTACGAACATCTAGCACGCTGGAAGCATGCCATCGCGAAATTAAGTGCGTTTAAGGACATAAAAATTGCTAATAAAACAGATAGTAAAGTTGGATAATTTTACAGCAATATCAAAACTTGAGAAATCCTGCCTTATTTACAAAATTCTTTGTGACGGAGACGGGTCCAATGTATGCCAGAAGGTATATGTTGGTACTATAAAAAACAAATTCAGGACAAGACTCTCAGGACACAGATCGGACAAAAAAAACAGAAATGGACAAGCCCCTAAGACAGCCTTTTGAGCCCACTGTGCTGAGCTTGGACATTTTCCTAATTTTGACGCTGTGGAAATCTTACAAGAAGAAAATAATCATGAGAAGAGATTCATATTAGAGATGCTCCACATTATTAACACCCCCACTGACAAGAGAATAAATTTCAAGAGCGACACAGAAAATTGTGCTCATATATACAGACATTTAGTTGACAATTAGGTTAGTTTAAGTTTAGCTTTTCTATAATTTTAACGTAAGTTTTGTTTTGTTAATTTATTCAATTGTGTATTGTTTTAATTATTATTTCTTAGTCACCTCTGAAGATAAGGAAGGATCTTCCTCGAAATATTGGGAAAAATTATAAATAAAACACTGACCTAAAGCCAGAAAAAGTGTTTTTATTTTAAAAAAAAAATATAAAAATACGATTTATGTACGACTATTTTCTGTAATTTGCTAGTAATTGTTTTGATGGCACCCAATTTTTAAAATCTTCATTAGGAAACGTTCCTTTAATGAGCATGATCGAATTAACCGTCTCCACTTTTAAACCATTCCAAGTTGAATTTTTTATTTGATTTGTAAGTGAAAATATGCGGTCTTTGGATGCGCTACTGTGAGGTAGGCATAATAGTGCGCCAACAAATTTCTATAAACTAGGATACATACAGTAGTTTCGCCTTAGGCTTTTTTTAATGAAATATAGCAAGCCAAAATTCTTCCAAATTTTTTTCTTCTGACTTCGACATCATCTATGTCATCATGATTTATCAGAATAGGAAAAAGCAGAATCTTTGTCAACAAGCTTACGAAACCGGACTTTCAGATTGAAACGCTTTTAAAGCAGGATCTTTAAAATTAATTATTTTTAGCACTTGTTTGCATAAAATCATATAAAATTGTTGACATTTCTTTTTGATTTCTGTAGCTTCTTTCTCACTTAACAAACCATCGTGAATGAATGAATTAGCTCTCGGGCCAAGGTATACATCCCTCAATGGCTTATAAATGGAAATGGCTTATGACTGAAAATTTATAATTTGAAAATTTTTTGCTAGATTACTTTTGCGACACTTTTTTCTGAAAGTGCAGTGTTTTCAAAGAAGATGCAGTGTCGCAGTGTCATACTTTAAATCGCAGTGAAAAACTGCGATTGAAGTGACAGCGACAGTCCTGAATTACACCATGGAAAAAACAAAAACAAAACGCAAACACAAACACATTAACTTGCCACTCAACGGTTTGTTATGTTTGCATGCTTGTTTCTCTTCGCGCAGTTAATTTTTTTAAGCAATTTTAAAACTTTTATAACTTTCATATTAAATAACAATGTAATAATTTTTATTGGAGATTGAGAGCAAACGGCTTGGGAATTTGATCAAAATCGATCCAGTTATTTTTGTGCGATTTGCGGACGTCGATGTTCTCTGGGAAGAATACTTTTTCTGGTATTTGTGGATGACTCTGGCTTAACCGCTAGTATTTCGTTATCCTCAATGCTCCGCTTTTATCAATTGCAATTAATAATAATATGCATTTCATTTGATTCTGAAAGGACTATTCTTGGAGTTCTTTTTGACGATAAACTTGGTGTGACAATAAGGAAAATGTTTTGTTGCATTAATGAAAAGAGTATTTAGTATATCCGTAAAATACTTAATTTCTCTTCACATCCCTAGTCAGTTCTATTCCGGAGTATGCTTCAATAGTGTGGTGTTCTTTTTTGGATTGTTATTTCGGCGTACTTGAATCTTTTTAAAAACAATTTTTGATTTTTTGCCTAAGAGAACTTAACCCCAGATCATGAAAGTAGAACCATGCTGACCCACCTTTCCATCATTAAAATCTCACCGCACAATGCTTTCATAGATAAAAATAAAAATATTGGTCAGATGTATTCACTACATATTTTAAGACAATTTTACTAAAATGTGTTAAATATTTGTATGTAATTTTTTGTTTGAGGATGAAACTCGTGTTTATCACTACATAACTGCAACAGAACAACAGTCAGAGATTTGCCTACTCTAAGGAAAACTAAGAACAATCTCATTAGATTGACTGTCAGTCAGTTGTTTGCAGTACTTTTAATAAAAAGTATTGGTTACTGGTGAGACACAAAACTTATGAGACACCCCTTTCGTGTGCATTTTTTATAAAGCTCTCCAAAAAAAGTGTTTTAATCCTTGTGAAAGCACTATGTTGATTTACCATCAAACTTTTAATATTCTTATTTTTCCATTAGCTATCCTTGTTTTTTTTCTGACATCCACCTTTAACAAGAGTTTTTTGTTCTCAATTTCCATTAGAATTAATTAGCGCTGCCAATTTTAACACCCCGATACATTTCAACCTCTTTTTTGTTCTCCTAACTCACAGTTTCACTGGCATCCTTTTATTTTGTTGCCTTGCAGCTCTGGCACCTTCTCTATCGGAGTCACGTTCTTTCATCATGTTGTCTTTGTGTAACGAAATTTCTATACTTTCTTCTATGTCTTCTTCTGCTTCCTATTGTCATCCATTATCAAAATTGAAGCTCACTTTTTTTTTTTTTTGCCTATAATGGAATTTCTATTAGATTAGGGCGTTTTTTGTTCAACCACTACGACGTTTTGTTGTTTTATGATATTTTTTTGCTGCCAAAAAGTTTCATACTGGCAATGAGTCGCGTTGTCAGTGATTTTTCATCTCAGTTCTTGTGAAATTTATTATTGAATTTGGTTTTTTTTTGTTTTAAAACCCACTTTGTCACAATTGGTGCTGCCACTTCCTAAATTAAATTCATTTGTTTATTTTCTGAAGTTGAAGATTTTTATACATTTGATGTGATTCTTTTAAAAAGATTGTTAACATTCACTTTTGTTAGCAACAAGTAAGAATTTTTTTGAAAAACCCCGCAAGGCAATAGAAAATTTTTGAGAAAAAATATGTTCCCATTATATTACAGAAAAAGCCATCAAACCGCCATCAGCCGCAGGGTCCTTGCTTTGCTACTGCATGTTAATGTTAAAAATATTGAAAACAAAGCACGTGTGAATGTATAAAAAGCTCTTACCCATATTCTTCGATACCCCTATAAAAAAAGCAGAGAATTTCAAATAGTTTGAGCGTTAAGGGAACTGCGCGAGTTATTTGGTTGCAATTGAAAACAAAAATAGCGTCTTAAGTCTCAAGTAAATGTTTTGACTGAGGCGTTATGCCAATAGATTAACAATTACCAAATCTGGTTTAATTTACAAAGCACTTAATCCTGAAACTGAGAATCAGTGAATGCATTTTCGTTTTACCCAAATGCCATGGAAAAATTGTCTGAAACCTTTCATGGCTTATGGTAGTCTTTAGTAATCTGTTAATCTGACTCTTAGCATTTTCTATTTATGTCTGACATTGAACTGGACTTGATCGGTTTTGACATAGTAATCATCAAATTTTGTTTGAAAAAAAAAAAGTGGACTTAGCCGGTGTTGATACCAATGTACTGGACTTGGCCGGTTTTGATTCCAAGGCGTTGGACTAGTTTTGAAAGCAAGTTCATGGACTTGGCCGGTTTTGAAATCCATGCATTAAAAAAGTGTAATATATCTGTCAAAAAATGTTTTTTAATCTAAAACCATAGTAGAAAGATAAAGCATGGTCTAGATTTTGATATATGAGAATATCTCAATATTTGATTTTTTTGGACTTGGCCGTTTTTGCAACTGGGCGCCTTATATAATACATGTGGTTGTATCGTTGAATCCTGTCCCAAACGTGGGTTTTCACCGGTTTTTTGGGTCAATTTTCATTAATGAAGATGACAGCTTGAAATTTGTGCCAAATGATACAGATCAAAGAGCCTAAATAGAAGGTTGTACCCAGTAAGTGGCACTGGGGACACTGAGGACAGGGGCAGTCAGACGCGTGAGAAATAGACCATTTTCAATAACTTTTTTTTGTATTAATTTAATTTATTTAATAAAAGTAATAATATGGCATTGTTGCATTATGTTTCAACTTGACTTGACGAAAGATTAAAAAAAAATTAAAAATAAGAAAAGTTATAGCTGGCTGTGTTGGAGCCTATCCTACACAGAGTGCCTTGCGGTGATAATCACAAACCCACGGAAAATCATCTAAAATCAATCGGATAAGAAAAATTAGTTATTTAAATAAATAATCTAGTGCCTGATCGAAGGCCTCAAGAAATTTACCTCCAGATTTTCGGGAAAATACCAACAATTAATTGTTCACAAAAAATCGAAAAAATCCTTCGATCAGCACTAACTTTGTATGTTTTTCAAAAACTGTGTAAATTTCATTGAAATCTATCGAGCGGTTTTCAAATTACAGTGATCACCAGTTCCGAAAATATAGTTTTGAGAAAAACGCATTTAAAGTTCAACTACCGAGTACGTACGAAACCGTACGAAGAAGTTTTCGCATCCAGTGTAACCGCAGCCTAACTCAGTAGAAGTTTAGCTGAAGCTCTTGAGACGTATACTTCTTGCTATTCAAGACGATAACTAATGAAAGTGTAAGTGTACATGGGTCAAGTTTGTAAGGCACTTTCAGGATACTCAGAAAGTAAGCAACAGTAAACTCTCGAGAAGTCAATCATATATGACACTACCCGAGTGCTTCTTGCTCTATACGGATTTTGTAATAGCAGAAGTGAATGCCAAAAGTTATAGACATTCCGGAGAAAGGGTTTTTGGAAAACATTTTTTTTTGTTCTTATATTTTTATATTCTGGCACTTAAAAATCTATATACTTAGCTTTATCCACGTAAGCCAATAAATACTTTAAATTCATTGAGAACTTAAATAATATTTACTGATTCTCGAAAGTCAACTTTACTTAATTATTATTTTACAACTCTGCTTTTGACTCAACTCAAATTTTATTTACGTCAAAAACTGTATTTTTTCTTAATTCAGAAGATCATGCTGCGACAGCAATAACTAAAAAAACACTATGGCTCCAATAATCTGTGAGCTTTAAAAGTAAACAGCTTCATATCGAAGCTGCCAAAAGTTTCAGGACAAACGTTTGCCTCTGTCGTTGCTTTTGCTGCTGTGGATTTTATTTATTGAAACTGGACAAAATAAGCCAGTTTTTACGCCCACGATATAAAAGAAAAGGAAAACTTCAACATCGCGGTACGACAGCTGGAATTGCACTTTGCAGTGCATGTCAAATGTCGCAAATTTTTAGTAAATTTTTTCCCATTTCAAAAATTTAGTCCAAATTGCACAAAGATGTAGCTGCTGTTTATCGCAGTCAGCTTGACTATTTCTTGGTTTTATTTATAATATTCCATTATCACTTCAGACTTGGTAAAGTCTGTGACTCTGTGACAAGTTTTATATATAACTTTTTTTATTGTGCCTCTTTCTTTTTTTTGGGGCACTTTTATGGTGCCAAGTAACTAACACAATAAAGTATAAATACATATACTCAAACTTAACATATAGTATACATATTTATTCATTGATGTATGTGTGTGTGTATTTTTTTTATAACAATTTCAAGCGATGTTTAAGCAGTTTTTGGGAACTGTGCCAAATATTGATCCTGTTACTTTTTTTTGCTTTGTGTAAAATAAGTTTCATATATGAAATCTTCAGAGCCGCCATAAATGCAGTTGGAGCCATCGTCAAAAACGTCATCATAACGTGTCAAAGGACATCCGGCGTAGTTTATGTGCACGTTCGTATTAGTCGATATGAAAAGGATATGCACGCGAATGTAGCGATTTGCTTGTGCATCCTTATAAGCATTTGTGTTAACGTCAAATTGCCAAAAATTTAAAATCAAAATTTCAGAAAAAAAAATGTTTTGCATTGAGAAGTTAATCGGCGCAAATTTTACAAATTCGCAAATATCGCAAATTGTATATAAATATTATACGAAGCGTACATGCCTGATTAGATGAATTGAACTAGAGTGTGACCCTACACATGGCATATTATGTTTGCGTAGCTTACGCAAAGAATTTACAATTTTCTCTTCCTAACTTATGCGAGGGTTCATCTGCGCGTTTGGTGAGCAAGATAAGGAAAGTCATTCCAGGGATTTTCTTAAAAATTAAATTAAGTTCATAAAATAATATATTGCTGGGAAAGAAAATATGCTAATTTATAAAATAAATATGTTTTTTACTTCAACTCATAATAAAATAGTTGAAATACCAGTCAAAGGAGCCACCAGTTTGAGGTATATTGACAATGTAACCAAAAATAAAGTCCTATTTTCAAAATTCCACAAAAGATCTTGCCATTTTGGAGGTCACCTTTAGTACTGGGTCCAAGTCCTATAACCCCCTCTAGTTCTCTCTTAATACCTAAATTCAACGCTAGTTGGGGGACCCCTAGAGCTCGAGGCTATGCCCCCTATAGCACTACCTTAATCTAGCAGCTGGGCTTGACAGATTTATTATCTAAAACCCGTAATCTTGGGAAAGTAAGTAAAAGAAGGAAAATTTCAGGGATTTTATATAGTTTAAAAAGTTGTTTCGAGACTATAATTCAACAACACAACCCACCTACAGCTTACTTTGAAAACATATAGCTAAAATTTTGATTTGCATACATTTACTGTTGGACATATTTTGATGATGGAATTGATCTCATAAACTGAGAAAAAGATTTCTTTGATATAGAGCAATCACATATTTATTTGAGTCAAACATATTGTATTTGTATCAAATAGTGATAGATGTTGATTAAAGCATTTTATGTTTGAGTCAATCAAATATTTAATTGCTCTATATAAAATATAATTTGCGATGTTCAAACAAATCGTTTTCTCAGTGTAGTAAGACTTTTTGAGCTAAAAAGTAACCAAATGCTATACAAAATGTTGGTATATCTGAAATCATTAACACTCTGATCTTATTATTTAAGTCGAATAAGTAAGCCTTCTAACAACCATTTTAAATTATAATCCAAAAATCTTAAATTGAAAGTATGTAGTCTATTTGACACAAAATATCTTACGAAAGGTATACTTGCTAAAAGGTACCTCTAAACCAGAAATGAGCAAGACTGATTAAATGAGTGTGGGACCACCCATATAAGCATTTCTGCTTATCCATACTATTGATATAAAATTGCTTATATAGAAATGGTTTGTAACGCTTTGGCGCACAATATACTGAACTGATTTTAATAATTTATTTTCTAAAATAACATATTTTTTCTAAAAAAGGTTATTGCATACTTATTTTGTTTATTTTTCAAAGTTAAATATCCTTTTTTTAGGATTAAGTTTTTATCTAAATACACAAACAGTCTTAAACATTATATTTAGCAGAGTGAGACGATTTTCGTACATGGAAATCTTCTATTTATTTTGAAAAAAAAATATCAAAAAATGTTCGTAAATTGATGTAGAATTTATTAAAAATACTTAAAAAAATCAATTTGTTTTCATAAAATATTTAAGGATAATTAAGTGTTTTCTACTCCGTTTTAACAAAAATTTGAATAAATGCTTTAGAGCACTTATTTCTTAAATCACCTACTTACTTTTGAAATCAAATTTTTTAACAAAACACTAGCATATCAAAACATAAATTAAATCGTAAGGTAAAAAATTTTCAAAAAAAAACTTCAAACACAATACATACCCTATACACAAGTACGTAACAATGTAATAGCTGAATCTAAGTCTAATACATCGGTGAGCTCATTCATTGACACCACAGCACTTACATCTTGGTGATTATAATCAACATCAGTATGTACAGAATTCTAATTACATAAGGTAGCAGAGTTTCTTCAGCACTTTTACAACTTCACGGTGTCCTGACATTTGTGCCTTAACAGCGGAAATGCTAACAAAACATCAAAACGAGCAGTTCGAGTTTGTGGAGAACATTTGAAAATTTATTGTGAAAATAATGTGTTATTTTTACATTTCCCTGCTGAAAACTGAAACTTGAACTCAAACTAAAACCTAAGAAATCGGTGTAATAAAAACTTTTCCCTTAAATTGTTCAAGTATTTAAGTATCCTTAGTAGAAGGAACTTATCCAAATGACTTTTGGTGCTGCAGTTCAAGTGACAAATGTTAATTTTTTTCGTTTTAGTGGGTTAAGTAGCGTTCGTAGTTTTTTAGCTGTTTGGTAATGCTACAGTTGACATAATTTTTTATTTCGAACTTTGTGTGTGTGTCTTACGCGAAACTTTAGTTAGTAAAACTTTACTTGTATATAGTTTTGCCCTCATTGTGAAATTAATTATTTGATGGTTAGAAGTGTAATTTTCTTACAAGTGAATAGTTTCCAAAAAGGTTGCCAACATAGCGGCTCCTCGAAAATGAATTCATCTAATGGCTTGAGATTCAAAAAATGGTCAAAAAATAAGATCGCTGAGAATACGAGCCCAATATTTTTTTCTTCTTTTTTCATATCAAACATGTTTATTTGAAACACACATCGTTCATAGATTATTTCGTTTCATATGTTTCATAATATCTTCGCTTTATATTAACCAAATTATTTCTTCAGTGTAACTTATTTATTTTCCAAAAAGTGTATATTTCTTCACTGAAAGTTAAGAAAATATTACAACAGCACTACGAAGACTTTATTGATAAAGTTTTTATTTCCAAATGAATTGATGTTGTTTTAGCCCTTGTTTGGTTAATGTTGCTTTCCTGTGTGTATTTTACTACCATTTATTCCTATTGCAAGTGCAAAAAGAGGATATATTGCCATAAATATGTATAAAACTCGTATACTTATGTAAATACATAGATATTTTCTTTTGTATCATTTAATTCAGCCAGCTTCAATGGCTCACAAATTGTCCCAATGGTAGATTTTGTTTTTCAATAGAATAAGCAATGCTTCTTTCTAGAGTAAACTGGGAAACAGTGGTACCAAATTGGTACTTTAGCAAATAATTTAAGGTACAATTTATTTATACATCAAACGCCAATGAAGTTGAATATTCATTGAAACTTTGGGACCCACAAATAATGAACCAAAGATTCTTCTCATGCTTTTGTGAGAGTACATTGCATAGCTAAGGCGGCAAGGTTGATAAGTATAATGGAGATATCACTCGCCGATATAACCATTTACTAAGACAGTCTTCTTTGCAAAGTAAAAACATAAGATTTGAGGCAGTGATGGCATTTGTGGAAATGTACTGAATGGAGAGTTGAATTGAAATGTACTTTTTAAATGCCGAATGTACTTTTTTTTTAGACATATACATGAAAAAGTTACTTAAAGTTACAAAAACTCACCAAAAATTTATTTTTTTTTACTCAGGCATTAAAACGATGGTAATTTTTTAGAAATTGTTCAAATGTACCGAAAATGTACTGAAAATGAGCCAAATGTACTGAAAATACAACAAATATACCGAATGTACTGAAAACTTGTCGAATGTACTGACGACGCAAATGCACCGAAGTAAAAGTGCAAATGTACCGAAAATGCCACCAGTGATCTGACTCAGTCTGTCGTGGGGAACTTCGGGTTTTTAATGAGCAACGTTACTTAAAACCAAGCTGGGTATCCGCTCATTAAAATATTCCACGCAATGAAAAGGCAGATTAGTTGGCTGGGAAGGGAGGGTTCGTCAATGCTCCCAAAGCATATTAAGTAGCTTGGATGTAATAGATTGATCTACTAAGTTCATGGAAGCATTTCAAAAATATGGAGCTTGATTACATTTGTGGGCAGCCTAAGATACTTATTTCATTTTTTTAATGGATATGTGAAAACTTATGAAAACATACCCAGTTGGAATTCTAACATAATAAAATGTTGGACTCAACATTTTTTTAATTTCGATGTCCATTTTTAACACTTTTAATTAAAAATAGTTCTAAGGAAACAGTAATACATTTGAAATTCTGCACAAAAAAAATATCATTATAATTTTTTCACTAATCTAAACGCAATTTCTTCAGTTTGGGTGGACAAAATTGGAAAATTTAAGGATTTTGATAAATACATGAAGCTATATTTGATGGAAAAATTTCTATGACTCTCTTGGCTTTCGAAATATTCAGATTTTTTTCGAAAATTGACATTTATATTAATTAGACATTTAATTTTTATTTTTATATATCCTGTATTATATAAGGAATATACCATATGATTCAAAATTTTCACTTATTTGCTGGTATTAGCTAGATATTTCGAGAGATTGAGAATGGGAACTCAAATTGTTATTTCATAATCTTTTTTTAGTTTAGTGTTTTGAAATCGATGTACAAGCATATGTATATGGCCAAATATAGACTTATTGCCTTTATTCATATCAATATCGATTTTTCGAAAATTATTTTTCTTCGAATTAGTGTTTTTCAAAGTGTAGTTAGTTATTATGTTTTGTTTTTTTTTTTCCCCCAATGTTTTTTGGGAATCGAAGTGAGGACGTTTTTTTGCCGTTTTTTGGAAGGAACCAAAATAGATTTCGAAAATTACAAAGCATCTACTCGTAATAGTAGGCATGCCGTTTAAAAATACTGGTGTAGCCAAATGAGTCATATGGAAGACAAAGCTCTATCAGAATATTGTTTTCTGAAAAATTTTAGCCGTCAGGATAAGGAAAACTTAAAACTTAAGTATTACCTACTATACGTATTATTGTATTCCTTTTTTTAAGGATATTATATATTTCTTTTCCAAAATATAAGCTAGTTATCAAACACTTGTATATAGTACATGCTACATCCAAATAAATTGGGTACAAAAATGACATTCAGACAAACAATACCAAATGACTACTGCAAAATGAAAGTAGAGCATATTCCAAACGATACAGCTTGACAGACTTATTTTAGGGGTTGTTGCTATTACTACTGAACTAGTTTTTTCTTCTTGTTTCTATTGCTTCTACCATTTGTTTTATTTGCATTTGTATTCAAATATACAAATGAAAATAAACAAAATTCTATGGGATTTTATTTTTTGTTAAGAAAATTTTGTGACATATGATGTGCTACAAAGCACGGATTAGTTTGAATGGATGGATGGGCTTTTAAACGTTCGAGTGTCAAAATGCAAAGCTATCGCAATAAAAAGGCTTAACAAGGTACTTAGTACTTGGAGAGGATAATAAACATTTAATTACGATTTAAATACCACAGTACAACTTGAGAAATTGTAGCAAATATTTGATAGCGTATCTAGCATCCTTAGAGAGCTTTGGGGAAAAATATTTAAACAAACTTATATCACAGTACGCTTGGGATTTGAAATAAAGTAGCCTAAGTAATTTTAAAAAGCTGTGATTTACGATTTTATGAAATCATATAAATACTAAAGTATATTATTTGTAGCAAAATTGTAGGCTATATGCCTTTTTTTTTCATTATACTTTATTTCTTTTATAATTCTCAATTGGTTTATGGAACTTTGTGACGCTTGGTGCCCAAAAATTACTAGTTATTTACGAAATCCGATAGCAGTTGCAAAATTTTGAAAAGTATCGTCATTCAAATTTGGCGATATTTTCAGATATCAATAAGTGGTGATATTTTCATATTTTGATTTTACGTAAATATTTTATTTTTCTTTTCTCTTGAACATCAGCAAACAGGCGTTTGTTTTAATTTTGTTTTTCAAAGCGGATACGGCAGGCCTACTTTCCTCCCATACAATTGGAAGGTTTACTTTTTTCGATTTATTTTTTTTTTTTTTTTTTTGCAAGATAGCGCGACAGGCTTTGACGCCCAATTTCATTATGCCATAAAAAATGAGTATCAAAGAATTAATGACAATGAGAGACACCCAAAAAAGGTTAAAGAGCTTGCCTATTTGACTTTTTTCTCCTACTCAGTGCTTTAATTTTTGTTTGCAAAAAAAAAAATGTTAATTTGTCATTTATTTTACTTACTAAAATTTGGACACCGTAGCTATATCTCGTTATTCTACACCAGTTTTCGAAGGAGTTATTTTTCATAAGCCAGTTCACAAAAAGCACTGAAATCGACGAACAGAGTCTACAAAATTTTAGATAGAAATCGTAATCAATTTGAAAGACATACAAGTTAGTGTTTTTAAGAAATCAGGCCAAAAAAAAATTTTACAAAAATGCATGTATAGCTCAAAAATATTTTTTTGGAAAAAAAAATAAGGAGTCAAATAATTTGATACTAATAAAAAAACGTTTCGACTTGGCGGGTTTTGAAACAAAAACTGTGGACTTGGTGGATTTTGAAATTGAAAACGTGGACTTGGCTGGTTTTGAAATTGAAACCTCGGGACTTGGCGAGTTTTGAAAAATAATAATATTAAAAGGTTTCGAAATCATTTTTTAAAAATGGCTAAGTTTAAATTAATTTCAAAACATTTGAATAAATGTAGACTGAAATTTTAATTACACAATATAATTTCAATGTTAAAATAACATAAATCTATTTGCATTTATGAAAGCCGAATCTTTTTTAATGAAAAATTGGACTTAGCAGGTTTTGATTTTCAGAAATGTGGACTTGGCGGGCTTTGAAAAAAATAATTTATCAGAAATTATTGCAATCAAGGGTTTGTGATGGGAAAACCTTTTTTTACAATTTAGAGTATGTAGGCTTGTAAACAAATATTTTTTCTGTCCCCTCCTACAATATCTCACATTTTCATTTTTTTGGACTTGACGGGTTTTGCATCTCAGCTCTTCATATTTTGTAAACGTTTCTCTCTAAATTTCTTGACTGACTAACTTTTATCATATGTAAAAGTTATTCTGATTATTAGAACTTATAACAAACTTCGCGTGTTGTAAAAAATCATCTCAAATTTTTTGTTGAAAATTCTAAACTTTTAGACAGGATATCACGAAATTCATGGCTCTTCTGTGTAAAGTATTAAATTCTCGAAAAGTTTTTGCATAGAGATCTTGTTGTCATTCACGTTTTTTGAACTTTTAAAGGTTCAATCTGCAAGAAATTTTTAAAAACTGTTGCGTAGGGATGTGCCTTAGTGTCATGGATCATTAATTGCTGTGACTTATTTACTTAAGGGATATTTTGGAAATGAAAACCATCACCTTTTTATTTCTAAGATAACAATTTTTTTGACGTTAAATCAGACTTCTGGGCAAAGTTGTTTAGAGATGTTTGGGCACCATACCTTTTCTTCACAGGTCTAGAATTTTATTGCAGACTTTGAAGTGCACACATTTATTATTTATATCTTAAGAGAAGAAAATGTTAAACACAATAATAAGAAAATAGACGTAAAATGCTAATTTTTATGTCTTGATGGCTCTTCTACCTGATGCGTACATTTTGAAACACAAGCGTCCGAAAATCGATGTATTTTTGAAGTTTGTGATGTTTAAAAAATCGTATTTTCGAAAATAAGTCCGGAAAAACTTATTCCAAAAACATGTATCGAATATTTTTTGACAAAGTATCGGAAAAAAATTGTTTTTGAGAAATTTAAATTTTTAATATAAAAACTAGGTCGAATGAGCCATTGTTTTTTTAAAAGTTTGCTCTTTCAAAAATCTTTAAAAACTCGTGAAAAGGAAGAGATTCAGCCAAAAATGCGTCGACACATATTATACTAACATTTATAATTGTCCAGCGGCATACCTTGAATACTTTTCAACCGGAGCGAAGAATCAATCTACCACCTCTTGCTTTGTTCATTAATTATTGACCAATGTATCATCACATTAAAATTTAGTTAAACTTAAGCTCATTGAATACCAAGCACTATTTGCCGTCCCATTCTTCTATGCCTTTGCACTTGGAGCGACAGTCTTCTTCGTCCCTCCCCTCATTAATGTTTCTGTTCTTGTCGTAGCCTTTTGTAACATAAATCATACAAGAAATAAAATAGTAGAAAAAACTCAGTCAAAAGGCATCTGAAAGGCAATGAAATTATTTTTTGGCCTTAAACAAACCTGCACAGCAAAAAAATCCATCGATCATTTTGAACGATATCAGCAGTTGAAATTCACTAACCAATATCGGTGAAATCGGATTCTGTATGCTTACAGTTTGATGATACTAAATCATTTCAAATGAAATTTTATTGTTTTTACTCTTCATAAAAATTAAAAAAATTCAGAATCTTATAGTCAATACTACTAGTAGTATCTACCGTAAGAAAAGGTTTGAAATTTTCAATTGTTTTTTTTTTTCTACAAAAGTTTCAAATACCGTAGAACACAAACTCTATAGTCACACATACCATCCTTTTTATCTCATGTGTATAAAGATTAATTTCCTTAAATTTTCCTTTTTTAAACACTTGTGTGCTTTTGTCCTTCTAATCAAGTTTATTTAGGACTAAATTAATGACCATAAATTGCTGATTTCATACAAAGCAAATTTCAATTATGTCAACTGATGAGTTAAATCAATTTAAGTTTTCAACGATGCATTAAATAGAATTGTGTTATGTTTAAACTAAAAGTTTAGAATTTGAAAATGTGTTTACAAAGTAATAAAAGTATCTACGTATTTTAGTATGCTATTTATTATTCATCGGCACTTATTTTTCAAAATACCAATAATAATGATTTTATAAGCTTGTGCGTAAATCTTATTTATTGAGGAACGCATATAAAATTTCGCAGATGATTATAAAATTTTTCAATAAAATAAATATGGAAACACGCATGAAAAAGGGTTTATACATACATATGTTAAAAATTTGAGGTTCGACTTTTGGCTTAACATTTTAGAAGAAGACTTTCACCAAAATATACCGTAATTATTTCTGCATTTTAGCTTTAAATGTATAAATGATATGTAGTTTCATGTAATGAGGACGTATGTATCAAAGGGAATAAGAAAAATAAAAATTAAAAATTTCAAATCTTAGCCATTGACTCGAAGTATTCAGAATTTGAAAGAATTATATAGAAGCAAGCGAATCTTCAATACAACAAAGCTCAAATTCAAAACTGTCTTCCAAGTTTGGTCTTATTTGTTCCTGAATTCTTTAGAGCTACAAATAGTTATAGTTAGTTGAACAAACAAAAACCTATGTTGGACTGTATCACTGAACAATAATGGGAATATAAGGAATATGCAAATATTCAAATTGCTCAGGTTAAACCTGAAAATTATTCAAGAAGTGTAAAGTGATTTTCAATAAGTGAAAAAAAAATTGTTTTTATAATTGTCATCACTCATAATTTTTTTGCCTTCATAATATACATAATCTATATTAGATGTCTTAAAAATGATTTCACTTTTATTTTTTTTTTCAAACTCTTGTCAAGTTGAAGTTTTATGATTATGATTTTAGAGAAATCTCGTATATTTTGTTAATGAAATAAAAAGTGTAGGGAAGGCCCAGTCCATAACTTTTTAAAAAAAAAATTTGGTAAAGGTCGATGAACAATCCATTCATATCTCAACTGACACCCCACGGCAGAATACAATACTCGATATATTCAAATACAACTAAGTAACTGAAATAAAGCTGCACAGTATTAGCGCAGATTAATAAAAGGCTGCAAGAGCAACGCCTCCGTTTTCTTAAGAGACCCGATAAACATATTATTATTTTTCGAAAATAGCTACAAACAGGGGTCAAAAGAAGGAATTCCCGGCTTTCCCACACTAAAATAATTTTTCTCTGAAATGGTTAAAAGTAAAATTTGTTTAGGAAATAATTTTGAGAACCTTTTTTTTTTGGTTTGTAACTTTAAGAATAATTAATGTAACTGTCCAAAATTTAATTTTTGTGTGAAGAAAACTATATATGTATATTATAAAAATTTAATAGGATATTCCAACAAAGCCGAATATGCGCCTTGGAGTTTTGTACAAATCAAATTTTTTTGAAAATTTTTTGCAACAAATTTGATTTAATTCCTTAGCGTAAATTATAAACTCTGGCATATTGAGAACTGTTTTAAATTTACATAAACTTTAAAACTTACATAAATAAACAAAAAATAAAAAAATTTGTAAAAAAAAAATTTAAATTAATTCTCAATGTCTTATGGTATTTAAGAATTTTTGTGAAATTCTAAAGACGTAATGAAAATCTGAAATATACGCTATCAAAGCCATGTCAATTAATTTACGTTTGCCGTAAACTTACAGCATTGTTCGAATACCCTCAATATGTATTATGAAAACTTTAAACTTACCAGTATTTTCTTCTCGTGTCCAAAGTTATGATTAAAGAGCACAAACACTGGTGTATAGAATTTACTTTTTTTTCTATTTTTCAATTTATCTATATAATTTTAATTTTTACTTTTTTCTTTTTGAAACTCAACAATTTGTATTTCAATTTTAATTCAATTTCCAATAAACAAAGGAACTTGCGGCTGCGCAGATGATTTTAAGACAGGAAGTGATAAATTTTTCTTTTATGCTTCAAATTTTTCCAATTTTTCTTCATCAATTATTCTCATTACACTTTGTAGAATTTTTTTTTTTTTTTTGTTTTTATTTTGAATATAATTTTTTTTCTCTCTCTCTGACACCAGCACGTCTTTCACATCATTCCCTATGCAAATTTTGTGTAAAATAAATTTTATGAAAATGAACCAAAATAAAAGAAACTTTTTCAATGGAAAATCAGCTTTGTCTTTCAAGTACAAATTATTGGCATATTAAAAAGTAATCCTGTCAGTAGGGTAGCAAAAAAAAGGGAGGTTTCTCCGAAAAAAAGGGGCGAATTAAATTGTGGCTGAGTACTTTTTGATTACTTTAGGGCTGTTGTATGTATTTCGAGTAAAAAAACGAAAAAGTAAATAAGCCTATTTTAAGACTTAAGACAACCATTTGAGAATGACAGCAAACATAAACAATATGGCGTCTCAGACAAAAAGTTGAAATGATAAAAAATGCATAAAAAATTTTCATTACAAAAAAAAAAAAACAAGTCGCACTTTATTGACGATGGCAAAAAATATAAAGGCTTTTGAAAATTTTATGTTAATTTTAAACACCACTTAAGTATACAAACACTTGTAATAATTTTTCTCTAGGTTTTTGGTATGGATTTGTTCGCTTGTGCGTGTCAAGTTCCAGTAAAATTTTATATTTCTTTTTTTTTTCAAACTGTGAGCAATAATTTGACCAAATTCCTTGTAGCTGTCAATTTAATCAAGAAATTTTATAGCCCCTAAATATATACATAGTATATGTAAAAAAAATGTACAAAACTGTGTTATAAACTTCACTGAGCGAAATGCACTTAAAAAAAGTATTCACTTGAGTTCAACCGCAAAGGAACTAGTTACACTATAGCGCCACTACGAAAAACGGAGTAGCCTCTACGGCGTTCTGACGTGTTCTGTACAACTGCCAAAATGTTTTACGAAACTTTCCTGCTTTTTCGTTCCAAGTTCTTCCAATGCTATTTTTCAATCCATAAGAGTTTTGCTGAGTGTCCTTTTCTCTCGAGTTTGGCTTTTCCAATCCCTTTAAGCTATAATTTTGGAAAATTATTATAAAGTTTTTCATTTCACGACTATGCTCTAAGATATGAGAATATTTCACTCTCTTTCACTCTTTTTGACTCTTCTCTCTTTTTTGTCTATTTACATCTTTTTGAACTAATTCGTCCTGTGTGCTCATCCTTTTCATTTCAGTTCAGTCCAGTTGAGTTGATTGTGAAAGTTGGCGTGTTATACGCTGAAAATATCGGCTGTAACTTTGTGCTGCACACAAACTTGTGTGTACAATATAATCAGCACACATATACCCAGTTGGAAATAAATCCATAAATGACCAATGAAACATATTACAGAAATTGAACTAAGAACGTGTATTCATTTAGACAGAGTTACGGTGACCATATTGTTGGGAAAGAAAATAGTTTTTTATTACTCGTAGAGAAGATATATTGCACAATGTTAAATTATAAAATGAAAATAAAATTTTGAACATTTTAGAACTGGTAAGAAACAAAGATCAAACACATTCTATGAAAATAAACCTTGAACAAAGAATTGTTTTGAAAAAAAAGGTTCTTAACAACAAAACCTAAACTAAAGAACTTAAAATTATTTTTAGAATAAAATAAGTAAGCCTTCATGAAGTTTCAAAAACAAATGAAGTCTTTAAAAATTACATTTACGTAAGAAAAAGAAAAAATAATTTGAGATAAAGTCTCACGGACCATTTCTGAAAATGGAAAAACTTCAGAATGTTATTAAAAATCAGGCAAAAAATATCAGATAAGAAAAACGCTCATATGAATTGGAAACCATATAGTTGCGGGGATTATCCTTAAAATTGTTATCCAAATGATTAAAATAGTTTTTATTTGAGTCTCATTAATTTTTCTTCTACGCCACTGCTCAATTGAAAAAGTATTTCAGAAAGATTTCCCTTTCAATTCTGCGCATATCAATTCTGCAATATCAATTTTTTGTTAATTTTAATTCCCAAACATTTTTCCAAGAGCAGGTCAAAAAACTTAGCCTCTATAAAAAGATGTTGACACTCTTTAAGACGTGAGCATTCTCATACAGAAGATACTCTGCTAACTCTTCATCATTTTTGCAACTCTGCGGAAGTCGTTGTGTATCCCGTGAGGACTCATTTTCGTAAACGTAAAGATTTTCGGTTAAGGTCGAGATTCTCAGTAATACACTTAGATCTGTCAACAGTGAAGTCCTGCATGAATGTTGATATAGAAAGTAATAGTCCTTTTAAAAAGAATTTTGATAAAAGCTAAAAATTTGATACATGGAATGTATTTCTGCCCTACCCGATTACAGTTTGAAACTCCTGTCATCTTGTAGGCAATTCGCGAGAATGGATGTTTTTTTGAATTCTTCCTTTCTCAGGAACAAGATGGCGTGCTTTGTTTTCGTTCACATTTCTTGTTACATTTAAACTTGCTTCAAGCCCGCCGTGTTCTAGAGAGTTTTTTTCACACTTTCGCTTCTCTTATCCTTGAAGCCACTTTTTGAAATAGTGTATGCCAAAAAACCTCTTCTTCTGGAATTGTTCCAGATTTAATTATTTTTAGTTTTAATAACTGTCATTTTAGCAAGGACTTATATTGCTGCTCTATTGCTCTATACCATAATATTTGAAGTTTATTGCAAAAACAAAAACGGATTCAAATTCAGCAAAATCCATAAGAAACATAGTTTGGTTCGGCTAAATAAGAAACTAAGTGCTTACACAATTTCTTAGATCAGCAAAAAAGAAATTATAAAATTGTAATAAATTTTTTTACTTTGTCCCATCTCGTCAAGATTGTGCCTCAAGCTTTTTCGAAGATTAAGCTTTTTTAAAGAGAAATAGTATTTAGTATACAATAGGAAAGAAGAAACCATCAGGACGGGATACTCTCCTAATTGAATTAATTTTCTCACAGACCTATAAAATACTAGCTTGTCCGCTGAATAAGCTCGCGAGAACCTTAGAATTTCTTATCGGAAATCATTTCGCGCACATGATTATTATGAATATTGGAATAATTTTTATTTTTGGCACCAAAAGCAACCTATATTCTTATCCAGGATATATACTATATATCCACAAAGTTTCATTCAAATCCGTATTGCCGTTGAGGCGTGAATGAGAAAGGAACATCCAGACTTTTACATTTATTAATCGTTATTAAAAAAATACCTATTTTTGATTTAATTCAAATAATTTTTCCACAGACTACATTTCCTATATGGTAATTAGAATTTCAACACTTCTACACATTACTCCTGCAAGGTGCTGTTCTGTCTGCGTGGTGTGCGTGAAAGGTGAATATCTGTTTGACTTCTATTCTTGGTGCATTTGCTTAGTGTTGTTTTTCAACTCTCCTTCTCTATTTGCTCATGTCTTTATGGTATATCCTTACACTATGTTATTGTGTAAGAAAGCGATTGCAAATGTATTATACTTTCATTTATTTAATTGTAAGTTTTCCACCTTAGCACAGTTGACACAACCAACATGCATCGTTAGCTGAATCAATGTTTTTTCTGCTTGGGATACATTAAAGTTTATCACTAATTTGGGTTTTTCTACACCTACTCTCTCTTCACCTTAACGGATACTAGGATTTTCTTCGGCTATCTGTGTCTGCCAGTTGCATTGACCTGAATTTCGTTTCGCTGCTCAACATGGGTCATAACGGCTGTATAACACCGTTAATACGAAATTGGTAATAAATAAGATAATGTGGAAAAATATTTACGATTTTAGCCAAGGTTGTCGAGTGTTGTGTATACAGTTCAATCATTACAACTCTTAATTTGAACTGAAGACTTAATTTTAATCATGATATCATTAACATTTTCTTTTTTTTTTGTTTCTTTTTTTTTTTTTTTGTTCTAAAAATATCTAGTATGTCAACGATAGTTTAACATGAGGTCTAATTGTTCCGACTAATTATGACATCAAGTTTTCACTTGTTATGCAACGATAAATGAAGCAAACATTTTATGAATACATATTACTTAGGTCAGGATTAGTATTTTGTTGATTCAATTTATTTATTTTTTTTTTTTTTTTTTTTCATTTTTATTCTTAAGAGATCTATTACTTTTGAAGCTTTGGTGCAATTTATAAATAATATATAAATTAGATAAAAAATTAAACAAGTCGCATAACATGTCGTATGCGTAACCTTGCATTAATTTAACGTTTTGAGGTAATTTACGTCAAAAGCGTAGTAAGTGAAATGGTTGGCGAGCTATTATAGGATAAGATTAAAGCAATCACTAAATTGGACTAAGCATAAACCCAAATTAAAAGGAAAATTTTTACGATACCATTAATCTTTTTTACAATAACAAAACGACAATTACAATACAGAAGGATCTAAATCTCAAGAAAGCGAAGGATAAACAGTTGTCAACCCGAAATTCATAATTATTAGATCTACTCCGCCAAACTATTACTGCACTATTTTACATAAGAAACAGAAACCCTACTGTGTGCTACAAGCTGGTACAAGACCCATAAAAGGAAAAATATAATCTACTTGGATTCTTGTCGAGTATCAAGATAATAATCTGAATCTAAATCTAAATATTATATGGATTCCTGCACATATTGACATAATTGGTAATACTATCACCTAGGATTATATTTCATTCATATTACAGCTGACCTACCAAAAAATAACTTCCACCTATTCCCTAAAATGTATAGCTCCATCTAACTCAGGTGCAACTCGAAATACTACTAAAAACGGAATCCCATTAAGACTTTCGGCCGAAACTCTTAAAATACATATGAAAAAATTCTGCAGATTTCATTGGGATACACTTTTTGAATCCACCGTCATCTAATGCACAACACTGCACAACCATCATGTCTACTATGCCACCATCCTATTGTCAGAACTCATTACCTTAGTTTTGACTTAAAAGTTCAATATTCCAATGTTAAACTTACTTTAAAAATCTTCAAATCTACAGAAACTTATAAATATCCTAAGGAAATTAAACATCCACTCTGTTATACCATAAACAACTCCAAATATATATGTACACACATATGTATGTTTTAGTCATGGTAAATTTAAGTTATGGTAATCATATACAAGTAGATATTAACTTTGATTCTAACATTAACTCATTGGGCTGATGATCTCTGTAATTAATGACTATATTTGTTAAATGATTTATTATGTAAATAAGCTGATTATAATAAAAAATATAAATAAAAATCTTGACATTCTTCTTAGGATGATACAACTATATAAGTGAAATTGATGTCGGACAGTGGTGAAATATATACGTAAACACTCTCAAAAAGTTAATTTAAAAAAGTGTTTACCACGTATACTTTACAAATGGAAAATATATTGACACCAAGAGTGTTATATTACCACAATGAAATATTTTATTGTTAGAAAGTGAGTGGAATATGTTGTAAGATTATAAATCTGTTACATGTTCTTTTTTTTTGCTCTGTGCCATAAATTGATTCTTTATGACATGGATATCGTTGGTAGAAATAAGTGCAATCATTTAAATGCAAAAAAGTTCAAACAAAAGGATATTTCCTGAAACCAATGTGGCAAGTAGGTGAACAAAGCAGCTAAAAAATTATTGTTTTATTGTAGCAATAAAAAAATATAAGTTTCCATTCAATTCCAGTAAATTATTTGTACCCTCAATTACACTAGTTTACAAGAAAAAAGATCTGGTTTCTCATACACTTTTTTCGATGTATTTTGGGGCGTAGATTCCAAAAATGGCAACCATTTTTTTTTTCTTAAGAATTGTTTTCGAGATATCCCCAAAAAACCCCTTTTTCGGCACTTTTTTCATTTATTTGACTATATCTCCATGAATTTTTTTTCGACTCAAAAACGACTTTCAGCTTTCGAAAGATATTTGTATTTCCTTTCTAACGATATGCTTTTTGTTTGAATCAGATAATATTTGATGGAGTTACAAGCGCTCAAAGTTCAAAAAAACTGACTTTTTTGGTCTTTTTAAAAAATCACTAAGTTTCAATTGCTCCATTTGAATGAAAAATTTGTTCTTTTTCATATTTTTAAAATTTTTAATGAAAGACTATTCTTTTGCAAATATTTTAAGTATAATTTTGCGAAAATCGGACAAAAAATGTAGAAGTTATTCGAAAAAACACTAAAAAACTTGCAATAAAATTAAACGAAAATACATACGTTTTTTACTTAAAAAGATACGTAGAATAAAAGTAAATCACCACACACAAACACAATCGTATGTATTTTCGTTTAATTTTATTGCAAGTTTCTTACTGTTTTTTCGAATAACTTCTACAGTTTTTGTCCGATTTTCGCAAAATTATACTTCAAATATTTGGAAAAGAATAGTCTTTCATTAAAAATTTTAAAAATATGAAAAAAAAAATTTTTTTATTCAAGTGGAGCAATTGAAATTTAGTGATTTTTAAAAAAGACCAAAAAAGTCAGTTTTTTTGAACTTTGAGCGCTTGTAACTCCATCAAATATTATTCGATTCAAACAAAAAGCATATCGTTAGAAAGGAAATACAAATATCTTTCGAAAGCTGAAAGTCGTTTTTGAGTCGAAAAAAAAATTCATGGAGATATAGTCAAATAAATGAAAAAAGTGCCGAAAAAGGGGTTTTTTGGGGATATCTCGAAAACAATTCTTAAGAAAAAAAAATGGTTGCCATTTTTGGAATCTACGTCCCAAAATACATCGAAAAAAATCTATGAGAAACCAGATCTCGAGATCAAGCCCAAATTTGTAAACTAGTGTTATCTTATGATACTGGCTCTCCAACTAAAAGATATTAAGTTCTCCATAATTGGCATTTCATTGACGATTTGACGACAAACACGGTAATAATTACAAACAAGTTATAATTCATTTATTTTTCAAATAACTGTGCTTTCGGCAAAAATTTCAATAGACAAAACCGTAATGACAGAAACCAGAGTATACTTTTCCAAAGGGTTTTGGTGCGCTGAACTTGAATCTAATATCAGAATCTCTCCACTACATCTGGTTTTTGAGATATCCTAATCTAACCTAAGACACTTTTTTTGGCAATATTCGGAGGTATATGACACCGCGAATTAATTTTTCTCCACAAAATATGATACGGCATAAAAAAAAACTGCTCTTTTTCTTCAAAATTCATTTAAAGTTTTTCACATCTCCTCTTTCTTTTCGAAAAGATCGTCCATTGATGGCTATCAAAAATTTAGCACAAAGACAAAACCTGACCTGAGATAGATATTTCAAAATTAGTAATTTGTTGAACAGTGTAATGAATGGTCGATATTTTGAATATGGTATTCAGATCTTTAGATCTTGTAAACTAATATAAGACTAACATAATATATTTAAGAATTCTCGCAGTAACAAATGGTTATAAGAGACCTATGTCTAACGGTGGGTCCATTTGCAGCGTGGATAAAAAAATTACTTACTTTACATCAACATGTCTTTGGGAAATGTCGCCAACTTTTTCAAAACTCAGACCAAAAGATTCAAGTCTTTTTTAAAATTTCATAAGATCAACTTTGCACAATTTTTGGTCATTATTTCGTTATAATTTTGAGAAGCGCCGCAGGTGAAACTTTTTATTAAATTTCATTGTGATTTTCATATACCCTAACAAAAATTTTCATACGAATTTTTGTATTTAATCCGGCCCAAGTTGTTATACTACTGTTTTAACTATAAGCGGTTTTCGCAAGGCTTATTATAAATTATTTTAAGAAATATTTTCGTATATATGCATACAATAAGAAACAATTCGAAACGTTTCAAAATAGAAAAACACGATTTTAAATATAAAAACAAAAATAGATGAGACAAAGTTAATGATGGATTTATTTCATAGGTAAATGTCTTTTTTTATTCCGGAAAACGTGAAAATGAGTATACAACTTTACTGACCTTACTTAAAATTTGAAACAGAATAAGATAAAAAAAACATTGCGAGAATGAAAAGCTCTCATTCAGAACGCTTCGTCTCTGAAATAACCCAAATGAAATGCAAATAGTTATAAAAAAAGCATCAAGGGGAAAACCACAAAAAATACGATGTGCAATAAATAATTTAATTTATTTTATTTAACTTTATTTTATTTAAAAAAATAAAATAAAGCTGACAAGAACCAAATAAACGATAAGATAAATATGTCACAAAAGCTTTACGCGTCACGAAGCTAAATATAATATATAAAAAAAACTTTATGCATCGCAAAAAATGAATAAAGTTCATGTTGTAAAGTGTTAAGAAATGATACGAGTCAATAATGCTAAAAATGTTATGAGTTGGATTAACATTTATGCACATTAAGGGGGGCTTCAAATTAGATAAGACTTGATTTATAAGAACTTGGCTTTTATCAGTAATGAAAATAATCAATTTACTGCGATCCAGCAATTTCAGTGGGAATCGGAATCATCAGTACTATTTATCAAGGTCAGTGGGAAAAAGAGGCACCTGCCTCGGGTGCCATGGTTTAGAGGCGGCAAAATTGTCCAAGGTATTTATTAAGACTTGCAGATAGTTTTAAATCAAAAATTATTTATTAAAATTGAATTATGCTGAATTTTATTAAATCTTAATGAGATGATACAGATGAACATGCGTGAAGAAAACCCAAGACTTTTTTATTTTTTATTATATTGACCTTTTTATACTTAGCACTCAACATACTGAACAGTTGACCAAGCTAAGCGAACTTGTTGTTAAAGTGGTTGCTATTTTGACAGGGTCGCTCTTTAATAACATCACAGTCGGTACACTTCTTCAATTAAAACTTTCCTTGAATGCATTCTGTTTCTTTGGAAATTGGTGCCAAAGCTACAAGTACTACAACTATATTTTAATGAGATATATTAAGAGGATAAAACCTTACAGAACAAAATATGTCTCGAAATGAGTTTATATCAATATCTTTTGACAAATCAATCAATGCAGTAAATATCAGCCGTGTTTTATTCGCTTTGGTTAAACCAAAATCTCATACAAATGTGTGAGCCAGCTCAATTTCTAGTTCAATTGATTGAACTTTTTTTTGTCTTTGCTAAAGTTTGAAGCATCATAGACACAAACCTAAAATAATCAAAAATATATGGCAACTTTGCTGGAATTTTGAAGAAGCGTTCTTAGGTCACGCGAGGCCTTGGGCACCCAGTCAGTGCTAGGCCCAAATATTAAAAAGAAACTCATAATAAAAATTAAAACAGTGATGAAACAACAGAAAACAAAAAGAAAACTTTGGTATTAGCGTCTGCGACACTACAAAAACAGTTTGAAATCATTTGATAGCAAGAATTGAAAAAAAAAAAATGTTCTGATACGTGAGGCCCCTTACCGTGCTAGGCCCCGTTCAACCACACGACCATTAAGGCGGCTCTGATTTTAAAAAAGAATTTCTGTCAAACACTGTCATGCCAGCTATTGTTCAAATGCAGGATTATAAAAGGTTAAACTTATGCGTTTTATTCACTTTTAGGTTTACCCAAAGTAAATAAAACACGGCTATCATTGCATTCTATATTCTGGCACTATAATATTTTTTTTTACAGATACTTATTTCATTTCCCATAGGCAAAATATGTTCTCAAACGAGCTTACACCAATAACTGTGAGCAAATGGATAATATGTGTCTTTGTAGTAATATCCTGTAACTTCATTATTATAGTAGGGCTTGAACAATAGATCATAATTTTATGTTGAACCAGTCCATTTCGAATTATGTATATCATGTCATTTTCTACCAATCTGGCTCTAACAATCATTGCTCACAATTACAGAAAACTGTTTTTGATGTTACCAGGTAGGCCCGAACAATTTTTAGTGCTGAAAAAATTTCCTTTGCTACTCTTTCCTAAATGCCAGAATTTTTAGATATCTTGCCGTTTTTAGGTAAGTTTGATAATTTTCAATGAAGAATGATATTTTCATAGATCTCTTTTTTTTTTGTGGGAAAATTTCTTGAAAAGTGGCTTCGGGGGGAAAAAATATAAATAAATATTTTGTGCTTATGAAAAGTTTTTTGAAGAAAATTATTTAAAGTTAGAAGAAATAATGTTTTCAAAGTATTCCCCTGTGAACATTGAAAGTATTGCTTATTTGACAAAAGTAAATTTAACATTAAATATCATACGCACAGATTCTAAAGAATTGATGGAAACCACCAAGAGCGCCAGTGCATAGTCTCGGCGTTAATTCCTAACGCAGTGAAAGGAAATTAGTTACATTAAAAATTGCTGTAGTTAAATAAAACATAACTAAATGATTTTTTTACCTGAATGTTTTATTTGTTAATTGAAGTTTTGGTTTGTATATTCTTCAATTTTGATTTTGACAGATTCATCTGCAAGAAAAAGAGTACGAGAAAGTACAACCTCTTTAATAAAATAAATTAAGAAAATCAAACATTTTAATTTTTGTGTATTAAACTTGGTTACATTTTTTGACCAATCGCTTGACATAACACGCTAGTTATTCGTTAAACAGCTTTCAAATGATGTCCTAATAGTTGGCGCTCTTTGCTTATCAGATTTGTACTTAGCCGGTCAATTAAACTTTGATCAAAGTTAAGCGTCCGCTAGTCATCGTTTATTAATAAGTCGATTAGGACTACCGAAACTCGCTTCAATAGATTTTTTTAGTTATGTCGCATATGTACTTATGTCATATGAGTAACGTGCAAGAACAGACACTAATTAATCAAAAAAGCTTTCGAATAATGGCCCAAGTTTCGTTTAATTTTCAAAAACCTACAGTTTTTTATTCTGTATTGAAATGAAATCTTTTTTTCAATAGTTTTTAGCTTTTAAGAACAAACAAATTAAATAAAAACATATAAAATTCATATTTCAGTTTCTCTAAAACCCATTCAGGGTTATTGCATCCTCAATATTAACTATAAGTCAACGTTGCTATTTCAAATATTAATCTTATTATACTAAGAAGCAGTTATTTTTGCTCGAAATCTTGTAAATATTTTAAGAGTTCATTGCATTACGTTTCAAAATGAATTCGTTTGCTTCCACTCACATTTATCATTCGTTCAAACCAAGACCATAATTGCAAAAACTTGCTCTACAAACACATTGCTAATTGGAACACTTAAAGCCTTGGGTACAACATGAGTTATTTATTTATTGTGAATTTCTAAATATAGAAACTCATGCTTTGGCAGCAGAATTAAGACTCTGTCCAATGTTTGGTAGTATATTATTTGGTTTCACTTGACTTTGCAATTCTCGGAGAAACTTTTCGCTTATTTTCAGAGCACGGAGAATTGATGAGAATTCCGTAGTTTCAAACCAAACTGGTTGACAACCTTAGTTGACATATTTAATGTATTGGGAAATGAACTATTTTGATTAAATTTTTGAAATAAATGAAATTTAAAACATCTTGGTATAAACAGTGACAAGCATCTAAAAAATCTTTTGAAAAAACCCGAATTGAACATTGTAAATATATATCTTAAGTTTCAAATAACAGCTAAGACAAGATAACGTCTCTCTCAAGTGGTTGTTCAAATGCATGCGGATTTGGTTACAATTTCAGCTGTCATTCAGTAATTCATAATTTGTGTAACAAAGCTGAAATTATTTATTAACAGACATATAGATATAGTAAATTAATTATGTACACATATGTATACATAACATACATATTTATAGGATTAAATATTTATAACATGGGGAACTTTGATTTGAAATGACCAAAACACTTTCAGCAACTTCGCATTTTTCCCTAACGTTCCCACGTAGTGTACATAAACTACTGCCGTTTCATATGCCCTGATGGTGGCAGTACTACTTTCGGTTTCGGTCACAGTCGCATAAGCTGGGAGCTCAGAGTACTCGAGTACTGAAAAACAGCAACAGCAACAACAAGTCATATTTTGAGGGTGGATATTTTATATTTGTGGTTTTGAGACATTGGGAGAAAAAGAAAGCAAGTAAACTCATTACCTATGTTATTAATTTTCCAACATCGATTGGGTTTCTTTTCATAATATTTTTATATTTTCTCATTTCTTTGCCCGTTTTTTAAAAAAAGCATTTGCATTTCGTAAAGAAAAAGTTGATATGCATGAAAAAGAAAATTGATTTCCCAGATTTTCTGTAAAAATTTATATCATGCAAAAAATTTTCAGGTTATTTGAAATTTCATACTATGTAAAATAAATCACTTCTCTACTACTTTTTTATTTTCATACATATGATAAACATATATATTGTATATATGTATATACTATATATATGTACGTATTTTAGTATAGCACAATTTCTTACTTTTTGCACAAAACACACTTTCACAATGTTTTTCAATTCACTTGTTAGTTGAAATTTTTCACTTTAAAACGAACTTTTCGCTAGGAAAAACACTTTTTTCAAAATTTCTTTCAATTAATTATTGGAAAAATTATGAACTGTTTTGTTGCACTTGTTTTTTTTTTTTCACCCAATTTCAAGGCAAGTCAGTTTGAAAATTTTGGGCCCTCGACACCCTCTCGACGTTCGAACGCGCTGTCGTTACAAACAAAAGACGTGCGAATTCAGCTGTGGCCGTTACTCGACTGAAAAGTTTTCCGAGTGAAAACTTTGCATTTTCTTTGGCGCATTCACTTTGTGGGCTTTTTTGTGCTTAACTCTCGCAATCTCTCTCAATTATCTCTAAAGAGTCCTCTCGCCTGTACGTGTATCGTTATGCGCCGAATAGCCAATTTTTGCTTGATAACTTCTTTCGCATTTTTTCCGTTTATTCACGACTGTTTTCTATTGTTGTTTTTATTTGTTGTGATAAAACAGAGCATAAAATTTTCGTGCTTCCTTTTAACATTTTTTTCTACATTTTCTCTTATCAACAATTGGTCTCTTTTTGTGTTTTGGTGGAATTGGTTTAACATTTGGCCAGTGGCAGAATATGAATTTTAAATAGTTAAACTCATCCATATGTGACCAACAGATACTCTGTCGATATTCAAGGGAAAGATTTTTGTTTCAGTGATTATTAAAAGTAATAATTGCAAAGTAGTTGGATTTAAAATGGGCCACGAATTAATTGGACAAGCTTCGGAGGAGTTTAGTACATCCAGTGGAAGTAAAAGCTTTAAAGTGCTATAGTGTGATATATGTATTTGTGGTAATGCAACCAAGTATTGATAAATTTTACAAAATACTATCATAACCAGCCAAACTAGTTGCCGTTAAGCCTAAAAGCATGCAATGAAATTTTAATCCAGCACTTTGGCTAGTGAAAAATACGACAACAAAACTTATGAATTTCATTGTATAGTTACTACTTGGCAAAAGGTAAGTGTGGGTAAGTGAGAGGCCTTCGGCCGCGGCTCAGGAATTACATTCTCCAATATATCCAAAACCGTCTTCGCGGCGGCCTTCAGTCGCGATTCAATCTATAACATGTAAAACACCAACTCAGTTCAAATATTTTAACAACTTTTTTCCTAGAGTTATTTACATAGATAAAAAATATTTTATAAATGATTTCATTTGTTTTTTACTTCACTTGATTTGCGCAGAAAAATCTTAAATATTAAATGCATAAGAATCTTTGATCAATGTAGTAGCCAATTGATTTTTATGGCGATTGAAAAAAGAGCTGTGTTCCCGTATTCAGCAAAAGGACCACTTCTTCTTCAAAAAAATGCTTAGTAACCAAATTGTATATTTATAAGTTCAAAAAGATAACAGCTAGCAAAAGGATTAAGAAATTAGAAAGTCTAATAAGAATTGCAATAATTTAAGAATACCTACACTGATCGATTTAAACAATATGGCCCATATTCATAGTCGCAAAATAAAGTTAAAACCCAAAATCGAAGATACAGACTGGCCCCATAAAAAAAAAGAAAAACTTGCATTAAGTTATGAGAAAATTTTAAAAAATAGATTACCCTGCGTTATTGACACAAAATATTGTAGACACAGTGAACAAAATGAATAGTAAAAAAATCGAATTTATGAGGCAGCGTGGCGTAATGATTAGGACTGTGAACTCATAGCCCTCAGGACGTGGGTTCGATTCTCGTAAATGTAAATGTTTTTTTTATTGATATCAATGAAATATCTTCGATTCTGGGTAAAAACCAGGTTTTAACTTTATTTTGCGACTATGAATATGGGCCATATTGTTTAAATCGATCAGGGTATAAGTCCTTTGGCAACAAGCCACAAACACAAACAGCTTAAGTCGATCTACGATGACAATCCGAAACAGTATAAGTCACATGCTTATACACAAAACTTATGTTGTGTTGCATGGGGCAGGAACATAACGTTGGTTGTAATCCTTGTCCCTATTTTGTAAACCGAAGTTGTTTGGTAAAAAGTACATTTTTTTTATGTTATAAAAACTCACCGGTGCGGTTTGACTGAAAAGTTTGTTTTTCTTTCATTTTTTGACTGACAAGTGTCAGAATGACAGGTGCAGATTTGTGGAATATAAAAATGGAATTAAAGAGCTCTTTCAGGATTAGGCGTAGGAAGTAATTTAAGTCAAAATAAATAAAGTCATTTTCCGTTTCGTGGTCAACGCAATATTATTCGTCCCTATTTGAAATTTCCTTTCTTGTCTTAGATATATGTAGTTGTATTTTAAATCTATTTTTTTTTATATATTGTGTTTTAATTAATAATTTCCGAAACAAATTATAATGTAATTTGGTGACAAGTTTTATTTGTTCAATAAATCTGTGTCGAAACAATTTTGGTGGTCTGTTTTTTTGTGCTAATGTTATCCGTCTTAATTCGGAAATTATTACTTATAGCACTTATTTATATGTTATACTTTAAAATAATCTCATTTAAAATTTTGAATTTATACATTTAATTTATTATATTTATTATATTGAATAATCAATTGTTACAGCTGAAAAGGTCATTATTTGTTTCCATTTGAAATTTTGGTCTGCATCGGGTGGTGAAAACTTGCGTTTGGTTTGCAAAGCCCAGTCGGTTAAACGTATTACGTTTGGTTGTGATTTCATCTAAAATTGCAGAGAAAATTTTTTGTTAGTAATTATATTTTGCGTAAAAATTCGGGTGTCATATTAAAATGCATTGAATACGACAATGTACTTTTGGTGCTAATTTAGTCAAAGGAGGGGGGTAGGCGAAATGACCGAGATAGGGAATTGGGCGGTGATTCAACTAATGGGTATCGTCATAAAAATTAGAACAGTGACGGTACAGGATGGGAGGGGCGCCGGGGAAGATAACATCGAATTCCGCGTTTGTGTGGGGTAGGGTTTTTTTTTGTATTTACGACTATCCAAGGAATGAACACTTTAAATAATTATGTAGTTCAAGATTGGCTACGGTTTTGGTTTTGATTTCGTTCTAGTTTCTGGTGAAGATGAATGTATAGTTTGAAATGGTAGATTTTGATCAACAGATCTACCTATTTAGAATTTCACTTTCGGCGGAAGTCGGAAGGGAAATTTATTGTTGCGCCCTTCGACCCAACGTGGCGGGTTAAGAACCGCCTGAAACCGCTAGTTAGCCGGAGCGATTCCGCGTTGGGTGCGATAAATAAAGGGACACGTAACACTTGCTTTGCCTTGTGGTCATATATCGACTTAAGCTGTTATTGCTTGTGACCACAAAGCTCATAGACAATTATTGAGCTATGAAATCATTAATGCAAAACTTTCAAGTTGATACAAATTTATACAAAAGAGTAATGTTTCAAAATGTCACAAAAATAATATTTTTTTTATGATATAGACATCGGAAGTCATAGATAAAGCTTTTAAAAAAATGATAATGATTTGAGAACGCCTTAATCGATTTCTAAAATATAGAACGTACTTTAAACAGTTATAATATATAACTTATGGCAAAAAAGTTTGCAAAAAATAACATACATTTTTATTAATGTATTTATAAAGCTCTTTTTATGTTCTTTAAAGTAGTGTACTCTTTTTCTGTTGTTGTTTTTCTTTTGTTTACCCAAATTTTCCGAAAACAAATTAACGAACTCAGGAATTATTCTTGAAATTTTGGTTTACCAAATTAAAAAGCTTTGTTTTTCTGTTTAATACATAGAACTTGCTTGATACATTCTATTTTTTTGAAACGCCCTGTACGGCAAATGTCAAAATCAGCTGTTTCATTTCTGGCGGTAAATAAAACAATTAGTACTCCGTAGATATTATAGTGTGTTTTGTTTTTGCTGAATTAGGAAGTTTTCAACAATATAAATGCCAATTTTAATTAAAACGTAAGTAGCACTAAGTGATAAGTTATTCATATGATAAGTAATTTAATTAGTATTTTAACTAAACTCCATCCAATTGTGATAGTGGCAGAGAAATCAAAACAGTATTCACTCGATAAAAGCATCTCATATGTATAATTACTTCCACTACTTTTTCAGAGAAAATAAAACAGTACTCACTCGAAAGAAGCATCCTACTTATTTGTAGCTACTTTCACTACCTTCTCATGGAAGAATAGTCTATCGATTCTTCTTTTCAATGAGATTGAAATAAACTATATTGACGCAAGTAAGACTGCAGTAATAAGTGCTGGCTTACACAAGGAAATTCTGTGAAAGATATTCTTGTCTTTTTCCTTTGTGGTTGAATATAATGGCGCTAAGGCTAAAGCCACACGGGCGTTTTTTCAAAGCGCGTTTTAGCATAACTCCGGTGTTAATAAATCCAACGCAACGCATGTTAAAAAAAACGCGTATTAATCATCTGGGTCATTGCCCAGATATATATAGAATTTTTGTATTTAGAATGCTGAAACTCGCGTGGAAAAATCTTTTGTGTTGCCCTACTCTAGCCCTTGAATTGGAGCGTAGTTTATCTGTCAAACTTCTCTGATGCACTTACATTTTGTATGAATCATCCCGAAATAAGCAACGCGCTAACGCCGGTCTAATGTCTAAACAGAATTGGGACGTGCAATACCGTCCAGATTTTTCCTATACGTTTGTAATGAGTACAAAATTTAACACAGAAGATAAATCGCACGTACCAATTCTGTTTAGACATTTATTCGACTTTCCTATTTTGACAGAGCGTTGACAGTTATTTTTTTTATTTTAATGCATTGATTTTTTATTTTTCTGTCAAACAGTGAATAAATAAACTCTATATGGCATTTGATGCTACGATTTAGGGTTGACGCCAAAAACAATTATTTCCAATTTAGGTATCACAGCTTGTCTTAAATAGTACCAGTTACCTTTAGATAACTTTCAACGCAAATGCAACTCTGCACTACCAATGCCAAATAAACAAGTGTCAAATTCAGTCGTAGCAAATTTATTTTTGCGAACAGTTGCGTTTATTTACTTGTGAAAGTCTATGCTTGTGAAATCGGAAATTGTTTGAGTTTATAACAAAAAGTATGGGACCACCTAAAAAATCAAAGAAAGACAAATTTAGTGGCGATAAATTTGGTAAGTACATTAATGAATATATGAGAAAAATCATAACTTTTCTCAACAACAGGAAAAAAACGGCGTGCTGAAGATGAAGCCTACACTCAGCTTGTAGAGGATAATGACTCTCTGGATACAGTCAATGAAGCCGATGGTGTACCAGGTGCAGCATCTAAAAACGCTGAAAATAACGATGAAGGAATCATGACCGATGAGTATGGTGCAAAGGATTATAGGTCACAAATGGTACTAAAACCAGACCACAATAATCGTCCACTATGGGTAGCACCAAATGGACATGTATTCCTTGAATCTTTTTCACCCGTTTATAAACATGCTCACGATTTTCTTATTGCTATATCTGAGCCTGTTTGCCGACCTGAACATTTGCATGAATACAAATTGACGGCGTACAGCTTGTATGCAGCAGTCTCAGTAGGCCTGCAAACACACGATATAATTGAATATTTAAAACGGCTCAGTAAGACTTCTATACCAGAAGGTATCGTCGAGTTTATAAAGCTTTGTACGCTTTCTTATGGGAAGGTAAAATTGGTTCTCAAACATAACAAGTGAGTATATCATAAAACGTCATGTGATGTAGCTTGGTGTGATTTTTTTGCAATTGATTTCCAAAATTAAAAAATAAATTCTAGTTCGATTTTGAAAAAATCGTGTCGAGTAGCCATTGAAAAAGATTAAAATCGCGGTCCAAAATTACTTTTTTAACGAGACTTTATTTTCTAAAACAAAAAATTTAATAAAAAAGTTTGTAATCAAGGACTTACATATCAGTACTACCAAGCTACAGAACAATATGTATGTATATGAAAACTTACTTAATACATAATAATATCTTATATTGTTTTAGATATTTTATTGAATCACCGCATCCAGAAATACTGCAAAAATTACTAAAAGATCCTGTTATACAACAGTGCCGTTTAAAACGTGAAGAAGGTGAAGCTTTCATTCAAGGTTCTCTTGAGACTAAAGCTATTACTCAGTTTGGAACGAAAATACCGCCTGCAAGCAACACCACAGATAAAATAGCTCCAATCTTAGCCGATTCTAATGACGCCACTAATGCCACCGCAACAACAAATTCAGATGGTTCCATTGCTGTGCCAGAAGATATTGTTAATCTATATGAAAAAATCGACAATGAAGAAGAAGATGAAGATGAAGCTAATTTAAAAACAGTATCGTTTGAAGTTAATCAGGAAAAAATTGAAGTAATTCAAAAGCGCTGCATTGAGATTGAGCATCCATTGCTAGCTGAATATGATTTTCGTAATGATACAAATAATCCTGACATTAATATTGATTTGAAACCCGCCGCTGTGCTTCGTCCATACCAGGAAAAGAGTTTACGCAAAATGTTTGGCAATGGTCGCGCCCGTTCTGGAGTTATTGTGTTACCTTGTGGTGCAGGTAATTTTACTCTGGCAACTACAAAACTTGTAAAACATTTGTTTTAATTCCCTTAACTCTTCTGCTAGGAAAATCTCTGGTCGGTGTCACTGCCTGCTGCACAGTTCGCAAACGTGCGCTTATTCTTTGCAATAGTGGCGTCTCTGTAGAGCAATGGAAACAACAATTTAAAATGTGGTCAACTGCTGATGACAGCATTATATGTCGCTTTACATCTGAAGCTAAAGACAAGCCAATGGGTTGTGGTGTTCTAGTCACAACATACTCCATGATTACGCATACACAAAAACGTTCCTGGGAAGCTGAACAAACAATGCGTTGGCTGCAGGAGCAGGAATGGGGTATAATGGTACTTGACGAAGTACATACAATACCTGCAAAAATGTTTCGACGTGTGCTTACCATTGTACAATCTCATTGCAAGTTGGGTCTTACAGCCACGCTTTTGCGTGAAGATGATAAAATTGCAGATTTAAATTTCCTTATTGGGCCGAAATTGTATGAAGCTAATTGGTTAGAATTACAGAAAAAAGGTTATATTGCACGTGTTCAGTGTGCTGAAGTATGGTGTCCTATGTCACCGGAATTTTATCGTGAATATTTATCCACAAAAACATCAAAGAAAATGCTATTATATGTGATGAATCCTTCCAAATTTCGCAGTTGCCAGTTTTTAATTAAATACCATGAGAAGCGTGGAGATAAAACAATCGTTTTCTCAGATAATGTATTTGCACTAAAACATTACGCAATCAAAATGAATAAACCTTTTATTTATGGCCCGACATCACAAAATGAACGTATTCAAATTTTGCAAAATTTCAAATTTAATCAGAAAGTCAATACGATATTTGTCTCCAAAGTGGCGGATACGAGTTTTGATTTACCAGAGGCAAACGTGCTTGTTCAAATTTCTTCGCACGGTGGCTCACGTCGTCAGGAAGCACAACGTCTGGGACGTATTTTACGTGCAAAAAAAGGTGCCATCGCTGAAGAGTATAATGCATTTTTCTACACACTTGTCTCACAAGACACTTTGGAAATGGGCTACTCGCGTAAACGTCAGCGATTTTTAGTTAATCAAGGCTACAGCTACAAGGTAATAACGCATTTAAGCGGAATGGATACGGAACCTGATTTATTTTACAAAACGCGAGAAGAGCAATCACAATTGCTGCAACAAGTTTTACAGGCTTCTGACTTAGATTGTGAGGATGAAAAGGTGCCGGGCGAACCCGGATATCGTCCAGGCAATGCTGGAGCGTCTAAGCGCTCTGGCGGCTTAAGCTCAATGTCTGGTGGTGATGATGCTATCTATTATGAACAACGTCGCAGAGCGCAGAGTGGCAATGTGCATCCATTGTTTAAAAAGTTTAGAGGATAAGTTATCTCTTGGAAATTTTTTTATACTATATTTTGTTATGATTAATAAAGATAAATACTGTCATCCAGCTTTAATAGCAATGTAACATTTTTAGTTTTTTTATTGTATGCCGTGGATTTGAGATTAACTTAAATAGCTCTCAGTATAACTGTTAAGTTTTTAATATTATGGAATGTGCATCGTCCTATTGACCAAATCTGCCTACTTTTTGTTAAGTGTTTCTCAGAGCTATTCCAGTATTTTAAATGATTTATTTGGTTTTTTCATCCGTCTAGCTATAATATAGCCAGTGTAGCAAATTTCATCAAATTATCTCGTTCCGTTTCCCCGTAATCGTGATTTCCGCAGACAGACGGATATGGCTATATTATAAGATGATGCTATGATCTATAGCTATCACTCCTATCCGTTTCAAACGTATACTATAGTAACAAAACATACTCCGTGTGTAGGATATACAAAAATTATGTGTTATTTTGTAAAAATTCTTTAAAAGTGTTGGAAAACAAATAAACTTTAAGGTTTGATTTTTGAAAGAGACAAATATTTTCTTTGTAGGTGGCTTCATTTGAATACATAGAAGGAAACTCATTGTGTTGCACAGCACGTTTTCTCTTTTTGGGAGACCTGTATCAAAATGTTGCGCCAGATAAATCAGAATTGAAAAATATGATACTGATCTCTTAAAATCGTCTTTTCATGTTTTTCCCTTTAATTGCATTCTAACAGCATTTGTAAACGCTATACGGGCGCTTTCCAAGCAAACGAAAACTTCAAGATGCTATACTGAAAGAATTGTTTTTAAAAATAGAACAAAATTTTACACAAATATATGATGGTTCGATCTAATGTCGGCGGTCAAGTGATGCTTTCCAAATAAAGTCTCGATCTGCTTTTGTTTCTCGAACCTAGCGGCTATAAATTATAGATTCTCGTGGCTGGACTTTTACCTTTGAACTTAAGTTTGCCAAGTTGAAAAGAAGCATCTAACGGCCTTCCCAAAATAAAATAATTTTTCCTTTTTTTGACTCCATTTAGTTAATATTATTGGGTTGTAGGGAATCAAATTCATATCACTTCAAGCGGCTATAACTTTGCGAGGAAACGTTACAGATGACCAATTGAAAGCTCATTTTAAAGAGGAAGGATGGTACTAAATGGAGTTATTATATGAAATAAGCTTAACAAATATTTTTGAGTCCTAAACATAGCCTCGAAAGTAGACGAAAAACCACTTTTAAGTACTTAACCTCAAACATTTCAAAATTTTCAGTAGTTTTTACTAGATCAACAAAAATAAAATTATTTTTGATTTTATTCCATGAAAAATGGTGAATAACACAAAAACGTGTTCAGTTTGATCGTGTTCAGCGACTTAAAATAAAATAATCAGTGCGTATTTTAAAATTAAGCTTTCAGTTTGCTTGATTTTAGAAGCATAAAACTCGCGACATTTAAATCTTAGTAGAATTGACTGAAATTTTACTGAGGTTTACTTAAGGTGTTATAGAACAGTTTCAGACTAGGAGACCTAAAAATTTTCAACGATCGATTTTTTCCTGTTGTAGATATTACCGTTATGGAAAACTGAAATACCGATTTCTCGAAGAAAAAAATTACGAAGAAAGAATTACGAAATTGTGATATAATATGAACCCACTGCTGAAATACTGATTTTGGATCCATTTTAGACGAAGTTTCTCTCGGTTCAGGCAGTGTGTATCTTGACTGACCATATCCGAATTTACTTGTTGGTAAAATTAATGTCTTCTATTTTTTTTTAAGCACGTCATCCACTGACAATGGCTCATCTGTAAAGGAATGGGCCATAGTCGAATTGCAAGGCGATCTTGAAGATAGAAGCAATGAAGAAATGCACGATCAATTTATTGGAGATCTGTACTACAATAAATATGGGCAGCCTGTATGTTTTTAAATATTTTTATTTCATACATGATTTGACACATTTTGGTTTTAGATACTTATTATTGGTCATCATATTTTACAAGGACGTGAACAAAAACTCGATAAACCTTTCGCAGTGCTAGAAAAATCAAAAACCAACGAGGGACAACATTTGCTGAATACCACAAACGTTAATTTGGATGCTAGCTCGTTGAGTCAAACCATAGATCGCACTCTACTAGATAGCACTGTTGCGCTGGAGAACAAAACACGCCAACGAACTGAATATACAGTGCGTGCTATTTGCACAAAGAAGCTTACTTTTAAATCTCGACCCAAGCCAATTATTGCTAATGTGGCAAAAAGTGTTTAAAAAACGAAAGTTTTAAAATATTAAAATATGTATATTTAATATATTAGTTTGAATTGTAAAGGAATAAAATAATGTTTTTGTAATAACAATGAGTACTTTATTTTTATACTATTTCCATTTCACGTTCAATTCCTACAAACTTCAGTTGCTCAGTAGGCCCATATCTATAATCGAAAAATAATTCTTCACCTGGCTGTATTGCACGTTTAGCAAAAATACCAATACGATGGTCACCTGTTACCATCATAACTTTTGCATAGCAATTTGGGTTAATCGAATGATTAGCAAAACGAATTTTGTTGCCTTTGCGTGTGGCATCCACAACAAAGTCATTATTTAAATTAAATAAAAAAGAGCACATGTATTTGTCATAAACTTTGCCACGTCGATCGGCTTCGTCCTGTGAAATAATTTCGCCACAATACTCGGAAATGAATTCATTCTTTTGTGCACCTTCTTTAAGGAAGATACCCCAACCCGCAATATCGGAAGGAGCCATGAGTAAATGTTTATCTGTAAAAAAACATATGTTTGATTAAAGAATAAAATTTTAGTGCCAGTCTTACAATAGAACTCACGCAATCCTCTTTGTACACAAACATTTTTGCATGTGATCTTGGTAAGTTTGAATTGATCTGCACCACACGCTTGACAAAGGTCTGGATCGCACTCACGTACAGCCAAATAACAAGGACATTGCTTCGTATTGCATTGTGCCTTACAACGACAGCCAGGAAAACGATTTTGACAGTCGCTACTGCAATTGCAAAACTTTTCACAAAAATTTTGCGTCTGTATACAGGAGCAATTCATATCACACGGACCTGGATGATCGCACGGAGTATAATTGTACACATGATTCGAAGAGGAATCTTTTTTAAGTTGTATCTTTCGACAGTGCAATGACCAGAGACGTTGCTTCTTTTTCTTCTTACGTGGTGGCGTGTAATCTTGACGTAGCTCTTCAATACAAAATTCAGCATCCTCTTTTTGAGCAAATTCGTAAACCTAAGGATAAAAATTGATTTTAAAAGACTATTGCTTAAAACGAACTTTGACCAGGAGGTCATTAATAACAGTGTACAAAAATGAGATCTAAGTCTTGTTGGAGGAAAATCGATTGATATCAATGTTGGATAATTTGTGATCGCTGAGCACGAGTCTGCCATCAGATTTCAGCCCTTCAAGATAACAATAAATTAACCGGTAATTGTCACGGTTACAAACGCTATTCTACGACTTTTTTTGTTTCAAACCTTTCTATAAATGTTTTTATTAGAAATAAACTGTACAATTTTTTATATCCTATACATACCCTAAAAAGTAGACAAAAAAAAACATTTTCTAAGTAGGTACTTAACCCATTAACCTAAATATTTCAAAATTTTTACGTGGGTCAATTCGGAGGCCAGATTCGCAATCAGCGCACAAAATTACTTCGGAAATGAACCTTATTCGCGCGTGCATATTCCGAACTTTTCATCCGAGGCGATGAAATGCACCAGTATGTTTAATTGATGGAAAGAATCAAAAATAGCTTCTTTTTTAAATTTTCTTTGGAGATTTTAGGGCGAATCCTTTTTTAACTTGCACTTAAAAGTCGTTAAACAAGTGACAATTGTTTTTGATCACAAAAAATACGAATTAGTTAATAAGGATTATAAGTTATTTTTGTTTTTCTATTCATAATCTATCCCTGCTGATAAATAATTGTTGGGTACAAATTGAGAAAATAAAATTTAATAATTGAGACTATATTTAAACCAACCTGTTGACATGTTTTTGTTAACATTGTCTGTGCAATAGTGCAGTAATTCTTAAGAAAAACTTTGTGTAAAGTACGAAAGAGCGATTGATCGGCACCAGTCCAATCACACTTGGCATTAGTGATATTCATCATCCCAGCTGTTGAAAAATTTTCAGAATTTTTTTCATCAAACACAGGTTTATAATAACAAAAAACATACCCATTATGGAATTTATTTCAGCTGAAGCAGCGATATTAACGGTAATGCCATTCTCTTTACCATTTTCTACGTTGAATTCCTTGTTACTAAATTGACTGTTGCTATCATTACTATCTTCTGAGCTGCCTTCATTACCAGAATCCATTGGCGGGGTTTTACTATCTGCAGCTAATTTCTCTTTCATTCCATCCTGAAACAAAAAATTTTACAAAAATATCCTTATGCTTTGCATAATTGCATTATTAAAAATATAATTTATTCCTACCAGGAGCATATAACAAGCATTGCTGCATGGTTCTGTGAAGGGTTTCAATTCAGGGAAACGTCTTTTTTGTAGATTAGGGCCAGCGTGTCCAACTTGTAGACCTATTCATTGTAATTTCATAGGAGTTATGCATTAGATAAGATTAAAGTTTGAATAAACCATAAAAATATAATATCTTATATGTAACACATGAAATATTTGATTTATTAGATAATTTGGTTAGCGGGATTAAAGTCGCCGGTTATGATTAATATTTAATTAAGTGCGTCAGAAGCAAACACACCTAGTAGTTGTGCTGCAAACAAACAGGTGGTACAAAAAGTTGGAGAATTATTATTAAATTGTATTTTTAGTTATCTTGAAAGGCATTACAAATTTCAGGATGAACGTTTTTTTTCATCATTGATATATTTTATTGGAAGAGGTACTAAAATGTAAAGGCTGTAACTCCTGCGGTTTTAATCTATATATTGATTCATTGATATATTGCTCATTCTAATCTGAATAGCAGATAGGAAATTAAATCAGATCAGAAGAGTTTTTGTGAGTACTTTTTTTACATCCAGTCTTGATTTTGAGGTCTATCTGCTTAGATATAAAAAAATGGTGTTTTTACGTATATTTAAAGTTATTTCATCCCTACAGCAAATTGTTAATCGCATTTGTTTTTATTATCGGATAGCAGTAATATTACGCCATCTTTTCCTATACAATGCTTTTTAGGAACGAACTTCGTTTATTAAACTAAAAGCATTGTCACTTTAATACGCAATGTCTCGGAAAAGAAAAGGTATTGAAAATGTCGAAAGATAAAATTTGAAGAGGAAAGAAGATCTCACTAGTATCAGATGTCACAAAACAGATAAATAATTTATTTTAAGTGTGAGATGACTTCAAAATAGAATATTTTGCAAGGAGCCTGAAGTGAAAATGAGATCGTGTTTAGCTCACAATTATTTTTCGAATCTAATTTCTGGAATGGACGCGCATAATTGTGTTAAATACCAAACAACTAATAAACTAAACTTTTTTTTGCTGAAAGTCATTTATCATTTTTTTTCGTATATAACTAACAGTAGAGTATGAAAAGAAAGAATTGTGCGTTAATTTTGATTTCCACTCAGAACTGCATTATTAAACAGGATTAACATTTTTCTCCGCAAAACTATTTTGAAAATAAAAACTACCAGCAATTAAATGATTAAAATGAGCGAAAATGTTGCAAATGATTTAAAAAAAAAGAGAATTCTTGGCTGATATGAGTTTCACTTCAAAATGAAAATCATGAGAAAAAAAAACATTTACAAATAGGTACTATTGTTTAAGTCCAAAATCCCACATTCTTAAACCATAGTTTTAAGGTCTTTAATGCATACTGATATACAATATATTACTAACAAATGAACTTTTGGTGAACTTTGTCAGCTAACGATTGTTTGTTTTGTTAGTTGTGAGAGAAAATTAAGTAAATTTTTTTTCGCAAAGAAAACATTCCAATGATAAAGATTTATAATAACAAAACAGTTAAACTAACGCCATGGAAATGATTGAATTATTTGCAATGAATGATGGATTTAGATGAAACTTGTAACACATCAATTGCGTATTTAAACAATTATTAAAACTACCAACTCACCGTTCACCGCTTGGTGACCTAAATTGCAATTTTCAATCAATCAATTCAATCAATTTTTAGAGGAATGTTAACGAAAAGTTTACATATAAATTGTATAAAAAAGAAAAAAAAGGAAAAACAAATAAAAAAAAGGAGTTTTTAAATTTTCTAAAGTATTGTATTAAGTATTGCAAAAGAATCCTATAAAATTTAAATGACGGAATATCTATCGAATACTTACGATGTAAGAAGCAATCGTATTTGAAACATCGCCGACAAAAGAGGGTATGGAATGAATGCATTGTTCGTTCTCTTGAAACGCTTTCAGCTTTTTCTCCATCAATATTCGGAGTACACTCTTGTGGACGTTCGGGATCCTGCCGTTCAGTTAATTCTATATATCTAAAATATAATTTAAATATTTTTGTTTTATTCATATGGTGGATAATAATTGCTGTATGGTAAGAGTAGACAGTCATCTTTGAACAATTTTCTCAACATGCAAAGAGGGGAACAAATTTTAACACGTTTGTTTAACGTCACTCTTAAAAAGTTTCGACCCACTGATTTTAATTTTGAGCAATTTTTTTGTGGGATTGTGGATTTGTTATTCTGTGGAATTAATACGTAAACATCGAAAAAATTTAAGTTTAATATGAAACTCCCATGTACAACAAATTTGTTAGTACGCTGTGGGACCAAGAAATATTGTACTACATGCACAACCAGTATATACCATGTTTACCGGTGCTCATGGCGCTGAAGTAGTATATACCTTTGTACCACCGGTGGACATGCTGTCCACGCGAGCTATACCACAATCTACCACCGGTGGACATATGGCGCAGAACGTTTTAATTGTTTTTTTTTTGCTGAAAGAAAGTCTTGACGAAAATTCTCCTCACTAGAGTCAGGAAAATATAGACCAACTTATCTGAAAACAACATATCATGTGTTGATTAAATTAATACCCTTAGCATTATCTTAAAACACATAAATAAATAGGTAGCAGGTGTTATATTTCATCGACAAAGTATCGCTTTTAATAGCATCAACCGCAATTGTGATGCATTGAATAGACGCCGTGCGGCTCAATACGAAGGTTTCAAATGTAGGCGAATCCAGGATAGGAGAAGTGGATAACTTTATTAAGTTGGAGAGTGTAATAACTACAGCGCTCTGCTACACAATTATCAGGTGTTTGCCAACAATTTTGAGCTGAAGTATGCCGGCAAGCATTGGAGTGGAGCCGTCAGGGTTTTGTGGAAGACCCAATGCTCCGTGAGGAGATAAAGGACACAAGAAGAGGAACTTTAATAACTCTCTATAATATTTTTAAAGTTTTTGTTTTTAAATGAGGTGTCACTCCCTCTTTTTCAAGCTCGCCCACTTTTTTCGGTACTTTCTTGAATTATTTCTAGTAATTGCGTTCAATTTTAAATGTTAAACCGGTATAGCGCATAATCATTGTTACAACAAATCACGCACGCTTTTTAATATTAAATTATTGATATTTGCCTCAGTAATTTGTGAGATAACTCCCAACTCCGTAGGGGAAAATTCTGAGGTGGGTTTAGTTTAATGCGGGTGGGAGGAAATAACCTGTGTACCAAATTTTATCAACATAGTTTGCTTACTTTTCTTTTAGTTCCTGTGGCGTACCTTTATCGGGAAAATTAGAGCTAATTGCTTGGAATAGGATTGGAGCTGGGAAGGGTAATTTGTCTGTGGATACCATAGATTTGTTATCTTCTTTTTTCACTTCATCATTTGTTACATCCGTAGGCTTTTCATTCGTTGGTTGCTGCTGTGGTAATGCCTTCTCTTTATCTTTTTCAGCGGCTTCATTTTCATCTTTTATAGAATCTATTTTTGCATTTGAATTATTACCAGCATCTTCCATTTCCTTCGTATAGTTTTGCATTAATGCATGCACCAATTCAACGAAAATAGAATCATCCATAAAAGAAGGATCTTTATCGCCATGAACTTTGCCATCGTAGTTTTTGATAAGTTCCTCTATAAATTTACCATCTTTGTCTAGTACCTCATCACCCATGTAAGGTATGTTATGCAAAACAGTTTCATCCTCCACCATAAAATTTTGTTGGGTTGGCGCCCATGTATACATCGTGGGTATAGGAGTTACAGCATTAATAATACAGATCGGCACACGTTGCGGGCCTGAGCCTGTAAGAAAATTGAGAGAAACGAAAATATCGGTAACGAATGCAAAGTTATATAATGGGAATGTATAATGAATTTTTGCATTTTTGAACCAATTGATATTCTCACATTGCAAGACTAAGTACTATGCGACAATAGTTAATTTCATCGAGAAAATGAAACATAATTACTTAAGCTGGAATCACTGGACAAGAATGAATATCGAAGGCATTTCCTTTTATAGATTTGTCCAATAATTGAGGCATTACCCCTGATTTCATTGATAGCTGAGGATCTTAAAGATAATGCATAACGTACGCATTATCCAGGTCCCAAGTCCTCTGCTAAGAGCTTAAATTGTCTATTTGCTGCTATTGACTTTGTCGGAATGAAACTAAAACTTAATATACATATTTTGCTCATTATGTGTCTGCTACATTGTTTCAATTGTGATTTCAAAATTACATAAAAAATACCACGAAACTAATATTAAAATGACGCCAAGGTCGAATTAGGGCCAACATTTTTGCATTCCTTACAAATATGTACTCACCATCATAGGTTGTTATTTCCGCTCGCTTCATGCAATCGACGTGAGGTGGCTCATACAGCTCCGATTTCCACAGCTTGGATTCGCAATATAAATCTTGTTCGTCATAGTTGTGCTCATCCCTTCAATAAATTAAACATACGCTTACCGCAAAATCACTCACTTTTATTTAAGAAAATACCAATTTTTTATCCACGCCTCCTTAATTTCATCGGCTCGCTTGAAACGCTTCTGCTGTCTGATTTTAAGATATTCAGTTTTCACGCGCCGCTTCCATTCAGGCGAAACCTTCGCGGCACTCATTTTAATTAACTTATTTATAATATATTAATTTTTATACTCTAACGATGTTTTATAATTCTATTTTATAATTTCTTTCTGCAGACAGTTTTTTCACAACAAAGCAACAAAAAATTTGACGGCCATCTAAAATTGGAGACTTTTTAAAGCGCGCGAATAGTATTGTAGTCTACAAAAGTAGAGTTGCCATAACTTAAGAATTTTCAACAGGAATTATGTGACCATAATTCTACAAAAAACGTTGCATAGCTCACACAAATTAAAATTTGCACTACACATTTCGAAAAATTTCGTGCAACTAAGAAACAAAGTTGGATGCTGTAGTTGAGTCTTTGGCTTATGTTTACTTTAGCTCCCATTGTAAAATGGTAATTAAACTAAACTTTTATTGTGTGCTTCTTTATTCTAAGTACAAATATGTAATAAAAAAAGTCGCTCGAATCTGGTTTCGGACATATAGCCATCGGAAGTTGCGGATATAGCTTTTATAAAAATCCTTATGAGTTGGGAACCTCTGAATGGATATCAAAATAAATTTTATTTATTCATTAATTTAACTATCTTATAACATCCATATTTTTGATATCCATTCAAGGGTTCCCAACTTATAATAATTTTCACAAAAACATCCGCAACTTCCGATGGCTATATATCCGAAACCATATCCGAGCGACACTTTTTTTTTGGTATTTTTATTTCCATTTTAGGGGGTAAAACAACAAAAAAAGAAGATTGGAGCATGGGAGCTAAAGTAAACCTGTTCCGAGTCTTTTATTAAAATGATATCTTTACAAAGTTTTTCTTTCAATTTCTGTTATAACTAATGAAAGTTTCTCATAGTTACACACACTTATCAGGCGACCCATGAGCCAGACTCTTTGATCACGAAAACAATCAGCAGTGATACATACATATTGAGGGTATTCCTCCAAAAGCGAAAACTCGAAAGCTTTCGAGCATGCTTTAGAGAACAACCCTATTAACGCAAACGATTGAGTAATGACAATTTAATAGTTTAATCAGTGTTGCCGTGCTGCAGTTTTTTAGTCAAAACGTCCACTATTCCAGTTATTGCTGATTGTGTTGAAAAATAAGCAAATTTTTCATCAAATTCTTTGTCAAATAAAATAGAATCCTTGAAATTTCGCAAAATAGTGAAAAAAAACAACAGGCAAACGGAAAATGCAGCAGGAATGAGTTGTTCAACAGTAATGTTAAAACTTAAATAACTCCGATTCGAATGAGGAAAACGTAATTTTATTGCAAATGAAGAGAATGAAAAACTCAAAAGTTCTGAAAATCGCCACCAAACTGCATTTTTTACAATCTTAATAATTTTCTGCCGTTTTCTATAGAACGGAAGGTTTAATTTCGATGCAAACATTTGATTTATGGTGGTAAATATGAGTTGAATAAAGTAAAAAAATCTAGGGGATAGCTCAGAATCCACTGATTGTCGCTTTTAGCAGTTTTAATAGCTTATATCAGTGGTATTTATGACAAAATCTGCACTTTTAATGGATTTTGACATTGAATTGAAAATTAGATTATCGAAAACTATAAAAGGAAATATTGTGCTCGAACTGAAAGATATGCGCTTCGGGCAAAGAGGATCCAAAGAGATGAAGCTCTTCTCTGCCCGAAAATTCTGCTCACACGTATTGCTTGTCAGAGAATACGTGTGACTCGTTTCAAACCATGCTGCCTTATGTTGTGAAATAAAATTTTCGGAAAACTTGTCTTGATTGGGGATATTATCAGGCGATTGGGGGAATCACTTGGGAATATTTTCATAATGCTGTTATATAATTGAAAAGTTACATAACTTTATAATGTTATCAAAACAAAAAAAAAATGTTTCAAGATCCTTATTCATTTCATACCTGCAATTTCAGTTTCTTACAAAACTATGTAACTTCAATTATAATATGAACAAATGTTGTTGAAAGCAGCGAGTAAATTGTTGTTTGAATGTCATCAGTTACTGACAGTTTTCCTGTTAATGCTAAGAAAACATGTTACATAATCGCAAACTTGAAAATAGTTGAAATATGTCTATATAATCGACATGAAAACTTATGAACTAACAGTAAGCATGCTAAAAAGAGATCTCTAAATTGAAAATAAGTTCATGTGAATAGTAAAAAACGAGCTACACGATTAAGAAATAGTCCAGCTCGATAAGGAGCTGCTCATAAGTCTTTAAGGGAAGGGAAGTGAGGCTAAAAACAGCATTACGTAATATATGAACAGGCTCTAACTTGATTATTTTCTAGATGTAAAATAACTTTGTCTATAGATTTGTAAAATATCAATAAAAAATTTGTTAATTCAATAAAATTTTTGTTTCATTCAAAGGAGTACGTATCTTACCCACAATTCACAGTGAACGCAATTATTACAGAAGTTTAATTTTAAAAAGATTTAAATCGAAAACTTGAGGACAAAACTCCACTCCAATTTTAAACCATTGCAAGTTTACTTAAAAAAATTTAGCAATATTTTCAGTAAATGAAGCTTGAAAATAGGTGATTTTTTTTTGGAAAAATATATATTGCAAGTTTTTTTAAAAAATGTTAGCAATATTTTCAGTAAATGAAGCTTGAAAATAGGTGATTTTTTTGGAAAAATATATAAGCCAGACAGAATCTTTAATAAGCTTATGTTTTTAGTGACACTAAGTCTATTTTTCCTTTAATACTTTCCATTTAATAAAATTTGTAATTGAGTTTTAGATTTATAAGAAACTGACGACGGGCGCGATTGTAAGTGTTTCGGCTAATATCAATGATTAAATTAAAAATTTTCGGTTATATTTTATACTAAATAAGTACAAAAAAAAAATTAAACAAACGTCAGTGCATTTTTCTAACTTATTATGCTTAGTAAGGTTGTGATCAAAACATTTATTTTCATGCGATCTGTATAATTATTCGCTTTATATGCAAAAATAAGTTAACTCGTTGAAAGCCGTCATATTAACTTTCTTTTTGGGAAAACTTTGCCAATTTCAAACATTTTACGGCGTGTGGTTTAATTTTTGTCCGTAGGGGCAACATCTTAACGTCGTGGTGAAAAAAATATTTTACTGAAAAATGTTCTGAAATATCAAAATTTCAAAACACAATTGCAATCGTTTTTAGACCTTGCCTAACAGGATATTTAATTTTTTGATTCTTAAAACTCGTTATTATTATTTGCGTGGGCATAATAATGTTCTTTTAATTCCGTTTCCTTCATAAAGAAACTGAGAAAAGAAGAAGAATACTGAAAAAATTTGTAGAAAGTGTGAGGTTAAATTTCCTAACAGACCCATGTAAGTTTAAATTGGACTCGTATGTATTAGTGAAAATACTTGATTTTTACAACCGTGCAGGAGGGGAAATATTTTTAATTTGGTGAAAAGCCCGACAGCTGATTTTGAGGTACTACTAATTAGTGAAGAAAACTGATTTTTACAACCGTGCAGGAGGGGAAATATTTATTTTTATTTTTAATTTGGTGAACAAACTGACATTTCAATGGAAATGAAAAAATCAGTGGTGAAGTATAATATGACATTTGCCCAATGAGTAGGTTGCCATATGTTAAGATGTTTAACTAAAAAAAGCTAGGAAGTTATTTGTTGCGTGTGGGGATTGACTGCTGAAATTCGCTACCATTGAATCTGCAAGAGAAAAGTAACAAAAAAAAAGAAAATTTATAATTTTGGTTGCTCGCACTTACCTCACACCGGATGGCTATGAACCAAAAAGCAAAACAAAAACAATAATTCTGCCATCATTAATTTCTAGCAAATGTCAATCTGTCAAATATTTATAGCTTCCCTGCTTTTAGGTTCCAATAAAAGTTCCACAACTTTTCTTTAATAATGTCGGTAATGTTGTATACGTTAACAGACGAAGCAAAAGCTTTGCATCCTTTGCTTGGGCGAGACTCAAAAGTTGATGAAAAGGTTGCAAGAGTTGAGGAACATCAAAATTTTAGAGGGAAATGGATATAGGTTAGATGGACAAATACATTGAATGTTATGTACCTAAAAAGAAATGTTTAATATGATGCTTGTTGGTTATTGTATGTTATATATTATGTTTAAGTATTTTGAAACTGTTGCAGGTTATGTATGTAAATTAGGCTTGGTAACAAAAGTTCTAGACTCGGAAAGATCATTCCAAAATAATCCCGCAAACGCATAAGTCGTGTTTGGCTAAATTTGTGTAATTTTTTTTTAAGTAAAATCGTTCGGTGTCTTATAAGTGGTACAGTCGCCCTGTTTTAAAGAAAAAGTAAAAGTTTAAAATAATTTGAATTCACCGGGATTAAACTTAAATTTGTGGTAGCTGTATAAAAATAAAAAAAAAAAACGCTTTTGCATAATCCAAAAATTAATCAAGAGGAAAAGTGGAGGGATTTCATCGTAATTATAGAACCGAGTTATTGTCCTGTGAAGAAATAAGAAAATGTAAGTGTCTAAGGCAATTAGTTATTATTCCTTTAATTAGAGAAAGAAAAAAATGTTAACGTATGTTAGAAATGTATGCATAAAAAAAATAAAAATATTTTTGTAGTGTGACTGACCCTGGATACGAGGCTGGAGAAGTTTTTAAAGAAGGCCATGATTCGCAAAACCGACAGGAAGAACTAAATCACAGCTAAGTCAGTCACAATTTTCATTTATATTAAGAACAAGCGTAAAATCAGTTAAAAAGTTAGAGGTCCTAGGCTGATCTTGTTAGCAGGAAATGTAAGAAAATTATAGTTCGTTTCGGTGGAAGCAGAAACTGAAAAAAATCATCCAAGTGCGAAACCCTACTGAATTAAGAAGTATAGTGCCCAAAGACACAAACCATTAAGTGGTTCAGCTTAATAGCAAGGTGCACTTCGTGGAAGCTAAAATCTGTTTCAGCGACAATAAAAAAAAAGGAAAAAAGAGAGAGTAGCCTTTGCATCATATCGTGTCTACATTCCACAAAGAAAAACCAAGTACAGTGTGCGAAAACTCCAGAGGTCCGATTTATTTATTTTTAGGCTTTAGTTAGCGTTTATTTGAAAACTAATTACTATTTATATCTTTAATTGTATTTTAATGTCTAGAATTTGTATTGTTTTTTTTTAAAAAAAAGGGTCCCAGTTAGTCTGGAGCATTTTGCAGCGAAGTTCCGCGACAATTGAGAATTTGAGTGGGGAGGTAAGGCTGGTTCTTTTGAAATCCTAAGCGAGCTCCTTTAGGACTAGGAAATTTCGCAGTTGTTTTTTTTTTTTCTTGGTTTCGTGTACATATTAGTTTTTTTTGGATACGCTCCTAAAATTGATTTTTTTTCTACTTACGCTGATTTGCTTGCGACTACTGAACTTATATATATTTATTTTTTTTGAATGTACTAAATTTTTATTTATATTTATGTTATTTGTTAAGTTAATTTTTACAATTTATTTTTGATTTTTAAATTTAAGTGCTTATATTATATCTTTTGGTACCCAGCACATTTAAACATTTTGCTTTGGGCAAATTAGTCTCAAAAAAGTTCCTCGTTTAAGTTTTGGTAATTTCCCCAGAGGGTACCCGAATTTGGAGATAGATTTGTAAGTCTATGGATTTACTTCCTTCCGGGATCTAAAAGAAGGAAAAGAGAAAAATTTATTATTGTTAGAAAACATTATTATTAAGTCTTATGAATTCGAGAAAAAATAAAGAAAAAAAAATGTTGTGAAGAAAATCAAAAAAGCTAATATGATGTGTTAAAGTTGCGTTATGGGGGGGTTGAAAGTCGTGACCGGTGATAGAGGGCAAATGAGGTAGGCCTAGAAAATGAGAATGCAACTGGTTTCCTTAGTGGGTGTCATTAGAAAATTTGTTGATGACACAGGATGAGCGGACGCGCAGGAAGCGGTCAGCTAATTCCTGGCTTATGTGTATAATTCTAATTTTTGTTGGTGTGCATTTTGCCTTTGAATTGAGTGTCGATTGCGTATTGAGTTGCTACTTTTATTTTGTTGTGTAGATAAAATTTTTTTTTTTGCAGTTAAGCTTTAAATGATTTTATTATTTTATTTTTTTTTATCGTTTTTAGAAAATTTCAGTATTAACTTCAGTTCAGCAATTTTGAGTCATGTAGATTTGTTTTTTTTTTTTTATTTCACTTCCGGCCGAAACCGGAAACTGAAATTATTGTACATCCCTCGATCTAACGCGGCGGGTTAATAACCCTCCCTGGAAACCGCAAGCTGGCCGTGGCGGGCCGCGTTCGATACGATAAAATGGGGACACGTTACATATTTTTGCATATTTAAAGGACAGAAGACTTGCAAACTATATTATTTAGTACTTTATTTCATTACATTATTTAGAATTTATCTAAATTGCATTGTTTTTTTGACTACATAATAAAATTAGTTCTTTTAAGTCCCTAATTTGGACCAAAATGTCCTAAGTGGTAAGGTCAAGAATTTTATTAGTCACCATGGGTGGGTGAGTTTTTAAATGCAGCGACGCGACTGATTTTTTTTGCGTTAGTAGTAGAATTCTGTCGAGAGCTTCATCTCTTTGGATACTCTTTGGCTTCGGGGCTTGACAACTACAACGTCCACTTTTTCAGGGACCTATCAAATTTCAAACGTACGTTTCATTTACAATTGTTGGTCCCACCAGATTTTGATAAACCTTCTTTCTAACCCAACCCTGTAAGCTACCTGCTTACAGAATAAAACAAAACAATATAGATACATACATACATATTTTAATAATTCAAAATGCCTGATTCTTTTTTTTTTCTTAATTTAAACCTTCAAGTTCGTAAACAAAATTGCATCGAAATAGTCCAACAACTTTTGTAGTGACATTTCACCTTGCACCTTGAGTCGGTAATATCCTTTGCCGTGATATTATTCTTTAATTTGATGACTTCGAGCATTGCAAAGCCTGAAACCACAGAAGTTGCAGAACTGGCGGGATAATCTTGCCGGCAATTAATTTAAGCTTATGACGATTGGCAGGTGCAATTTTATAATTAGCTGCACGCAGATTCGACGAGGTTCAGCTTAATAGCAAGGTGCACTTCGTGGAAGCTAAAATCTGTTTCAGCGACAATAAAAAAAAAGGAAAAAAGAGAGAGTAGCCTTTGCATCATATCGTGTCTACATTCCACAAAGAAAAACCAAGTACAGTGTGCGAAAACTCCAGAGGTCCGATTTATTTATTTTTAGGCTTTAGTTAGCGTTTATTTGAAAACTAATTACTATTTATATCTTTAATTGTATTTTAATGTCTAGAATTTGTATTGTTTTTTTTTAAAAAAAAGGGTCCCAGTTAGTCTGGAGCATTTTGCAGCGAAGTTCCGCGACAATTGAGAATTTGAGTGGGGAGGTAAGGCTGGTTCTTTTGAAATCCTAAGCGAGCTCCTTTAGGACTAGGAAATTTCGCAGTTGTTTTTTTTTTTTCTTGGTTTCGTGTACATATTAGTTTTTTTTGGATACGCTCCTAAAATTGATTTTTTTTCTACTTACGCTGATTTGCTTGCGACTACTGAACTTATATATATTTATTTTTTTTGAATGTACTAAATTTTTATTTATATTTATGTTATTTGTTAAGTTAATTTTTACAATTTATTTTTGATTTTTAAATTTAAGTGCTTATATTATATCTTTTGGTACCCAGCACATTTAAACATTTTGCTTTGGGCAAATTAGTCTCAAAAAAGTTCCTCGTTTAAGTTTTGGTAATTTCCCCAGAGGGTACCCGAATTTGGAGATAGATTTGTAAGTCTATGGATTTACTTCCTTCCGGGATCTAAAAGAAGGAAAAGAGAAAAATTTATTATTGTTAGAAAACATTATTATTAAGTCTTATGAATTCGAGAAAAAATAAAGAAAAAAAAATGTTGTGAAGAAAATCAAAAAAGCTAATATGATGTGTTAAAGTTGCGTTATGGGGGGGTTGAAAGTCGTGACCGGTGATAGAGGGCAAATGAGGTAGGCCTAGAAAATGAGAATGCAACTGGTTTCCTTAGTGGGTGTCATTAGAAAATTTGTTGATGACACAGGATGAGCGGACGCGCAGGAAGCGGTCAGCTAATTCCTGGCTTATGTGTATAATTCTAATTTTTGTTGGTGTGCATTTTGCCTTTGAATTGAGTGTCGATTGCGTATTGAGTTGCTACTTTTATTTTGTTGTGTAGATAAAATTTTTTTTTTTTGCAGTTAAGCTTTAAATGATTTTATTATTTTATTTTTTTTTATCGTTTTTAGAAAATTTCAGTATTAACTTCAGTTCAGCAATTTTGAGTCATGTAGATTTGTTTTTTTTTTTTTATTTCACTTCCGGCCGAAACCGGAAACTGAAATTATTGTACATCCCTCGATCTAACGCGGCGGGTTAATAACCCTCCCTGGAAACCGCAAGCTGGCCGTGGCGGGCCGCGTTCGATACGATAAAATGGGGACACGTTACAATATGGCGCCCAATATAAACCATACGAAATGAGGGGTAAAAACATCAACGACCCCGGTTAAGTTTGTAGATTAGGTCCCGATTGCATCTTTTCGTGCTATCTATATCAGAAGTGACTTAGCCTGGCTTGAGCTATACAGCTAACCGCACGGAGATATGGAGGCACCGACGACATGCCAATCTAGATATTTCAGACCGTTACTTTTCGTACTCTCTAACAAGATGGTGACTTGGTCCAGCTGAATCAGCAAGACCAACTGCAACATAAAATGGAGGAGCCGAAAACTTTGCGGTCTGACAAAACATAATCATCTCGTTGGCAATCGATATCAAAAGTAGAATGTGCAATACGTTTGCGGAGAGCAGCAACATCTTAGCATTTTTGAGTTTGGTGTCCTAGCAAGGAGTAGAACATCACTAAAGCTGGTTGCATCAGGCTTAATTTTTGTTGAGGTGATGTTGAGGTGTTTAGTCTTCTGGCAGTTCACCGCTGACTTAATCATGGGAGCTAAGTCCGGAGATTAATTGCAGCGGAGTACTGAGCTCAGTTGACTGAACATCGAAAACGGATAAGGTTTTGCACTTTGTGACAAATAAGGAAAACAAGTGCAGAAGACGATGTTAGAACGCGTTAAAAAAATTAAATATAACTAAGCCATAATCATACAGAGAATAAATTTTCAAAAATGTAAACGGAGTTTTCATGTAACGTTAAAATGTTTGATTTTTATAGAAGCATTGCGTCGGATTTTAAATATTGGATAGAAAACAAATTTTTGGGTTTTCTTTGCGCAACAGTTAGTATACTCATTTTAAATAGTGGTTTAAAATATTATTAATTAAATAATGTGAAGAGAACGTTTACTATTTGGGGTCAATTCACAATTGAAAATTAGTGTAATCTGTCGGATTAAGTTTTGAAAATTTTTCATTGTATCGCCGAAGGTGAATTGCCTCGAATTTTTAAGACCCGACATAGTCGTTTAATTTGAATTTGGATTAAATTTTGCAAAGAGCACATAACCTAGTAATAATTTTATTTACATGAAAGTCACAGAGAGCAAACCGTAAAAGGTCAATTAGTTTTATACTACATAAACGTTTAAGAAGAATGCGCGAAAGGGAATGGAGGCCGAAAGAGAATTGGCTCCTTAACCCTATCACTTGGTCACGAAATATATACCCCCCTAATTTTCTTTGCATAAAGCTTTTTTCAATTTAAAAACGATTTTTTTTGTAAAGCACTTGTAGGCTTAGCACACTAGAGTGCATAAAAATTGAGTTTTTTTTGGTAGAATTCAAAAAAAAAAAAAAAAATTTCAAGTAGAGATCTACAGAAATTAAAATTTGATTACTCGGTAACACGTACGGCACTTATGAAGAGCCCGCGGAAAATAAACAAACGAGCATCTTTTTACGATATTGGTAGACCAAAAATGTTTCGAAGCCCGAATAAAAAAACGCCAACCACAGAGTCGGTAGAGCAGGTTGAAGGCTCAAACGATTCCAATTTTCATGACTTTTCCAAAACACTGATTCGACCGAATGAACAAGAAGTCCTGGTAGGAGCTGTTGGAGGCTCAGCTATGACTTCAATAAATCGGCAAGGAATGGCAGCACAAGCTGCGGAAGCCTTCACACCGGACTATTCTTTTCCCCCGCCTTTAAATAGAGTGGTGGACGAACAGCAGAAACACATAGTTGAATTAGTTGAAAGGGCAAACTCAAAGTTTGTGAGAAATTTCGAAAGTACAGTCGAAAGTAAAATTAAAGATTGCATGCAGGCGAGTTTAGAAGAAATATTAAAAAAGCTCAATCTTACTCCAGGCATAGGTCCAGATGTTCACAGGGCATCCAAAACTTCTGACACATCCAGAGCGGGAGGCAATAGTGTAGGTAGTGGGCGAAGTACTGAGTCTGACTCGTTGTCGGCACAAGTAAATTCTAAAAAAAATAATAATGGTCAAAGTCGAACAACAAAGGCATATAATAATGATACTAATAACCGTCAAATAGAAGCGACCGCTCCATGGTATTCAAGGGGTGAAATTCCACAGCAAAATTATACTCAAAGGCGTCACAATCCAAATAATATACAGCAGCCTCAGCACATGATGGGTCTGGCAGCCACATCTCAACCAATTTGGCATCACCAATACCAAATCGGATATAACTCACAACAGCATAATCAAGAGCCTCAGCGTCAAGAAATTGATAATCAACAAGAAGCACAACAGTCCAATCAACGACCTTTATCATCACCATCATTTGAAAATCGCAACGGTATCCCAACAAACATAAAGATCGATAGGTGGGGTCTGTCTTTCGATGGGCATACTGAAAAATTGTCTGTTGAAGACTTTATATGGCGCCTGGAGCATCTCGTCATGCACTATAGATGTTCGTGGAGAGATGTAATGCGAGAATTCCATTTACTTGTTGAAGGCAACGCCAGAGAATGGTATTGGTTGCACATTAAAACTCATGCAGTCACAGACTGGCCAACATTGAAGCAAGCGCTGCAGAGACAGTACCAAAATAGCTGCACAGATTTTGAAGTCATGAGTGAACTATATGACAGGAAGCAGCAGCATGGAGAAAGTGTTGACTCATATTTTCACGCGATGCTAAAGATTCGGTCCAAACTAAGAAACCAGGTACCAGATTTTGATATAATCAAAATTATCAAACAAAATTTGCGACGCAACATTGGTAGGGCTACCAGATGACCTTAGTACAAAAGTAGCACATCCTTAGTACAAAAGTAGCACATATCAATTTGGAATTTTGTAAATGAAAACCTTAATTTTTTTTAATTTTTATACAAATATTTTTGATGAGCAAAAAAAAAAAAAAAAAAAGGTCCTCACTTCGTAACACAAAACCCCAGCAAATTAAAGCAATAATTTCAAATAACTTTGATGAGCAAAAAAAAAAAAAAAGGTAATCACTTCCTAACAAAAAACCCCAGCAAATTAACAAATTAAAACAATAATTTAAATTACTTTGATGAGCAAAAAAAAAAAAAAAAAGGTCATCACTTCAGTTCAAATATTTTACTTTACACTGCAAACATGGAAAGTAGCAAAACCAAAAACAAGGTAGCAAAGCCCTTGCAAAAGTAGCACTTTTGCTACTTTAGTATCGCATCTGGTAGCCCTAAACATTGGTGATATTGTGTACTCCATCATAATCTATACAGTGGATCATCTTCGGTCAGAGTGCATTGCCGCTGAACAACACTTGTCTCGTCGTGACATACGTAGTGTATATCCAGCAAGTCACAAATTTACAAGGCAGTCACGAGGCCATAATCTAAATGAAATGGATTTAGAAGTTGAAGACGAAAAACATTTCGACAACTTACAAGTGGAAGAAGTGCAATCCTACAGGCGCCCGTCTTCTTATCAACAGCAACAACCACGACAGCAACAGTCGCAACAACAAATAGGTCAACATCAACAGCAGCAGATAAATCAGTCCTTAAAATGCTGGAACTGCAGGCAGCAGGGCCATATGTTCATAGATTGCCCGATCGAGCAAAGAAATATATTCTGCTATAAGTGTGGAACTCCGGGCGTTGTAACCCCAAAATGTACTAACTGTGCGGTGGGAAACTCAAAACGGAACGTGAGCTCGGCGGGAGAGTCACGCTCCAAACCGAATCCCGCAGAGAATCAATGAAATCCAATGACTTGTTTGATGTAAACGCCAGTCGTCCCTCTAAAAAAGAAAAAAATTTTAAAATTATAAAAGCAGCTTATGATATCAACAAAAATAGTGCATCCATAAAACTAGGTGTAACAAAACCGCTAGAAGAAAGGATGAAAATATATTACGAAGCAAGAGAGCGCATTTTTAATGGTAATAAACTTTGCGGTATGCGAGAGGTATCCAAAAGGGTTAGGAAGGCGCGTGATAATTTCGCAAAGCGGAAGCGATTCAGATTACAGATAGCTGAAGCAGTAAACAAAGCTTCGGGCATAGACCCACGCGCGTATGCGGAGGTAGAAATCGGCGCCATTCAACTCAAAGGCCTTTTGGACACTGGGGCATCAATATCTATACTAGGGCACGGCTGTAGAGAGTTGGTAGAAGAGTTAGAAATCAATATAGATAGATATTTTTCAAAAGTTAGAACGGCAGGAGGTCAAAAACACGCTGTTATTGGCAAGGTAACACTTCCAGTCACGTACCGTGAAAAGACTAAATTTATAACATTCTTTTTATGTCCAAACCTGGAGCAAAAAGCGTACTTCGGCATTGATTTTTGGCGAGTGTTTGAGCTAGCAACTGATATCATAGGTGTAGCAGAGTTAGAAATAGAAAAAATTAGTAATCATTTTTGTGACACAAAGAACACAGATTTAGAACCTGAACGGCATGAATTAGGCGTAGAAGAACAAGAGCGGTTGGATAAAGTCAAAAAACTGTTTCGAACATTCGAAGAACATGGACTGGGAAAAACTCATTTGGAAAAGCATACCATCCAGCTAACTGAAGGGTCAAATCCGATTAAAGACCGCCACTACCCCATGTCTCCAGCGGTGCAAGACCTAGTTTACACTGAAATAGACAAAATGCTGGAACTGGGCGTAATTGAAGTTAGTGAGAGTCCATGGAGTAATAGAATCACCATAGTTCGAAAACCAGAAAAAAACCGTTTTTGCCTCGATGCGCGTAAACTTAATGAGCGGACCGTGAAAGACGCTTATCCGCTGCAAAACATTGAAGGGATCCTGAGTCGGATAGATCATACCCACTACATAAGTAGTGTAGACTTAAAATTTGCCTTCTGGCAAATAGAGCTCGAGAAAAATAGTAAGGCCTATACAGCGTTTACAGTGCCCGGAAGGCCACTCTATCAATTTGCGGTAATGCCTTTCGGACTTTGCAACGCTGCGCAGAGATTATGCCGCCTTATGGATAAAGTAATTCCGCAGCAGCTGAAATCGAATGTATTTATATATTTAGACGATTTATTAATTATCGCGGCAGACTTTGAGACCCATTTAAAAATCTTAAGCGAAGTTGCAGAATGTTTGAGACAAGCGAATCTCACTATAGGATTAAAAAAATCAAAGTTTTGTTTTAAAGAATTGAAGTATCTAGGATTTCTGGTAGGAGGAGGTATGTTGAAGACTGATCCCGAAAAGGTTTCAGCGATTCAGCGAATTGGCATTCCGAAAACAGTGCGAGAAGTGAGGAGTTTTCTCGGTACAGCGGGATGGTACCGACGCTTCATTGAAAATTTTGCAACACTTTCCGCACCGCTAAGTGATACATTAAAAAAGAACAAAAAGTTTTCCATGACACCCGAGGCTGTGCAAGCTTTTAACAGCTTAAAACAGGCTTTAACAACTGCCCCTGTATTGAAACATCCAGATTTCACTAAAAGATTTTATGTACAATGTGATGCTTCCGAGGTGGGCGTAGGAGCTGTTTTATATCAAAAAGATGCGGACGACAATGAAAACCCAATTGCCTATTACTCCCAAAAACTCAACGGCTGTCAGCGCAACTACAGTGTGACGGAGAAAGAGTGCCTGGCAGCTGTACTGGCAATTAAAAGATTTCGACCATACATAGAATTAATGCCTTTCACTGTCATAACAGATCATGCCAGTTTAAAATGGCTTATGTCACTGAAGGATCTGTCAGGTCGACTAGCTCGTTGGTCCTTGCAGCTACAGTCCTTTGACTTTCAAATTGAGCATCGAAAAGGGTCAGAAAATGTTGTGGCCGACACCTTGTCGCGATGGGTTGAAGAACTGGAGGCAACAGAAACGTCATGGTTAGATATGGAAACTACCGAGTTTGAGTCCGCGGAGTACATGGAACTATTAAAAACCGTAGAGGAAAACCAAGGAAAATTGCCAGATTTGCAAATAAAAGATGGAGTTTTATTTAAGCGGACACATTGTGAACAGGTGGACAAGGAAGTACAATGGAAGTTGTGGGTTCCAGAATCCCTTACATCAACGCTAATTGAAAAAGCACATATTCCAGAGACAGCAGCGCATGGTGGAGTTGCGAAAACACTTCATAGATTGAGGCAGTGGTACTACTGGCCGAAGATGGCGATCCACGTTCAAAATTATATCCGAAACTGTATGGTATGTAAGGAATCGAAATCAATAAACTATGAATTAAGGCCCACTCTAGGACAAGAAGTGAAAACAGAGCGACCTTTTCAGAAAATCTATATTGATTTCCTTGGAAAATATCCTCGGTCAAAGGGGGGGAATTCATACATTTTTATAGTGGTGGACCACTTTACAAAATTTACGCTGTTGAAGGCTATGAGAAAAGCGACTTCGTCCAAGGTGGTAGAATTTCTGACTCGCGAAGTGTTCCACAAATTTGGGGTGCCAGAAACAATCCATTCGGATAATGGCAAACAGTTTGTATCCAAAGAGTTTAGCAAAATGTTAGAGGTATATAAAATTAAACAATTAAAAACGGCCTATTATGCACCTCAAGCTAATGCAGCCGAGAGGGTGAACCAATCTGTGTTAGCAGCGATCCGTTCATATATGAAAGAGGACCATCGTGACTGGGACCTCTACCTCTCAGAAATAGAGTGTGCATTGCGAAGTTCCGTTCACTCATCTACAGGCGTAACACCATTCTTCGCACTCTTTGGCCATGAAATGTTTTCTAACGGTGCAGATTATCAACTAGCCCGAAAACTGAACTCTTTGAGCGAACCACATTTATTTATTATGTGCCAGGAAGACCGATTAACCTTGATTAGAAATAAAGTGACACAAAACCTTCACAAAGCTTATGAAAGAGGAGCAAGGCAATACAATAAGCGCAGCCGTGATATAAAATTTGTTCCCGGCCAAGAAATTTACAAGCGAAACTTTATCCTAAGTGATTTTAAGAACAACATAAATTCAAAATTTTGTAAGAAATTCTCAAAATGTCGAGTCGTACGCCTTATCGGCAATAACATGTACGAGCTCGAAACACTATCAGGCAAATCTATAGGCATATTTCATGCCAAGGACTTAAAGCAATGATAAAATAAAAATAGGGGCATTTGCAATACATTCTATAGTATTGTGATACTAAAGAAGGTCAAGCCTGACACACATGTGCAATAAACGTTATTTATTACTCTAAATATGTAATAAAATCAAACCGTGCAATATTTACCACCAATTATTGTATTTAAATATTCGTAGTGTGTTGAATGAAGTCCTTCTATACGTATAATAATCCACCGTGCAATAATTAGATGTAATAGTAAATGTCCACTCACGAGTACCTGCAGAGAAAAAAATTTAACAAAGTAAAATTCTTAATCACAATAAGATGTATACATCCCGGCATATAAACCACATAACCGCAGAATCAAAAGAAACCATATCCCGATGCCCTTCCTATAAAGAAAGAGAAAATATGTTAATAAAAAAAAAAAAAAAAATTTAACATATATATAAAAATATAAAAACAAACACATAAGCAGCAAAGAAACTCCGTAGCATTTAATAAGCCCGGCTAACCCGATCTGTCTACATGAGCCTCTTAAACTCAGGGTGTGGGCGGAAGCCTACGTTGGGGCACCTGCTGCAATACGGAAATTCTTGCATATTTTTTTTATTATATGCATTGTTTAAAATAGAATGAAAAGAGAAAGGAAACACAATTTTGCCACTTAAACTTAAAACACTAATAACAAATCCTTACTGCATATTTGTAATTGGTTTGGGAAATTGTTGTCTTGTCCCACACAGCACACTACGCCGCCCGTAGACTTTAGCGAGTCTGTAGCCGACGTAGAGTTTTGTTGCGTGTGGGGATTGACTGCTGAAATTCGCTACCATTGAATCTGCAAGAGAAAAGTAACAAAAAAAAAGAAAATTTATAATTTTGGTTGCTCGCACTTACCTCACACCGGATGGCTATGAACCAAAAAGCAAAACAAAAACAATAATTCTGCCATCATTAATTTCTAGCAAATGTCAATCTGTCAAATATTTATAGCTTCCCTGCTTTTAGGTTCCAATAAAAGTTCCACAACTTTTCTTTAATAATGTCGGTAATGTTGTATACGTTAACAGACGAAGCAAAAGCTTTGCATCCTTTGCTTGGGCGAGACTCAAAAGTTGATGAAAAGGTTGCAAGAGTTGAGGAACATCAAAATTTTAGAGGGAAATGGATATAGGTTAGATGGACAAATACATTGAATGTTATGTACCTAAAAAGAAATGTTTAATATGATGCTTGTTGGTTATTGTATGTTATATATTATGTTTAAGTATTTTGAAACTGTTGCAGGTTATGTATGTAAATTAGGCTTGGTAACAAAAGTTCTAGACTCGGAAAGATCATTCCAAAATAATCCCGCAAACGCATAAGTCGTGTTTGGCTAAATTTGTGTAATTTTTTTTTAAGTAAAATCGTTCGGTGTCTTATAAGTGGTACAGTCGCCCTGTTTTAAAGAAAAAGTAAAAGTTTAAAATAATTTGAATTCACCGGGATTAAACTTAAATTTGTGGTAGCTGTATAAAAATAAAAAAAAAAACGCTTTTGCATAATCCAAAAATTAATCAAGAGGAAAAGTGGAGGGATTTCATCGTAATTATAGAACCGAGTTATTGTCCTGTGAAGAAATAAGAAAATGTAAGTGTCTAAGGCAATTAGTTATTATTCCTTTAATTAGAGAAAGAAAAAAATGTTAACGTATGTTAGAAATGTATGCATAAAAAAAATAAAAATATTTTTGTAGTGTGACTGACCCTGGATACGAGGCTGGAGAAGTTTTTAAAGAAGGCCATGATTCGCAAAACCGACAGGAAGAACTAAATCACAGCTAAGTCAGTCACAATTTTCATTTATATTAAGAACAAGCGTAAAATCAGTTAAAAAGTTAGAGGTCCTAGGCTGATCTTGTTAGCAGGAAATGTAAGAAAATTATAGTTCGTTTCGGTGGAAGCAGAAACTGAAAAAAATCATCCAAGTGCGAAACCCTACTGAATTAAGAAGTATAGTGCCCAAAGACACAAACCATTAAGTGGTTCAGCTTAATAGCAAGGTGCACTTCGTGGAAGCTAAAATCTGTTTCAGCGACAATAAAAAAAAAGGAAAAAAGAGAGAGTAGCCTTTGCATCATATCGTGTCTACATTCCACAAAGAAAAACCAAGTACAGTGTGCGAAAACTCCAGAGGTCCGATTTATTTATTTTTAGGCTTTAGTTAGCGTTTATTTGAAAACTAATTACTATTTATATCTTTAATTGTATTTTAATGTCTAGAATTTGTATTGTTTTTTTTTAAAAAAAAGGGTCCCAGTTAGTCTGGAGCATTTTGCAGCGAAGTTCCGCGACAATTGAGAATTTGAGTGGGGAGGTAAGGCTGGTTCTTTTGAAATCCTAAGCGAGCTCCTTTAGGACTAGGAAATTTCGCAGTTGTTTTTTTTTTTTCTTGGTTTCGTGTACATATTAGTTTTTTTTGGATACGCTCCTAAAATTGATTTTTTTTCTACTTACGCTGATTTGCTTGCGACTACTGAACTTATATATATTTATTTTTTTTGAATGTACTAAATTTTTATTTATATTTATGTTATTTGTTAAGTTAATTTTTACAATTTATTTTTGATTTTTAAATTTAAGTGCTTATATTATATCTTTTGGTACCCAGCACATTTAAACATTTTGCTTTGGGCAAATTAGTCTCAAAAAAGTTCCTCGTTTAAGTTTTGGTAATTTCCCCAGAGGGTACCCGAATTTGGAGATAGATTTGTAAGTCTATGGATTTACTTCCTTCCGGGATCTAAAAGAAGGAAAAGAGAAAAATTTATTATTGTTAGAAAACATTATTATTAAGTCTTATGAATTCGAGAAAAAATAAAGAAAAAAAAATGTTGTGAAGAAAATCAAAAAAGCTAATATGATGTGTTAAAGTTGCGTTATGGGGGGGTTGAAAGTCGTGACCGGTGATAGAGGGCAAATGAGGTAGGCCTAGAAAATGAGAATGCAACTGGTTTCCTTAGTGGGTGTCATTAGAAAATTTGTTGATGACACAGGATGAGCGGACGCGCAGGAAGCGGTCAGCTAATTCCTGGCTTATGTGTATAATTCTAATTTTTGTTGGTGTGCATTTTGCCTTTGAATTGAGTGTCGATTGCGTATTGAGTTGCTACTTTTATTTTGTTGTGTAGATAAAATTTTTTTTTTTTGCAGTTAAGCTTTAAATGATTTTATTATTTTATTTTTTTTTATCGTTTTTAGAAAATTTCAGTATTAACTTCAGTTCAGCAATTTTGAGTCATGTAGATTTGTTTTTTTTTTTTTATTTCACTTCCGGCCGAAACCGGAAACTGAAATTATTGTACATCCCTCGATCTAACGCGGCGGGTTAATAACCCTCCCTGGAAACCGCAAGCTGGCCGTGGCGGGCCGCGTTCGATACGATAAAATGGGGACACGTTACATATTTTTGCATATTTAAAGGACAGAAGACTTGCAAACTATATTATTTAGTACTTTATTTCATTACATTATTTAGAATTTATCTAAATTGCATTGTTTTTTTGACTACATAATAAAATTAGTTCTTTTAAGTCCCTAATTTGGACCAAAATGTCCTAAGTGGTAAGGTCAAGAATTTTATTAGTCACCATGGGTGGGTGAGTTTTTAAATGCAGCGACGCGACTGATTTTTTTTGCGTTAGTAGTAGAATTCTGTCGAGAGCTTCATCTCTTTGGATACTCTTTGGCTTCGGGGCTTGACAACTACAACGTCCACTTTTTCAGGGACCTATCAAATTTCAAACGTACGTTTCATTTACAATTGTTGGTCCCACCAGATTTTGATAAACCTTCTTTCTAACCCAACCCTGTAAGCTACCTGCTTACAGAATAAAACAAAACAATATAGATACATACATACATATTTTAATAATTCAAAATGCCTGATTCTTTTTTTTTTCTTAATTTAAACCTTCAAGTTCGTAAACAAAATTGCATCGAAATAGTCCAACAACTTTTGTAGTGACATTTCACCTTGCACCTTGAGTCGGTAATATCCTTTGCCGTGATATTATTCTTTAATTTGATGACTTCGAGCATTGCAAAGCCTGAAACCACAGAAGTTGCAGAACTGGCGGGATAATCTTGCCGGCAATTAATTTAAGCTTATGACGATTGGCAGGTGCAATTTTATAATTAGCTGCACGCAGATTCGACGAGGCTGTTATAACGTCGATGTGTAAATTATTATAATCGTCCTCAAAATCGAATAATGGTGTTATGCGATTATTTAGTTCACGAAGCCTTAAAATTTTACTAACACGATCCTAATCAATTTCAGAATCGTCATAGTTATGGGCAGCGTTTTCAATGTCTTCGATTTTTATACCAGAACGTGGTTTGTATTCGGGTTCCTAAAAAAATACAGAAAAACATCGTTTAATTGAATTGAAAAACTATAATTGCGTTTATTTTTTCTTTTTTTGATTATGTAAGCATAGAGCTAGTCATTACTTAAGATCTAATATCCTCAGTTGAAAAACAATATAAGTTACGAGTTATTTAATAAAAAAACTGTGCACTTTACATAAGTATACTAACAGGGAAATTTCGCAAAAGTAACGTAGAAGCCAGCTGCATTATGGCACGAAAGTCGAATGGATATAGCTTTTTAATTTCTTTAAGGAATTGGTTTTCTCTTTCGAAATGTACATTCCTTGTAATGTCTATTTCTATTGCATGATAATGAATGAAAACTATACTGGTTCAAGAAATTAAGGTGGAACTATTACAAATTAAATCAATAATTCATAGCTCGGCTCTGTGTCATTAATTATAAGCAAAAAATCTGAGTTTTCTGCACCTAAAACGATGTTGTGAATATACCAGTGAGAAAAAGGTGAAAGAACTTCAATTATTTACTAAGGTTTTGAATATCATAAGGAATATCATTCTTTCATCATAAAGACCATTTTCATCAAAGAAAATGATTTAATTCAAATACCTGCAGGTATCCCACAAGGGTTAGTAATTGAACCAATTATGTACTTAATTTATTTTGCCGATTTTCCTAACACAATAGACAGTATAGCTCAGTACATATTTTGATAAGTGTAAAATAAAACTAAATGCTTTTTTTCACAAGAAAAAGACACTCTTGCTATAATTTCAACACAAAATTAACCATTTATAACACAAATATACCTTGGGTAGATAATGTTAAACATTTAGGCATTTATCTTGATCAGAAACTGTTAGGAAATATAATATAGCTACTAAATTGATATATTCCCTAATAAAAAATCAAAGCAACGACAACAAGATAATTATTGTTAAAGTCATTTCCAATCAATCATGTTATATCGTAATCCTGTGTTGGAGATGTGTGCAAAATCTCATCAAAAGAAACTGGAGATTTCTCCAAAAAAACTTCTAAAAATGGCACTTCACCTACCGTGGTAAAGTTTAACTAATTGTAGACTGCATTTATAAGCAAAGCGATCGATTCAGGCTTTTTTGCCATAAGCTCGTATAAGTATGCATATACTATAAGCAGTTAGCCGGTTTTTCGATTTTTGACACCTAAAATTGGAAGTCAGTCTGCGTGATTTGAAATATGTAGATTTAGTCTATATATTATTAATTTCTCTTATGATCGTATTTTGTCAGTTGTTTTTCTTTTATCCAGTATCAATAATAAGTACATATAACTAATTTACTATTCTTTTCTCTTTAAAATTACATTGTTTTAGATTTAAGGAAAAAATCCATACCCCTGTGAATTGAGCGATGATATTGAAATTAAATATCTACTTAAAAAAAAACAACTATGTACAACTTCCAAAATAAATGGCCCCTATTGTGGTTGTCGATTTGCGATAAAATCGATAGCCATCGATTTAATAGAAACGATGCCATTTTGGTATTACGAAACTCAATAGAAAAAATTGCGTCATTGTGACTTGAAATATTATTATTTTTCTTGAGACAGCCATTTAGTTTCATTCAGTTTGAAATATTTTGTGTAAAAAATTTAAAAAAATAAAGAAATATCTACTAAAATAAAAAAAATCTTACCTATCAAAACAAAATGATAGAACAGTCAGCGATTGTGATCGATAAACACAATACCAAACAAAATCGCTAATAGAAAAAAAGCGTTTATCTATTGTAAATCGACAACCGCAATAGGGGCCAATGTTTTAAGCACTTTCGTGCGTTTTATAAGTTTTATAATACCCCTCAAATTTTCTGATTTCGGAAAATTATTTTTCATAAAGTCTAAATATCGGCGGGTAGCCGTAAAAATGTTGTATTGTAAGCTTTGAGAAAACTGTGTTAACTGCGGGAATCTATTTTCTGATCAATAATACGTGACCTGCACGCTCATAGCAATGGATTGACACTGAAAATGAATTATTAGATTATATAAAGAAATCTATTTATGCACTTTCCACACAACCTTGTGGTGCGTTTTGTAAAAATTCAGTGAAAAAATATTAAAATAACAAAAATATTTATTCACTTAAATAAAATACATTTACATATGTACATACAATACATCAATAAGTCATACCAATGCTTAATGCAATAACGAGATTCGGAAGAGTTCCTGCAAAACTACAGTGATGACTGTAGTTGGGGTCGCCACCACTAATTTCTTGGACTTAACCGAATTTTACTCTTGGTCGCAGACAAATTGGACAACGGCTCATCTTCACTAGAGTCAATACCGCTTGTAACTTTTTATTTTTAATGCGTAGTATTTTTATTTCTTCATTTTTATTTTTCAACTCCAAATCTTTATCGCGAAGCTTACGATTTAAATAACTAATCTCCTGAAGCATTTTAAGCTTTCTCGGAGTATTTTCAGCCATATTTTGCGCTCCCTCAATATCTCTGTCGATCACTTTCGGAAGAAAAGGAGTTTCATCCAAAGATAAAATACTGTCATCTGGCAGAGAGTTTTTATCAACCAATGGCAGAGGATCGTCTACCACTGTTGATTGATTAAGACCTGATTCAGAGGAGCATTCTAATAGCGAAACTAAAGGCTTACACTTAACAGTAGCTTTGTAACAATTTTGAGATGATTCAACATTAGATGTTGAAGTTGAGGTGCCTGCAACTTCTGAATCCCCAGTTGGATTAAGCGTTGGTGAATTACAATCGCTGACGTTTGTATTATTCAAAAATTTGTAACAATTTTGAGATGATTCAACATTAGATGTTGAAGTTGAGGTGCCTGCAATTTCTGAATCCCCAGTTGGATTAAGCGTTGGTGAATTACAATCGCTGACGTTTGTATTATTCAAAAATAAATCTGGAACAGCATCGCGTGTAAGGCTGGTATTGCAGTACTGCTTTGCTGAAAAGTGCCTTTGGCATGCAAAAATGCCACCATAAATTCTGCTATCGACACCCAGAAGACGAATCCACTCAGCCCATCTAAACGTTAGTAAAAAAGCTTCAGTTTGTCTTAAAAAATTATTGGTATGAAATGAATAAAAGAATAGAAGGCAAACTAATAATAACTGTGTATGCTTACTTTTGTAGTTAAGTTTTTAGTATAAATTTAAAAAAATAAGAGAGTAAGAGGGTAATTGCTCTCATAGAGATTTAACTATAAAAGTAAACAGACAAGAATTCGTTACAAGTTTGGTTATATGAGCCAAATCTCTAAAACGAAAAATATATTTTATTACGATTGTCAAATTTTCGATTTTCAAAAAAAAATTTTAATTCGATACAAAGTTTTTATTTTGAATTAGTTATGCTATTTCTATTTATTTAAACAATATATCAGTGATAGGTAATTTATTGAGCTGTAATATTATTGTGTAAAAGTTTCAAATGGGTCCATTTATAAACAAGAGGAATTTCAAATTAATCCAAAAAAATATTTCTTTAACAAATTAAAGTGGATGTTTTGATTGACAACTACATAACTATTTACGTTTTTAACACTTGACAAAATTTTACTACAGAAATTCTTTAGACAATGTTTGTTAAAAGAACTTTAACTCATAATGAAACAAATATGTATAAACGATGATCTTATGAAAACAAAATCTATTCAAACCTTTTCGAGATAATGGGATCAAAAATGTAATAAAAAGAAGCATAAGAAATAAACAATATACATATTAAGAAAATAGTGCAAGAGCCCGCTGTAGAAAAGTAGAGTATATGAATGGGATATACAGGAAAGATAGTGATGCATTTTGGTGAAACTAACCAACAGTGTCGGCTTGCCAAATGCCGATACCCGAAAAAGCCCGAATTTTGTTATTTTAATTAAGTGTACAAGATTACGGCTTTAAATGTATGCCAAATGATAGAGTTCGAAAAGCCTAAGTAGAATACAGTGAAAGCTCCCGTCGCGGACAGCTCCCGCAGGCGGACATCTCTCGTAGCAGGACGAATTTCTTGGTCCCAAGCTTTTCGTTATGTTTTTAGAACAAAATACATTCCGGTGGGCGGACGCTCCCTTGGCCGGACGCGGACACTACATTTATACACATTTCATACAATTCATCTCTGCTGGCGGACAAAAAAGACATTCTAACGACAAAACTCTTTCTCAACTCTTTCTTTGCTTTGCTGTCATTATGGGTCAAAAACGGGAAGAATGGCCTGGGGATACATTTTCGGGTCAAAAACGTTTGTTTCCAGGGTCCCGAACTTTCTTTAGTGATGTCCAAAAATATTTTTGAGCTATCTTTCGTTTAAAAAAAAAAAATTTTCCCCCGAAAATGAGTCAAAAACGGGTAGCATGGCCCGGGGACACATTTTCGGGTCAAAAAAGTGTAAAATAACTGTAAATACAAACGCGATCGTTCGCATGCATTTCTGCGTGATAGAGATCATTTTCTTTACGCGCACATTTTTGACCGACAGAAAATTTGTTCTTGCACAATCGCATATCGCGCTTTCTCACATAGTTCATATTCATTTATGATCGGTGAAAAAATTGTTGGCTTGAATTCATTCTTTTATTCATTCGTTGTTGAAAAAAAACGGATACTCACATACGAATGCGGTGCAATAAAGAGCGATTTTCAATCTTGCAAAAAAATTTAAGAAAATTCATTCATGAATAAAATGCGACATTTTGAGTGCACATACAGGAATATTTTCGAACTCTGTCATACTTGTATTAAAAGCTAATTCCCTTCACTACAAACATTTTGCTTGAAATAGAAAAATCGACAAATTAATTTATCATTTGAGTACTCCTCACTTTTCACATCATCTCAAAATGAGTTTATCATTTGATAAACTCGAAAGTGATGAAAACGAAACGATACGCATCAATACAATGTTCGCTCGTTTATTATTTATCAGTGAGGAAAAAAACGAATGATGAAAACAAACGAGGAGTTATAATAGAGTGAATGCTGAGTTGCTTGCGCTCTTGAGTTTTAAAAATAAAAAGATAAGTATAGAAAGATAAATAAAAAAGAGCAATTGTGTATTTTGAGTGCTCTACGCACTCTACCTACAAATCATCCGATAAGAAAAATTTTGATTTTTTTGAATTGTAAAAATGTACTTTTTTCGACAGCTCCCGCAAGCGGACATCTCCCGTAGGCGGACGATTTTGTTCGAACCGTCGGTGTCCGCCTACGGGAGCTTTCACTGTATATAGGATTGTTTTGTCGAATTTCGCCAATTTTTCGTAAATGGGTGGCAACCCATGTTATGACAGGAAATCTGTGTAGGTGAAGTTGGTGAATTTTTCCCACAAGCTTCAAAAAGCAAAACAGAGAGCTATTTAAGTAAATATTGCCAAATTCAATGTGGATACGCTTAGTTAAACCAGTCAGCACGTAGCGAAGGGGAAGAGATGCCGCTAAGCTAAATTTAATTTTTGGCGAGATCAAACACCCATACTAGGGTCAATTTGTACTTGGATTTGAACCCCTTTTCGTTGGAACATAAAAACCACTAGATCCTACAGCAACTATTTGTATACCATAGATACACTGGAAGATGTTTATATTATAATTTGAACTCTAAAAAATGGGCGATGCCACGCACCCTATACATGAGAAAAATTAAATGAGAATCGTATTATAATAATTGTTGTCGTTGTTTTGTATTATGTTTGTCCATAAACACATAGGCCCATAATTATAGTAGCAAAATTGAGAGTACTCTAAGTTAAAACCTGGTTTTTACCCAAAGAAGAAAAATTTGCATAAATTATGAGAAAATTTTTAAAATAGATTACCCTGCGTTGTACACAGTGAACAAAAAAAAATAAAAAACTTGAATATATAAGGCAGCGTGACGAAGTGGTTAGGACTGTGAAATCATAGCTCTCAGTGCGTGGGTTAAATACTCGTAAACATAAATGTTTTTTTTTTTATATCAATGAATATAAATGTTACTTTAAAACCTGCTTGTAAATATTTAAAGGCACGTTGTCCTGCTTTTAAATTTAAAATGTGCTTTTAGAAAAAATGCATCTTTACTGACGAGAATCGAACCCACTCACTATGAGCTATGAGTTCACAGTCCTAACTTCGCCACGCTGCCTTATATATAGTATTCGAGTTTTTTATTATTCCTTTTGTTCACTGTGTCTACAATATTTTGTGTCAATAACGCAAGGTAATCTATTTTTTAAAATTTTCTCATAATTTAATGCAAAATTTTTCTTTTTTTTTATGGAGTCACTCTGTATTTTCGATTTTGGGTAAAACCAGGTTTTAACTTAGAGTGCTCTTAATTTCGCAACTATAATGATGGGCCATAGTTATCTTAAGAATTCATTGAAATTCATTGTTTTCGTCCATTTCATCGATTTCATAAGAATTCATTGAATAAATTTGTTTGGTTTCCGGTAAAAAGGGGGTTAATATGTAAAAGTTCAGAACAAACAACATGCCATCATTAAGAGAATAAATTAAGCTTTCTTAATATGCTAAAAATTATAGTTTATCAACATTATTTGAAAATAAGAACCGTTTAAAAAAAATTGGTTAAAATTTCATTTATCATGTCTCCAAAACTGCAGGTTAATTTTGAAAAGTATGCCTACCATTATTGTAGACCATTAAATTAACTTTCTCATGACACTCATATTTTTTATATTCATTCACGGGTTCCCAACTTATGATTTTTACAAAAGCTATATCCGTAACCTCCGATGGCTATATCTCCGAAACCAAATCCGAGCGACACTTTTTTATTATATATTTAGCCTTAGAATCGAAAACTAAATAAAAAAGTTTGATTTAATAAAAATTGGCTTGTGGGAGCTAAATTAAACTAAAGCCAATTTTTTTTTGTTGTTTCAAAGAGGTTTAATAGTTGGAGCTGCATGAATAAAAATTCTGGCGCAGGAAGAGCTCATAATATTAATATAAACTGGTGGCTCATTAAATTTCTTAGTTTCCATAAGAATTATATGGGAAATAATGCGTTACTAGACAAAATCACAATCTACAGGCACGGTTTAGTTTTAATTTGAATCATTCCTGAGGGGAAGATTATTAAAATTCACGAATGACATACATCTGTGGCAACAAGGAATAACAGCTAAAGTCGATATGTGTGAATCAGTACAACTTAAATGCTCATACACAGAACTTATGTTCCTTTGCTTTAAGATTACAGATCGACTTTAGCTGTTATTCTTTGTTGCCACAGCTATGCACAGATCTAAGTCCGCCGTAGAGTATGATGAGATTAGCTTGCAGCATCTTGCGTTGCGGTTCATACCAATGCTACCCTGTATATTTCATACAATTCCATCTTAAATTTATATATTAAATATTAAATGATAAGTGCATGTACCTTTCGCGTTGTTTGTTCCTGTCGGGAAACCTAAACAGCCTTATCACTCCTTCACATCCCAATTCGCATCTTCTCGGCATCTTGCATTAAGTTAACGGAAGAAAAATGTTAGTATATTATATCAGCGCAAATAGTCTTAAGTAAAACTGATATTTCTGGAAATAAAAAAAATTAAATTAGTATAAATTCCGTTATTTAAATGAAAATTCAGTATTTACAAACTTTGTTGCTGTTCAATCCAAGGCATACGATTTAGCGCGAAAAATAAACAAAAATAAGTGTTGATTCTAATACAGTAGTGTTGCCATTTCGCAAAAAATTTTAAGCCTTCAATATCAATTTTTAAGGTATTTTGTGAAAATGGCTAGTACTTAAAGGTTAGTTACGGAAAGAAACAAAAATCGCTCAATTTTGTCAAAAATATTCTTCCAATCACTGTATCCAATAGCACTATGGTAGTATAAACGACATCACTGGTCCAACATCGAATTTTAACAGCTGAGTAGGTTTTCATATGTTAACAGTGACAGTTTGCACTTATGTGACAGGCTGTGACACAGAGAGGGTCAAAAATGTCGGAAAACAGCGTTGCGTAATATATAACAGCCCCATAGAGAAGTTACGAATTTTTGCCACTGTTTTTTAACTTGTTTTAAAAAACTACTGTAGATTTTGTTTTATTTACCTGTAATACTATACATATATAAACATATATATATATATATATACACATATACAAATTAAGAAGCTCAATTTATATTCTCTTAATGGATGCACCGTTTGCCTCATAGACAAAGTTAGTTAGTAAGTTAGTCTATGGTTTGCCTCAAAATTTATTTTTTTGATCTAATTTTCATTTAATTGCTAAGCTACTCGCTGTTTTTCTTTGTTAGTCCAATTTTTCCGGAAAAAAAAACTCAAGAAATTTTTTTGATACATCAAAATTTATTGACAACCGCAAAAAACAAATCAAATCGGTACATTAGTTTATTGTAAATGAGTTGAGGAAGAGAATGAAAAACTCAAAAGTTCTGAAAATTGCCACCAGACTACGTTTTTTTTAGTTTTAATAATTTTCTACCGTTTTCTATAGAACGGAAGGTGTAATTTCGATGCAAACATTTAATTTTTGGTTGTTAATATGAGTTGAAAAAAGTAAAAAAACCTAGGGGATATCCAAGAAGACACTGATTGGCGCTTTTAGCATTTTTAATAGTTTATATTAGTTGCTATTATGACAAAATCTGCAGTTTTAATAGATTTCAACATTGAATTGAAAATTAGATTATCGGAAACTATAATTAAAAGAAATTACTGTCATCGAACTGAAAGATATGCGCTTCAGGGTTTGACAATTACAGCGCGAACTTTTTTAGAGACCTATTTCACATTGTAGTAATTGTACATCAATACGTATTATTCCGTAATGAATTTTGCGCTTCGTTTTTCAGAAACCAAAGAAATTTCAAACGTACGTTTCATTTACAATTGTTGGTCCCACCAGATTTTGATAAACATTTTTTCTAACCCAACCCTGTAACCTATGTATCTGCTTACCGAATAAAACAACACAATATAGATCCATTTTTTAATATTAATTCGAAGTGTCTGATTCTTTTTTTTTTTCATAATTCATAAACAAATTGCTTCTGGCTGGTGCTCGAAATAGTCCAAGAACTTTTGTAGTGACATTTCACCTTTCACTCGAGTCGATAATATCCTTTGCCGTAGTACCCACTCGGAATGTAACGTTTCGGAACCCTTCCAGAAAACTTATATTCCATTTTTGATGGTCTCATTGGTTCTGAGAATGTACAAAGCTGTTGCCGATGCCTTGATGACTAAGAAAAAAATTAAAACATTTATTTTAAAACGACCACATTTTAATTTTATTTACCATATAATTATGAAACCGCAGAAGTTGTAGCAATGGCGGGTATAATTTTAATTTAGACATTATTTCCAGGTGCAATTTTATAATTAGCTGCGCGCAGAGTCGATGTGTAAATTATTATAATTGTCTTTCTCAAAATCGAATGGTGTTAGCGGTTATTTAGTTCACCAAGCGCCTATAAGAATTTTATTAACGCGATCCTAATCAATTTCAGAATCGTCATAGTTATGGGCAGCGTTTTCAATGTCTTCGATTTTTATACCAGAACGTGGTTTGAATTCAGGTTCCTAAAAAAAATACAGAAAACATCGTTTAATTGAATTGAAAAACTATAATTACGTTTTTTTTGTTTTGATTATATGTATAAGCATAGAGCTAGTCATTACTTAAACTCTAATATCTTTAGGTAATATCCTCATAGTTAAAAAACATCATAAGTTATGAGCTATTAAATAAAAAAGATCTGCACTTTAAATACTTACAGAGAAACTTTCGCAAAAGAAACGAAGAAGCCACTCCACTTTGGCATGAAAGTCGAATGGATGCTTTTTAATTTTTTGAAAGAATGGATTTTCTCTTTGGAAATGCCCACCCATTGTTCTAATATTCCCGTATATGCATTATAACTATACTTGTCCAAGAAATAAAGCTGAAACTATTACAAAACAAATCAATAATTCACAGCTCTGTAAAAAAATCTGACTTTTCTGCACCTAAAACGATGTTGTGAATATACCAGTGAGAAGAAAGTAGAAGAAATGCAATTATTTGCTAATGTTTTGTGTTTTTTCAAAGAAGAAAATGATTTAATTACCTGCAGATGTTCACAAGGGTCAGTAATTGGACTTTTTCTATATCAAATTTATTGTGCCGATTTTCCTAACACAGTAGACAATGTACAGTAGCGACCAAAATGGGACAATGTTAGGCAGTTTCATAGTTACATGGTCATAAAAGTATTAATAATAAACTGATTTGAAAAAAGTTTTCGATTTTGAAATCTTTGTTCTTTTTAATTTAATACAAAATTAATAAATACATTTAAAATGTATACAATAGTTAATTTTTTTCAAAAACACATGTATCCATTTTTGCACATTTTTGTTAGTTTTCAGTTGAAAACGGTACCTTGCGGTATGCATTTTCGGCGCGTTACCGTGTTTTTTTTTTTTGGGTGTTCGGTTCCCCTGTAAGTCTGTCACCCCATTGTAAAAATTCAGTGAAAAAATATTAAAATAACAAAAATATTTATTCACTTAAATAAAATACATTTACATATGTACATACAATACATCAATAAGTCATACCAATGCTTAATGCAACAACGAGATTCGGAAGAGTTCCTGCAAAACTACAGTGATAACTGTAGTTGGGGTCACCTCCACTAATTTCTTGGACTTAACCGAATTTGACTCTTGGTCGCAGACAAACTGGACAACGTCTCCTCTTCACTAGAGTCAAGACCGCTCGTAACTTTTCATTTTTAATGCGTAGTATTTTTATTTCTTCGTTTTTATTTTTCAACTCCAAATCTTTATCGCGAAGCTTTTGTTTTAGATATCTAAGCTCCTGAAGCATTTTAAGGTTTCTCGGAGTAACTTCAGCCATATTTTGCACTTGCGGATTTTTATCAACCAATGGCATAGAATCGTCTACCACTGTTGATTGATTAAGACCTGATCCAGAGGAGTATTCTAATAGCGAAACTAAAGGCTTACACTTAACAGTAGCTTTGTAACAATTTTGAGATGAATCAACATTAGATGTTGAAGTTGAGGTGCCTGCAACTTCTGAATCCCCAGTTGGATTAAGCGTAGGTGAATTACAATAGCTGACGTTTGTATTATTCAAAAATAAATCTGGAACAGCATCGCGTGTAAGACTGGTGTAGCAGTACTGCTTTGCTGAGAAGTGCATTTGGCATGCAAAAATGCCACCATAAATTCTGCTATCGACACCCAGAAGACGAATCCACTCAGCCCATCTAAACGTTAGTAAAAAAGCTTCAGTTTGTCTTAAAAATTATTGGTATGAAATGAATAAAAGAACAGAAGGCAAACTAATAATAGCTGTGCATGTTTAAATTTGTAGTTAAATAATTTGAGAGAGTAAGAGGAAAATTGCTCTGAAAGAGAGGTTTGACTATAAAAGTAAACAGACAAGAATTAGTTACAAAATTGGTTACATGAGCCAAGTTTCAAAACCGAAAAATATATTTTATTACAATCGTAAAATATTCGAATTTCAAAAGAAATTCCAATTTGTTACAAAGTTTTTATGTTGAATTTAGCTAAGCAATTTTATATTTCTATTTACACGATATATGTATTTATATATGTATGTGGGTATCATTGATACCCAGCAGGCAAATGAGCAAGGCCTGACTCGGAGAAGGCCTGCTAGCACTGTTGCGATTATATAAGGACTTCTCAAAATTAGATTTTCATGCAAATAAAAATACAATCACAGAAGGCATAATATGCCTTCCTACAACAGACGTGCTATCAGGCCTGATATTAGAAGGCAAAGAAGAAGGACCCTATTTACTTTAAAGCATTTCTGTTTCTTTTTTTATTTCATGTATTGCAATGTTTTATGATTCGGCATTACTGTTTTGTCATATGCATTGTACATATACGACATGAAAAGTAGATACATGGTTAGAAATTAAGAGAGGTGTGCATATTGCCAGGCTAGTCTTCTGTTCTTTCATGTTATGTTAAGGAGGTAGAGTTTTGTGTATTCTTTGTCAAATTGTAAATAAGAAACATCACAAAAAAAAAAAAAAATCATTAAAAATATCAACGCAAGTGAGATGGCGCGGATGAAAAACAAAAACAATTAATATTTAGTCATTACGATGTTAAAATTTCATTTTTGCCAAGTACTTCTGAGAGTCCTACTACGGCAAGCAGTCTTAGGAAGCCTGCTTAGGAAGGCCTGTTTTCTTGGGACATTTCATATAAAAAAGAAAGTACGTTTGAAAGAAGGGTGGAAGGCCTTATACTTACCAAGGAAGGCCTTCTAGAAGCACTATTAGCTCCTGCCCTTGCCTACTGGGTAGGTAATTTATTGAGCTATAAGATTAGTGTGTAAGAGGAATAGGTTTCAAATTAATCCAAAAAAAATATTTACAGCTTTAAGTTAATTTTTTGATTAACAACTAAATAACTATTTACGTTTTTGATACTTGACAAAATTTAACTACAGAAATTCTTTAGGCGATTTTCGTTAAAAGGAAACAAATATAAATGATCAACTTAGGAAAACGAATCTCTTTGAGATAATGGATCCAAAAATGTAATAAAAAGAAGCTTAAGATATAAGCAATATATTAATGAAAGAGCCCGCTGTAGAAAAGTGGAGTGTAAAAGATTACAGGATGGGATGTACAAGAAAGGTAGTAATGCATTTTGGAGAAACACCAAGAGGGTCGCCTTGCTAAATGCCGATGACCGAATTTCGGCATTTTCGTTATTTTATTTAAAAGTGCACAAGATGACAGCTTTAAACGTAAGCCAAATGATGTATCAAGTGTTACTCAAATTATTTTATCAATTCAAATTGAAAAGTAATTTAAATTAGATATGAGGCATTGAGGATTTGAAGCCGAGCGTAAAACGGCACCGGAAAATTTTTTGCACTATCGTAAATATTAATTATAAATTTCGTTATTTTTGTTTTATTTGTTGAGAAATTTTCGATACTTATTTTGTATAGAACTTTTTGTTTGCTTAACAGTTTGCATAGGTTTCATATATGTATGTACAAACTAGTGTACCCGGCGGACATTCTGCCCTCACTGTCCCTATCTCCAGCCCCATACCCATTCCAATCACCATCAGTTTTTAGTCTATAACTCGTACCGTCGCTCGAATGTAGTTTCGGTTATATAAACATCGGAAGTTGCGGATATAGTTTTTGTAAAAATCATTACAAGTTGGGAACCCCTGAATGGATATCAAAAATATGGGTGTCATAAAAAAGATAACTAATGGCTAGCAAATATTTGAAATTTAACTTGCAGTATTCGAGATATAATGATTTTTCTAAAATTTTGACCAATTTTTTTTTAAACCGCTATTACTTCCAAAAAACGTGTTAATAACCTATAGTTTTTTTAGGATGTCAAGAAAGTTTGATTAATTTGCTTTAAAATGATGTACCATTTGGAGTTTTTTTTTTTTTTTTTTCATTTTACCTATTTTTTTTTTATCGAAAAAGTAAGTCACTGGTGAATTTTGGTATTAAAATATTGATAATTTACTTTAACTGCCTCACTTCCGTTTTTCTTGAAATTTTAGTATGCTGCACAGTTCAGTATGCTCATCAAGAATATATATGTACATAGTATGTTGGGCGTGGAAATATATTCATATTTTTGTAAAGAGATGCCAAACAGGAATTTTATAATTAGAATCGTCTTATAATAATTGCTGTTGTACTAGTCATGGTTGTTTTTTATTTTTGTCCATAAATAGGTACATAGTTTTCATAAGAATTCATTGAATACTTTTTTTTTGTTTTCCGGTAAAAAATGGGGTTAATATGCAAAAACTTAGAACGCATCATATACCATTTTAAAGAGAACAAATAAAACTTTCTAACCAAACAAGTCATAAATTTTTTTTGGAAAAATAAGTTTAAAAAAAAAATTGCTGAAAATTTCAGAAAAATCTTTATATCTCTAAAACTACATTTTAAATTTTAAAGATTTGCTTGCCATTATTGTAGGCCATTAAATTATCTATCATATGACATCCATATTTTTGATATACAGTCACCGCAACTTGCGATGGCTGTATCTCCGATATCAGATCCGAATGAAAATTTTTGATTGAATTGAAAATCAAATAAAGTTGGTTTAATAAAAATTGAAGATGGAAAAATGGAAGCTTCTTAAGTAAACTTAAGTTAAATAATTTTCCGTGAGGGAGCACACCTGTAGTGTACAATTCTAAGCATGGGAACATATTCAGTATATGTTATGCATTTCAAATAAGTGCACGTACCTTTCACTCTGTTTCTTCCTGTCTGGAAACTTGAAGAATCTCTTACCTCCTGCACATCTTTTTATGCATGTTTTTGTCATCTTGTCGACTTGTGTGATTGGGAAAATTGGAAAATGTTAATAATTTAAGTTTTGGTAAAGTAGTTTTAAGAAAAACTGAAATATTTAAAGAATATTAATTTTGTGCGCGAAAATGAGAGGTGAAGTATTATATGACATTTGGCAGATGAGCAGGTTGCCATATGTTAAGTTTTTGAGCTAAAAAAAACCTGGACAAAAACCCGCAAACTATATAATTTATTACTTTATTTCAATAATTTTTAGAATTTATCTAAATTGCATTGATTCGCTTATTCTCTTTAATTCAATTTTCCGAGAAAAAAACTCATGAAATTTCTTTAATATATCAAAATTTATCGTCGGCCGTAACAAAAACACAACAACAACAACAAAAATTCCATGATGTGGATGCCTATATATTTTCTGCTGTTTGACAGCATGGTGTAAAGGGCTAAACAGAACTAGGACGTGCGGTTTATCTTCAGTGTCAAATCGCACCAAAAAATAGAATTTTTTCTATTTCTCTGCGATAAATTTTCTAGTGTCAATTTTGCACTCACTACAAACGTATAGGAAAAATAGAAGAAAAATCGCACGTCCCAATTCTGTTAAGACATTAACATGTGAACGCAAGCCGATATTGACTGTCACAGATGTCACGTACAACATGAGGGATCATGTGACTGCCCCCTTAGGGTTTTTTTTTATAATTGGCATTGGCAGCCTTGGTCAAATCTGTCAAACAGAAAGTCAAGATAAGCGAAAATTCATAAAAATATTTAGGGCAAAAATTTTCGATTTTTTACCACAAATTTGATGGAAAGTTACTTTTAAATTATTTTGGAATAGCGCAACGACAAAAGAATGCAGCTTGCATGAAAAAGAAAATAAAAATAGAAAACAAACTAAAATAAAACAGAACCAAAACTTTTCACAAACAATGGAACCGTCGGCTTGTGAAGGTAATGAACGCATTTTTGGTAATGTTTTCTTCCTGTGGAATTGAACTTTGCTTTTTATTGTCGCTAATCAATTTATCAACTCTTATAGACCTGAAGGCATTCGAAAGACGTCTGACAGAAGTTGTGTCTTCGTACAAACCTTCGACGTTACGCTGGCGAAGTAAGTACATGGAAATCTTGGAATTGGGTGGGTAAAAAGGCAAACAGGTTACAATTTCCAAAAAAAAATCTTTAATTATGTTATAAAAAAAATCTAAAATTGAGATTATTAACACAAATTTCTGTTCAATTTAGTAGTTTTGACCATCATTTCCCTATGCACAGCCATTGGTGCTTGGTATTGGCTGCGTGACCCACGTACATCCGTTGTGCCGCTAACGGAGTCGTTATTGATTCATCCGATTTTCACATTTGCAACATTAGCGCTGAGTAAGTGGTAAAAGCTAAAAGCCAAAATAGTTTTGTTATTCAATTATTTTATACTTTTGCAGTTATTTTGTTCATGTTTGGTGTACACAAATTGGTTATTGCACCACAGATTATAACATCACGGATGCGTTCAGTTTTAAGCGATTTTAATATGAGCTGCGACGATACGGGGAAGCTGATACTAAAACCCAGGCCGAACAATAACTAAGATGCAGCTGTATCCTTACAATAGTTTCATTAGCTAAAATAAAAGTGTTTTCTGTAATTTTGAAAAAATGAAACTTAAAAATAAGCTACCAAATTATACGTTATATAAGTTAATATTTACTTTCGTATTTCTTATAAAGGCGAAATGATAAGTTAAACCGCAAAAAATTTTCAAACAAATGCTAGTCGAACTACTGTTGTGACAAGGACTTGAACATGAAATATAAGAGTGTTGTTATTTTGCTGCAAGCAGTCATGTCACATTTAAGGTACCAAGAAAAAAGCTAGAATCACAATAGAATATTGTTTATTAGCTATTATGAATTTTAAAATTATAAAGCGGTTAGAAAAAGGAACACTTTTGGTCAGAAGCGGCAATGCGCTAATTTATAGTTAATAAATTTCAAACTTTTTTCAAAAAGTATTGCTAACATAAATCTCTCGTTAACGTTGCACTTTATACCGAAAAAATGTTTCTTACATGAAACTTTTTTTATTTATGATAGTTTAATGTTTGCACTTTATGTTTGCTTGAGAAATATTAGCCGTTTTCCGATTTCATCATATAATTGACGTTCCGATTATATAAGTTGATCTTTTCAATATTTTGCATAACTAAAAAAATTCAAATTTTAAAGAAAATCTTATGTCGGTAAAATGTATAAAACGATAATCGAAGTCATGATTCAACATATTCTTTATTTTTAAGTACATGTTTAAGTATATTTTAAATCTCGCGAATTTTGCAGTTGTATTAAATAGTTGCATATTTTATATACATTTGAAGCGACATGTTTCTTTTAACAAGTTCAATATGTGTAATTATACATTCACATTGCAATGGAGGAAAAGAAGTGGATTAAAACGTATGCTTAAAAGTATTTTTAATGTTTATTTCCTTCAAAAATAAAACAAATCTTATTAGAAAATTTCGCAAAAAATGTTTGCTCTCATTATGGAAAAGAAATGAAATGATGGAATTAGATGCTCAATTTTGACAGCACTATTTAAACCTGCAGTAGGCTTCGCATTACTCGTAAATTTCAAGTTCTGGGACTCCAAGATGAAATTGTTTCTATTCTTGAGCCACTAAAAACAGGTGCGAATTAATCCTATATTAGTATACTATGCTATGAGTTTTCACAAATGACATTTTTTTTTGCAAAGTGTGTTCCGAATTTTCCTTTCCGGGCAAATTATAAAAAGTTTTAGTCAAGTGATAAGAAAAACCATCGCGAATTATTTGATGAATGCGAATTCATATTAAGATTTGCAAAAACAAATAGAAACCAATCCCTGTATAAGCGACGAAAGTTAAATATATAATTATTTTTCGTAATTTTTCTTTTTCAACCTTATCCTTTTCTCAGAATTAAAGTTTTTAGAATTTAAAGTAGATAATGTTGTACAAAAATTACAAATTAAATCGTTTTTACACGTGATCTCTGCTCGCGCCGTTTACAGGTTTGAGCTAGGAAGCTCAAATTTTGTGGCATTTATTTTTAAGCCCTATGCTAAAATAGTTTGAATTATGCCTATGAAGTATTGTCAACTTATTTTTCTAAGGAAAAATAAAAGTCCCCCAGGACTTAGCCCGCTCTAGTTACGCCGATGGTAAGTGGTTCTAAAACTTCATCAAGAATTAAACGATGTGAACATTTTTTATGTATTGTATATGTTACTTTATTTATTTCTTTCATTTTGTGTTGCTTTAATTTTTGGTACAAACTTTATTTTATTTCGTGGTTGTTCCTATTTGTTTTATTTATCTCATTTCTTAATTTTAACCCATGATTTATTTATAAATTTTGCGCAGTTTGGTATTTTTAAAATTTATTTTAATATTAATAAATAATATACATAAATGCATTTTTTCGCTTGATATTTTCCAAAATGGATATTTTTTCACTTCGACACCTCAGTTCCAGAGTGTAATAACTCAGAAACATATGATAATTAGGAAAATAGATTATGCGACATAAAAAAAATATTGAGTAATCAAATATCGACTAGCTTCAGCTTGAAACTGGAAGTCAATCGGTATAGTAACCGTTTCTCATACTTAGTTCAATACTTGTTACACTCTGGAACTGAGGTATCGACTCATCTCCGAAAAATTTCTGTTTAACTTGAAAAACACATGAAGAGTGTTTTTCAAATCCTGCTATTATTAATGTCATAAACATTTTTTCAGATATTAATAAAAACTTTTCCTTAAGGCCTTTAATATGTTTTATTATGGCGTATATGGTCGTTTTAATTTTTGTTTTAAAGCAGAATAATGTACCTACATAGCACGTTTTGTACATAGCAAAAAATATGGGAGTTTTTTGTGCAAATGTTTGTATTCAGTTGCTTTTAAGTTCATTTATGAAGTTCTTTCAATATTTCAAGTCAGATAAGAAGAGCTTAGGTTGAAAAATATGTAATGTAAATAGCAGGTTTTGAAACGACACTCTCACTTGTGCTAGTCATTGTAATTAATTACTTTTGTATATTAAGTTCTTTTTTTTTTTTTGTTGCATTTAAAAATATGTATTGTTTGTTAGTTAATTATTTACTTATTGCATTTTTGCTACAGAAAACAAAAAAAAAAATATTTTTAAATAATTTCATAAAAAAAAACAATTAATTATAATAATCTCTCAATAATCCCTTACACATATTTGCGCTAAATTTTATAATTTGTTTTAAATTTATATAATTACATACATATAATTTTTGCTTGTTTTTTTTTTGTTTGTTTTAAACTTATTTTAATTAATTGTTTTGCCTTAGTTTTGTGATATAGTATGCACACATACATATGTACTTATGTATATACATATATGCATTTTCGTCAAAAACAAACTTATGTTCTTGACTTCTTCGGGTGCGCTTAAGATTCAATAAGTTATAGAATCCAAGATTGATAGCAGGGTTTTTTTATTTAAATTTTTTTTAAGTTTTGTTCCTTTTCTCTGTAGCTACAAAATATTTATTGCAATTTTAAGAAATTTTCTGAATTCTATGAATTTTCTTTGGGATACATACAGTACTTAGCCTATGCGGATAAGTCAATGATTTTAGAACTTTTATTATTGCCGAAAAACGGTCCCATATGTTCCGAAGAAGACTTCCGAATTGCGCTGTATTTGGGGATAGTCGAGTCGTGCCGCTCACATTCATTCCCGAAATCACATTCAAATACCGAATGGCATAAAATTACAATACTCAACAAGATATTCCACAACGAAAATGTGCTCTCAACAGTGCATTTTTATGAATTTTGCCATTTATACGGAAAATTGGGGCCAATCGAAAAAAATCTTTGACGATATTCGGATTCTACGGAAAATTTTATTATAGAAAATGTTTTCGCCATTCTTGTAGCTGAAAATTTTTGTATATTGTAGAATCGTGATATCTATCGAATAAAGTCAAAATTTTGGTCATTTAGACAATTTTTTTGCGTTTATTTCAATTCGAACCTACGACACTTTAAAGAAAAAACAACCAATACAAAATATAGATACAAAAAATAGGGAAATTTATATCAAATTTTTTTAAACTTAACTTTATGGGGAAAAACAAGCAACGGTTTAAAATTCAGCAACAGAACCGAAAAATAAATTTCGGGAGTACTTTTGTAAAGATAAGATTTTTTCTTCACTTCTTCGAACCAACATATGTTTTGTTTTTCTTTGAGATTTTGGGCACCGACCTCGAATTCCGTTCCCGTTTTTCCTCATCGCTTCAGGTTACTTTTAATTTTTATTAATTATCTTATATTGTGATCAAAATAAATTTGTTAGTGCTCCTCGATTTTCGTATTATGTAAAAGGTAAATAAAACATTTACTTTGAAAAATTTTTTTGTGTACAAAAAGAAAAAACTATTTATTTAATTTTTTGTTGAAGTTTTTTGGCAGCGACCCTCAATCTTTTTAAGGTATAGTCTTCTAAAATTTCAAATCATCGAATTTAAACTTTAAATTTTAAAGCATTTCCGAAGAATTCACGTACATGATGTTTTATTTTTTGACGAACTCTTATATGTATCAAGTATGAATATTGTTGTATTTTTCGTTTGTTTCATGTGTAATAAAGCTTAGAAACGTAGCAGTGCAGTGTAGAGTAAAAACTTGCGTTAAATTATATATTTTGTTTTTTCTTAAATAAACGCACAAAAATACAAGGTGTGCGTTTTATATACAAAAATGTTTTCAATATAACATTCTCAATTATAGTTAGACTTTCAAGTTATAAGCCTGGGAAATGATATTAAAACACAGTCCAAAAAAGATAAAATTTTGAGAACTTTTTTCTGCAGATCAAGCCCACATAGTTTCTCATTCCAATATATAGACCACTGAACGTTAAAACTTATTAATTGATGGCAAAAGTTGTAAAATGTATTACGGGTACCTGAACCCCATAAATGTAAGGTTAGTAAATATATCAATTATTTTCGAAAGTACATATTGTTAATGTACCGATCAATAAGAAAAACTCAAAACTAAGTTTTTGAAATGAGTAAAAACGTCACTGAACGTTTTGAAAGTAAAATTTTTGATATAGATTCTGAAAAGGAATATAAAGCATAAACTATACGAGTTGTTCCCAGAACAAAATCATGAAAATAATTTCTACATACATACATATATGGTATATGAATCATAGAAACAAATAATTCTAAAGGAAAATGCGTAGGCTCAAATCGACGAATAGATTCCAAGTTGCAACACAAAAACCATGTGAAATCAAGCTACTGCAAAACATTTTGTCACAAAATTGAAGAAACTCGGATAGATAAACTAATATTTTGTCGAAATTTCTTAATTTTTAATTGTTATTTTATTGAGCTTACTGTTCAATATAATGTGTGTCAACACCAAAAAAATTACACTCAACAAAGATAAGTCAAAAATCCGCTGCTAGGCGGACTCTTCAGTAACTTTTAAGCCGATTAGTAAGAATTTGTCTGGCTCATAAGAATCTTAGTAAAAATTCCAAAAAAAGGGAACTTATCATTATGCCAGGAGTATAGGGGCATCGTGATATTGTCAGTTCCGCCCAATGTCTTAACGAAAATCCTCCTCACCAGAGTTAGCGGAAAAATATAACCACCACTTATCCAAAAGCAACGGGCTGGTTTTCGCCCTAACAGATCGTGTATTGATCAAATTAATACCCTTCGCATTATCATGGAGCAGATTAAAGTGGCAGACATCGCTACATTTAACTTTTGTCGAATATAGTACTGCTTTTGATAGCACCGATCGAAATTGCATCTGGGATGCATTGAACAGACGAAATGCAGCACCCAAGATTATAAGCTCATCAAGGCTCAAAACAAAAGCTTCAAAGTATTGGCTTCATGATAGGCGAATCCAGCATCAAAGAAGTTGCTCAATTTAATTCAATTCAACATTTATGTAGAATTTGGCTTACCAGCAGCTCCCTGCTACAGAATTCCATAACAATTATCTACGCCGAATTCTGAAAATTTGGTGGCCTAAGACCATCTCTAATGTTCACCTGCTCACCCGATTTATCAAGATCCGATTTACATTCAAATAAAACGGCGAAAATGGAATTGGTTTGGACATACGGAGTGGAATCCTCAGGGTAGTTCATAGAAAACGCGGTCGAACTAAATCATCGTGGAAGCGATCGCTGGATTAGGAAGTACGTGAATCAGGAAAATGTTGTAGAGAATTGAAGGTACTTGCTACAAATCGTGCGCGTTGGAAAACTTTTGTGGGAGCCCTATGCTCCGTGCGTGAGAAGATAAAGGACACAAGAAGTAAGAATTTATAAGCTTGATATGTTTCTTTTTTTACATAGAGCTAAGGACCCAAGCAAAAAGGGAAACAAAGCAAAGCAAAAATTCTTTTTTCTGTTTGTTCAACTTTGTTTTTGTAAACCCTTTTATTTAGAGTACTAACGAATATTTTTTTCGCATATTGGACAGTTAACAATATTGTTTTATAAGCTATTTGTGTTATTTACTACATGATTTATTTTATTTCATTTTAAACTAGAAAAATTAAATAAAAGCACACATTGTTTTACTCGCAGGTATAACATTTTAAAAAGTCCAAATTGTTAAGATCAAAAATGCATAACTTTGCTTTGTTCTTTAGATTTAAATTATTAATTGTATAAATATTTTAATAATACATAATTATAATAATAAAAGTAGATGGTAGTTTTTGTTATTGGTTTTGTTTGGTTGAATTTGCGTTCGCGCGTTTGTTAGCTATTATGCCGCCAGTAGATTTCTTATGTTCTTCGGCGTATTCTCCTCATTCAGATGCTTTGTCGTATAACGTAGCGCATTCAATAGTGGCTCTGCTTTGATTGCAGGCTGTGCCTGCAACAACCGCACGCAACCTTTGACATCGACATGAGCACCGCGTGCAAATGCACCAACAGGATGCACGTGATCATAAAGAATCACCAGACCGACCATCACGCGCAGGACTAGCAGGTGGGTTTCTTCGCGCTCAATTTGCTGCAATAGTTTTCTGTTACAAAAAAAAAAAGAGAGAGAGAGAGAACCAGAAAAATGTTAATCTTTTTACGTATATATTCAAGGTAAAAGCCCGTATAACGAAAATTCGGCCAAATATGTTTTAGAAAATATGGTGTGGACCAGAAAAAATAAATAAATAAACTAACAAAATTAGGAGCTTTATTAAATGAGGGTATCAAAATTGGTCTGAGAATGTTCAAAAAGATTTTTATGTTCTATATATGGGACAGTTCGCGTTAAAGTCAACAGCTCTCTAAACAAAATTGTATTGCACTAAAAAAACATTCAGGGTCTAAAAAGTTTGTGCCTTGTTTCCAGCTTTAGATGCTGTGGAACAGTTTCTGAATTCCAGTATGGCGGACCGAAGAATGTACAAGAAAATAATTTACCACACCCAATTTAATAGTTTTTTTTAGAGGAATATGAGGCGCCCCGTTGCAAAACCGGCCAAGTCCCTTTTTCTATGTTCATTGAAAAATTAAAAAGTATTTCCCACAGTAGCTTATAAAATTTCTTACTCAAAGCATGTCAGATCAGACTTTTCAAGTATTATTTGCGTATGTTTTTCAGAAAACAAATTTTGGACTTGGCCGGTTTGATACCAGTGAACTGGACCTGACCGATTTTGATTCTAAGGCGTTGGACTGGTTTTGAAAGCAAGTTCATGGACTTGGCCCGTTTTGAAATCTATGCATCAAAAATTAATTAAAAAGTCCAATATTTCTGTCTTTTTTTAATCTAAAACCATAATAGAAAGATAAAGGTTGTTCTAGAATATCTCAAAATTTGATTTTTTCGAACTTGGCCGGTTTTGCAACTGGGCGCCTCACATCTCGATTTTTTATTCGATGCTATCAAAATTAGTACTATAGTCGATGAAAGTTAAATGTAAAGAAGCCTGTCACTTATTTATATACTCCACGATAATGCGAAGGGTATTAATTTGATTAATACATGATATATTCGGGCGAAATCCGAAATGCCTATTGTTTCCGGATAAGTGCTTATATTTTATCAGACTCTGATGAGGAGGATTTTTGTCTAGACCTACGACGGAATTGATAGAATCATGATGCCCCTATCGCTCTGACATAGCGAAAAGTTCCCCTTTTTTTTTTGGGGATTTTTACTAAAGTTTTTGTGAGCCAGTCTTCAGGCTTCTAGTGCGCCGTTCACACGTTTGATCTAGAAAGATGAAATTTTGGGAGAATTTTCTTTAGGTACGATGCTATCGATGGCCAATCGGACAAGAAACAGCACCCTAATGCTAATACACAGAGCTGATTTTACTTTGCTGTGTATTCACAGCTCGAATTTAGTTGTTGTTCCTTATACCATAGAACTTGTTCGGTGACTCGCTAAAAATTTTTTCCACAAATTTTTGCCATGCAAATGTGCCGTAAATGCGCACCGAATTAATTTGCGTTGCGGTGCTTATTAGGTACATACGCCATTCCATATCGGGTTAAGGGAACAACCGCAAACAAAATTGCATTTTATATTGTTTGCTTGTGGGGGTTGAGACCCCCTGACCCTTAAATTTATCAAAGTAAAATGTTGCCTATGTTACTTTAAGCTTCATAAGCTTTTAAATGGTGAAAAACGTTTTGAGTTAAGTCGAGTAGATTCTTAGACCACCCAGGAACATAATATAAGTAAGCAAATTCTCCGTAATTTCCTATAGATTAAAATAGATATGAAAAAAAATCCCTTATCACACAATTCTACTTCAAAATCGAAAGTACCAAGACACCCATGTATGGTACATAAGTTGGAAATGTATGTAGTTGTTTCTGCATTCCATTTCTTAAATTTACATATTACTAAAAATATTTTATATTCAAAACTTACGGATTTTCCAACATCCTCAGGCAAACTTTGGCCATTGTACCGAGTGTTTCTGTTGTATTTTCCACATCGTCCGCATTATCATGCACAAATTTAGATGTGGCTTCACTGAGGACTTTTAACATTGGCGTCGCATGTGCATAAAACAGAGACATTCTGTTGGCCAATTCAGTGCTCACCAACATATTGTTGGTGGCATCTATACGCTGTCGACTCACAATGCGTCTGTAGTAGCTAAAGTCATTTTGTATCGCAGGTGTTTTCATCTGCGGAAGAAAATAAAAAAATATGAAATTGGTTAAAAATGTTGCATCTTCTTCTATCTTCTACTATATAAAGTTTAATGCAATATGTACATATGTCGGTCTGTCTGTTTGTGCTTTATACATTTCCAGAATTTTTATCCGATGTTCCAATAAACGAACTTTGTACATCATTGGGTCTTAAGCGGTGGTCGCAAGTGCTATATGGAGTGGTTCAGGAATTGAGCACAAATAGGTGTGGCACTCCCCGCACAAAACATAAAATACCTATGGTAGCTATAAATTTGAAATTTATTGCATGGATTTATACTATCCACAATATAGTGAGCAAAGGACGGTACTGAACAACGAGGCATGGCACCTCCACCTAGTCATCATCAAATCCAAAAATTCGTTTGATGACGTGCAATGAATTACTAAATAATTTCAATTCAATCTTCTTGAATATTCTTCGCGGGCTGAGCCGCGCGGCAACAGCTTATATTTTATAAATGAAAACTTTAAGGTTTTATATTTCATAAACAATATTTAAGCTGCGCCCCCTTATTGTACTAAACTATAAATAAAGTGTAGGCTAAAACATGGATGCAACAAGTTTATTGACATGGAAGTTTCAAAATGACCTACTTTACAAAACTTGAGAATAAAATGTACATAAAACGTGTCAGTGATTATCACTGCGCTTTACAATTTATATCATTGCGAAGACGTGCGTAAGCTTCATCGAACTGTGCATTCCATAGTTAGTTAATGTAGATTTATGGAATTACTAGAAGATTTGTATCATTTAAAAGAAAAAAAATTACTTTAGCATTAAAAAAAAAACACAACTTCAATTGAGTAAAACTTTTTTAAATTCTTAAAGCATAAAAAGTTCATGGCCAAATGTACTGAATTAACCGAAACTAATAAGATTACAAATTGTATTGTCTTCAACTACATACGTGCATATTTTAATGTGTTTCATGTATTTGCATTGTAGTTTCAAAAAACTATATAAATCACGGTTACATAACTATTTAGCTTCAGTTTAAATTAAAATTTCCATTAAAATGCAATCGCTTAACAGAGTAGGTCAAAATTCATTTAAAGTGTTTTAACTACATAAAATTTAAAAAAGATTTTGAGCAAATGATTACAGCAACTTACAAAACGATAACAAAAGTTTACAAACAAACAAATATTAGTTTTTAAAAAAACAAGTACCCGATCGCTCTATTGCTCGTATTCCCGTGACAGACATCTGGTGAAAATACCACAAAAACCAGATGAGCGCTGCCAAATATTATAATATAATTTTAGTGTACTACGGAAACGATCTTTATAGTATTTTTGTGTTATGTTATCTAAAAACAACCAAGAACTAAAAAATTTATAAAAGAATGACAACACAATCGCAATCCAATAAAAAAAAACCAAAATTAGTGAAAAATAAAAACGCAAAAGTTATTTTTATTTTCCATTAATTAATGTAAAAATTTAAATAAACTTTACGTGTTTTTTTTGTGCAGTGTCCAATAAAATTTAAAAGATACTTATGCAATTCACAGTTCATTGTAAATTGGGCTGGCAAAATTACAATGTTGTAATTTTACAATATTTTACCAGGTACCACCTGGTGTTGTCACTGTTTCCCATATAAATGCAAATTACCACTAGTCGATAAATTTGAGCATGTCCTTAAGCATGTATTTTGAAAGTTGTATTCATTTTCTATTTTGATGAGAGAATAGGGAAAAGAGAGTGACAAAAACCAAAATGAATTTTTATGCTAACAGCTTTATGATTTGACACATAACAATTTTGTCACGTTACAATTTTACTATGAACTGTGAATTGCATAACTTGCTAACAATGAATGTTTATGCTCACAGTTTTATGATTTGATGCATAGTAATTTTGTCACGTTACAATTTTACTATGATCTGTGAATTGCATAACTTGCTATAAAACTTAACGCAGTTAGGAAAATTTTTCCCTCAGGGGATATACAAGAATTGCAAAAGCATGTGAAATAATGAGAATACTTGATTATTTGATGTGTGTCACCCAGAGCCTCTACGAACTGGTTTGGCGCCTCTGTGCAAGATTCACTCTTTTATAAGTTTTGCTTCATATTCGAAAGAATTTTGGTAAGAAAAGCCCTGGAGCCACCTACATAACAAAAAAAAAAGTACTATTGCATTTTTATTGTTTATAGCCCAAGAGCCCGCTGTAGAAAAGTCGAGTGTATAAGATTTCAGGATGGGATGTATGGGAAAGATGGTGATGCATTTTGGTGAAACTAACGAACCAGGGTTGCCTTGCCAAAGCGTGTCCCGATGCCCAAAAATTCCCGAATTTCAGGCAATTTTGTTGTTTAAATTAAAACTATAATATTACACCTCAAAATTTATGTCAAATGATGGAGGTCAAAGAGGCCTAAATATATTATGAAAAGTTGCATTGAATTCTGTCCCAAAGATGGGTTGCTACCGGTTTTTTGTGTCCATTTTCATTATTGAAGATATCAGTTTGAAATGTGTGCCGAACGATAGAGCTCGAATATATAGGGTTGCCTTATCAAATTCGGCCTTAAATATGGGTTGCCACACGTTTTTAGGACCATTTTTTCTTAAATGGGTGGCAATACATGTTTGGGACAGGATTCAACATGGCAACCTTATATGTATGTATATTCTATCCTCGAGCTCTATTGTTTGGCACACATTTCAAGCTGATATCTTCATTATTGAAAATTGCTTGGGATTAGGGTTACCAGATGACATACTTTAGTAGTAAATGCATTACTTTTGCAAGACAAAACTACTTTATTACTTTTCACTCGAAATGGACTACTTTTGGGTGAAATTACATACTTTTCACTACTTTGGATGTTTGCATTGTAAAATAAAGTGTATTTCAAATATTGTTTTCATTTTGCTAGTGTTATTCGTAGAAAACGAGGACCTTTTTTTTTAGCTCATCAAAAATAATTTTTATGGAAATCAAAAAATTGACTCTACCAAGAGGAAAGTATCGAGAGGTATGCTTACTGATTAAGTAGTGTATTCAAAAGAAAATTATTTAAAGAAAAACAAAATTATGATGCCTGAAAATTTATGGAAACATTTTTTCCTGTCTATTTAGTGAACTTTTGTTATTCCCCTCGTAAGTTGCTATAAAATTTATTTTGTAAAATCAAAACATTTCTTTAAAGAAGTTTTTACTCTATTAAATTCCTTTTCATGTACATATATGCACATATCCTAGATTTTCATTACAACGAGCCTGTTGAGTGCGATTGGAAATACCGGCATTATGTTTATTGCCGCTGTGCCATCAGCTCGAAATCAAGAACAACAGTACCTCGCAACACGGTATCTTTTAAGAGGACAAACATCTAACACCGCAACTCCCATGTTCTATAAAACACAGGCGCTACAGCAACACAATTCCATGTGGTTCCCGTCAAATGCAGAACCCAAACAAGTGGTTGCCACTGGACCATCATCACTACCACAATCATCCACACCATCTACATATAACAACCTACATCAATATACAGCAGCAGCACCATTAACACAAACATGGTCTGGTGCACCAATTGTTGTAGATTATGTCGACCATGATTACTTCGATGATGATGATGAGCAACCAGTGCAACAGCAGCAGCAATTGCATAGTTATCGTGCATTACAAAATTTTTACGATGCTTCCGTGCAACGTGATCATAAAATGCTACTACCTAAGCAGTCATCTAGGAATTATCTGCCTCTTTTGCCGCCACCTTTCTTGATGCCACCTCCTCCGGCAGTCAACCCTAAAACAATAGCGCCTACATTTGTACGACCTTTAAGGCCCTTGGATGTGCAGCAACGTGAAGCTGAACGTTATGCTGCATACGCGTCGTTCTTTGAACGTTATGTCCGCATGTATCCACATCGCCTGATACCAAAATACAATATTAGATGAACATAAAGTTATATTCCCTTTGCAAAACTTTTGTTGTTTGATATTTTCAATGGAATTTTATGGTTTACATGTTTTAGTAGTGCAACAAGTAAAAGAAGAAAGAAAAAAAAATGGCAATTGGCTATATCGTAACAATTTGATAGCAGTAGATTGTAGATATTGGTTTATAAGTAAAAATGTACATATTATGGCACTCGGTAGGGCGACTATTCCGAGAATCGAGACTCTCGAAACGAAACAAATGTTTTGCCTATTTTCAATATGTTGAAGTATCTGAAAAATATTAGCAATTCTAAACAATATTTTTATGCAAAAATGTTGGAGGTTTACAAAAATAAACCAGCAGATAAGTGTTATCTTGGCTGCACAAGAAATGTAATACCCTACACCGCATCAACAACAGATGTCTGTGAAAGCGATATTTTTATCTCCCAGTTGCATGATGGTTGGTTTAACAAAACGTTCCCATATTGAGTTTGGCAACATTGACATTTACTTAAATAGCTCTTCGTATAGTGATATTAAGGTTTTGTTTGTTCTGCCAAAATCTTCCCATTTTTAATTTTACTATATTTTTTTACTTAACCTCCTGTTCAGTACTGTAAGTGCATATAAAGAGAAAAAAATAAAATTTCCACTATGTTTATATTTTGCTATGATTCTTAACTGGTTAATGCAAAAAGTAAAATATATTATGCTTGGAAGTTCTTAAACGCCTGCTTACAAAGCATACTGATTGAAACTAGTAAAAGGTGATTTTTTAAGTGTTTGGTTTTTGAAAATTAAAAAAAAGAACAGAAAATTTGCAATAACGAATGAAATATTTATTTGGAGCGATACATCAATTCCTGCCGTTTACTTTTTAAAGATTATTTCATGTAAATATTTTCCGCGGCCAATTTCGGCATACTGGTTGGTATCTCATCAATGGCAGCTGTAATGTTGTCTTCCAGGGCTGTAATTGTGGCTGGCTTGTTTCTGTACACGAGAGACTTCACGTAGACCCACAAAAAATAGTCTAGTGGGGTCAGATTGTATGATCTTGGCGGCCAATGAACTTCTCCAAAACGTGGGATTAATTGCTCACCAAACTCGCCTCTCAATAGCTCCATGGTTTTGCGTGCCGTGGGGCACGGTACATTGCTTCATTGACTGTATCGTTGCGATTTCCATTATTTTTGAAAAAGTACGGTCCCACAAACCGCAACAAACAGTGGAATTTTCAGAGTGCATGCAGCTCTTAAGCTGCCTCTGGCTGCTCTTCAGACCAAAATCGACAATTCTGTTTGTTGACGTACCCACTGAGCCAAACATGAGCTTCGTCGCTAAAGAAAATATTTCGATAATAATTTGATTTTTCACAAAGCACGATAAGTAGTAGGTAGAAATCTGAGAATTCTTAAGTTCAATAGAGAGACAATTAGCTCAGTTATGTTTCGCAAAAAAATATTTGAAAAAAATTAAAAAATCCATTTTTGCACTGAGCAAAAACGATTTTGGCAAAAACCCTATAAAAACCCAAAATAAATGCTGAGCAAATTGGGTTTTTGCTCACCGGTACATCACTGCCTATGACTCAACAAATTACACATACCATTTTGCCAATGGCGCCCCCTATGAATTGGTTTTTTTTGTAGTTTTAATATCGCCGTACTAATCTACTTGAAACAAAAAGACAGACACTTTATTTGTATCGTTTAGGACCCATAAGTTTTTATATATTTGAATGCGCCTTAACCCTTAAATTTCCGTTTCATTATTTCCTGTTCCAAGAATGGCCAAAAATTTCAACATAGTGCGCCTAAAGAAGTTTGACTTTTTACCAGGTTTCATAAAAAATTGTTTTTTGAACATTATTAATAATGCCAACTTAAACATACTTTATTACAAAGTTCAGAAATTAAAATCAGATCCAAAGTATAAAAAAATAATGTTGCATACTTTAAGGTTTATATGTATTTTGCACTAACTTTACAATTCATTCAAAGGAAGAATAATTCGATTTATTGAAGCGGTAAACGTCAGATTGCTCAGTTAAAATTCGGCTTTTTAAGCTTTTAACTGAATTATAAAAATCTTCAAATGCAAAAGATAGGTATACTGAAAATGAATTGTGTCCTTTGCAGACATACCTTTGAATAGAAATCTCTATTAAGCGAAAGAGAAAAAAACTAGAACAGTGCAACAGAATAAAGTCATTAACCTGAAACGTTTTGTAGCAAAAGAAGTGGAACGAATGTAATTTATTCGATTTCAATTTTGCTGTAATTTACACCATACACATTGGCGCCGACAGCTTTATACGTATGCTGTCAACCCCTTCTATTCACCCGACATATACTATGTAGGTGTTTATTCATTGCAACTTCAACTGAATTAAGTTGAGTTACTCAATTCAGTTGAATGTGCCGTACGGTATCCATGACACTTGCGTCAATTTGTACAATTGGTCACAACTCATTTGCTGTTTTTGTTACTGTTGATTGAGACCTAAAAAGGCAGAGAATTGCTCTTAGCTGTCCATGAATAATTCAGACAAATGTAAATTGTACAAAGGTACCCTCAAATGCATATCACACTAACTGTGCGTAGTACACACGAAGGGGAGCTATTTGCTAACCAGTAGAAAATCGAAACAAAAAGTATAAAGCTTGTTCCAACATCATATTATACCATCAATTTTAATAAAGAGTTTCGAAATCAAAAATAAATTATCTACATATGACAATCCCATTGGGTTTTAAATTTTCTGCAGACTCCTGTTTGCGACGGGTACTCATAATGCCAGACTTTGCTTAATATTTGGAAAAAGATTCAAAATAATTTCAGACATTATTTGACATCTATTACTGCAAAATAAAAATTTTAGGAAAACGGAACAAAATTAGCCTGGCGACCTTCATTCGAAATTAATTTTCAAACTTTCCTCATAGAGTGGTGAAAAACCACTTTTTCTGATAATTCAAATAAATTTTCGACCTTTCGCCTCAAAATGGTGGAAAAATTTGATTGAAAAAAATGGGCAATCGAATTCGTTTTCCTAATTTCGTAAAGAATCAAATTTCTTTATGATTCCTTGAAATGAAACCAAAAAAATTTCAACTTCTTATTTTAGTTCCTTGATTTGAATCAAAAAGTAATAACATCCCTTTTAACTCCCTTTATCTCTCTTGTCTCACCTCACTGAGCATAGCACCTCTACAAAACTCTTCAAACGTACACGATCAATAGCGAATGCCTTTGATTCTCTCCAATATTTCTCCGATTTTCGTACTTCTTGTTCCAGCGATTTTTACTACTTCGTGGGTTCCACAGCAATGCTACCCAGTAGACTAGTTTTTAATTTCCCCATCGTGAGCCCAATCCATTTCCATTTCTGATATTCAAATTCAGTGGAACTCTTCAAGATGCTCGATGAAAATACTTTGAATTTCACGATTTGTAGAGTTTAAAACTCTGTTCAGAGCATTGTTCAGTGCTATCAACTATAAGATTGGTCACAGCAGACAAGCTTGGCGCACACCCGACAAGGATTTAAAAGCATCAGAAAGTTTTTTGGTTTGTTGTTTTTGAGAGATTTTGTAGCATTTAATATCTCCGTTAATGCAGCCGGACATGAGGCCAGTCGCTGTTGGACATATGGCGAATGCTTATTGGTGAAGATAGACGTCTGATTGTTTTGGAAAAAATAATATTTTCAACGGATTAGCTGGTAACCTTTTGTAGTTACTACGCTCCCGATTTTAGCTTGGAATGGGTGATTTTTTTTCCGAATTTTTCGCCTGCCATTTTGTATGTTATTTCATAGACCATGTGAAGGTCTCTGATTTCTGAGGCTTTCTGGGCTTTGGTTGCGAAGTCGTCGTAAATTTTTTGTTTGTTATTTCTGGAGGAGGCTTTTACTTTTTTATTAAGGGCGTCATATATCTGTGTGGCGTCTTGCCTTTGGTGTCTTCTTCGCGCTTCATCCCTTGTGTGTTTTGTGGCTTTCATTTTTTCTACGAGATACAGGGATTTTTGTTTCGTGGCGTAAAGCTAAGTATGAACTCACTAGCTGTTATAAATGAAGATTTGCTGATTGAGCTCTGGGAGTTTTTTTTATTCCGTAGATGAAGTTTCCTCGAAGGCAGCCCTTTTGAGCTTATATATGATTAACATTTTGGTTGTTGCGTGGGTCTGTTGCATCCACACTACCTTGTTATTGTATCTAGTATACTTCAATTCCAAATTTTGAGTCCTAGAAAGAAATCAAATTCCAATTTCTTGAATTTTTTGAGAAATTTGATTTCCAAAAGTCAGCTCTGACTACAAAAGAGAGTTACGAGCCAACATTTACTAATAAAATGAACGAGACTAAAGTTTCTACTGGGTCACTTTTAATTTATCTGCGTACAAGTTACATATGTAATGGAAGTACGTAAAATAATTTAAATTGTTGATACTCGGTATTTAAGTATGTGTAATTTATTGAGCGGAGAAAAAATCAATCGAACAGTGAAAAAAACTATTTTAAAAATAATTAGATGAGCGGTGAAAAAGCGATGTGGCTAGCAAAGCCGATGTTGGGTTTAAGTTCCTTACACAGCCTTTAATGCAGAATATCTAGGATTCGCGAAAGTCAACATAATTTTTCCACTGCTCACAATTCGCCGCTTTTAAGTTTTTTGTGTTAACATTAGGCAGATTCAAATATTGAAAGAAGTTGTTAAAAAACAACTGGAGTTTGCTTAAAGTCCTTGTTTTTATTCATCTTTCTTTTCTCAATTTAATAATCGTCAATGGTTCTTAGCCCACAACAAAGAGGGCACGTTATTATCTACCATCAACAGACAGTCAGTCAATTGCATTCAAAGGACAGACGGAAACAGGAAATGTTCTGTCAACATGCAAAACGAGGCGACTACTACTACTGCATAACAGAGAACAACAAAAGAGCTTGGAAACACACTGATCGATTTTTGTTTTTGTAGTCAAATCACAAGTGGGGTTTCCTTTCGTTGTTGTTTTTTCTTTTTCTTTTTGGCTTGGTGACTCAACAACGGAAGACGAGTTAAGATTTTGAAGTGAAAAAGTGTTATGGATAGAATCGTGCCATCATGTTGCAAAAAACCCAAGAAAAAATAATTTCAAAAATGCGGAAAACATCTTTGAAGTGGGCACTTAAACTGAAGACGTGCACGATGACAGTCGATGTCTACAAGATTTTTCAAACATGGATTCCCTCGTCTACATATTATGTAAATAACAGGCAATTCTGTCGATGTGATAATGGTTATTGGAGCGCTTTTATCTATACAATTATATAAAGAGAGACTGTCAATTTGCTTGTCTATTTATATGTAAGAGGTGGGTTCAGCAATTACTGGACCAATTTCAGCGAAAAGCTTAAAACGCTATACAAAAGTAAACGTTTGTAAGAAATAAAGATTCCGTACGCGGAATCAGACATCTACGATGAACTCGCAAATCGCTTACACTTTCACAAATGATATGTAACGTTCACCCCACAGTGCATTTGCTGGTGAAAAATTTCAACAAAATATTGCATTTTGGCAATCTCAATAATTTGCAGTTAATTGGCGAAAATCTTTGGCAATTGTGTGACAAATTTTTCGTTGAATGATTGTTACATTTTCGATGTGCAAAGTAGACGAAGTAGACTTCAACTAGGCTCCACATAGTGCGAGAAAAACAATCGCCTGCGCTTCGTTCGCAAATTGCTTTCAAATTTACAAACGAAATCAGACAGCAAATTTGCGAACGATCAGTTTTTGCAAAGCTTTAATCGAGGTTTGTCATACACATATATAGCAACTCTACAGGATTTCCCAACAAGTATAGCCATGGCTGCCACTTTGGTGCAATTGTATCAAAACTATTACTGTTCCTCTTTATTTTTCCCATTTTTGCAATTTTTACTTCGCAAAACATGTCCGAAATCATTACATATTTCAATTTGGAAATAAGTCAAGTTATTTATATTTTGTAATTTTTTTATTTCTTAAGTTGAAAAATGTTTGCGCAAATTATTTTCTTGTTGCAAATGTGCCGCATTTTCGCATTCAGTTAGGATGCTTTTCTACTAATTCCTTTTACTTTTTTTTTGTCTGAGAAGTTTTATCGCAAAACATTGAAGAAATTGTTTATTTTTCTTCAATTAATTACATGTCTTGCATGTTGTTATTAATAAAAATATAGAATTTTTCTTATCACATGTTACGAATAAATTAGCAACATTGTACGATAAACAAACAAAAACTTTTTGTGGATCTTAACTTGGAATTTTATTTGAGAAATTTTTCTTATGAAACGAAGATCAACTTTACGTGAATGCTTTTTTCTAATATTTTTTTTAATTTGCTCTATAATCTTGTGATCAATTGGCATCGTGATCAATTTGGGCTTCCATGTGAATTAGGGTGTCCGTTAACAAGGCAACTTTTGAATTTTTTAAATGAGTTATAAAGGAATTGTTAAAAAAAGAATTCTTTATTTTCCTAAATCTTTTGAAAAGAATAATATGCAACGGCAAAATTATAATTGAATTTAATGCGGATTTAATTCTATTGGAAGTTTCATCTAAAAAATGTTTGAATTTAGTAGAAATTCATATCTAATGAAATTATTGACGGCAGTGCAAAATCAGTTTTTAATCTGAAAGTGGAAACGACAGTGCATTACAAATTCAATGCATTAGTCGACAGATCAGACAGATTGTTAAGGATGTCTTACATTGATTTTACGCTCACAAAGTATCGAATGCACACACGTTTTTGAATTGAAATCAAACATTTCCCATACATTTTAATATGGAAAGTTTTAATCCCATGCAATATACTGTTGAACAGTGTTCCCAAATCAAGTTTTGTGTGGAGCACAAATTTTGTCAAAAATTAACAATTTTTTCTTACTGAATTTCCATCATATTTTCGGAGCTCGAATTTGAAAAGTAAAATACTGTTTTTTTAAAAAACAAAAAAAAATTTTCTTTAAATATTTTTAGTTCAAAAATAGCTAGAGCCTGAAAATTTTGTCGGAAATTAACAATTTTCTTTTTTAAATAAGAGCTAATTTAAGTGCCAACAAATCAGCGGACCCCAAATTTTGAAAATAATTTTTTTTTTCATATATTTTTGGATTCAAAAAAACGCTAGAGGCTGCAAATCTTGTCGGAAATGAACAATTTTTTTTTTATATTAAATATATCAACCAAAATGCCAATAAAATGTCGGATCTCGAATTTTGAAAACAAAGTTTTCGTTTTAAATTAATATAAGTTAAATGCCAAAAATAAATTTTTTTCTTATATTTTTTGGTTCAAAAATGACTAGAGGGCGCGAATCTTGTCCGAAATTAATAATATATTCTTTGTAGCAAATTTTGCCGAAGTTTTAACAAATCATTGTAACCCAAATTTTGAAAAAAAAATTTCGATTTTTAGAAAAGGTCAACAAATTTTTTTGGATCAAAAATTGCTAGAGTTCGGAATTTTTTTTCTGAAATAAACAATTTTTTTTATATGATAGATAATCAAATTGCTAACAAATCGTCCAAGGCAGAATTTTAAGTTAATTTTTCACTTTCGACAAGTTTTGTGCTCTATAGCAATTTTTGCACCAAAAAAACTCGATTTCGGATGATCCAAAAATGTTAACATAATAAATAATATTTTTTTTTCTTTAAATAGATGGGAGCACTAAAGAAATTCCGAAAGTCTCCATGTTAACGGGCACCCTAATGTACATATCTATATACTCGAATGTTTGTGTAGCGATTGTTGTTAAAAATAGAAACAAATTTAAAGTAGACCATGGAATGCGTTATATCAAATTGGTTGCGCGCAATTTAATTTAAATTTTATAAAGTTTATCAATTTAAATAACAGTGAGGCTGCTACATTAGAATTCAATTTAAGTTTTAAGATGCTTTAAGATTTAATTGTTAAAAAGTAATTTATTTAAATAAAAGTTATCAAATGTGTTCAGTATTGCTTTTTCACACACGATCAGACGATTATATATTCACCCCTACATTCACCGATGTCGAGCGTCGACATTAGTGACTGTCGACTTTTCTTTCGAGTCGACATAAAAAAGCGATCATCGAACTAACTCGACTCGATGATGTTTGTAATAGATGATTTTTCCGACAGTAATTTGTGCGACAGGTGACTTATATAATCTGAGTGAATGAAATTCAAAAATATTTTTAAATTTGCTGTCAATTGTCATACATTTAGCAAAGGATTTTTAAAATACACATTTTTTTAACCAGTGATGAAGAGGACGAAGTTCAAAAACAGAAATATGTGCCAAAGGCCATGCCGACTGGGTAAATCATTTCCTTGAAGCACATGATATTGGCTACGGTTGCTTCCAGCTTTTTTGTTTAAATATTCCGTTTCCAGTAGCGTGCAACGGTACCATGTCATTGGCTCCCCAAAATTATTTTGGGAATTATGATCACTCATAACAATGGACATAACTCCCATGGGTATTATGACTATTTTCGTTTTGCTTGTAAATACGAGAGAAATTTTATATTTATTTAAACATTCACTTTGTTTTGTTATATGCAATAAATTCAAATAGTCTAACTAATCGAAAAGCGATACAAGTCACCGATGACCTTGAACCTCAAATGTTTTTGGGGTTATTCATAGCAAGTGTATAGGGCGCCTTCAAATTTTTGGTTAAGCTTGAAAATCGCATTAAATTCTATCGTATGCGTATCCAATGCTGGCTTCGTTAGCTACATGAATTATGTATAAAAGTTAAAATCACCCCTATCACCGCTGTTAAAATAAGTGGATGGCTTTCGGTTTCTACTCTGGACTTGCATCCTCCAATATGTCCAACACCGGCTTCGTAGCGGCTTTTGGCCATCTATTGTCAACGTAACGCTCAAGACATTTGGCGTTATATCCGTTTTTGAGGACTATGTGCGTTTTTAGAAGTGGTCATAAGCCCAAAAAAAAAATGGATATTATGACCGAAAAAAAACGGACATAAGGCCCAAAATTGTGTTGGGAATTATGACCATTGGGGCTATGACCGGGTACCTCGTGCAATTCACGTTTATTATGTGGAGTTTTTTTTACCCTTCCTTTTGAGTCTATCGAAACTTATAATTATGCGTTTCACCTTACTAACAACAAAGAACTTTGATAAATTTTTTCTTACTTTTTGCCAGCCATCGCCTTCACGCATTGGCGGACCCAAGCTATTTAGCTTCCCAGCTAGAGAGTTGGAACTCTTGCTTAGCATCCAGTTTTGTTAAATCTTTATTAAAGTTTCTTGCAAATTCTACATTTCTATCCATGTGGTATACTAAAACTTCAAATTGATTTGAATTGGTTATCTTAATTTTTTTCCGCGTATTTTACTTAACTTTTTCGACTGTTTTACTTTAATTTTTCAAGTTTCGACTAAAGAAACGAACTCGACAAAAAATTTATACTTTCGTCGACACTCAGTTCTCACATCGACATTTGAAATTCGACAATTGTAATAAATTGTTCTATTTTTGTCATTTGATATGTCGAGTTCGACAATGGTGATGCGACAATACTGCTGTCGAGCATTTTAGTGTCGACTTCGACAATGATGATAGGGGTGATTATTTCAAAGTTGCATTCAATGTTTCTAAAAATTCTTCAATCTATGGTGTTTCTTTCTGTCCAGAACTAATAAAATTTATCCAGATCACTGGATATTTTATGACAATTGCCACTAGCAAAAAGTCATATGTGATCTGATTTCATGGGGAACATAGCAAATTTTCTATGGGGAATAAAGCAAGAAGTCTGATGATTATGAACATGATTTTCAAATTAGGAAGTTTTTTATGTAATTTCTTTTTATTTTCTGAAATTTGCATGAAAATTTTCTAATATACATTAAGGGACCTATACTAGTGTAACCCATGAAAAATTAGGCGATTTTCGCGAATTTTTTTTAAAGTGAAGTTTTTTGGACATAATAAGGTATATTTTTAGTTATATTTTAAGATTTTTTTTTTTTACAAAAATATTGAAAAATAACGGAGTTATGAGCTGTCTTTGGAGGTGCCAAAAAAAAAGTTCTTCAACTGCTGACATGATGCCGACCGAATGAGTAGTTGAAACAAAAAAAATCAAAAGGGTTATTAAAGTTGAAGGTATGTATTTCCTATACAATGACGTACGATTTTTGAAAAATATCAAAAATTAACAAAATGGCGTAGTTCTGAAAAAAAGTGTCGTTTTTTGGGGTAAAAAAATTGTCGTTTTTTTAATGCCAAATTGACAATTTTCAACCAATCAAAAAGATCGTAGGTGATTGCATATGTATTCAAGAATACTCAGGTTCAATTTGAAGTCGATCGGTCAATTTCTCTTTGAGTTATGATGTCAGCAAATTTGAATAATGTCGTTTCGAGAAAAACGCGTTTAAAGTTTCAACTATCCTGTTTATACCTGCGAGCGGTCACTCTTTAGAACGCTGCCATTCAAAAACTATTCAAGATACGACCTTGCCGCTTTCAAAGGATATTTTTGAAAGTATAAACTATCGAATAAGCAAAAAAAAATCAATTTTTTGAAAGTGTCACACTGGTATAGCCCCTTAAAAGGGGAATCCAGACCAGGAAGAATATTTTGGGATAGTTTTTAGTTGGTAGTAACGAAATGTTTTTGTACGAAAACAAAGGAACTAGCCAAGTGAGAGCAGATGAAATGCTTAAAACGACTTTCAGAATACGATTCCAGCCTAAAAACAAACTTCAGTCATTCACTCACTTTCAAGATAAATGTGAGAGCAAAAGTCTTTACTTTATTTTATTAATATGGTTCATAATTATTAAATGCGTTTCGTGTTACCTATAAAGCCCACAAAAATACTAGTGCAGAAAGAAAAGAACAGAATAACTTTGAGTTCATTCATTCATATAACGAGCAGCTTTTTTTAGGTTTTTCAACTTTTCATTCAAAAAAATAAGTTAATCGCCTACAATGAATTGCATGAGCGATGTAACAATTAAAATAAAAAACATTAATCAAATGCGACGATAAAACTTAGGCGCACGCGCAACACTGTAAATGCAGGCAGTTTGCGTGTGCGTTGCGTGCGAATGCAATTAAAATTCATAAATAAAAAATAAGCGACAGCACCGGTGACCACGCATTTTGAATCACAAAACAACCTGCACACAAGTCCCACACTCAAGTCGCTAATACCGACGAATGAATGGCGTACAAGTCAAGCGAATGAATGCATTTCAAGTAACATCAAGTTCAAATTCACTCTACATCGGTCGGCACTTACCTTGTATTCATCAAATTTTAAAACAAATTCTAAGATTTCCGCCAATTGTTTGACCAGAGCCTGCTGTGTCTCTAAATGCTGTGTTGGATTCAATTTGCCGCCCACCAGTTGACCAAGCAGCTTCGGCACGATTTTTTCCAATTCCAGTGAGTGTTCATAGCAGCGTTTTAATTTGATGACTAAGGGCAGCACAGCCGACCAGGCCTTTTCTTGGCATTGTGGTGAGGGATCAGCAATGGCTTCGCGGATTTCTTTACCAGCACCCTAGAGATAGAGATAGAAAAAGAGAATAAGAAAAGAAACAATTAATTTTAATAACACGGAACTAAAGGAAAGACAACATTTTAGGTGTTAGAATGGTCGTAGCACTGAAATCAATGTTCATAGAAAGAATAGAAAAATTAAAAAAAAAAATCGAATACAACATTGGAATGTCATGCAACCAACATTTTGCGTTAAGGTCCCTTTGGGACATGACATGATGAAAGCAATAAAAATGTTTATTCTTTTAATCATAAGTTATAAGGCATTAATGCGAAGGGATGGATAAGGGGCTTTGACCCTAACTGTAACTATGTACACAGTGAGAAAATGATTTGATTGAACATCAACCATGTATATAAATTTGATATAGAACAACTAAATATAGATAGATCTCTATGTTTGTATTGAAAACTACCACGATTTTTCCTACAAATAAGATGAATAGTATCGAAAAATATCGTAAAAGTAGTATTCAAAAGTCCATTAAAGTTAAAAAGTATCAAAAAATATGTATGCCTTCCGTAAAGATTCAAAATTAACTATCAGAAAAGCCGAAAAGTATCAAAGAAGTCAATAAAAGTATAAAAATATGAAAAGCAATACATGTAATTCGAATAGTACAGACAAGGCCAGACTTATCGAAAAAGTCGGTGAGCATCGAAAGTTTCGAAAAGGGTAGAAGAATTACATATCGAAAAAGGCGATAGAAGTCGATAAATACCGAAAACAGCAATAAAGGTCTAAAAGAACGTGACCATGTGATCCGCGTTCCGCGGGACTAGTTTTTGATTTTCCGTTATCCGTGGTCCCCCGCGTTTTCATTTTATGAAATATATTTCATTTCGGTCAATGTGAAAGTGGGGACCTTTTTTTAAAGGAATATTAAAATATTATAGATTGAAATAAATGTTATTGCTGAAATACATCTCAATGTGAAGTGAGAACCAAAAAAAAAAGTTCATGATCTTTTGAAAAATGTTTCGATTATAACTCAAATTTGATGAATTTTTTTTGCTGTTCCGCGTTTTGTCGGAAAATATCTGGTCATGTTAGTCTAACAGTATAGAAAAATTCAATAAGTTTTGGATGTTGTCGAACAGTCGAAGTTGAAAATTCGAGAAGAAAAAGTCAAAAATTAAGGAAAAATTCGCGTAGCCTCAAACCCTATAAAAAAATTCACAAATGTCGAATAGCATCGATTAAGTCTATAGTAGTCAGAGGACATCGAAGGAGTAAAGAGAAGTCTAAATACATCGAATGGTATCGATACTATAAAAATTCGAAAAGTGCCGAAAAAGTTTCAAAAAATTCGAGAAAAGAATCAGGTAAGAAGTATCAAATAGTGTCGAAAAAGTATTGAGAAAGCTGATTAAAATTGAAAAAGCTTTGCTAAAATAGTTGAAAAAATCTATTAAAGTCGAAGCATAACGAAAAAGACGAGAAACAGCGAACAAGTCAATAGAAATTTAAAGTATCGCAAAAGTCAAGAGTTATAAGAAAATCGAAGGAAGTCTAAATTTATCGAATAGTATCGATCAATATTGAAAAAACCGAAAACTACCTTTTCGCAAAATTTCCCAAAGAGTTACTGTTTTTCTCCCCTAACTTTTTATAAAATGTTCTTTTTTTTTAATTTTAATATCCCTGTAGTAATCATTAAATAATGCAAAAATAATGACATTTCATTTGCCAAAATCGGTTTAGTTGCTTATGAGCAATATATACTTATATTTATAAAGGGTGATGTGTCAGGAATTACGTAGCGTCACAGGGTTTACGAGTTCATTCCAGTAAAGATTTCTTCAAAAAAAGTTTCAAATCTGCAAAACGTTGGATTGAACCCGTGACAATTGCTGATAAGCGCAATGAGCAACTATTTACTTTATAATATAAATGCTCTGTCGCAATTCCATTTTTTCTTCCAAAAATAAATTCTGGCTGTGCTATTGAAAAATGCAATGGCCCTTGACCAATGACGTAAGCCTAGCGTGATAAAAATATGTTGGTATTTTATGTAGACATCAACATTATATAATTTTGCCCATGTATTTTCATGAAAGTATTTGCTATGTTTAATCAAATAACGGTAATTATCCATAGCGTGCTTTAGTATTTCCCATGTGGCTTCGAATGCGGCAAGAACTACATTAAATGATCGCCAGTAGCGCAAAATCGCGCCCACTCTTTTGTTGCACATGGAGTGTTGGCACGCAACGCTACTTCGTCCAACAATACTTTACCATATGAAGAAGAAGATTTTGGAGTCACTTTTTGCTGAAGCGGCTTTATATTTCCTCAACATCATAGAAATTAATTGAATTTTAATAGAAAAAAAAAACAAAAAAAAAAATACAAATCGTTTTCTCTGCAAAAATATGCTGGCTATGTAGAACATATAGGGTGATTCGGAGCTATGAGTATGCTTTGAGTTGAAGCCTGACAGACTTTCCCTTTGACGTAAATGTTATCTGTATTTGATTTTATTAATATGTTGGTTTATTCTTTTTTGGATGATTTCGCAAATATTTTTGTGTATGGCAAATATGTATATGTACATTAGGCTGGGTCAAATTGTTCGGGTGGAAAAAACATGATCAAGCGTCTAGCGGAAACGTAATCTACGGTAAATTCTAAGAAAATTTGACCAAGAAACCATGGGTCTAAAATCAATATCGAGCCCCCGATTTTTAACAAGAAGATTTTAGAATGAAATATTTGTAGAAAATAAGCAACTTCTTTAGAAAACACTGCTTTATCATCTAAAAAAAAAAACAGCATGTCATTGGTTTTGTCAGCTTTCTGAATCCGTTTTTATCATGAAAACATTTTTATAAACAGGCCGAATTTTTGTTTTGTGAAAAATGGTCATAAATGCTGAAAATCTTACAAGTTGTCATCATTTCATCTGCAAAAAATAAAATGTTCCTTATAATATTTATTACAGGGAAGTGAACCGGTTCTGAACCGAAAAAACCTTTTTTTTTACTAATTAGCTGAACCATTAACCGAACCGAAATTTTTCACAAATGTTTGATCCGAACTGAAAACCGAACCACTTTTTATAAGGGTTTGAGGGTTTATTCTGACCATTCTGAAGCATGAAACAGAGTTCATATACATATAAATCATTAATAGATAAAACCAAATCGTTTGATAATACAATGCGGCTTTCAAATAATGTTGATGTTTTGAACTTTTTGGAATAACTACCCTGACAAAGAATTATCTGAATTAGCTCAAATGATTTTTGGTGTTCCAGCAACCCAGGTTTCGGTAGAGAGGGCATTTTCCAAGAAAATTTGCCAAATAAACCATGGGTCTAAAATCAACATCGAGCCCCCGATTTTTAACGAGAACATTTTTACATGCGACATTAAAAAAAAAAAAACATATCATTGCTTTTGCTTTCAAATTGATGTTTTGATAAAATTGTGCAGTTGGAAATTATCGTGTATAGCGGTGTTATCATTTTTTCACCATTGTAACTTTTAAAAGCATTTCTCGGAGATGGACGCGTCATCATCAAGTTTGCTACATATGCCGTATCAAAACTATACTGCTTTTGGCTTACCAAGTGTTTTGAGCGAACTCAATTTGCCAAGTGGTCGCAGGCTTCTTCGACTGTACTTAACAACAAATTCACCATCCGTAATTTTAAAAATTTTAGCTACTTTTGTTATGAAAGTTTATGTACCAATGTACTTTAATGTTAAGTACTATAATTCTGTGATATACGGCAGTGCATTGTTATGTAAATTTATACGGTCAACGCAATACTTAACAGAAAATCTTAGAGAAATTGTAAATAATGTTGTTCAAAATAACGCATATTTTGCTCATCCGGAAAATGTTTTACTGACAATGCTTTTTGATGACAGAAAAGCCGTGCGCGAGAAAGCTATAAAAAAAATATTATATTTTCGTGATAAACTGTACGATCCAACCAAACTTACAGTTTATAAAAAACATCGCATCAATTTTGATTGTACAAACTACTTTGATATGATTGATTTAGACAACGACAGTATTTTATCCGAACCTCCATTCACTGCAAGCATTCCTTACGAGCACTTATTACAGTGTATAGAGTTTAACGATCCACCATTGTCTGATCCAGAAATCCCGTCACATATTCAAGGAACTGAACGATTTGTGCAGATGCTAACCAGTGTTTCACGACGTGTTATAGACAAAAATCGCGATGATATTATGGCAGTTACAATAGAGAGTCGTTCCACAATGCCCCGAATGGATAATAAAAGAGACTTTAAAACTACCCTTACATCTTAGCTTAAGACTATGATTAAGTTTCTCTGTTTTAGTTTAATTTAAACCAATTTTAATTCCGAGTTATTAATTTTTTTTCAAAAAAGCCTTAAAACAGCGAACATTTTATTTTTTACAGATGAAATGATGACAACTTGTAAGATTTTCAGCACTTATGACCATTTTTCACAAAACCTTTCCGAAATTCGGCCTGTTTATAAAAATGTTTTCATGATAAAAACGGATTCAGAAAGCTGACAAAACCAATGACATGCTGTTTTTTTTTTTAGATGATAAAGCAGTGTTTTCTAAAGAAGTTGCTTATTTTCTACAAATATTTCATTCTAAAATCTTCTTGTTAAAAATCGGGGGCTCGATATTGATTTTAGACCCATGGTTTCTTGGTCAAATTTTCTTAGAATTTACCGTAGATTACGTTTCTGCTAGACGCTTTGTCGCGAAAAAATTTGACCCACCCTAATGTACATATTTCATCAATTGAAAAGTTGAAAAAATTCCACGTAAAATTTTTTTTCAAGAGGTTAAGACAGCGTTAAAAAAGCATTTATTCTGTGATTTCTCATTCATCATCTTACTGAAACTGCAATGCACCAGAAACAAAAAAACAAAGCAATCCATGATACGGCACGATTCATGCACACACTTGGTCAAAAGATGAATCTTCCAAGTGGTATAGCAATTACAAACTTGACAAAATTAAAACAAGCAAGGCGATTATAGTCGGTCAAAGTCGATTAGGGGAACATTTTATATATTAATTTATTTCAATTTGTATGAATTATATCACGAAAACTATAATTTATTTTAGTCCCGTTATATCGAACACGGGGAAGACTGAATTTTAAGGAATCTTAAGGATTAGGCAGCGTATTTTGGAACAGATATCCCAACAGATTTAACTTTAAGCGAAACATGGTCTTCAAAAGCACTGCATAAGATTAAACTTAGGGGTTATAAACGAGCCTTTAACATGTAGGGTATAAAAAGGAAGCTGTCATAATAACAACACCAACAACAAAAACAATAAAAACTCGTGCGCGCAACTGTCTAGAACAGAACAAAACAAAAAGCGAAGGTGCACCACATCATGGTGTTGATGTTGATAACAATGACTATGTAGGAAGACGATGTACAGTGCCGGTTGTAGTCTTAGCAACGTCCCTGGCGCGATAAGGTTGGAGCCTACTTATATACACAGAATTAAAAAAAAGCTATGGTAGAAATAAATTTATTATTCGAGAATGTTAAAATTTTAAGATCACTAGAGCCGCTCTGAGCTCGTCTGTATGTAGCGTAACATATGCCGTATACGTTATCCCCTGGGTGTGTTAGTTTTGGGTGATAGGATTTACGAAAAATGATTCTCGCAGCTGTGTAACGTATACTACCTCCCGGGTATTAAGTTTTGGAGTACTTGGGTTTATGAAAAGAGGCTCTCTCTCAGTGATAAGATATCGGCGCCCCTACATACTCGACGTCCTGGGCGGTCGGTACCCACCTTAATGCCGGCTCAGATGCTGTTAATCGTTACAATGGTGCTTACCAGTATACGAACATTTAAGTGATGCTTGGCAGTAACAAAGTAACAAAATTTTGTAAAGGTGAGACGATGCCTTGTGTGGCCTTCAACAGAAGTTTTCAAGGATTTTAAAGAGGATTGCTGCACAAAGAAGAAAAATACGAGTACCATGTAGTAAGGAATTTTGCTCTTGGCTAACTGACTTGTAGAAAGCGTAAACAGCAACATGGAATGTAACAGCAACAAAAAAATATATGTACACATGTATTTAGTATAAAAGAATACAAAATAAAACTTAATAATCAGTAAGTCAAGATAAATCTACAAGGTATTTTCTTATTAATGAAAACATACAGGAAGTTCAAATGTAAGGATACGAATGGCGCTGAAAGTACATGAAAACTGTGCGTACGCTACAACACACAATCTGTAATTTTTATTACCTAGTACTCTGTTTTAAGAATTCAAAGACGCTTTAAGGATTTCTTATATAACTAATAGGCACTTAAAAAGTCTAAAGAGTCAAAATCCCAACGCAAAACTTTATAGAGAATCTAATAAAACTTTAAAAAGAGTTAAGCTCTTCAAATAATGCAATCCTATATGAAGGAAGCTTTTTGGGCTATTTATTTTATGTATTAGTTTTCTTGGAATCAAATTAAACTTCTGGGTTTTAATTCTTGAAAACTTTTGGTTTGCAGCTTCTTTCTCTGAATCCACTTAACTTCATAGCTTGATTAATGAGGAAACCTTAGTCGAAAATTGTTTAGCAAAGATTATCCTTGATGGAAGGTTTGGTTATAAAGGATTTTGTAAGTTCCATTTAAGAATTCAGCACAAAACTTAGTGTGCTAGGTTAGGTTGAGTAGGAGTGGCAATCAGTTTACGAGCACACTTACTTAGATCAAATGAAAATCCATTTTGATACAAGGGATTTTTTACTAAACTCTCTCGTAAAATTAAACAAAATTTATAACCATTACATAAATAAGCGAATGCAAAAAAGTTCCATCCTTTTTCAACTACCATAACACAATATAATCACTCAATTTTTTGTTGTTGAAAAGGTTATGAAAGGGGCAGTACCACACCTCTAATAGGAAAATACTTTCCACGGCTAAACTAATGGACCGATTTTAAAGAAATTCGATATGGAGATATATTAAGCCCTAATAAGGAATGGTATTTAAAGGTTTTTGTTTTTTAGTGGGCGTGGCTCAGACCTCTGATGGGAAAAAAGACTGTCACGGTGGAGGTTTAGTATGGATATAGACTGAACTTCGAAGTAAGGTTTTTATTTTGTGGTGGGCGGTGCCACGCTTCAATAGGAGAAACATTTTCACTGCTGAACTTATTTACCGATTTTGATTAAGTTTGGTACAGAGATAGATTGAACTCAGAGGAAAGGCATTTGTTTTTAAGTGGGTGGTTCCATGCCCTCAGCAGGAAAATATGATTTCACAGCAATGAACCGATTTTCATGAAATTTTATATGGAGATATATTGAAACCTAAGGTTACCACGATCTTCGAAAATTCGACGGCTTGAATGTAATGAAAGTAAGAACTTTAAAATAATGAAGTATAACAATTTTATTGACATTAAACAATTTATTAAGATATGATGACATTTAATCAGTTAAAATTGTATTGAACTGTTTTGTAGTCACTATAATTGTTGAGTTTTCAACCAATAGACGCACTCCAGTGAAACTAATTAGGTTGACGAAGAAGAAAAAGCAAAGTGATACTAAATGATATGGGAGCCCCATTAGTACGTGTTAAGTAAAGAGGAGTTTTTTTTTAACAAAAATAGTCATTTTTATAATTACATAATTAAAGAAATCAAATTAACTATTTTTGCGAAAATTGCAGTTTCATTATGAAAAATATTACATGAAAATTAAAATAAAATACTTAAAAATCCATTCACTTGAGTGGGTTTTCAACAATACCTGTATCAAGGGAACATTATACCGGGAGCAGCACAAAAGCACAATGCCAGGAAATAACAAAGTAGTACAACAGGAAAAGGAAATTCAAACAACAAATGTCAACAACGTCAAAGAAGTAATGCACCAAACAGAAATGACATAAGAGCAGCAGCGTTGTAAAAGTTTTATTTTATTTAAGCTAACTATAATACCTAATTTAAGTTCTTCAGTTTTCAACTTTAAATAGATGAAATAGTTGAAATATTTAATTTGAAATATTAATAATAAGAAAAGACTACTAATAGGGATGATATCTTAATCAGCTCAGATGTGTGATGTTGATTATAATTATAATTTGTTTTCTAGGAAAAATCACTGGTCAAATAAAAACTGATTTCGGATTTGTGATTTTCGCTGAACTCGAAAAAAGCACTTAAAAATTTTTGCATGGATAGGTTTTCGAGATATGAATTTTCTATTTTGCCATATAGTCTAACATTTGCGAACAAATTTCGACTTAATATTTACCGATCTGAACAAAAATTATATCAATTAATCATTAAATTTCTAACAAAGTTTCCAATCGATGTCGAAAATCGAAGATTTAATCGATGGAAATATGTAAAAAAAGTATTTTTTTTCGACCAAAATTGAAATCGAGAATTTAATTAAAATTCTTGGAAAATTCGAAATCAATAAAGATTGCCAAGTTTCTTATATTTTACGTAGAGTCAGTACCTTCATGAAAACAACAAGCTACTGCTGAATAAAATCTATTGGTAAATACCGAAATTACCGACAATTATGTGAAATCACACATAGCTGATAATATTAAGTAGGATGAGTATAAAATTACTGCTCATGGAGCAGTTTATTTTTCTAATATTTTTAATAAATCATTCCAATAGATTAACTTATATCGTTTTGTTATGAAATGCTGCCACTTTTAATGAATACTTTTGGTGTTTTCTTTTTTTTTTAATTTAACCTGAAACACAATTTGTTTCTATCTTAATGAGAACAAAATTGGCGTTATAAATAAATTAATTTGCACAAACATTCAATTTATATTTACTATATTACTTAATATTTATTTTCTTCCTTGTACTAAACTTATTATTTAACTGCTACAGAGTTTTGGCTTAACTTTGCGTTACAACACTTTGATAGGTTGGTGGCTGTTGTTCTTTGTGTGGTACGGGAGGATACATGGCTGCTGTTGGTACAACAGTTGGTCGAAGCACTGCTGCTGCGGGTGGTGATGGTGGAGTAACCACTATAATCTGTGTCGGCCGATAGCGTTGACAGTAACGGCATGGTGTCCCCCATCGCCAAGGGAATGCGTAGTAAAATAAACCTCTAAAATGAGGACAGGGCTGTTCATTGACGGTTATTGTGGCTTGCGCTCGGGACATAACTGCTGCTTCTGATTGTAAAAATTTAATGGTTTTTTTCTCAGTTTTCGATTGTACAATTTTATTTTACGAGTGCTCAACAGTCGCGTTCGTTCTATGTGAAACTGAGAACAGATTTTATTTTATCGACATTTATATCAGTTTTCAAAACATATCGCTCACTTACTTCAAGACTGGCATAACTCAAAAAACATAAAGTGGGAGAAAAACGCATTTAAACTTTTCAATAAGTTGCTTTTTATATGAAAATAATGAATAGTATGTCTACATAAAATCTTCTCACATAGCAAGTTTATAAGATAATTTTCTGATTTTTTGACATAAAATAAAACATAACATGGCGGATATTTCGGCATCATTAACTCAAAAATCAAGTTTTTTGAGTTATGCCACTCTTGAAGTAAGTGAGCGATATCTATTAAAGGGGATAACAATTGTTTGTTTATCATATCATAAAAGTACTTAGTAAAACTAATACAAGTTTTGATGGATCGATAATGACGTGCACGTACATGAATTAATAGAGGGTATATTTCAGCTGATTCATTTTGTATGAAAGTGGAATTGGTAGTTTGAGGAAGGTAAAAAAAAACACAATGTGAGAGGTAGACTCACAATATAAGGTGAAAAACTTCCTCAGAGTCAAAATGGGCACCCACAATACTGAGTACAAAAAAGGTAAAAAAATTTAGTTTTTGCTGCCGAAAAGGTAGGCGGTGTTAGACAAGTGAACATAGCACCTTTCATAAAAGCAAAAACTTTGAAACGTAGTGCTGAGAAAAACTATTCAAGGAAATTTAACTAAATTCGGCGCTTGATCATTTGGTGTATCACACAAAAATTGGACGTGATTGGACAAATGGGTATCTTCCAAACAAAGAAGCACTATAATAAGAAAACTAATCAAAAAAATAGTACCGAACTTTATGGGCGTGACACCTCCCATACAAGTAGAAATCTAACGAAGCTTAAAAAATACCTAGTTTTACTAAACTATTATCATACGATAGAAGCCGGAACGAGCAGCAATATTTTATCTCTTCAGCCTGATCCCACGGAAGACAAATATGAAGCTGATTGATTGCGTTACTCGTATTCATACATTGACTTAACGATTGTTATCAATTAAGTGCCGACCCGCCAGATAGTGTGGCGCTGTATGGCTTCATAAATCGGGCATAAAATGATAAGCTCCTATTTAAAGTTGACAGACATAAGTTTTCATTTAAATCAAGTGCAGGTTTGGGGAATACGTTGATGAATCATCAAAAGGGACTTTCCTTGTATTTCTTTCGTAAAAGTATTAAGAAATAAAACATTTTTAATAATAACAAAACCAATGTTTGCCAATCAAATAAATTATGAATCATAATTTATAATGTAATACTGAATTCATTTAAGCAAAATATCTGATATATAGTCGTCAGTCACGTAGTCAGGGGGATTCAAGGGGCTCTGACCCCCGGAAATATTTTGACTTAAGCTAGATAAAAATTTGCATTTTTTATGGCAGAGTTAATATCCTCACGTTATAGAACCAAGAAGACTGCCGTTGATGTTCGACTAATGAGATATGCCTTAATATCAATCAAGACGCGTTAATTACTCCCAACGCGGTTAAAGAAAAATAATCTTTCGTTTTCCAAATCATTGATTTAACCTAATAGTGGAAAGTCAATATACGCGAACGCTTCGACGTACGTATGCGTTTTACGAGCGTTCAGTTGTGACAAAGTAGCAAAACACAACTCATATGAATCAAAACAAGATTTCTAATTTGATGTACTGTCAAATGACTCGCGTCCGCATACGCTCGCGTGCATTTGCCTGTCACCGCAACACCTACGGTTTCCTTGTGTTTCGTAATGCTTTATATTGAACTGATTTGCTTAGTATTCAAAAAAAAAAAAAAAAGCTTTCATATGATATACTTACATAAACGGTTAGATATTTTGGACTAAGTTTAATACAAACTGCTTTACTGAAATGACCATTCTAAAAAATGTATCAAATCTTTCAAAGTTCAAAGTGTGTTTTATTACAAGAAGTTATTAAAATGAAGTATTATTCTTCTTTTTCAAAGCAATCCTACAATACCTCAGCCTTGATATTTTTTGGTCGATTTAAAGATGCAGAAAAGAAAATTTTTGACATCATTGTACGTAACCAGCCTTCCTCTTCAAACCAATTTCCAATAGATTCCCTACGATTTTTTTTTTACCAATGATATACTGATTTGATTATAGCGTATTGAAAACTAAGTACCTGAAAATATATAATAATACCTTTAAAGGTGCATGTCCCCAGTAAAAAAATATTTCAAAAATCGTACGTAGGGTTTTTGAGATGAGGTAGTGAGAGTCTTATTTTTTTTCGCAGATCGCATTGAACAGAACTTCAAAAAAAGTGTTTCTCCAAGAGAAGTGCAGTCCTATTTAAACACTCTCCCCCCGAAACCAAATCCTGTGTACGTGTCTGACACTCACACCAATTAGATAAGAAGCAAATATATATATTTTTTCATCCATCATTAACTTTCAAAAGTCAGATAAGATAAAATGTTGATACTTTTATCCACTTGACTAAATAAGAAATTGTGTAAAAACGCATTTGATATAAATAGTTAAAATTGAAATGCTTCGATACACAACAGACAGTTGCAAACGAAATTTCGATTCGAAAACATACGAAATCCATACGGTTGAACAAATTACAGTGAATAAAAAATAAAAAGTAAAAGTTTAAAAATGTATCGAGTTGAGACCGCTACAATTGCAACACCCGTAACAGTGGCAACCACAACATTTCCGATCCAGCCATGTGAATGCAATCATTTTAGAGGTTTGTTTGACGCCCTCCCTTGGAATTGGGGTGCACCCTGTAGACATTGTCGTCGGGAAGAACGTCGTTATAATCGTATGCAGAGAAGACAACCGAATGTGATCGTTATAAACTCACCAGTGGCAGCACCGAACTATGCTGTGGCTGGTCGTTGAAAATAATGTTGTGAAATAATCATTTTTTTAAATAATTCAAAAAATTAAGTTTAATTTGAAGATATTCCTATAAACAAACAAAAAAGCACGGGATAAATATTATCTTTTACTTTTATTGTAAAATAAGTTGTGTATTATTTTATAAGTACGATGAGGTAGATGTGCCTTAACCTTAATACACAGAAAAAAAGAGTATGTTTCTCTCAAATAAATTTAATTGTTTGGCAGTTTTTAAAAATATTAATTAACAATAAACACATTTTGGTAAATATTTTATGCCCAGCATTAAATTTAAAAGCGTCATTTATTGAGTCAAAAATATTATTTGCTTGAGGGTGCTGAATGGATTTGATTGGGTCAATTAAATATTTATTCGCAGTGGTTAAAAAGACGAAAATGACTATGATGTAGTCAGTCATTTGCTTTTCTTTTCATATATTTTTAAATATTTTTGTAACACTATTTTCTAGGTGTGTAGCACACTGTAGGGAGTCACTACATTCAATCCGATAGCATAGTATAAGCTCTGCTGGGTGCCCGGTCATAAGGGTATTTCCAGAAATGAGAAAGCTGACGTATGTGCCAAAATAGGATAAGAACAACCGGAGAATCAACAAGTAGAACTTAGAATACCGCTAGCGGAACTACACTATCGAATAGAGGACATAACCAAGAAACAAACGAACAGAATGTGGAACCTTACCGCCGAATGCAGAATGCCTGGAAACACGTGGCCGAAACTGAATATAGGAAGGACACAAACTCTCTTAAGGTTCAGCAGAGGAGAGTTAAGAATTGTTATTGGAGTGCTGACGGGGTACTATGTTTTATTGGCTCTATGGCCGCCAAATATGGTGCACCTTTCAGAGATTTCTGCAGGAGTAGGAAACGAAGAAGAGGATGAGACGGTTAAACATCTACTCTGCAAATGCCCGGGTCTAATGAGGAAACGAACCAAATATTTTGGCTTTGCGTTCTTTGTTAGTCTTCGCCTCAACTTCGCCAAGGCTTCTGAATGAGATTTTTAAGGAGAAAAGAGTGGACTATATATATGTGTGTAGGGTATCATAACGGGCAAACTGCCTCCGAGTGAAACTTGCTATATGCAAGTGACCCTTCTAAAACTATTTTTCTGACTTTTTTTTTGATTTTAATGACTTGTGATTTTTCTAAAGCAGTAGTTTTGTCAGTCGATTTCGGCGATTTTCAATCTGACGAGCTATGATTGAAAGTGTTGCCTGTGTACCTAATTTCACCATAGAAATTGTTGCTGATCAAGAATATATATAATATTCTATACCTGCTACACCCCATTCCATGCGTTATAAACACAATGACAAAGCGAATATACCCTGAGTGTAGGGTATAAAACGTAGAAAATACCAGACATATTGACCCAAATTTTTAGGGAAATATTAAACTAAATAAACAAAAGACTGCACTATCTTCTGCTTAAAAAAAATGAATTAAACCTGATACAAAAAAAAAAGTAAATGTACAAACAATAAGTTCATACAAATAAACAAATATTTTTTTCTGTTTTGTTACCTACGGAAATCATGAAAATGTATTGCAAGTCACGTTGACTTTTTACATCGTTTCATTGCATGAATGAAATTTTTCCAAAGACAATAACTTGTAACAGTTAAAGGAGCTAAACTGGCGATGACGACTATTGCAACTACATAAGTAAAATCAAAGTTGTAACAAAATGGAGCAACCCATTGAGAAAAAAGACAAGACACGAAAAAAATTAATTCGTAAACTCTCCGGCGGTTGGAGAATTTTTAACAGATTTTTTAATTACCGTTGAACATTTTTGGAAAAATTATTACTTAAAAATTTATCAATTTCAAAGCGATGAAAATAGAGAAACACAAATTTTATTTATTAGAGAGATGTACTCATTCTCCCGCCAACGTGTGTTCTTCGATTCGTCTCATATTCTGTAAAGGCTGTTAAGTAATTCTACATTTTTGCTACTTTTGTCAAACCCTTACTGTCTCTATCTCCAGAACTAGTACAGAGATGTCCCATATCGCACACATTTAGCTAAAGAGGCACAACTCAAAATTTGTCATTTTCGAGTTTACTTGTTAAAACTGTCCATCATGCACATATCTATCAGCACAAAAAAGATTAGTTAATTTTTTGCTGTACTTTGGTGTCAAAAAACAGTTATGTCTCTCTTCATGTTGCAATGGAAATTAGGCTACGATATGCAAAAGTATCCTATTTTTAGTGTCGGAGAGTTGAAGCTGTTGTGATCGCGACGTGGTTTCCAACCATATTCTGTTAGTACCTTCATCTAAATAATCCACACTTTATTTATGAAAAATAGTTACCAAGATCAAAACAGTTTTTTACGTTTTCTGAAAATTCCAAAATTTTGAGTTGTGCCTCTTTAGCTCAATGTGTGCGATATATTAAAAAAAAAAAAAAAACGAGAAACACCCGTTTCAGAGCTGCATCGAACGATTACAGTGGTTACCAAATAAGAAGTTACAGTATTTAGAATTGGAATCCGAAATTGATTTAAATTTTTTTAAATAAAACAAAAACGGTTTGGGATATCAATGAAATTCTTGTTAATGAACATTCGATGCCATTATGTATGGAACTCAATTTCTTTTGCATGGCCACCACGGGCACGCCTGCAGAAGTTCAGACGCTGAACCCAATTTTCGACGGTTTTCAAGCATAAATCGGCCGATACTGCTGCAATTTCACGTTCGATACTCGTACGAAGTTCATCAATCGTCGCTGGCTTGTTGGCATAGACCATTGACTTGACATAGCCCCACAGGAAATAGTGTAACGGCGTCAAATCGCACGACCGAGGCGGCCAATTGACTGGGCCATTTCGTGAGATAACACGTTCACCAAACTTGGTTTTCAATAAATCGATTGTGACATTCGCTGTGTGGCTTGTGGTGCCGTTCTGTTGGAACCACATATTGTCCAAGTTCATATCATCCAAGTTGGGCCAAAAATATTCGGTTATCATTGAGCGGTAGCGATTCCCATTCATAGTAACGTGCCGGTCTTGATCATCACGGAAGGAGTACGGCCTAATGACGCCGCCGGTTCATAAGCCGCACCAAACCGTAATTTTTTCGGGATGCAATGTTGACTCATGGAGTACGTGTGGATTGCTGCCTGACCAATAACGAATATTTTGCTTATTGACGAAGCCATTCAGCCAGAAATGAGCTTCATCACTGAAGATGATTTTTCGATGAAAATCGGGATCATTTTCAAGTTGTTGCTCAGCCCAAATCACGAACATACGACGATTCTGGTGGTCAAGCGGCTTCAGTTCTTGCGTCAATTTGATCTTGTAAGAATGTAGGCCAAGATCTTTTCGCCAAATTCGCCACAACGACGTCACAGAGATGCCCAACGCTTGAGAACGACGTGTGAGAGACTGATTTGGGTCTTCCTCAATTGATGCGCTAGCGGCAGCAATATTCTCGACACTACGGGCACTTCTTTGTCTCACTGGCACGGGAACAATTTGTACTGTGCCTGTGGATTCAAATTTTTCCACTAGACGCTCAATTGTTGATCTGAAAGGACGATTTTGACGACCATAAATTGGACGTAGCGCTCTTAAAGTTGAGGTCACTGACTCCGAATTTCGGTAGTAAATTTTAATACTTTCGACTCGTTGTTGGATCGTATATCTTTCCATGATGAAATGGCAAGCCTTACTGAAGAGAAATGTCAAAAGAGCGGGGAAAAATATGGCGTCGTTTGCTGTCCCTATTGGTCTACTTTTGTAGCGTCCCTATTGAAAAACCCTTTATGTACTAAGAGGGTGCTTAAGCTTTGGCCAATACTGAATGAAATGCATCAAATATTTCGATTGATAAAAAAAGCCCGAATATTCCCTAACACATTCGCGACTTCAGAACGGTATTTAAATTTTTTTGGAAAAAGTTGTATCACGCTTTACTTTTTTAATATATAGTCAATACAAATTTGAAAGTTTCCAGAAAGTGTATTTTGCAATAGCAGTTGATACCCTAAAACTGTTGAATCATGATCGCATTGTTTTCTTACAGTTCGAGGTAAGGCATTGTTTCTTAATGGGAAATTAACTGGGAGCCCCGACACCAACAAATGCGACATCATAGTTTAAGAAGAACAGGCTGGCAGGACAGACACAGAACGGAATATTTATGCAATAAAAATTGTTTGCATTGACTTTAAATGACTTTTTGTTTGCGCAATTTATAACAACTACGAGCCGAACAATATACAGGGTGGCGGCACAGTAAAACAGTGGGAAAAGAAGCAGACAAAGTGACGCCCCAGAATTGGAGGAGACACAGCTTGAATTTTTTTCTTATCATGTTTTATTTGCTTTTGTTTTCATTTCTCATTCGCTTTTTTGTTTATCTTATTCATTGTTTGTAAAGTTGACAATGGATTTGTGTTGGGATTCGTGTCGCATTGCATTGCATTGAGGACTGGGAGGCACGGCAGTAGCAGGCGGTAACAGTGAATGTGTGTGGTGTTTTTATGCAATTTCCAAAAATGGTTTCACTAGCGCTGACTAACTGAGTGACTGACTGGATGCATGGATTCGTTTTTCCTTTCTTTCAGTCGGTCGGTCGTTCGCATTACTTTGTTTTGCGAATGAGTTTTGCTATGAAAAACATCAGCGTATCCAAATTAAATAAAAAAAAAACATTAACATTTTTATTGCAGCTGCTTTTGTTTGTACAAAATGAAAATGAATAATTTTGATTTTTATGCTTGTGCAGTTTTTATTTGTTTTTAATTTTTAAGTATTTTTTGATAAAATTTTGTAATTCTGTTTTTGGGTTGAATATAATAGAAAAATGTTACTTGGCGAGTTGAGCATGCTGTTTGAAGTTTCCAGTTTTTTCTCAAAACGAAAGTTTTTAACCACTCGTGAGTGTAGTTTTTTCATGGGATAAATTTTTTGAAAAAAATCAAAATAAATTGTACGACATTTTCTTTAACTATAATTGTAAATAAAGGCCGGAAATTATTGAAATGGTAACGTATAAATTTTCAATGGAGTAAAGAAGACAGTGGTAGACAGATAATATCAGTCAAATCCAATGGGAAGTTGAGATCTTTATTTGTTAGACTATACAAAGCGTACGCATTCTGAATAGTAAAAAGAAAATCAAACACTCCGCATCAAAACAACTCACCTTCAACCACAACGTTTACTAACGCGAGTGTAGTTCTCGCAAATTCAACATAATAACCCTCCTACAGTGTAAGCTGTTCTATATCTATTTATATATTTCCTGCATTATTTGAACTTACCACGACATGTTTTGATACCAAGTATCAATAAATTAAGCGAATGCATAATAATAAAAAACGAAATTTTAATCGAAATTCGGGTTGGCGTTAAATTAAAAAAAAAATCTAAATTTCCGACAAGATTTGCGCCTATATCCATTTTTGAAACAAAAGTTAAAGGCAAGTCTTGCTGAAAATAAATATTTTATTTTTTAAATAAAAGCTTACCAAAATTCTAACAAATCCAAGGAGCCCGAATTAGAAAAAAAAATTGTTTTAAGGGGACATGACACCTTCAAATTTTCACGAAATCAAAAATTTTTTTTTGACTGTTTCTTGTTTAAAGAATACTGAAAAATACGTTTTTAATAAAATAAACCTCAAACTCGGCTTTTAAAATTTATAGCGAGCATTTTAGTAACATCGTGTCAAAGTCTTAGTACGTGAAAAGCTATAGTTGAAAAACTTAAAACGTGTTTTTCTCGAAACCAGTTGGCGGACATGATAAAAAAAAAACTACTGGACCGATCTTTCTGAAATTTCAATATGCTGCTGTGCACATATAAGTGCAGGGACAGAAAGATCGGTATTATAGTTTTTGATTTCTGGCACGATTTTGGCCCGAAAAATTGAAAATTTTTGAAAAAACGACGCCATTTTGTTATTTTCGGACCAAAATTATTGCCTGTAGTTCATTCTGTCAAAGCTTTGATGTCGATTAAAAGCTCTTATTTTTTTTTTTTCTTTCAGATGTTCCAGTGAGCTGCAATCATGCCCGCCGTGATTTTTTTGCATTTTTTTTTAAAAAAATTCTAGTGGTCATAAATTTCATAAAAAAATTTAAAAAAAAATTTTTTTAAATATTGTTTTGTGTCAAATACTGTATGTGTGTAAAGTTTCAAAACGATATCTTGTTTTTCATAAAAGCTATACGCATTTTAAAACACATAAGACACAATTTTTTGAAGGTGTCAAAAAAAAAAATTTTTTTCTTTCTAAGTTAAAATAATAAAAAAATTTTTTCTTTCTAAGTTAAAATAATAAAAAAGATAACTTTTCTTTTTCAAAACTCGGACTCCGACGATTTGTTGGCATTTCGGTTAACCTAAATTTAAAAAAACAAATTTTTTTCTTTCGAGATTTTCGCTCTCTTGCAATTTTTGAACAAAAAAAAAAAAACTCAATTTGGGATCAGTGCGTAGGGGCCGTTTGCATACTCTGACAAATGAGATGTAAAGTGATATGTGTCAAATTTGCCAACCTTCGCCTAAATCACTACTTCTTTTAATATCCAAGGAAATCAATAATAAATGAAAAATAGCGAGTTTACTGAGTTCGATTTTAACTTAACTCATTTCAGACCTAATTTTCGAAGATATATCTCGACATGTTTTCTCGACCTCTCTAAACGATCACCAGCGGAAACTATCAAGAGGTTCAGAAATATTATGTTTGAACTAAACAGCTTGATTAAGTTTCATCCTTTAATCCATATAAAACCAAAGATATTTTTAAGTTTGAAAAACAAACTATCTTCTTTTTGATTTTATTCATCGGGAAAGTCCCTTCCTCTAATTTTTTTTTTGGCGAAAGCAAAAAAAAAGCCTGTAGGAAATTTATATTTAATTCTCTTGAAATTATAGTTATAGTAAATAGGTGTAACATTTGAATATGATGAAATTTTTTAAAATCGACTGAAAATTGTTTGTGTTATGAAACTTCTAAATACATGAAATTTTGAGGGAAAAATTGAGTCCTTTCTTGCTTTGGGCAGTTGTAATATTTTTTTTTTTGAGATGAGGAATGATTGGTTTTTTATTTCTAGGCTTCTTTGAAAATGATTTGGTAAAAATTTTTTTAATAAAAACATTATTCTGACTATTTTCGGAATCAGTGTGTTAAAATCACTCTATAAAGTGAACTTTGAATAACAGTGCTATGCATCCTATTCCTTAGATTAAGCCACAAAAATCATATGTTGTTCGTTTCTCAAGTTAAAAATATCAGGATGAAAATAAAAATCTCATGCTGCTGCAGTCAAAGATTATAATGAAGCTTCTGAAGAGTGTATCAAATGCACGCAGCAACAAGCACCTACGGGAAAAATATATTCAGTTTAAAGGAAAATACCTTAAAGGCTGTCCAAATCTAACATATAGTCAATCAAAAATTTTCAACAAAGACATTGTAAAACATATCAATTTATTTTAAGTAAGCCATACAAATATCTCTAAAATCCTCCAATATCATTTAAGCAAAAACGTCAAGTTATTTAACTTAATTGCTTACCATTAGTAACTTCTTCAAAAATATGCTATTCATCATTTACTCGAATTGCAAACTATTTTTAAAAGGATTCAATGAAAACAAAGCACATGAGAATTTAAATATAAGCTGTAAAGTAGCAATAAATTTAGAATTGAGAGAACATGTCATCAGGAATTGGAGCTGAAATATTTAACACTCACATGCACATTACAACCATATTTGTGGTTTGACTGAAGCAAAAACTTTATCACTATAAACGCCACAAAAAGTTGCTGTGTGTGGGGTAAAATAGGGTGACAAAAATGTACATGTTGATCATGTGAAATATTCCGTAGCATATGGGACAAATGTGTGAGAAAAATAAAGCCCCAGTTGGTAATGACAGGCACTTTTTAAGGTTTTTTTATTTTCTTATTACATAGTTAATTTGCAGATCAGAAAACACTGTAGAAAGCGTGCAAGAGTATTCCTTAATTAAGGGATTAAATCAATCTTAGCAATAACAGTCAATTTTGGAAAATAACATATCTTAAATTTTAAGTCACTAAAAGCGTATTTTTCTCTTAGGGCACTTTCGGTAACATGCACAGCTTTTTTGTTACACACCAATTCACCATCAAGCCCCACTCCACCCTCCTTAGACTTAAGCATGTAAATCCTACAGCATGTTGTTACACTTTGCTAAGCATTTGGAAATCAAGTAAATATTTTAGGACAAAGTAATAAGTTTCATGTTAAAACTTAAACGGCTTTAATTAAAGCGACTTTAAGGGGCCATGTGTTCTCCAAGTTGTTAATATTTTGACGCACGTGTAAGGCTTAAGTGATTAACGATGCGTCAAATAAAACATATAAAGGTACACTTTAAGAAATTTTAATTAAAAATTAATATCCAAAAATTAATAAAATTAAAATTATACATCGAGACTTAAGGTAAACAAAATTTGTGCTGAAATTTAGGGTGGTAAAAATTAAAATTTTTGTGGCTCCACTACTTAAATTTACTCTTTTGAATGTCCAATAAAAGACGATTTTCGGTGAAAACTTTTTAATTTTTATAGATCTTAAAGCACACATTTTTGAAGTAAAAGCAATATGACAATTTTAGAGGATTTATTTCCAGTCATGTTTGACGAAACACCTTTAGTTTATTTTTATAAAACATAATAGGGGATAGGTCTGGCAGGGCTGTAAATAGATTAGTCTTCTGCAAAACTAAGGATATGGTCACTTTAGAAAATGTTTAAAACTATACAAATGTTCATATCATAATCGGTTGGTCAGAATGTACTTAAGTCGATACGCACACAGATTTGAATATTGGCAGTTTGTTCTGTCAGGTGTTTTGAGTAGACTGCTTCTCCAAGTTTTTACTGGGTGAACACTATATAGTTTTAAGTCTGCAAGTGAGAATGAAGAAGGAGCTTCTTATTACGAGTTTGTGGGTATTGAAGCGATCAAACATCAATGTTCTATTTACGTTTAGTTGGCAAAGACTGTGAAGACTGTCCTACATACCAAAATATAAATTGGCAATTTCTACCAAATATATGATTGATCTAGAATAACTGTTGAAATGTATTATTAATAAAAAATATGATTAATTTAATAATACTATTCAATTTATTTCGCCTAACTATATTAAATATATAATTTATTAATAATTACCAAATCTCGATAGTAAATTGTTATCTTTGCGTAAAACTTTAAGTCAATAATGTGTAGCTTTAATTATTTGTTTAAAATTAAAAATCAATGTTGAAAAATTCACAGACTGGTACTTTAATGACAAGAAGAGTGTAAATTTAGATTTTTGCATCAATTTGAATTGGTTTAATTTTAGACCACAAAAATGTTGTAAAATCCAACAAAAGGTTAATAATTTTATTGGGTGTAATTTGTAATTTTCAATTTTTTTCGTTGAAAGCCAAATTCTCTGTAATGGCTTAATGGCTTAAAAAATAAAACTCAGGTTGATAGCAATATTTAGTAGCGATAAATAAAAAGTAAACAAGCGAAAATGAAATTTGTTGTTGTAGAAGCTACTTTACGAGTATGTACTTATCAATCGATTTGTTGTGTTCGACAGACATATGGAATCGATTTGCACATGTGTTTACCTTAATTTGAATGTTTGTTTTGGTATAGAGTGCTTGCTGCGTCATAAATCGGTTTAATCTGCCCACTGGGTTCTTTGAACAAACAATTTTAATGAAAATTGGTTTCTATAAGCTTTCCTCAGCATTGGGTTGGGGTGGATCGTCAAAAATACATTTTTTCCCCAATCAGTGAAGTGTTTAATTGTAAATGTGTTATGAACTCGTACGAGCATATTTTAATTATGTCTTTCCTTATATAACTATATATTATGTAAAATTATTAATCAACTTTACCCTTCTACGAGTATCACTTTTTAAGCTCGGTATTCCTTCAAAAAACTGAGAAGTTTCACAAATCATTGCTTCGGAAAAAAATTTTAAGCTGAAAACTAAGCTTCATTTAATTCTCTTTCTGTTGTATATTCAATATACAATATACATTGAATGAAGTAAAAACAAGTTAAGGTGTTATTTTCGGCGAGGCCGAAACTCACATACCCTACACTGCACTGAAAGTACCTTTTCATCAAATGTTAAGAAGACGTTGAAGAGGTTGAATAAGTCAAAAAAAATGTGAAATGTTAGAAAGGTTGACAGAGGTTGAAAAATGTTGAAAAGTCGTAAATATATGCAAAATGTTGAAAAAAGTTGAGAGAGGTTGAAAAACTCTAAAAAAAATGAAAGAGGTTGAAAAAATTTGAAACTATTCAAAATTGATGAAAAAGTCGAAAAAATAAAGAAACTTATGAAGAAAGTTGAAAGAGGTTGAAAAAGTCGAACAAATACATATAGAATATAATGGAAAAAGTTAAAGGGTTGAAAAAGTCGAAAGAATATGGAAAATGTTGAAAAAATCGAATAAAAATGAAAAATTTGAAATATGCCACGCCCACTTCTCCAATTCCGCCCACTTTTGGTTCAACAAATTATATTTGTGATCGACATCCTCATATTAAATTTCAGCACAATAGCTTGTATAGTTTGCGATATATGCTGCAGTTTAATTTAAAATTTAGGGCGATGACACACCCACTGGTACAATCCAGCCTGGTTTTGATCCAGAAATAGCTTTTCATAAGCAAACCCTTAACACCAATTTTTAGTACGATTGCTCACTTATTTCGATAAATATGCCACTTACCGTATTTTATTTGTATGGGAGGTGCCACGCCCACTGGTGCTATTTCAGCCACTTTTGATTCAGATATACTCTATAGCAACTGAACCACTTTCATTAAATTTCATAGCAATTGCTGCAATAGTTTACTTAAAACAGCGCTTACAAATTTATGTTAATATGGGAGGTGCCACGCCCACTGATGCAATTCTGTCAAAACTAATTTATTTTTAAAGCCTATAGTAACTGACATCTAAACACCAAATATTATGAAGATTACTCTCTTAGTACACTATTTATAACAATAAACAGTTTTTGCTTATATGGGAGGAGCCACGCCCCCAAGTACTATTGTACAAAATTTTTTGTAATAAAAGACCTTGCAGCAAGTATATCTACCTCATTAAATTTCATCACGATTGCGTTGTTCGTTCTCTTAATATAACGTTTATAAATATTGTGGGCGGTGCCACGCCCTTCAACGAGTTTTTCAATAAAGAGGCTGAGCTTGTATTGATGACAGCTTTCAGCGGCATCATCTCCAAGATTTTTATGAAAATCGTTTGTGCCAATTTTGAGATATATGGAATCAAAATTTCTAGCAGTTGAAAAGTGCCACGCCCACTTTCTCAATAGTTAAACAAACTTTTTGGCACAAATTTATGTACATTCTGTTTTTATTTTTTATTCTAAAAAAAGACACTCATGCCGAGTTAAAAAATAATAACATGCAAAGTTTTAGATTTTTGCAAATTTAACAAATTTTTTTTTGGGAGTGTACAAGAAATAACGTCGTTATTATTGGATAAGTAAAAAGAACTGGAAATGTTAGAGAATTCTCTAATCATCTGTTTTTTGAAAATGTCATGTACGACAATATGTTTCCGAGGCAACGTTATGTAGATAATAGAAATTTTATTTAAAATTGTGTTGGAAAAATATTGCTACAAAATTTGAAGTTCATAGACTTTGACAGAAAACATGAAATATATTCACTTATTGTTTATTTTTCTGTTTTTAAGAAGCAGAACATAATAATTCTATCTTTTTTGTACAATCAACCAACAACTTGCAAGAAATTGTTTTCTTAACAGTGCGATAAAAAGAAAACATTATCTCAATCAAAATTATCTCGCAAAAAGTTGCAAGTCTTATATTTAACTTTTTTACGTTTTTATTATCGTTTTATATTTTGACTATGCACATATGAACATAAATGTGTTTATTTACTTTTACATTCGATAAATTTCTGCAAACAAGATAAACTTGTAAGATAAATAAACTTTGAAGCGCACATTCTTCAAAAGTTGCAAGAATTTGCTATAAAATTTTTCCTTTCCAACAAACAAATAGTGAAATGTCGTATTTTCAGACAGTTTTTGCTCAAAAATTGGAAACTTAAATTTAAATTGTTGCAAAACGAATGTGAGTCGAATAAAACATTGCTTTCCGTAGGATTAAAAAAACGTGAACAATTCAATTTATTACGGTAACAAACGAATTTGCAAGTAGTTTGCTATCTTCTGAACATGTTTTTTAGCTGTGATGATATTTCTGATGGGAATACGTAGGTTGATATTTATTATGGCTGTGCAACGAGCTGTTCGGACATGTTCGAACTTCAGCCATACGCAACGAGCCAAACTCGTATAACTCGACTCGTTCGACTCAACTCATCCTCAGTTCGTTCGTTGTCCGTATCATACGAACTCATGAGTTTCGAGCTACTTGTTTGATAGAGTTTCCAATTTTCCCTTGTGCATTGCAATTTTTATTTCTTTTTGTTCGAACGACTTGCACGGTGACACAAACAGCAGAAAAATAACGAGACAAAAAACTGCTACCTTCGAAATAAACCAAATTTTTTGGAAAATATAAAATTTCAGTGGTTATTAATAGCTGATGATCTTTTGGTCAAAGTTTTGTAAAAAAAAAACTGCGATTTGCAAAGGACCTGCTATCGTGTTTAAAAAACTTGAATTTGCAGTGAAAACTTCTAACTTCTAATATGGGAACACTGGTCGATTTAAAAGAACTTGGTTCGGTGCTGAAGTTTTGTGAAAAGTTCGTGAGTTTCGAGTTGTTTGTTCGAAAGAGTTCGGCTCTTTGTACTTAATATTTATGTATCCGGACTTACAAAGGAAAATATATACATATGTAGTTTTCATTAAAAATAGCTTTATAGTTTTTCAAAGTATTCTCCGCGGTAGTCGATACACTTTTGCATATGGTTTCTAATTCCAATTGAAGTATGTGTCCGCAAAGCATGGTGTCGAATATCGCGGGACTCGATCGGGAATCGATGTTTTTTGACCAGTCAAATATTGAGTTGTTACGGTCGTTGTATAAGTATTCACGCTGTCATGGTCACTTGTTTTCCTTATTTCAGCAGATATAGCAGATTGGTGAATGCATTTTCACCTCTGGTCGGACTTAGTAGTAGTTTGTTTAAAATACACTTGGTACAAGTCCCAAAACGAGCCAAGTACAGTACAGTTTACTATCTACTTCCAGTTTGAGCTTACTATTACGCTCTCGTTTGTATTTATTTCTTTTTCGGAAATTTGAAAGCACTTTGCTCGAGTATAAATACAGAGCGGTTTGGCCTCCTGCATTTATATTAGGTGCGCAACAAAGTTCTCGCTGTTTGTCAATAGATGGCTCCAGCAGTAAGAGCTGGACGATTTTGACATATCCAAATTGTCATGAACCAAGCTTAGACATATGGTAAACAAACCGCTTCGACACATAAGTGATTTTGTTTTTGCGTTATATGCTGATGGTTGTGTGAAAATGGCTGATTTTGTGCCAAACAGTCGTCATTTGCGGGAAGTGTTGATTTTCTTCTTTCATTCGAAGAAAAAGAAAGAGTTTTCTTCCTCGCATCGTAACAGGTGATGAAAAATGGATTCATTACAGCAACCCAAAGAGAAAAAAAAAATCTTGGGGACTGCCCGGTCATGCTTCTACGTCATCGTCTCGGCCGAATATTCACGATGCGAGGGTTATGCTGTGTATTTGGTGGAACCAGGTCGGTGTTATTTATTATGAGCTGTTGAAACCGAACGAAACCATCACTGGGGAACGGGATCGAACTCAATTGATGCAACTGAGCCGAGCACTGCGCGAAAAACGGCCACAATACGAGCAGAGGCACGAAAAAGTGATTCTACTGCATAACGATGCTCGGCTCCACGATGCCAAACCCGTTAAGACCTAATTGGAAACGCTCAAATGGGACGTCCTACCACTCATATGAAGACATCAAAAAAATGGCTTGATTCGTGGATAGCCTCAAAAGACGAACACTTCTACCGCCAAGGTATTCGAGCTCTGCCAGAAAGATGGGAAAAAGTTGTCACCCGCGATGGGCAATACTTTGAATAAATAATTTGTAACCATTTTTTCACAACAAAATTGATTTTTGATTAAAAAAAAAACAGCGAGTACTTAGTTGCGCACCTAATACTTAAATGAAACGCTTCGCTTTTGCTATGTTTGATGCTTTAAATAAAGCACTTTACTGTAGATGCGTTGTTGTTTCAAACAAAGCATTTTTCAGGAACACTCCTCATAGGCAATAGAAAGCAGATGTGTATGGCTTGTGTAGAAAACATTAGTTTCTGCGACAAACTACTTTTTCGAGTTAGACATCCTTTTTCGACCTGTTTTCACGACCGCCAGATATGGAGGTAAGCGGATTTTACTTTCTGGATTTTAAGTTCTATCTCTAACTTAATCAAACACAGACTTAAGAAATGTCTTTATTTAAAGGATTAATTACATTTACTTGTAGTGCTTTTATAGCGCTTTAGATAGTCAGGAGAAAGCAATTGATTGCAATGGCATGACAATGGAAGTTGCTAGTTGAAGCGAAAACAAAGCAAAGATTTATTTCTGCACTTTTTAATACGAGTAGTAAGCAGTTTTTTTTTCTAATATTTTTGATCTTTAACAGTGCTTTAGGGACAGTGTGAACAAATCTCATGAATACAATGATATGATAATGTTTAAAAGAACTGCTATTCGAAACGAAAACAAAGGTGTTTTGAAGTGCTGTAAGAGTACTTACGAAGCGCTTTCTTTCCGATAGCGTTTTTTTTTTTACAAAATTGGTTACTTTGTACTTTCATACATACACATGTACATATGTATGTAGGTACATTTGTACCAAAAAAATAACAATTTTTAGCCAATTATTATTTTGCTGCATAATTTTAGGGTCGCAATTTTTTTGTAGTTTATGCCCTTTAAATGTTTAAGTACTTTTTACTTTCTACACAACCCCATTTTCAGTATAAACGGAAATGGATTCATAAATAGATATTTGTAGAAAACTGAAATAAAGCAATCTAAAACGAAATAAAATTGTGTAATGTTCCAAATGGTTGGTTGATTTCATTTTCAGATTCTTATTTGTCTCGCTACATAGTGCCACATGTTGCTTTATAAAGCAACAAACAAATTAATAAAAAGCATATTTGTACTTATTATGTATTTATATATGGATTTAAAGTATTAAGTACTTATGCCTGTCTAGTGTGTGTATAAATTGCAATCTAATTGTCAATAATAATTCCTATAGTATTTTCAATATTTGAGCCCAAGCCATTTTTAGATAAAAGTTGTCCACACTTTTAACATTTTGGAGAGTTAAGTATTTAACTTTAATTTATGTGTATTTATTCATTTATTTAGTAGTAGCTCAACCTGTTGTTAAATACCGCCCATATTTTTGACAATACTTGGTATAGAAAATATTTTTGCAAGTATTTTTTTTGTTTGTATGAGAGGTTTACAAAGTGTAGGGCATAAACAAAATTTATGTCCATTAGATTTTTTTTTATTGTTTTTTTTTTTCTAAAATTTACATGATAACTTTATAAAGATATAGAGCAGCTGTTGGTATCATTATTTAGATAATTTATTGCTCTTTAAAAATGTCATTGAACAAAATGCTCTTACTTAATTATTAGTGCAATTTGTTAGAGGATTTTATTGTAAATTTTTGGATACAAATCAGAATTATCATATTGATGTTGCCAAACGGTTGATCTAATCGGAAAAAAAAATTTCAGTAACCATTTGCAGGAAAATTAAATCCAATTTTATTAAAGAAGATTAATTTTTTTTAGTTTTAATAAAATAGTTACGTCGGTTTAAAAATTGAAAAACTTTTTTTAGACGAAATTATTTTATTCTATAAAAAGTCCCTTAGCTAAGGTTCTGCTAAAGTAAACATTAATTAAAAAATTCCAAATTTTAATTATTATTAAATGCAGAAGCCCAAATTTTTTTTTTTTTTATCGACCCAATTTATGTGCCAACTCTTTACGTTGTCAAAGAAAAACAGCAGTTAAGTGTTTATTTATTTTAGATACCTCTAGCAAAAGTCAAAGAAAATTAGTGATAAGAAAATAGGCCGTTTTTCTTTTAATTTTTTTTACAATTGTTTTAACAAAAAACCTATGATACGAGATGAGCAAAAAATGTTGCAATTTGTATTCTCTATTAAGAAATAACAGTGCATTTTACAGTGTTAATTATTGTGTTTTTCTATATAAAATGCAAAACCCGACTTCTATATCCGGTCAATCAGCACACGCTTGGAGAAGTCATTTAAGCACTACGACACGCTCCCATGGCTACAATAATAAATAATAATACTCATAATGAAAACATGGCCACAGTCCATTCCGTAAGTGTGCAGTTGTTGTGTTTTATGGATAATAGATAATACACTCATATGCACATTAGGGTGATTCAAATGAAATAAATACATTTTTTTTAGTTTTCATAATATAAAAATATATAAAAATAATTTTGAAAAAGTTAGATATCAAATTAACAGAAATTCACCCTCGTCAAACATGGAGGATGAACAAAAAAAAATAAATTTCTAAATTAAAACTTTCAAATTTTTTTTCGTGATACACCCTAATATGCACATGTATGCATACATGTGTTATATACACATACATACACTTTGATGATGCACAAAATTTATTTGAACGAGTATTCCCGTTTTGTAAATTATTACAACTGTTATTTGACTGATTTTACAGAAAATAACCATCGGTGCTTTTATCTAATTTTAAAGGGAAAATATGTAAAACGAGCACAAGTGTGTGTGTTTTTTTTTTCAATAATGACACTTACAACTCCCGGTGCCAAAGGTTATTCAACTACACTTTTCCCTAGGTGTCATAATCCCGTATTGATATTTACATAATTATTAGTTGGCTCTAATAAAGTTCGATTTACGTGACTTGCCAACTGACTTAACGATGCCTTTTATACGACTTTATTGACCTTGATTATTATTTCTTTTATTTGGTTTAATATTGTGATTTTATTATGCCCCACGGCTTTTTTCGTATTGAACTTTATATTCTATTCTCTTCTCCCGAATTTCGTCTTGCCAAGGCACACGCTTAGTATCTTTAGTGCCATTATGTATTTGCGTGCTTCGTTAAAATGTTGTACATCGATTTTATTGTAAACATCATTTGTTTATTTCTCTTAATAAAACACATTAAATTTTGGTCCAATGAAAAATGTTTGTATTTCTTTGGCTAATGTATATCCGTTTAAATGAGTTGCGGATATGCTTCTTGTTATTTAAAATTTCAATCAAACTTTAGATTTTTCGGTAAAATTATCTATACTTTCAGTGAATTTTTACTGTTTGACCTTTAAAAATTTATGTATTTTTAAGAAATTCAGAGATGAAAGTTAATTATGCGTGGTGCAGGCAAAAGCACATACACTTTTGTGTTTTGAATATTTAAAATTCGCTTGCGTCCAGGGCCGCTAAGAGAAAATCTAACTGGGCCCGGAGGAAAACCATGTCGTATGAGTAACGTGCGTTATATCAAACAGATAAATTAGCAGTTTATAAAAATCAATATTATATTTCAAAGCAGAAATTTAATAATAATTATCAATGAATTGGCAAGTTTCGATGTCTTCAAATAAAATATTTTCCAGATAGATAAATATTTAAAATATTAACATCCATACTTACAGAATACAAACGTGTTTTCCGGGGAATAATTTCAAAACTATAAGCTTACCTGCAATGCAACAAGAAAAAAAAATTAGGTTTAATATTTTGTTTGTAGAAATCAGATACAAAAAAATTAAAAAATATAGCCTTATTACTTATTACCAAATATAATTGAGTCTAAGTAAAAATAAATCAAAACCGACAGATTATGCCCAATATAAGAAAAAATATAAAATAAAGTATTGGTCGCCCTTATGCACACCCTAAAAAAAAAAGTTTCAACCTTTAAGCAGAGTATGTGCAGTAAGTTATAACTTTAAGAAGGTAATATGCTCTCTATCACTTGCGTCCTTTATCTCCTTACGGAGCATAGCGCCTTCACAAAACTCTTCCCACGTGTACGATCAGTAGGGAGTTCCTTCAATTCTCTCCAACATTTTCTCAATTCACATTCACGCTCTTTATGATATCACAATATTTGTTTCTTTTTTCTACAGGGTTCAAACGAAAAAAAAAAAAACTTTGAAGTACACATTGTTGCCTTTACTTGCAGTTTTTGCTTTTTAAAATGACACATTGAGTTGTTTTCGTACCAGTGTTTAAAGTGTTTCGTCACTGTTATTAATAATTGTTCGTCTACGTATTAGAAGATACAATTTAAGAGTTTGTGTACACGCAAAAAAATTTGTTGGAAAAGATAAATGTATTTATATAAATTTTTACTACATTTACGGAGTATGCTTGGAAATTTTTAATGTTTTTTTTTTGGATTTTTACTCAGCTTGAATCGTTAAATATTTATAATGTCATAAAATAAATAACTTCTTTGAAAGTAGAATTTTGCTGTCCACTAAAGTAAAACCTATAGTCATTCATATGAATTTTGTCCCAGTACATACATATGTATATAGAGCTTGCTTTCGACAGGAAAAAAAATAGAAGATTGGTCGACACAACTTTCGTCACAAACTTTCCATAAGTCAAAATTAAGAAAATTTATGAAGATAGGCGTGACAAATCAACTGTCACGAAGGAATCAAATAAAAGGTTTTAAAAATGGCCAAAGGAAAACGAGTGTCGGCACAAAACTTTTTTAATTCAAGAAATAAAAAATTATTACGATGGACGTGACAGATCAAGCGCCACGCCTACTTTCAATATGAGCTAAAATATTATTAGGTCATAAAAATGGTTGTAGAGCAGCAAGTTCCGGTACAGAATTTTTATATGCCAAGAAAAATAAAATTAATATAGATGGCTGCAACGCCCACCTATTCTTTTTTTCCTACATGAGGAGCACATGAGACTTAGTTATAATGGGTTAAGCACAGTCCAAGAAGCCGATCGCTCTTTGGTTCACTGTGGTTCGCAAAGTCGATAACATAGCCACTTCATTCCATAAGAGATGCTCCTGGGTGGATTTAATAACAAAGCTGCTCATTATGCGCCAGGCGCTGACCAAGTCGCGTCATCTCCTTCCAAAGGGACATTTTTGCGAGTAAATCGTGTTGAATAAAATTAAAAAAAAGGATATTTTTAATAATTACGTATATTCAGTGTTTTTATAGCACGATACTTTTTCAAATATACATAGATCTAAAGTTATATCAATAAATGATCATTTATCGACGATTTGCTGATAATCCTCACATCGGGTTTCCAGCGCTTTTGCAGTAAGCAAACATATAGGTAATACCACGTAAGAGGATTTTAGGGACGGTATTCGACATATAATACCAATTATAACGACCTGTGTATAGTTTTACAGTTTGAAGACAATAATCTCGAAACTTTCTTAAGTTAAGCCACACTTTATGGTATCCAGAATGATTGTAAATCGATACATTCGTGATTCGTTTACTTCTGTTATCTCTCTGTAAATCTCTTCGTTATATTTTCATCATTTGTTGTACTCATTCCCTGGTTGACGATATCAATATTAAGACCTACAACACTTTTAAATTGTTGGATTTTTTTTTTGTTTTTTTTTTTGCCTTCTGTTTGGGTTTTGGCTTTCGATATTTACTCTTCACCCCAGAAGAGGGGAAAGATGTTCAATTCTTCATATTCCAGTTTTCTTTTGCCACCCCTAAATAATTCATTTCTGTCGGTTTAAGCTTGTAGATTTACTAACATCGATGCTGCTAGAGATTGAGCCACTTTACCGTCAAATATGTTTATGATTGACCCTAAATAGACGACTGTGAATACTAATTATAGATGTTGTTACATTACAAATTCCGTTTTGTACTCTCTCTATTTATTTTCTATTGACTTCAGGTGTTTCTTTCACAAATTCAAATGTGCTGTCTGATGTCTTCAAAGTAAAATTTTGGAGACTCCGCAAGCCTTTTTAACTTTTTTCAACGTTTTCATCATTTCCCTCCTTTTTGCGGACTTTTTCAATCTCCTTCAACTGTTAACGACTGATTGGAAATTTAAATTTTTTTTTTGACTTTTCTTTTTTGTTCTATCCTTTTGAACTTTTTGAACATTTTTCAAAACTTTTAGAGTTTTTATAATTTCATATCCAACATTTTCAATCATCATTGACTTTTTCCACATTTTTCAACATTTACGGAGTTTTTTGATTTTCTTAAACATTATTCGAGAAACACAAGTTCGCACATTACGCCACGAGTGCTGCTTGAACTAACCTAACTTTTTCACAATTAGTAAAATGAATTACTCCACAATTACTAAAATGCACTACTTGAAGACTGGAAGACCATTCTCATTTAGATTAAGATTTCTAACAATTAGAGCAACTCTTACAACTTTTGTTTATAACAATAAAAAAATTGTTTAGCTACTACAGCGATAAGTCTTCCTAGCTATTTAGATAAAAGCCTTAAGTCATGTAAAAAGTTTATTAAAAATAAATTTTGGAAATGGAAAAATTATGCTTGTTATTTTTTTATAATTTTTTCTGAACTTTTTCGTACTGTTTGTTGTATTTTATCAGAAAATCGAAAGTGTTAATTGTATATTTTTCTAAAGAGTCTTTTGCAAATAATACTAAATTTTACATCGAATCGAACACTTATTTTTTTATCGTGTACAAACGAATACCACAAAATAAATAACAAAGAATGGAATACTCGTAAATGCGGCAAAAATAAAAATAAAAGTTTTAAGGCAATGATTAATGAACACAATCATCGCCCTAATTATAACAAAGTTCTTAGGGCAAGAGGAAAACTTTTTGTAATTCAAAACAAAAGTTGCTTCGATCAGGACATAGTTTCAAGAAATTTAATTTTCATTTGATAAATACATATATTGTTAATGTTAGAAAAACTCAAGGGCTAATTCTTAAGGCTCTCATTAATTTCTCTTCGAAGACGCAAGATGTAATGGGTAAACTCCTGAACTGTGAATTAAATATTTTAGGTTTAGATTTTTGTTGTCGGAAAAGGGTATTTTACCCTATGGGACTTAGTAATTAAACCAAACTTAAATGATTTAAGTAATGAATCAGCACCAAGTTATCAACAAAAAGCTCAAATTATAAAAGTTTTTTTTAATTAATCTGTGTGCTCGCTTGTAGGCATCTGGTCATGTTACACACAGCTAGGCTGCTCAATTTATTATTTTTTTTTTTAAACTACAACTCATCAAACACGTTTATTATAATTTATAAGCTAAAATGCTAATAAATTTGATTATTTATTTAATTTTAAATTTTTTCTCAAAGCGTAATTTTGTTCTCAGTATTTTTATAGTAGGCACTTTGTAATCAAGATTTTTAATGATACTTTAATTCACAAAGTTTAGCATAATCATTTCATTTATTTGAGCATGAAATCATTTCTGCTTACACTTTTCAGTAATTTATATCAAAAGTTTCCATTGTTTTTATACAATTGAATTGAAGTTTAACATTTATCGCACTTAAAACCAATTGTCACTGTACTGGCTGGGCATATGTACCCGTATGTAGAGATATCTAAAGAAGAATGAGATTCGCCATTCGGGTGCAACTTTTTCGCCAATGAAAATTAACAATTTAAATTAATTTTACCTTAGGGGTAGTAAGCAAAAAAAAAAGAAAGAAAAATGCAACAGCTGTTGACACATCGTTAAATATGCACATACATAATATGCATGATTAACAGCGTCAACACTCTTTTTTATCATGAAAATAAATAATAAACAAAAACAACAAATCAATTTATACATTATCAAAGTTTATGGAATCGTTGTTTACGATTTTGGCACTGTCCCCAAACCAAGTACTAAAACACTAAACTTAAATCATACTTTATATGTCGTTAATATAGCAAAGTGCTCTGTTGAAAATATATATTTTGAGTTAAAACTGAAAATTTCCCAAAACGCACAGTAACATATATACTTTTGACTTAAGCTCTTTTGAAATTTGCACAAAAAAAACATTAATATACCTTCTTTTCTTTTTGAATTTTTAAAAAAAATTGTATTTCATCTTTTATTTCTAAGTGGAAAAAAGAAAAATGGGCCCACCACGTATTATGCGCTTTCAAATGGAAATGAGAAAGTAAAATCTGATTTGCTGAAATAAGAAGAAAAAGTACAATCTATGTATCTACTTAAGCATTGTATTTTCATAATTTTTGATGAAAAACCGATTCATGAAAATATCGACACAAACGAAATCGATATTCAAGAAGAACGACGACACATTAAATGACGATATTTTCCAATAAACCCATCGTTTCTGTCATTTCCGTTGCATTAAAGTACGCAACTGTTAGTGATGGAAGTGAAAGAAGGAAGTGGCCGAACAATAAACAGTTGTCAAAGTTCTCAACGTACAGGAAAAGTTGAAAGTTGCCCAACTTTCAACCGTTGCGTCGAACGAGCACGTTGCGATTTGGCCACACTTCATATAAACACATGCAAATGAAGCTTCTACCAGTTGTATAATTTGGCACAACGTTTTGTTTCCTGTATCAAAGATCGAATACAGTAATTACCCAGTAATTTTTGAGTGCCAAGCAAACTTTAGCTTATTTAGTTCCCATAAACTAATTAAGAACTAAATGAAATAAAGACGTAAAACTAAAAATCGAAAACGGTTTTTATTACTTCCACTGTAGACCCTACTACTTGCATAGCAGGTCTACTGTTGGAACCTTTACAATCATGTTTAAAAGATTCCGAGTAAGAGATTCGGTTTGGACTTGGGTAAACCGATAAAGTCCGGATTGGTTTGGTAACGCATGGTGTCTGGCTAACCCAATCAGTGGCCTGCTGCGGCACTTATCAGCCCAAGTAAAAATTTCGTTCAGATCGCATACGGTTGGCCCTATTAGAGAGTCGATTATGTCTTGGGAAATCAGATCAGCCCCGACGTTATATGTTTTTACAGGAATCTATGTACGTTTTTACATTTTAGATCATGATAAGATTCAATTATGGCTGCCGTAAGAGGACGTCCATATATTACGTGAGGCGTTTTTTTGAAAATTCGGACGCCCTTCTCCTTGGTGAGACTGGGTGAGTTTTGGCGGGACCCCCCTCCTTTCCGTGAGACTTGCCTTATAATTTTTAGATGTAATCTGTTATAATAATGTATACTCTCTGAATTAAAAAGTTGACGTGAGATTTTCGTTGACCCCCTTTCCCTCCCCTTGGTGAGATTTTGCAGGACCCCCTCCCTCCTACTTTGATTCGCGTAACTTATGGACAGCCCTTAATAGGATCCGTCAACCCTAGCCACATCCGGAGCTGATTATGGTAGGGCTTGCCTGCTAGGAATTCCTACTCGGAATCGGAGCTGTTGTCGACTTTTGTCGGGACTTCAAGTCCTAATCATCTGGCAACTCTGATTATGGGTGTCATCACATTTTAAGTTTATATTATTTTTATTTCTATTTTATTCAATTTTTTCTACAAAAAGTAATATTCGATGTATGGGAATTTCGACCAGTGTCTTAAAGGACAGTTTCAACAATACAAAACAAAAGCCGTTGTTCATAAGAAAAAGGACAGAAGGCAAAAAGAAAGGACTGCTTTTTTTTAAATAAATTGCGGTTGGTGTCCGTAGCTATACCGCATATTATTTATTTTAATATTATTCAGTTTTTCAAAATAAAATATTTCAAAAACCTTGCAGGATTTGGAAGCGGTATATCGGTTTTGCGAAAAAAAAATTCGAATTATTCAAATTCGATAAAATTTTTTTCCTGCATATTTTTACAAATTTAGTTGACAATTACATATATCAGGATTTTGCTGAAAGTTTTTTCTTTTCGAAAATATCCATAAATGAATTTCCAATAATTTACTGTCTCCAATCTTCTCATATTTGAAGTCTATTATCTTCAGTTGTACTGATCGGATCATTGTCGGCTTTTTTTTTCGATATGTATTTTAAGCAAAAAATTAATAAAATAAAATTAATTTGAAAAAATACCATTTTGTTTTTTATTCTTTTAGTTATCTACAAAACACATTTTAGAAAAAAGTATCGTCTCTATTAGATTGAAAGTTATTAGATATTTTCGAGCGCAAGTCACGCAGTATGCTCGACGATGTAAATTATCGAAAATTAATATGTGGATATTTTGGAAAAAACACTTTTTTATTCAAAGATGCACGAAATAAGTTTTATTTGAAGAAGTCAATTTTTCCCACCGAAATCAGTGCGTAATTGTCTCAGGAAAAAGTTCTGCGTAAACTGTGTATATCCCGCCCTATGGAAAGCAAACCTAAAAGTTTTCGTAGTCAGAGTTACATTTATTTCATTATGACTCCACAGCCTTGATTTCAACACTCACCAATTAAATGACTAAAGGACTTTAAAAGTTAGTGCACTTTACAAGTTAGATGTGACTTACATATTTATAAGTAAGATAAGCTGCTCTGGAGCTATACAAAAACAAATACACTTACAGCGATAGAGTTACATATGTATAAATACACGGTACTACTGCAGCATCCACACTACAAACGCCTTCGGTAGTTGAAAGAATCTCTATAAATTAAACTGATTAAACTGACACTGAAGAGGCGCTATTTATGAAACAACTATGATTTATGGGACGCTTAAGAAATCTATTTTTGATTAGAGGCAGCAAGATGCAGTTGCTTGAATTCAATTTCTAATTTTAAAGTTACAGATAAACATTAATCTCAATGAGTGTCAGTAAAGAAGCGACTGAAGTTTTTAAATTTTGTATGACGAAAAAGTAGCTATCAAAATTTTTATTTTATTTAAAAAAAAAAACTTTCTTGTTTCTACATGAGTCACAAATGTTTGAGAGACCGAACAAGAATAAGAATTAATATGATTGGTTAACCTTTGTCAGTATATATATAGTATTTATTTAAAAACAATAAACATAAAAGTTGCTGATAAGAACTAAGAAACCTCGGATAACAACAAGAACAGTAGCGCTATAAAGAAAAAGGGTGCGCAGCGCCTAATGACATTTTAACATGCTATAAAATATTATAGCATACACATATATTATATGTAGTGATTTCTAATTTAATGGCTATTTCTTAAAACATTTTTTGATGTTAAACCAAAATTGATTTTTAAACAAACTTTTTTAAGAGCCAACACAGTGGCTTATAGCCTTAATTTAAATGAATTTATGTAACACTATAAAACACAAAAGCACACCAGCAAAGCACAAAGTATTTATGTGAAATGAGCCAGAAAAATGGCTTCACACTCATTTCCTTTGTGACCCAATTAAAATCGTTCAAATAATAATGAATGGAAAATAATACAGGCAGCAAAACAACAACAACAACAAAATAAAAAACAAAAAGGTTTTCAATACAAATTTTACCCCAGTTTTTTTCTGTTAAATTTTCCATTTTCTGTTTGGTAACCTCACTCACCATTTTGGCCTGGCACAAGTTGGCGCTGAATGAGTGTTATATGCCAACAAAAAAATTATGAAGACGCTTAATTTTAATTCATTTTTATTGCATTTTGCCACCAACAAAAAAACAAAATTAAGAAAGGAAGTAATGAAGCCACATTGCATGCAGCATTTTTGCAGCATGCCAACAAAATTAAAGCCACGTTTTTAAATTAAATGCGCGCCAAAAGACCACAAACAAAACTAACGACGACCACAAAATTGGGATTGCAAGTAGTAGAAAATGAAGGTGGCAAACTCTCTTAAACTATAAATAGAGTGAGAATACAAGAACTTTCCCTCCATATAAACGGAAATAAAACTAAAAAAAAAAAACATTGCAGCCAAATGCAATTTCGACTTTGCGCTAAAAAACACTTAAGCTGCATCATGCTGGAGGCTTAAGCCTTTGTGCTGAAAGCACTTTTTGTGTGTATTTATTGGGTGTTGAGTGGATGCATTCAATATTTATGAAGTGTGAATGTAGTTTTCCTTAAATATTTAACATTTTTTCAGAGGTTTTAAAAAAGTGTAAAGTCTATGCATTTTGAGAAACATTGAATTTTGGTCAATCAAATAACTCAACTCATAATAAACTGCTTCCTCTAACTAAGCAAAAAAATTGGAATTAAATCCTAATGAATGAGGTTTTTTCTATTTTTTTGTATACATAAAGTAAATTATACTGAGAATTTATAGGCGCGTGTCATTTGATTCGTAAGAATTCCATTTCAAACAGCTCAAAAGTTAAAATGCAAGGAGAGCTTTATTTGATTGAAATATGTATGTTGCTATGTACCTACTAGGATGTGTTGCCAGTTGAAGTAGTAGTAGAAAATAGAAATGTATTAGAGCAGCGATGGGCAAAATATGTAAAATGAACCAATTTTAGCTCTTTACAACGAACACATCGTTTATCTTAAGCAGTGGTGGGCATGGAAATTTAACAAAAGGGCGAAACAACAACATCAAACAACAACAATGAAATTATAAAGCTTTTTTTACTTTCATTTCTAAATTCGCCAACAGCACAAAAAAACCAAATTGCACTACAAACAAAAACAATTGCTACATTTGTCAAGACACAATGCGGCGCAGCGCTAATCTCTTTGGGTGTTGTTTTTGTTTTCATTTGAACGCCTCGATAGCGTTGAAGTGCTGCGAATTTTTTTTCGCTTGATTGTGCGTCGAATAGCGGATCGGGCAATGAGGGACACTATATGCCCACCACTGATCTTAAGAAAAATAACCAAAACAAAAAACACATGCACTCTCCATTGCTACGCACATTTTTATTGTTGTGGTTTTTCTTTTATATGCGCTATGCACGGGCTTACATTATTGTTATTGTTGCATAGTTCAGTTCAGAAAAAAAAGCAAAAAAATAAGCGAGCACACAAGCAAAACAACAATGCGCACATTGAGGACAGCTTCTTTCGTTTCGTTTGATCAGTGTACTTTTCTTTCTACACTCACGTTGTTCTTGCTTCATTCTTGGAATTGGCTTTTGGTTTTTTATAGGATTTTCTTTTTTTTTTTGCTAACGAGATCGAATCTGTGGTGGGTTTTTTTCTGTGTTTGTAATTGTTGCTTTTTCTGTAAGTAGCTCGCTCCTGCTTCTAAAATTTTCCTCATATTAAATGGATTTTTTTCAGTCAGAAAATATGCTTTAGATTTTTCAAATCGTCAAATGCATTACTTTAATGCCTAAGTATGCAAGCACAGTACAACCTCGATATAACGGACCTCTATTTAACGGACTTTGGGCGTAACGAACAAAAAATCCGGTAAAATTTAATAACATTAAAAACGTTTCATTAATATTGTACATGCTTAAATTCAAGTGTCGCCGCTTGTAAACAATTTTAAGCGGCTATGATAATCACGTTATACGTCTAGCACTAAAATTTGAGACATAATGCCGTCCTGCTCGTAGATTGCACCTAGCCCGAGCGATATAATAACGCGTAGGTTTCGACGCAACACACTGGTGTTTCCAAAGCTGGCCGGGGATTCACGCAGCTCTTAAATTGTTTACTCGAAGTGAATGAACGCATTTGGTATTCCAATAAATGAATTTAAATTTAAAACCTATTCTTATGTAACGGACTTTCGGCATTAACGGACTGCATATCCCCCCCAATTAGTCCGCTATATCGAGGTTTTACTGTACTTACGTAAGTAAGGTGACGTTCATAAATTACGTGGGTCAAATTATGGGGGAAGGGGTCCGGGATAATCTCACCAAACCTCACCAAGGGGGAGGCGGGGCCAATAAAAATCTCCGGTCAACTTTTTAATGCAGAGACTATACATTATTATAGCAGACAGATTACATTAAAAAATTATAAGGCAAGTCTCACGGAAGGGAGGGGAGTGCCGTCAGAGCTCACCAAAGAGAGGGGAGGTCTGACTTTTAAATTTGCGTAGGTGTAAGAAAACTTTATATTTACCTATAATACCAAGGATAATTCGAAATTAGACAGCGGATTCGCGTTCAGTACACGAAAGTCGTTCGAAAGCAACAAGTTAAGCCACTGAATTAGATAAAAATAAAACTCTTTTAGGAGCATACGGCCTGAATTGAGATTCCATAACGATTTTGATCTCTGCTGTGTCAGTTCGATACGATTTTTGACAAATGCTAAAGTCGACAACTCAAGATCATGTGCGTGAAGCTCAGCTTTCACATAATTTCAACTGAAGGCAACTTTTCATAATATTCGCACTCTGAATTTAAAAAAAAAATTCTTCACTCCGCTCCGCTACAAGTTTTCATGAATGTCCAATGGTTTCCGCGTGCCAACGTCACGCTTGATGAATAAATGCAGCTGTCGTCTTCGGCGTCTGTCAACATGAACTGAGGATGAACTAATCGTTAGGAAATGCAGTAAAACATAAAAACATTAATGAAATCAAAAGTGCTGTAAATGAATGTAAGTGCTGTGATGAAGCACAAAAGCAGCAGCAGCAGCAGCAGCACAGACAACAACAACAAAAATATGAAAACACGTTTTAACTCTTTGAATATGAAATGAATTCTAAAAACGGAAGGTGACTAATTCGCCCTCCAATTTGGTAGCGGAAAAGAGGAAAACAACAAAGAATACAAAGTTAGAATGGGTGAAGAAACTGCTGCTCAACAGCATGGGAATTTGTGAAATCTACAGAAGAAAATAACGCAACGAATGTCAATGGCACAAACCATAAGTCAGCCAAGTGGTAACGCGGTGTTAAAAGCAGTTGAGTTGAGAGTCCGCACGTGAAGTCTGACTCATAAAAAGTTAAAGAAAAAAAATAACACGGAGGAAGTAGTAAAATTCAAAATAAAATTAAATGCAATCAATGTTTTGGGATTTTCAAGTTAATCGTTGATTTTTAAAATACACAACAGCGTAGTTTTTTTTTAATTAAATTGCTTTCCCATATTGTCTTCAGTTGTTAAAACACAAAATTCTCTAATCAGTTATAAAATAAAATATTTAAACGGCAGTTAAACACTTATCAGCTTAAGATAAAAATACAAACAAGAGCTTATCTAACACATGCAAAAATTAAGATAACAAACAAGATTTATTTTTATGAAATAAAAAAACTTCATTAATGAAATGAGTGGCGCTATCAGTGAATTGCATTTTCATGAAGTGTTTTATCTACAAAACAATTTACTGATATAAAGTTTGCATTGAACTCTAACAACCACTTAGTTTTACTGTTTTTACATACTGCTAGTCATCAAAAATTCATGGATTACACTAGGAAATTCTGTGAATAAAAATTTTGTCTATTCTCTTTAGTGATTTTTGTTTTGCGTTAGTGACAAATTATGTACCTCACCCTTTCGTTTTTCCTCTTTTGCCAACAAGCAATATGAATTTTCGAAAAAAATTTCCGTGTGCAAGCCAGCACTAAAAATCGGCGATCAAAACGCAATATGTCCAGTTTTTTTTACAAGAAAGAAACAAAACTGAATAAGTCATTTATTTTATCAGAAAATTTAATGTTTTCATAGTTTCAAGTTATCGTTATTTTTAAAAAGGAAATGTTTCGTTTTGATGTCATCAAAAACATCAATTTATATAAGTCTAAGATTGATTTTGTCAAATCAAAAATGTATTTTTTTTTTCTACAAAAAACCAAAAAATTCAGATACAAGTAGTGATAGCTGATGTCTCAGGAAATTATTGATGAGTTTCAACATTGTTTACGCACATCTGCTTAGTAGAAAACAATTATTTTCGAAAATTTCGAAAAACATCGAAAAATGTCGAAAAGTATTTTTATTTTATTCGCCTAAGAAGTGTCATTTCCAAAAATATTATATAAATAATAAACATAACAAGGTTTATTGTCAATACATAATAAATATTTATCGAAATTTGTGATTGACGTCAGCTTATTAGTACTAAAACCATAAAGTTTTAATTATATTAATTTCATTATAATGTTGAATTAAACATATTTGTAATCTTAACAGTGTTTTATTGATAACTGCGACATCGAAAACAATACTTTATCAATGCTGTTTAAGGTAACAACATTTGCTAAAATATTTCACAAATATTGTGAAATGATGCAACCTGATGCAACCTAGCCCACATTTGATACAGTTAAAATTTTATGAAAATGTATATACGAGGGTCGTTTGATAATTCTGTGAAAAATGAAATAAGGAATGATTTTTACTGCAAAAAAACGTTTTATTTCTCAATATAGTCTCCTTTTAGGTCGTCCAACGTTCCTCCAATTTTTTGATCCCATCCGAAAAATGCGTTTTCGGAAGGTTCTCAAAATGGGCCTCAGTTTCGGTGATGTGTACCTCTCTGGTGGTAAATCTCTTTCCGCTGAGCCATTTCTTCAGGTTTGGAAACAGAAAATAGTAGCTGGGAGCCAAAACTGGAGAATGTGCTGGATGAGGAAGCAATTTGTACTTCAATTCATGGAATTTTGTCACGCCGTTGAATCAGTCACACGATCGCGTTTCTGGTCGAGAGTGAGCAAACGCGGCACCCATCTTGCGAATAATTTTTTCATATCCAAAGATTTCGCAAAATGTTCCACACACGTTCATCTGAAATGCCTACGGCCTCAACAATCTCGCGCACGTTAACTCTGCGATCAGCCATTTCTGGTGTTGTGACCTCATTTGGGCGTCCAGAACGTTTGACGTTACTTGTACTTGTACGACCGCATCGGAATTCAGAATTCACTTGTGAATCATTCCAATCGATGGTGCAGAGTCCCCATAATATTTATCAAGCCTTTCCTTAGTTCGGCTGATGGTTTCTTTGCGTAAAAAATAATGCTCGATAAGCACGCGAAATTCACTTTTTCCATTTTCGCAAAAAATTCACAAGACCGTCTGCTGTCAATGGCTGCCAAACACAAACGCAGCGTCGCAGCGAGTTGAAATTTTGACAGTAGTCTATTAACAGATGGTAGTTGACAGGATCAGTGTTGCATTTAAAGTTACTACGCGGGAAATTAAAAAATTCACTAACTTCTCAAATTGCCTTCGTATTATCATACCGAATTCCACTATGATTTTTTAAATATTTTGGTGGAAAGAGTGGGGGAAATGGAATGAAATGAATTTTTTCTTATTTTTTTAGAACTCAGCGAAGAATTTTACACAAGAATAAGTACACGGTTGAAAAAATAAGTATAAATTTTTATACGAATATCAGTTTAAGGGTCGTTTTATATGAATTTAGGTATAAATTTAATAACTTTTCAACATATAAAAACCAGCTATGCGGCCAGTTGTTTATGCTCAATTTTGTCTAGTAAAACATCAACATTCTGTAGCCGAGCTAGCTAACGAACGGGGTCACATTCAAACTATTCTAGAAATGAAGCAGGTTCAAATCTCTGTCCATTGAAGTTGTGTTATTCAAATCATTTTATAAATAAAAATTGTAAATAAAATTAAATCAGAAAGAAGTATCTGTTCCCGGACTCGAACCCATGAATTCTGTGTCCCAGTCAAACGTTCTAACAACCGACATAAATATACATTTTTTTTACTATCGTTAAAATTAAATATAAGCTCTTATTATAAAATAGAATTTATACGTCAACCTATTCTATACTTTTTAATATAGAAACATATATGATATTCATATAGAATTTTATAACTGCGGAACTTATAAAATCTATACGATTTTTTTATGGATTTATATGAATAACTAAAAGTTATTAATTTTATACTGATATTTTCAACCGTGTAGGTTTGGTTTTCCGACCAAAACTTTTTTTTTATCGGCCTGTATAATTATTTATGTGAAAAGGCATTGATGTAATTGAAATAAAAACCGACCGAATCCATTTCAAATCATGCAGGCTGACTGACATAAAATTTCAGAATTGGTTTTTAAAGATTCTGAGAGAGAACAACAAGTCCAATAAGAATCAAACGAGAAAAATGAATTATTTTGTTTGAGTAGGAATTTTATTTGTTTATGACTATAAGAACGAGTCCCGATTTGTGTGATGTTTCGAATGAGTTAGGTTTTTCTTGTGTTAAAAAGAAAATACAAAAAAACATAAGGCATACTGTTTCAAATACGGTGCGAAGCGTTCTGACACGTTTATATAAAAATGTCAAACATAAACTAAATAATATTTACAGTGGTTTACCCCCTTAATACAATAAAATAAACTTGAGTGTTCAAACCAATAACTATTTTGTTTTAATTATACGATTCCCAGAATTTGATTGATCTCATATCGATATCTATAGAGTTTATTATGAGCAGTTTTAATTTAAAAATTATTATTTACTTATAATGAATGTATATTTTATTACCACTGCTAAGCTTTTGCTGTTTAATACGATGCTACTAAAAATAAGCGTACAACAATGACTCAATCTAAATATGATCTTTTAGCCCAGCGGATAAAAAAGAATTGCGTGAATATTTAAAATTAAAATATAAAGTTATCTATGTTAATGTGTTAAATTGTGTGCGATTGACTTTCAACTCATTTGCATGCGACATATTTTGTAGTCAATTTGAAATTGTGCTAAAATGTACAAAGAAAATTAGCACAAAGTGTGAACAAACCTAACTATGTCATTTTGCACAAAGCATCAGTTTATTTTAGTCGCATTAGCTATGTATATCAAATAAAAACACAATCCCATTATAATTGAACAACAACAACGAAAACACATAATATAAGCCGTATTTTACTAATGATCCACCTTTTTAATTTAGTTGAGTGTATTCTTATCGTTGTAGGTTTTTATTTAGGTAGCTGCCAAACAATGATCATTTTCACTTTTACATTAGTAGGTACAATGTCAACAAATGTCATCTAAGCTGAGTTTGAAATTCTACGCAAAAACTTTCAATTAAATTGAATAAACAGAAAGTTAAGCACAGACAAAAAATGAGTAAACAAGACTGAATATGGTACAGAATAATATTTATCATTTGTTTGCAAACAAAGGTTATTTACGTACATACATATGTATGTATGTATGTATGTACAATGTACATATTGGATTATAGCAATTTGATTTTTAAAGTGTGCTGTCAACCTAGACAATGTGTTTGCATAGTTAGTTCCCTAAAAAATACTAGTTAGTTATCACACATTTTGTTTTTTGAGTTCAATTGAAATGTAAAATTTAAATAAATTGATGAATTGACAGTGTTTCAGAAAACTAAAAAATTATTTTAACATATAAATGAGAATCTTTATCTTCTTACTCCTCCTAGTTATGCGCATATGTAAGTGCCATTATAGCTTTCTAATAAAAAAAATTTCGTCGAAGTTCTGATAATAACGGATAACACCGACCTTATTCAGTGGGGTTAATAACAGTTTACGTATTATGTAAAGAAACGATGGGCAAAAAATGAAAAATGAGCCAATTGTAGCTGTTTGCAACAAACATATATCTTTTCTTAAGAAAAATTAAAAGCGACGAGAGGATATTTGGTCCACAAATTTGTGGCAAAGTGTGACATCGCGGTGTCAGCTTATATGTTACGTCACATTATAGAGAGATAGTAAATAATGAAGATATTCGATAGGTCATTACAATTACAATTAAAATTTGTGGCAAAATTGACTTTGATCATAGAAAATCATTTCGGATATCCGAAATCTCAAGAACCCGAAACCTTAGCAGTGACCCAAAATTACGGGATTAAATCTATGACTCACTTAATTTTACAAAAATCATTTTGTGAAAATTTCTATCAAAATTGAGTCATATTTGACTCGCAGTATGATTGAAAAATATGCCCTCATTTTTCGATCAAATATGACTCTGTTGACGGGAGAAAACGGTATCCAAGATATGAATCCACATGAAGAGTCTTTGTGACAGTTATTTTCAAACAGCTTTCGGTCATATTTGATTTCATTTTTGGCTGTTATATGATTGGTTTTTCTAGTAATTTTTCACTAATGTTTGTAGTCATTTTGACTAATATATAATTGCTTTTTCTAACAATTTTGTTCTTTATTTTGTAGTTGTTTTTGACTAATTATTCCTATCGTTTTTGGATTTTTTTTTTATTTGGCTACATTATTCATGGCGAACCTTAACGAACGTTATTAAATTCATTCGCATTTACGTTCCTTCACGTGTCCTTGCTGTTATTTTCATCATCATCTGTCCTATATGCAAATTTTACTTAATGCAAAACTATTTATATATTCACCCCTATCATGAATAAACATTTCTTCGGATTTTTTCTCCAATCCCCTGTTTTGCGATCGTGGAAGACTTTTGGGGAATGGGAACAAATGATCTGGAAAATGAGGTTATCGGCAATACTTTTTGGGGATTATTTTTTGACGTTTCACGGAAATTTCGTTCCCCAACTTTTTGGCGAGGAATTTAATGAGGAAAGAGTCAATGCTAGCAATATTTTGTGATTTTATTTGATAAAAAGATAAAAAAAAAAAATCCGAGATAGGGGTGATAGGGGTGATTATCTACTTTTTGTAAAGTTCTTGTGAACTACAAAACAGAACAAAATTCAAAATACATATTTTCAAGAATAAGTTCTTAAGTCACATTCGAATCATTTCCTGTGCAATCAGTTTTAGATCATTGGGTATATCGAAATGTGATTTTTGGAATTATTTTTTTATTTTTCTCTGCATATAATAACTTTTTGGTCATAAATAGTAGTCAAAAATAACTCGTATAAGCTCTTCCACAAGCCCAGAAATCCTAGTAATAAATTAGTGTTCAAATTATTATTCAGGGCTTGTGTGAAAAAAAAAAATATGGGGTTTTATAAAATTTAGATGAAGGTACTGCATTTTTCATGTTCACAGCTGTACATACAATATATTTTAGATGCAGCTTCTATTAGGAATTAAAACATTGTAAGCTTTTAATCGTTCAAAATGTTTGTGCTCTCAAATTGTAAATTTATGCGGAAAAAACGTAACTTTTTGATTTTGAAAAGTTGCACAAAATCCCGGGAACTTGGAATAAAATTCCCGAAATCATAGGATTTTTGAAAATGTGCAGAACTAAATGCATTACAAATACTCTTTCTCTCCTCTTGCCATCTTGATCTAAATTATTCCCTGACATTACTTCAAAAGGAAATATCATTTCAATTTTATTAAACATTAGAGACTCACCTTATAAATTTGAATTTCATCAAGTACAATATCTGATTCCTTGAGGACTCGATCGACTTCATCGTAAATTTCACGCTCTGTTTCAGTGGGTGCAGCATTTTCGAAATCCAAAAAAACATCATAGGATTTGGCAGTGCAACAATTTGAATCATCGCGTGCCAAAAGACTCAGTAGTTTGCCCATTTCTGTTGTTGTTTGTTTACAATTTTTTGTTTATTTTCTGAATTAATTTTTTCTTTTTTCTTTTTTAATTAATTATGGTATTTTATAGTATATTTATTTGTAAAAACTGCAAAAATTTTAAATAAAAAAAAATAAATGATCCTTAAATTTACACAACATATGGCAGCAGTCATTTTTGTATGATATGGCAACACGAATTTGAGGAGCAATGAACTTTTGACAATTGGAAGCAAATAACAAAGAGTGTGAGGAGTGCAAGGACATATAAGTAAATAATAAATCAACATAAGGAAAGCTAAGAAAAAAGTAGATGCGAAACAAAAACAAAATGAAGGACGAAAAATTCCACAGCAGTTCCAATGTCAATGAGTAGCAATTCTTAACAATTCGACAGTTGCGCGTGATTATTGCACTAAATTAAATCCAATGAAAAAAACATAAACAATTGAAAGAAAAACAAATTATTTAAATTATACTCTACTGCTTTGCTGGTGGTAATTTGTTTAAAAAAGATAAAACTATAAAAAGGGGAACGACGCAGCAGGGTGGAAAATACACAACAAACGATAAAATCATAGAATGCAAGAAAGCAAAGAACAGAGAGAATGCGTTTTCATTTCCAATCTACAGAAAGATATGCCAAGAAGCAACAACAAAACTATGAAGCTGGGTTTTTGTTCCTTTCTTTGCTTTCGATTTTGCTTCTTCTTTTCATACTGTTATCTTTCAACGATCACGGTTCACCGTTTGCTCATGTTGCGACGCACCGGTGTGAGGTGGATTTTATTGTATTTACTTTTTTTTATCAACTCAGGGAAACTTTGCAAATTCCAAGTACAAACCAATTTCAATTTATTTTTTTTTTATTTTCTATTCCTTATCAACTCCTTTTCTCTCGTATGCACACACACAAAACGCGCACAAAGATAATGAAATAAACGCAATTTAGATTTTTATTTTACATTTGCAACCGCCCGTTGAACATATAGTTATTTTTATCGGCAGAATAGCTAAAATTTTATTTTTAATATTTAGTGCTTGCTGTGTAAATTCACAATTCAACTTTTGTTTTTTCTTTTATCAGATTCTTTTACACTTTACTTCGAATAACAAAGAAATAATAAATGCGCTACGAATATTCAACACTCGTTACAGCAGCTGGAAATTGACTAAACGGACAATGAAGAATTTTCTTCTTCGTCGCTCGGTCGTTCCAATTATCGTACTTTTACGTTATTGTACGACGAAGCGATTTGTTGTTCGGAGACTGGAACACATATTGGGCTCGTTCAGTCAGCTTAGACGCTTTAAGAATTTGGAAGCGCTTCAAACGAGTTTGTACTGATCGAAATTTTTTGTAAATTGCACAATTGGCAAAAAATCACTGAAGCCCAATTTCCATGTGATCTTTCTTGAACTTATCGTATCAAATATCAGGGAGGACATCACATGCTATAAAGATAATGTATGCTATTCACTCTCGCATTCTCCAAGCGCATTAGGTTCTGTTCGCATGCTTTTTCTTTCTTACAAAAATTTTATTTGATATCCCTGATATGGGATCAAGAAATGGAAATTAGGCTTAACTTTGAAAGATAACTAATAAATAGAGTAGCAGTACTTCCAGACAATACGACCATAATAATAGATGAACCCCTTTAAAGGCGTTCGAGGGGTTTTTCAATTTTCAGTTTCAATTCAAAAGGCTGTGATTCATTTTCTCTGCTTGTTTTTTTACTAAAATTCCGATTACAATCGTTTGTAAATCGGATAGTCAGTAGACTTTTTACTCTTTTCGCTTATGAAAAGAATAAAGCCTAATTTCCATACTATCTTTCTTGATCCCATATCAGGAATATCAAATCAAATTTTTGTAAGAAAGAAAAAACATGCGAACAGAACCTAATGCGTTTCGAGAATGCGAGAGTGGCTATCTTTATAGCATGTGATGTCCTACCTGATATTTGATAAGATAAGTTCAAGAAAGATCACATGGAAATTAAGCCTTATGTATGTATGATACGTAGTTCCACGAAGGATATGCGGTCATGAGGGAATGGGCAGCATACGTCAGTTCATCGGAGTGGAATTTGTACAATAATATGGAGCAAAGGCCTCTAAAAAGTGAACTTGAATTCGACTTTTTTGCGAATGCCTTTTGTGCCACATATGATTTCGTTGTCATATGTAAATCTTACTGCATACCCCCAATTCCGCACATTCATCCTCCACTATAATAGTAGCTGTTGCTCAATATGAAAACATTTTGATATGATATTATGTAATACATTGATGAACTGTCAAATGGCCTCTCATTGCAGCCAACCGCAAACATTGGCCCCCACTGTAAGGATGAGAAAAAAGGCTTTAAGGGCTGCCATGTTGACAAAAAGGAATTACCGGCGTTCCCAAAATAAAAAAATATTCTTAAAATAGTGAAAAGTTTCATGATTGCTAAGGAAAAAGTCGATTAACTTTTATTTTTTTTCGTCAACAATATTAAAAAATATTTAACACCATCGGAAAAATTAAATTTTGACTGAAAGAAAAGCTTGATGACTGACCATTTTTTCGTTTGAAAAATTTTAAGTACATATAGCAAAAAACCTCCAATCAATGGCTTTTTCGTAATTTTTCAAGTTCTACAAGCCCTTTGGCTTTGACATAAAATTCCAGGGTGGTAATGCTATTGGATTCGCTGTTTGCTTGGTAACAATACAAATGAATTTCCCTAAATGCAGTTTTAAAGAATGGTTGTTTAAGAAAATGAAATGATATTCTATACTTGCACAGTGATGGCATTTTCGATACATTTGCATTTTTCACAACATTTGCGTTGGGAAAAATCATCGTCAGTACATTCTACAATTTTTTAGTAAAACCGGTTCATTTTGAGTACGTTTGGCTCATTTTCAGTACATTTTTGGTACACTTTCAGTACATTTGCACTGTTTCCAAAAACTACAATTTTGCTTTAGTAAATTTACTGAAATATTCGTACAAGCCTGCCGTAACTGTTTTTTTTAGTAAAAAAGTTATGAAAAAGTGTTGAAAAAGTACATTCGACATCTAAAAAGTGCATTTGAAGTCTCGATTGAGTACATTTTCACAAAACTCAAATACCATTATACACTGTACTTGCATAGTACGAAAATTAAAATAAGCAAAACGTTAATCAAATTGATCAAAATTTTGACCAACTCGATAGCAATTCCCCAATTTCAATTTCGTTCAGCTTTCGCTGTAATTCTTATAACTATGTGCGGGGAATTCTTCAAAAAAATTAAGATGGTGTAGTTTTAAGCCAACTTAAGTTCCTGCACGATTTTTTGCTACATGTAAGCACTTCTCTTAATGATTATGTATCCTTTTTTACGGAGTGAATAAAAAGCTTTGTGAACAATAAATTTATTGATATGTGCTCACACATCTCATGTGCTTTTTATGCTTTTAAATAAAATTTACGACTTCTGACTAGCAACATCGTGTGATTTCCAAAATATATCGAAAGTCGAAAGAGAGACAAATTATTGATATCTCGATCTGGCACCACCGTAATTGTTAAGACTATTCCACTCGCCGTGCAGCGAAAGTCACTTTGACATTTGAAATAATTCGCCCAATACGTCGTTCTCGTTCGCCGCAGCAGTTGCACACATTTTCCGCAAAAACTCTTTTGCTGAAAGCATTTCAATTAAAAAATTCAAAATAAACAATTTGTAGTTGAAAAAGTGTAGAAAACCTGAGTCCAATTTAAACTGCACGTAATGGCACAACAAATAGAAGTAAATTTAAATGAAACACAAAAGCAAATATTTGAGAAAATATCGAAAAATGAAACGGATGAATTTAAGCAGCTGATCGCGCAACTAAAAGGAGGTGTGAATTTTGTGGACGAAAATGGAATGACGCCGCTTCAGCACGCCTGTTGCAAGGGAAACAAAGAAGCTGTACAAATTCTAATGGATATGGTAAGCGCAACAGCAACAATAATAAATGGCGCCTTGCCCCCTTACGCATTTTTTTTGATTACAGGGTGCCGATGTAAACTATAGCCAACATGGTGCTAACTACACGCCACTACATTTTGCCGCGCTCTCTGGCAACACAGACATCTGCCGCATTCTTTTGGATGCGGGCATTAACCCGAGTGCAATTAATTCAGTTTCGCGTACCGCTTCCCAAATGGCCGCATTTGTTGGCAACCACGCATGCGTTGAAGCAATCAACAACTATGTGCCTCGCTCACAGCTCGAGTACTACACACAATTGCAGGGTCAACAAACGGAACCTTATTTGCCCGCTGCACTTTTGGACAGTTTCCACAAGTTTGTCATTGAGGTGAATTTGCATCCGGTACGGATTGCGCTTAATCTTCAGTCGCTGAATTTGTTGCGACAGTTACCACAGCTTAAGAAAGTGCTGGAGCTGATGTGTGATAAGGAGATGAAAAAGACTTATGATATAAATGAGTTAATGGCATTTAAATTTCATTATTTACGTTGGATAGTTTCGGAGTTGCTGCGCTGTGAAGAGCAATGTAAGGCACAGCGGAAGGAGAAGGTGGACGCAAGTGCAAGTGATCCAGGAAAACACGATTATGTCGAGTTGTTTGTCAAACGTGTGCTGAAGGAGAACAAGCTTGGCCAATTGGATTACGTGGAATTCACAATACGAGAATGTGTGCGCGAGTTTCCATTTCGAGAGTGCACCATCTTTCGCCAGGTGGTGTCACAGCTTGCAGCTAAAGATGCACCACCCGCATTGTTTGTATTACGTAATGCAATCAATGGACAAAGAGGTTTTGTGGTAAGCACATCAAATATTTTCATACAAAAATGTAATCGTTAGAGGACCTCATTTTTGAGTTGTAATTACATGTGAAAAGTGATAGGGAAAGTATACCCAAAAAATCAATACAAATTAGGACCTTAGTTTATTTTATACGAAGAATGCCTCTATCTACTTAAAACTCGGTCTAGTTCTTTCCAGTTGTGTAGCCCGCGAGCGCGGACGTTGTTGATCATCTGAAACGAAAACCCGGTCTGCCTTTTCTTCATGACCCTAGCGACTGTGGATTGAAAATATAGGTCCAAATATGCGTTAATTTGTTACTAAATAGCAAGTTCTTGGTTTTATTCTCGTTGATCACTTGTCCCATGAGGCTTAATAAATCACACTAGTTGAACTACATTACCATATTGCACAGTATACCGTGTACTTGGACGCAGGTCCTTATATGCTTCATTTAACAGGGATATGTCCCGAATGTACATATGATCTGAAATAAAGTTGATACTTCAGTTGTCAGTTCATTTCACTAACTTTGAGTAGGTTTCTATTCAAATAATCTTTAGGAAAAACTTAAAAAAGAAAAATCCAAAAACATGTATGTAAGTATAACAAAATTTTAGGCGAAAAAGAAATAAAACTTAAAAATAATACTTATACATATATTGCTAATTCATGACCATTTTATAACTTTTTTTTTATTATCTTTCCAACAGGACGAACTCTCATTCTGTAGCTCTTGTGGCAATGAAAAACCTGATAAGAAATGCTCTAAATGCAAAGCAGTACAATATTGCGATCGTGAGTGTCAACGTCTGCACTGGTTTATGCACAAGAAAACCTGTGCACGACCGACATCAAATTCAGCTGCCACAGCAGGCAATACAATTAACAAAGAGCCAATTGACACCAACGAGTTACGTGAAGAATTGGCAAAAATGACAGCAACTTAGACAGTCAATTTGGTTTGGGATCATAAAATTTTAAGGCACCTAAACTAGTTTTATACCTTTAACTAATGTCAAAAATGAATTCTACAAATTTTCATTTATTTTCAAAGTATTCGTGTGTACATTCTTGCATGTTGGCATGTTTTGTATCATAGACATTTTGACAAGAGGTTTTCCTTACTTTTCTTATATCCTCCGTTTATTTTTTGTTAGTAATTTTCACAATTGTTAGTTTCAAATTTTTCTTTCATTTTTACTACAGTATCAGATAATTAATAGTGTATTTAACTACTAACAAGAAATTTGAAATGCTAAATACAAACCAATTAAGAAACCAAACGAATAATTTATATTTAACAGCAGACAATATCAAGGACAAATCTACTCTCTCTCTTTGTACATAATTGTTATATTACAATGAGAGAGAGTAGTACATTTTTTTCTTCTCGCTATGGCAAGGCTTTGGTAGTTAATCAATGCAATGCTTGAAAAAATAGGAAATCTTTCAACGCTTATATTTCAGCTTTTGCTTAGCTGATATGGAAGCTGATAATTTTCGGGCACTCTGCTCGATGAGATCCCGTCAAGCAAGGCTTACCTTCGATGAAAAACTATACTAAGTGACAGTACGGCTGAAAAAATAGCGCTTTGCGTTTCATTACACACACCTAATTTCAAACGACACCCCCGCTAAAGAAGTTTCACTTCAAAAACCAAATGAATTTCAACGAATTGTTAATTGAAGATGTCCGCAAATATAAGTGTCTTAACGACCTTTGACTGAAGGACTACAGGAATGTGCAGAAAAAGCATCTACTTTGGGAAGAGATCAGAAAAGCTTTATATACAAGCTAGTCCGGGAGGTAGCGTTGCATTTTTCATAGTCATATGCTCCCGTTTAACTTTTTTGCAATAGATAGTTTGAGTATGTCTGATTGTGAGAGGCTGACACAATAAAAAAAACTCGCTCAATAACTCGGCATAAGTCGCAAAATATATTCCGACCAATACTGTAGAGGAGATGAAACCACATCGATTCGTATCTGAAAAATTTCCGTATGACAAGATTTGACCCACCTTTCATAGTTTTAAAATTACAAATGACTATTTCCAATTTGAGAAAAATACGGTTTTAAATTAAAATTACTCTTTCAAATCTGAAAACCGCTCAAAATTACTATTTTTGAACAAAATTGTATATATTGGAAACTTTAAAACGGTGACAGGTGGGTGCAATCTTGTCGTATGGAGACTTTTGGGATATGAAATCGATGTGCTTTTATCGCTTCTACAACATTGGTCTCAACATATTTTTCTACTTGTGGCTTACTTTCTGAGCTATTGAGCGAAATATTTTTTGTCGGCCTCTCAGAATCAGATCCAATATGATTCTGGTGACTGACGCTTATTTCCATTATCAACCATACTGAAACTATCAACTGTAAAAAAAAAAATTGACGGGAGGAAATGACTATGAAAAATGCAATGTTTTTTTTTTTAAATTCTTTTAACATAAAAATGTGAAAACACTTTCAGCGGACAGTTGCAAATAACGCTGCAAAATCCGTTCGCGGCGCATATAAGAATAGCAAACTTTCTAGCTAGCTATCTTCTGGCAGCTGCGCACCACCACCAGAAAAAAGAAATGGAAGTTTGCGGAAACATTACCTTTCTTGGACAATTATAGTATTCAAGATCAAAGTTTCACTTTACTACAACCAAAAATATTTCAATACAAGAATTGCTTTCTTGTAAACACAAAATGACAGCTGAATTTGCCGTCGTATGTCGCAATAAACTTTACTCGAACGGATTTTGCCCTTCAACGGTTTTTACGCTGGCGGTATTTCCGTCAACTGTATGTATTGTGGGTAGAACATAAAAGAACGCACGTATTTAGTCAGTATTCAAACCTTTTTGGTTTATATCTATTTCAACAACCCTAATTTATAGCGTATTTATAGCAAATTAAGTCAATCAGTCAGCAAGTTCATAATTTAATTAGGGGTCGTCCATAAATTACGTGAGTCGAAATGGGGGTCGGGGGAGGGGGTCCGGCAAAATCTCACCAAATCTCTTTAAGGGGGAGGGGGAGTCAACGAAAATATCATGTTGACTCTTTAATGCAGAGAGTATACATTATTATAGCAGATTACATCTAAAAATTATAAGTAAAGTCTTACGGAATGGAGGGGGGAGTCCCGCTAGAGCTCACCAAATCTCACCAAGGGGAGGGTGGGTCCGAATTTTCAAAAAAACACCACGTAATTTATGGACGTCCTCTTATGTAATTCGCAAACAGATCTCTCAGATTTAACACAACGCCTTATCCAAAGGTAAAATGCTCAATCTTTTGTTGTTCGCAAGCGCAACAGGTGTCTTGATTTGTTGTCACCACCATCGTATTTCCAATTAATTTTCAATTCATTCACTGATATTTCTAGTTGTGAATTTTAAATTTGATTTTATTTAATTATATTCGTTAACGAAGAAAACGGACAAAAATATTAATTTATGAAATTAGCATTTATTTGGTGTTATATCTCTTCGTTTTGTATTTCATTTTACTGATTGCTTTATATTGTAAATTGTTTATTTAACTTGCTGATATCTCCTGCTTATATTCGCATTCTCTAATTCTAAACGGTTTTATTTTAATTAAGAAAACATAAATTTTGCTTTTTAATGAAATAATTAAATTGTGAAACATCTACCTTTTGTTATTGTATATTTGTTTTTATATTTGTTGGTTGCTGTAGTGTCTGCTTTAGCTGGCGGCTTCTTTAAGCGCGTCAAAAGCGTAACCAGAAGTTGTTGATCAGCTGATAAAAATTATAATTAGCAAATGAAATGAATTCGCTTAGATGATATTAAATTTATGCTAATTATACAATCAGTTTTATTTTCGTATTATATGTATTAAATTTTAGAAATTCTACACCCTACCTATTTGGTTGGTGTTTATTGACACATTAAAAAGATGAAGTATCTGTTGGGATGAAATACATGAAGCCTTAAGGCACATATATTGAATGGTTTAAAATATCAAAAATAAAACTTATTTTTACCCATTTTCAGGAAAGTTATTTGGCAAGAAAAGTACCTTGATATCGAAAACTTTATTTAGCGTGTCTGAAGTTTCGTAAGGTCGCATCAAGCCTTTTTTTTTGTTTATCTTGGCATAATTTACTGTATTGTTTTGGTAAAACTTAATGAATCTTGTGGTTTTTAACACTTTGCAGTCAATTTAAGTTGAAAGCTTGATAGTGAAGAGCAAAAACAAATTAAGGAATGTTGCTACAAGCAAGTTATGTCTGTCAATAGACTTTAATTTATTTTCTGAACATAATTTAGACCAGGCCTGTTCATTTCAAATCTTTACACGCGCCACTCTGCAGCCTTAAATTTGATTACAGTATTTTTTTTACACATGACCAATCGTATGTGAGATAAAGGGCAGATAGTGATCAAATGCCGATAGTTCAAAGCATGGCTCTGTTAATTTCAGATTTGATTGAAAATAAAATGCCATAGAAATTGATATTTTTTCGAAATTTTATTATTATCTTACAAACTATTCCAAAAATCAATTGAACCATGAAATTTTTTAAAATTTTATTTTGAAGTTTCGAACCTCACTACTCTGCCCTCAGCAGCGAAAAGGTAGGTATCTCAAAAAAATTCATATTCGTGATTCTTATGGCATTAAGAAATTACGCGTCTAATGAACTACCCCAAGTGCCGGTATCTTAGTTTAAACATACAAAAAATCTCCTAAGATAATTTTCTCGATCTCAATTTTATAGGTATTTTAGCATATTGACATAAACAAAACATCAATTGTATGGAAACGCATTTTTTTGATAATAAGCAGTTTTCAATAAGTAGATTTGTTTTATAGCAAATTGTTTTTATAGTAAGTGTGAGGTTTTCTGAAGACTTAAAATGATCATTGAGGTTGAAATAAGTAATTATTCCTGTATACAGAGCTCGAGTTCTTAAAAAGCAAAGTCGATAATTAATTAATTAAATTTCGTTACAATTGGTGTTAGAAGTGGGATTGCCATAAATCGCAATTAAATATCAAAGAAATTTGAAAAATTTAAAGTAACCAACGAAAAAAGAAGTTGGGTCGACTCAACCTTCAAATTGAAGGCTCAAAGGCTGAACTGCAGAAACCAGAAACGAGATTCTCAGAATTTGTAAATTTTAATCTGGCAGAGTACGAGTTTGAATCTAAGTCTGCAGATCTGTCAATAAAAGTAGAAGTAGCCCGTATTTTTCAGTTCTACGTGGCATAATTGGATTAATTTTATTGGGAAATTATTACCGAAAATTATTCTTGTTTGTTGGCAAGAGGGAAAAAACGAAAGGGTCGAGTTACAGAATTTGTCGTTTGTCGCAAACGCAAAACGAAAATCAAAAAGAGAGTAGACAAGAATTTCTTTCACAGAATTTCCTAGTGAAAACGTTGACTAATGAAAGTATACGATAAATAACATTTCTTCGCCCCATACTTAACTCTTTTGCGGTGCGGCCCTGAATATAGTAACACGATACTAAGAAACTTCGAATGCCCTTATTGACAATAGAAAAACTTGTCGCAGGGGCCATCCATTAATTAGGTGAGTCGAAATGGGGGAGAGAAGGACCAATCTCACTAAATCTTACCAAGGGGAAGGAGGGGAGGGGGGGGGGGGGGGCGGGGGTCAATGAAAATCTTACATCACTTTTTTAATGCAAAGAGTATACGTTATTATAGCAGATTACATTTAAAGATTATAAGGCAAATCTCACGGAAGGGAGGGGGGTGGCGGATTTCCGTCAGAGCTCACCAAAGGAAGGGGGGTCCGAATTTTCAATTACCTTACCTCCATTCCCCATTAAACAAATTTTTGAAACTTTTAAATATCCTAGAAATTGGATAGTCCATCAAATTCAGATTTGTATAAGCGAAGTTCGAAAATCGACTTAAGTAAAATACTTTTACATCTCATATCTCATAAGTGTCGCCGCACTAAGTCTTAACCATTATATGAGCAATAAAATTCCAATTCTATCCAGAATGCATTTTTTTTCTGAAAGCTAAAATTTTATTAATGGAAATCACTTTATTCAAATGATCGTTTTTGCCAAGCAAAAATTTTACCACAAATTCCAAATGAAATTGAAAAAAAAAATTAATTTTTTTTTTTGTCAACTTAAAACAAACGCAGTAAATTAATGTGGTCCATTACGCGGTACGGGGACACTTGTGCCACACGGTATTCATTCTCGACATGCTTTGCATTAGTCAACCCAAAGAGCGAGACGGGCAGCAGCCGTGTCAACACCAACAACAACGCGACACATTAAACAAAAGAAATGTGAAAAAAAAGCCAACCTACCAACAAAAAGCGGAATTCTTTCAAGTTCCAAACAAAGTCCAGTAGTTAAAACAATTTTGTCGATAAGACATCCATTATGAGCAACATTTTGACGGCTTCGAAAACTTTGGTATTTGCCGCCAACCGTTCGGTGTTTGGTAATCGGTGAGCAGTGAGCGGTGATGGCGTCACTGATGGAGGCTTTCGAGAGACATATTTGTCGCATTTGATGTGATAATAAAAATGTTGAAATGGTTTTTACTTAAACAGAAGACAGCGATACGAAAAGAAATAAAACACCAACAAGTGATAACTGGAAAATCAATTGAGAATGACGATCTTGTGAAGTGGAGTAAAACATTCTACCTACCAATTGTTAATTGTCTTGATCGAGTTGAACTTCCTCTGGTGTCTGTGTATGCGCGCTTCTGTGAGTGAGTATGCGTTTCTCTATGGGCACTTTTTTGAGCATCCGCCAATGTGTACCGGTGTGCCCGGATAATTAAATTGATAAGCGAAACCTTGTGATGTGTTGACGCTATAGTGCTGCGGTGCTGCTGTGTGCGGCCAAAAATGGTAGCCCAAGTTGAAATCACTGGCGCCACATTTTGATGGGTCAGTTAATAATTTTAATTAACTTTTAGTAAAACTTAATTTTTGGTGTTTATTGTGGGTTGGGTCTGCTGTTGACTTTGTGTTTTTTTTTTTTTGGTTTTAATTCCAATGAAAAGAAACTTACTAACGATAAATGGTACAAGTCAAAAACAAAATTCTTTTTAGCTCTTTGCAGCACTAATATATGTATGCCCGTGTACTGGAATACAATTCAAAACTTTAAAAGTTTAGTGTTCAAATGGACAACTTAAATAAAAGAAAAAGCAACATCTCTCTTCTTTTTTGGAAAGTTTTAGAATAATGTCCTGATCGAGGATCAGTAAAGTTACGGTAAAGAAAATGCTCCGACAAACCGTGCTAATAAACTTATCATTGAAAAATTTTAAGAAGCTGGTTCAGTTCAAGATTAGAGAAGCAGAATTTATCATCTTGTAGTTGTCGTTCATGTGAAAATATTCCAGCTGTAAGCACAAGTAAGACAAGGACATCAATTCGTCGTCGTTCACAGCAATTGAACCTCAAACCACAAAGATTTTCATGTCAATTGGAAGATATTGATGTGCAGAATATGTGATTTCAACAGAACGGTGCAACATGCCACACAGCAACAGAATCAATCGATCTTTTGAAAGAGAAGTTTAATAATCGAATAATTTCTCGAAAAACAGATGTGAATTGGTCACCAAGATCATGCGACTTAACACCATTGGATTTCTACTTATGGGGTTTCTTGAAGAGTAAGGCTTATGCTGATAATCATCCTCAAACTGTTTAACTCCTGAAAGACAACATTATCGAGCACATATCACTAATTAAACCATCATTATGTGAAATTATTTTTATTAAAAATTTGGTAAAAAGAGGAGGTCACTTGAACGACATTTTTTTTCATTGTTAACCGTAGCCAATTCACTTTAATTTCCAGTAAAAATAAATAAGGATTCCACACAATTTGTTTATTTTCCTTAAAATTTAAAAAGATACCTCAAATTTGAATACCTTCTACATAAAAGTTAGTAAAGAATACGATTTTCAAGCTAAAAAAATAAAAGGAGGTCCGAGCGCGTCCACTTTATTTTTATTTCTTGAGATTTGTGAACATTTTATGAAACGAAATATCCCAAAAATGGGGAATAGAATAAAAAAATGTTTGCTTAGAAATGCTTTAATATTATACAAAATAAATATCTATAAACAATAATATTATTATTAATACAGCGATTGATATTGTCGACTAACCCGAAAGAAACCACGTCAAACACTGCTAATATTTCAAATTCCTAGATATTATTTAACGATCATATATTTTATTATGGACATGGAACTATGCTTAAGGCTACCAAATAAAAAAAAATGAATTTCGAATAACTTTAATTGTATTGTTTTCGAAATAACTAATAAATTGTCAATAACAATATTTGAGAAGAATTGATAACCGAAGAAATATGCATGAAGTTAGGCGAAATCGGAGTTTTTAACTCAAGTAATAATGCGTCTTTAAGACAATGGTTTTCAGCGAACCCAACATAGCCAAAATGATATGATAAAGGGTGAATTATATCCAAAAATGTGAAAACTTTCAGCACTATTGTACTTGCATGTGTAACTCAAAAGCCAAGATTATAAAAATGAACCAACAAGTATAAATAAGATCCCTTAATTCCTTTCAAAATGAGTTCTTTTGAATAAGTCTAAAAATTATCTTTAAAGATACAACTTTTTTCTTACATTAATGAGTTTTTCCTTGAACTGATTAAATGGGTCCAGAATGACCGATTTAATTTTTTTCCAATCCAAAGAAGTATATTTAAATATACAATGTATATTACACATATATCCAGGGTAATCAAGAAGTACAGAAGGAAAGCGCAGCCTCTTTAAAAAAAGAAATTATTTAAACTTTTGTTTTTGTGAACCTTGATGACCTTTGTTTTTTGTATGGTCAAAAATATTAAAAACTTAGTTCCTTAAATGGTACGATGCACAGTTTTTTGTGGCAAATGCTTCCTGACCTTTTTTTGCTTATTGCACCAAATTTCCGGCTTTTTCAGAAATTTTTGAATTCCTAACAGGACTCTGGCATTAACATGGGAATTCTGGGCCAGACAGGGTCTACAGTTTTCACTTGGTAACCCTGAGTACATCGTTAAGCAATTTTCATTTGGAAAAAATATTTTTATTTCTTCACATTTAGCAATCCTTTACAATAATTGTATCAATTACAGTGTGAGGTGAGATGCTTAAATTCAGAAGAGAGTTCCCTTAAAGGGATGAAAACAGGTAAGGGATATTTTCCGCCTTTTCATTCCCTTCGGATAAAAGACATAAATTCGAATGCTTTTCAAAAACAGAAGAGATAAGCTTCAAAACTGTTTTCCTCTAATAACTAGAAAACTATAAAAGATATCGCACAACTTTCAGCATTTTTGAAATCAAATTAATGGAAATTGATACCCATTTTGAAGAAAATGTTTTAACCACATCCCACCTTTGTATGGAAGGTAGGCGTGTCTGTGAGCCAATTTTTTTCATATTCAAATTTATTTGTTATTTTAGCCTTAGAAACATGTGCACCGAATTTCAAAAGTCTAGCGCTATTATTACTATTTACGGCCGCCGTTCCATACAAACCCATCCACTGTGGAACGTAACTACTGAACATAGGTACCACATTTTGTTTTGAAATTTTCATGTTAAAATTCTATTCCGTGCCGACGGTGGGCAGATCTGTATTGCGAACGACAGTGAACAAACAAATTCCCAGTGGTAAGTTTTTATCACCGACAATGAGTCATTACGTGAACAAGGACATTATTTTATTTAATTTTTATCCAGTCACCTTCAATGCGAGATATTAAAAGTTTTTTTCTTTTTTAGAGCAATTTATTAATTATTTTTTTAATATTAAAATTAATTCACAAAGATAAACTTAAAATTATTTAACAAATAAATTCACTTAAAATAAAATCTCAAATACACTATGGTATGGTATATCATATTTTCCGATAATGTTGAAGATCAAACTGGTATGTACAGCATTTTTAAGATTTCATGATAAGTAGATAAAGCAGTAGAGACAACAAAAAATATTGACATTGTTAATACCAGAGGTAAACAAGAGCGAGCTCTCCTGGTATGCGGACATAATTAATACGCCAAAATAGCTGAAATGCTGAAGTTATTGCGCTTGGTTGATGCACGTTGAGCAGCGGATGATTCAGCAGCGTTGCTAGTTGGAATTGCAACAGGTGTTTCTGATACAAAATCTGGCGTGAGAGTGGATGTCTCTGAATGAACGGGTGCCGACAGTCTTGCTGTCGAATACAGTGGATCCAAAAGCATGGGATGCAGTGCAGATGTTGGAGTTTGCTGTATAAAGTAGGGTGACATAAAGTCTAACGGTATTGCTGCATGCATATGGTGCATTGAAGTTTGTTGCTGTTGTAGCCCTTGTGATGGTAGCCAAGTGAATGGATGATAGCTATTCACATCATCAAAACGCAATGGTGAACCACGATCATTACTTGAAGAACAAAAACTGGACTCATCATCGAAAGAACCATTTGAACGAAAACGTTTTATTTGTGGTGGTATTGCATCAAAGCTGCTAACACTGGAGCGATCATCTTCAGTAACGGAGCAAGCTGTTTGTGGTTTAACAGTGGTGTTAGTTCCTGATATAACAATGCTCTCATCGGAATGTGGCTCATCTTCAGATATACTCGTCGAAGTCAGCTTACGTTTGCAACGTGATTGTCCCGTTTCACGGAAGCCCTTAGCAAATGGATTGTTATCGATCTTTAGTTTGGTAATGCGATCATTCTAAAAATGGAATAGAAAAAAGGAAATAGCAATTAGTTGATGTTTTTTGTAAACATTCGATAACTAGTCAGTAGTCAAGTGGTGGTAGTCTAACATTGTTGTTGTCGAAATATGAGCTGTTTTGTTGTCTCTTTGTAACGACTGTTTCTGTCACAGTTGACAGTAATAATAAGGATTCACAATTAGTACGGGACTGGCGTCAGTCGGCGCTAATGTAGCATACAATAGATATGTGATGTCGCGACACGACTTGCTCAAGTGGAAAAACGCAGCAAGAGGTCAACATGACATGTAGCTGACAAGGATCAGCTAGTAAAGTAAACATTCTGGCAGAAATTAACGCAAAGGCGTGAGCAACACATTAAAGTTTTATGAAATTTTTAAAAGAACGAAGCTGTGACATTGGAATGTTAATGTTAATAGACAGGGAGATGGTATAAGGAAAGACCTCGCTGAATTAAATGTGAATGCGTCGTTGCAAGATCTTGTAATTTGCACCCAGCAGTGACATTTTATAATGTGAAAATTTTAAATTAAATTTCATATATGTACATATGCAATATTAAAACTATAAAGCTGTTACGCAGATTGAGAATTAGGATTGTCAACAACTTTTTGACCCTCAAAATTAGTACGTTTCTAAGCTTTTGACTATTTTACGAGTACGAGTACGAGTACCACGAAAAATTGGTGCTGTAGAGACAAATAACTGATAGCTATCAAAATTGAAACATGTATACTTCACTTTTAGCAAAAATTTCAATGAGATTGTGTCACCTTATCGTTACGACTTATTTACCAGCCATATGTATCTTGTTTGAAAGCTCTTCTTTAGAGATTCATATTTTACCAAAAAACGAAAAACATTAGATGAAAATGTTTTAGTTTAGATTTTAAAACGTAAAATATCTAATACATAGTAATAAACACTGCAGCGCAGAATTATGCGGTTTATTATGCGGCTACTTTGCCGCCGGGTGAATAATACACGCTTCTGATCGAAATGTGAGATTCACTTGACGACGGCTTTGCAGGGGTTAGGCAAGAGGATCGCGGTGCTTTTTGAGAACTGCAACTGAAAAATCGAGTGATAGAAGAGATTTTTCAACAGAATTAAGTATATGTTAGTTATTTGTTATTTTACCGGAATGTATGTATGTTTAAATATTAAGAAAGAATTACTCTAACTGCATTTTATCGAATATTCACTGCTTCATTTTTCCCCGAGGAATAACTTCTACTGTAAGGGGAATATTGTATTAAGCTATTTTCCACCAAGTAAGTAATAAAGCATAGATGGGCAAAATTTTGGAAGCAGCGCCGCTTACAACAAAAGTAACAAAAACTGTCATGACAGCAAGAGAAAAAACGCCTTCATTACTTTGATCTCGATATAAAAAAATTCAGTAATAAATCAAAAGCCAATTCCAAGAATCAAGCAAAAACAACATAAGTGTAAAAATAAAAGCACAGCGATCACTGAGCCACAAAGTGCTCCTATTTCGTTTTTTGCCCATCTCGCTAGATTAAAGCACAAGAACTTCCAAGCGTATTGGCCGCCAAAATGCTTCCTTACTTTAGGCAAGACTACATACATATGTATGTACAATGCTGAGCCAAGCCTAAAAGAACTTGGGACGATACGCTAATTCTATGTTGTGCAGTCAAGAATAGTCTAATATTGACAAGCCCAGAATTGGTCAAACCCCTTTAACTAAATATTAGCAATATCGATTAGCAAAATGAATATACCCAAAATCAGTGCATCGATAGCGATATTTTTCAACATTTTTCATTCTTCTCTGATATGTTGTTGTTATTTGTTTTAGCAGTAAATACCCAGTTTGTTGACCAAGCAAGCAGTATTTAGCAACAATTCACTTAAACATAGTGAGAGTTATAAGGTTTCTTAATAGGAAAAAGGAAAATTGATAAATCGTGTGAAAGCTAGTATAATTTCATAAAAAATAATTCATATAAAATGGTTAAAACTTCATTTTGGCTTGGGAAAAACTTTACCTATTTAGTCCTATTCCCAGCTATTTCAGAAATTCTTGAATTCCTACCAGGCCCCCAGCATTGAAATGAAATTCCGGGCTTATCACGGTTAGTCCCAGTTACTTAGTAACGCTGGTTAACCCACTAATTGCTCTTTGTTAGCCTTTGTTAAATGAAATAGTCTGTTCCTACATGGGAATACACAGCTCAACAAGGTTTTTCTTTTACGTGATATACTTATATATCTTGTTAGAAAGGTACTTTTTAATATTTAATTCCCTTCTATGAAAAACATATCGTATACCTTTTTTTGTGGGCCATAAAAATCTTAATGGGTCTATTTATATAAACTTTTCTATTTATATGAGATCTTCATTTCAAAAGTGATCTAAAGCCTTCTTCGTTGAGAAGAAAGAATTAAGTAACTTGAGATTCTTTTCTTCCAACGAAGAGGGACTTATAAGACCACTTGCGAAATTTCGTATATTAATTTAAACTAAGAATTGTCCTAAGTGAAATATTTTTTCCATTTCTGGACAATTCTAATATAATCGACCGGCTACAGCAATTACTTACAAAAATAATAACATTTTAGTTCGACAGCTCATATTGGGCCTCGGTCAGATTTTTCCCCTACAAAGCTAATAATATGCAGGAACGTTAAGACTGTTGAAAAGGGGTTCTTAATGGCAAATTATACTGGCCTTTTAATATTAGATTTATATTAAGCTATTTAGATTAGTCAGTTTAGAAATTCGAGTACAGTCCGTGTCCAGAGTATCTAATAATCTTGAAAGACAGCTCGTTAGTATATCCTCATACTTACTTGATAAGCGGTTACTGCAACAAACTCTGTCTCGGGAAAGACAAACGCCTGCTGTGGTGCCCATGGTATTTGCGCAAAATCAGATGTACGTATGATATGAATGCGTGGTTGATATTTATGCATGCTGGCCAAGACAACCTACATATAATTAAGAGAATATACTTAATTAATAACTGTTAACTTCATAAGATTGTAATAAAGTCGCCAATTTGAATAATTAAATAACACACTTACATGTCCACTATTATCCAATGTATTGTTGGTCAATTTAACTTTATTAAACAAGATCGGTTGGGACTGCCAATGAGCGCCTGTTGCTGGACTATCTGGATGTAAGAACATGCGTTGTGGACTTTGTGGTTCAGCACCACCAGCTGGTACCCATTGAGAGCCCGAAAACTTATAGCGACAATCACCAATTGGTACCATTTCAAGAAGCACACAATAATTGGATTCCTCCTCAAGACCTGAAAGCGAAAGTCGCTGAGATGGAAACATGCGTCTGTAAAGAAATAAAGCAACAAAGATAAATCGAGATGACATTTGCAGAAATATCGTAAGAAAATTAAATAAATCACGTGATCATGACGCATAGAAAAATCAAATAAATAGTAAGGCGTTACATTTTGTCTTGATTTGTGGTTTTGTCTTTCCAGCTAACCGCTAACAAGTGTGTAATTATTAACTCGCATACCCTAACTAACCCGAATTGATAGCACAGCAGGAGTGCATCATTTTGGCGCCGTGAAATCGTTTAAATTGGTGCAGCGTTATGCTGCTACTGCTGCTCAAATTGATTGGCAGCAGAGAAAAAACAAAAAAAAAAAAAATCAAGGGCATCTTGTAAGATCAGATTGTTTCCAAAACAAATATCAAATGATTAATGATATGAACATCAAAAATAATCATTTCCATCTATGAAACGCTCAGTTTTATCATACGATCTTGTTGTTGTTGTTGCTGTTGTTTTTGGTCAACTCCGTTCCCATGTTCACAAGATCACCACGCGAGCTATTTGGGAAGTGGCGCCCAAAAATGCATTAGAAATTCAAATGAAATGAAACGCACACACTTCTTGGAAAGCAACTTCGTAGCCATGACTGCATGTTGTCATGCAGCTCCTCCATCCAGTCAATAATGGGGGACTTCTCTGCGGGTGCGTTGGCATAACTGCAGTTAAATTAATAATTTTATCCATTTGAATGAATTTGTAATGAGCAGCTAATGAGTTGACGTAGTTTTCGTATCGACAACATAGCTGGCAATTATGTAGATTTGTTTGAACTACCTACTACTCGTAGCGCTGGAGTCTACCTTGAAATCGTCCATCGCACATGTGCGTGTGTATCGCATCATCATAATTGGAAGATATCGATCTGGCTATCGACTAGCGGCTATTGTTCGAAAGTGTGAAATCACAGGTAGACTACAGCTCGTTACACACATTCATTTTTGTCATTATAACCTTGTGTGCTTAGCATGATGGGAAAAATATTGTCAACACTTGATTTCTTGGTTCTGGTTATGCGCTCGATCTTTGTCTTTCATCTGTCCTCCGCCCGTCTGTCCGTAGTGGTGTCGTGCCGTTGCTTTATGGGATTTTTATGATCATGCTGGCGCCACCGAAATCCATACAATCTGCACTTGAGCACTTGACAGTTCGAGCGATGACTAAAGTGCGCTTAGGCATGAGCATGAGCTGGTGGTGCTGCTGGCGCATTTCGTTTAAAGATCACAAATTATATATTTTTCTTTTATTATATTGTACATGATTGGTAACAGCATCCTGCTGTGTCTTAGGCCATAAATATCGATGACGACAATGCCGCTTTTGTGTTTTAGAGGAATTAAATCGAATTATTGCGTCGTTGTCGTTCGTGGATATGGTTTCATTTTGAAGTTCGCTAAACTTTTGCTTAATATCTTAACCTGTTGTTGCTTGCATACAACCTACAACTATCAGAATGAAAGATGAACTTTTGCCATATTTTTGAGCACATGTTACCGCTGCGTACGTTTCACGTATTTCTTTGTTTAAAATTTTGTTCAAAAAGAGTAACCGTCTCAAGTGATCGACAGCGGAGATCGACCCTTTTTTTTTGTGTCTTGATGAGTTGTTTGTAAATATTTGTTAAGATTTTTTTAAATGCAGATTGGCGCCACATTGAGTGAGTCTTGGGATGTGAAAACAGTAGAAGCTCGTTGAACGGGCATCTTTGTGAGCTTCTTTAATTTCTGACAATAAAGTCATAGCAAAACCATAAGCATCTTTGAAGTTGGGATATGTCAATTGCTTTTTGAAATGGGCATTTTGCAATAATATCAATAGAAGTTTGGTACAGTTCGATGAGAACTATTTTGTGGAAATCGGCTTGCATAAAAGTTTATATGGACACTAGGTTTAAGGCCTCTTGCATGGAATGGCGAAAAAAATTGTTTTTCAAATACGAATTGTCAGTTCAAAACGATGGAAATATTCAATACTCCAAATGGAAATGCTATGCCGATAAGTCTACCTGCTTCGGCAGTATGTACAGCAGACTTAGGGTGCAAAATGTATGCTTAATTGTATAAGATTAAAACGTAATATAAACTGAAACAAAAATCAGTAATTCCATAAGTCTTAAGTCCAAATCAAAATTGCTTCGATATATATCATATCATATCTTATTGGTACACGAAAAACTTGATTACTCAACGTAATCGTAGAGCAGGAATAAGCGGCAAACGGATAAAAGCGACTCAACATCGAGCTATTTGAAATAAAGATGGAATTACTCAGGCGAACTAACAATCAAATGACCTAAATCGCGACGGCAAGCTATTAGTGAAAGATTAATGTGGGCTCATTCCCAAAGAACATAACAAATAAATATTTACGGAACGTCAATACTAAACTGAGAAGTGACAGTAGTAACCTAAATCAAGTCCAGATCTGAAAACGTCGAGCTTCTAACTGTTCACAGATGAAGATTGTTGCAGCCGAACCAAATACTCAAAAATTGATTGGTTTCGAACACTGGCAAGAAAACCAGATAGATAATAGATCCTTTCGAAGAATATCTTTCTTGGCGAGCGTATCAAGAGTAGTGCTGACATTATCCTCGTTTATCTTGTGGCTTCTATTCGGCTTTACATCATTTATATACAACAGACCCACGGAGCAACCAAATACTTAACTCTACATATAATAAAAGATAGACTGTCTTCGGCAAAACTTCGTGGACAAAGTAAACAAACTCCTTCAGAGCACTATTGAATCGAATGGCAAAACATCAAGACTTAATTCTTAGCAGCGAGTGAGAATTTCATTGGCTTTATATCATTGGTAAGTGATACAACTTTGGAAATTGCGGAAAAAGGGAAAAACAAAACGCGCAAGAGACTATGCGCAAAAAAGAGATCCCATAGTTTATAACATTTCCTAAAAATAACAAAGCAGCGGGCTTAAACCACATAGTTAACGAAATGTTGAGTGTCTTCCTGGAGTTCTTTGCTGCATTTAATACACTGCCCTTATTCAAATTTGGAAATAGAAACCTAGGAACGCTAGTGATAGTTCCAAAAAAGTAGTTTATCGCTATTTCATTACAACAGGGATATCTAATGCTTACAATTCCATTCAGGGTCCTGATAAAAATGTTCGCTACCAGTGAAAAACTAGAACCACTAAGCACATCAAATAAACGTTTTTTGCTTATCGTATCAAATTAACAAGATATTATGGTAACTCTTTCAAAGAAACTTAACCAGAATACTTTTTAGAAGTGTGTCCTCAACAGGTACTGCTATTGTACGTTGAATTTATTGGGTTCATTGTCGCACTGTATATATGAGAAATTCAATATTTCAATCAATTCATCACCTTTGTATTGCAATTCAATGAATTTCTGGGTTTTTTGACGATGATTTTGAATCAAAACTGTTCTGGTATGTCCGTATTTTAGTACATCTGCTTTTAACAGGTCAATAACGCTTTTGAAATACATTATTTGATGTGAGATAACATCTTACGGAATTTTGTTTTGGCATAAGACCTTTCTAATCGAAAGCTTTCTATCCCAAAGCGTTGAACAAAGGTGATTTTTTGGTTCATATAAACAAAGTACATCTGTTTGATGGACGACATCTCAAAAAATAAAAACCCAAGGAAAGGTTTCAAAGAAACATTTGAAGCCAAAAACTGTCAACTAATAACCTATTACAACCCCTACCTCCCAATTTGATAAAAGAGAAAGATTTTAAGACCAGACATTACCTACTATATTCAATCAGAATAGCTATAAACTGTCAATCTTAAACGATTTTGCAATTGTCAATCGACTCAGAAAATTCATTTGGAGAAAAGTTCAGTCTCATTTTTCTCCGTCCTATGATATACATTTTTGGCTAAAGTTTGAGCAAAGGCTATAAATAGCAGAAAGAAGTCCACGCATGTATATTCTATTGGAAAAATAATATTATCTCTAAAACAAGTTTCCCGCTTTGTGTCTCAAGCGGAAATTTTCCAGTTCGAACATATTAAACGTCTTCATGTATTTATAGCGATTGGCTTGAGCGGATCTAATCTTTCCGTCGATCAACAGTTTTCAGATAGGTACGGTGTTCTTACAGATTGATAGTTTTTGTATAGGTATTTTTTATTCACTGCTAATTAATATTTAAATTTGCAATATCGGACCGTACCACCACCAAAAATTACCAAATTTTATCTTGATCATTATAATAGTCTCCGGCACGTACGTAAGCATATGGAGCACACTGGTTTTATTGAAACTTTGCAATTAAGCCTTACCGGTCGTGAACGACTCCACGAAAATGTTGAAATCAGTTTTCAAACTAATAAATACCCAAGTTTAGCCTCATGTAGCACAAACATTTTTTTAAAAATATCCCTAATAATCAGTAAATTTCATAGAGTAGTCATCTCAACACTTGTTCACAGCTTTGAAGCCTGAAATTGAAAATCTGCTTTTTTATAAATATGTTTTTTCAACGTGGGGTCGTGAAAGACCCCAATGTGTCGAATTGTTAAAAAATTGAAGTGGTGCCGCTAAGGGTTAACTGAATAATTACAAATCAAAAGATTTTGGAACTACTTTTCATAACATGGGTTGAGCAGTTTTTAATAAAAATACCTTATTCTTTCATTTGATTTGAACCGGTGGTCATTTTCAAGCTCAAACCAGTACCTTCCCAAAAAGTCGTTCGGATATCATTTCGAATATTTATATGTCCAGAAAATCATATAAAACGTTTATATCCATGATCAAAATATCATTTGAATGTGAATTTACGGAACTAATAACCATTTTTTATTTTCTTGATTATAGAATTTCCCATTTGATGTCATATACCATTCAAAGTTTTGAATGATGTATTAAGGTTATTGGAAAAGTTTTTAATAAAAGAAGTTGTTGAATGAAAATGTTAAATTATTTTAACTTTAAAATATTAAAACCACTTTTATAAACTTAAAAAAAAAACCGGATACATATAATAAGATATATCTTTTTTATATCGGCATAAAAAGAATACATAAATTACTTAAAAAACTTCGAGAATAATTCAAAATCTTCGCTGTCGCAACATAACCAAAATATACAAGTAGTTAGTCGACTTACCTGCCGCTTTTGGTGATAATCATTTCGGTACCGATTTTATGAAATTGCTGCCACAAGTCATTATTTTCCAATTTGGCCTCAACACCCGGTAGGGTAGGGCGTGGCGGTATTATCACGTGATGTGGCATATGCATTGGCATCATTGCTGCAAATGGATCTGTAAATGACAAAGTGGCTAATTAAGTTTTTTTTTTTTTTCAAATTAAGGTAAAACAAGTTCAGATTGAACCAAACTGCAGCCGTCGGTTTTTGGGCTACTCAACTAAAATGCATTGGGTACATACCTGGTATGCGTTGCATAATTTGTTGGCGATAAATTTCTTGCGCAATATGCTGCTGCATGCGCAAGTCAACTAATTCTTGCATGCTCAACATTTTGGTAGAATTAAAAAAGGAATTATTGTTTTTTATTTTAACAAATTTCTAAGCACTTGTCTGTCTTAAGACGACAGCTGTATTCACACTTGATATTTTTTTTCTGTTCTCTGGTAATGTTGTAATTTATTACATCACAAACTTTTGATTTTTTTTTCTCACTTTGCCTTAGTAAACTGTTTCATATGATCACTGAATTTTTTTTTCTATTTCCGTATTACGTTCCTTTACGTTCAACGTTCGTTTTTCAACTGAAGTTCATAACGCAACGATCTTGCTGAAGTTGCCATTAGTCAAAGCCGGTTTTAGAGTTGCAGGCTTTTTGTTTTTGTTTCAAGCGTAGAATTTCGGAACCTGTTTTCTCGTTACCTGTCATATCTTATGTCTCTTTCTTTTTAGTTTTTCTTTTTTGTTTTGCGTGAGTCTGCTTGTTGCTCTCACTTAATTGGGTGTTTTGTCTTGATTTGGATTTTTCATTCTCCATTTTGAAAATTGTTTTGGGGTGCTGATCTTGACGCTTAGCTCTATTGATTTTCAACACCAATTGTTATTATGGGTTGGTTGCTCACTCTCTTTCATAGGCAATTTGGCTCCTCCTCTCTGTTGGAATCTTTTTTGAGGTTCTATCTTCTTTTTGGAGTTGTTGTTGTTGGATCATGGAGAAAACGTTTTTGTTGTGTTTTTTTTTTTCATTTTCGCCGTTGGTTGTGTAAATAATTCAGAAGTGAGATTTTCCACAGTACCATTAGTGCTGCGTAATAAATGGTCGGTTGTTGTTACTGTTGGCTATGTTGCGACCGAAACTTTGTTGGTTATTCATGGTATTTTTCAGTTATTTAACTTTTTTTTCTTTCTTTCTTTATATTCCCCTGTGGACTTTATGGCAACCTCTTCTTTTCCGCTTTGGAACATTTTTCCATTTTCAGTTTTGTATTTCTTAATGGACAAAAATGTTTGTAATCGCACTTGATAGGAATTTTTATCTATGGCCTCTGTGGTATGTAATTATTTGTACTTTTCAACATACCAACATAAATACATATATTTTCATTATTGTTGTTGTTGTTTTTGTTGTTGTTATCAACAATGGTGGTCTCTCAAGCTTGCAGCCCGGTTCTTTTGCTCAATTTTTATGAAGACAGGTGAAACATAAATTTCATTTACGGTTTGTAAAAATTTTGTGTGTTTTTCAAATTGATTTCTCATTTTTGTTGTTGAAACGTTAATTGGTGCTTTCCACACTCTGTTGAAGTCAGTCGCACTGGGATGTGGATTAGCGTTAATACCAAAATGGCGGTATTGATTGAAAGTCACTGGCGGTTATTAGTACAGAATGAGTTGTATATTTGAATAGGATATGCATCTATGTTGTTTGCTCTGTAGATAATTAAACTTAGCTCAAAGGCGTCAAAAGCGAAGTTTCGTTTCTATAAAAAAATAACATAAACTTTATACACTTATCCCTCGATTTACACGGAAGATGGGTTCTTCAGAAAACCGTGAAGACCCGGCACGCAAGTTTCCGTGTCTTTCGTACGAGGCTAATTAGCGGCATCCCCATAAATAAACAATTGATATAATCTAAATATTCGGAGATGTGCAATAACCCAAGGTCATAACGCCCAAAAATGTATGTCATTTTGGATTTATGTAAATTTGAGTGTGTTAAGTACATTACGTAAATAGTGGGGAGAGTTGATGTTCATGTGTAAGTGTTGTTTGTCGAAAGTGCACGAGAGCGGGAAACACTTCACCGCCCGTATTACGTATATCATTTTCCCTAGCAACTTTCAATACAAAATTCCTCAAGGATTGGTTGTATAAGCTGAGAAATCGACTTTATCTTACAAAACAAATGTACGTATATCTATATCAATATCAATCAAACATTTATTTGAGTCAAACATATTTTTTTTGGAACGAATAGTGAGATATCTGTACCTGCTATATTCCATCAAATCGTTTTCACAAATTTAAGGAACTTCCCCCCACTAGTAACGCACCGTACCAAATTGAACCCCCCCTTCTCCCCTCTAACTTCACATTGAAAATTTTCTTTTGCTAGGAGGGCCCACAGCTACTTTTCCATTTCTTTCCAATCTTGGCATACTAAAAGACAGCGGCGTACAGTGGATGGATTTGTATGGAACGGCAGCAACAAATAGTAATAATGCCGCTAGACTCTTGAAAATTGGTACAGATGTTTTTTCGGTGAAAACAACAAAAAATTTTTGAATATGAAAAAAAATCTGACAACTTAAACGCCTTCTCCCCATACAAAGGTGGGATGTAGCTGAGGCTTTTTCTTCAAAATGGGTATCAATTTCCATTAATTTGGCAATGCTAATTTTAAAAATGCTAAAAATTGTGCGATATCTCTTATAGTTCTCAAGTTATTAGGGGAAAACCGTTTTGAAAGCTTATCTCTTCTGTTTTTGAAAATCTTTCGAATATACATATATCTTTTATCCCAAGAGGATAAAAAGGCGAAAAATACTTTTTACCTGGTAACCAATTTTTATGTGAACTTCATTCTGAATTTAAGCACCTCCCCTTACACTTGATAAAATTATTGCAAAGCATTGTAAAATATGAAGAAAGAAAAATATTCTTTCACTTAATACCTGAAAAAATGGAGGAAATTCGAGAATATTCATTTTATGTTTTTACTATCAAAATATGTAAAAATTTTCAATAATGACTTTTGAAGATTTAATTTTCAAAAAATCTGCATAATTCACATATAGATTATAAAAACTCAAACGAATATTTTTTTGGAAAGTACAATGTATAAAGTGTTGGCCGATATGCTATTTTAGTAAATTTCGACACAGATAAATTTATAAGAGCATATCATAAAAGTCAATACACTGGTGTTCATATAATTAAGCCACATGTGTGATCTGGTAAATTTTGAAAGAGATCAAATCAGTTATTTCAAAATGTTTTTCTTATATGACGCTAAAGTACCGCTATCCCTGCGTGTAATACGCATCAGATAAATACAAATAAGCTTTTGCGATTTACGCTGTGCAACTTCTTGTCATCGGGACTATTACTTATGTGTTCACATAATTACGAGTAAGCCAATCAAGTGTTTATTTTGAAAACTTGTCTTACTTACTTACTTACTTAGATGGACATAACAACCCGTTGTCAGGTTACGGCCGACCTCTTTAGCTCTCGCCAGGCACCTCTATTTTGCGCGCGCCTTCTCCAATCATTAATGCCAAGCGTGGTTAGGGCTTCCTCAGCTTGGTCTATCCACCGGAGGCATGGTCTCCCTCTTCGTCGTTGACCGGGGACCTTCCCTTCGAATACATTTTTCGCTGGAGCTTCTATATCCATACGATGAACATGACCCAGCCAGCGTAGTCGCTGTATTGTTATACGCTTAACTATGTCAATGTCGGCGTAGAGCTCATACAGCGATAGTCGTCGCCAACTCGAACAGGACCAAAGATTTTGCGGAGAACTTTCCTCTCGAACACCCCAAGAGCGGCTGCGTCTGTTGTCGAAACCACCCATGCCTCAGCGCCATAAAGAAGCACAGGTAGAATGAGCGTCTTGTAGAGTGTTAGCTTTGTCGATCGATAGAGAGCTCTGCAACGTAATTGCTTACTGAGACAGTAGTAGCACCTATTAGCAATTGTTATTCTCCGCTTAATCTCCAGACTGACATCATTGTTGCTGGTTACGGCAGTGACAAGGTAGATGAATTCCTTGACAACTTCTAATTTACAGTTGCCCGCTGTAACATGAGAGTCTCGATCCCGTGCTCTCTTGTTGTTGTTAGTAGACATCATGTATTTCGTCTTGCCCTCGTTTACCGTCAAACCCACTTTGGCTGATTCCTTTTCAATAGCAGTGAAAGCAGCAGTAACATCTCTCTTACTCCGACCGATAATATCAATATCATCAGCGTACGCAAGGAGCTGAACACCTTTGAAGAAAATGGTGCCATTATGATGCACACCGGCTTTTCGTACGATCCCCTCCATAATGAAATTGAAGAGATCGCACGAGAGCGGGTCGCCTTGTCTGAAACCTCGCTCGGTATTAAAAGTTTCGGAGAGGTCATTCCCTACCTTGACGGAGCTACACGTATTGCTCAACGTCATCCTGCAGAGCCTTATCAACTTTGCAGGTATATCGAACTCAGACATTGTTGCGTATAGGCAATCCCGCACTGGCCTATCGAACGCAGCTTTGTAATCGACGAAGAGATGGTGAGTGTCGATTTGATATTCATGGGTTTTCTCCAGAATTTGAGGTAGTGTAAAAATCTGGTCTATGGTGGATTTACCAGGTCTAAAGCCACACTGATCAGTGTTTCTGTATACGGCTTCAATCTTTCACACAATACGCTCGAGAGGATCTTATATGCGATGGAAATAAGACTGATACCTCTGTAGTTGGCGCAGATTTATTTATTTATTACAGGACAAAGCACGCTGAGATTCCAATCGTCGGCCATGCTTTCCGCTAGCCATGTTTTGCTGATGAGTTGATGCATGCACCTTATCAATTCATCACCACCAGCTTTAAACAACTCAGCTGGCAGGCCGTCAGCACCCGCTGCATTGTTGTTTTTGAGTCGCTGGATAGCAGCTCGAACCTCTTCATGGCTAGGTGATGGTACTTCCACTGCGTTATCATCGATTGGTGGTATCGTACTGCATTCTCTCTGGGTGGAATTGGTGGAATCATCGCCCGTAAGCAAGTTGGAGAAATGCTGCCTCCATAACCTCAGTACACTCTGTGTATCCGTAACCAGATTTCCATTTTCGTCTCTACAAGTGGATGCTCCGGGCTTGAAACCTTGAGTTACACGCTTAACTTGTTGATAGAATTTTCGTGCATCCTTCTTGCCCTGGTACACCTCAAGTTCCTCACGCTCACGCTTTTCATGCTCCCTTTTTTACGTCTGAAAATGCGCCTTTCTTCCTTCCTCTTTTCGCGGTAGTTTTCTCGCACGGCTCGCGTTGCGGCTGACTGCAGCTCTTCTTGTATGCGAAGTTTTTTGCAGCAGTCGCACTCCTGGTCATACCATTGGTTTCGAGGTTGTGGGAGTCGGAAACCAATGACTTCCTCGGCAGCAGCGCGCATGGAGTGGGAGATGTGTGTCCAAAGTTCACCGGCGTTGTCGGTTCCAGAGGTTGGTTGGTTGAGCTTAACCGAGAAAAAAACTTGTCAGTTTTCAAATTAATTCGTTCTTATTGAAAATAAAATATTTGTGTTAGGCTTGTAAAAAGTAAATTTACAGAAAGTGCAGTAGAATGAACAAAACTAGGAGCTCCACATCAAGTGAACGTACGATTATCTGGGATTTGTTCCAAAAGCACAATTTCAATACAAAAGTAGACCAATTTTGGGGTTTTCTCGAGGAAAATTCAAAAACGCCATAGCATATTGCAAGAAATAAAACATTTTTAGTAATTTGCCCCGAAATAAACCAAGAAAAACAACACTTTATGACGATAGACGACTAGTTCATTTGAACAAGGCTGATCCTTTTTTGACATACTCCAGATGCAACGATTTTTTAATACAAATATATCCTGTCACTGTTCGAAGGCGCTTGATGCAAAAAATTTAAATGGACGCATTGCTAGACGTTAGCCAATTGTCTCAGAAAAAAAAATATTGAACAACGTCTTTGATTTGCAAAAAAACACCTGCAAAAAGACCCCACTTTCTGAAATTTAATCGTTTGGAGCCATGAGTGTAAGTTCAATGCTTTTGGGAGCGATGGTAGGCCATATGTGAGACGTCCTCCTTTAAAAGAACTAGACCGGAAGTATACCAAAAAATCTATTAAACATTAGGGCGGTTTCGTAATACTGGGGGGGTGTTTTGCTTCGTCTGGCGGTGGCCCAATTGTCCCGATCAATGGAAAAATAACCGGAGAAATTTACAAAGACATTCTGAGCAGGCACTTAGATAGTGATTTTTTAGAAAATATGCCATTAGCTTGGATATTCCAACACGATAACGACCAAAAACATTCTTCTCGTGTCGTAAAGTCGTCGCTGGAGCTACAAAAAATCCGCGTTTTAAATTGGCCAGTGCAAAGCCTCGACTTATATCCCATTGAAAATATTTGGAGCATAATTAAAAAGTTGGTTGCAGCCAAGAAACCAACCAGCAAAATGTCATTGTTTAATATAATCAAGGAAGAGTGGAAAAAAATGTGTCTCGTCCTTTGCCTTAATTTGGTGTCCTTTATGAGGAACATGTGTACTGAGGTTATCAAGCAAAAAAGTTTTCCTACCAAACATTAATAAGATAAAGCATATTTGGCTAAAAAAATAATTTTTAAGGATATTTTCTTAAATTAATTACAGATGGCTTAATTATATGAACACTGATGTCAGAGGATTTTAAAGAAATAACGGTATATATCAAATTTCCATAAATCGATCAAAATGTTTGTATCATAATTTTCTTAAGAACCCCTTTGGATAATTAAATTTGAAACAAAAAAAAATTATAATAATATAAGACGTGAATGGTAACTAGTATAATCTGGATTTATGTAAGTGGCTTAATTGTATGAACACCAGTGTATATGCTCCTTCAAAAACTGCAATAGGAAAATATAGATAAAAAGATAATTTGAGAAATTCGAACACTGAAACTGTGGATTTTAAAATCCGGGAATATTATATTTTTTTTTCTGTGAAAGCTCACATTCATTCAAGTTTTGGAAAAATTAGTGTAATTCATATAAAAGCAATAGAGCAAAATAAAAATTGGTTTATATAAAATGAAAATAAAGTACTTTTCGTCGATGTTTTAAAGAATTTGACTCGACCGTTTTACCCAACAGTTCCTAACATTAAAATTTCCATACAACATTTTCCAAAGAAAAGTTAGAATTTTTATATTCATGCATTGCATTCGAAGAACCGCTCCAACACTTGAGCTATTGATATTGTGACCTTGAGCTATACAAAGTGTGTTTTTTCATTCCGCACACGATGCACCATCTGTTATCTGATTTTGTCATTTCTCGTTCAATGCCACAGCTCAAATAAGCCGTTGTCAGTTGTTTATTAAAAGGTTTTGCCTTAGCAAAAGTACTGAAGTGAGTCTCAACCCAAAAAAGTTATTTCAAAAATCTTTAAACGATTTTGATCAGGCTTACCTAGTGACCGGAATCATCTCAAAGCCAGGGGCCTGGTAAGAATTCAAAAATTTTCTGAAATAGTCGGGAACTTAAAGATGAAAGCGAAATGAACTTAATTTTTTTGTTTAAAATAAACTGAGGCAGTCAAGTTTTCCCCAGAAAAAAATCAACTTTTCCCACAAAAATGTTTAGTTTCTACTGCATATTTTAGGTTAATTTCGTTGAATTAAGTAAAAGTTTTTCTGAAAGTTTTTTTTTTTATGAAACCATCGAGACATTTACTATACCAAATAAAAACTTTTCTAAAAACGCTTAGAACGCGATAAAAATTTGAGCATAGGCGCACAAGATCGTGTATTCTCATTGCATTAAATTGACGGTAATGATCTTTCAAACTATATTTTTCTAGATTTCAAATTTGCATTTTAGTTTATCCTTTAACCAAGGAGCACGTCTTGAAATTGAGAAAAGCTTAGAGCGTCGAAAATATAAATTGACCAATGTAAAATTGTACAAAAAATAAAACAAAAACCATGAATCCAAATGTTTTCTTTAATTCCTTACACCTGTCGGCTAAAAGATCCTTAGTATTACATCAGAGTGCTTCAACAGCAACAAAATAGCCATATCAATGCAAACGGAAGCTATAAAATAAATTGTAATCAATCGCTTCTTATCGCAAATAACACATGTTTTCGAAGTCTTATGCATCCCAAAACATGAGAGGTTGAAGAAAAGTGGGATCAACATTTTGATGAAAAAAAAGGAGAAGAAAACGAGCAGTTTCAAGTAGAGAATCAGTGCAACCAACTGTCGCAATGCACAAGTGCACTAATATGGCGCCAATTAGCTGTCGCAACAGCTTCACTTGCACTTAGTCTTTCATAAGTCGACACTTAAAGCAAGGCATTCGAAGGATAGCGCAGGATCAGAGAAAGAGAGTGAAGCACTTGACAGCTGAGAGTATGTGCGCAATCTTCAAACGCTTTGTTTTTCTTAATTTTTATTGCCAACATCGTGTAGCATACTATGGATAGAAACGGGAGGTAAAATACAAATTTATTACTTAAATTGGCGACACTATAAGGACATTCACTTGTTTGTATGCTGTTTAGTCCTTTGAGTGTCGCCAGGTATGTGCATCAAAGGAACATAGTCTTGTCGTAAGTAGATTTTAAATGAAACCCGCCTACTGACGGTTCACACTATAAATACTTCAAATGCTTAACCGCAGCAACAATTTTTTTGTCGTCTGTCATATGCCCTTTGGGTGTGCGAAAGGTTGTTTCACTGGGTATATCGAAAAATAAATTTTGGAAAAAGTTGTTGACTTAAAGTCGTTGTCCGGATTTCCCTTACACAGTATCATCACTGTAGTATATCCAACGCTGATATGTTAGCGAAGCCTGTGTTAGACATAGTATAGTGAACTGCGGCTGAAGTTTGTCGCGAAATCGGCATTGGAGGGTGTTAACTCAGAGCCGCTGCTAAAGGCCGCTCACTTATTTCCACATACTAAAATTTCAAGAAAATCGGGACTGATGCAGTTAAAGTAAATAATAGCCCTAGTTCATCCTAGACTAAATTGGTTCATCCTAACACGCTCCGGATAAAGTAGTTTTGCCAAGGAAAAACTAGTTTATCCTAAAAACTAGTTTGGCCGGTAACATACATATATAAATGGTATGGTCAACAGTGTTTTTGCTACAGAATAACCACGGTATGATCCTGATATGTCACGTTGTCTTGATCAATTTTGCCGAACAAGGTTATAGACAAAAAATGTTTTTTTTCCCTATATTCGGCGGTATTGCACAGCAAATTATTTTTTCCATCAAATCTCATTAAGGCGTGTGAAGGTACTACACTTCCTCTTCAAAATTTAATTGGAAATTTTTAGATATCCAATTTCTTTTCGATGAAATCGTCAGTGGGTAGTGAATGCTTCTGTTTGTTTTTAAGGGAACATTTATCTAACGATTTCTGGGAAAGAAAAAGGTATATTGTAAATATTTAAAATAGATTTTGACGAAGAAGGCTAGTACTAAGTACTTTTACATGCCGTAATGAGTTCGGATGAGAACAATTAATTTGCGGTGTAATACACTCCCGAATATATCAGAAAGTGTTTTGTGTATTTTTAGGTTAACTGTACCTTAGAAACGGTGCGAGTTTAAGAAAATGTATGCTGGTCATTCTTTGTCAAGTGGACTACCCCACCCGAACATCAAAGTTTTTCAGAGAAAAATGCTTAACTGAGCTTAAATTTTTCGGTTAAGCAATTACTCTACAATGCCGTGTAACGTTTTTGCAAATTTTAAAATGGCGGCTCAAGATGGCGTTCAGAACCGAATAAGTAAGGTAAAATTTTTGTAAAACAATGAAAAAAAAAGCTATAAAAAAAAATAAAAATTTACAAAAAAAAAAATCCAGTTTTGGTGTTTCTTTCTCTATATCTAACTCGTATTATCAAACCGAAAACATCACAACTATATAGATAAAAATGCCTTACTGGACACTCAAAAGTTTTGCTTACAGAGATAACAGTCATTTGAGAATATTGGCATATTTTCAAAATGTTTTTGTTTTTTTTTTCTCGAAACACCCCATTCTTCACATTCTACTTTGCTCTCTTAAAATCTGCGCTCTTAGTTTGACAACGCTAGCCCGAGCAAGTGTTGGTATAATCAAGTATGAAGGATTCCTATATTGCACCTGAACTGATTTCTGTTGTTAGTTATCGAAATTTCATTTGAGTGTTGCGCAACAAACCAACAGAGTATCCTGTACGTTCAGCAGGAATCCCATAAAAACAGTTTGTGTCTCGTAAATTATTATGTTTTCAATGCTTCTTCAAATGTTGAGCATTCGCTATTGTCAAATTTTCCATGCAGGCGTGGCCCGTGAAATTTTTTGGCAGAAGATTGTGCTGTAAATTTGAAGGTCTCACTGCATTAACGATCAACTGACGCCAAATATTGACATCGAAATTTGTGTTGGCAGTCATGCTGTATGACACTTGGCAACTGCTACCATATGTATGCACCAATTTGTATGATCTTGTTCATGAGGTGCCATGATTACTTTTCTTGTGCAATTCTTGCTATAATCCAAAAAAAACACGTTTTATTTCTATTGCAAACTTTTTATATAGAGTCATTCAATTAAAACGGAAGTTAGGCGTCGAGTGTAAAGTCGAGCACTGGAATGTTTTTATGGCCGTTTTAATGTGGCATGCAAGCATCCGCTATGTTGACGAGACTCTGTAGTCGCGCACGCTTTTTTGACTTTACATTTGATGCCTGAAATTAAATTTTGACGCAGACGTTGTCCCTTGAACTTGAAAACTTTATACAAATTTGCTGCAATCACAAATGTAAATGTATTAAAAAAAGTCCCTGCGAAACAAAAATTAGTTTTGCAGCATTGACGGCAGCATTTTTCAGCTATTATATTTAGCTTGAAAATCTAGCTTTTATGTATTCAATGAGTAATATAGAGAAATCCAATCCAAAAGAAATTTGTGAATACGAATATTTACATTACACTCTTGAATTTATGCCAAACGTCAGAACTCGATGAGCATAAATAGAATATAGTGGCCAAAAAAACGGGCTTGAGACAGAATTCGGCAAGGCAACCCCATGTATTCTATTTAGGCTCATCGATTTCTATCATTTGGCAAGAATTTTTTCATGCTGTAATCTTATAGACTTTGAATTTAAAAAAAAATCGCCAAAATTCGGATATTTTCAGGCATCGAGACAGGTTTCGGCAAGGCAACTCTAGTTGGTTAGTTACACAAAAATGCATTATCATCTTTCGTGCACATCGTATGCGGATTGAGGAATAACCTTCAACTCCATCAGCAAATTTGCTTCTTTTGTTTTTGGTTTCGGCTCGTTTTTGAGAACTGTTGGCTGGTATTCATGTCGTGCTCGTAAGCTCAGCGCAGATGGATGGGCTCAGATAAATTCTCAATCATCTCCAGTGAAAAACTTTTATTCTCAGGTCGTGATCACGTGAAACATTCTTTTGACTTTTAGATAGCCTCCATTCAACAAAATAACAGAAAAATTCACACTATAGAAGCTCAAGGAAGATTGCCAATCGGATAATTTCATCGACGTGGTAAAAGACAAAGCAGAGTAACACCAACCATCTTCCAATCTAAGGACAAAACATCTATACTTCATTTTTAGAAACGAATGATGTCGCAACAGTTCCGAGTAAATAAACCTAAAGGAAATGAGTATCAACCGAATAATTTTTCAAAAAAATTGCAAGAGACGAAGCGCGAACAAGAGACCAGAGGCAAAATGCCCCATGTATATATCGTAGCTCTCGGGTAGAAAGGCCCTAACTCATGTTTTCGCAATTTTACAGGAGAACGAAAATACTGCATAAAGCTTCAAAATCTCATATTAGGGTCTTTCTTCAATTGAGTGTAAATCCGCTATGTTTTGAATTATCACGTCAAAATTGTGAGTGGACGTGTATTTGAGGGTTATCTTTTAGGATCGATAAAAAAAACAAAAATAATAATTCATAAACCTACTACAGATCATTAGTTAATTCGTTAGAAAGAATATTTTTGGGAGACCTACCGAAAGTAGACTCATTGGAACTCATCCAAAACCCACAAAAAAAATTCATCTCAGCGGGATCATTGAAAAACTTGAGCCACATTTAGGAAACAAAAGAAATGTGCTCGCCCGGATATATCCTGTACTGAGCAAACAAATACTCTACTGCAAAATTTTTCACTTAAATTAAAAAACTTAAACGTAACTAGGTTTGGGATGAATGTCAGAAAATAGTGTGCAGAATTTTTTCCAATTAGATTTATTTAATAGTCAAAAAATGGCAAGCGAATTAAAAGTGCGCACACTCATTGTGGAGACTTCACAAGATTAAATTCCTCGTGAACTACACTGAAAACTGTTTCAAGAGTGCTAAAGAAGTTTAAGGAAACATTGGTCGTCACTCGAGAGGCAGTTTCGGGGAGAAGGCAAGGGATCTGAGGCTAGGAAATAGCAACAAGAATCTGTGCCATGCTGAAGCAGAATCCCAACACTTAAGACAGAAAAATGGCTGAAAAGGTAAATTGTTGCGATTTTTTTTGTATGCAAATCCGAAAAGGAAGCTGGTCTTAAGACTTTCAAGGTACAAAAAGTGCCAGACAGGAAAACATATGTTTTAGCTGACTTACGCAGCTTCCTGGCCAGGAGCTTTACATTGCAGATTCCCGAGGAAATGTGGCTAAAAACCATAGGACTAAGAAGCAATCGAAATCTTCTCGAAATTTCCTTGTTTGACAAGCTATTGTGGCGAAAGGAGCCAGTTTATTTTAACCACGGATACAATAAACTCGGATATTTACATCAGAGAATGCTTAGAGAAAAGACTAAAGCCATTCTTAAGCAATCGCGAGGTTTCCACTTTCTTTTGGCCTGACCTACCCGCCTGTAATTATAGTAAAGCGAATTGTCCAGAACTCAGGTCAATCGAAAAATACTTAACTTTGGTCAAAAGGGAAATAAAGGCAACAAAGAGAGTGTTATGACAGATTTCAGGAGAAAGTCGTCTGCAGCAACCCAGAGGGTTTCCAAAAATACCATAAAATTGAAATGAATTCATAATGGACCATTTTTTCAAACGCAGTTCTTAATAAAATAAAAAAAAAAAAATTAAAATCGCCTTTAGGTTTGAAATAGTAATTTATGATTTGGTCCTTTAGTGCCGAACTACTGGGGGTAAAAACCACCTTTCCGAGTCAAAGGGAATCCTTGATCCCCAAACAAAAAAGCCCTAGTCTCAAAAAGAATGGTGTTTTTTTTTGCATTTTAGGGTAGTGGGAGAAGTTTTTGAAATCGGAAATTGCGTGCATTGTGTTCACCACCACTAGAAGGCGAAGGAGAAGAAGTACACTCGCAACACATATGGTGTTTTTTGTTACTTTGAATGGTGTGGGTAATTCATGAAAAATCGAAATCTATTAAATTAAATTAGAAAATATCCCTTAATATAAATACATTCAAACTCAAGCCAAGCAGCCAAGAAGAATCAGAATGCAGTAAGAACCGGGTACATAACGTTTATCTAGGAACACCATGCTGTGGTCAGTACAAATCATTTTCTTTAACATTTGCAATTGTTCAGCACAGTTTGAAAACATACCACAAAAATCAAGAAAGTTGTCATACAAAATTTTACTAAAGTTTTTGTACTACGAATCCGCAAAATATATAAACATTTTTTTTTTCTTTGCTGAGAAAAATTTCGAACGGCTTACTTAATCTCCGAAACCATGTCATGAAACACAATCTTTAGCGGCAATTTAAATCTGCATGGTGCACAAGTCTAATAATTTATCAAGCTTATTTCATTAGTCCACCATAAGACTCAATTGACTGTTTTCATCTTCATTTCCTGAAAATATTTATCATCTTTTCAAAAGATTTCATTTGAATTAAAAAAAAAAATTAAAAAATTATTTATTATCCGATTGTTAATATCATAAATATTTACTATTGTCATAAATCACTGCGAAAATGACAGGCCCAAATTTGACCAAAACTTGAAAATTTTCTATGTCACCTGCTTAAAGCCAAAACGAAACAAACAGAAACACAATAATTAATTAAAACAAAAGATGTTTTAAGACGGTTGCCAGTATAAAACATTTAAACAATAAAAGACGATATGATGATACCTGCATTGCCAACGAACGTCCTGGGAAACAGTGCGAACGGCATGCACACACACACGTATGCACTTATGACAACTGTGTATGTATGCATATGTTCATAAATTCATGCATAGAGATTTCCATAAGATAAACGGCAATCTTGGCGCCTTTAACTAAATACTAAACGAGTTAACAAATTCAGATAGAGATCTCGCTCTAAAATATACAAATCAACTCGTACAATGGGATTGAAGGTGCGCAGAGGATCATTAAAACCGGCAGCGTCAACAACGGCAGCAGCAACAGTGGCCCAAAATTCTGGCGACGCTTGTGCTGAGCCATAACCAGCATATCTATCTATCCGAGAGACTGGTGGCTCAAAAGTGCGGGACGATGATTTAATTTTCTTACACGCTTTCTTTGTTTAGCTGTCGAATGAATGATCGATTGTCTGTCGTTGAGATGATCATCACTTTGCGTGAGGAGGCTACGAGTGGTGCTGCGATCGCTACTAGATGCGATCGATGCTTAATGTTTGGGATTTATAGGGTTATCAAAAGATGTGTGTCCGTCTGTCCGGCGCTTTGTGTGTGCATACGTCTGGCACTAGAGAGTGTTGAGTCTTTCGATTAGTCTCAGATAAATTTTATAATTTTGGTTACTTAATTTTTTTCTTTATTTGTTGGTTTGTTAAAATTTGAATAAATTAATAAAATTATTTTAATTTGATTTGAATTTAAAGGTAGCTACTTTTACGAGAGTTATTTTCTCACGATTTCTTTGTGGCTGTGGTTTTTTTTCTTATTAATTGGTGGGACAAAGCTCCAAGTGTTATCGAAAACAAACTTCTTGAAGGCGACATTAAATACGCCAGGGGGCATCTTTCTTAAGTCGCACATAAACCCATCGACGATCACCGCTGCTCGTCATCAACATCAACTGGTAGCTCGCCACTAATCAGCGTTTATCAACCGAGAGTAATCATGTTTTTCCTCTTGATTGCTGTGCGCGATCACATGCAGTAAATGAGTATGGGATCAAGCAAATTTAGCGATCGAATGCAAAAGCACTTCTGCAAACACAGTATATAGCTGTAAAGGTGGAATGGCGCCCACAAGAGTGTCTTAAGCCGCTTCATCTTTTTTCTTTTATGTTTTAAAATTTTAGTTGTTCTATCGCACGATCGGCATCTGCTGCATTATTTCAGTACTTAAGAATACTTTTGTTGCTTGCTAGCGATAGATGCTATCTTTTGGATCGATTACACGATTGCAAAGCAATTGACCTGAGCTGCAATGGCTTGGAACAGCAGAAGTTGAATTGAAATCGAAACCTCGATTGTTTCAATTGCCGCCATACCATCGATCGAAGTAGCTGCCGCCGTCGCCACTACTACACTGTTCAGCTTCCTTTTCCCATAAGTATCTTGTTATCGATCTTAAACGAGGATCAGCAGCGCGCTTTGTTGCAGTATCTTATCGATTTTACTACAGCGACTGGCAATGTTTGTGCGACGTCGGTAGCGCCTGTGATCTTCCTGACAAGCGGATACAACAAGCCGCTTTGTCAGCTTAAGAACTGCCAATTGGCCATAAGTTAGTCGTTGGCGTTGACAAGATCGTCGCCATCAACGAATTATACACGAGGATTTCTTGTTCTTGCTGTGATATGAAATTTAGTTGGCAGCAAGTAGCTAATAGTTCGGCCTTTTTTCAAAGTTATAACAATTTATTTTACAAGTTTTGTTAAATCAACAGCAAATCCACAAGTTCAAATCTAATCTAATAATCTCATCTGATTTTTGAAGCTTGATCGACTGGTTTTTGGAAGACTTTTAGTCGCTGACAAACCTTATTAGTCGATTTAAACAAAGAGTCTTAATTTCAAGCAAATATTGATTTATTTTGAATAAATCATTTAATTTTATCAAAGGTTTCGTTAATTTTATCTCAAATTAACAGACTGTAAAAACAACCCGATACAATCGTTAAAAAATTTCTTTTATTTGTTTATATTAACATATCTACCATCGAGATTTTGGGCAAAAACGTTATCTTATTTATAATAATCAGTAAACTTGAATTTGGTATTAAAAAAATACAGCCTAAAAGGTTAAGATTTACTTGGACGATTGATTGGAAATATACTCAAGATGAAAATACCCCGTATATGCAAAAAGTACAATGCTATACATTATGCAAATAAAACGAAACAAAATTATTTATACATCAAAATATTCTTTGTCGCCTTCAAAGTAGGCCTACCGGTTGCAATAGAAGTACGCCACCTATTGATCCAGTCATGCATAGATTTTTTCTTGGCTGATTGAAGAATAGCCTTCAGCTCCTTCATCGAATTTGCTTATATGGCATCAACTGAAGCAAAGCGCTTTTCTCGAAGATGTTTTTTTAGCTTCGGGAACAGGAAAATGTCAGACGGGCTCATATCATATGGAGCTTGGCTAAAAACATTCATTGAATTCTTGGCTAAAAACTTTTACACAATGATGATTTGTGCATCCATAAATGTGGTAGTTTTTGTCGAATAATCTCGCGCAAGGGCTTCAAGACGCTTCTATTATATTCATAATTTACCGGGTGAAGACGACAAAGTGAATTTTCATAAATAAATAATTTTGTTTCATTTTATTATCTAGTCGTATATATACAATTCCAGACTCTTTTGACTTAGTATAGTATGTGTACTTATCAATCAAATTCGTTGACTCCATCTGTCCGGAACTACCCAGTATCATAATATCCCGATATCAAAGGTAACTTTCGATATCAATATTATCCAAAACTTTTCGATGCCATCCAATATGTACCGATGCCTTTCGATCCATGATCGGAACTTAAGCCCGTGCCCAACAAATATAAAGGCGAGCATTCTGTTTTTAAGATGACTTCATTAAGGAGTTCAATACCGTGATTCCAATAAGCGCATTATTTCATAAGCCAAGTCTCAAAGATTGGATCTTACTTACTAAATACATCTACCTGAAAAAAAAAAGTCTCTATCTTCTTCGATGTAGATTACAACTACTAACTAAGTGGGGCAAAAGTAACATAATGGTATGTTCTAATGTGAATTGACATTAGAATGTGCTACATTTTGCTATAAATGAAAAAAATTGTGCTCTGTTTTCACGGAAAGTTTATTTAAAGGTGCATAATTGATGAGCAACTCCTGAGTTGATGCATGTAGCTCCTAATTGGTGATTTCTTCTTCAAGGTTGACTTTCAAGGTTTAAGGTTTGTTGTGGTAAACATGAGATCGCAAAAAGCCCCAAAGGATGAAGTCAGGCGCCGTCAGATCTGGCGAACTGGCTGGTCTGTTCAATTCGCAAAAGCGGAAGATTCAAAATGTCTATCGTTGCTCAAGCTGTGTGAGCTCTATTGCGTGTTCTCAACTAATTCTTTATCAGTTAACATGTTAAATGTCAAAGCACATTCACATATGACGCCATTTGCAAGAATTATGGCACAATCACATTATGATATTACTTTTGCCCCACCTTGTACCATAGCAAGTTAATGTCATAAGTCGTAAAAAGAAGTCGTGGCCTTCGAGTGAAAATCCGAATTCAAATAAGTGTACTGGCTCAAGCAGTTTTTGACTAAGTTCGCAGTATATTCCTCGATCAATAAACCTTTCTAATAGAAAATTCAAGCCAGTTTGTCTTAAGCTGAGAAAAGGATTTTGTGCAAGGAAACATATTGTGGCACCACTGTGCGACGAGTAGCACGTTCGAGTAGGAGGTGAAGTAACAGTGTGATTAGACGATTTGTCTATCTTTGCCACTAATGACGTTTTGATCTGCACAATTTGTGGAAGCGTGAGCTTTTCCCCTAGGTACTGGGCATGGGGAATTGCACACCATAATGCTCTTCTGTGTTCTGTGTATATGTCTGCACTAAATTAGATGGACAACCATGTCCGCAGCTAGTTCTGTCTCTTATGTGTCAAACATTCCGAGCTCCCACTGTTTGGCCCCTTTAAGTCCGAGGCAATCCCTGATCATGACATGAGTTAATTTTTTTGAGCATCAGAGATATATTCCCCCTTCTGGCTCGCAATGTGCGGGTCATCTGTGTCAATAGAGTTATGGATGCTTGCTGATGTAAAGGGAACTGTCCCCGTTATAAGAGATCCCGTGGCCAGAGTATCCAAAGCAGCTTTTCTTTCAATTGATAAAATTAGTTTCCGGTTAGAAGTCTTATAATTTTTTTTTTGCTAAGGGAACGTCCATAAATTACGTGAGTCAATATAGTGGGGGAGGGGGCCCGGCAAAGTCTCACCAAATCCCACAAAGAGGAGAGGGGGTCAACGAAAATCTCACGTCGAATTTTTAATGCAGAGAGTATACATTATTATAGCAGATAACATCTAAAAATTATAAGGAAAGTCTCACGGAAGGGAGGGCGGCAGTCCCGACAGAACTCAACAAATCTCACCAAGAGGATGGATAGGGGGGTTTGAATTTAAAAAAAAAACACCTCATGTAATTTATGGACGTCCCCTAAAGAAAGGAGTAGAGTAGTGGCTGCCATTTAAACTTTTTTCAACTTTACTCCCACTACTACATATCGCTATTCTTTCACTAAAACACAAGACCACAAGCTCACAAAACGCAAAAAATTGCAAATGCATTCGATGAAATACGAAAATTTGAAGTTTGGTCACATAGCTGGTGACTAATTAAAATTAATGCGATCGCCTGGAATTTAACTTCATTCCTTGGCTCACCTTTTTGGAAATGCCAAAAAATGAGACATGAGTAACAAATGGTAAGACCAAAAGAAAAAAACAAATACCCAATGTTTTTACAAATAAAATAAAATCAAAGACAAAGACAAACGAATGCATCAGTGGACCAAATCCAAAGGGACCCCACCAAAAGCTACCGAAAGCAAAGCTGCTGACGCAATTAAAAATGCACATTATTAATTAGCTGTTATAATTTCATTTAAAAATCCATTAATATTTATAGAATTCATAATAAATAATGAGCGCTTTAAAATGCAGCAATGCACAAAAAATCAGCTGCGTATTGGCCAAGTCTGGTCGGAAATTAAGCAACAGCGCCACTGCGTGTGTGGCATACAAAAGATGCTCGTTTTTTTTGTCGGAGTGCAGCAGGAGAAGAGAGTTTGACAAATTCTTTGGACTGCACTTATTCGTATGCGTCAAGCTTTTATTAAATTTTTAAAAAAGTTCCATATCTGTTTTTGTAAGTTAATTGCACATAAAAATTCAAAGTATTTTTGCTTTTACTTAAATTGTTGTTGTTATCTTAAATGGCAAATGATATAAATTTTTAATTTTAATACAAAGTCCTTACAAATTAAATTAACTTGGCATGTACCCAAGTGGGAAAATGCAACTTTTTCCCTAGACATTTTTAGTGCATTTCTCTATATGAAGCGCCCAGTTGCAAAACCGGCCAAGTCCAAAAAAATAAAATTTTGAGATATTCTCATATTTAAAAATTTAGACCATGCTTTATCTTTCTACAATGGTTTTAGATTAAAAAAAAAAATTTTTGACAGAAATATTACACTTTTTAATTTATTTTTGATTCATGGAGTTCAAAACCGGCCAAGTCCATGAACTTGCTTTCAAAACCAGTCCAACGCCTTGGAATCAAAACCGGCCAAGTCCAGTACAGTTTTATCAAAACCGGCCAAGCTCACTTTTTTTCCAACGCCTTGGAATCAAAACCGGCCAAGTTCAGTTCATTGGTATCAAAACCGGCCAAGTCCAAAATTGTTTTCTCAAAAACATACGCAAATAAAACTTGAAAAGTCTGACCTGACGTGCTTTGAGTAAGAAATTTTATAAGCTATTATGTCTGAAATGCTTTTTAATTTTTCAATGAACATAGATTAATATAAACATTTTTCGTTGTTTTCCCAAAAGTATGAAAAATGGACTTGGCCGCTTTTGGCGCCTCAGATCATGAAACGTATTTTGCCTTCGACATTTATTCTAAGGGCGAATAATTCATCAAATGTGGATTTGGAAATGTATTATCACTGACATAGCCCTTATTTGATATAGTTGTCGAAATCGATGCAGGGTTTCCAATTAATTGGGTCTTGAATTGAAGCTTTGTCTAAGATTTCGAAAATTTAACCTTCGAAACTGGATACGAGCGGTGTTTCACTTTAAGACAACTACTCTCTGAGCATATCTTGAGAAAAAAAATAGTGAATTGCTCCAAAAGTTAACCTCTGCCTCTATTTAGCGGAAACGTCGTTTTTTGCTTTTATTAACTCTTAGCGTTACATTTGTCCTCATATTCATGTTAATCGTACAACCTGGTCTGCATTTTTCCCTTGGCAGCCTTAAATGTACTAGAGGTCTGCATGAGTGCACTCGAAACGATCATGATATAAACTTTCGAGTGCAATCAACTTCGAGTGCTTGAACTTGCAGCACATTTCATTTGCGATTTATTTGCAACTGCAGCACTCACCTCTCCTGCTTGGTGTTTTAATTCGTATTGATTTGATTTGTGGTTTTTGTGATCAAAAGCTCGATTGAATCGTAACGTGGCAAGTGGCTTGATTATCGTTTCGAGTGTACGCATGTAGACCTCAAATATCTACACTACAATGATAGCATTTAGGTTTTGTGTAAATGTACTGGATCGAATGTACTTTTTTTTGTCATGGATATCAAAATTTAAAGAAAGAACAATTTTAACTTACCAAAATTCGATCTTTTTTTGACGTACCTTTCAGCAATATTTACTAAAAAAATTAAAAAATAAGAAAAGGTTATTCGATTTTACTAAAATTAACAAAAATTTGCTAAAATGTTGCTTAAATTTACCGAAAATGTACTTATAATGCGACAAACGTATGTATACTGAAAAAAGTACTTATGTAATGATTTTAAGGTTTCTTAAATGAATATGAACTACTTTAGCCGTTACAATACGAAAAAATATTAAACTCCAAGTTTTTTCTATGTAGAATTTCTTTGACTTCAACTTTTACTTGAAACATTTTCTTGTATCTGTGTTAAATTTTTAGTGCTATTCCCAAGCAGCTCTGCAGACTATCTATATCTCAAAAAATATGGATTAACAAGGTCGTAATCGAGTTTTGGACATTTTTGTTTCATTATATTCCTCCATTAAAAATAAAAATTACATAATTATTTTGCGAAGTTAAAGTTGAAGAACATTGCTCTAAGGAGTCAAGGCTCCCATGGTGATGCCTAAAATCTCTATTTTCTCAACTGACTGTGATCCCATAGTGAGTGCGACTGTGATTGTTATTATGGTTTTGTTTCCCAAGTAAAGTCTTACGTATGTCGTATATCTAGAAATCGTATTGTAATTCTTTGGCGACAAGGAATAACAACTAAAGTCGGTCTGTAATCACAAAGCAAAACAACATAGGTTCAGTGTCTAAGCATGCAACTTGTACTGTTTTGCGTTGTCATCGCAGATCGTCTTTAGCTGTTATTTCTTGTGACCACAGAGTTGTTATTTGATGCTACTCAATACTTTTTGACTTTTTAAATTTTTTTTTCAATACTTATTGATACTACTCTCTACTTTGCGTCCTTTTCGGTACTTTTCCAATTTTATCGATTTTATTTGTTTCCGACGTTAAGCAACTCTTCCGATATTTTTCTATATTACTTGATCCTCATCAACCTTTATTGATTTTTTCGATGCAACTCAATATTTTCCACAATTTTCCAGATTTTTCGATACTTTTCCGACTTCTACCGACTTTTTCGATGCCACACAATATCATTGGATTTTTATCGATGTTTTCATAAACTATTCTACAGTTGTCGACTTTTTTGTTCTTATTCGACACTTTCCGGTTTTCGCCAACATACTATATATACTATTCTATACATTTCGAATTTTTTGGTATTATTCGACACTATTCGATATTTTTTTCTTGTTCTATGTTTGTCTTTCTATGCTACATATCTTTACTTTTCGACTATTCGATATTTTTTGAATTTTCTTGGCTTGTTTTATGCAATTCGACTTTTTCTATTATTTCAATACCATTGATACTTTTCGACTTTTTCGTTGTTTTATGATACTATCGATTCTAATTTTTTCTATGTATTTCGATACTATTCGACATTATTCGATATTTTTTGGTACCATTCTATACTTTTTAAATTTAGTCAACTTATACATTTTTTAAATTATTTTTAGTACAAAGTTTAAGTTAAGTTTCACTTTTAGCACGTGATCCAAATTATTTTTCTAATACTAAGAAGATTACAAGATTTGGTAAAGTTTTTCATGTCCCACCCTTATTTGAAAGCAAGACACTCTCGAAAAAAAACACCCTTTATCAACATTCGAAAGACGAAATCAAATTATTGTGTAGTTATGTATATAAAAGTTTCTATTCGGTAAGATTGGCTAAAGTCAAGGCCATCTCTGAACTAAAAGGTGGAAAAGGAACTTTCCAAATAGAGAACCGGCATAAAATTGGTTAAAGCTTTTCTTTTGACTTTATGGAATTTATTTCATTTCTCGTATTTCATTCTCTTCTCATCAGTTGCTCAGTGATCTTGTCAAATTTTAAACGTTTCCTACACGCATAAATATTAAAAAGGGTGAAAAATATCACTGGCGCCATCGCACCTCCTGCTGATGTTTATAACCGAACGAACGGCAACATGGGTTTTGGTTATAAATTCGGCAATTTGAGCAAAGTTGTGCGCGCTGCTCACTGGAGTATCCATTGCAAGGTGTCTACATTAGTTGAAAGGACATCAATCAAATCTCGTTTTTAGGGTTTTTCTACCTAAATAGTAGGCTGTACTGGCCATTGTTGTTTTTGCTGCTATTGCTCCGAAGAGACGAAAGGTACGACAAGTGAATTTTATTTATTATACGACGAATTTTATGGGACTCTTAACCCATTAACATTAGAATTTCATTTGTTTTATGATGTTTGCTCATCATGGAATGCGAAGTAAACCCTTTTTTGCCCTGTCTTCAAATTAACTCATTTTTAAATATGTTAATCATATGTCTGTCATTTGGCTGATGAACGTAAAAGATATCATTAGGAGCAGAAGATTTTTGTGATATACGAGGCCTTTTGGTAGATATGTGAGTATCAAACATTTTGACAGATTTTTTTCAACAGCTTGTGAGTTCGATGAGTTTGGTGGTCTTGAAGGGTAAATTGAAAAAAAAAGGCGAATTATGTAAGCCTTGTTAGTTTAGTGGGATTTTAGAAAAGAATATAAAGATTTTTTTTTCTTTTGTTTTTGGTTAAGAGTAAATATGAAGAGAGATAAGGAATATTTCCGTTTTTGCTTTGTTAATGATTTGCTTTATTACGAGAGTAAGTCATTACTTGATCAGCATTAAGAGAACTTTATTTAAAAGATATAGCCCATTTTTTGACCAGTTGATTTTATTTAGTTTTGGAAAATTTTGCACCCTTTTTTTAATTTATCATAGGTTGCTTTACATCAGACAGATATAAACTCGCGCTTTACAAAATATATTTCTAGGTTGCATTGCCAGTCTTCCAGCAAAAATATATCCTATATCTGTGACGTAGTGACCAGAACTTTTAATACTTTCTTTTCTGATAATATTATCCCATAATAAATGATTAAATAAGGGAATAAAATATATGACCTGTAATAGTATCTATTGTAATAGACAATATAATTTACAAAAATGTTGTTTGTCACAAAAATAAAGTTTGTTATTACAATAATCATCATCCTTTTTCTTTTTCTTGCATCAAAAGGATACAAAAACTAACACAATTTGTGGGACAAAAGCGTCAACAAAGCGTGATTGTTATCTAAAAATTTAAACAACAAAGAACACAGAGAGAACCTTATGGTTAACCGAAATCCCATTTTAAGAAAATTCCTAAAGAAAACATGTTTTCGATATGATGAGCATCACCTACAACTGGCCGCACATGTTGCAAATTCTTCCACACAACTCGTACGAGCAAGGGTGCATGCAGTCGATACTCAAAGGATGTCAGAGTAAATAAGCAAATCAGTGCAAGAATTAAAAATTAATTGTATTGCTGAAGGAGACAGTGGCATTAGGATCTGGAAAGAAAACAAATCCATAAGGACCAACTGTAACAATAATGTAACTCATTGTTAGTACCATAGCATAGTAATTCCAATCATGTTATGGCATTGGGTTTAGTAGATGTGAATTTGTTTAGTTTGAGAGTTGCCAGATGAACAATTTGCCAAGTCGCTAAATTTAGAATTTTTTGCTTTAATGTTTCGAATTTAAGTACCTACATCAAGCGGGACAGTTAAGAAATTAAGAGAAAACACAATAAAATGATACTGTATAAAGGGTTATTTCTTACGCCTTTGGGTTTGAAAATTAAAAAAAGGACAAAAAATTTGCGAAAGTGAACAAAATATTTATTTGAAGCGATACATCAATTCCTGCCATTTACTTTTTAAAAATTATTTCATGTCAGTGTTAACCGTGGCTACGCTCGAAGTGGTCCATCCGTAAGCTCTAATTTTGGCATACTTTTCCCAGCATTTCGGCCGGTATCTTACCATTGGCAGCTGCAATGTTATCTTCCAGGGCTGTAACTGTGGCTGGCTTGTCCTTGTACACGAAAAACTTTACGTAGCCTCACAAAAAATAGTATAGTGGGGTCAAATCGCATGATCTTGGCGGACAACGGACTACTCCAAAACGTGAGTTTAATTGCTCACCAAACTCGCCTCCCAGTAGGTCCATGGTATCGCGTGCCGTGTGGCATGTGACACCGTCTTGTTGAAACCACATGTCAATCAAGTTTATTTCTTCCATTTTGAGCAAAAAAAAAGACGGAAACCATCGAACCATTGACTGTAACGTTGCGATTTTCATTATTTTTGAAAAAGTACGGTCCAATGATGCCGCCGGAACTCAAGCCTCACCAAACAGTGCTTTTTTTAGGATGCATCGGCAGCTATTGAAATTTCTCTGGCTACTCTTCAGACCAAATTCGGCAATTCTGTTTGTTGACGTACTCATTAAGCCAAAAATGAGATTCGGCACTGGATAAAATTTTTCTCATTTTCACATTTCTCACAGAGCACGAATTTTGATAATAAAATTCAATGATTTGCAAATGCTGTTCTATTCATTGCAAAATGGCAAACCTTACTGAGCATTTTTGGTGTTGACATATGTTACAAATCACCCGTAAGGTGTCAAAAAATTTATTAAAATTTACTAAAAAAAACAAATAACAAAAAAAAAACTCCTTATAATATAAAATCAATCGAACATACCGATTCACATAAATTTCATAGTTTCAAAAATGTTTCCATATATTACAATACAAATCTTTATATGTTCAAAAAATGCTAAATTTATGCGTGCCATTAGATTTTAATTTAAAAATCGGGACATCCAGTTAAAAACGAGACGGTGGCAACGCTGTTAGCATGTGACAATGCAATAAACTTTGTGTGTTCGTCTGGTTTTGCATAGTGATCATGCCTACGATTAAATCTTTGTTTTCGTCTACTTTGAAAGCAAGGGTTTTGTTTTAACGAAATATAGAATATTTCCTTTATATCTACAACCTACAATTATTTTGAAAACAAATTTTAGTCACTTGACCGGTTTTATTGCACAGACACTAACACATTACGTTCGTTAACGAACGCGTATCTAAAGGTGTAATTTCTAAATAGTTTTTGCCTATTGGATGATTTTAACGCCACACAGCCTACCATGTAACAGATTTGTTTCAAAACATTAAAACAGGTACTTCAGAGTACTACATGTTCAAGCTTATTACATTGATCACGTAGCATGCAAACTCTAGGATTAGAAATGAATGAAGATAGCAAGAATTTTCCCAAAAATAATTAGGCTTTGCTGTGATACGCAAGTAGTGTGAGATGCTTAAGCTGTGGCTATAAACGAATTGCACCTTAAAATGTAATCAGTCGAGTGCGTCTTTATGATCGTAATTAGTAGCGTTTTGTCAGAAGTCTTCACCTGCTTAACAGGTATATAGTTCAAGTGTTTTTGCGGTTAATTTACTTGTACTACTTATGAATCAATTCTTTGAAAAGTTTCCCAAAATACTTTTTAACTCAAAAGTAGACATTTACTTGTCAACCATAGCTACCTCACGTTGGGTACAGCTGGAAACTAGCTTAATAACAAAAATATTTTGGCCTAATGTGAATAGAGCCAAAACAGAATTCTTATTATCTTTATCCAGGAATGACTGTCGTCTCATGACAGGAGTTACAACTGGACACTGCCTTATAGGCCATCATGCACTTAAAATGAGAATGACTGAAAATGGCTTATGCAGAATTTGCATGGAACCAAACACAGAAGAAACGCTAGAGCATTAGCTCTGCGACTGCCCTGCACTCGCTCGGACAAGGCTTAGATCACTTGGACATGCTGTCTTATTCTCATTGCACGATGTTGCTAAATTAAAACTCCATAGAATGTATGATTTCGCCAGGCGGTCCAATACTTTTAACATTAACCAAACAACTAGTTTTACTGATTAAATCTTGAGAGATGTGGTATCACTATGGACCAAAGTGTCTATGTGGGGCTTCCAATCCACCACCATAACCTAACCTAACCTTCCCAAAATACACCATATGCATCATAATTCAAGCATAAATTTATATCAGAGATAATTTAAAACTACTTTTGCATTGAACTTGTAACCATTAGCAGCGATCGATATTAATGGAAATTCACAAATCGGTGCAATGTCCGAAATATATAATGGAGTAGTTGTTTAGTCCTAAAATCGACAGTTTATGAATTTCACATTATAATTGAAGGAGCCTGTTTCTCTCCGGAAACCTGCATTTATTTTCAATGGATTCAAGCTTCATATTTTGGAAAACCGTATCAGCAAAGCAAAACCTACGATAAAGGCTTTCCTGGCTTTGGAACGAGTTTTTAAAAGCGATATCTTTGTTATATGAAATTATGCCAAAAACAGTTAGCAAATGAATGTGAAGTAATGTGAAGCCAACAGGTTGTTATATGATTTCATTATTGACAATTTGAAATATTGTGATGCTGAAAAATCACGCCTAACGCTAATGTTAAAAGAAGAAGGTCTAACACAACGCAATTGTTGGGTACACGTTAAATTTCGGACTTTTATCAACTTCTTCGACATTCATCGAATTTTATCTAAGATCTTATTTTATTTTTAAAATCTTTCGACATGACATTCGACTTTTTCAATACTTTCCGACCATTTCAACTTTCTTAACATTTTTCACTTCTTGATACGAAATAAAATTTTTTTATAAGCTATAATATTTGCTTATATATATATATTTTCAGAAAGACATTAATTTAGCTGTTTAAACAATATTAACTAGCCATACCGTCGGAATTTTTTTATGATATGCATTTTGCATTATAATTCTGAGAATACCAAAGTATAAACCTTCATTGACTTGGCTATTAACTTTGACTATGATTGGTTTGATAACTATTGAAACAATTAAGAGTAGTTACAGTATAATTAACGTGACCAACTATTCTGAAGCTAAAATAAGTAAAAAATGAACTGAAAAAAAGTAAAAAAGAAGTACAGAAACAACAAAAACTATTCATAATACTGGTCTGCAACATTTTCCTCCATTAAATAAATCATACTTTACTAAGCTAATTCAAGATTGAAGCACACGAACATGTAAACCAAGTTTCCACATCAGGTCTAATTTTCAAAATACATATATGGTTGTGTATGTCGAAATCGTCGATTTTGGTCTAGTTTAGCGGCGCCAAATTTTTTGGAATATATTTATCTATACAGCTGAAAAGTTTAGTTTTTTCACCTTCAAAATATATATTGAATTATACGAGTATTGATATCTTTTTTTTTCTCCAAAATATCGTAAATTGAAATTAGTTACAAAGAATAGCTGAAAAATCATAATAATAATAGTTTACGATATTTCGGAGAAAGGAAGAATCGATACATGTAATTCAAAAAAAAGATTAAAATTAATATAAGCACTCGAAGATCACAAAATCGACAATTTTGACATATAACGTACAACCCTACATATCTTAAAACTTAGACCTGATGTGAAAATTTGGTTTACATATTCGTGTCCAGCGATCTCGAATTAGTAAGATAACATCTAATTTGTTTGAAGGAGTTAAAAAAAAGTTCTTGCAAACCAGTCTAATCAAACAAAATCGAAAAATTTCCCAAAAATTGAAAAAATAGTAATTTTTGATGACTAAAAAAATATAAAAAAGATCGTTCACATACAGGGTGTCCACCGGTATTCTAGGTATTCTATTTCGTTTGATTATAAACTTTGGTTAAATGAAACAGAATGGATAAATAATTTATTTAATGTTGGCAATTATGCATGGAATACAATATCAAATAAATGTTCGTCTCTGTTAGTCTCAAAAGTCCGGACTCTTTTGAGCACATTTTCCATTTCATTTTGACAATTTCACCCGGTATTTCATTAATTTCATCAGGAATAATTTGTTTGAGTAGCTCAAAGATTTCGAGTTTGTTTGCAAAAGACTTGCTGTTAATATGTTTCAATAAAAAAAAGTACGTAGCAGTTAAGTCTGGCGCCCTTACTCCACGACTGCCAAATATGAGCTGTCAAATCTAATATGGCGGTAAAGCAAAGTAGTGTATCTTTCCGGCGGGCATCCTGTATATATAGTAAATGTTTCTCTGATAACTATTTCTTAATTTTTTAATTAGTAAAATGAAATGCAAAGGTAGTTAAAATGATGATCCACTACAACCCAACAATCTTAAGCAAACGGTTTCAAATTCTATCACCTTAAAATGGGCATAACTATGAGAGGAAAAATCTTTGACGATTTGAAAACTCATTTTAAAGAGAAAAAAGTTAAACTAAATGTGTAATCGTACACAAACATCAAAAGTAGACAAACATTTTTTTTTTTTTGAAGTACTTAATCCCAAATATTTCAAAATCCTGAAGTGATGATGGCGAATCCTTAGGCTTGATTCGAATTCAGAGCAAAAAATTATTTCGAAAATGACACTGAGCTGTCCAACAACATTCATGACCTCTTTATCGCAGAACTATTTAATAAAATATAGTTTTCCCATATTATTAACATGTAAGAATAACAAGCTTTGGCGCCAAGCATACTTCAACAGACTTCCTTTTCAGCCGCTTTTTTCATTCTCTATGTACAATTTTTTATTAGAAACTTCAAAAAAGCTCCGGTCAAAATATTGTACAAAGACGATGATATAGTCAGAAATATTCGAAGATATATGTGTCTTTAATACTTGACCTCATATGGTATACATTTTTCAGAAACTAGAGCCAATTAGATAAATGAAGCTCATTTTCGGAATCAGTGCTTTAAACCTTGTTAGAAACTAGTGCCGGAAAACTGTTCTTTGTTTATAGAACTATATTATTTAAGACTTCATTACTTTTTATATCAGAATACTATCCTTTGCAGTTGCTATTTCACTCACAAAGAAGATAACAACATGGTCTCTTGATATTTTAATAATACGTCAAAAATGCTGTTAAGTTTTTGTCATTGGTTTTAAAAATTTTCCAAATGTTCTTATTTTTCTTTTTTTTTTACTAAATAAAAAATCAGAAAATTAAGTAATAACCGAAATATCAAGAAGATCCATTATAAAGACAAAAAAAAATAAAAAATAGAATTCATCTTCTCAGCGTTGTTAATCAATCTCAAGCGCTGGCTAATCGTTATACTTAAAAGTTGAAAAAATACAGTAGTTCCAAAATCAATTTCGATAAGACATCCATTATGGTCAACAATTTGACGGCTTTTTTCTTGCTACCCAATCCATTCATTCAACTTTGATGATTGCCGATGCCGTCGTCAGTATGTTGCCGTTGCCGTTGCCGCGGGTAATTTTGTCGCTTCATAAAAAGTTGTTATATGGGTTTCCCCCTTAATGTTGAATGAATATGCACTTTTTTTCAGTTTGACTGACTCGCCGCTTTTAACGCCTGACTTTATTAAAGTTTTATTAGCTCTTAAATGTTTAACGGCACTGGTTACATTCTCGAAGCGAAAATGACTTGTACATTAAAAGTTTATTTGAGAATTTAGTCTGAATTAAAAGAAATCTACGATTGCATTAATTTTCTATTTCAAATTGAGGCTATTATTTGATCTCTTTGGTTTAGTAAAGAGTTTTTTACTACGTCAAGAAGGTCTTATCTGTTTTTTGTTACATTCAGTTTAACCGAGGTAGTCTGGTATTTGAGCGATACTGCAATACCAATGCGAAATTCGTCCGATATCGTCGAATTGGAATTTTCCGTAGGCCACTTTTTCGAAAAAGTTTGTGAAAATGAGCCGAAACACCTCTGACATCCTGCGCTGTTTTTTAAAAATGTTTATAGCATCAACTACATTTATAAAATATATTCAAAAAACATGGTCCTGTATATGAATAAAAATATCCATCAAATGTTAACTCTGCATACCGCAAACGATCATACACATCGGTAAACAGTCAAGCAAAATTAAGAACAAAGACATCGGCTAAAGTACAAAGTATTGCACTTTATTAAATACTTGAGATTAGGCCCGATAAAGGGATAATCCTTGCAGGCGGCCTCATCCACAAGAGGCTGAGATAATGACGATCATGGATGGCATTCAAGTCGGTAGCTGCACTCGTGTAATAAGCATAACAATATCGTATCGTTGTCCGCCCAATTGAGAGCAAGCAGATCTCGCATCGTCGTCACGTGAAAGTGAATTTCTTTGTTTTACATTTCAGTTCGCTTTACTTTCAAAGAGGTCATTCAGGTACCGCACTGTATTTTATTTCACTGCTTTCTTCATACATTTGATTCGAACACTCAGCGCACAAATTGTACAAAAGTGAGATCAATAGCCGGCTTATCTGTCTGTCATAGCCTCCCAAATTCCATCAACATCATCAAAATAGACAATGATGAAGGCGTCGAATATAGTACAGTGATACTAGTTGGTGATCGGCGCAACACTTTGATCGATGAAGCGATTTTTTAAGCCAAATTGAGACTCTTTTAAAGGTTCTCCAATATGCCAGTTTGCTTGAGCAACGATACTAAGCCGTCGCGCTTGTTCTTGTAGATTAGTGTGAAATGGTATCATCTTTTCTACTTGAAGAGTGTAATGTTTTAGTTTGAGTAGGTGATGGCTTTTGCTACTGCCGCGTAATAAGATTTTACTTGTGATCTTGCCGCTATATTTTTTTGGCCTTGAGTCATGGTAAGATGCTACGTGCAGTTGAAGCGTAGAAACAGCACATTTGAATGTCGGATCCTACGCTATGATATAAATTTGGCAAAGATAGTTATATACAAGGAGTTGGCTAGAAAGCCAACGTGGCAAGAGGCATCAGTTGAGGGATAAATCTGTAAGGCATATTGGACACAATGCCAACGCTGGAAGATATATAGTGATTTCTAATTTGCTAAGTGCTCCGCGGATAACAAAGAAATCATTGAAAAAATCGAAAAACCATCGGTCAAGTGGCGGTCACTCGGGCATAACCAAAGCCTTACAAGTGATTAAAAAGCGATTATATAGCGTTGTGTGCCAAGAATCAGTTGCCGATAGGATCTGCTAATGTGTCCAATGTGTCTTGCTATAGGACTAAGGCGTCTGACTTGAGTACACAGTCACCAATATACCAGGGTCCTCCATACAAAAGGATAGCCATCAATATATCTGCCATTTTTCCAATCAGCAAAGCAGACAGTAACGGAAGCTACTACAGATAACCAGCTAATTCGTAGGAAAGAACATTTTTCGGAGACCATCAGCCATCCACCTCCATCTGTAAGAGCACCCCATACGCATCTGCCAGAGAAGACCACAGCAACTGGCATTGTGCACGCCTTTATTAACGAAGATAACAAAGGCTATAAAATTTCTTAAGAGCAACAAAGCAGCAGACGCAGATCGCATAGTTTACGAAATGTTGGAAGCGTCCCCGGTGCTTACCGTTGATCATAAGTACCCGGCTTTTCTCCAAAATTGAGAAGAAGGTCTAATTCCTGAAGACTGACTCACACGAATATAAGTAAAATTCCCACAATAACGGTTTTATCGCTATGCCAGAACCATTGGGGCATTATGATATTATCAATTCCGTCCCCGATCTTGAGCGAAATCATTATCACCAGAATTAGGGAAAAAATAGGGCGACTTATCCGGAAATAACAGCCAGGTTTTCGCCCGAACAGATCGAGTATTGATCAAATTAATACCTTTCACGTTATCCTGAAGCCGGTAAAATAAGTGACAGGCTTCGATATATTTAATTTTCATCGACTATAGTACCGGTTTTGATAGCACCGACCATGATGTCATCTGGGATGCATTGCACAGAAGAGGAGCATTAGCCTCATCAAGACTCAATACAAAGGTTTCAAATGTTGAACATTTCGCAACGAGAAACTTTCTGATCCTTTTGAGTTCATCTCAGGTGGGCACCAAGGTTGTCTGCTATCATCAATCTTATTTCTGATAGTACTTAATAATGCTCTCAGCAAAGCGCTAGGCTCGACAAATCGCGGCATTGAATGATCTTTCAGTAAGCATAACGAAGACCTAGCTTATGCCGATGACCTAGATCATCGTGGAAATGTTCGTTAGAGCAGGAAATATGTGAATCGGAGAAATATCGGAGAGAATTGAAGGCCCTCGCTACTGGTCGTGCACGTTGGATGTATTTTTTAGAGGTTCTATACTCTGTGACGAGACAAGGGATTCAAGAAAGAGTACAGGGAACATGTAGATCCTAGTAGTGAACGATTTCTTCAGCAAGTGGCCTGAGGCATACCCCATCACCAATCAAGAAACGAAGGCAGTTGCCGAGGCTTTTTTTAGGGACTTAAGTGTTCGAGAACAACCTCTTGACCGTAAAAACTTCATAAAGCTTCATTCGGTGTAATTATCAGTCAGAGTTAGAAAATGAATCAGCCTAGAGGTAAAATAAAGGTAAAATATGTAATGCGATAAATTTTAGTATTAACGAAAAAGTTATACTCATGCCGATGAAAAAATCTATTTCCGGATGTCCTATCATTGTGCAACTTATCTAGGTAAAAGTTTTAAGTTACAGTATCATATCTTTAAATATCACAGAGATTAATGTTTGAAAGTTTTTAAAAGAGATGTGAACAAGGTTTTGCCTAGGGGGTATCATTCTGCTTCTAGCAAGAGCGGACAGAAAAAAAGATGTTCAATAATTGTTCTTCATCGAGCACATGACAGTTCGGCACTACACAGGCGTTGAAAACTAGGCCAATATGTATATAAGAAAGATGTTCTATTAGATAGTCCCCAGTAAGAACTGTGTTTGTGCTTGCTCCGATTAACAGAAGGATGTATTCTTGACATTTTTATTCTACTAGAGCCTGAAATGATTTGATATTATGCTGATGGATAACGCACATACAGGCTATACATTAACATTTATTTAAAAGAATATAAGTATCATTTGAGAGATATATTATGAAAATGTTAAAATAAACATTAAAATTATTAATTTTACTAAAATTTCTCAATTGCGAAAGAAAAATTTAATTTGTGCAATTTTCAAGTGATCTATACACCACAGTCACAATGAAAATGAAACCTTTTAATCAAACAAAGTACATACTCGTACTACCCAACTATCAATTTGATATTGGTATGTGATAGAAAGTAGAACGGGAATATAATAACAATAATTGACCTGATGTCGACAGAATAACACGCAGACACACGACGCGACGTTGTTAAATCTTAAAACACGCCTCTGTCTCCAGTTGGATCGCACTTCGTCAACGTAGAAATACAACGCTCGCACAACTTAAGCTGAGATTTTTCAAGAGATTCTTTTGTTTTAATAAAAACTTTATTCGGCGATCTTATGGCATCGCATCGCATCGTATCCGAGATATGTGAATGCGTTGATTGCCTACATTTTAATAAAATGATAACTTTGCGCCAGACAAATATTTCATTTGGTCTTTTTGTACGAATGTTGATTCCAAGCTCTGTAGTTTGTTCGGACATTTCCACAAAGAAGTTTTGTTTATTATTTATTAATAAGAGCAAAATTAATAAAATTTGTTTTATTTACATTTAAAATAATTGAACCGATAATGCTGAGTTTTTCCTATAAAAAAAAGTATTTCTTAGAAGTTGATATTTTTTGGAAATATCAAAATAATGTAAATAAAATGAGGTACTTTATTATTTAAAGATTCATTGCTTCTATACTATTGAAGCAATTTTAAGAAATGAGTTTTCGTTCTTATTGGATCACTAAGCAAAACAATTATTTATGATTTGCTAATCTATTAAGTTTTTTTGGCACCCCTACATGAAACACATTATTGCTCTATTGCGGATCTGCCTAAACTTTTTTAAGCTGTTGACACCATTAAAATATTAAAGCTTGAAAAATTTCAATATATTTTTTCAGTGCCGGCTGAAGGATAATTGGCGTCCTGTTCGGAAATCGGCAACCTTTTTCTACACTCACCTACTAAGTATAGCCTCTAATAATACACATTATACATCGTGCAAAAGAAATTTCATATAAAAAAATTTCTTTTTTCTCAAATCTCTTTTCTTACCATTTGATACTTTTTGATCGACATTTCGATACCCTTAAATTCCTTCAGTATATCAGTACTATTTGTCTATAATTGAGTTTTAAGAATTTTTCCTTCAATATTTTACGAATTTTATCGACTTATTGACGTTTTGAAATTTTTTGACTTTAATCAACACTCTCGATACTTTTCGTATGCATTGACGTCTTCAATTAGCTTCGATATTTTTAGATATTGTCGACTTTAGATACATTTGATTTTTCGATACCCTTCGACTTTTTCAAGGTTATCGACTTTTTCTGTTTTTCAATACAATTTGATACTTATCGACTTTTTCGATGTTATTTGATAATATTCGATATTTTTCAACTCAAGTTTTTTACTTTTCTTTTTTTATCTACTTTTTTATGTGTTTCGATACGCTACGGTCTTTGCTGGTTTCTCCGATACATTCAGACTTTTATAGTTTTTTTCGATATTTTTAAATTATATCGATACTTTCCACATTTCGCTTACCATACGTTGCTTTTGAATTTTTTAACGATGTTTTGTCGATACTTTTCGAATTTTTTAATGTTTTACCTTGACGTTCTCCATACTTTAGTTGCATCGACTTTTTCAGTGTTTTACATTGATATTCGATTTTTTCGATCCTATTCGAAACTATTGTATTTTTATTAGCTTTCAGTTGTTTTTCGATACTATATCATACTTTTCGATTTTAACAACTTTACGGTACTTTTCGATATGTTTTTCGATATTTTTCGCCTATTTATTATCATATAAAATTATGCCGAATTTTACAATTAATTTCCTTTTCTGGGCAGGGTACTAATTACGCACTTTATTTTTTTCGTAAATATCGCTCTTATTGTTGGCAGTATATAGCCGCTAGGCAAAAGTTAAATGATATATAATTTCCCAGTAGATACCGCTTTGCTTAGACCACTTTCAAACCAAACTTTATATAGATACGTTAGCCACTCATGGAATTGTCCACTATACACTCATGTGATTAAAGTAGTAAGAATGTGCAGTGTATAAAAAAAATGAAAAAATCATCGTTTTAACATTTTGAAAGATCACTTTTGAGCATAAAATTGGAGACTGGACTGAACAGCTTTGCACCTCTGAATTCAGTGTGGCACAATGTTGTTAGCCAACTCCGTCGCTGCTGCAACCACCTCCTTTTGCTACTTCCCTTGTTTTGAGATTTTGATTTCAGCGTTTTTTGTTTTTTTTTTTCGTTTTGATTTCTTTGGGAATTTCACGTTTTACTCATGTGAGAAAAAACATTCTCAGACATTGTCTGGTGTGTGGCATGGCGTTATGATGTTAGCTCGTTCGCCTGCTGCATACCAACAATTGTTAACATGAATCTGCTGGATGGGCAGTTGGCGCCAGGTCACTTGGTTTGTATAATGAAATTTTCTCGATCAGTTTTGCCTTTCGGCCAAAACTAATTTTACCTATTGAATGCGTTAGCGATGATGAAGATCATAATGACGATGATTTTGGGCGATCGCGTTCGATTTGAGGCTGCAACCGTAAAAAGCTGCTGTTGGCGTTAACGAGACTTTTGACAGGTTGATTCATTCATATGCGAAGGTGAGTATGTTCGTATGTATCGGATGAAGGAAACAAGAGAGCTGGGATTACATGGGGGCAGCTGGTAAGCCAAATTTGTTAATGTAGCAACAGCAGCTTTAATGAAAAGTTCATGACTGTCATGATCGCAAAAGGCGTCGTCGTTTGTTGGTCTTACTGTGCTTTTTATCCCTTTTTGTTGTTGTTGTTGTTTATGATTGCCACATTTTGTTGACCACACATTTGTAGTATTCCCTTTGATATTTTACAAAGTAACTCATGAATTATTATTCATTCATTGTAATTTGTGTTTCAACGTAAGCGTTCATTAATAAAACATTCATCTCTCAGAATGAGCTTCAGTTGAGCGCAAATCGATACACGGGCGAGTAGTAAGTACTCTCGAGTTATTTGCTCGTAAATAATTTATAAATTCACAATTAGTTATTATTGAATTCAACTACTGGAATTACTATTTGTTTTTATCACAAAATATTAACACATTTCTCAGTTTCTTCGTATCGTTTCGTTGGAACTCACGTTCAAGGTTTCTAACTCTGAGCAAACACAACTTTTCACAGCTTGACGCAATCGCACAAAAAGTGACAATTCTTTTATTTCTCTCATCACACAAAATTCTATACCCTACATAAATGCTACAGGGTATATGAACTATGTATTAGCAACATGTGTAAGTTATTGAGTAGACAGCAAAGCTAAAGTAACTTATGATAGGCATTAAGTTTCAAGTTTCTTAAGACTCTAAGAGGGGCGTGACACCGCCCTAAATCTGAAATTTCTATTACGTCTCGCAAACAATGCAATCATACATATCTTAGATTGTACAAAATTCGTTGAAGGGCGTGGCACAATAGGCGTTTTAATAAGTTAAAATTTTATACAGCAAACTTACGTGCTATGAGATATCTCAAGTGACCAAAAGTGGCCGCAAAAGGATCTGTGGGTGAGGCACCTCCCATATAAGCAAAAAACTTTTAATGTTAACAATGTTTTATGTGAAGAGAACTATAGTCGGTCTTCTGGTACTAATTATATAAAATATGCAAGACAAAGTAAATTTTAATTTTAATACTCTGTTTCTAAAACAACATAAATAAACAGATTGAATAGTTCTAGGCCAAGATCGAAACTTTAGGAAGGCACCACAGCTTAACATGTTGAGTATTGGCATACTCTATCATTGCCCCAATATTCACATTACTAAACGCTCTTTTTATATTCAGAAAACTAGTTGGTATAAAATCCTTATGGCTAAGAACATTTTCTTTTGTGCCAACACCTTACGCAACATTGTATCAATTGATCAACCTTTGTGAATGTGTGTTTCGCGTTGCTTCTAATATGTAGACCGAAGAGTCACTTCAGAGTCTTCAGAAAAAACTATAACTAGCTAGTCTATGTGAAATTCTTCCTGCCATTCACTGAAATATGGATATACACATCCCCTAAAGATTGTCTCTAACTAATATATTATTGTGTAGCCGAACCTTTGTCACATTACTGGTTATACTCGTACGCATGGCAGAAGCTATCCTATAGTTTTCTTGTCTTCAACATTCCTAGAATTCTTAACTTTATAAAAAGTATTATTTTTTCGTTCGTATAAGAAAGATTTCTTTGGGGAATCCAGAAAGCTTCTATATTATTCGTGTGATATTGATCGCTTTCTCCATGCTTTGCCATTTTCTCCCGTGATCTGAAAAACCTAATCAATTCTACAGTCTACAAAAAAGTTGGTTTCAATGAAAATATGGACGGTACCACATCTTGCTCATATGCAAAACTATTTATAATTCAGCAACTATTTGTCGCATAAGAATGAGATTCGGTACAAGAACTATAACCAAATTAAACTCATCACCCCATCTACCGGTAAGGTCAGAACAACGTCTTCAGGTAAGAAGATAAAGATGAGTTCCAATTATTTTAAATGTACAAACGTACGGAGTTTAGTAACTCCCAAAATAAGCACGATTTGCCATATCCCAGAATTATTAAAGCAATTTCGATGAATGTTGGTATGATAAGTATTCCAGTTACCTAACGTTACGTTATTAGGGTCAAATAAAAACGATTTACTGATGATGACTTAAACGAAAGTCGAAATGAATCTCACAATTTTTTAAAAAAAGTTTTTATTTTATTTTTAATTGCTATGAGTTTTTTAATACGAAGTCATTTAAGGTGGTTTTTGTTTACATTAAATTTATAAATTTACTTTAGCATTAAATTGAGACTTCGGAGTATTTTTCTGAAGAATTATTAGTTTCAACTAAAATACATAGTAACCTTACTCCAATTTTTTCTATCTTGTTCAATACATCGACATTTTAAATTTATTTCAATCTTATTCAACTTTTTTAATTATTCAACTAAGTACTTTAAACTTTCACTGACTTCGCCAACAGTGTTCTTTCGAAATTTTTCATTTTTTCGACCTTTTTCATTTGTTTTGACTTTACCAAACTTTTTGAGTTTTAATCATATTTTATCGTATGTCTAAGCTTTTTTCGACTTGTTCAACATTTTGAACTTATTTAATTTTTTTTCGACTTTAATTTCGATTTTTTCAACTTTTTTGAGGTTTTTTTTTTGACAATTTTAACTTTCATAAATTTTTTCGACCTTCTCAACCTTTTAATTAATTTTTTTCGACGCATTTAATTTTTTTAACTTGTTCTACTTATTTCGATTTTTTAAACTTTTTCGACATTATTTGATATTTGAGCTTACACACCATGCCGCAAATACATTCACTTACTTTATTTTTCGTAATTTTGTACGCATTAACATTTTTGTTTCAATGAGTTTGCAGAGAACTTCTTTTTCTGATGAAGTTTCGGTCAAAAGAAACATCAAATAGGACTTTTGAACTATCATGTCAGAGAATATCACCATTGCTTAATTCGCACGAATTGCAGAATTTGGTTTGCAAGTGTCTTGATCTATCTTTGCAAGTAAAAACTATTAGTACTAAAAGTCGATTATGCTAAAATCTAATTAAAGTCACAGCTAGTGTAAATTAGATTTTTCTATTCAAAATTAATTAAGTAAATATAAAATTTGTTTCTATTTATTTCAGATATTCGAACGACAGAAAACGCTGAAAAGTCATAAAGTAAATGCGACATGGAAGATTTTGCTTTTGGTATAAAAAATAAATTTTGGCATATGTATGTGATATCAACCTCTCATTCCTGACTTCATATAGTAGTAATTCGGCATTCTCTTGAATGAAATAATTAACAAGCATGCACAGGGACGGACTTAAAACTTCGTCATTTTCGGCTATTAGAATAATGTCGACCTTGAAGTAAGATGCTTAATGGCGTTGCTTTTACTAAAAGCTTTGACCATAAATTCAAGCGCTGAACTCAAAGTATCACTTCATAATTCTGGATATTATGAAAATCTCAACTTTTTTGGAGCACGGAAAGATTGTTCTTCGTCCCAGGCGCGAATTACCCTAGCACAGCCACTGTATCTATCAGTACAGTAATGTACTTAGAAGTCCGAAACATATTGCAATTTATATCTGATCCACATATTTTGAAATTTACACCCATCTGGAAGATGGCTCTTACGCTAACGTTCACTGAGGGTCTTTCGACAGTTCAAATTTTTTTGTTTTTGTTTATTTGTCTCGTTACATTCATTCACTGTCCGCCGTTTGTTGCAAGGTGCCATTTGTCATAACAACGGCGACAGCGGCTACAAAAACAACAATGTACGTGCTGGCAGCTCGAAGGTGTTAAAATGCATTTGCATAATTATATTTAACTCATAATGTTTTCTTTTAAAATCAGAAAAACAACATTAAATGCGCAAATAAACTTCAGTCACGAAACTCTGTTGTTTTCTTCAGTTATTTTCCAATAATTGAAAAATTTTAAAGTCAATGACAAGGAAATAGTCAACATGTAGGCGATGGTCTCTGGATGATACCGTAGATATTGGTCGCGTCCAAAAAACAGCAAAAATACTCAAATTAATAAAGCGAAAATTTACAGTAAGCTGCGATTTTTAGGGCCAAAACTCGTTAGCTGTGGAAATATTTTTGAATTAATTAATTGTTAGCTGTGATGACATCAGAAATAGTAAGACGTTTTTGAATACGGGGAGCTATGGTATCTTAGCCAAAAGTTTTTCATCCATACATCTAGGTTCCGAGATATTCGATTACAAATTTTAAAATATAAAATGTTGATTTTCGACAAAAAAAAGTTAAGTTGGAGTCTTTCATAGACCCCGGCACATACATATGAATCCGAAACTTCCTAGTCCAATAGGTAAAGGATTGGTGGAAATGTTTGACTAAGAGCTATGTAGGAAGTACAAAACAAATTTAATAAGTTGACCTTTGCATCTGAAAGAGAAATACTTCTTGAATCGAAAAAAATATAATGAAAAATACTGTAGGAAAGGAGAAAGCATCGACTCCCTATGCTTATGATTTTAAATTTCTCTCAAAAACAAATTTTTTTTTTTTCCAAAATCGATATTTTACAAATTTTTCTTGAAACAAAATGAAACTGTGTATAGTACAGTTGTTGACTCATAAGTGAAAACACAATAAATCAATACCAATGGACGAAGAAGTAGGCACTCTTCCTTAACTTTATCTGACGTAATAAAACAAAGTAAAGATTTCTAGAACAATAGCGCAGTTTATCACTGTAAGATTACATTCACGGTGACGTCATAACTTGTTTTATTATAAGTAGCATTATTACATCATAATATCAAAGAATAATCTTAACATTTTTTCAAATATTTATTTAATTGTGCTCCGTAATCGCAACACATAAATTCCTTGACACATCGTTTTTAATATCTTCTCGGAAGCTCTACGGTACCCCCTTATCTTTAGCAGTAGCAAAAGAGATGTGAAAAGGCTTAAATGTTATTAATTTTGAATTTTTATCTTTGTTTTTTTGTAGTTTTAATTTTAAAAAAATCTTCCGTTTCTGCGTTAGCAGGGAGCCATTTATTCTTTTCTTTTTTCAAGAAATCCAAATAAATATTTACATTTGTCCCAAAGAGCTTTTGACGCCTTATTTTATACTTTTAATGCGGTGGTAGGAAAACTTTTGTTTTTTCATTTAACTGTAAATGTTTGTTCTGCGCCACATACTTTCCATGCCCAAAATGTTGTTGCCAACGTTAAATTAAAAAGGTGAAAACTAAAATTTCAACGCCATCATAGTAACGTAACGTGATGTCACAAATCCAGCTGAACTGGCGTTTGGTGCTTACCTCTTTTATGGCTAAGTTTTTATTTGAATCAAGAATTTTAGACAAAAATGTTATGATTATCAATCTTATGCGCTTAAATTGCGTTATCTACTCAGGATATACATAAGCTTGCAAAATACTACCTTGCATATGCGTAAAAATTTATTCAAAGAAAATTAGATGAAGTATCAATGTGACCAGGGCCTTGAGGTGAAATAATGCTGTTGCCGCACTAAAATAATTCTGCTTCTCAAAATGTATGCTAAGCCACTATCGCCACCATTTTATTTTTTTAAAATTTTTAACTTCAAAAATGGTTTAATCTTAATTTGAAGTTTTATGAAAACGTTTATAAGTTAAAAATAAAAATTATAATAAGAAATTATACTTTTAATTTTTGAGAAATTATACTAGTTTAAATCCTGAGATTCCGGGTTCTATTTCTAGGTCTAGTTAAAAATCGAATTCAACAGTTTTTGAAATAATCTATCGAAAACAAAAACAACAATTGAACATTTTCCAGACGGTACAGCAGTCATTTTGACTACAACATTCAGCATTCTTAAGATTTTTAAAACGATAAAATTTGAATTGAGTCCTTAAAGATTCATAAATTCTTATGCTATTTATATCAACATAAATCATCTAAGACTTTTATGATATTAGCTGTTTATTGTGTCCTCGCCGTAAAAGTTTTATTCTACAATTTTCAAGGCCCAATTTTTGAAATCCAAAAACAGTTACAGTCCTTGTGGTGTTCTACAGTCCTTGTGGTGTCCTAACCATCGAAACCAACCAATAACAATTTATACTGTGTCAGTGAATTCAGCTAACTTACTATTATACAACGATATTTTCACAATGCCTTGTAAGAAGTGTGCCCTAGGCTGCCAACTGACCGGGTTTGACCCGGGCAAGCTTGGAATTTTATGTCAAAATCGGAGATCCGGCGGTAGGGGTTCAAAAATTTTGAAAAATCCGGGAATCGAAGGATTTTTGTAACATGTACGTTAGACTGGGTTGATTGGTAGGAAGCAAAATAAAGTCAGTCATACACTGACTCAAAAGTAAGAAGGACCCTTAAAAACGAAATCTGCATATTTTTTTTTTCGTTCCGAGAAAAACCAATGGAGCGCTTTTGATTCTCCTGAAGATTCTTTTTGACTAAATAAACGTGTTTTTTGTTCGTAACTCTTATTTCTTCACAGAATCGATAACTGAATTTGCTTGAAAAATAAAGATTGTGTTCTTGCAAGAAACTTTACGTTAAAAAGTTTTTTATAACAGAAAAAAATTTGTAGTCCCAAAATTCGATTTTTCCAGAAAAAAATGTGAAAAAATCGACTTTTGTGACCGAATTTTATCTAGAACTAGCATTACCCTGTGCGCATCGCTGCACCTCAACCGTGGTGTATATTCGATGTGCAGTCTGCGTGAAAATTCTATTTAAAAAATACTTTTGTATAAGGACCACCCTTAGTATGCATCCAAATTAAAATTTTTACAACCTAAGCAGTGCCTCTTAATATAAAAACCACGTGGTGTAAATTCCATGAGAATCGATTAAGCGGTCTTCGAGAAAATGATATTTAAAAATATTTTTGTGTGAGGACCACCTTAAATAAAAGTTTTGTAGCCTAAGCTATGCCTATTAACATAAGAGCTACGTGGTATAAGTTCGGTGTGAATCGACTAACCTGTCTTCGTGAAAATGATATTTGAAAATATTTTTGTATGAGGGTCACCCTAAGTATGCACCTTAAATACAATTTCAACTACTTTATCTATGCCTCTTAATATAAAAGCCATGTGGCGTAAGTTCAATGAGAATCGATTAAGCGGTCTTCGAGAAAATGATATTTAAAAATATTTTTGTGTGAGGGCCACCCTACATATGCACCCTAAATGAAAGTTTTGTAGCCTAAGCTATGCTTCTTAATATAAGAGCTACGTGGTGCAAGTTCGGAGTGAATCGACTAATCTGTCTTCTTGAAAATGATACTTAAAAATATTTTTGTATGAGGGTCACCCTAAGTATGCACCCTAAATAAAATTTTTTTAAGCTTATCTGTGCCTTTTAATATAAAAGCCATGTGGTGTAAGTTCCAAGAGAATCGATTAAGCAGTCTTCGAGAAATATTTTTGTCTGAGGGCCACCCTAAATAAAAGTCTTGTAGCCTAAGCTATGCTTCTTAACATAAAAAATACGTGGTGTAAATTCGGTGTAAATCGATTAACCTGTCTTCGTGAAAATTATATTTAAAAATATATTTGTATGAGGGCCACCCTAAATAAAATTTTTATATTCTTATCTGTGCTCCTTAATATGAAAGCCATACTGTGTAAGTTTCATGAGAATCGATTCACCTGTCTTTGAGAAATCGCTATTTTTAAAATATTTGTGTATGAAGGCCACCCTAAATAAAAGTTTCATCGTCTTAGCTATACGTCTTAATATAAGAGACAGATGGTGTAAATTCCATGTGAACCGATTAAGTGGTCTTTGTAAAATGCTATTTTAAAAATAATTGCGCATGAGGGCCACCCTAAATTAAAGTTTTATAGCCACCACGCCCCTGGTGTCTAGTCCCGTTCATATTTTGTGAAGTGCTTAACATAGGCTATGTGCATCCTGACACCGAATTTTAAGACTCTTGCTATCATATGAACCATAATATAGCGAGTTAAAGGTCTTAATTGCATGTAAAGTGCCACGCCCCTTACTTTTATCAAAAAAAAATATAGCCCATGTTACTCAGGAACAGTTTAGCTTTCTTTTTGGAATCGGTTCCGTAGTTTCAGAGATTACCCGGAACAAACAAACAAACAAACAAACCTTATCTCTTTATATAATAGTATAGAAGAAAAAAAAATTTATTTTTTTAACGTCAAATTTTGTGCAAGAACGCAATCTTTATTTTTGAAGCAAATTTGGGTATCCATTCTGTGAAAGAATAAAAGTTACGAGCAAAAAACACGTTTTTTAGCCAAAAAGGACCTTCAGGAGAATCAAAAGCGCTCCATTGGTTTTTCTCGGACCGAAAAAATAAATGACTCAGATATCGTTTTTAAGGGTCTTTCTAAATTTTGAGTCGGTGTCTGGCTGAATCTAATGTACGTACATTTTTTCTTTAATGAGTAAAAAAAGGTTCTAAAGTTTTTCCCACACAAAAATGTTAGTTTTTGGCATTTTGCGGAAAAATTCTTTTATTTAGGAAAAGCCGGAAATTCTTTCTTTTCAGTTTGGCAACCCGTACAAAGACCCATACTATTTTTGCCTCAAAAAAACTTTCTAAAGAATATATCTCAATCAGTGATTGCATTTGGGTCTTGTAAAAACTTACTGGATCGAAACTTGGAATGTACTTTTTAGTCTTGACGCAAAAACTTTTCTAAAATGTACTTAAAAAACATCTCGTTGATTTTTCACATTTTACCAAAATTTTCTAAAAACAAACAAAACAAAGGAAATTATTAAAAATTGTCAAAATATACCCAAAATACACCAAAAATTTGTCGAATGTACTGACGCATATTTTTCACAACGCTATTGTACTGAAAAAAGTACAATTGTACCGTAAGTACCATCACTGATCTCAATATCATTGAATTCAGAGATTGAGATTGTTTTTCTATCCTTTGAAAATAATCGTTCAAAAATTAATACTAAACGTGCGTACCGAAGATTTTATTGTGATAGAACTGTTCCATCATACTTGTAGGGCTACATATATCAATGAAAAAGTGTGTGAAGAAGCCTCAAACCATGCAACAACTAAAGAAAAACATTCACAATGAAATTGGTCTTATACCACAATAAATGTTAAACAAAGTTATGGAAAATGTCATAAAAAGAGCAGATTTTTATTTCAAGAAAATGGTTCTCATATCATAACTGATATTGTTTATCATACATAATGTAAAAAAGCTTAAGATAAACTTTCATTAAAAAATTAAATATTTTGTTTATTTTTTTATTCCATTCAATATTTATTTAAAAAACAAATCATGTTATTACATTTGCCGCACCCTGTTATGGGCCAAAATTTTTATAAGACTTAACACAGTTAATTTAAAAGTATTTAGCAGAGCAAGCATGTTTGTCAAAGTATGGTTCTAACTAAATCAGATGATCTAAAACGTAGTGCTGTCAATCAAATATTTATTTGATTTACTTACATATGTTCTTGAAATTTTGATCCACTCCATATATATTTTTTTGGAAGGGAAAAAACAAAATTAATGTATATTTGAACTTAAAAAAAAAGAAGTTGTACAATATGAAAAAAATTATTAGAAGCAGATTTATAGATCACTTCGCCATTGAAGTCTTCAATTGGCGGAAAAGATACACCTCGATATTCTTGTCTGAACCGAAAAATTGAAAAAGATTTTTTAATTACTTAATTCTTTTCTGGGTGAATTAAGAAAACACAAAAAAACAGATGTAAAAATCAAAATTTTTGAAGACTTACAAAAAGTTTAAAAAACAAATAACTTCAACTCGAAATAAAAGTCGTCTAAAAATACATTTTAGTTCAAATAAAATAAAGTACAATACTAAATAAAATAAAATTTTTTTCCTCACTTATTTAACAAAGGCTTAGTTCGATCTTTTTTAGATTTTTAGTTCGAGTTAAAACAAGAAAAATAATTTAAAATTTCTTGAAGCGCCGACGTTTCGAGGATTTTTTGTCCTCTTCTTCAGGGCGTCGATTTATTAACTAAACAACATTGAAACAAATTTTAACATGGTTACAAGTAATAATACAACAATAATTAAACATACAACATAAATATAACGCGATCTAAACTAAAATAAAAATATTAAAATAAAATTTTAATGGAGTCAATAGGTTCAATAGTTTTTTCATTCCCACCAATTCCGTAAAATCGTAAAAACTAAAACTAAAGAAATTTTTAAAGTTTTCGATAAGGAGAAAATGATTGTCCCTTTAATATTGATATCTGCAATTTGACTATGAACTGAATCACATGAGTAAGTAGGTACTGGTCATGTGAGCAACCAAGGCAATAACGTTGCTTGAATGTTTTTGGGCAAAAAGTTGCATTAATACAAATCGGAAAAAATAGTTCCAAGTATAGAACCATGAGGAGCACATATTTTGACATTCAAAATGCTATAAAATAGACAACCCGTTTTCAAATCTTTGCATTTTTCTCAAAGATACGATCTAACATAATTAAATATTTAATCCCTATGGCCCCATTTCTACAGCTTATCCAAAAGTATTTTGTGATCGTAGAAAGGCTTATGAAATGTCAATGAAGAGAGATACAGAAACTTTTTTCTTATTCAAGCCATTATTGATATTGATACAAAGATTCGAAAGAGCTTCTCCAGTTGACTTATACCTTCACGAAAACTAAATTGGCATTCATTGAAAAATTTAATTTTGCTAAGAAACTTAGTGTTATTTTATAGCTTTTAAAAACTTTTTTTGAATCGATTTCCTGATTACAGAAAATAGTTTCTGAGTAAAATTTTATTGTTATTAGATAAATAATTTAGGAAAAAACAAAAATTGCCTAATTTTTGAAAAAGGGAAATTATTTTCTTAATTGTGTAAAATAATTTTTTATACTACTTATAATACAAAATCATGAATGTTCAACTTTTAACTGTCTACTTTTATTGAAAATTCCTGAACAAAACTTTTATTTTCGGGATTGGTGAATTACCTACCACGAATTTTATCCTTGTACCTACATGTAATGCAATATAAAAATCAGAAAAATAAGTGCAGACGGATACAAATTAAAAACGTAGTAATACATTTTATAGTAAAAAACGCCCTGCCCTCAATACCACCAGGCAGGCAGGCAACAACTAAGAATACAACAATTGGTTACTGTCTTCCTGACCACTATACTTCTTGGTCATGGTCACGCTGAGTTCGATCAACAATAATATTTGGCGCCATTGTGCTGATATCATATGAGTGGTAGGAGTTGGTTTATTAAGGCCCTAAATTGTTTTTTTTTTTTTTTTGTTATATTTTTGGGCGATGCTGCGTCATAAAATAAAATGTCTTCACTCGATCATTTTACTGTGGACTATACTTGACAGCTATAATCATATTTAGTTCTCAACTTTCAGTTGTTTTAATGACTCTGCGTTACGTTAACAACATTTCTGACAGTTTTATTGATGTTTTTTCATGCAATTTGGTTTGGGTCATCTTTCAATTGAATTTTTTACATGGGTTAACTATATGTACTATATGAAAGAATAAACATTTTTAAATGGCTTAGGTACTGACTATGTTATATATATAAAGCTTATTTATTCAATTTTAAGGAATTTTATTTTTGACCAGTGCACATTAAGTAAATTTTTCACCCAACGTTTCTTTCAATAATACTTATTGTCAGAGTGATATTTTAGGTCACGTAATGTTATTTTGTTAAAAATATTTTAAGGTACAACTAAGCACATTTGAGTGTAGCAGCAGATCAATTATGTCACAACATTGACCACGGTGGACTTTACCAAGCCCAAATGACAATTTGAGTTACAACAAAACTTAAATGGGGAATTGCTTAGGGTGTTATTTATAGTCGATATATGTATATCAAAAAGAAAAAAATTCGCAGATCTTTTTTTCAATTCCATATTTACTCCTTTTTAGTAATATTATTTATTTATTACAGGAAATTTGAAAATCATGTGACATCAATGCGACAAATCAATTTTTGATATGTTAAAGAACCTTGAAAGATAGCCTCACAGCCCAAGTTTCAGCTCCCTAAGTATTCAGGGTCTTGAGAACTGTTAGGTCAAAGTTCGAAAAAACGTTATTTTTGCGAAAACAGACGAATTTAATGTCTAACGTCTCTGAGCCTGGTCAACCATTTTCATTGTGTTTTATCTCATTTAAAAGCGTATAAGCAGATATACAAAAAAACAGTCCGTTTAAAGTATTATGAATAAGACCTCGATTAATGGCACCATTTTCAAAGTTGTCAAATTTTACTAAGGCCTATTTCACTGAATCGGGTCGCATAAAACGTCATAAGTTCTGGAAGCTCTAAGAGGGGCGTGGCACCACACTTGATAGTAATCTATATTGATATTGATATTGAAATTCATAAATATCATAGACTGCACCAAAACAAGGTGGAATTGAAAAATTGGGAACAATTTTTAACAATCGAAAAATTTAATTTGATATTACTCAAAAACGACATTTATGACTTAAATAAAAAAAATTTGAGGGCGTGCCACCACCCACAATACTTGTAAACGTTATAATAAGACGGCTTAGAACGTAATCGTTAAATACGGCAGATCTACGTACTATAAAGAAACCATATCAGAACCGAAAGATGGCGCAACAGTATTTGTGGGCGTGGCACATCCCGCACCTGTTTCAACCTTATTCAACTTTGTTTCAACAGTTTCCATAATTTTTCAACCTCATTCAACTTTTTTCGACTTTACAACCTCATTCAACTTTTTTCGAGTTTCTCAATCTCTTTCAACTTTTTCAATCCTTTTCAACTTTTTGAACACTTCTCATATATTATCAACATTATCAGCCTTTTTCACCTGTTTCAACTTTTTTTCAGCATTTTCTATATTTGATCGACTTTCTCAACCTTTTTCAATTTATTTCGACGTTTCCAAAATCATTAAACTTTTTTTGAGTTTTCCAACCTCTTTCAACTGTTTCAACATTTTTCAACCCCTTTCACCTTTTTTTCAACATATTCCATGTTTTTTCGATTCTTTCAGCCTTTTCACCTGTTTCAACTTTTTTTAACTTTTTTTAATCTTATACATTTTTTTACGACTATTCCAATCTTTTGACGTTTACCAACATTTTTCATATTTTATCAACCTCTTTCAAATTTTTAAATATTTTCCATATTTTTTGGACTTTTTCGATTTTTTAAACCTCAAAACAAAAAACCGAACTATGGTCGGTCTCCTGGTACTATGGTATAAGAGCATAAAATTATAATAAAATTTGTTGGGATATATCTCTCAAGCCTATCAAACAACTGTGATAAAATTTCTTAAGGAGAATTCAATTCAGAAATATCAATTATTGGTAAAAAAAAAATGGGCGGAATTGTAAAAGTAGATATCTCAAAATTTGATTCAATATTCTCAAAATCGGGACAACCGTTGTAATAAATAAAAATTAAAGAAATTAAAAACAGTAAATGGCAAAACTTGTTAAAAGGCGTGGCACCGCCCACAACATTTTGATCGGTTGTGTGTTAAATGTAATAATGTACTATGAAAGTGATCTTTATAAAAAGTAGTGTTTCTTAAAAAATAAAATGATAGGGGATTGTATAAAGTTGTTTATGGAAGACGCGCTCCAGTCTAATTGTAGTTTCCAATACAACAAAACATTCGAGTTGCGGAATCGCAGCTAAGACTTACCATGAATTACAAGGGTGTGATCTTTAAATAAAATTCGAATCGAAGACGAAGTGAGATAAGTTCAACTGCGTCTTAAACAAACAAACTATTATCACTGACCTACATGCTTGGTAACCTTATTCGATGTACTAAAAGTGTGGGCAAACCACTCCTACATAGTAAAATTTAGATAAATGTTCGAAGAAAATTAGTTAAACGATATTTAACGAATTCCAACATCGATGATGTTTGGCAAGACTCCATCCAGTACAAGCTGTACTGCTGTCTTCTTCTTCTTCGAATTAATCTGATTATTATTTATTTACGAGTGGACCAACAATATTTCTTTTTCGCTTCAAAGTGTGAAAATTCATTTGCATAATCAATAATCGACAATCATTGGATTCATTGTCGTATTTTTTTATTTTTAACGAAAACATTTACATAAAAAATTGGTAGTCACGAAACCATGTTTAAAATGGACCCACGCAAAGGCTACCGATGACGAGTTGTTGATGAGCCATCAGAGAGCTGTTGCTTTTAGAGCTGCACCACTGGTGTAAATTGAAATTGCTAACAAATCAAATGGCAACAAGCGACCCGAATCCAGATCTCAATCGGCAGACCCGGTCTAGGCCACAGCGATGAATGCGTAGAAGGCCAAACCATGATTTATGGATATTTTTAAATGCACAGTAATTGTTTTTATAGAACTTTGCTGTTGTTTACGAAAAAGTATGGAATATTTTTAGGGTTTTTGAAAGTAGAAAAAATTCCATATTTATTTGTGAATTCGATAACTATTTTTAACTTTTTTTTTAGCCAAATTAACATATTCAAAGTGGCAACGGAAAATTTATGTCTGTCCATATTTTAAGTAAAATTTGTTTTGCTCTGCTATTTCGATTTATGAAATTAAACAATTTGACGAATGAGCAGCGGCTCGAGCAACTTTTCAAATTACCCAAATGTTGATAGAAATTTTACTTTATTTAGAAAACAAAATGTTCTATGGATATTAGACCGGGTCGAAATTTAGATTCAGCCAGATACCGACTCAAAAGTTAGAAGGACTCTTAAAAACGATATTTGCATCATTTTGTTTTCGTTCCGAGAAAAACCAATGGAGCATTTTTAATTCTCCTGAAGGTCCTTTTTGGTTAAAAAAAAACGTGTTTTTTGCTCGTAACTTTTATTTCTTCACAGAATGGATAAAAAACATTTTTTTCGGGTTAGGAATCAGTTCTTGGGTGAGACATAAATTAAGTTCAGAATATATTTACAAAGTTTCTACAAAAAAGGTTTATATTTGATAAATAAAAAATTAGATATTCCCAAAAAAGAAGTTTTTCTGATAGTTGAATTTGAATATTGCCATATTGAAAGTCTATACAAAAAATCAGTTTGGTCGAAATATTTAAGCAAATCAAATTGTTAATTCATTCGTCTACATATACCAGTCAACATCGATGACTAACTATAGCTCGTCATAATAAGTGGAACAATGGAAACGTAGATATCATATATGGAAATTCTTAAGCGTTGCCTAGACCATTAAACAAAGGATCAGACAGACAGACAGACAGATTGTTTTCAAATGAGTGTACAAATATGCAGCGACCGGATACTGACCGGAAAGGACTTAAATCGCTGAGCACAATCAATTTCCGTATTTGATATATGGCTTTTAGTTCATGGGTGTTACCTGGCGATACAAGAAGCAGAAAGCATTTGGCAGTAAATTAATTGTTATCACTGTAATTGCCATCTGACTGTGTAAATTAGTTTAAATTGTTTGCTTTCGAATTTTTAGAAATGTTTGTTTTCTATTTAAGGCAAAAACAAAAAAAAAATGTAATTAATATCGATAATGGTTTTCCACCAACTGTTTGCATTTCCGCACGCGATACAGTGTAAAGGGAGTGTAGGTATGTATGCACGAGTATATTTGAGTATAAGCCAATCATTTCTAATAAAAAAAAAATACTACATAAACTATTTAAATTTCCTTACTCGAATGTAACTCCAAGATGGGGCCCCGTACGGATGAATGTCAAAAGACTATTCATATCATACAATACTATGTACTTAATATAAAAAGTATTAATTTCGGGAATCATGGCTTGAGTGAAAGAATGAAAATTTTTTAAATAATTTTTATTTTAATCAAATAAGGTTTGAGGGGCCAGACGTAACACAGAACACTCCGAAAATATGTTAAATTCTCAAGTCTTACTGTTCAGGAATAAGTGAAATCAGATCTGTTGAGCATTGTGAAATAGAGAACTCACAAAATGGAAGAGATATTTTGAAAAAAAGTCGAAAAAACAAAATAAAAGTATTTTTCCAAAACATTGTGGATGTGAAAAGCAAAATTTGTTTCCCACTATGGGATTTCTTATGATAGAGATGATAGGATTAAAGACCCCGCGAGCCCAGTGATCCCTGGAATCGACTTAACATAAATACCATATCTTTTTGCATCTCGGCTACAAAAGTAGCCCCCTACCTACAAAACTTTCACTGTGTAAAAAAAGGTCATCAGCTTTAAGATTCCAAAAATCCTAGCAAAATGACATATGTTTCACCTTATCACCTTATTAAGACCTCATGAGGCTCCTGCACACTTTACTATTTTCATTTGCTAAAAAAAAAAAGATTCACAAAATTAATTTGATGTTTAAAACATAAGACCATTTTGCCACGCCTTCTTCACTCCCCCCTTCCCTAGGTATTCTAATAGAGGCGGCCTGCATACAAGATTATCTAGTTTAAATTAACGACCTACTGCATGAAACAACGCAAAACTTTCCTTCGCAATTATCGTGCCAACGACTCACAAATGCCTCCAGATGCTGACAAGAACCGATTTCCGTTCAAGCCAAACGGAGAAAGTGGAAATGAATTGGACACACGACGTAGCGAAAATCACCAACTGAAATCTGTTGGCAAGTATTGGAATCGAGTCCCAGGGTAACAGGAACTGCGTCCTCATGAAGTCAATACATATAGAACAAGATGCACACGACTCGGTGAAATTTAGAGAGTTGAAGGCATTTGCATCAACTCATCTGCAAAATATGGCTAGTTGAAAGCATGCCCGACGATTGGAATCTCAGTGTCCTTTGTCCTGTACTGAAGAAAGGTGACCCGACAATCTGCGCTAACTACTGGGGAATCAGTCTTCTTGCCATCTCTTACAAGGTCCTGTCGACTGTACTGTGTGAAAGACTTAAGCCGTTTGCCAACACACTGATTGGGCCTTATCAGTGCGGCTTTAGACCTGGTAAGTCCACCATAGACCAGATCTTCACACTACGTCAAATCCTGGAAAAAACCCACGAAAAACAGATCGATACCCATCATCTCTTTATCGATTTTAAAGCAGCTTTCGATAGCCCGATACGGGATTGCCTGTATGCCACCATGTCTGAGTTCGGTATACCTGCGAAGCTGGTGCGGCTTTGCAGAATGACGTTGAGCAACACAGCCAGCTCCGTTAGAGTAGGAAGGGACCTCTCCGAACCATTTGATACCGAACGAGGTTTCAGACAGGGCGATCCATTATCCTGCAACCTCTTCAACTTTGTGATGGAAGGGGTGTTGCGAAGAGCCAGTGTACATCGTAATGGCACTATTTTCTACAAAAGTGTCCAGCTCCTTGCATATGCCGATGATATTGATATCATTGGACGTTGTAAGCGAGATGTTACTGCTGCGTTCTCTGCTATCGAAAAAGAGTCAGCGAAAGTGGGTTTGACGGTGAACGAGGGCAAAACAAAGTATATGCTGTCCACAAACAGGGAGACGCGGCGTATTGGATCCTTTGTTACTGCGAACAACTATACTTTCGAAGTTGTCAAGGAATTCACCTATCTTGGCACCGCCGTGAACACTCAAAACGATGTCAGCCTGGAGATAAAGCGAAGACTAACTCTTGCTAATAGGTGTTACTATGGTCTCAGTAAGCAATTGAGTAGTAGAGACCTCTCTCGGCCGACAAAACTGACACTCTACAAGACGATCATCTTACCCGTGCTACTTTACGGCGCAGAAGCATGGGTTGTGTCGCAGACTGATGCAGCCACGCTTGGGGTGTTTGAGAGAAAAATTCTTCGCAAAATCTTCGGTCCTGTTCACGTTGGCGACGACTACCGTATTCGAATGAACCACGAACTGTACGAGCTCTACGCTGACATTGACATAGTCAAGCGCATCACTATTCAACGTCTGCGCTGGCTGGGACATGTTGTGCGTATGGACGAAGAAGCTCCGGCGAAAAAGGTGTTTGATGCGGAAGCCGCTGGGCGACGACGAAGAGGAAGACCATGCCTCCGATGGAAAGACCAAGCAGAGGAAACCCTATCCACGCTTGGTGTGAATGATTGGAGAAGGCGTGCGCAAAGCAGAGGCGCCTGGAGAGAGCTTTTGAGGTCGGCCGTAACCCGGTAACGGGTTGTTATGGCCACCCAAGTAAGTAAGTAAGTAAGAAGGCATTTGCAATACCAAATGTTTCAAGAAATGTACATAAAACTTATCATCAGAAAGTTGAGTTACTGTATATATTGAAAATAGCTAAAGCCAAGGATTTTTTAAAGGAGTAAGACTTTACGTAGTAAACAATTGCATAAAGAGAACACATTTTTTACACATTTTTTTTTTTTTTTTGATCTTTTTTTTTAAAAATTTTACCAGAAATGATTTATTTATGCTTAACTTAATAAATAATATTATGAATAAAATCTAAAATTACGACACAGACAGGACTTCTATTAGTGAACTGATAAATTCTGCAACAAACGTTAAGCCTATTCGGCCGATGACTGCACTATTGCGTTTTTATTTGAGCAATATAAAGAAATATTACAAGATTAGGGATTCTCAATTTCGAGTTAGCCACATTTACTTAAAAAAAAATGAAATTATTCCACTTAAAAGTAGCATTAGATGAGTCGTGTCAACATTCCGTCAAGCTTTGATTGATTTCATTGGACTTGCAATGCCTCCAATACCAATTAATGGGCTTATAAATGCATTGAAAGGTATAAATATTTCTCAAATTTTATGCTGTTTAGTGTTAGCAAATTGTTAGTTTCATTCAAAAATGCTTGTGCTCAGTAGCGGAATATTAAGCGGCAGGAAATTTTCGATCGATATACATTTGCGCGTTTGCTAAGTTATTTGTTTGTTTATTAGTTTGAAAGTGAGAACTTTGGTTGTTATCTAACCCTCATTTTGAATACGTAGGGAAAAACAGAATCTTATCAACATCAATCTTATCATCAGTTTGGTAAACTGGTTCTCGCAAACAATAAAATTCACAAAAAAGGGCAATATTTTCTAATGGGCCTTGAGTGGCAAATCTTTAAGTCCGCCCCTGCTTGTGGTATTATTCATGTGAGTAATACGAAACCTGTTGGCATTAAAAAATTTTAATAAATAAACATAAAATCTGTTCAAGTGGTGCTGCTCCACCATACTGGTAAACGCCAGTAGCACTTGAAAATAATCTCAAGTGACTTCTCACCACTTGGCAGTGCGTCTCTCTAACTTTGGCACTCATCATGAGGGAGCACACTGTGCGATCAACGAGGAGACATACCAAACTTATTGTTGCGCAGCAGCAAGTGGCACCGTGAAGCCAGCGTTTTCATCATTTAATATTTACTTATGATAATTTGAGAGTAAACATTAACGTTAACAACAACTGGCAGCATCATCAGCAACAATATCAGCAATAACATGCATAGTACACATAGTAGGTACATACGCATACATCTGTACGTACAACGTAATGACCCAAAACGAAATCGAAGTGATTTGCAATTTACCAGATCTTGCAAAAAGGTTTTTCGACTATCATCGTGTTTTCGATAAGTTCCAGGTTTTCTCGATTTGTTTGATAAACTTCGACTATAAGTCGATTAAGTGAGTTAGTACTTATAACTTTCGATTTCAAATTTTTTTTCGAAGTTTTGACTTCTTCGATGTCTTCCGAGAAGCTTTGACTTTCCTCCATTTTTGAGATGTTGTTCGATAAGATTAAAGTTTTACTGATTTTTTCGATTTTGTTTACTAGTTTTTGACTAATATCAATTTTTTATCGATGTTATATGACAAGTCTTACCTGTAGTGACGTTTTGAATTATTGCCGATTTGTATGTCGTTTTTCTATCTATTTCGATAATTTTCAACCTATATCGATTTTTTCGATTTTATTGGTTGTCTTTCGATAAGTTTGAACTAATTTTGAGCGTTTCGATGTTTTCCGGTACCCTTCGATATTTTTGTATTTCTGTTGATTTTTTTTCGATGTTCTTCGATAATTGTCATCGGCTTTTTCTATACCATTTGATAATTTTCGAATTTCATCCATTCATACACACATTATTTTGTTTTGATTTATATTTTGCCTTACGATCAAGTTTTACTCTCTACTTACACCCTTTTTATACCAATTGATTGAGAAAGGTCGAAAATAGACTTTGAATATAGCTGAAAGTATTCATAGGCCCAATTATGGTCATTAAGTGTAATTTATTTTACAAAATTCAAATTTCGGCCAAGAAAAAAATATATGGTCTGATATTTCGAATTTTCATAAAACTTTAGAAAGGCAGAATAATAAAACACGAAAAAAAAGCTTAAAGTCCAAGGCCGAAAATTTTAACTACTATAAGGATTAAATTCCTTTATCAAAATCGGATGATAATTTGATTGGATGTGTAATTTATTTTTCAATGGTAGACGGTGCCACGCCTCTAACAAGAAAGCTAAACTAATTGACCTATTTTGAAAAAATTTGGTTTGAAGATAGATTGAACTCTTAGGAAGAGTATCAAAAACTATGTGCCTTTTAGCAGACGTGGTACCGACCCTATGAGGATTAAATTCCTTTGTCAAAATCGGATGATAATTTGATTGGATGTGTAATTTATTTTTCAATGGTAGACGGTGCCACGCCTCTAACAAGAAAACTAAACTAATTGACCTATTTTGATAAAATTTGGTTTGAAGATAGATTGAACTGTTAGGAAGAGTATCAAAAACTATGTGCCTTTTTAGCAGGCGTGGTACCGACCCTATGAAATGGGCTACGCCCCTAACAAGAAAATACGTTTTTATTGCTAAGCTGATCAACCGATTTTGATAAAATTTTGTACAGAGATAGATTGCACCCTGAAAAAAGATTTTTGTTTTAAATGGGACGTGCTACGCCCCTATCCAGAAATAGGTTAGAACTGCTATAATATTGAACCGATTTCGATAAAATTTGGTATGGAGATGGGCTGTACTTTGAGGAAAAGTTTTTATTTCAACAAATTTAACAAAGAGCGGTGCCACGCCCTTGACTAGAAAGTATGTTTTCACAGCTAAACTAAACTATAGAGCGATACCAGTAAAACTAAATAGCATCGAACGAAAAAGTGGTTACCACACCCACATACTTTACGCTACCATCGTGGTGTCAAAATCAGAGAACAATCTGAATTCCAATATGCATTGTTGTCTTTTTTTTCAAAAACAAATTTCGTTATTGTTTTTGTATTGTGTTTTCTTATCACACACACCAATCTCTACTTTTCCAGTTGGGATATTCGACATTAAAATTCAGTTGACTGGACCAAACTGAGACTGAACCAAAGCAAATAATGAATTGTATGAAAACGCGATTAAACACCTCTCAATTATTTAGCTTCACGATTCGATACTTCAGCTGAATGGGCCAAAAGCTGTTAAGTGTAGACAAGCGATTTGTATGTCTATTTAAGCATACGGTAAGCAGCGATGCGATGCTCGTATCTGGTAACGATGTCGACGCTAGAGAGGATTTTTCAATATGCAACGACGCGATGCGACGCAGTGGTTATCGTGCAACGACTAAGCATTGCATGCACTGGACAATTGTGCGATCGCAGTGATCTTCCTGCGGGTGCTGCTGTTATGGAATCCGAACTTGTTAAGTCAACTTGAATCTCTACATTACCATATTAGGTTCGGTGCTTCTGGTGCTGCTGGTCTTTGGCTTTCACGGGTGAAGAGTGCGTTCTCCTCATTGTCAATAAACGTTAAATTTTGTATTTATTTTTTCGATTTAAGCACTTAACAATGTTGTTGTACACGATGTTTCTTTCTGGGTGTCACTTTTCGTTGTCTGGGTTCGTTGCCAAAATGTTTACCATCACTTTTGAATAATTCATTTGTTGTCAGCACATAACTCACGTTTTTTCTGTTTTTGGCTCTGGGTATGGTATTCCGGAAATAAACAAAGTTATATGATATTTAATAATTTTAACAAATATACTGTACATAGTATAGCCAATGCCAGCTTAAAATACCGACAAGTGTTGTTATTAAATAATTTGTTAATTTATCATAGCAATGGATTAAGTTCAAATTAAAAGTGTTCAGTATTAATAAGAAATGTTCTAAGGAAAAGTTTCCATTCTAGAAATTTCTGATTCACATTAACAGGTATATGGTCACGTAGGAGTAGTTTATAGTATTCGTCGTTATTTCAATAGGTGCACTTTTATCTGGTTGAACAAACATAACAGTCAGTTCTTAACTCTCCTTGTCTGAACCTTAAGAGAGTTTGAGCTCTTCCTAGATTCAGTTTAGGCCACACGTTTCGGGACGTTCTGCATCCGGCAGTGAGGTTCTACCTTCTGTTCGTTTGCTTCTTGGTTATGTCCTCTATCCGATAATGTTGTTCGACCTGCGGTATCATAAAGTTGATTCTACGGTTGAACTGATCATTTTTTGACACATTCGTTAGCTTTCTCAATTCCGGTCTTGTAATAGTAAGGTGCCGTTCATTAATTACCTGAGGTGTTTTTTTTTTTTGAAAACTCTGATCCCTCCTCCCCTTGATGCGTTGTGGTGAGACGCCCCCTCCCTGGGTGAGACTTACTCTATAATTTTTTGAATACATAAATAAATTTATTTGATATGTTCATTTATTTTGCTTCATGCCACTAATACTGATGACCCACTCTAGATGTAACGTTTCAGAAACAGTATGTAAAGTACCAGAAATGTTTGAAATTTTGCAAAGGGAAAGTTATAGAACTCTTTGTCATATATTTCAAGTGTAATGTTTCACATGCAATCATTCTAAGCTGTTTCTGAAAGGTTGCAGATTCAAATTTTCCGGGACCATTCAAATTAAATCTTTCTGAAACGTTATATGTGATCCTTCTTAAGTATTTTTGAAAGATTCCAGATGTGATGTTTGCTGTATTTTTCTAATGAAATCTAAATAATGTCTTATGGTTCTCTGTTTGATGCTATGTTAAGTATAGTTTAATGTTAATTATAAATTAACACCCCTATCATGAATATTTGGAGGGAAGCGATTCTTTCGGATTTATTTTTTTCTTGAGAATAAAATTTTGCAATCGCAAATAATTGAGTAGTGGAAAACTTTATATCCAGACAGTGTTAATCAGTTAATAATGCAACTGTGATTTTGCATTTCTGGCATTGTACAAAATAAAGTGAAGTGCAAAAGAATAAATTCAAATAGAATCTGTGCTAAAAATTATATAATTTTATCTACACTGCTTTTGGTGTAATTACTCTTTAGTAGTGCTGCTAAATTTTAAATATGTATGATAAAAATATCTTCATATTAAATAAAATGAAAAATTTTGTTTATCTCTTTAAATTCCTTGCAACAAAGTTGGAGAAATAATAGCACAAGGGACGCAGAATAATAAAAGTTCGAAGACGTAATTAAAAATGTTCAGAAACGTTTCAAATGAAATCAAAAGGCAGACATGGACACATTGTAGAAAGATTTCTGAAATGGATCTGAAAGATTTCTGAAATGTAACTGAAACTCTGAAAGATTTCGAATGAACAATTTCTGAAAAGTGTACAAAACGTTACATGTCGAGTGGGTATGTACTAAATGTTGTACCTCTGTTGTCATGATTGGAAAAATGACATCTATGTGTTTTGGTAGTATAGGAAGATAGTCATTAGATGTATGTATCTACACCTTCGTCGTGCAGCACAAACATTATAGCTTGGGTTTTCTTTACAATTCATTCTCGAACATCAAGCACCGTTTTGAAAAAAAATGTCATAAGTATTGGCCAATGGACTATTTTGTGCGGTTATATTCTAGATATGTCAATTATTGTGATTAATGAGCTAAAACTTAAGTTTCATTATTTATTTTGTGCATTGTGCAATCATAGTGCCACTATTAAAAATTAAGATTTAATATAAAAATAATGACATACACATATAGTAACACTCTGATTCTTTAAGGCCACTTTCAAGTGTTGGCGCCTGGCGCCATTAAACCGCATTGCACCTCGATGCGCATCGTTGCATTTGGAAGCACTTGACTTGGAGTGCCAACATTTTCATTAACTTTGAGATTACGAGTTTTTGTCGTAGTTTTCGTAGTTTAACATATCGTTCATAATTGTTTTTATTGCTTTGCATTAACGCATTAGATAAGCGCTGCATATCTGCTCTCGAGAGGAACTAAGCAAATGTTTAATTTTGTGAGTTTTGTACACATGTTGTTTCAGAGTACCCAGTGCATCCGAGTAAAAGCTGCGCACGCGCACAGTAAAAAAACAAAACTTTATTATTTTTGTGTTGATGTTATCTGGGGAGTAGTTTTGTGTAAACACATGGAAATTACAATACATGCGGTATGAAGATCGTGAATAATCAAAAAGTAGAAAGTTCGGAACATAAAATGTGGGGAGTTTTTATTTCATTAATAAAGAGGTGCATGCATGCATTTATTTTTTCATTTAAAAAAAAAAAAACAATAAAACTTTTTAAGATTATTTCAGTTTTTAACTCGTGTCTTGCGGGCACGTGGCAAGTTTTATACCATGAGCGAGTGTTGTTTTTTTGAAACGTTCATTGAGAACGGTTTCTATTTGTAAATTGATCATAATGTTAGTAATACTAAAAGGGAAAGTGTTGAGCAATTTGAGATATGCAAATACATTTTTTATCATTATAATTCAAGTATTTGTATCCTACTAGCGAAAAACTTGGAAGGTGATGGCACCGAAGTGGCGTCTTCGCACAAAACACAATGCACTTTTTTGGAACTTTTCGTGATATAAAAGTTAGAACATCGGCAGTAGTTCCTTTTTATAATCAGCTCACTATACATGTAAGTACCTTGCTGAATGCATACAAGCCAAACTTAAATTTTACAGAGTATTTTTACAGCTTGACCTCGAACTTTACAAATAGTACAGAAATTAAGTTGAGCTTAATACATAGGGTACAACACAATAATTACGTTAGACGTTAAGTGGCGGGGGTCAATAATGTATACACATGTATGGTAAGTTATTTAAGATGGATCAATACCATTACAGAAATGCGTACATCACATTTTTACCTCTCACAGGATTCAGTTAGTAGACATTCAGGTCAAAGATTCTCTTGGGAATCAGAAACAGGCTCCAAAAAAGAAGGCCTAAAAGTATCTCTCTAGTATGAGATTAGGCAACTCAAAATTCATGATTAAGTTTAATTGAACAAAATACAAATATTATTATATCCTATGATTTTCATAGGACCACAAAATATTTCCCAAAAAATCTTTTTTATTGAAACCAAAATATTATTTCTCATAGATTTTGGACTGTAGATAATTTTGAAATGTTTTATATAATTGAAAAAATTAATTTCTTGAAAATCTTTAGAGTAAAATGAGAAGGTAAAACTGCAAAGGCAAATGGAAGCTTTCATAAAGGAAGTATCCCCTTAATTATATATCTATAAGAACACATAAAGCCAAATAAAGTAAAACATAGTATCGAAGTGCTTCGAAAAGTTGAAACAAGACTCGAAAACATCGAGAAGTATCAAAAATTGGATAGTATCAAATAGCATCAAAAAACATCAAAGTTGAAAAGTTTCGAACAGTATCGAAAAGGCCTTAAAAAAGTCAAAAGGTATAAAACAACATAGAAATACATATATTAAAAGTCTCAATAAAAGTTAAAAGGGGTTTTTAACCTTACATAAATCGAATCATATAAAATAGTATCAAAAACATCGAAGAAGCCAGTAACAATAGCAGAATATCGAAAATTCTATGATAGTCTCAAAAGTATTGAACTGTAAGGGAAAATATCCAAAGGACGAACTCTTAGGATTTCATTGAAAACAATAGATAACTATGCTTTAATATTTCCGTATGAATTTGATTAAATGTTACATTCTTCCGAACGGTGAATTTACCGCCAAGCTAAAAAACTTTCATATTTTCAGGTCATTTGGAAATCGCGCTTACAACTCAGGTAAGCGATTAAGGTATGTTATTAAAATGCAACTTTGTTCTGAAGTTTTACTTTAAAAACCATCGAACGATTATCTTGGCTCAACGAACCTACCGGCGGCATTTTAGTATTAGGCAATCCCTAGTAAGGAAACAAATGATCGTTGACAGCATTGATGAAATCACACGAAGCAAAAACTCGAAGACGTGTCATTCTAATTGACATGTCCCGAAGATCACTTGAATCGATTTTAGGCAATAGTTTGCATATGTTTCCTAACAAAATAAGTTCCATGATAAGCTGATAATGAGCGATGAAATGAATTTATTATCAAATAAATCTGCAGAGTACGGGCGAATGAAAATCAATAATTTGTTCATCAACGTGAATTGTATTCAATAAAATGTACAGTATGATGCGGTGTAACTTTGAAGAGTTTCAACGATCTATATTTCTTCACCACAAGTTAAGAGCAATATTAGGAGACGATCGGAAACTTTTTGAGAACAGCGGATGTGAACAATCGGGAGCTGTAGTTTCGGCAAGATGGGGCTACTGCACACCCTGCTGTGAAAGTATGGCTTTTTTGATGTGTACTTTGGGCTATCGCTTAGTAACCAGAAGACCAATTTCAGTAAGGCCTTATTTTATCCACACTTAAATAATCATAATCATTTGGTCACATAACAGCAACTTTGTCTTTGACCTTGTAATCAGTTTTCAAGGTCAAATCAGAAAAAATAGACAGTTTTATTAATAAATTTATGTCCTGGAGAAAGATTTTTCCCCATAGAATACAACTCTGCAATAACAAATGTACATATTTAAAATCACAGTTGACTCATAACTTTTGCCCAAAACATTATTTTTTCATCTTACATAGCTCTCGAGATATCGACCTGGAGAAATTAAAATCTAGCAAACAAAAAACAAAATGGCTTTTGAAAACTAATATGGTACGTGCGCGCTCAATTTGTAAACGAAAACGTGTAGGTCTGGCCGATATCTCGTTCTCAGCGATAATATACGATAAACTCTACAATACCGCAGAGAACGAAAATATCGGCTAGACCATCTCGTTTGTTGGTCATACGAGAAATAATATTTTTGATACAGTTGCTTAATCAGTATCGGGGCCGAAAACGAGAACGATAACGATATTCAACAGTTCTTGGTGAAGTACTAGTGCAAAGTTATTTAATCATAAGCTGAATTTTTGCGGATGGGACCTGAAACAAGTATGTTAGTCGTATCCTATCATACCTATACATTTATACCTATTATTGCCAAAAATTGCTTTATCTTCTCTGTAATAATAAGAGCGTCATACTAACTACTTATACACGTCTATCCAAGCCACTAATTTTCATATCTTCTTTACGAAAGCATTAATTTCCCCCATGCAAAATTGGATTTAAGACAACAAAGTATCCACCTGTCTACATGACAGAGCCCAAAAATTGAATGGACCACCCTAACGAAAGACAAAATTTCCAGACCTTCGATAAGCGGCATATTTATGGGGCATGACACACAATGAAAGATGCAACAGCAAAAAATAAAAAATAAAAATTAAAGCAACAACAACAATGTACAAACCATTAACTAACAAAACAGCAAAACATTTAGTGCTGCTGTTTAGCTTCGCACTTTAAAATTATTTTCAATTAAACCACCACAACCACAGACAACTGCAACAACAACAGCAACAACTTAGATATTATAGACTCCAAAAGCATTAACACCGACAAAACGACACAGACAGCAGCACCGAAGACCGTCTGACGAAAGAGAACGATCGCCGTAACGCCATTGAAGAACTCAGCGAACAACAAGCGAAACCGAAACCGATCGACACGGTGGGAGGAGCCAAAGCGCACATCAGTGTTACAGCGTGTCGAGAGTCAACAGCCACAAGCGTCAAGATCCTCACCACTTCAGACAAACCTGATGATGACGACTTTCAAAATGGAGTCGAATAGTACAGGATGCCTCGCTTGCCGAATTCCAAAAAAATAACAAAGTGCCGAAAGCAACCAATCACAAAGCGAGACCAAATCAAAGTGAACATGCTGAAAAACAGAAGCGAGAGCAGCTGGCATTGGTTGTAGAGTAACAGATTCAAAAGACCTACCGATCTTGCAGGTAGAGTGTTGAAGAGAAACCTAAGAATAAACAGATGATCACTTCAAATTTAGAGAGAAATAAACAATTGATAACAAAACAAAGATAAAACACTACAACAAGAAGAAGCCAAAAATCTTCGTTTTCGGTCTGAACAACCAACAAGCTTCTGCTACTGCGAGCCAAGTTAAGCGAGCGATAAGCTTGTTGATCAGTTTTAACTTAAACACTGAAACACAAAGACGACGACGATCGTTATATGCGTACGAATGTGACGTTTGCCGGCGGTTCCAGTTGAAAAAATACGCAAATTTTGAAAGTGTCAACAAATTATGATCGAATCGTTGTCGCTGGTAGTGATCGTTTTGCGGAAAGCTGTTAATCAAATTAACACCCCCACGAGCTGTTAGAAAACTAATAAATTTTACTAATACGTGAATTAGAGTAAATTTATTTTGCAAATTGCCAAAGTGAATTCCAATATCGGAAAAAAGCGAAATACGTCAAGATTTCAAAATACCAAAAAAAAAACGAATAGTGCTAACAAAAATGCGTCGCTGAACAGACGCATTAGCGTTGAAAAAGGTGTATCTAATTAGTACATGAGTGCCAAAAAAAGATTTGAGTTTATAAAATAGCAAATTGCATTTAATAGTGATTTTGTAAATAATTCCATCAACATGATTACAATGAATGAATTGGTGGACATAAGAATGCAGCAGCATATTGCTCATGAAATTTATCGTCAACAAATTATGCAACGTATACCAGGTAAGATACATTTGAAGCTTCTCGAGGGCTATATAAATTATATTGTTTTCTATCATTTTCCATATGTACATATGTCATCATATTGAGAGACGTTCCACCAGGGGTGTTCAAACCTCAGCTTCCCTGGGCCAGATTAGACAAAGACGAGCCACGGGCCAACACATTACTGAAACTCAGGGGGATATATGCAATTTTTTATATATAAATCTTTAGGCATGGGCACACTGTGCATTAGCCGGTGCTCAAGGGACCTCCAACCAGAGTTGGATTAAGGTATTTGGTGGGAGTACAAGTAGTACAAGGGCCTCGTACTCCAAACTAAGGGTAATTTTTAAATTAAAATATTTTATGTGTCCTTTAATGCGCCGGCTTTACATTAAGCCAAATAAGTAACTCTTGCCGCAGCAACGCAAAAAATACCTCCAATGTGTAATATCAGGTCCTTCTGTTTCGTTTCTCCTAAAAACACCACGAGGCCCTTGTTCTATCTTATGCCCCTAGCAAATAGCTTGATATTCCGCTACTTAGAGGCCCTCTTGAGATCCGACTTGGAGCAGTAGCCTTTTTTTTTAGCCGCTGCTCAAGACGCTTGTCAAATAGTTTGGTTCCAGTGAGCTTAGTCGCTGAAAATTACATCTAATAAATGTAGGTGCTTCAAATATGTCTTGTAGACGTTCAGTTTTAGAGTCGACTAATAGTGGAGTCAGTAGCGTACCTAGGGGGGCCGAGGGAGCTGCCGACCCGGGCGCAACCATTTGGGGTGGCAAAATAATCCTCGTATATAACTTATATGTATATACTTATACATAACTTATTAAAATACCAAATCTGAGGGTTAAGTCTTATCAGCGCCTGTTTAAGGCGCCCCGAACTCAACGGTGCCCGATCAGCAAGACCTTCCAAGGGTTTTACTAAAGTGACTCCTATTATATCAACAAAAGATAAACACCGAGGGAACAAAACACGGTCTTCGAGTATAAACCGACCTCAACGCTACAGTGAAAATAAATTTTTTAAAACTTTGTTTTACAAGTTTCATGAACTTTTTCATCAGTGAATCTTATCAAGATCTAAAAGGCGGAAACGTATCAAGGAATTCCGGATCAGGTATAGGAATGCTTAGCCATATTGCAACCCTACCAGAGAAAGCCCTATGAAATTTCGTCCAGTCTTGATCAGTTTTGCCAAATCATGAACGAACCTGTACGATTCTGGTACGGATCGGAGCTGGCTAGCCTCATTAATCCCTCATATGAAAAGGCCTATAGAAACTAGTACAGCCCTAATTAGCTTAGGCAGATCAGATGTTTTGATAAAGTTTGAGTCAAATCAAATAAGAGTAGCTCAGTTGGTTAAGATGAGCATCTCTGAACAATGACACGGCGCAGGGCGGCGACCTAGGTTCAATTCTGATCGGTGATATATACAAAAAGTTAAGTTATTCTTTGAAGTTTTAAGAACACAACACAAATAAATTAAGAAAAAGTTGGAATTATCAAGCAGCAATAGAAGATATATGGTAATAAATTCACAAAAGAATTTGGTTTACGTAAATCGCATCAGACCCACTGATCAGTTTCATGTCAGGTTTAGTTGGTCCGGTTGGCCTGGCTCAAGGCGTTACCAAAACTATCCAGACCTGATCCGATTACCCAAGTCTGGGCCTGGCCAACCGTATGCTATCCGGATGAAAATTTGTATTCGATCTGATCAGTGCCGCATCAGGCACACTGATCAGTATTAGATCATGTTCAATGTGATGAACAAAAATAGAATGATTATCTGATTTAACATCAAAATGAGTCAGGTTCTTACATCAGTAAATGTTTTTTTGGGGGTCCTTTGATTTCCCTGGATTTCTCTTTCAGTAAAAGGTACTGACCGGATGAAATTTTTTCAGATGAAGCCGAAGCTTGGACTGTTATTTATGTATAACACATTAGGGAAGTAAGTACATACAAGTATGTATATTTGCTTATACCAAAATTGTGTGCGAAGAAATATTACTACACCATCTTTTTGAACCGTCTCTGGCTATCAATATTATTAGAATTGATCGCATCATCTTTCTATTTCCACCCAAAATTTGTATTCTTATTAAAGAAATAAAAGGTAGATAGTATAATGACCTGTAAATAGCAAACAATTCCATCCAAAAAATGTGGCGTTCCCAAGATAAATCCTTGCAGATATGCAGTCTTTGACGCACCTTACCTCTAATGTTCGCTTTTCCACGGCCTACTCTATAAGTCAGCAAATTAACATTGGTCCTAAGCTGATGCACCAATACATAGAATATAATACATAATACTTTTAAAACGATATGTGCCTGATAGTCTTTGTGAAATAAGCCCGTTTTAAATAAATTTTTTTTAGTTAGACATTTTACCCTATTAACTTGTAACAATTTATTTATATTTTCATTTCAGATCCATTTCCACCAATGTTACCCATACCGATGCCCCGTCATGTCATAATGCCACCACGAGTTCCTCTACCTGGTGTAGAAGCAACATTACAAAATGATGATCTATGGAAGCAATTTCATCAAATTGGCACTGAAATGATTATAACCAAAAGTGGAAGGTAGGCTATCATGCACGTACATTGGGGTGATTAGAAAATATACACATAAATGATATACTTAAAAAACCAATACATGCTGCCTTTAAAATAAGCTCATAAGTTTTATGAGCTTAACTTCAATTTGATGTCAAAACAAATATTTAAAAAAACTCATATATAACTTAATTTGTTTTAGCAACATCGAAAATTTTTGCGATACGGAATTTTCCGATATGGCTTAAATTTTGCATATTTAAGACAAAAATGAAAATATAGTATCTAAAGCTTTATATATCGAGAACCAAAAACTGAAAATTCGGCAAGTGACCTTTATAGATGAATAAGGTATTAGCTTACATGAGTCTTTATCTCGAGAGTCCTGGTGATCAAAATACTAACGATTCTGGTTTATCATGATATTCATTGATTTTCAGATAGCTCTGAAATTTTCGTAGCATTACAATATCAAGCTTTATTTCATTTATTTCACTATAATATGTGACCAGTTTATCTAATGAACGTCAATGACTAAATGTATTTTGGTTTAGCAAAAATAAAAAATACAAATTGTGTTAGTTTGAAAGTGTAATTTCTTTAGGTACACAATCTGACGTTCCATAAAATCTACGGAAACATTAGGCGCCAGCAACTTTTGTTTAAAATGACCGAAAAATCGCGCCTAAAATTCATTGTTGTTTGCCGTAACAACAAAGAGAGAAAATAATTTTTATGAGTGCATTAGCACTTTGCTACATTGCACGGCACTATTTTGACAGGATATTTAGAAAACAAAAAAAAAAAAGGAAGAAAAATAGAAGTAGTTGGTCATTAGAAGCAGGCGCCTACATTTTATTTACAACGATGTCGCGACATAAATTTTGACATACACACGGTGAAAATGCAATAGGGCACTTTCTTTTAGAAAAATACCAGGGTACAGGTAAAAATCAATTTTCATAAGGATAACGTTATGTTCTTATGCGAGTACGTACATATTTAAATTTAATACATGCGTGCGTTTTCTAAGCCAAAGGGTTGATAATTGTTTGTGTAATCTATACTAAGCCAATGCCGTTAGACTATAGCCAAGCCATACTAATTGGTTATCAAGTTTTGATGCAATATCAATAAAAATAAATTTATCCTAACAAATAAATTTATGTTCTTCAAAAATTATTGGACTTATTGGGTACTTGAAGAAGTACAAAAAATTCATTGCTTCTTTGTTTTGATCAAATTGAAAGGGTACGTATTAACGTTAGCCAATTTAATAAGAAAACCAATAAAAGAACAGATTGTCGATCGCAGTGTATTTTGTCATTTGTTTTATATCAAATAGATTCTTTAATAATAATAGAGTTTAGCTGCTACAGCTATTAGCCTTCTTAGTTATTTATATTGAAGCATTAACTCGGCATGTAATCTTCTGTGCCAGAAATTTTTCATTTGAAATATTCAAACGAAATGTTTCTGAAAAGTTCCAGATTTAATGTTCACAGAATTTTTCATATACTTATCCCGCTCCATGCGCTCTGCCGCTGAGGAAGTCATTGGTTTCCGAAACCCATCTCCGCGAAATTAATGGTACGACTGTAGCGAAGCTGTGTAAAACGCCGCCTAATAAAGAACCCTGCAGTCAGCCGCAATGCGAACCGTGCGCAAAAACTACCAGAAAAAGAGAAAGGAAGAGAGGCGACTTTTCAGACGCAAGAAACAAGAGCAAAAAGGGCGATAACGTGAGAAACTCGAAGTGCTACGGGGCAGGAATGATGCTCGGAAATTTAACCAACAAGTCAAGCGTCTGACCCAAGTTTTCAAGCCCCGAGCATCTACGTGTAAAGATGAAAACGGAAATCTGGTTACGGATACGCAGTGTACACTGAGGTTATGGAAGGAACACTTCTCCAAGCTGCTTGCTGGCGATGACACCACCAATCCAGCCTTTGGAGAAATGAACCCGATGTGATCAAACGACTTAAGAACAACAAAGTGGTCGGTGCCGATGGCCTGTCTGCTGAATTGTTGAAGACCGGTGGCGATGAGTTAATGAAGTGTATGCATAAACTCACCTGAAAAACACGGCTAGCAGAAACCGTGCCCGATGATTGAAATCTCAGTGTCTTTTGTCCTGTACTGAAGAAAGGTGACGCGAAAATATGCGTCAACTACCGGAGAATCAGTCTTCTGGCCATCTCATACAAGGTTCTTTCGACCCTACTGTGTGAAAGACTTAAGCCGTTCGCCAGTCACTGATTGGGCTTTATTAGTGCGGCTTAAGACCTGGTCCACCATCGACCAGATCTACATACTACATCAAATCCTGGAAAAAACACACGAAAACAGAACGACACCCATCATCTCTTTATCGATTACAAAGCTGCTTTCGATAGCTCGATACGAGAAATACCACCATATCTGAGTTCGGTATACCTGCGAAGCTAGTGCGGCTTTGCAGAATTACGTTGAGCAACACATCACCTTAAAACGGCTATAACTTTATGAAGAAACATTATATTTATCCATTTGAAAACTCATTTTAAAGAAGAAGAACGATACTAAAGCTGAAAAAAATTGTAAATCCTATACTAGATCCTATATTAATCTTAGAGGTCTGCTTGAGCGCTTTCGAAACGATCACAATATAAACTTCCGAAAACAATAAAATCCGAGTGCTTGAACTTGCAAAACATTTCATTTGCGATTTATTTCCAAGTGCAGCACTCACCTCTCCTGCTTGGTGTTTCGATTTACTTTAATTTGATTTGTGGTTTTTGTGCACAAGCGTTCGATGGACTCGTAACGTGGCGAGTGGCTTGATGGTCATTTCGAATGCACTCATGTAGTCCTCTAATACATAACCTCAAAAGTATACAAAAATGGCAATGGCAGACCGTAAATATCTTAACTACTACGAGGAAAAGAATGTTGTGCACAAATTTCCAAAAAACAAAAAATGGCTTCTCGAAAAATTTCATTTTCCTCATTTAAGCTGAAAGCCAAAGGTATGGAATGAAAGAGTTAATAAATTTAAAAATGTCAGTCTCAGATTTTTAGAAAATTAAATTTGCAGTGACTAAACTTCAAAAATACATAAGTCTTGTAATTTCGAGCCAAACCGATATTAAAAAGTACGTGTTCGCTTATTTTCTATTTGCCAAGTTGAAAAGAATGAATTCTCGGCCTGTCGCTAAGATTAAAAAATTTAATTTTTTTTGTCGGAAATCTTGATGATCGTTTTTTTTTTTTTGTCCTTAAAAAACATTTATCAATTCCCGGCTACCAGGACACCATCTTTGACATGAAGTTCCAGGCTTGGCAACCCTATGTATTGAGAATAATGCAACGTCTGTTTGAAGCTCCAAAGGAAAAACTGAGAGCACCGCACGATTTGAGATGAATTCAGTCTATAATTATTGCTTACAAGACCGAGATAGTATTAATGGGCGTGGTACATTCCATAAGAACAGTATACTGTTGACTCAATAACCAGGGAAACTACTGAACAATATTTAGTTAAATTTAATATTAAGGATCTTTTGGACTTTAATTTAAAATAATTTTTGAGTACATCACATGCTCGTATAACACCAAGGCATGCTTCGGTTTTTTTCAAAAAATCCTCTCCTACTTATTCGATTTCGCTCATTTTCCTGCGATCAGTGCCAACGGTACTTTCTACATACCCTATCGAGATGTTCAAAGTTTTTCTGAGCCAATAGACTACAAGAAACATAATGTGATACTCCGTTTTCGTTGACATTTTTCTCGCAGTTATGCTCACTGCCAGCCTGTCATGTTGAAGAAATTTTTATCATCAATTAATGTCATGAACTCATGATATCTGTCAGAAATATCGCAACATCGACGACAAGACCATTTATTACTTTTGCACTTGACTTACTGAATTCTCTAACAATATCACTGACATGTCATCAGGAAAAACGACAGATAGGAGCGATTTCACACATATCATTTTGATCCACAATACGATAAGACGATACGCCACCTTTTATGCCAAAGGTTACCATGTGTTTAATCAATCGAAGTTACAAAGAAATGAAAGAACATAAGAGAAAGAGGCAAACATCCTATGAATAATTCATTTTGCAGTTATATACCAATGAATATCAATGAGTTGGAAGCAATGGCCCAAATACGAAGTGACTTTAAATATGTAAATCTCTTATTCTTGGATACCAGCTACGGGCTCCCAATGTTGTTCGTCGTCTTTGTTTCGTACATTTTTGAATGAACATAAAACATTGAGATCGATTTTAAAGAAAATTAATCAATTCAGAAAACAAAAAAATTGTTAGCGCCAAGCTAAAGAGCCACATGCAGTTCAAGCAGAGCTCGTAAGTTTTGAGTACACTCAGAAAAGGATGATGTTCTTTTTCTCTTCTTTTGAAATCATTTGGTCCTGATGTTATTTTCTTTTTTCTGAAGAAATTTCATAAGACCTGCAAAATCAAATATTTATAAGCGCAGCAGTAGCGTACTTAGAGGGGGAGCCGAGGGGTCGGTCGACCCGAGCGCAAGCACTTAGAAGGGGGGGGCTGCAAAATGGTACTCACATATATCTTATTTTGCTAGGGTTTTTGTTTTTTTAGGTCAATGAAAAGTTTTTCTTGAAATTAAAAAAAATGTGTATGGCGGGAACTGAACTATTCGCCCCGGGCGCCAAATATGCACGGTACGCCACTGACGCGGAGTGATCTTGCTTTTCTAATTCCAATTTATTTATTCTTTAACAGAATTTCAAGGTTTTTTCACTTGACTTGCGTAATCTTGTTGTTGGTTTATTTATCCTTGTTATCAGCTGCATTCCATTTTATAATGGAATATATGTCAGATATGTAGATATAAGTATATAAAAACGCACTTTCATACTGATGACTAAACGTTGCCAGTGATATTGCTCTATAAAAATGTTTAAATTTGCTAGGTTTTAAGTTCCTAAGTTTAAGTTCTTTTGTAACAAAAGTCAAAAAAAAGAAAATTTTACAAAAAATTTGAAATTTTTTGATTTTTAAGTAAATACCTCATGTATCGGGATGCATGTGGTACCATACATACATATAATCCGTATGTTATTTTCTTTGTGATTTATTTTCTCAACAAGATCCTTTTGTTTATTTCTTTTTTAATAGGCGCATGTTTCCATCCATGCGTCTCTCACTCTCCGGTCTAGAAGATGAATCCAATTATTGTGTGCTGCTCGAAATGATACCGATTGGAGATTGTCGCTACAAATTTTCTGGCTCACAGTGGGTACCAGCTGGTGGTGCAGAGCCGCAAAGTCCTCAACGCATGTATTTACATCCAGATAGTCCGGCTACTGGTGCACATTGGCAGGCGCAACCAATTCTATTCAGTAAGGTGAAGCTGACAAATAATACGTTGGATAACAATGGACATGTAAGTAATACGAGTAATAGAAGAATATAAGAGAGCAAAGGATAAGATTTATTGTAGCGTCTGTTTATAATCACACAACAAAAACGTAGCCTCTTTCAATTTTAATCCAATTTATGAAGGATGTTGTCGTATCAGTTAGTTTTTTAAGGAAACTTAAGATAAAGTAGAAATTGCGGGTTTTTTTTAAGTTCTTGACAATGGAAGGAAGGAAAATTATGTGCTTCTAAAATATATGATTTTAAGTTCTACAGCCAAAAAGCAAATCTCTTAAGATAAAATTGTTTGTCCCAATTGAATGAAAACTTAGAAAACTTCACAAACAACTTTTGTAGAAGAGATGATGTATGCAAATTCTAAAAGCTAATTTTGTGCCGATCAACTTTTGCAGACAAAGTACATGGGTCTCTATTACGTAACATATTTTGAAATGCATTCAAAGTTTTGAATTTTATGTATCATACTTTTCGATACAAACGTTTAAAAAAAATAATTTTGAACATTTGATCCTTGGTAGATTAAATCTATGGTGGCAATTTGGGAATTTTAATAATCTCTAAATACTAAAAAGATATTTACTAAAAATTTCATCGAACGCAGATTTTTGACCAAAAATGGTTGTTTTCTTTCCACCACAATGTTTATTTTGCTACATATATTTTTTTTTTTTTTTTGGTTTAAGGCCTGTTTATAAAGTAAATTATAAAAAAGTAATGTAGTGCCAATTTTGTTCAAGCTTAAGCGGCTATAAAGGATCGAGCATTTTTTACATTTAAACAATCCGCAAAAATTCGTGCACAGCAGTCGTTAGACCTTAATAATACTAAGCTTTAGTTATGTAGGCACATTCCGTATTGAGCTGAAAAATTAATTTTGTCAAAAGAAACTTAATTTGGCATCACTGCATAGTACCTAGCTCCATTCTATTGACACCATACCTCTTGATTATCTTCTATATCTGGCGTAAAACATTTCAAACATTTTCATGCTTGTTATCCCGTTTCTTTTATTTGGCTACTTCTCTTATTTTAAAATAAATAGAGTGGCCTATTACTTTTTCAGCCACAAAACCGCACCAAACTGTGATCGCCAAGCCTGGTAATTTGGTTCCGAATCATATCGTCAGCAGACACAGACTTTAAATAAAATGTTTGAATAATTGATCTTTCAATAGGAATTGAATGGAAAAACTTATTGAAATTTATTCGTTGCTGGACATCATAAGGTTGACATCAAAGAAGTTATCACGTTTTAAACTCTTCAGTTTTTCAATTAACACTCTATAAAAACGTTAATGATATTTTCTTAATGACATCATACAACGTGCTCTTTTATTTATTTAGGAATGCTCTCTGTCAATCAATTACAAACGTCTGCTCTTTACTTTGGTAAGATTCTCTGCCTCTAAAATGGGGTCACCATTCAAAAATATAGGATCTGTTCACATAAAACTAAGTTGGAATTCACAACTTCAGCTTTTTTTTTAATACAAACGGCAATAAACATATAAAAAGAAGCCTATAAGCCCTTGAATCTTTGCTGCGGATCCACATTATAATCGAGAAATTAGCAAAAATCCGGTAAGATTTCAATTTATACTTTGATTTCAGCTCTGGTATCCTGTGGAAAAGCTTTTAATTTTTCAAATAAACTGAAAACGTTGATCGAGAACTGGTTTAAGACTCCTTGCCCCAGATTACATCCTTTAACCCTTAGCGGCACGGTCGTTCACGACCCCAAGAAAATGTTGAAATGATTTCACTAATAAATACTCAAGTTAAGCCTCATGTTTCATAAACATTTTTTGAAAAATATTCCAAATAATCATTGAATTTCATAAATTAGAGTCATCTCAACACTGGTTCAGAGCTCTGCAGCTTAGAATTGAAAATTCACTTTCTTGTACACTTTTTCTCAACGTGGGTTCGTAAAATTGAAATTGAAGTGATTGGTGAAGTGCGTTAAGAAATTCCAGTTCAACATCGCCTTTGGAGCAATGTTAATGGCCAAAAATAGTATACTAAAAACTCTAAGGTAGACTATGGTACTAAGATTTTAGTTCTAGAAACTGTCCCAACGTTTCTCCTTTTACCATAGCTACCCCAGCAAGATTAATTACACAAGCAGAAATTAGGAAAACCCCTATCCACATTTTACCCGTTTGAGCTAGATGATACTTGAAGGACTCTGTTAATTTGAGATTAAATCAACGATTATTAATTAGAGCAATACTATTTTGAGTGCGTGGGCAATACTTTAATCAGGACAATGATATCATGGACGAGCTGGCAGGGAAGGCTAAAAAAAATTAGTACGTTTTGCATCTAAGTAATGGACGAAATTCGAAGTACAAATAAGAACTATGCAAGGAATTGAGTATGGCGTTTTTGGAGAAGACAGTGCTATTTTGCATAATTTTCATCAGGAAATCCTTACTCTGACAAGTTATATGCACATGTTTGCAAATTAAATCAGCAGTTTCATCAAGGAAGTAAAGTACAGGGTTGCCCATATTCGAAGCGCCCATGAGGCAACACTATAACTTTTGACAGCGGTGTCAAATCGACAAATGAAATTCCGCGTTTTGAAGCGTCATTTCAAGCAGATTTTTACCATGGAACAGTACACGCAACGCGAACGCTCTAAAATTGTTGAAATTTACATTCAACAAAACAGGTCAATAGTGAAAACTCAGCGTGCTTTTAAAAAAATGATGGTAATGCTCCACAAGAGATCCAAGAGGTACCTCTTCACGATGCAAAAGTCACTGTTTGGTGCGGCGTTTGTGCTAAAATGGTCATTGGGCCGTTATTTTTCGAAGATGTTAATGACCACACGGTTACTGTTAATCAGGAGCGTTATCGCGATATTATAACCAATTTTTTCATGCCAATTATTCGTCGAAAGCGTATGGGGCACTACTGGTTTCAACAAGACGGCGCGCCACCACAAAAAAGCCGCACTACAATCGATTTTTTGAAGCAATTGTTCCCTGGCCGTTTGATATCAAGAAATTGTGATTTCGATTGGCCGCCAAGATCACCAGACTTAACGCCTCCAGACTTCTTTTTGTGGGGTTATTTGAAATCAAAGGTTTACGTCAACAAGCCAAAGACCCTAGAAGAGCTGAAAACCAAGAAATAGCCGCCATTCCGGTCGAAATGTTGAAGAAAACCATGGAAAATGCAGTAAAACGGACACAATACGCCGTACAGGCCAAGGGCGACCATTTACTAGATATTACTAGAAATGATGTAAACAAATCTTCTTGAACCCAATCTTTTTCTTTGATTTATTTAAAAATAAAATGGGCGCCTCGAATATGGGCAACCCTGTATAACTTACCTTAGCTTCATTCTGGAACAACAAATCTTTTTAAGATACAACAACATAGGTAGTACTGGGTGGATTTTGAAGAAAGTGGTTAGCAAAAAATCAATGAGTAACTATTTTGACAAAAATTGCCACATCATAGACGCGTATCCGCCCACAAAACTCTTAAGAATTTCGAAAAATTATTAGTTGTCTGTTAACTTCTATTAAAACTTTCATTGTGGTGAGTAAAAGCTCTACTTCACACACTGGAATTTGGTACGAAATTATTCTTCCGCCAAATATAACACCCCCACTAATTTTTCTTTAATCATTTTGATCTTTCGCTTATATAAAAATAATATATTTCGTTCTAATTACAGGTGGTTTTGGCCAGTATGCACAAATATCAGCCACGCTTGCATATAATACGTACATCGGATCTCACACAAATCCCATGGGCTCCACAACAGGCCTTTGTTTTTCCAGAGACTGAATTCGTAGCCGTTACAGCTTATCAGGTTGGTATCTACTCATATCTTAGCAAATGAAAACAACAACAACGAAATTCAAACGATTCATTCATTCATGATTTAGCAAATTTTCTTCCTAAGGATGCATATTGATTCCTATGGCTTTAAGCAAACCACAGCAGCTGAGTTGGGACAGAACAAAAACAAAATCAAAATCTTTGATTACAAAAATTTGCGTCTCACAGACAAACCGTGTTTGATTCCCACTCATGCTGACGCTAAAACAAAGAAACAGCGGTTGGTCCATGGCTCAAATTAGCCATTGACGCCCAAAGAAAATTGAAAAATCTTTTTTTTTTTTCTGGACCTTGTGCTAATTCTGGTGGTGGTTTCGACAAGTTAATTTGAATGCTTGCTGAGTTTTTATGCGTTTGTCTGTTGTTTTTTGTTGTTTTTTCTCGATTCACACACTCACTAACGGACTGACAAAATCTCATCAAAGTCGCCAGTCTGATAGCTTCTAATTAGGCAGATCTTTACTATCTGTCCCTCGGTCTGTCTGCGCGAAACAAACTTGTCATATCATCTTGTTTTATTTTTATGTTGCCAATCGTTCCGCATGTCCTGCTGTCATTTTCAAGTAGTTTTCAAGTTGTTAACTTTGACAATTTTTCTTACGCTTCGTCTAAATTTGTGGCGCCATTAAAATGCTGACTTTCGCTTATCGGTGATGTTTGCACCATGCCGTACATTAACTGATGCTCAGGATGCTGTCTTTATACGGTTAAATGTAACACCCTAAAATATGTTCTCCGCAGTGAGATTACACATTATAACAATTTGAACAATGTCTTGAGCATACCAACACTTAAGTTGCAGAGTAATTATTTATTATTAAGAGTACGTACTTCTAAAATGGCGAAAAGTGTCGATATAAATGCTCTTAAGTTTGGTGTAAGTAGAGTTGCCAAGCGGAGTGATTTTTTTTTTGAGAAACTGCAAATCTGTAAATATTCTGATGTTAAAATAAAAACTTGACAAAAATCTTCCTTCCAGAATGAACTTTGCCTTGAGAGAAACATTGAAAGTTTTGACGATTTTCCAGAAAAAAGCGATTGAACTTACGTGTTCTACGAATGAAGGAATTCATAACTTTCGTTCAAGTAAAAGTTTAACAGACATTGAAACCTTACCTTACATCAAAAACATTCGTTGCTTAGAGCTTTTTGTAGAGGATTTCGTAAGTTACCATTATGTTACTCATCAAAATGAGGTTTCCCACAAAAATTTAACTTATCCGCCAAGCTATTTTCAATAGCATTAAAGTTTGAAAAAAATTTCGTGTATATGGTCACCTCGGCTACCTTTGAAAAAGCGCATTCTGTCAGTTCAATTTTCTACTACTTTTTTCAAACAATTGTCGAAGTTATGATGGCTTTCAACGTGTCAATCATTGCTGGTATATCAACACAAGCTACAAACTCTAGATGTTGCCACAAGAAATAATCCAGTGATGTCAAATCACGCGATCTTGGCGGCCACATGATTTCATTTATAGTTTAAATTTTAGTGAATTTAGATCACTAGCACAATTTGGAAGCGTTGCTCTGATGTTAAACGTTCGATGATGATTTGCCAGACTATACTGAATAATTTTGACACCAGAAATGCGTGAACAAACAGCTCGTTTGCCAGCTATCCCCATCGGAACTTCAGACACTTCAAAAAAAAAATTCACCCATTAAAACAATATTTAAATATTTCTACGTTTTGTAGTTAAAACAATATGATTTTATATTTTGATTGCATAAATATTTTTTTTTTATGTGATTAACATGAAAAAACGTTTTTTTCCATGATAATTATATGGAAAAAATTTTGTGTGTGCTGTTCTCACGTTCTCATCCAGGAAACTAAAATTTTGGGAGAATTTGCTTTAGATTCAAATGCCTATAGGCATTCAAAAAAAAAAGTTAAAAAAAAGACCCCCTTGCGATATATCTATACTAATTATATAAAATTGCTTATACGAAAATTGTTTGTAACGCTTTGGCGCAAAATATACAGTGCCGATTTTAATAAGTTCTTTTTTAAGACAACGTATTTGTACTAAAGAAGATTACTGGATACTTATTATTTTAAGTTAAGTATCATATTATTTAGGATTAAGTTTTTGCAAAACCTCACACAGAAATTGTTTTGCCAAAACATGGATTTTTCAGTTTTCTTAGACTTCCTGGGAAAATAAGCCTGTAATACATAGAAATAAATGTGAAATATTGAAGTTGTCGAAAAGAAATAAATACATCGATTTCTTGTCCGAAACTTTGTACAGGGGACTTTTAGGCATAAAGTCCATGTGAGGCAAAATTCTCATCTTATGGGTTCTAGATAGCATAGGGAATATTAATTATTCGATTTTCGGTTGACTATGTACAGTAATTACAATTTCTTTATGATTCCTAATTTTTCATTAGACCAGTAAAGGGTCTCGAATATCCTTTTCTTTGGACACAGTTGCCTATGAGAGGGTATAATTTTAAATAAATGACGACAAATATTGAGTATGGCCACTGGGGGTCTTTTCAGAAGTATCCTAACTCCATTACTGCCTATAAAATATTATGCCAAAAATCAAAATTTTAGAACATCATTTATTGAACCTCAAATATCTTAGAAACTGTAAGCCGACATTTGGGACTTTCTCATGGTCTCTGCTTGCCACACGTAAGTTAACTCTTTGTTTTTTTCTTTTCAGAACGATCGCATCACAAAATTAAAGATTGACAATAACCCGTTCGCTAAGGGTTTCCGCGAAACTGGTCAATCTCGCTGTAAACGCAAAATGTCTTCATCACCTCTACTGCACGAAGATCAAGATCAGCATCAGCAATCATTGAACGATATGTCGCTAACAAATTCAACAACAAAATCAGACGTCAATACAACAACAGCGTCTACAATTTGTACGGACAACAAGCCGCAACAACAGCGACTGCTTAACGACTTGGATGATGGTCCACGAATTAAGCGCATCAGATCAAATGGTTCCGCTTGTTCGATAACATCGTTCGAAGATGTTGTCGTTAGTGGCGACTACTGTTCGGGCAACTCATCAAGTGGCACCAGTTCGCCCAATGATGTTCTGTTGGCGCATGAGCATGCAAAGCCACCACTGACAGCGTCATCAACAAGAACGGCAATATCATCAGAACAACCAAACAATGCTCATTTAGATTGTGATGCGTCTTTGCCAAACTCAGCCTCGTTTATGCATCATTTTCAACAGAATATGCAGACATTGCTGCGACCTTCGTTGGTCGATTTGGCGTGTTCGTATTTTGGAAGACCGCAACCAATGTATCCACAACAATCTCATAATATCTATGCCAATGCTGCAGCTGCTTTTGTAGGCTCAAGTCATCATCACCATCATCATCATCATCAACATCAACTAGCCGGATTTAATGACTCAATTGCTATGCACTTACAGGATCAGTTACCGCTGTCCGCTATCGAAATATCAAACTCAGCTTTAAATTCGGCCAATCATACACTTGTTAGTAATTCCTTGTTACCATCATCCTTAAGTAGCATACCAACCGTTGTTGCACATGAGCCTTTATCACTGCCACCACCTGTAGAAGCATCGCTTACCAGATCACCACCAAAGAAGAAAGGTTTCAGCATATCAGCAATATTGGACAGCAATAGTTAATTTAAGAATTATGTACCACTCCTAGGATACTCAATCAGTTAGTTAATGTCATATTTGTTAAGTTGTTGTAGATTTGAAATACTCGTAAGTGGTAACAATAGGAACTCGTAATAAAGACTTTCAAGTATCAAAATCGTAATATGCGAATGTGTTTTAGTTAACTAGATATTCAAAAATTGTCGAAAATTTAAAATAAAAGATCAATTTTAAGTTTACAGACATATATTATTGTTTTCAAAATTTTCATCATTTTTTCATGAGTCCTCAGGGAAAGATATCTTCGGAAGACCCTGATAAACTATGTTTTTTGTCTTTTGATCTTTTCAGTTATCGCTCACTGATTTTAATATTAGTAAAACGAAATTATTTATTCATTATAATTTATTTTCAATTGAACACCAACATTGGTTGATAACCGATCCATATATCCAAAATCATATGCCAATATATTCTATCGATTCAAATCCTTAGCTGCTACAATAGGTGTGTTCCAGTCCGTTTTTGTTACAAAATTGTTTCCAAAGAATTTGAGAGAGTAAATAAATATTCCTCTCAGTTCAACAAAAATACTAAAAAAGTTGAGAAACAGAAAATTGTAGCATTATTAAAAGTGCACGAAAATTCTCAAAATCGGTGTTATATTTGAATTATTTTATTTTATGAACCGGACATGATAGAAGAAAAAATGTATAGCTTAATGTAAGATAACTCGAAAGAGTAGTATCCTGTCAAAAAGGTCAAATGGTAACATTTGAAGAGAATAATCACTATTATCTGGTATGTTTTAATCAAGAACTTCTCAAAATTTTGACATGAAAAGTACTGATAATTTCTTGTTTTTGAATTGAAATTTAATAATATAAGACCAAAGAGAGTAAAAAAATTCAACATGGAATAAAACGCAAAAATGTTTGAGAATGGCAAATGAGAAATGTTATATAAATGGGAATGCTAAAATTAAGTAAAAGTAACAAGGCAAATGCTGCGCTCGTTTTTCATTTCTACTCTCTATTGCCTACAATTTGAATGTGGTCACGACATTTATTTCCTAATGTTAAAGGGGACTAAGGAAGTAAATTTAATGCTTAGTTAAATAAAATATTTCGTGAAAGAACAAAATAGGATTTTTATTTATAAAGACGTTTTTGAGTAAATATAAGTACACAGCAGTGGCGAGAACTGGGCATGCTTTCAACGAGTTTCTCGATGGAGTGGTGCGAAATACTGGCAAACTTAGTTTGAACCTGGGACCAAAGTTTGTCGTTGTGTAGTTTTGGATGGATTATTGTACCGTGTCAGTAGTTTTTTTTTTAAAAAAGACCATAAATTTTCAATGAGGTTTAGATCTGGGCATTGGGTGGACCACTGCATCGTTTGAAATTTTTGGCTATTGAGCCAATTTTAGCGATATGTTTACTGTCTACATCCTGCTGAAAAAAGGTTTTGTCCTCTGGGTAAGCACTTCCGTACACAAAGTCTGGTAGATTGAGCTCCAACATAAGAATATATTCTTCTTCTTTTATAATGCCATTAATTTTTACCAACGGCCCGATAATCCACCAAGTGAAGCAGCCCCACACGATCAAGTTTCTTCCTCCATGTTTCATTATTTCTTTCACTTAGTCCTTTTGCAATGTTTCATAGGGGCAGCGCCAGTAGCATTGCCCTGAGGAAGAGGACAAACAATCCTCGAAACGTCGTCGGCGCGACAATAAAATAATATATATTAAATTATTGTTTCGTTTCATTTCAATCGTTTTTAGCCTTTTATAACAAAGAATTTCAATTTATAACGATTTTATCACATAATAATTTGGTTTATTTGTCAGTGGCATTTCAAGGTATATAATTAGGAAAAACAGTGAAATAATTTAGTCCTTAAAAAAAAGATTATTAATAATTGTGATTTTCCTTAGCAGCACATAATGATTACAACATAACCGTTGATGCTACTTAATATTGTAGGGCAACTTGTTATCATCTACTTAGTAATTTAATGTTCCAACAAGGCATTAAATTTTTGGGTTCTGCCCCTGTTCTAAAAAACACAAAAGTCCAATTATATCAGCATAATGGAGGATGCGAATTTATAGAATTTTTTACAACTAGCAAGGAAAAAACAGTCAAGGAGACAATTTATGGCATCAGACAAACGAAATAACCTGCTGTTCAAGATTTTCAAACACTGTAAGAAATTTTGTAAGATTAAAAATATTTGTTTTTTTAATAAAAATGCCACACCCTCATACTGAAGCAATATATCATTCAAATCGAAATTTCCAATTGCAATTTAAGAAAATGTCGATACGCGCATAGCGCTCAGCATTGAGGGTAAAAAACGCTTCTTCTTCATTCTCAAGGCAACACGGGCCAGTGACACTACCAAAACACGATTCACATCTGCCAGCTACTTTTTGTGGATACAATGGCTTCTCTAAAGTCAACTTGTATGTTTTCAGAACCCTTCATATAACTACTTCACAAACACAAAATGGATAACCCTTTATTATCTTAGGCATAAGTAGTAAAGTTCAACAAAAATTCAATACTTTTCCTCACAGTTTTAAAAGTGTACTAAATTGAAGAAATGGGCTATATGCCCAACATATTAAACTGGTTAGACTTCACATAAAAATATTTATTCCCATTGACTTCTGCCCTTTATTAGTAATATTTTTTTGTAATGTAAAATTCTGCGTGAAAACGTAAAAGAAGGTACACAAAAAAAAAAAGTATATTGCGGCCATTCTTCCGATGCTGTCAGTGAAATGTAAATTGCCGCAGACGCCACGGTGTACAGTGTAGGATGATACGGAGCCGCAATCTGACTTTACGATGACATGCGTTACCACCTCCGTCCAAAGTGAGAGTTGCTCTCATATACAACTGTTCGCAAAAAAAAACTAACACAACAATCTTGGGCATGGGTTCGAATTAGGATATGAGCGCATCCACACAGTAGATATGTTAGAGGGAGGAAGGGAATAACCTATGAATATTGAGCATCGTTAAACAAACACAAAAAGGCATGGAATACAAGAAAAAAAAAATAAGGCAATTTTTATATAATTTTTATATACACTGAGAATTTTTTTTTTTAATAATTTGAATTTCGGTTTGATTGCAAAATAAATACTTGATATTAATCAACATGAAATTTACTAGTATGGGACATTACACGTCAAACAAAAAAAAAATTAACTTGTCTGGAACTGTGTATATGTTACCGGCCAAACTAGTTTTTAAGATAAACTAGTTTTTCCTAGGCCAAACTAGGTTATTAGCAGCGTGTTAGGATGAACCTGTTTAGCCTAGGAAGGTTTAAATATATTAGGGTAAGTGGGTGGCTTTCGGCCGCGGTTATCTACAGTATGTCCAATACCGGTGTGTAAGCGGAATCCGTATTGGACAAAGTATTGCCGAAGGTTGCCGAGAAGCCTGTATAGGACGTATCAGAGGATGTAAGCTCTGAGCCGCGGCCAAAGGTCGCTTACTTAGACTAACATACTAAGATTTTAAGAAAGTCAGGAGTGAGGCTGTTAAAAAATTTAACTACCTAAGTTTGCCCTAGGCTAAACTGGTTTATCCAAACAAGCTTCGGATAAACTAGTTTGGCCTAGGAAAAACTAGTTTATTCAAAAAATTAGTTTGGCCGGTAACATACATAAGTAACTCCTGCTGAGACAATTTGATTCCTAAAGTTTTAGAGCCCAAGTCACATTACACTGGGTTAAAAAATTTTAAATTTTGCTTGATGTCAAACTCATAAATTTTGCAGGCAAATGGATGATAAAAATTCGGAAAAATAGTAAATTTGTTTGGCTAGAATCTAGCCGCTAGATTTTAACTCATTTTTAGAGGTTTTTAGTATTAAAATCAAAATTTAGGAAAACATAACTTTTTTGATATCTTTTTTGAAGTGAAACTACTTTAGCGGGGGTGTGAATTGAAATTAGGTGTGTATAATGAAACGTGAAACGCTACACTATTTTCTTTAGCCGTACTGTCGCTTAATATAGTTTCTTTCTCGAAGATAAAGCTAGGTTAACGGGATCTAGAAAGGCTACAGCAATAAATAATGTATCAAATTAAAGTACTCATTGAGCAGAGTGCGTGAAAATAAGCGTGGAAAGATTTCCTCCTTTTTCAATTACTTCAAACATTCGAACTGATCGATTGCAAAAGCCTTGTCATAGCGAGGAGAAAAAAATCTACTACTCCCTCTCATTGTAATTTGCTATTGATTTTGGTATTTTAATAACAACAACGCGAATTTTCGATATTCATAAATGCATACACACCTTCAATAGAAGTACGTAGAAGTAATAGAAAATTCGAACAATAGATAACGTCGTCTTTAAATTGTCTCTATTTGCACTCTCTTTTCTTATAAGATTCTTCCAGCAACATTTTTTAAGCTCGAGCCTAAATAAAAATATCTGCTTTGCTTTACTAAGTCTCATTACATTTTCATATTGAACTTAATAGTATTATATTTTTCTTGGCACTGAACCCACTTGCTGTTACCCATACACATTCTACCCTACACCAAGATTCACTACAAATGTCTTTTGAAATCGTTCATAGATAACCAACCTAAGTTTATTCTAACTATTCCTCAAAATACGGGCTCCATTATCAATCATACGACGAAATTTTATCCGTGTACCTAAATATTTCGAAATATATAAAAAATGTTGTAAGACAATTTCTGAACATCCATTGTAATTTTATTGCTTACATGCGGTTTACGTGAGAGATTCCTCTGACAGATGTTGACGAATGAATACTCGTCGTACTCGTTGCTAATGCGTTATTTAATGCCGCCAATTGACAGTTGCTCCAAACGTTAGACCGCGAGCGAACACACATGGAACTCTTAAGTTGTTTTATTGTTGTTGTTGCTGCTGTTGCTGCTGCCAGCACAGGTTGTTGTTATTTGAGTGAAATTAGTAACATTTTGTACAATTTTACGAGAGAATACTTTTACATTAACAAATTAATGAGGGGGTAAAGGAAGTGTAAATGAGTTAAAAATGTTTAGCATGCGCACGCCACTTTAATGGGTTTAGTCTTAGTGATGCTGTAATTTTTTTGTGGTTTCTTGATGAAATTTAAGACTTTAGAAAAAATTTAAAACGCCCCTGGGTGTGATATACTCGTAGCAGTCGGTACTAATATTTTTAAGTAAAAAACATAATTTTACAAATTAACGACTGTCACAGTATGTTACTACCCATATCCTCAATAGATTTTTTTAAAACAATTAATTTATTTATCGTGGTATGTAAGGCGAGAAACAGTGAGTAACTGATAGTGACGCATTTACAACAGCCGTATCCAGGAAGGAATTGATCTGGCATTTAAATAACATTGTTTGAAATAAAAAATTTCCGATTCAAAATAAAAGGCAGACGAAAATCCGTCACTAACTTGTTTCGATTTATATAATACGTGGGTAAAACTTCAGCTGAAATCAGACTAGATTGACTCAAAAGTACTTATCTAAATTCAGTGCTTAATCTATTAAACTCAATCAGTGAAAACCAATGTAAGTCAGTAGCGTATTTAGGGCGCGAGAATCCGAGGGGGCGGCCGCCCCAGGCCCAAGCACTTGCGGGCGGCAAATCGGTCATCGTATATATCTTATTTTGCTAGGGTTTTTGTAGAACAAAAAATGAGAAGCTTTTCTTTTACTAAATTATAAAGGAGTGGACGGCATGTGAGATGATTTTGTATTTCAATATGAAATACATACATATATCTCATTTTGAAAGCGTTTTCGGAGAAGCAAAAGTGAGAATCTTTTAATTTTTTGTTGAAATTCAAATAAAAATGTGTATGTAGGGGGCGACAATGGAACTATTCGCCCCGGGCGCCAACTATCGATGGTAAGCCACTGACTACTGAATGTCAGTGCCAAGCCTACGACTGGAAAATCAGTGGTTTACTTGGCACTGACTAATTCACAGTGATTTTCACTGATTCAATTTAAGGGAGTAGCATTAGCGCTGTATTGAGATCGGGCTAGATGGGACTATACAGCCGTGCCCCAAACTCAAGCGAGCCCCCATCATCTTTTGTGACAAGCAAAAAATTGGTACCTTTTTTTGGTCACAATGTCAATATCCATACATCAGAAAAGGCTACTGAAGGCCCCTTTGACAACGTAATTTCAACGATTTTTGTAATCTGAAATAGCAATGAGCAAAGTTTTCTCAACTGGGCACGTAAAACCCAAGTTATTAAACTTAAACTTTTTTTTGCATAACTTTGAAGATATATTGATCAGTATTAAGGCCTTATACTTATTTTTGCAAAATTTGGATTTTTTAAAAAGTTATGAGCATGTGAAATTTTATGTGGGTGTTTTTTTAAATTGCGATTTCTCAGTAAATATTGAGAAAAAGTTAATGAAATTTTCGTGATAGGACAAGAAACGTTTTACAATTTATTTGAAATAAAGTTTTAATAAAAATATTATTTATTATTTATAAAAAATTAAGTTTTTAATAAGCAAATAGAACTTAAATCAACTTCTCATAAGTTCAGAAACAAAATTTTTCCACAGAATTGTTCTGTAAAGTCTACACAACTTTTTCCTAAAAAAAAATTTTAGTACGTTTCATAAATAAAAAAGTTACGAATGTGTGTCGCCACCTAGTCAATTTTACTCCCAAGATAAGAAAAATTTTAGTTGTGTTTCTTTGTTTTTGAATTGTATTTGAATTGTAAAATTCAAATTTTTCTTATCGGATGGTTTTTGGGAGTAAAATTGATTTTGTTTATTTGATTGCTGGCTGCCTGCTTTGTATATGGAGATGTAAGGGGTCTTGCTTGTAGGCTGCATGCATTGTATGTGAAGATCTAGGCAACTCGCTAAACTATACAGGCACTTAGTAAGCGATGTTTTAAGGCAATATGCCTTTCGCTTGTTACACATTGTATATAGAGATGTAGGCAAGCTGCCTGCAAAGCGGCCATCCCTTTGTAAAACGAATTTGCAGTTGTGTTTGGATGTGTTCATCGATGAAAAATTAATAATTTTGGGGCTCTATTTAATTTTTGTGCTATACTGTACTTCGGTACTGTTTCTTTTATACGCCGGCTGGTAAAATAAATTATTTTTTGACCCTGCGGGATTTCTAACTATCTTCAATATCAGTGGCTGACTTTTTTTCGCAATACGGTGCTTAGAAGCTCGATCCGTCCGTTAAGGATTTTTTTAACCTATTTTTCTCCGCTGTACTCAAGCTGACTAAAAAAACACATGAATTTGAAATTCAGTCTTATATATCACCGTCTTTAATTAACCAATTAATTGCAGTGAGTGTTAGTTATAAGACCATTATTTTTTAAGCAGTTAACTGAGACAAAAAAGCTTTTGGCCATAATCTGAGCAAAAAACAATTTGCTCATTCTCCGTTTTGACCGTAGTGTTCCTAGTGTTCAAATTCAAAATTACGTTCTGCTTATCCCCTATACGAAGTTTTAAAAATTTTGACATTAATAAGACATACATAATTGATAAAAACTCAGTATAACACGATTACCTAAGTCAAGAATTAAGGACATAAGAAAAGTAAACATCAAAAGAGAATAAAAACAAGAGCTAAGAGAAATAAGAAATGATCGGTGTAACCTCTTATCAGAACATCATAGAAGACCGCATCTTAAACGATGGCGCCATGTCAAACAGTGCGATTGAGCATAAAATTCAGTGTTTCCGCTGTTGCATTGGCATTGGCCAACAGTTTTGAGCCCAGCTCACAGAAAAGCAAAAAAAAAAAAAGAAAGTTAAGGATCACTTTATGAGAGAACATTTGTTAAATGGCGCTTTTATGGCCTACTGTTTGGTTATTAAAACGGTCTAGAAAATTGTCAAAGTAACGCCACGCTTATCTTTGGCGATAGAAAGGACAACATGTAACAAAATCAAATTGTAAACACAAACAAAACAATAAGAAATTTTTTGAGAAGAAACATAAGAAGAGAAAAGGTACAAAGCGAATTGCCGCACCAGTTTTTATTTGGCACTTGTTTCAATTTCGCTTCCAAATAAATGTAGATACTATCCCAGTGAAGATACTCTGTTTTTTTTTCTGTTGGCTTTTCTGATCTTTTACGAGTGGAGAAGTCTTCAACTAGGTGGTATTCCATCGCGTGAAAATACAATTGTCGATATTTTCTAGAGCTACAGACAACGTCGCTAAATGAACTTCATTCAATACCCCAGGCTGGCTCACATCATTAAGTGTTGTTCGTAACCCACGCTCTTACCATACTCCATTTCATTCAACTCTGTTTAATGGCAATGTGCAAAGTGTTTATGGACCACCACACAAAAACGACGGCCGGAATATTCATGATTACAATAAAAACACAACAGCGACAGCACCGGTAACAACGACATCGTCAGCATTGTCTTTGGTGATGATCTCGTGGAACAGGTCGATCTGTGCTAAAATTTATTGAATTCTCATTTGGGAATTGATCGTGGCGGTTGGTCGTTCAGGTTGCTAAAGACCAGCGATCAACATGCTGTGATAACAAATTTTGTAGCATAAAATTTCAATGGAAACAAATGCTTTGGCGGCTTAAATCAAAGTGACTCGTTGCTTTAGCTGGCGACAATTTTATCGGCATCATATCCATTCTCAAATTATTTAGGAGAGCATTTAAGACTGACTATACAAGTAGTAATGAGTTGAGCTTTGGTGCAGCTACGTTGGTGATATTATGTCTTTGATCTTGACATTTGAATATGGTTTTAATTTCTTATTAAGTCGCTGAGGCATTGAGTTTTTTTTTATTTAGAAAATGTTTAATGTGTACAGTACAAATTGTTAAGGAATTACATCTTAAGTGGTTAATGGATATCTACACATCTTTTTTTTTTTGAAAGGAACAGAATTACATAGTTTAGTATATTTTGACATTAAGAATTAGTATTTGTATTTCAATGTTTAGTTCTGTCAATCCCAAAGTTCTAAATCCACTTTGCATTGTAGGTATCTCATATGGAAATTTTTATAGCAATTGCAAATTTTCGAAGGAATAAGTTTTGAAAAAAAAAACCCCTTACTTTCCATTAGCATTACCAAGCAATTTATGCCTTCGGGCTGTCTAATACCAATATCAAGGCTTGGCCATCGCTGCTTGAGTCTACTTTATAGCCATAGCTATTTTAAGCATGGGGAATATTTTGAACTGAATTGAATAGGTTAGCGCAGTAGTGTTGGACATTTTTTTTTTTTTCACCGATATTACAGTTGTTCCATAACAACGGCCAAAGCACAACTTGTAATGAAAATGTAAAATTTTATCGAAAAAATTTGCGACGCAAAAGCGTTAGGCCCAAGTGTCGCGAGAGAGTACCTGAACTCTTAGCATAAATTTTCGAAAATCTCTAGAGCACATCCAGCTTGGGAAATAGGTAGTTTGAAGATCATCAGGATACTTGGACACTTGGTCGCTTTTTTCGACACACCAAACACATAATCTACTCACCTCAGGTTTTGTTAAACCACGGCCAAAATGGTCATACAACTGCAATCTATTGGAGATAAGAACATTGAAATCTCCTAGAACAACGATTTCAATGTTTATATCTAGCTTCAAAACTTAACCAAATCCAATCAATGAGAAATCTACCTTATCACATGTAAGAATCCTCTCTTAATTCGAGCTTCTATATAAAAAAACAGAGCTGCAGAATCTGCGATTTTTCATTGAAAAACCAGCAAGACCCCAATTTTGACGTCCATCATGTTCAGTTCAAAAAACAGGAATTGCTACGCTGTAGATAAATAGGGTAAGGTCCTTTTGGGAGAAAGCCATTAAGTGAATTAAACAATGTATAGTTTTTTAAAGTTAAGAGAAAGTACCTAGCTGAGGCCACTAACAAGCAGTTGTTCGATAAAAGAAGAAATCCTATATTGAACACTAAAGCATGAACGCGTATGCTGAAAGCACTAACTTTTTCAAGTAGCGAATTCTAAGCTGGGTATCAAAAAAATTAAGAGAACTCTTCATTCCCAAAAAAGGTTCTCAAAATTAAATTAAATTTGGTACTAATGCTTAATTCGAAGTTCATAATCCGAGAACCATTTTTTCGCTCCCTAACCGTTATGCTAGAGGCGGCTGCCCCCTTCGCAACCCCCGCTAACGATTCCCTCGTGATCTGAAAAATATTTATCTAGAAGCATAAATTAAATTTGACTTCAGTGGAACTTACTTGATAGGAAATGATCATTTTTTTATCTTGAAAATCAGAGTATGTAGTACCAACTTACAAGATTGTTGTCAACCGAAGAATTTTTTCGGAAGAATTGCTAATCTGCAGCTGATAGGCCTAAGCTATTGGTCACGACATAGGTAAATATATTATTCCAGCTTAGGAATGAACACAAATCATATCTTACACCAGAGATAAGAAATTAGTGCTAAGCAACATACATAACTCTAACCTCATCTCAGAAAAAGCGTGTTTAAAGCTTGGCAAAATCAGATTTTTGAGGGATCGCTGTTACTCTTAATGCATTAAAATACCGACAGAAACTTTGAGATTCCAGTTCGATTTTATATATGTACTTTCCTCCCATACTCTTTTTGTTTACGATTGCGCTTTTTCTAAGTAGAATGGATAGATCGAAATGGATAGCAATTTATTAGACATAACTGAACAAAGCGGTTGTCGGACAAGTATGTTTAATAACTTTCTGTCTTCTTGCAGTCAGAAGCATTTATTGTTTTCATATTGCATGGATTTTTCTTTGTTTAAAATGCAAACATACATAGGGGTCGACTATGGGCGGTAAGGCACTTTTTTCCCCTCCCCAAAAATATTCGGAGGGGCATGAACCCCCATTATTTTAGAAAGCAAAGATCCATGTTTAAAAACCCAGTATATACAATACAATTGCACGGGGAATAAAAATAACTTGAGTCAACCTAAAATCAAGCTCCTTTCAGCTTTGCTTTTGCGTTTTCAAAGTTGGGTTAGCCTGCCTGTTACGCCGTTACAATGTAGACAACTCCACTTCGAACCAGCCTGGGAATCAAGGTAGAAACTGAAGCTGCCTTATTGTACTATATAGGCTAGCATAAACTTTTACATTAACCCCCCCCCCCCCATGAAATTTCACTTGAAAGGCTTTTGAAAGTTATGTTCCCCAAATATTTTTTAGAAGTCCCGCCTCTGCATACATTCTTCCACACAAAGATATTGAAAATAAAAATTCCTTCGCGCGATTTTTTTTTTTTTGATATTCTTAGTTTTTTATTCATCCACTAGATAGGAATTTCCAATGTCTTCAATCAATCGTCAATTTATTAAAGAAACTTCGAAAATATCTATGTATGTAGCGGTTTTTGCACCAAACAGGAAGGATTTATAAATTTTAGTTAAGAAAGCAAAACACAACAGATACAAAATATAGCTGACAAAGTGCAACTTGGAGAGTACCATAAACGTACCAAAAAAAAAAAAAAAAGAGCCGGCGTCAAGATAGTTTGCATACGGCCGGAGCTCTCAATAGATAAAACGGTAGCCGCAGTTAACTACTGCCTGCAGAAAACAATAAAAATTAACAAAACATCGGTACTTGAGGTTTTATTATTTCACATACAAATAAATTTTGTTTGAAACAAAAACAGCATCGGACTAAGAGTACATTTACGCCTGCGCCGGTGCTGGTGCCGGTGCCGGTGCTTAACGAACACAATTAAATTTGAAAGAGAGAGAAAAAAAAACAACAATTGGTCTTCCAAACCAAAGAATTGTAATCTCAAGAGGCATTAGTATACAAAACTCAAGTAGTTGGTTATTGTTGTTATGATGCAGTGTTCGTTTTGCATACGAGAAGCCTGAAGTAATCCTCAGTTCTAAACTGGAGCAGATTAAGTAAATCATTCGAAATCTCATGGGAACATGAAAAGGAAGAGCACACGTATTGCAATTAACAATCGTGTAATTTTTCAAGCCCAATTGTGTGAACAAAAATAACAATTAAGGGATAATCAAAATCACCTTGTGCACAAACTACTAATAAGTTCTAGTAGTCCAAGCCCACTTGAAGTTAACAAAAAGAAATTATAATACATATAGTAAATAAAATTCCCTATGCATGTGCACATATGCATAAATATCTTGTGTAAAATAGAAATAAAACAATTGATTGTAAAAACATTTGTCCATAGAACCTGAGTCTTTTGAGTTATTGTTTTTCTAAGTCTTTTGTACAGAAAAAGATATAATTTAAGACAATTTCTTTACGTCTACTTTAAAATATTGGCAACTGTACAACATGCTATCTAGGCGATATGTAGGTGGTACCTGTTATATGATAATTTGCGGCAAATTTACTTGTGGCTACTTACGGATGATGTCAAACAATAACATATTGTTTGACAGTTCGAGTGCTGAGACTGATATGTCCTTTCCCTTGGGTATTATCCTAACAGGTAGAGAATTGGATTGTCTTTATATGTCTTTCAATAAATGTAAATATTTTATTATATGTATTAAAGATCTGTTAGGTGGGAATTTTTTTTTATGTTGTCTATACCACACCCATTTGGTTCGAATAAAAAAAGAGATGGTGCAAGAATCCAGCCGATTAATTAATATTAATACGTGTCAGCAATTAACCGAAAATTCAGAATGCAAATCTTATAAAAAAATCTTAGCTTTATAAATTAACAATTTAAAAAAAAATATGAATTTTGTACTCGTACAAAAAAAATTATTTTTCTGATGTAATTAGTAATTCTAAATTTCGGCACGTGTTAATATTAATCAATCGACTGGAATTCCGCTCAATATATTTTTTACGAATACCTTACGCTCAGGGTATATCTATGTATTCACGCGTGCAAGGTATAAAAAATTATATAAACGGTAATTTTTTAAGCGTTTTGTTTTGAAAATTAAAAAAGAACAAAAAATTTGCAATAGTGAATAAAGTATTTATTTAAAGCGATACATCGATTTCTGCCATTTACTTTCTAAAGAAAATGTTGCCTATGGCTACGCCTGAGGTGATCCATCCGTAGCTCCAATTTTGGCATAATTTTTCCATCATTTCGGCCGGTATCTCACCAATGGCAGCAGTAATGTTGTCTTCCAGGCCTGCAATTGTGCCTGGTTTGTCCCTGTATACGAGAAACTTTACGTAGCGGCACAAAAAATAGTCTAGTGGGGTCAAATCACATGATTTTGGTGGCCAATGGACTGCTCCAAAACGTGATATTAATTGCTCAACAAACTCGCCTCTCAATAGGTCCATGGTATGGCGAGCTGTGTGGCATGTGGCACTGTCTTGTTGAAATCATATGTCAATAAATCCAATTCTACCTTGCTCCATTGGCTGTAACATTGAGATTTTCATTATTTTTGAAAAAGTACGGTCCAATGATGCCGCCGGCCCATAAACCAAACTAAACAGTTCATTTTTCAGTGTGCATTGGTAGCTCTTGAACTGCCTGTGGCTGCTCTTCAGACCAAATTCGGTAATTCTGTTTGTCGACGTACTAATTCAATTCAGAACTCAGACAACTCGAATTCAGATTCAGATAGTTCAGAATCCAGATATTTCGAAATTAATGCAGTGAAAAATTCACACATGTTTTTTGTTGGACTTACTATAGTGAACAGCGGCCGAAGTTCTCCACGAAGTCGGTGTTGGATATATTTGAGGATGTAAGCTATTTTCAAGCTTAAAAAAGAGTAAATAAATATCTGGAGTGGTATCCGCTAATGTTATAGTTGATAGTTGACTAAAACTTTTGAACTTTTGCTCTCTGTAAGGTTAGCTACTTATTAAGGTGCCGCTTTCAAAAGTAGCAAACAAAAATGCGACAATCGACTATCACCCCTGAATTTCATCTGAATTTTTCGTCCGGGTTCTAATATATCAGAAAATCAATCATCCCATTGGTCTGAATTCTGAAATATCTGAATTTAGATTAGTTGAATAACATTACAGACCTATCTATCGGTTTTGATTATAACTTACGGCTTTGATGCACGGTGACATTTTTTTCAGATTTTTAGAAGGAGGAAACACAAAAAAAAATTCCTCATAGCAATTTTTATAAAATATTTTTTTTGGAAGTTGCCGAACGCTTAATTGATTCATCTTTTTTTGTATATCATTCTTTAAGATCGGTTAATTTGCTCAAAAGCAACAAGCTTATAAAGTTTGTCACTCATTAAAATTATATTTGTGAAAAATATTTACCCAAGCAGGAACATTTATTGTAGATAACAGATTTCGGGATACGAAAGTCAAGTGCTTGAAGTCCTTAAAATTCGTAGTAAGAAAAAAAAATAAATCAAAATACAAACAAGGATCAGAAATCGAGGGCGTCGCAAATATTTAATTGTGTGTTTTCAAAGGTTCATTTCTATATACGTAATTATCAAATCAAATACGCGTACCCCGAAGACCATACAGAATTAGGAAAACAAATACAAAGCCGAGTGTTGATTTTTGTGAGCAACAGTTGTTTAGTGAAAAAAAAAATGCCAGCAGAATTTGATATAACAGCAGGTGGCGTTTAGGTTTGGCGCCAGGTATGCAAAGATTTTTTATTTGAATGTTTCCTCTCAACTCGTGGTCCTTTATTAGCTCAATGCAACTGTCATGCGTGAGCATAGATGCTGTTTATTTTAAAAGTGGCCTAAGTAAAATTTTTTTCGAAAGCTTATTATTAGTATAATTTTGACTGATATAATCATTTTTTATCAAAAAACAAATTTTAAAAAGAAAATAGCATGTAACAGCTAAGGAAATTTAATATATGTATAATAAGGGTATTCCTCTAAACACGAAAATTCAAAACGCATGTGAAGCTCGGAAGTTTCCGAGCTTGCTTACGGGAACACCCCTATCAATGCAAATGTGCAAACAAATGAGGAATGGCAATTTGACAGTTTGATCAGTGTTGCCGCAGTCATGAAAAGAAATGTATCACACCAACAAGAAAAAAAAATTATCGAAATAAGTAGAAGTAAGTTAGTAAATAACAAAACAGAAATAGGTAAGCAAACAAAAATTCTGAGAATTGCTCTTTTAGTATATTTAAAAATTCTTATGTTAAATTTATGTACAAATTTCTAAAGAAATTTCAAACTGGCAGCAAATTATTTCGACAAACAGAAACACTGATTCAATTTTCGTCTTCGAGGCTGCCTTCGCATCAAATTTGCCTCAAAAGTTTTCGAGGGTTGCGTAAACTTTTCTTCATGCAAAACTTTTTTCGAGGCTCGAAAATGTTCTCAGTTTACGCAGTTTACACAGTTTTCGAGGCTTCTTCGCAATACTTGAGCAATACTCTCAATATTTATAACTTAGAACGCTTAACTATATACTTATTTTCAATTTATAAATTTTTAATCCGATGGTTTTAAATTTATCAGTTTAAGTGATGAGTCTGCATCGAGTGGTATCGACAACAAAAAGCTCTAAGTTGAAATGCATTGAATTGTAGTAAAAAACATTCAAAGCTTCGAAATACGTCCGAAAGTTACGAACAGTAACGAAAAACATTAAAAATATCAATACAAATTTAAATCTGAAAATAGCTTAAAATATTGAAAAGTCAAAAGATATCAACGAGTCGAAAACATCGAAAAAGCTTATGAGATGCGGAAGGTATCGAAAAACACCGAAATAGGAGATAAAAGTCGAATAGCATTGAAAAACATTAAAAAAGTCAAAAACTTTTAAAAAAATATCACAAAATTTTATGAATATCGGAAAAGTATCGATATAGGTATATATGTGCATCAAAAGAGTCGATAAAATCCGTTGAAAAGAGTCTCAAACATCGAAACAATTGATAGAAATCAGAAGATAACAAAAATGAAGCTGCTGCAGCATCACGCTCAAATTCATAACGCCCAGTGTCATGACGCCCAAACACGATTTTGTCATAATCCCTAAACCTACCAGACAATATTGTTGCTGGAAAATTATTTTAGTGTTGTCACATTTTTTACCAAATGTGCATCTTAACTGTCCACCAATTAAGATCACCATTTCGAGCAAAAAATATACATATATAATTTTCATCAGAATTCAAAACCATTGTAAGATTCTTTATATTTCCAGGCCTCGTGAACTACTTTAGTAAATCGCAACCAACCTAAGTCTTCTATTTCCTTTAACATCCTTAAGTCTTTAAATTGCATTTTTACTTCCTAGATTAGAATGAATTATTGTAATTATATCCTGTACCTTCACGTTTGTTCGACTCAGTGCACTTCCGTAATAATTTGGTTTATACAAAAATATCCTATATACTCAACACGCAAATCATAGAAATTGTGTTGAGTCATTTGTGGTCATCAAGTTGTCCAGACAACGATTGCTATTAAACGCTTGTTATGGTAGTCGCTGGTCTGCCAGACGGATTTGTCACGCCTTCAACAATGCAATCAGTTAAATTAGCGATTGTCTTCGGCATAGAATTTCATTCACAAAATTTTTAAGTGTAATGTCAGGGAAAACACAAAGTACCTACCTAACATGTGTTTCGTAATGGTAATTTGAGTTTGTTTCAGATACGAAACTTAAGCAATGTTATCTTCGTAAAAGTACATACAGTGGCATACACTTTAAATACCTACATATTTGTTTGGTGAAAGATAAAAATGTTGGTTTTATTTTCTTGTACCAAAAAGAAATTGCACTGAAAAACATACATGATACGCTTCGAAAAATAAAAAGATATTAAATCATTACCACGTCCAACAAAATAATTTCAATATCAAACAGTTCGCGCTACGATCTTTTCGTAAACATTTTGCATTCCCAAGAATGTCTAGTCTATCTGTTTAATGTCCGGGAGGTAGCGTTGCATTTTTCATAGTGATTTCCTCCCGCTTAAATTTTTTTTTTTTTGTGATTGATAGTTTAAGTATGGCTAAAAATCGAAATAATCGGGGCACACCGATTTCATGTTCGAAAAATCTTGGTACTGGGCAATTGTTTGTTATGCATAACTGACCAAAATTATGGGGCGTTTGAGCACTTTTTTTAGGCAACTATGTGTACAGGCTTAATGATTTCTGCTAATTCAAATTGTGCACAAAATTAAAAAATTATCTCAAAAAATTAATATTTTGGTTTGAAAAAAAAAAACACCCTTTTCAAGTACAAGTCAGCCCAATCATAATAGATTTCTGGAAATTGAGGCCAGCACGAAATAAAAACAATTATGCTAGGGTTGTGTTGTATTGTTCCGTAATTTTTTTCTTTTTAAATCCTGTATTTAATTTTTAACAAATAAAATAAGATTGATAATACCAAAATAATTTTACTTTTTTCGACAAAAAAAAATTTAAAAAAAGACTATACAAATGACACAGGATTTTAAAGCAAACTTTCTTAATATCTTCCGTTTCTTTTTAAAAAAAAATCAGTCAAAATTTCAGAAAATCATATCTCAAAACTATAGGTTAAATATAAAGCAATTATCTATTATTATTGTGAGCCATTAAATTATCTTTCTAATGACACCCATATTTCTTATATCCAATTAGGGGTACCTAACGTATAAAGGTTTTTACAAAAGCTGTATCCGCAACTTGATGCGACCGACACTTTTTGTAATATTTTTTATTGCTTTTAGCCCCCTATACCCCTAAAAATTTGTAAACCTGTTCTTAATTTTCTAAGTTTTAAGACGCTGATATTGAGAAATAATTGAATATAAATTCTGAAAATCAATTCTTAATGTAAAGAAGGAAACACTTACATAATATATTCCATGCCCAAAATTGTGGAGCAAAACATTTTGTCAGCACGGCAATCCACCTACGACAGAACCATTGCGGTTGCTACACTGCAACCGCAAGGCACTCACACCATCAAACACTTTCCAATGAAACTTTCAATAAACGCAACAATATTTTGCAATATTTAAACAAAAGAAAATTTAATATTTAGCACTTGTTCCTTTTTAAGCAAATGAAATAAAAACATGAAAAGATTTCAAGAAACTGGCATCTAATTTTGCAATAAAGAAAAACAACAAAACACTGCACTTGCACTAGCGGCGCTGCCGACGTCACCGCTTTATAGAGGATTTTACATTTCCATGAGATTTTATTGAAATATTTTATTGAATTTAACACAAACACCTCGTCAAAACATAAATTTCACTAATTTTCAAAACTTAATTATCAATATTAATGCGAATTATGCAAAATTTTCCTTGAGAAATAAGCGCGCACGTTAAAAAAGAAAACGAAACTAAAACTGACAGTTGATTAGGGTTGCCAGCTTTTAAATCGGAACTTTAACAGTAAACTGGAATGTTGGAATTTATACGAAAATGAGTGAAAACTAAATAAGGACTTTGCGACTGGAAAAAATTTTTACGACGTGTGCAACTCACAAAAAATAAAAATCCTCAATATCCGGTCAAGCAAGAATTAACATAGTTTGTATTGTATTTATAATAATTAATTAAATTAATTTTAAAAAGCATTTTTTTAGTGTAAAACATATTAATTTGTAGTTTTATTTAGTAAAAAAAAAAACTTAAAATATTTAAGACTTCTAACACCGCAAATAGGAAGCAGGTAGAGATCATGGAGTCTAATTTGGATATTATCAAAATCTTCACGAAAAGAATCAAATGACGAGCTACTAAGCTATGCATTTTACTCTTAGGCAGGGTAACCAAGTTGAAAACAAAGAATTAACGGTCTTCCCGTAGTAAAATATTTTTTCCTGAAAAGGTACCATTTTTTTTTTTTAAAGTTGACTTTTTTAATTTTTTTGCCACAAAATTTAAAAAAAAATTTAACTACATGTAACAAAAATCCTACAATTAACAACTTATTCTGAAATTATTCAATTCCTACAAGGCTCACGGCTTTGACATGTAATTTACGGCCTAGCCGAGTTAAAAGCGGCCACTTGGCAAGCCTGCTCTAAGGCGATTTTTTTTTACAAATGTTGATTAACTTGCACAATTTTCAGCTCAGATTCAATACGATTATTAGAGTCAAACATATTGCAATTGGATAAAATAGTGGTAAATTTTGGTTGAAGCATTTTATGTTTGGCTCAATCGAATATTTAATTGCTATATACCAAATATAATATTCTATATTCGAACAAATCGTTTTTCAGTGTACGTTTGACTGACTATTAAACAATTCGATCAACTTAGTTTTTGCATACTTTTTCACATAATGCTGGACGAATATCATGGAGCGCATCAAGTGTTCGTGGTTTATCTGTATAAGCCCAATGACTAAGGATATCCCCACAAAACATGATTATGAGTTAATTTCATATTTGCAAAAAAATTATGTCAATTTTGGGTGAAGCTCCAATTGAAATTTTAGTAAATTTTCACATATTGTAAATGTTGTTCATTTGAATGGCGATCCATGATGATGTATGCATGTAATGAAATTTACGTCCCTATCCGTCCGCAATCTTTATTGAAATATGTATCGCACCTATTGAAGGATCCTTAATAAAGATTGAAAAATTGGATACACATTTTAAATGTTTCATTTTAATGTATATTGATTTCTATCACAGTTATATAATTCCTATATATTTACGATTCTAATACAATGCAATAGTGATTAAGGGAAAATTACACATATCTTATATTAACAAAAATTGAATGTATGTAGGGTACATATTTCAGTTGAAAAAAAAAATTATTTTTTTTTTTACACATAAACCTTAAGACGTCATTATTAAATCAGATTTGAGTTTTTTAATTGAAGTTAATGATTTCTTTTTGTTTTCGATTTCAAAAATATACATACTCTTTCAATATCAAAAAAGTATTAAAATCTCCAAATGAAATTTGATTATAATCTCAATCTCAATTAAAGGAAATAATTTTTTGATTATTTAAGAAAAAATATATATGTATATATATATACATATATCTATTGGTTCAGCAGTTCATAGCTGTATAATCAATAACTGAGAAGAGTTCTTCCAAACCTGCTTTATATATTGTAAGAATTTTTTCATAAATTTAAAAATAAAACAAATTTTGAATTTCTCAACAAGCAATTTCATGATTGTTCAGAAATTAGAACCTTAGAGCAAATCATTGTCCTAAATAGACTCTAGACTTATTTTCGAAAACATTCCTAAATTATTGCAATTCTTATAATTCTGATCAAACTGAAACCATTCCATGTGAATTTACAAAATTCTTCAAATTGCTTGAAATTGAGACTGATGTTTGTCTTAGTGAAAAAAATTCTAATTGAACAAAACCCACTAACTACCGAAAAATAGTGCAACTAATTTTGCACAATTTTGAAAATTTGGCTCAAATTAAAATCTTTGGATAAATATATCTCAGTAAGTTACTAACCGATTTATTTATTTGCGAGCACTTTGAAAAGGTGTTTCATGTCATTTTCAACAAAAATATTTTTTTTTCTAAAAGCTCATTAAAATTCCCATTAAACAAGTCAATTTGACTTTTTTTTATCAAGACATCATAGGTCTCAATTTCAAGTGCAATTTTTGCAGAAAAAACGTTCGATGTAGAGGTTACTTCTTACGGTACCAATGTTGGGGATGACCTTTTTTTCTTTGACCAGCAACATTAAAATTATACGTAAAACGTTCACAATTAAAATATTTCATGAGTAAAATAGTTAATTACCATTCTTGATCCAATCTATTTCACAAAATGAGATTTTTTAATGTTAATGTATACTTAATGAGGCCTTAAAAAAATTGAGTCTTAAACGTGTCTTAAAGTAATCAAATTGCTTACTGATCAAAACCTATTTTATATAGGCAAGTGATTATTTTTGCTTATTTCTAATGGTGGCAATGGCTTCGATTCTTAAAAAAATTACAGGTTTTGGACTGACACTTCTCAACTGTAGATATAACATCTAGGCACTACTAATTTATTTGACTTATAAAATATATCGGGTGTTTTTTAGAGTATCGTGCTGCGAACGTTTGTTTCCAAATAATAATCCAGAGCCGTCAATTTACACGATCTTGGCGGTCAATTGATTTCATCATCGCATGAAATCATGAGAATTATAGTTTTTGTGCATTTTCTACAATTTGCAAGCGTTGCTTTTCATGGTGAAATGCTAAGCCTTATTGAGTATAATTGACACTGACGTTGCCGGATATGATGAACTTATTGACGTTTAATAACCATTGATATTTACGACACCTAAAAAGACACCCGCTATAATATTCCATTAAATACAAATGTGATACATTCAAACTGAAACCAATGCAACTGCACTTTCGCAAAGAACAATTAATTGCACCATAGAAAAGAAAAAACATACAATTTCTTAACTTAAATTCACATTTTTGAAACATTGCTTACTGTATAAATAAGATTTAAGATAATTCGAAACCAGTATTACTGCACACTGCATAGCGCAATTTGTCACGCAATGTTGATTTCTTCTGATAATTTGGCAACTTTAACAAATTAAAACAGGTGGACGATGTGGGTAAACGATTGAGTGGATCTTTTTTACGTATAGTGAAGAAACCGCGAATTACACTACCTATTGTATCACCAGTATCTTCATCATCACCAACTTCAACACAGCGTATAGAAAACGGTGGTTCCAAATGGGCAAAACCCAACAAAGGTGGTTTTGAACAGCTTGTGACAAACTGAAATATGAAAATAATTATTAATTGAAATTTTCAGCATTGATTTCTTAAGGAGATCGTATAGTACCTTAAGAAATAATTTTCGCTCCTCTTCTGTAAAGTCTTTAAATAAAATATCCCATAGCCAGCCAACAACACGATGTGAATCATGAAATCCCCCATAATACTGTGTATGCTTGCGTAAATCACGTAAGTCCAACGGCGCCGTATCTCCAGATATTAAACGCTGCAATTCAGGTGGCGAAAATAATGACAACCATTCGGGATTTACAATGCTTCGAAAGCCACGATTGAATGCTTGCGTTTGTTCACGTATTTGTGTGTTCATATGAAAGTACGCCATATAATGTATGTAGACAAGTTTATTGTGATCTGTTACAGCACGTGCCTTACCACCGGGATGTAGTTCATGTGTAACAATTTTTCCCATTACATCCTGATCTACAGAAAATGTAAGATTCAAATCGGAGACATCTTGTTTGTAGTGTTTTATGAAAGTCAAACTGCGATAAAGTTCATTATCCAAGGATGGTAGTTCATCCATGCAGGAATACAAAGCCTGCTGCGTTTGCCCCAGTAGTTGTGAAAGAAAAAACGACGCAAATGGTACGTCAACGACAATACCTTCATACACAGCTTTGCCCAACATGCGTCCAACAAATTCGAAAAGTTGCAAGTGATTGTCTTGTACATATGATATGGGTGAGGGATACAAACGCTGATCAGAAGTTGTTTTAAATAAATTTAGAGATGGATCGAAAACTTTTTTAATTGTTTCTTCTAAAAATTCTTTAAAGACACCATCCTGATCAATGCCAGCTTCGTGAAGACCTTGTTGATTGATAAAACGTACGCGTATGACGCCCTTAAATAAATAAGATGGTCATAATTTAAAATTTTATTTAACGCTGACTAAAAATGGCGTGTAAGTTTCGCTATAAGTCATAAGATTAAGAAAAACAATACAAAGCAAAAGTGCGTCGGGCGTGCCCCCTTAAGCACTTATGTAGGTACATATTTTATTACCTTTAATGCATGCGCTCGCAATGCAGCTAACTGACGATAGCCATCCTCAACAATACGGTCACGATGAATGACAATTAAGGCCGAACGTGGCGATGCGCACGCGCTCTCAGTAAGTCCCATTACAGCCTTCTCATTTTGTACAAATTTCCGAAATAATTTGACACGATCTTCATGCGGGATTATATGTGGCATTTTTTGTAACAAAATAACTGCATGACGCTTTGCTTTTTCCAAATCATTAACAAAAGTTGCTGGCTTAACTTCTGGAATCAACCAATGATTGACTGGCGCGAATGGACGACGACAATCTCGTCGGTACAGGCACAATAACAGAGTGTGCAGAGAAATAAAAAGTGGACTTTGTATGACATTTTTGTTGCCTTGACAAAAGAAAAAAATTAATATATACTATATTACAGTTAAAATAGTTTTTTTTTTTGGGTAAGTATTAAAACTTTTTGTGGCTTTTTGCATTATGGCGATTTCAAAAAGAAATATGGCGGACCCAACGTGGCATCCTAACAAGGACCACCTAAAAGAATGGGATTTCCCCAATAACATAAACATTTTCTGACGCTGAAATTTTGATTTAAAAACTATATTTTCTTAAGTACTTTAAGACTGGGCATAAAGTATTTTCAAAGTTTTAGCACAGGATGTGGTAGAAATTAAAAACATCAAAAAATATTTTTTATTTTCGAGCTTCAGTTGTGTAGAAACTAGCATGTATTTTTCGTTTTTCATGTTGGGTCTCCATTTTATTCTTTTGATATCGACTTTGTTAAATATTTCTAATTGCTACTATTTTTTGATAAATAAGTTGGTAAAGGTTGAAAAATAATAACTCTTATATACATATACATGGGGAATTCTTTGAAAAGACGAAAGGAGTTAAGCCTTGAGGTCTCCGACTTTGTAGATTTTTTTTGTGGGTAACACAAACTTTGACTAAATGATGATATACCATAAAAGTTTATCTCGAAAAATCATTTACCCTATAGAAAAAGGGTCAAATATAGTCAAATACTACCCGCAAAAAAAAACAACAAAAGCGGAGACTTTAAGATCCAACCCCTATTTGCTTTGACAAAGAATGTCAAAATTAGACGGGTCCAAAATCGTATGAAAAACCAAAACATGGTACACATGGTGGTACAAAACCTATAAAAGTGAAAAAAAAAATATTATTAGATGTATCGCTGCGAGCCTGGAAATGTTTTATGTCTTAAAAGTACTTTCGCCACCATTGATTAAATTGAATTTTACGAAAAAGATAAAAAGGACTGAATTTCTGTTTTTCCAGATTTTCCTTGACAGTAAAACTACAGAAATTATTCTATCAAATTGATGGTTCGACTTAAGTAACTTTTATGTTACTATAGTTAAGTTCCCTGTAAATGAAGCTTTGAGAATCTTTTAGTATGACCGTAATTTTATGAGATACTCGAATAGTACGATGGGCACATATGTAATATTATATTTAGCGTTTCTTATTGTTGTTTTTAGAGCACCTTTGATATTAAAAAAAATGGCACTAAAACCTATAAAAATATTATCAAGTTTGCAGCACTACATCTACTTTAAAGGCCTTTTTACTAGGTCTACAAATCAAAGTTTCTGAAAAATCCGGTGCACCTTAACATTTTAATACTTTGCCATTTTGCACCAGTCCAGTATATAATATGTACATTAGATTGGGCCAAAATAACAAAAAAAAAACAGTTTTATAAACTTCATCTTTTTTGTTTTTTATTAAACAGCTCTACTAGAGCGCAAAGAGTAAAACAGTTTAGAGTTTTCTTATATATGTAGGTTAAAATGTGTGAAGCAATTCCTAGGCTCCTCAAAAAAAATATTTTATTTTCTAATATGGTAAAAATATATTTTTTTGTTTGGGAAAAACCCCGGTTTTAACATGGATTTCTAGACCAGCCCGGGATAGTGCATATCACTTTGTAACTCGCTTACCTTTTTACCTTTTTGCGCTTTTTAGCTGATATGGGAAAACCTTTAAGATCAAAATATACCAAATCGAGGAGATGAAATTTATAATGATCAAAAATTTTGTTTTTTTGACCCAGTTTACATATAAATACAACTATATAATATGATACGCATATAATAGGTACAAGTAAATATTTGTATACGAACCTAATACATTTTCGTTTATAATTTTATATAGGAAATTGTTAAGAAAATATGTTAACAAAACATAATCATTTAACAAAAAATGTTTCTGTTCGGTGTACATTTCAAACTCGTCCAATATGCTTTAAAAAATCAGTAGATCGTTAAAATATGTTTAGTTTTAACAATTAAATTATTAAACTCACGTGACATAATGAGTCATGCAATCACAAAATAACATTAACATTGAAATTTGAGGCAACTGGACAGCTCCATCTTGCTTCAGCAAGTCAAGAAATTCTTTAGTACCACACTGTGTACCCAAAGAAGTAATTAAAAGCCACAAATCATATAGCACATTATCGTTGTAGCAAATGCCTGCAAAATTTAAAGCATCATAGATATATTGAATGTACTCTAAATAAATGTCACAATAATATTAAATGCTTACCACTCAGAATATCCAATTTCATTTGTGATAATGTATTCAAAGCTGCATACAGCATGGCGCATACACGTGATACTTGTTGCACTTCTGGTGCATCTAATTTACGCCATGGCTTCCCACTTTTATTTAAATGACCACGCGTAGAGCTACGCTCCAGCGCACGTCGTATTAAATTACTACCCGATGGTTGTTGCGGTGGCTGAAATTCAATACGGTCAAAAGTTGCATTAATTTCTTTCAATTGGTCTCCAAGTAGTATTTTAATGCATCTATGACCCCACAACATGTGAAACTGTTTCTTGATGAGCGGAACATTTTGATTTTGTGCCGGATCGCTAGTGGGCGTGTACCAACCAAGAAGATCGTGCCATTGTGTAAATACACCTTTGGTTGCAACAGTATTTGGAATCGTTTCAAGTAATATAGTAGTGGTTTCCTATAGAGATAACAATGCTTGTATATTCCTTTCATAACTTTAAGTCTATTGACAAGAATACTCACTGTTAGTAAAGGATATGAAAGGAGTTTGGCCTCAGTAGGAGTTTCGATGTGGAATAAATTGACGATATTGCCGAGAAACGCCAAGGCTTTTGTACCCTGTAATAGGAAGATATTTTATTTAACAATTTTTCATTTATTTCACTATGACAACAAATAGACATTAATAGTTAAAAAGAAAGGTTTAGGAAAAAAATAAAAGTGTAGTTTTGAAATGGATCGATTTTTAATAATCAGTTGAACCGAAACTGTTACTAAACCTGTAACAACCTATATTCTTTCAAAAACAAAGTTTTTGTTGAGTTTTTCTTATACTTAACTTAAATTAATTTAAAAAATTATGGTCTCATAAAGCAGTAAACATACATAAGTATTTTAATTTATAACTAACACTTACCGGCATTTTATCACCAAAATCTTTAAACCAATTGGCGTCTTCAGAAATATTTAAAGCACGTTTTAAAATCCACATTGTTTGCAGTTGTGCAATGCATTGAGGTGCATTGCCCTCCAAGTGATAAATCAAAGCAGGCACCGACAGAATTTCTGTAAGGAATAGCGACAAAATATTACGACTGAAGTCACCATCCAAAAGCGGGCGTGTACAAAGCGTGATTATCGCCTTCAAGGAGACAGGCTTCAATGACAGCTCCTCTCGTGTAGTACCTTTTAAGAGCACAGTCTGTACAAAGCAAATTATATGGCATTTAAAATTTAAGAATTAAAATATTTGATCAAATACAAACATACGCGCATTGACTGAAAGAAATTGTGCTGCACTAGGTATCCTTGGATGTTACAGCAAATTTTTTGCAATGCAGGAGTTAGTTTTTCCAAGTTCTTATTATGCAAAATACCCCATGATTTAGGCGATGTAAAGACAACTAAAGTGTGTAAATATAAAGCCAACGAAATGCTATCGGCGTGATTTTCTTAAAAGCAAATTAAAATTATTAACAAAATGTATTATTTTTTAGTAATATCTAATCAAAACCTGGTTTAAGCTCAACTATTAAGAGACAACAGTAACGTAAAAGCGTTTTCACATGTGCAATCCATGACAGGCTAAGGAATTATATAGAATATTAGTAAATGTTGCATGTACCTACTACACCTGTAGGAGTAAAATATTAACCTTATTTCCTTTTGTAAGCTTAAACTAGCGTACGAAACTTTCGGCGTTTCTGATTCCATGGCCTTATTTACATAGCGACATAGACATTCAAAACGATCTCTTTGCACCTCTATGTCAGCAACTTTAAACTGAGTCAGGAAACGTTTTATAATTGGGTACACATGCGTTGCCGGCTGCAATTCAAAGTCTTTGTCATCCGGGTTGCTTAGTATCGATGCATTGAAATCGTTTCTGGAAGACAAAAAAATATACCCAATATTTTTAACTTTCTATTCCGCCCACTTACATTATTCTTTCTTCGTATTTTCTACGTGCAAGCAATCCTTTTACCCTGGCCTGAATGCAAATAGCTGCACAATCGCGTCGCTTTTCCAGTGCCCGTTCTTCACGTGCTGCCTTGGTTTGCTCAAGAAATGAGTCTTTCTGTGACTCTGCATGTCCGAACATCGTTGCAACGATTGTTTATTTATTTGCGTACTTTATTTCTGTATTCTCTCGCCAGCAAATAAAGCTTTAATCAACTAATGCACCTGAAAGAGACATTTTTAAGTTCGATAATTCCCTTGCAAATATCGCACAAACCAGTTGAACTTTACATTTATTTAACGAAGCGATAATTAAACTTTGCATTATGCATACTTATGGCTATAAAAATGCACTTTTCTTTTGCGAAAAAGCAAGCTTTTTAAACTGAAAAATATTTTGCTTTGTATTGAACTTTTCTTCGTATACTTCGAATACGTCAAAATCATATGTTGACGTTTACATCGATGTCTACACAGAGTTGCTCAATTCACGTTAAGTTCACAATAACAAATTTGGAAAAAAAAACATATTTTTAGTCTTAATTTCCATGCTATCTTTCTGGATCCCATATCAGGGATATCAAATAATCAATTCTGTAAGAAAGAAAAAGCATGCGAACAGAACCTAATGCGCTTGGAGAATGCGAGAGTGAATAGCATACATTTGCTATCTTTATATCATGTGATGTCCTCCCTGATATTTGTTAAGATAAGTTCAAGAAAGATCACATGGAAATTAGGCTTAAATTTAAATGCGATCATGAACGAACAAAGCAAAAAGAGGTCATTTTGACATTTCAATATTAAAAGTAGAAAGTCAATTTTAGATTTACGAAAAACCCATGGATTTTAAAAGTAACTTCCGCTGTGGCACCATCTCGCTTTTTCTTTTAATTTGACATTAGCTACCTCTGTTTGACGTTTAGCTGTTGACTTACAAAATTTGTATTTTGTTTCTACAGAAATGAAAGATGGATATAAAAGAAATGGTTTTAGTTTTGCGCGAAGAAATAAAAAACATAAGTGAAATGTGCGCGGAACAGGACAGGGCAACATCAATAATTAAAAAAAAACGCAGAAGAATTATTGATAAAATTGATAATTTGCGGCGGAAGCAGCTCCTGATTTTAATGATGTTGGAGCAAGTACCATACCCGAGAGTCGAATGGGAAAAAGTAATAAATAACATTTTTACATGTTTCTTAAAACTATGTTTCGCTATACATTCATAGAAACGTGCTAGGTGCTTTTGGGAAAGAGATTGCCGTCTTTTGTGTGATGAAATGTTTAAGGCCAATTTTCGAATGTCGAGGGAAAACTTTGAAAAACTTTGTGTAATCTTGAAGAAAATGGATAAAAAGATTACACAGTTCCGCGAATCTATCCCATTAGATAAACGAGTTGCTGTCGCCTTGTATACGTTAGGATCATCTTCAGAATACCGCATTATTGCGAACTTATTTGGAATTGGTGTTTCGACGGTTTGCTCAATATTTTTAGAGTTTTGCGAGGTAGTATGGAAGCTTCTGCAGCCATCTTATTTGAACTATTTTCCATTAACTGCAGAGAAAGTGACGGAATTGCTAGCAGGATTTGGAAAACTGGGCTTACCTCAATGTATAGGGGCAATAGGTACAAAAGAAATCCATCACAACTCTGTGCATATGGATTGTAGTATATGTTTTTTCCAGATGGTTGCCATATTGAAGTTCATCCTCACACTAAAGACGCTGCGGATTATATCAATTGTGAAGGCTGGCATTCCACAGTAGTTTTAGCATTAGTTGACTATAGGTGAGCTTACATGTTAATAGATTTAAGAGTAAGTGGAACCGTCCCATGCAAACTGGTACATTTTTTCAATCTCCGTTTTGAATAAATGACCGGTTTATTTATTTTGTTGCAGATATCGGTTTATATATGTTAATGTTGGCAGTCCTGGTCGATGTAATGATTCCGAAATTTATGAGAAATCATTATTAAAACAGCACTTATCATCGCCTATTATACAAAATTTCACCCAAACCATTGATAACGTCAACATTCCAGTGCACATAATTGGAGACTCTGCGTTTAGGTTTTCAAATAAATTAATGAAACCATATCCTTTTTCAATTAATCATACCCTTCAGCAAGAAACTTTCAATAAGTCCCTTTCGAAATGTAGAAATGTGGTTGAAAACGCTTTTGTTCACATGAAAGCACGCTTTAGACGCATTGGAAAAGGGCTTGATAACCAAATTAAGAATGCCAATAAGATAGTCAAAGCCTGTTGTGTACTTCATAATTTTCTCAACGAAAATAATGACGAAATAAGCGAGAAGTGGATTGTAGAACAAACAATTGTCGAAAATGAACGTCGCGACCCAGATGAAATATTTGCAACGGACGATTTCCTAACAGACGCAGAAGAAATCAGAAGTACTTTGGCTCGTTACTTATGTAAGTATTAAAAACAAAAAGTATGACCAATAAATAATGCGTTAATTATTTTATTCTATTTATAAACAAAAAAGTTCAAATCGATTTTAAAGAAAAACAAATTAACACAAATTGCCCCACAACAACTTTTCAGAATCATCTTACATTGTCTCCGCTTTAACTGTTTCTATTTTGAAAAGTTTTTTATCCTGAACTGGTTTATTTTGATTACTGTTTATCCAACCTTTTAAGCAGCTTTTGTTAAAAAATAACGCTAGCTCTTTTCTTGTAGGTGACCTTACTGAGGATGGTCACGACGTTGACGTAGCAGTAGAGTGCGATGGAGATGTTGAAGTCTGTGGCGTTGCACATGGTAGTCTTGCTGTTAGTGAAACCTGACACGGAGATGGTGTGTTCGGTGGTGAAATCAATGATGAAAATGGTGCCTGCGTTGGTGAAATCATTAGTGGAAATGGTTCTTGTGATGGTGGAATCTGAAATGATTAATAAATGATGAAAACTTTTAAAGTTCCCAATCAGTGATCGCCCTTAATGCATATTCGAAACAAACATATTCAAATGATTTAAAAAGCTATAAAATTGGTATATTAAAATTTGAAATCTGTCGATCAGCAAGACCGATATTTTCTCCAAAAATATAATTTTATCAAGTATTTTTGTTTTATTTACAAAAACTAGTATATCTTTTACACAATGATGCTATAACTATTTTCTAACTTGTATTTTATACTTGAGAGGCAATTTTAATAAAAAATACAAATTTACCCCGTAGTTCATCCCAGGCAATATTTATCCAGGTATCAAATTTTACAATTTTACTAACATCAAACTAAAATTTCAAACTAGCATTCATAAGTATACAAGTAAGATTTATACCACTTCCCTTTCCACATATCGTCTTCTGAGTTATATTGCCCTAAATGCCATTTTGTCAGTTAGAATTGCGGGCCTTAGACCTGCCCTGTTGGAAAGAAGAGTTCATATTATTGAAAATTAAGATGGCGTATGTGTATTATTAGATATCGGAAAAACTTGACATGCTAAGCTAATTCGGAAGCACAGTAGAATACGTAATTTCCCAAGGATTTTTGTAAAAAAAATTGAGTTTTTATCATTTGAGAAAAAACATTTTTTTTTAGAAGTCAGGGAATTGCTTTTTTCAACTTGGATACCCTGTCGTACAGAAAAAGTCAACCCCGAAGGGCCCGATGAATATGCGCCAAGAGCTGCAGAATTATTTTTTCCTCCTTCGTCCACGAACCATAAGGCCTCCACAAAACTCTTCCAGTGAGCACAAAAATATTGAAAGAAAATCTTGTCTACTGATTTTCTTTCAATATTTTTTTATTTATATTTTTGTACAGAGCTTATTGTTCAGCACTTTTAGTGCAAAAAACCACAAAAAAATTACAATCGCAAAATGCATTAAAATGGGCAACAAGCTGCTTATACTAGTTTCAATGACCGCTACGTCATATCATCAGTAAGCTTTGTTAGCCGAAGTTTAGTAGTCTGCAAGCCTACTATGTTCTATTTCTTGCGTTGATCAGTTAAGAAAAAACAAAACAAAACTTCTACATTTTAATGCAATTGCTCTTGTAATCTCTTTGATATCACACATTTCTTGACGAGCGCTTCGTTGAAGGCTTTTTTGGCGATACGAAGTTGCAAGTGCTACATGTAAATTTTCTTTCGCCGAATTATCTTGTTTACACGTTATCTTTGATATTTACAAGTACAAGGAAACTTTAGTTTTCACAAAAAAAAAACATACAGATTCTCCTTCTATAAACGCTAACTAACAATATAAAGTTTAAAGCGACGCATCCACTGGCAGCAAGAATGCGCATCGGATGCACAAAATATTTTGCCATCCGCTAGCACGCATGGATGTGTGAAATCATTTCGATTTTAATTTATTGGTTGAAGGTAGTGTAAACAATAGCTGAAATAGCAGCAGCATTAATTATTTTAAATGAAATCATCGAAGAAAATCAAGTAAAAGAAACATTTCATAAGCCTTCGTTTTAAGGGTTCTATTTTTATATACTTCACTCTTAATTTGCCATTGTTCTGGCAAAGGCTTGCTTAATACACGCTTTGCATTCACATTATGGAGCATGCCATCAAACATCAATTGCACAACAATTTATAAATGTTAATAGCAATAATCATTTATGTTCTTTAATCGAATAATTGTTATGACATGACACCTTAAAAAAAATTTTTTAAATGTTTTAAAATGATTATAATTTTAATTTGCATCGAAGCCGCCTGAAATAAAAGATAAAATGTTGGTCGAAAAATAACAAAATGGCGTAGTTTTATCAAAAGTGGCCAATTTTTGAAAATCATGAACTATAATTCCGATCTTTCTGCCCGTAGTTCATTCCACGCATAAATATGTGCACAATAACTTATAAAAATTTCAGAGTAGATCGGTTGAGTAATTTTTTTTTATCACGCCCGCCATGTCGAGAAACGTGGTTTCGAGAAAAACGCGTTTAAAGTTAAATACACGATATGCCTAAAATGCTCGCTATATATTTTAAAATCCGAATTTGAATTTGAAAATTTATTTTTCAATATTTTTTAAGCAAGAAACAGTCATAAAATTTTTGATTTTTTGAAAATTTGTCATGTCCCCTTAAGACTGTACCACAAGCCGTCGAAAAGTAAAAATGACATTTTGACTGACTTTTTGCTCAAAAGGCACAAAAGTTGTTTATTAATTTCATGCTATGCATTCATTAAATCCTTTCCTTTTTCCGAATTAAAAAAATAATGCTGTGGTATCGTTCTTGATCCAAGCAAACCAATATTCAAAATATCAGGCAACGCGAAGAGATCGTGTAGAACCAACTTTATTTCTAATTCAAAACAGGCATACGAACTGTTCGTGGAAAAACAAATAATTGATGATATGAGTGGATGAATGTGATATGAAAAAAAAATTAAAAACTTTAGGGAATTATCTTTATTTCATACCTTTACTTTGGAGCGTAACATTTTGGTGCGTTACTTTTTTTTTAATTTTTAAGATGAAATTGTGCGGTTTGAATATTTCCTGCGGTGCTCATAGGCTTAACCTTTACGTTCGTGGCATAGATCGCAAATCGTGAAAAATGTAATATGGTACTATCATCAACTCATATTCCTATAAACATATCGACACTTAACTACAATCTTTGCTTAATATAAAAAAATTATTGACATTTTTTGGATATATGAAATGTTTATTATTATTCAAATTAATCTGTTCAAAACTTTGCTGTTATAAAACATGATTACATAAAAATTTTAATTTATGTCTTAAAATTAATAAATTTTAGGATTTTTCTTTAAAAGCGCTGTGGTTTTTCAAAGAAATTATAAAGAGCTTCAAACAAAGCATGCATTTTAAATATACTTTTAAGTTCCAAGACTTAACACTGAGTTGATATGAATTTTAAAGAGAATAATAATAAAATATTGATTTTATCTCAAAACCGGATAATTAATTTTAAGAAAATCTTGATTTCGATAGTTCACCAGAATAGGCAAATATGCAACTGATATCTGTTATTCCGTCTAAAATCTCCTTCGTTTTCCACTCGTTGGTCTTGTCGTTGTATTCATAGGATTTGTTGTTAAAACAAACGACTACTTTATTGATAAATTTCATGCAACACACTCTGTAGCCATTGCTATTAGGTAAGCTGCATAGCATAGTCCACTTATTAATTCCAGGATCATATCGTTCGACTGAATTGACGTCGCCCACTACATACAAAAGACCATTCGCAACTGCAACCTACAAATTACATTATAAGAGAAAGAAAAAAGATTAGTTATTAAATAAAAACGAGATAAGCCCATGTTATTGAGAATATAATTGCTTACTTCGGGTGACATATACCATCCGGTCATTAGTGCTATTGGTTTCCAAAAATTATAGTGTATATCATAATATTCGCCTGAATTAAGGGCACTGTTATCGCAACAACCTCCAACTGCAAACAATTTTCCATTTAATTGAGCAATACCACATAACTTACGTCTCACTAACATTGAAGCAACTTTGCTCCAAGTGTTTGTTTTTGGGTTCAGTTTTTCAACAGAACTGAGCGATTTATTTCCATCATGACCACCTACCGCATATAAAAATTCATTCAGCACTGCGACACTATATTCAGATCGACGTTCTGTCGTAGGATTTATTTGGCCCATAGTCATTGTTAATAAGTTTATGCAAATAACGGTACTTAAAACATTACTGTTTTTAATAAGTCCTCCAACTACGTAGAGATTATCATGCATAACCGCAACACCTAAGGCAGAACGATACGTTAAGTTTGTACACCATCTCATCCACTTAAGTCGTTCTGGACAGTAAAAACATATTCTCACAATCAATCTTTCAAATCTATAGTCGCCTGTTATGCACATCAAAATCTGATCTGAGTTAATTGATTTCCGCGCATTAATTATTGATTTCATTGATTTCCTCTCATTAATTATTTTCTCATCTGGCAAGGAGCTCTTTTCTAAAGCGTCTATGTACAATTGGTGGCTTTTCAGTGAAGTACATATTGATTTCACCTGTTTAATTAAGAACGATGGCTCTATCAATGGCTACCGCACTAACTTAAGCAATTCATCTTTGTCATTCTCACGTTCAATTTGGTCATGATGCATCCATGTCATCAATATTTCAAAAACATTCTTTTCAGCTGGAACAATGAGATTGTCGCTTGCTAAAAACTCACCCAATTGTTCTGAATTTAATCTAAGGAACTCTTGCGTTTTAGAAACGTCAATAAAGTGCTCCAAGCAATAGTCTTTTGCTTTTTTTAGAAGTATCTCACAACGATATTGCTCCGCAGAGTGCGATTTGCAAAGAATTGCTTGGATGTAGCTTTTTTGATAGAAAATCTCCACAAGCCGTTATCACATTGGTCAATATCAGCAAATCAGCTAATTTCAGTAGCTCTACAGCATTATCCTCTGAGATTGCTACACGTCCAATGTAGCAATACTCAATAAGACTGCGTAATATAGCACCATTCGCAGTGGGCATTTCTATTTCTTTTGTTCTGCTCCCTCGCATTGATGACTGAAACATTCCCTTGAAATATTTACTTGCTGCTGAGAGAATATTACGATGTCCTGGAATTCTTGTTGCCTCGCTGCCAGCAATCAGCACAACAGCACACAATTCTTCATTCTCATAATCTTGCCACAATTGCTGTAGAATGTTCTCAGCGTGGTCTTTGTCAACAAATATTATAGACATTTTGAACGCGATATTAACTGAATCATGGTGTAATAACCAAGGTGGAGTAATTAGGGAGAGCCTCGATTTTCAATCATCTGTCATCGTATTTGCTGTAGTTTTGACATTTATAACATTTCAATTGCCCATTCAGAAAACTTAAGCGCTTTGATAAAATGTAGCGCTCAGGCGTAAGATCTTGAACATTTTCTGAACGATAGCTGCAAACTACATTTAATCTTAAAAATTTAGTCGATGTGGTTGTTATTGCATGGTTGATGGTGTGAGGTGAATACTGGCAGTTCATCAGTATTATTTGCACAGCGATGGAAGGTGAAACCAATTAAGTGCTTTTATTGCCCAATATAAAAGATTAAAATGCTTATGGGATGTGCGTTCCAAGGACTATTCAAATAGGGACAAAAAAAAACCGGATACAATGACCTTTTAGTGGTCTATAAAATAACAAATCCGGACGCTGGTATAGAATAACTGATTACTGACAACAAAGAATACTGACCGTGTGAGGGGTACACTGACAGTAATTTAAATACTGTCAGTAATATTGATCGTGTGAGGGCCGCATAAAAGTAGCCCTGTGTCCAATTGAAAAAGCACTCGTGTTGTCCTAGCCTAAAGAGCTAAACAGAATTGGGACGAGCGATTTTTCTTCTGTTTTTCTTATACGTTTATTGTGAGTACAAAATTGACACTAGAAAATTAATCGCAGAGAAATAGAAAAAATTCTATTCCCAGTTCTGTTTCTCTTAAGCCTAATTTCCATGTGATCTTTCTTGAACTTATCTTATCAAATATCAGGGAGGATATCATATGCTATATAGATAGCAAATGTATGCTATTCACTCTCGCATTCTCCAGCCATGTAAGACAGCATGTGTGATAATGTGAGCTGCCCTATATATTGGCCAGTGCTTGAGCTATTGTAAGTTAAGTCGTACGATCAACAGTACAATGCCTACCGTACGATAAGACGTCATTTGGAGATCTGAACTACCTGACCTGACAGCGCCAAGCGCACGAAAGTCAGTCAAAATATTTTGATTTTCTTTCAATTCAGTTATAGTTGCTCCTACGATGTAAAACCGCTTTTCTACTCAGGCCTACCAACTACACACAAAAAAACCACAATGCGCTTGACAAAAACAGGGAGAAATTTCTACGAGTCAAGAACAAACCAGTCAGCTAAAAAATAAAAAATAATATATTAAACACAATACAAATTTAAATTAAACATATTAAATGCAAACAATTATTGCTAAAAAGTGTAGAAATAATATATGCAAAAATAGCAGTGTAAAAATGTGTGAAAAATTAAGTGTGAATAAGAAAAGTTTGCAATTTGTGCAACGTTTGTGAAAAAATCGAAGCTAAAGCAGCAGCAGAGAGGAAAAAGTTTTTTTTTGCCAGACGGCCGCAGCAGCAGAGTAGACAAACAGACAAGAAAACGGAGGGCCGATCGAAAGTACCAACAAATATAGAATTATTGTGGAGGAGCGCTATATTTTCTTTAAGTTGCTTTACTAATGAAAACGAAAATTCCGATTTTGTGCAAACACTAATTGGAGCAGGAATTCTTCATTAAATTGTTTCAAGGTTGTGCAGAGCAAGCGCTCCCCGTCACCAATTGCAACAACAAAAACAATATTAATACAAAACAGCAATACAATAATTTGGGACACGAACGAACAAAAGAGAGAAATTAAAATTAAAATTGCAACAAAACAAAAGCAAAAAAAGAAAATTTTAGAAGAAAAAACAAGGCAAGGCTGGGCAAAAGAGAATCAGCATTAACGAAGCAAAAACACATAAAGAAGAAAAGAGAAATCCAATTAAAGACCCAAACTAAAAGTTTGTTGCTGATACCGATTCGATACCGCCATCACTGGTGCATTGTTCCGCAGTTGCCGCTACGTTCGTACAGCATCTGCCGCGAGTGCTGCTGCCGACTCCTCGCGACACTTCAATCTCTTGTTTTATTTTGCTGTTGGTTTCATCGTATTCTCCGTCGGTGGGCTCTCAACTCTGCCAGCTTTGCTCCTGCGCTCGTTCGGTTGTCGTGCAGCCAACGGGATTTCAAATAAACAGTTGAATCCGAACTGCATTTCACTGGAAAAAGGCGCCCAAAATAAAAATTGGAGCTTATAGTAGATGAAACCTTCGCGACCAATTCCTACTACGTTTTCTTGTGGACATATTTAAAATTCTGCATTTTAGACACTTGCTGCACCAACGAACACCACAAGTTAGTTGCGCTGTTCGCGTTGCACTTTTTGTTGCTGTTTTCTTGTTGTTGAAATTGAAAAGTGAAATTCTGTGCAGTTTTCATAAAAATCGAAAACAGAAAATAATTTCTAATTAAACGTAAAGATTTTTGTTTTGTGGCGTTTACTGGAAAATGTGTTTGTAAATTAAATTAATTTTTGTTATGTTAGAAACTAACAAATTAAATTTTATTGCTATTGAATTGAAAATAGCGTGTATATTATGTCGCTACCGCTAAGACGAATGACAACAATCATAAAAATTATATTAAATTGATCACCCAACGTCAGCGTCGACAACGCTACGCTACAATCAAGTCGACGCAGAAATCTATTGGTGGCTGGAAGTGATTCCCTGGTGAAAATTTATTAATATTTTGTAAGCTTTTCACCGTCTCCATCCGCAAGTAAGTACATGCAACCTAATCATATGCTAAATATAATTTCCATTTTTAATTCCACATTTCTATTTAAGTTTTCGATAAAAATACAATTTCCTTTATTTGAAAACAGTATCTAAAAAAGAAATGTTTCATTAAGTTTGAAATGGAAAATTTGAGCTTAGGGTTTGAGGCATAAAGCGCGAAACTTTGTTTCAGAGACTTTTTTACATTATTTTCGTATGAGATAGCTACTATGAATCGTCATTTAATATTACAGTAAAATCACCACCGCGTCATCGAGGGTGCCAAAAACATTTCTCCGGATAAGGCTATTTTACACACAAAACAGCAAAACCGGAGCGATTTCTTCGACTATGCCTAGTTCAGTGGTATCAAACAGAAACTTTCATACACAGTCCGGTGCAGCATATTAGCTGCCCTGGAATGTTGGAAAGATCTATTCGCCTGTTTGCTCTTTTTGTTTTGTGTCGTGCTGTTTTGTTAAAATCAGAAAAGTGATCATATAGCATTTCAATTAATTTTTTATTTATTTAGGATGTAACATTTATTGAACTTGATCAACACATTTAAGAACGTCTGAACTGATTAACTGCACCAGTAATAATGGTGTGTTTGAAAAGTCCAATTATCCGTTTTCAGTTTTGTAGGGTGTGTGAAAATTGCCTAAGGGAGTTGTCTGCACATGGAAAATATTTATTTAGATGAAAAAAAAGCATCGATTTTTGGTGAAAAACTAGTTTGTACAATAGAAATTGATTGAATTAAGGTGCCTTGAAGGTTATATATCTAAACAATTTCATGATGGAGAGAGGAAAAAAAAATTCAAAAAAGCCTTACACAAAAGATCACATTCGTACTGGTTAATCCTACAAAATCAACTGGTGCAAACTGCAAGGAATTGATCATATTTCTTCCATCGGGCTACATTTTTGAAGAAAATGTCCTTAATTTGTTTTATTTCGTTTCAAAGACATCATTGTCAAAAGAAATAACGCTCTTTTTTTGTAGATATTGTAAACTTTCTGTAAAATTTAAGATTTAAAAATTATGTTGCGAATTTACATAAATTTTTAACTGAATTGTAGTTACTTTGCATAGTCTTATCAGGGAACTAAATATAAGATATTCCCGATTTCCTCTTAGTAAATCATTCGCGGAAACGTCAGCCTTCCACGCAAAACCTTTTTGGCACAATGTGATAGAAAAGGCCTGGCCCAAAATATCTGTCGGACAGTATTATCGAACGAAGTTTAATTTTCCTTATAGATTTTGATTCAAATCTGGTATCTGTTGTACTTAGTACATCTTTCAGCTGAAAAAAATACTTGGTCCATTATATTTATGTTTTTATTTTATGTGACGCTTCATGTTTTTATGTGTTGCCGTGTATTGTAGCCAATTTGTTTTTATTTTTTGCCGTGTTTAATTGGATACTAATCGATATATTATATTTATGCCACATAAAATCTTTTTTGCTCTCAGGGAAATTATAGTAATACTACAACAAATTAATATTACAACACCTTTGAGACAATTGTAATATTCCTATGTATATAACTTCGTGGGAATAGTAAAATGGCAAAATCTCGAAGCTGTCGCAAAATTTCAGTAGCTTTTCAAAGATTTGCATTTCTCTTCATAAAGTTGCCAATGACTTGAAATTGAAAACTTGATTTGACAAAGTCGCGTGAATTAATAGTACAAGTAATCTACTTTAAAGTGGCGTGTATTTTTAAGTTTTGTGTAAACTTTAAAATAACTTAAGAAACTGAAATACCCAATAATTTTTGTAAATAAATAAAATGTGTATTTTTAATTGCATCACAACTCAGAGGTCGAACTCTTCAAAAGTGAAAACGAAAAATTTAAAACTGAATTTGATAACAATATTTTTGGTTTAAAAATTAGATTTAAGCCCAATTTAGACCTGATGTTCAGAAAGGAGAGTTTCCGGAAAAGTTTTGTGAAGACGAAGAAGAGGATGAGACGGTTAAACATCTACTCTGCGAATGCCTGGGGTTAATGAAAAAACGAACCAAATATTTTGGTTCTGCCTTCCTTATTGTCTTGAGGAACTAGCCGAGTTGGAGTTTACCAGCATCCTCAAAATCACCCAGGCTTCTGGGTTGTTCGCGCCTATAATAAGATAATTAATATAATGAGATTATATGTATATATGTAGGGTATCACAATGGGCTAACTGCCTCCGAGTGAAACTTGATATAACCAAGCGACCCTTCTTACCTAACCTAGAAATGATGTCAATTGTACTACAATGCTTTTTATAAAAAGGTAACTACTAACTGATTAATGTATGTGTTTGGGATACCCATAGCTTTAAAATAAAAATTCGCGCATTTTATTTGATCTGACTGATTTTTTATCAAAATGGTAATTTTTAAATGGCTACAATTTTTGTAAAATTATGACAAAACAATAACACTGTCCAACAAGTTTGAAGTTTTTTGTTGCAACAAAGCAACCACAGTATAATTCTGAAATACAATGTGTTGTTACGGCGATTTTGGTTTAATCAAATAAACTCATTGAGAATTATAATTGATTATGAAAAACCCTTTCATTCCATCCACCGTTATATTATTTGGGCTGTACTGAAAAATATTGGCCAATCGGATAAAATCACGTCTAATATTCGCTGCAGCTACAAAAACTTTCAATCATCGGTTTTACACAGAGATTAGACGACTAAACATTTCAACACGATTTCCGGCTTTCGAGAAGGGTGTCTGTTTTCCCCATTGCTCTTAATGATAATAATGGATGCATTGTCCAGAAAATCAGTAAAAATTAAGCCGAGAGATACCTGGAATCTATTTTTACGGTTCGATTGTCTTGACTGCGTTGATACTAAATGCGAACTTGCCCAACCAAAACTAAATGATTTGGTACGCTAGTCGGCTACTGTGTGTTTGAGGTTAAACGTTACCAAAACCAAAGAAGTCCGATTGAACCATGACTCATACCTACCTCTTACGATAAATATAATTATTGAAAGGGTGATAATGCGCTTCTGAATGTGGAATGCAGAATAATTAAAGGTAGAACCTCGTTTATACAACTCATCCATATCTGGAAGTGAGATATGTACTGCGTAAAAACGAAGCTCCATATATTTGCCGCTTGGGTTGTTTTTTTGAAAAAAAGGAGAAGAAAATTCAGTTTGTTGGGTAATACCCTTTGTTTGCAGTAATGAATTACCACATGGATATGTCATACATACAAGACATGAAGTGAGCGTCGAAACCCATTGCAGAAATCTTGTATATGGCTTATGCTCTGCATAGAGAGTGCTTAGAACTTGTGTATCCAATATTGGTCCTATTAAAAGTCTCATCTCTTAGATGCGCTTACGTCAATTGTGTGACGAAATTACTGAACCATCGTCAGAAACGTGGTTTCTATTTGCTTAAGGGGATTTAACTTGAAAAGAAAATCGATTTTTTACTCCTAACTTATTAAATATAAAATTTCTGAAAAAACGCATATCACGAATGATAAGCAATTATTTTCAAAATACGTTCCGGCCGAATTTGAACGCATTTCAGAATCTCACATTTTCTTCATTGTCCGCTTCACATGAAATGCTCGAGTTATTAAGAGAAAAAAATACTTTAGAAAACAATAGCAGCTCAGGTGTAAAACGGCAAAAATTACAGTTTGAAGAAGAACTCAACAAAGTACAGGAAACATTACATGGGATCGCCGCAAGAAAAGATCAGGCGAGAGTGAGGAAACATAATGAAAGAATAGAAAGGACAAAATTCAAAACTTATTAGAAAAATTGATTTAAGAAAATAATCTAACATAATCAATAAAAGTGCATTCTCTATTCAATTGAACATATTTTATTTATTGTTAATGCTACTGGTAGCAGTTACAAGGCAAAAATTCACGCATTATACGAGAGACCTTAAAGTTTGGCGGTGGCTCCTTGATGATATAGGGCAGTTTCTTCGTAAAATCAATGGAATAATGGAAGCAAGAGATTATTTTAGTATTCAAGTGGCCTTATACCCACCCAGTCTGGAAAAATTTGGCTACGAACCAGGCGTTACTATCCCTTCGCAGGATAATGACCCGAAGTATATGGCAAAAGTTACAATGAAATAGCTTCGAGACCAAAATATTACCTGCTTGGATTGGCCAGCACAGTTATCAGATATTAACCCCACAATTCAATTTGTTCCAGAATATATTCTTACCATGCATCTTAATTTTTTTAAATTTCAAAAAATTTAACCGTCACTATTCTTCTAATTAATTGAAAAAATTTCGATCTTTGAACTGATCTCAACACACTGTTAGTATGAGTAGAAGAGAGTTAGTATGGAGCAATTTCTTATTTTCTATGCTCATTTAACAACGAACAAAAACAGCAATTAGTTCGTCTTGCTCTTCGACCGAGTGTTTATCCTATATACGTATGAATGTACGTTTGTATATAATGCGATCGTCATCGTCATGACATCGTATCTTTCTTTGCAAGCGTATACAAAATATATTCAAACATAAATTTGCACACACCAACACAGAGAAAACTGACAAATGTTGATAAATTAAAGAGCACAAACAACGGAATGTAAAAACTTACAATGATCAGCAAAACAAAGAATTATTTTAATAGCAAAAAATAAAAACGGAACCACAAAAATTAAACACAGATGAACATCATCTCTTTCTTGTAAAGTGTCCAACACCAATACAGTTATTGCATCCAATACTACTCGTGCATGTATTGTAATAGTGCGATACTTTGTATAATACTTTTGGTCGAAATTTTTGTATAAAATACCAAAACAGTGATTGCAAATTTATTATTAATTAATTGAACGTTTAAATATGAGATTTACAAATTAATATTGTTGTCGTTGAATGTCTCATGAAAGGTGTTAATTTCTTTATTTGTACTTAAGATAAGAGTGTCGCGTAGTAGCCATGCAATTGCACGCACACAATACTTCGTTTAGTACATGGGAAATGTTTTTTTCCAATTTTATAAACTTTGGCATTATCAATTAATTAAAATTTGATTTCAAAATAAATAATAAAGGCATAAAAATTTTCCCACACTTTTTTTTTGATTTGAAAATCAAGTGAAATTATCAGACCTTTAGTTACAAAGTTTTTTTCCAATATGAAATAATCTCCGTAAGAAATTTGGCTTTTCCTAATTTACACACGGAAATATTTCTTTCTTCCAAGTCGGCTTAGTAGGCAATACCTCTAACGGGGATGATTTTGGGTACATTGACATAGTGCTGATTTACACTAGGAAATTTTGAGAAAGAAATTCTTGCCTATTCTCTTTTCTGAATTTGTTTAGTCAACGTTTACACGAGGAAAGTCTTGCCGCAAAGTTTCCTTGTTTGTAGGCAAGAGGGGAAAAGCGAAAGGGACGAGGTAAAAAATTTGTCATAACTCCGTCAACCCGATACAACAAAGTCAAGGTTTACACGAAGAAATTCGATGAAAGAAATTCTTGTCCATTCCCTTTTGTGAATTTGTTTTGCGTATACACACGAAAACTAGAATTTCTTTCTGCTTGTGAATATCATAGCAGTTACTACGTCGATCCACCACAACAAACGTAGAGTCAAAGCATAATATAAGCTAAGGAAGAGAACGAAAGAAAATTTGCAGGTACGGAAAATTCTTTCGTTTTTCCCCTCTTGCCTACAAACAAGGAAACTTTCCGGCAAGAGTTTCCTTGTGTAAACGCTGACAAACGAAAGCATAATATCAGCGAACGAACAGAACGAAAGAGAATTTTCGAGTACGATAAATTCTGTACTCGGTCCTTTGGTTTTCTCCTTTCGTCAAAAAACAAGATGAATTTTCGAAAAGAATTTCTGTGTGTAAACGGGGAAATATTTGGAAATTCCCATCCCACAAATATTTTGACATTTCATTTTATTTTCGTCACAAGCAAGGACATTTCTTTGTTCGGTCTTAAGTTCTTCCGCGAGTTTTTCGAATAAAAAAACGACACTTCTGTTTTTTTTTTCTAACTGCATTTTATTTTAGAGCAATTTAGGATGAACCAGTCTCCAGACATCTTACTCACCGCAAATTTTGAGGTCATTCACGGCATTGTACTTTTCTACCTTATTGACGACAATTTTTGGAACAAAATGTCAGGGATACATCTTGAATAGATATACTTCAATAATGTAAAAAAAATTGGTCTAAAAAAATTTTAAAAAAGTAATTTTTTTTTTTTTCAAAAAAACTCCTGTAGGCCCTTAAGTGAAACTGTAATAGTGAAAATAGAATCAAAAATAAAAGGAAATTTTTGAAAAATTTATTTTTATTTTTTTTTAAAGAAAAACTATTTGTTTATCAATTTACGCTTAAACCTCTCGTAAAGTAAGAAAACGTCGTTCACAAAAATAAATTTGACAAAGTAATATTTCTGTGTGTAAACGCGATTAGAAAGAGCAAAAGGGGAAATTTTAAACTTTTCAAAAAAAAAAAAAATCCCCTTTGGAAGTTTGAAAATTTTAAGATTCTAGCTAAAAAATGTTCATCAATACAATTCAATGACTTTTGATTTTATAATGATTTATTCGTTTTCTATGACTATTACTATTAAAAACTACTAAAGACTTTACTCGTAAATGTCAGCAACTTTGCAAACTCAAACATTCAGACTTTGTACCCCTGCCTCAAATCACATAGCATTTTAAAGATTTCAAAGTTTCTTAAATTTATAGTCTCTGGTAATACTTACAGTGATACTACTCCAAAGTGTGAACCATTGTTTTGTATAATTTACATTCTTTTATAGATATTTATTCGATGACTTTTTCTGAAAGTGAAGTTTTTGATCCCTTGTTAGAGATAGAAAAAAGTTTTGTGCAAGCTAGATTATTTTCCAAACTTAGTTTAAAATGTGCACGAGAGTTATGTTAGCTATTATATTATATGATTTTTAATAAATCTTTACATTTTGGTACTTTCCTTGATCAATGGAAAATAGCATGCAAAAAGTAACAACAAAGGCAAACTTTTCTTTTACGTTAAGGTTTATATAATATACCATTGATAAAAAAAATGTATGAGCTACGTTTGAAAATAAAGCAATTCCAAGCAAATAAAAATAAGCCATAACTCAAAAAACTTTAAGTTTTTTCGTTCTGTAAAGTAACAAAAATTGATGGGGCCTTTCTATATTAAGGTATCGATATGTACATATGTATGTATGTCTTGAAAACTGCGAACATTTGACCAAGTGGCTGTGGCACCTATAGAACCAAAGCCCTAAAGTAACTACTTCTAGTTTTCCAATGCAATGTAAAAAGCAAAACTATTAGGTGATACCAGCACCATCGTAACGAAAAATGCACCTAATCCAAGTGGTATCTGCATCTTTTACAATCAATATTTCTGTATTTGGTTAAATGTATTTGATTTTCAAATGTCCCAGTCATTAACTTTCGTTTAAATCATAATTCTGTGAAAAGGGGTATCCCGGTGCACTCCTGCAAGCCAATGTTTCGAGGGCTTGTTAGTGTTTTTAAGAACTTGTCATGTAAAGCTTCTTAATTTTACCTTTCGCGTACGCCTTCAAAATTAACTAAAGATATTTAGTGATGGCATAATTAGGGTAAATATTTGCAAGAAAATTTATTCGAACAAGCAAAAATCCAATTCGTTTTAATACTGTGGTTCCAATTTAGGAAATGTTTCACACATTATTTAAGTGGGAGTTTTTTGAGTTTTTTGTTCTATTGTTCACTTTTGTGAATCATTAATCATTTGCAATTATAAAACGGGTATTATTTTTGATTTTTAAAAACTCTTTTGTTCAATTTGATTTAACATGTGAATTAAATGATATAAACAATTTAATATTTGAGAATTTTCTAAATCAAAACTATACTTTCAGTTACCACGACCAGTCATTTTTCCTTGGGACACGTGAAAACATAAACATCAATATGAAGTACACCACAACAAGTTCGAACAATACTACCGGAAATTCATCAAACTCCTCCGCTACCAATGCGTCGACCGCATTATTTTGCGAACAAGTAAATACAGTCACAAACCTCTTTGAGCGATGGAACGACTGCGAACGTACTGTCGTCATGTATGCGCTGCTGAAGCGATTACGTTACCCGAGCCTTAAATTCCTACAGTATTCTATTGACAGCAACTTGACACAGAATTTGGGCTCTCAGTCAAATCTTAGCTCTGTGGTCATTGACATAAATGCGAACAATGCATCGTATTTACAAAATCTTATAAATGCATATAAAACATTTCATTTGGTTGATGCTACAGACGCACTTTCATCATCATCATCCGACAAAGATTCCATGCCATGCTATGGATCTGATTTCCAATTAACACAATGCGATGAACGCAAATTGTACGGTAAAAAAGAGGATATTTTGCACGAAGTGCTAGGCATGCTGCCGCTATTGAAGCCCGGCAACGAGGAGGCCAAATTAATTTATCTATCACTAATACCAATTGCAGTTAAAGACACCATGCGACAAATCGTACCAACAGAGTTGGTACAGCAAATTTTTTCTTATTTGCTTATACATCCGGCAATTTCTAGTGATGATCGAAGGTATAACTCCAATTTGTTTAATACATATTAATGCATTAAATCATACTTTTTTTTTTAAATTTTTACTTTGATATCTTAATAGTTAACTCAAAATATCTAAACGGTTTGCATATTAAAATATAATTTTTCCCTGAAAATGAGTAATTCTTCATTTCTTGACCATATAAGTACTTTTGAAGTATCAACAAAGAAATCAATTACGCTAACTAAATGTTATTTTAAAGTATTTCTGTTTTGCAACGATGTGTTCAATTTGTCCAAAATAACTTTTATTTCTCATAAATGAAAGACTGCATGTTTTATTTATTTATTTGAGTACAATGTTTTCTCATATAAAACTTATTTCTATGTCATTTATGTATTTGTAAAAGTAGTGCCAATAACTTAGTACCGGAATGATTCAATTAATGAATATATTCCTTTTTTTTATTATTGATTTTATAGTTTCGGATTTCCATAAAATTTTGAAAATGATAAATATCACTGACTCCATAAATAAAAAAAAAATACATTTTAAGAGAAGGTCATTAACTTTTTTCAATTTTATCGATGTACACATTTTTTCAATAGTCCAGGGAAACTGCAGTTTAGTAGCCGATCTTTTTGATCTTATAGTGTTCAGTAGAGCATTTAAAAATTATTTTCTGCGGACATTTAATATCTTACGGACCGTTGATACCTTGAAAAATATGCACTGTTTCATTAAGCACTAACTTCTTCATATATCATTTATCGATCTTGTCGAAGTGTAACTGAACAATATTGGCCAAAAAGTTTGACAAAAGTGAATTTTTGAAATTATTAAGTTAAAAGTTTAGTGCTCTAGAGCTTTTAAAAAACTGATGTGAAATTTTGCGGGAGGTGCCACGTCACGTACTCTTTGTTAATTTAAAAAAAACCTATCTTAAATGACATCCATATTATGGAAGATAACTTGTGCCACACCCTTTTTGAATTTTATAAAATTGTTCATTAAATGATGCGTAAAAGAAGCACGAATTCCAAATTTTATATTGCATGATGAACGTTCTGGTCTGGCTTGTGACTGCAATTCAGTAAGGACAATGAATTTCATACATAGAGATATAACAGATAATAGAAATAGAAATTTGATGAACGTAATTAAAATCAATTTTAAGTAATAAGTACAACTTTTTTCTTTGGGATGCGTGTCTTTTGTGGTTTGTCTATTCCTATGGTATGTTTAGTTTTAACGACGAACATAGAAAAAATTGCTTAAAAAATTTCGAAACTCCAAAACTGCCATATACATGTCTTGAATGTGCCATAAACCTCTTAAATGAAAATTTGGAGTCATAAATGTTTGTCCTTTTGTTAGCTTTCATTTTTCATAAAATTGCTTGGCACGAGCCTTGAATTTTGAAAAGAAAATTACAAAATATGTATTTTTTTTAAATTTATATACTTACGGAAGTCTTGACTAATGCATTTTTTGATATGACGCATTTCTGACAAAGGTTGACCTCATTTATCTTAAAGACTGGTCGTCATATAAAGGAATGGATGCCATATTCGTTTTCAGTGTGCATCGTTTGCAATTAGAAATTTCACAGTACATATTCGATACATTAATTCGATACCGATTTAATTTTTTTCCAGGGACACCTTTAAACCCTGACTGTACATTCATTTAAAGCATTCATTACTTTGTTTTCTTATTTACATATAGATCTCTTAACGTCTGGTTGCGTCATCTTGAAGAGCATATACAGTCATCTTCGTACGCTGCAATAGGACAACAGCAGAGTTTATTTACTGAACAACAGCAACAACAGCTACCACAGCAGCAAACAACAATAGGTGGCATCAGTTGCAATAGCAATACAGATAATACCACAATGATATCTTCCGGGTCGTCGACGTCTTCTTCGTCCTCGTCCTCATCTTCAGCATCCTGTTCCTCAGCTTCGACAGCATCGGTTTCATCTTCAATTGGTAGTATAGCCTCATCAAGAAATGCTGATTGGCAAACAATTGCGCCACCTAGTAAACATCATCAGCATTTACAACAACACCATCACCAACAGCAACAGGTGCAACTCCAAATGCAACAGCAATTGCATTCCAAGTCGTTGCACGATTGGTCAAGTGTTGTTGCTGGTCAAAGCCTCGGTGCTGGCGTTGTTGGAGTGGGGGGCAGCGTTGCTGATAAACTCTGTGATAATTTGAATGGTATTACATTGAACGAACTAGCGTCTAGTCAAAATAGTTTAGGTCTGACAATTGGTGGTGGTGTAGGTGGTGGTCATCACACAGCAGCAATTTTTTCAGAATCATCGTTGGTGAATGGTGTTGTTGCAGCCGCAGCAGTATCGCAACATACCGCACCAAGCCTATTTGGCACTAATACACATCCAATTATTAATATTATTAATAACAACAACAATAGCTGCACCAGCAATCTGAATAATGATGATCACGATACATCATTTTCAAAGAATGGAACTGAAATATTAGACTTTGAGCCAACACCTTCTAATCCGTTGGGCTCCTGTGACAGCTGCATTAGCAGTAATCCGATTCCGTCGGGCCAGCAACAACAAATATCACAGAGAGAGGTATATTAAGTTTATTGTCTTATTCAGTCACCGGTTTCAATTGATGTGGTAGCAATGCACGAAATCTATGTACATAAGTTTCAAGTAGACTTTTTCGGGAATTGTTACTATTGACTCAATTGGGGCCGTCACAGAATAATAAAAAAATACTCTTGAAAAAACATAATATTATTTTTTATTAGCTACCACCACCACAACACCAGATGGGCTATGCCTCAATATTGATAAATAATTGCGATCAACTGGATATTAATCGCTGGAGCTTGGATAGTAAACTTGCTTCATTAAAAACACGCCGCTCCAACAGTCTTACAACACAAACCATTTCTTCGTCTTCATCCTCCTCCAACTCTTCTGTGATTACAGTCAACGACAATTGCTCCAATTCAACTGAAAATCTGGCACAGTTTGCAAATAAGCCGCGCAGTTTTTCCCTATCTATTGAACATTCGCGTGGTGCACTCACGACCAGTGGGTCGGATACGCGTTTAGATGAATTCAAGCCGAATTATATTAAGTTTCAAACTCGTAACTTGGGCATGTCAAACATAGGCATATGGTTGAAGTCATTACGTTTACACAAATACATCGAACTTTTTAAAAATATGACATACGAAGAGATGTTACAAATAAGCGAAGAATTCTTACAAAGTTTGGGCGTAACCAAGGGCGCATCGCACAAATTGGCTTTGTGTATTGAAAAGCTTAAGGAACGCAACAATCACTTGACAAAACTGGAGCAGGACTTGCTAACGGGACAGTTAAAATTGCAATCGGCTGTGGAGGAGCTGACTCATATTGTTCTAACGCCAATGAAACCAATTGAGGCAGTAAACACAGCTGCGGGAGAAGAAAATGTAGCGTTGAAATTTTTGAAAGTTCTTGATTTGGGTAAGTTAAATTAATAAAGCATAACAATATTATTGCAACCGATGCTTAAGTCGAGCCTTGTGCTGTTTGCATAGGGAATAGTTAATTAGCATTAATTAAACAAATTTTCGTATTTCAGTTTGCTCCATTGTCCAAAAAGACACCTATGCAGCGCAAGATGAAGAGAATGCCAGTGTGCTATTTTGGATATTAGAAAGAACAATACATAATGAAGCGTTCGTCAATCACGTCAATCAGTTAAAGGAACTTAAATTTAAATTGTCGAAATTAAAAATGTCACTTGCTCCAAAAATGCATCATGTTAAGAACAATAGCAACAATGGAAACTTGAATAAACCAAGGTTGATTTGTGCATATTTTCATAGCACTACTTTTTTTACACCAATTTGTTTTTACTTTAAATTTTAGATGGAATGGTAAGACGCGAAAGTGTGACAATAAAAATGGAAGCAATGACCGCATCAATCATCGGAAAAACTCAAATGATATGTTAAACTTTTCTTTAAGTTGTTTGCAGCAACAGCACCTTCACACAAATGCGCAACAACAAACAAATGAGTATGACAAATATCATCACATCTCTACCGGTGTCGGCAACAGTAGCAGTAATAGTGGTGGCAGCAATCAACACCAATACAAAAGTTCATCTTATCCAAACTTCGTTAATACTCAGCAACATCAGCAGCAGTTGAAGCAACATCACCATCAGCAGCAACAACAACAGCAGCAACAGCAAATACAGCAGCAAATGTTGCAACAACACGCACATTTTCCTGCATTGCCACAACAACAGCAAATAACTCAACAGCAACAGCAGCAACAACATCGACGATCTTTAAACAACTTAATTGTGGTTTCCAATAGCGCACAACAGCCACAGAAGGTTGTGTTTAAACCAGGCCAGACAGTGTTAACTGCCACAGCTACAACATCTGCTGATAATTTACAATTAGAAAATGCAATTAAAAATCAACAACGCAAGACCAGTCTCACCACTAGTGCAACCTATACACCTCCACAATCAACAACAACAATAACAACGAATACAGAAGTCACCTCACAACAGCAGCAGCATCAACAACAACAACCACCAAAGAAAACAATGGCAGCTGTTGTAATGGTTAGTAGCGACGAACTTGCTGCTGTAGCTGCTACTCAACAGCAGCAGCAGCAACAACCGCCGCAGTTATTAATTAATATTAATAGTAATAATAACAACAACAACAATGTTTTAAACAACAATCTTATATGCCACCAGCAGCAGCAGCAGCAACAGCAACACTTGTTACAGCAGCAACAGCTGCAATTGCTTGCTGCAGCTGCTGCTGCTGTTGGTAATCTTAATAGTAGCAATAGTAGTTCTAGCAACAATAACAACTGTAGCAACAGTAGTAGTAATTGTAATGATTGTAGTAGCTTGTCTGTAGTAGCTACTGCTGTCAACAATCAAATGTGCAATCAATTGCAATCGCCCATTATTGCCAATTTAAATTTGCCACCAAAGGAATTTTATCATGCAGCAGCGACAGCAAATGCAGGTGCTGTTGCAGCCGCTGCAGCTATGAATGACATTAAGAGCTTGGAACAATTAGAAACGCTTTGTTTGCAAATGACCGAGCAAGCGATTAATTAAAACTTGATTATTTTTCAACTTTTCTTCAAAAATATTTTCTAAAGCTTTGTTTTTGTGACTAAGGAAAGGCCCATTTTTCATGACATACAAAAATTCAAATTTCCATCAACGATAAAACTAGATAAAATCTGCAAAAAAAGGAAAAAAATCGATATTTGGTGAAACTTGATAGTTACATTTTCTTTAAAACGAACGTGGATAAACTCCACGTTTCTAATGTTTTCATATTTTTTTTTTTCGAATTTGTGTATTATAAATTTTCCTAAAAATTAAGCTTAACATCACAGAATGTCCAAATTCTTGTTTTTTTTTTTTTTGCTTCTGAAGTAAAGAAACATTGTAGGGAAAGGGAGTTCAGTTCACTAAATGCGGCCATATTCTGCGGTTTGTTTCACTCATGATAAAATTATAAAGATTCTAACCTCTGTATCTATAAAACACGATAATTTTTTTTTGTCTATTCTTATTTTTGTTTGATTATTCTTGACAGCAGTAGAAGAGTTGCACTTGTTGAGTTTGACATCTGGATTTTACTTTATTATTGTATCATAGTTTCACCGAGTAAAATGTGAAAACGGTAGGGAAAATCAAAAATAACGAAGTGTCAACTTGTTTTCACGTTTAAAATGTATAAATAAACTACATACGAAAGGGAAATCAAAATTTTAAGACCACTTTTTATGTCAAATAGATGTTTTCTTTTTCTATCAACATCACCTTTCTGAAACTGTTTGCTGTTAAATATATTTGGTCTACTCGGTGAAACCAATTTTGGCATGTGACTCTCTTTTAAAAGTTATATGTTATACACATCATCGATGAATAGATATACACATTGTAGGCAGTAAAGCTCACAACTCCAGCCACAACTGTAAATTCTTTTTACAAAGGGATGGTCGCTTTGTAGGCAGCTTGCCTACATCTCCATATACAATGTGTAACAAACGAAAAGCAAATTGCCTTAAAACATCGCTTACTAAGTGCCTGTATAGTTTAGCGAGTTGCCTACATCTTGACATACAAAGCATGCAAACTACAGGCAAGGCCCCTTACATCTCCATATACAAGCAAGCAGCCAGCAAGCAGACTGCCTTTAGCTCCATATATAAAGCAGGCAGTCAGCAAGTAAACTGCATACAGCTCCATATACAAACCAGGCAGCCAGGAAGCAAATGAACAAAATATCACAGTAACAAGTTCATTTGTGAAACATACAACACAAAGGATATAGCTTTTCATACATGAAAAATCAGAGTACTTGATATATTTGCCGCTGGGTTACTGAAATCTCTTTTTATATATTTACTCTCTTTGCTTAATGCTATATTTTTGATAGGAATTTTTTTTTTAATTTCAAATTAAATTCAAAGTCAACTGCATGTTCCAAAAAAAATTGAATTGATTTTTCAATTATAGAAATAGAAGTCATCAAGGTTCCTGAAATGGGTATTTTGTTTGCAATTTTGTTTATTTTTTGAACAGTGAAATAAAAACGGGGAAATTGTGGTGAGCAAAAAATAAACTTATAGTCCAAACATTTCAACCATTGGTAGTGTAATATATTAGTCATTTAATACTTAAATTACACGAACCTATTTTGGGCTTAAAATAAAGCACACTTTACACGACACTTGTCATTTTCTATTTCCACATGTCAAATTTTTTTAATCATTTTTTGCAAAACACATTTTATATTAAAAAACGGCCTCAGTGTGAATTAGGTTTAACATATCACTCTATCGGTTGCATATAATAAATTATTTATACCTATGCTCATTTCATTTGGGGACTATCCAACCTTTATCTTACTAATTAAATCTTGCAAAAAACAAACTTATTAAAAAATATGTGAGGCACTTCAAATACATACTTGCAGTGAAATACTCAAAGCAAATTGACAAAACGCGAAAATGTAAGTAAATTAAAACATTAATGTCAAATAATTTAAAAAAAATATGTTTATTAAGATATAAACAAAAAATGAATGACCAGGTCGCCATTAAGTTAAAATTTATAGAAAACCTTAGATGTGAAGTATGTTTTCTAATTTACCTACAGAAAACAGAGTATGATCATGGTGCAGATTCGATATTTTAATAGGGCCGTAAAAGATGAATGCTTTAAATGTTGTATAACAACATCCAATAACATTTGAAATACATCCTTGTTGACGTATAGCAAAATAAAAAATTTGAGTTAGCAATTTAGGAAATTTCTAATGAATTGAAATGGACACATAATGCACTCCGCTTTCCGAATACTCTAAATTTTAATTGTTACTGCCTCTTATGTCATAATTGAGACGTTGATATCCAAAAGCTAATAAAGGACAATTTATTCGAAGTTAACATATCATTTACCGGGTTGATTGAAATCCATCGTCAGACTTTGTTCAAAAATACAGGAGCTGTTTGAAACAGCCATATTTTGCTAAAAGAGGTATTCTAATAACAAATTAAGAACATAGCTAAACGATTCCTCTGAAACTTTACAAAATGTATTGTATATAATACCTCTCAGAAATCAACGTCTCAATTACGCACATTTTGATGTTTTTTTTTTACAATTTTTTCTCAATTAATATTTATCAACAAACTTCACAAAAGATATTTCTATAAAAATTGCTACGAAAGTATTTTTGAAAACAAAAATTCAAATTATTATAATTCATTAATCAGTAGACTTCCATGTTTGAAAGACCAGCTTAAAATTTCGTAAAGCTTAGTGTTATTTTCACCATTCGACGAATTCAAAACTACTGTACAAAATAGTACATTTTTACCGAAATAACGATGAGACATACACCTATCAGGTGATATGTGTTTTCTATTTTATTTAAATTACATATAGATTCAGGTCCTCAACCTAAGGATTTCGTTATTGTGGGCAGTTAGTGGTTTAAAAGAGAAATTTTGTGGCATTTCAACACGCAGATCAGAATGAAACTTCTTCTCCATTCTGTCGCCAAATAAACAGTTTTCTCTAATACTTCCTTCGCTAAGATATTTGGCAGTCTATTTGAAGGAATAATTAATATATTTATTTTGCATTTTCTTAACGATAAATTCGAATCTGGCATACTTTTATATCACAGTTAAAAATTGGGATCAAATATGTAAAAAACATATTCAAAAAACGAGTCCGCGTCGAATGATCACTGATCCGAAAATGTTAGACATGAAAATGATCAAAATCAGCATTTTCAACGTACCTACTTAAGCACAAACCTGATAAAAATGTAGACCAGATGCTAATTCAACTTAAAAAAATCATAAGAAATAAAACTTGGATAAAATTTTTATTTTTCAAATTTATAATTTTAGTGTTTCACGCCAATTTGTTATTGTATATATTTTTATTTTGAATGCTAAAGGTTCGATTTTAAATTTTACGTTGTCTTATGCATATGTGTGTGCGGAATATAAAAATATTTTGTTGAATAAATAGCTCATAAAGTCCAGTTTTTGTTTCTAGAAGAGATTGCAGTATTTCACCAAAATAATCATTGAATATGTAGCTATTATCAGAAGAATTATCGAAATAGATTTTTTTATTTTGTTTCGAACATGTATTTTTCAAGACTTAATTTTGTGGATATACATACATACATGCGTGGTAGTTTGAAAAATAAAAATAAATTTTTGCAAGGTCTTTTGCATAAAAATGTGAAGCTCAATAAAAACTTGAAAACAAAATAAAAATTTAAGCAAACAAGAGAAAATATTTTTGCCCAAATATTAATAAATACTATTTGCAAACGTTTGAAAAATAAATATTTGATAACCAGTTTAAAAATGGTCTCTTTAACAGAGTGAGAAAAAAAACAAAGTTTGCGATGTATATGTAACTTTTTTATATAAACTGCAGTCTTTTTTCGATATAGTTTCATCTCGTTTGTTATTACTGTTTTTTTATAGCTTAAGAGAAGACAACGTCGAATTAATTACACGAATATCTAATTTATAAATATCAAAGTGTGGCGAGTTGCTGGTAGGCCGCTCCAAGCATATCTAACCCTGTAGCTATCTTCAATTCAATTTGTGACTTAAGTTCTTTGATAAAAGTAAAGCTACTAAGAAAGACCTTTCAATGAAGTAAAAAAAAATCTGATGTTTTCAAGACCTCGGAATTGTTCCACACCGAAAAACGCAACGTGACTCGCCTTTCACAATTTGAGATTTATTGTTTGGAAAAGTTAATGTGACAAGATTTCATTTTAAATTTTCATTAAAAAATGATGTAGGTTTTGACGTTGCAAGCTCTCAGTCTATAATTTTTCTTTTGTTGGTAGAATTTGTATTGTACGTAATTGATTGTCATTAGTGTATTATTTATAAATTACAACGTATTTAATTAATTATTTCAAAAACTTGGAATAACGCAGGTTGACATTTTATTAATCGTATTAATGTTGGCAGCAAGTTTAAGTTCATTGTTATTTACTGTTTACTACACCTTCATTTACAATTTGCATTTTCTCCCTTTGACTTTCTTTATTTTCGCTCCCTAGGAAAATTTGGCCAAATTCGATCAACATTTTACACTGTTTTAAGCTAAACACTGAAACACTAGTTGAAACAACAACAACAAAAAAAAAAAAACAAATTTAGAATTTAATTTAGGAAAGCACCTCTTTGCCAACAATAAAAAAGAAAGAAAGAAAAAAAAACTCAATTAACAACGCTGAAAAATGAATAATCATTTAAGAAGAAAATTTCAAAGTGTTTCCGTTTCCCTGAATCAAACACTGCATCGTGACAATGAGACTGACTATGATTACTTTCCGATTGCAAAAAAAGTGAAAAAATCGATTTCAAATCATTCGCTTGCTGAACTATAAAATTTTTTAAGTAAATCACATAAACGGAATGTAATTGCTGAATTAACTTTAAATTTAAAATTAAAAAAAATAACAATAATATGAAAATATTTATTTTGAAACAACAAAAATATGACATTTTTAAGCTATGTATATTTAATGACATTTATAAAAAAAATCAAAGAAATTATGGAAACACATTATAATTATAAATTGGTTTATGTATATTTGTGCTAGAATCTTATAGATATATTATACATACTATAGTAATGTATTATTCTCTCTTACTATCTAAATCTTATTAAAAAAAAAAAAACAAAATACTGAATGCTGCAAGTTCTTAAATACAATTGACAAAAACTCACACATGCACGAACCAGCCAGCTGCAGCTTTTAGCTACATAAATAAGAAAAAGCATAATGAAAAATATATAATCTGCATAACAAAAAGTGCTATTTTGTAAACTCTTAATTAGTTTAAATATACAAGAACCAAATTTTATTTATGTTATTTATCGTTGTATTTGTAATTACATATAAGTAAGTTCAAACCAGAACGAAGAACATCTTCCTCCATCCCATACAAAACAATTTAACTTTAGCTTTTTTCAAATTTGTGGAAATATGTTGTACGTAAATTTCCCGAAAATCAAAAAGCGAAAAAATGTTTTAACATATTTTTATTTTTTGTAATTTTATTTAAAACAATTTTAGACAATTTAGCTTTATTTATATCAATGTAATTTTATAAAAACAATATAAATTTTAAACAATTATGTTTAAAAAACTTAATGCTGAAAAATTATAATTTTATTTTATTTACTTTGTATATACAACGTATGTATTTTAGAAGTATATTATAAATTGTATTGAAGCATAGATAAAAATCTTTAAATTTATACCTTAACACTTAAAATAAGCATTGATTGATTATACAAAACTTTACGCTATAGCAAGAAATATTGCAAATTTTGACTTAAAATTTACAATAAGTAAACACATTACGTTGAATTAAGTAGGCAACGCTTGTGTTATTTTCTTTTAATTAAATTCGAAATATGCCTGCGTTAAATATTATACAAAAACCATGCCCATACACATACAATTTTGTAGCTTATAATTGAAAGATAAAATAAGATACATTTATTTTACGCGCATATGCTTTTCATTAAGAATACATGTAAAATATAGTATATACAAAAAAAAAAAAAAAAAAACGAAACAAAATGCAAAATTTATTTTGTTTTTAAGCTTTAAAGTTTAACAAAGCCATCTGACATGCAAAATATTGCGATTATCTTAGAACACTTATAGTCCAGTCATCAGAATAAAAAAAAATGTAAGTTTATGACAATGAATTTTTTCTCGGAATGTGCTTAGGAGTTTTCAACTGATTATTGAATTTCAGTCGCAATCTAGAAAAGAAGCGTTATTTTACATAAATTCATTCATGTTTTTTTTTTTTAAACTTTGTCAATAAAGTTTATTACTATCACTTGCAATCACTAAAAGGCAAACAAATAAAAGACATGAAAAACTTGTAGAGTATGAAATTCTCCATAAATTTCATTTACATTTTTTAAAATTTTTATTCGATAAATAGTTGTGCATTTTTTAATTGAAATTTATAAATACATAAATAGTCAATGTAGTTTTTTATGTAAATATAATGTACTTCGACAGACTCCCTCTTCTTTCTGAAATATTTTGTTATCTTTATATTGCCTTTTAGTGGTTTGTTGCTAGTGTAATTAATATAACGCTACAACTCGAAAATTTAAAAAATAAAAACAATAATTTATTAACAAAGCTTAACGCTTTCGGGAACACAAGAAATTTAGAATATGTTCGCTGAACGACACATGCAGTTATTTGTGTTTTAATGCAGATATTTAAATTCGGAAATTTAGGTTATAACTGAACAATAAAATACAAAAAGTAATCAAATTGCGGCTTTTGATAGCTTTTGTGGGGGCACAAATATACTGCTACATATATAATCAATGCAATAGCCGTCACCGATGTCCGAAATGTTTTCATTCGATATTTTTTGTATGTCGACATAGGTCAACCTTTTTATACTCTGAAGAAACTTACAACCACATTACATTAAAAATATCTTTGCCATAGAGTTTCGCACATAAAAACATTGTATTTTCTTGTCTGCCTATTAGTTTTGAAACTGTTAAGAAACTATTAAGGGTAGGATCCTCTAAAATGGAATCGTTCTTAGTCGAATTCTATTGAGTCATCAAAAATATATATGAAACAGAACGAAACGGTTTTCGTTCTTAACGTGTCAAGAGTCCTTCATTTAAAAAACGGATCGCAATGAAATGAAAAATATTTGTATAGTGCAGGTACCATAAAAGCTTTCCTTATGCAAAATTTAATGGATCCATTCAAATGCTAAATTTCTATTGAGGAACCCTTGAAAATAATATTCTAAAGAGTACGAGATGAATTTGATAGTCAGTTTTTTAAATGCAACTTTATCGGAATATTTTACAGTCTAAGAACCAGGAAGCATCAGCTTTAACATGTAGCCAACAAGAAAATAATCATTTAATATTTTTGCAAAGATCCATCTGTTTGAAGAGAAAAAATTAAATTTTATCACACATTTTTTTATGGAAAACTAGGGGGCTCTGCTTCTGCATTAATGAATTACATTGATATAATTTTAAAACTCTTCTTTTGTTTCAAACAATTCTAGGGGGTGTTAGTATCAGAACTCCCAATAGACATTTTTGAAATCCACCAATTGATTGCGGTTCCAGAAATAGATATTCTGATTGTCATCACAGCGAATGAGTTCGGACTTGATTTGTCATATCTCGGAAAATATGGGCTTTTCATAAAAATGATTAGTTGTAGTATAAAATTTGCTACAAAAAACGGTGTTATGACTTCGTTCATTTAAGTAATTTATGCGTGAAATGTTATGATACACAGGAACATAAATTTTTTTGTTTTGTCTACTCGGAAAGAAGGTTCTGCTGCTTTTTTGGCTTTTGGGTATCCTGTTTGCACTAAATCATCGGTCTTTATTAAAAAGAAAAACACAGAAAATTTATGAAAATTATGGCACGAAACGGGTAACGGATACGTTTTCAGCAATTCACCACAAAACTATTTTGAAAGTTTTTTATAGAAAATCTAATTGTGAAATCGCAGCTATTTCACTTTGGTTTATGGTTTCATATCTCTGATGCTCGTACGACTGAATTTATGGCAAAACATTTTACAATGAAATCTACTGGCCATTTAACATTGGTAAGTAAAGCTAACTATTCGGACAGTGCTACAAATCCTTGTTTTCTTATAAGGCATTTCACACTGACAACGCATTTGATATCAGAAGTTGGGGGATGCATCTATTTTCGGAGTTATAGACGTCGAAGTTGCGGATATAGCTTTTCAAAATATGTGTCGTATGAAAGGTAATTTAATATGTATAATATTAGCCGTGTTTTTTTATGACGCGGTTACCCGCTAAACATTTTTTTTTTGTATGAGAATGACAGTTGATTTAGTCGGCGATACTTATCGCCGACTAATTTCTCACACAAAAGAAATTTTTTAGCGGATAACCGCGTAAAAAAAAACACCGCAATTGTTTTATAAAAATGTGTCCTTTTAAAGTTATGTGTTCACTAAACGACTATGAAAGTGGCGGTCATAGTTTTGTAACGAAAATAAAAACACCAAATTTTTTTAACTCCTCGGTTAGTTTTATTTCGCAATAGAAAAATAAAAGAAATCATATAGAGTATTAATTTTACAGACTATATACAAAATATTACTAGTACAATCATTTAGTAGTTTTGCCTGGAAAGTTTTCCGGTAGTTTTGAAAATGAGTTATTTTATAGATTTTGATGTGCTCTTTTCGAATTTAAACTTTGCCACCTCGTATATTTGCCGCTCGCTCCGTCATATTGAAAAAATGGCGCTCAAAAGCAGTTTTTTGACAATATCTCCTTCGAGATCTATAAAATTGCTCATTTTCAAAACTACCGGAAATCTTTCCAGGTAACGTCTTTTTTTATAACCAAATGACTGCAATTCTTTCTTTTTTGTTCTGTATATAAAATTGAAAGTTTTAGTACAGTAATTGTGACTTGATAACTATGATATAGTTGCAAAAAAATTAAAAATTCACTCCACATTTACGATAAAGAAAATAAAGCGGTAGATAAATTATATAGTGTTGCCATCTTTTGTCATATACGTACTACAATCTGGACCATCGTAAACTCAATGCCTATGCTCAAGCTTGAAGTTAGGAAGTACCAAAATCTGTTTAACACCAATCCATTGTCCTCATCATTTTTATTCTGTATGCCCTGAAAAATGTTGGACGAATGAAAATGTTAAGACAAAAAACATTGATAACTAATTCGCAATGCCAATGCTCATTTGAGAACAGCCTGGAATTTCTAGATTATGGAATTTGTTTTTTTTTTTCAAAAAAAGGGATCTTTGCAAAAATGTATTTTAATCAGTCTGCGGAATTTTCTACCAGATTTTAAGGTCTTTGTATAACTTTGTCCTTGGAAATATTAATTTATTCTATTGGCTAACATCTTGAATTTAACATTATAATCCAGATAAAATTAATAATATTAGGGATCTTCACATGTAGTCATGATTTGTGTTATGTTACATTAGATGCTGCATGTCAAGTATTTAATGTGCATTGTGTTATCTGTGATGTTTAACACTTAGTACTGTTTCTAACGTGCAATTTAACACTTAAACACACAGTGTGAAGACCCCTATTAAATCAAACAAAAAATAAAAATAATGCTTGCTTTAATGCAACAATCAATGAATTTTATTTAAATTAATAAAGATTGTGTGCAAAATACGTAAATGCATTAGCAATCATAAGCAAACAAATCTGAAAATCATATGTAAAGTTTCAATCTATAGACAAAAAAATAAATCAATCTAATTGTAACAAATATAATACACAAATAAGTCACATGTTCAAGAGAGAAAAAAAAGAAAAAAAAAATAGATGAATTCTATAGCAATTACGAAAATAACGATTACCGATTGAGTTAAGAAATTCATAAGGTACGAATACATACATATATATTCATAAATGCGTAAATAAAACAAAAATAAAGAAAATTATTTTATTTTACATTATTAATTTACAACTAAAAAAAATAAATAATGTTTCATTTTAGAACTATAAGCTGAGTGCTCGTCAAGTTTTTACATAATTGTAAGGAAAATTAAAAAAGAAAAAAAAACATTTGGAAACTTTCTAAAACACAACTTAGATCAGCAAACATTTTGTAAGTCTTCGAAAATTATGCTAAATATGAGGCGAAAATTATTCATAGTATTGAATCATAAATTACTGATAGACACGAGTCGGAAATGAGGCATACCGTGGTCACAATTTGGAATCATATTTGTGTACCCTGAACCTAAGAAAATTAACTCGAAATATTTTTCTACTCAAAGAGGAATAATAAAATACTCTAAATATTTGCTTTTAGATATACTTATAAGTTTTTTCTATGTAAACATAAAAAAGTATCAAAATCGAAAGATAGTCAGCAACGAAGAATTTCTATGAAAGCTTAATTTAGGGCCAATACGTACATGCAAACCGAAACTTAAAGCAAACTTGGACATTTTCTACTGCATATTCAAAGCCTTTAGATCATGTCAATTTTTTCCGTTTATCTATTTTTATCTATACTGCGCAGAAAGCTCTTCAAATAATCGAAAAAAGCACAACAACTTTAATTAACTCTATCGGCAGACGAATTAAAAAGAATAAACATCGAAATATTAGTGATGTATGAATGTAAATAAAAAGCTGCAGGTGAACTCATAATCAACCCTGGTGAAAATTCTTTATACTCTGGCCGATCAGAAAATAACATACACCACGACGGAGTCAGACTCCTCCTCCCTGCAAATCATTAATGAATTGGCATTGAGGCTACTGAAATAACAACGAAATAAGCTTAGATCATCATCTAGTGGCTTCTTCGACTCAAAAGTGCATACATTAAACAGACCCGCGCAACCACCAAAAATTTTGTCTTGCATAAACTCAAGGTTACCTATCTTCGGGAAAACTTCTACGACGAAATAAAAAGGCTATGCGACACTAACCTCCGGAGCTCAATCGAATTCAAATGGCAAAACATCTAGTCGTCATCTAAGTATAACAGCTAGTGAGCCCATACTTGGCTTTATAAAATTATATATAACGCTCTAAATGAGGAAGTAAAAGCTTCCTGCAAAAAAGACAAATGATAAATCTAAAACGATCTCGCAGCCAGAGGTTAACAAGCCACATAAAGCAGAGACCTTTCTACGGTTTACGAAATAGCACCCAAGATGCCAATAAAAAGCAAAAGCGGAAGCCTATTAGCTAGTATAGAAGATTAGCTAATCCGTTGGGAAGAACAACTGTCCACCTCCACCCATAATGCCTCACCTTAGGAAAGACCACAGTGGCTAGCCTCGTGCCCGGCTTCACTACTGAGATAACAAAGACTATCAAATCTCTTTAAAACAACAAAGCAGCGGATGAAGATCGTATAGTTACTTATGTACCCTGTTCTTATCCAAATTTGAAAAGAACCATGAATACCTGAAAACTGGCTCATAGGAACTTTAGTAAAAATTACAATAAAAGGTAACTTATCGTTGTGCCAGATCAAACGGCACATCAGGATTCTATCAATTACGTCCAAGGTCTTTACACAATTCCACAGATTCAACGTAAAAATACAACAAATTATCCGGAAACAACAGACAAGATTTCTTTCGAGCATATCGAATATTGATCAAATTAACACAGTTCGCACTATCGTGGAGCAGATCAATTAGTGGCAGGCTTCGTTGTATTTAACTTTTATCGACCACGCTACTGCTTTTGACAACATCGATCGATAATGAATCTGGGATGCATTGAATAGATAAGCAAAGCTCAATAGCAAGGTTTCGAATGTAGAGTATTACATAACGGGAAACATGCTGATGCTGTCTGAAAATCACTATACATAAATGATACGAGCATGTCTATCCGCCCAACCACTGGCAGCAATAGCTTCATGATAGGCGAATCCAACAAAGAAGAAGTGGGTAACTTAACTTACTTCAGCAGCGTTATAACACCTGATGATGGTACCTATAAGGCATCCATGCTAGAATCAATAAAACGAAAGGTATGTCTGACAGTCTTCAATTTTAGCAAGCAAATGGCAATTTTTGATATCTAAAAGTGATTTTAACTTGTCAAAGTAGATGGTCGGTAGTTTTTTGGAGCGATGTGTTTAGAAGAGTTGTTCAATTTTACTCTTTCTACAATTTTGCCATCGTATTGATAAAAGCTGTTAATTTTACAAAGATCTACAATTTTCTGATGTACATAGCAGCAATAAAAATAGAAAAGTTTTTATTTATAAAAAATCGTTAATGGTAAGTATTGTAGATTGTGAAGAAGTGTGTTTTCATACCCAAAATAAAGGGTATATTAACTTTGTCCTTTCGTTTATACTCTGGAATTAAATTTGGAACCAGTCTCGTAAAGCAACTATTTGTACAATATTCCAAAGCGGCAGTACTTGGTAAGGTAATCTACGGTGAAACTAGTGCTAGCTCTTTTTGGAACTAGTTTAGAACTATTCTTACACTGGCTCGAATAACTGCAGGGTAACGCATAGAAATGGGGATACATTCTTAGTCAATGTCATCTTCTGAGTCGATGAAAACAAATCGCCATCATTTTCTCACATCGATTATACATCGGGTGAAGTCAGCTCATATTCACGCCCCTACAAATTTAAATCTTTCTCGACGTTATCTCAGGCACTATGTACTTAACTAAATTCGAAAAAATTTACAATGTGTAGCTGCAATGACTATACTAAACCTGATAACTTTGGTACCTGATGGCGGTACTAATAATGCTAGCATCAATAAAACGAAAGGTACCTTCGCTCAGTTTAGTAATGTCTGGCAGTCTTCGTTTTTATTAACGACAACGTACTCTGCTACACAATTTACAAGTGTTTAGAAACAGTGACCTAGGATCATTTCCAATGTTGAACTGCTCACCAGATGCTGTCAAGATCTGATTTTCAATCGAATCCAATGGCGAAAGTGAAAATAGATTGGACACACGACATGCGAAAATCACCAACTGAAGTCTGCAAACAATTATTGGAGTGAAGCCGTGAGGGTTGCGGCCTTCCACGATCATCATAAAAACGTTTGCTAGAGCAGGAGATACGGGAATCGGGGAAATTTTGGAGGAAATTGAAAGCATTAGCTACTGCTTGTGTACGTTGGAAAAGTTTTGTGGAGGCCCTATGATGCGTGAGGAGATGATGGTTATGTAACATAAAGGTGTGTGTCACTTTCCATTTGGACGGTAATCAGGAATAATCTTTTATTTATGCACTGAATCCATTTTAAATCATGCAGTCTGACCAACTTCAAGTTGTGGAATTGGTTGCCGTTAAAATATGTTGTTTTTCAGAGGATATAAGAGGATACATATTTCCCCGATTTCTTACGAAGTTATGCGCATTTCAATTTAAGGTGGCAGAAATCGAAAAACCGCTGAAATTTTTTTAAAAAAGCGACATTTCCTTCCAAATCAAAATAGTTTATTTTTCTCTTTTGAATTTAATAGAACTTCTTATTCTCTATCGGAGTCTTCAAGAAATTTTGAAAATTCAGAGTACATTTACCTCTTCTAGGGCGCTCCCATAAAACCGGAAAAAAATACCACTTGAAAGCGAATTTAAGACTTTCAACCGCACTTTTGCTGTACTAATTCAGTGTAGGGTTTTTAATTTTTGACGAATCCAAACACCCTAAATTGTACCATATATACTTTTGATTTTTACAACCGTCAAAATTCATAATGCATTTAAATTGGAAATTCAATGTTTCTGGTATGTGCCTAAAGAAAGTACTTACATATGAAATTTGATGCCCCACCCATCACAATTAATCACATTTAATGACTAATTTATGTACACACTCGTACACGTATAGATTTTCTAATATTGAATAGCTTCGCCAAGTACGGGTATGTAATCCAGTAGGTGTTAAACATCCCTTAAACTTCCACTTAGCCTTAGTAACCGCAAAACAAACTTAAAAATTATATATTCGTGTGCATAAAGTATTTTAATTTACCCAAGTTACCATGACTTTTCTGCCATCTAAAAATAAGTATATTAATAAATGATAACTTACAATAAAAATATTAAAATTCAGAAACGGCTTTCATACACTTATATCATAAAAATTTAAAATATACATAGTTTAAAAAGTAAGCAAAAAACATGAATACAACCGAAGAAAAAGTGGAACTTAACAAAAATTCAAATGAAATTAACATAACTGACAGCAAGGGACCCGAGTATAGGACATGGCCAAGCGAACGCATTGCTCAAGGCGGATTTTTTCATACACCCAAAGTGGAGTATAGCAAAGAGACGGCGGACTTGATAAAACGTGAGAAGAGTTTGATTTGACTATTTCAGAATATCAATGTTCTCTTTATCGGTATAGTGTTAATGGAGGAGTCAAAAATGTCTATGATGATGCGAAAGCAAATCAATGACTGCCTGCGTAATGGAGAATCACTGTCCGTTCCAGAACCACGTCGTGTTACCTCTTTCAACAATCCAGATAGTGAGGCATTAGAGATACTTAGACGAGCACGTAATGCCAAACGCAAAAGCTTGGATAAAATTTTGGCTAGTGGAGCCTACGATATGCCTAGGTCTAATCAAAAATAAAAATATCTTTCTTTCAATGAGTAAATATATAATTTATGACCAAATAGGTATCGTCCAAAACCCACTGATCGAATACCATCGGAAAAGGCAAAAATAGCGTTACAAGAGGCAATGTCTGGCATGCGATTGGCAGAATCGAATTTGAAAGCGAAACGTAGACAGAAACCAAAGGAAGAGAACCACGCTACAACTGGAGATATTATAAATGAACGTAAGTTTCATAACAACATTGCTTCCAATATGAATAAACTAATAACGTGGACAACTACATTTTAGAGGATTCCAAATTTAATATTCCGTCCTTCTATATATATTTTTTTTTTGCATTTCTAGTTTTGGATCAAATAAGTGAACGTGCCACCTGGCTCGCCGAAATGGAGGAGCTTGGCGAAGGAAAAAAATATCGTGATGAAATACGTGAACAAATTGCTCAACGTCTGCGACAAATTAAAGCTCTTGAAAGTAAGCTTGTATTGGAAAACAATGGGATCCGTTATGTAGACTAAAAACGAATAGTAAAGTAAAGTAAGTACGCGTCATATCAACTTTGAAAATTATGAAGAAAAACAAAAACTGCTGTACACAATTTTCGTGTAATATTTTTTTTTAGATATTTCTTTAATAAATATATTTTAAATATGACAATTTTCTTTTTTTAGCGCACAAACAACCAAGCGATTGAAGCATTTTACTGTTTTAAAAAATTTACACTTTGTAAACCAGAGCCTTAACTTAGTAAACGCATTTTGCGTTAGATTTATTTTGTTTCAGTTAAAGAATTAACTCGACTTTTTTATGTTCTTCAAAAATGTTTGTTATAGATTTTAAAATTTGGCTGACTTTACTTTTCAGTCAATGCAATGAAATGAAAAATTTAATTTATTAAACTGTGCCCACTGCGAAAATCGCAAAGTATGAAAAATGTGCGAATTTTAAAAGAGTTTCATTTTGTTGTTTGTCATTAGGTTCTAGTAATAAACATATTTGAAGTAATATAAATAGTAATCTGTTTTATGAATACAGGTTTAAAATAGGGTTTTTTCTTTACTCATAAAAACTATATTTTAATGGAGTACGTTAAAATTTGAAAAAATAGTTTAGTATAGTAACGCTAGAGTCGAAATGAGTGGTTTGTTTTTGTATATTTTTCTGTTATTTAAAAAGTTGATTGGTACTGGTATTTAAAATATTTAACAGGCTGGCATATGAGATCTAAATTCACCAGCTGCCTCTGCGAAACGATTTCTTATTAAATATGAACTGATCACCTCGGCTACTTCATGTGGACGGTCCTCATGCACAGCATGGCCACATCGGGCAAGTACTTGCATTTGAAATTTGCCTGCAATTTATTTCGATTATAATATTGCAAGATAATGTAAGGACAGAATTGAAAATTTACCCTGCATTTGTCCAACGGTTAATGTTTTATCCAGTCCATCAATGCTAGCCAAGAGCAGCTGTTTTGGAACACGTAAATATAAAAATTTTTCGCTCAGACCGGAAAACCAGCCAACCCAATATTTTTCGGATTTTGATAAATCAATGCGCCATGTATATCTATATAAAATTTAGATTATGTAAAATTTTAAAAAGACCCATTTAATAGTTGGTTCTTGTGATACGAACTTTTTGGCGTTGTCGTCGCCAGCGAGTAAGCTTGCGGCAGGTTTTTTGAATTCACCCGAGTCATCACTGTTTTCACTTTCGTTATTTTCCGCAGCAACCTCCTCTTCGTCTTCAGAAATACTGAAAGGATGTGTAAATTTTGATGCTGTTGCGCAATCGTCAGATTCATCTTCGAGTAGCGGCAGTTCGTTGGTTGCGAGTTTTTGCGTTGTGCAACTGAAAAATTGTAATTTATTTTTTGGTTTAAAAAAAATTAGTGAAACAAATATCGCTTTTTCATCTTTCATAAAATTCTACATTGGAGTCATAAATGGTTAATCGTCGACTTATTCCGAATTTTTTTTTTTCCCAAATTGAAATATTAGTTACGCATCAAATGCTCATGGATTCATTCATTACCTTAATATTTTTAATTTAACTGTTTTTTATTGTAAAAAATAAATTCAAGGCCAGATTTTCCGTGCCAGTTCAGTTGAACGTAATTTGACTTTGAACTACATTTTACTATAGAATGAAATTTTCAGTATGGCATCCACCATAAAATGACAAATAACCGCTGCTGCATTAGATCGAAAGTAAAATTGAATGCAAATATAATTACATATATTTTGAATAAGCTCAAGATACTAAAGAAAAGTTGTATCCCTTGGCAAAAATGATGCTCTTGCAAATGATTTCGTAAGTGAAAATACAATTGACCCTATTACGTGAAGATAGCAAATTCGATGTACTGACAACATTAATCTTAACAAATGGTATGATATGCCAAAATGAAAACTATTTTTATAATTTACAGCAATGCAGTGATAACTCCTGATATAAAGTAGATAGGCATGCATGAGGTAAGGTACTGCCGATCATGAGTCTGGTAATGCTGCCGAAATGCTAAATAAAACTAATTAAACTGAAAATGAATTGATGCTCGAAGACTATATTGTAAACCCAGAGTTTGCAAGACAACTGGGAAAATTTAGCATTGGAGCAAATGTTGGAAAAATGTTTTTATTTAAGATAATGACTTTTGTCAGGAAAATCATAGCTAATGTACCTTAAATTAAAGTAACATTGGTAGGCTGTGTTGTAGTAGTGAACTTATATTGAAAATTATATGTGGTTTCTTATTGGGCAGGTATTGATATGTTCAATTAACAAGTCAAGGCTTCAATATGTATGTAAAGAAATCGCAAAAAGACATCGAAACCACTGCCAAGACTTTTTTCGATTATAAAAAAAGTCATATTTTTACGCTCGCACGTGAGTAACGTCCCATATATATAGCAGTAGTGTAAATAAGCATAATTAATACAAACAAGTAAGGGTGTTGTTTTTGGCCATACCAAAAATTAGCCTATACCTATACTTAAATTGTTATTAAAAGGGTATTTTTCCAACATAGTACTAAACTTACGCACATTGAATTTGACATTTACTTAAATACTTCTGTGTAGCGTTTTGAAGCTTATGCTTATATCGGGAGTCCACGACCTTTGTTTCGAAATTCACGAAATTTTTGTCTTATGCTTGGACCGACCATTTTTTTTATATTTGTGTGAATTTTGAGTTTCATTACTTTAAATAATTCTCTTAGTTAAGCGTCTAAAAGTTTTTGTTTCTATGAAATGTGACACCCCCACCAAGTTCTTATGCAGAGCTTTTCCAAATCATTCTTTTTGTGTGAAATTTGGGTCCATAACCCTAAATAATTCTCCGAGTATAGCATTTTGAAGTTTTGACTTGAATGTGAAGTGCCACGCCCCTTCTTTTCGAAACTCGCCAATTTTTTATTTCGAGCATGTTTGAGTTTTTCCTAGTATTTTTGAGTAATTTGGTTACACTACATCAAATAATTCTCTCAAAATAGCGTTTTAAATGTTTTACTTGTTTGGGCGGTAGGCGTATCTGTGAACCGCCCATTTCGCCTATTTTCAATCCCAAGAAGCTTATGTGGAACGTGTGGTCTATGTGCCAAATTTCATTCAATTAGCTTGCATGGTTTTTCCGTTATCCCGATTTCAACAGACAGATGGACATGATCAAATCGACTCAGGTGGTGACGCTGATCAAGAACATATGTATATACTTTTCTATACCTGCTACGTCCCATCTATGCGTTACAAACGGAATGATAAAGTGAATATACCTTGTGTAGGGTATGAAAACAAAAGCAATCTTCTGCATACTGCAACGTTAGAGTCTACAAAGTTTCCGTTGTTGTATGGCAGATAAGTTTCAGATATATTGCATATTTTGCACTTTAAGGCAAACTAAAATTGAATCAGAATATAAGGTAAGATAGAATAAGAAAAATACTTCAAGTTAGTCTTAAGATTCATGACAGGAAACAAAGTAATTTTTTAATTAATGCTGTACCAACAACGACGAAACGTCATATACACATACTATACATATCTGAGCTATCATTAAAAAACTAATTAAATTTTATGTAGGATATTTGTGGTAATTCGTATGATACAACTAATGGGCGTTGAATTACTTATTCGCTTTTTTTGCAAATACTTACTTTATTATCTGTCCAGGCATAGACACCTTGGCGCTGTCTACATTACGTATTTGCCCACTACGTATGCACCATTCGATTGCATTTGGAATACTTTTAAAGTAAGCAGGACGCGAGCGTAAAAAGCTTTGCATGCTCGCCAATGCTTCCATGGCAGTTCCCTCCACCACATCGATTACGGTAACACCAACAAGCGCTGGTATTAAATCCATATGCGCAATATGTACCGCTATAGCACCGCCCATTGAATGACCGACCAGATGTATAGGTGGACAATTTTCCGGATAAAGTTTCGCAATAAGATGACCTACATCACTATATGTAAAAAAATAGAGAAATAAATAATTGTAAACGAAACATGGAATTGATAGAAGTGTTTAAATTTATTTTACGTTGCCAATGTCTCCGCCGAAAGATCTTCCTCATCATCAGTTTGTGTATCGCCATGACCACGCAAATCTATAGACAAACATTGACAGTGTATCATGCTGGTTATCTCGACCTACAAAAGAAAAATGAATTTTATCGATATTAAGGTCAAATATACTATAGATACTATCCGCCAATCATATGTGATGCGATCTGAGGAAAGGAGTACTTCATATTCTAATAGAGAACAGTAAGCAATCTAACAAACAATTTAGCGAAAACATAAAAAATGATCGGAGATAAGAATATAGATTTTAAGAAAGTCGAGTTTAAAGTTTTTAACCATGTGACACTTCATATATGAGCATATTTTCTTCTGGCAAGATAATGTCCCTTTACGCATATCGCATCACATATCTATGTGATCAATACATGTCAGATGGCTCTCCAGTTATATTATCATGAATATAACAGATTAAAGTCAAGATAATGTTCTGGTAGCATTCACAATTTAAAGCTATGTTCGATAAAATAGCACCGATATCTTAAAAAATTATTTTTTCATCACATGTTAATCCCTTTTTTTTGGGGGTTTCAACCCCCATTTTCTCAAAAACTATACGTTATGAAGCACTTCTGAGTCCAGATTCGTGTTCAGCGTGCAAAAATCTATCGAAAATATCTAATCACTTCCCATTAGCACAACCCAGTATATAAGTGTTATAGAATAATTCCTAAGCTTTCAATGCGTGCGTCACTTGGTGTACTTCAGGGCATTATATATTGTTAACTTTTCTGTAACCTTCTCAAAATGCGTCTTTCATTTGCAACCCTATTTATGATACATGGAGTTTCATTGCCTCCACATAAAAGCAATGGTTTTAATCTGTATTGTTCATAGACTTAATAAGCAACCGATTTACTGGAAAAATGAATTTTAAGTGCAGGTAGACAACTTTATGTGTCATTAGAAAGTTATTTTTACATAGAACAATAGTTTACTACTGTTACCACTGGTAGAGATAAACGTATCAGCAAATACATATTGTAGAATTTGTTTCCTTCCCTACCCATCTTCATAGAAGGCAGCTAAGTTTTAGGACACTATGTGAAATATGTAGATACGTATAAACAAATGATCTTTTGAAACCGAAATCGTGTATCCAACAGCCTTGGATGAAGTCTATAAACAAACAGTTCATACGAAAAACACAGCAGATAATAAATATTTTTGCTTTTACCTTCATGAGCCAGTGCCTTTAAGAAACAAATTGTAAGTCGTTCAAGTCGTTTGACAAGTTCTGTACTAATAGCCAGACCCACCGTATTGACTTAACCAAATAAATACATTTGTTTTTCTTACACAAAAATGCGCCCAAGTGAGAGCAGAGTAGCCACCACCATGTAAGAGCAGCAGTACCGGTCCCGTCTTCTCCGGTAGATTGGTTCGATACACACGGAAGATGCGTTTGTCATCGAGTGCAACATCCTCTTTATCAGCAAAAAATTCACTCCAAAGTGTTGGCTTAAAGTCGCGAACGCGCGATTTCTTAAATGAATCCCTTGTTATTTCAAGATAAAAGCAAAACAAAAATAATGGTCAACCTTGAACCTGAGTTATGTGTATGATTAAAAAATTACTCACGATCGTCCAATGCGCCCGCCAGGAATCGTGGGCGGAAGACGTCCTTTCAGTATCGTTCGCTGCAAATTCGACATTCTATTTAAGGAATTAGTCCTTATTGGGTTGCTAGTCAAAGAATTCAAAAGTTATGATTTTTCCTCTTGCTGAGATTTGGCGAAAATTCTTGAGTTCCGTTCAGCGTCACTTTTATTTTTCGTTCCTTGTTCTGCTTTTTTCAAAGACAACCAAAAGAAAAACCGAAAACAGCAGCGTCAGACGGCTACGTTTCTTGCGCCGCTTTTACCGTGTTCCTTTTCTGTATCGTTTCGTAGCGCAGCTGATTTTTGCAACAGAGAAAATTTTGTTTGTTTTTTTTTTAGTTGGTGCTTTTTTTACTACTGTCAAGAAGTGAAACGATTTAAAATTAATTTTTAAAACAGGGCTGCTTGCGTACACTTTTCCAAGTAGTTTTGTTGAAATTAAATCAGTCCTTAGGCAGCCCATGTACAGAACGATACATCGTCTAACCTGATAAAAACACAGATTAGACTCTTTGCCATACACATCCGACTTTATTTCTTGTGTGCGCTTTGTATTGTTAACGACGTACAATGAGTACGGAACCGTTAGCTCTTTTTGTCATAACTAAAATAATACAAAACATGAATTATGTGGATGACTAGTTGGAGGCTGGATCAGAATGAACCAACACTTTGTTGCATCGCGATGTATCAGGGCTTTGACATCATATCATTAATTTTAATAATTTTTTTCCATATATGTTATATTTTTGAAAAGCTGACTGAATCGATGATTGATTCGCATAATTGCTTTAATTTATTTTAATTCATTAGATCAGATCAAATTTTTACTCATCGAAGTATGAATTACTGAAGATAGGAGACCAAAATGCTGGAAAAACATTGACTGATATCAGCTTGAGTTGATTTGAAGTCGCTAAGCTTAACATCTTTCCTTCTTAAAACTTTTGAACGAATTATAGATTCCTATATAAGGGGGTCACTGAACCAAAACTATATCTCAAAATCACAGCATGCTTACCAAAAAGGAAAATCTGTGGAAACTGCACTGCATTCTGTTGTTCATTTTATAGAAGACAGCCTTCATTTTCAAGAATACACTCTTGCTGCGTTTCTTGACATTGAGGGCGCTTTCAATAATGTAAACACAATTGCAATAATGACAGCTCTAACAAAAGCAGACATCGATATCCATATTCGTCAATGGATAGAAACTCTTTTAAATAACCGCACAATCATAGCAGAATGGGGACACACTAGATCTCAAAAGTATGTAAAAAGAGGTACTCCACAAGGTGGTGTTCTGTCTCCATTACTATGGCTACTGGTAATTAATCCCATACTACACACGCTTCAGCAGAGAGGTATTGAAGTAGTAGCATATGCTGATGACGTGGTAATTATGGTTAAGGGAAAATTCTTAAACGTACTAAGCGAACTACTTGAGAGCGCTCTTGTAGTTTTAAAGAGATGGGCTACAAGCAGCGGGCTGAATATAAATCCAAAAAAAACGGAGCTAGTGCTCTTCACGAGGAAATATAAAATTTCTAAGTTCAGAAATATAACTATTGACAACAACACTATTCCATTATCTAATGAGGCAAAATTTTTGGGTATTATTCTAGATCGTAAATTAAATTGGAAACCGAATGTTAGGGAACGCATTAAGAAAGCACACAATGCCTTCTATGCGTGCAAAAAATTCTATGGTGCAACATGGGGTTTGGATCCCAAAATCACCCTCTGGATCTTCACTGCGATAGTAAGACCAGTTTTACTTTACGGAGTTCATGTCTGGTGGACAGCTATTAAATTGAAATCAACATTCAAGCTTTTAGAACGTATACAGCGTCTCATGTGTATTGGCATAACAGGGGCGCTTAGTACAACTTCTGCAGAATCTTTAAACGTTATACTACATTTATTGCCTATCGATCTTTTTGCAAAGGGAGTAGCTTATAAAACTATACTCAGGCTCAAAGAATCGGGGTGTTTAAAATACCGACAAATTGGTCATAGCAACGTAGGTGCTATTCTAAACGTCACCACCGACTACATGACCCCCACTTTATACATTGACAGGAAATTTTTGGTAACGTTTCCTTCAAGAGAATTCTGGAAGTCAAAGGGTGAGGATCCAACAGACGTAATAAACATCTATACAGATGGCTCTAAAATGAATGAAGGTGTGGGTGCAAGTTTTTACATCTCAAACTGCAAAACAAGCCAATCATTTAAACTGCCGACAGAGTGTAGCATTTTTCAGGCAGAAATTGCTGCAATTTATAAAGCAGCAGTCTACTTAAAAGAAGGTGCTTGTAACAGAAAATTTCATTTCTACGTTGATAGTCAGGCTGCTTTAAAAGCTCTACAATCGTATTCCATTAAGTCTAAAATTGTCCTAGAGTGTTTTAATGCTTTGTGTACACTAACTGAGGAGAATTCAGTATTCCTTCAGTGGGTACCTGGGCATTGCAACATTGTAGGAAATGAAATGGCAGATTTACTAGCAAAGCAGGGTGCGCAGTCAGACTCAGAACTCATGAAAGTTTCAGTACCTCTTCAACACTACTACGTATCAAAAGACAGAGAATTACTCTCAGTAGCGGATACGAGGTGGACTTCCTCTTCCACGAGCAAGGTAACCAAACATTTTTGGCCCAGTTTCCATAGAAAGGACACTAAATATTTGTTATCCTTAACTCGGAGTGAATGCAGTTTATTGACAAGGGTTGTGACTGGCCACTGCCTCATTGGGCATCATGCCTTCAGGCTGGGCGCAGTATCCAATAACTGGTGTAGAAACTGTCATGAACCCGATGAAGAGGAAACCATAGAACACCTTTTTTGCTTTTGCCCTGCTTTGGTAAGCTATAGGTTAAAATACTTTGGGCAGCCATTCTTTATATCCCTGAAGGAACTAACTATAGTCCAATTGAGTGAAATCAAAAGATTCGCTGTAACAACAGGCACCTTCATGTTGGACGAGCACCACAATGAAAGGACCAGAATTTACTAATAAGACTGTAGCAGAGAGTTTGTGGTAACACTATGGACCCCTGTGGTCTATATGAGGCTCTGAAATAGCCGCCACCCTAACCTAACCTAACCTAAGCTTGTATCTGTCATCAAATTTTGGCCTGCATGGAGAGTTTTTGTCAAATAGGGGTGATAAGGTGTAATACGGGAGGGATAGTATAGATGGAAATTTTTTTTCATGAGGAAGAGCTTTGCCTTTGACACCAAATCTTTCAGGCTTTAAGGATTGTAAGCATTGCATAAAATTAAATTAAATCAGCGAAGAAATTTTCATAACAAATAAAAACTGTTCTGAATTAGGCCTACATATGACCCATGAGCTCTTCTTAAATGGAGTTCGCCTTTTTAATATACTTTGCTCAAACGACATAAATAACTTTTTGTTGAAATGCTGTCCTTTACCTCGTCTTTTTCAAATGTTAAATCACTTTTTCTTAATTGTTTTATTTTGAATATATTTTCACTTAGAATTTGAGGATTTTTGGTGTTTGCGTACATAAAACAACAACGCCTTAAAAGTTTTTGGTTGTTTGTTTACCAAATTTAACGTTTATAATGTGCAAACGATGGGAGCTGTTTTATTTTTCAAATTTTCAATTTAAAACTTTTTGGTTATTCATGTTGAAAAATATTTAAATGCTAATAATGTCAGCTATGTGTGAATGGTACTCATGAAATGACGGGTGCGTGGCTGATATGACAGCAGTGGAAATACTCATTTACCATGTCATTCCTAGGTATAAAACAATATCTATACCACTGTCTCTTTTTCTCCCATTAACTCTTTCAGGCCGTATATGAAAAAAAACTACAAGATTTGAATGGGAAACGAAACGGCACGCCGATTTCATTTGAACAATTTTGAATTTTTTCAACAGTGCGAACAGTGAAAAACGAACAGTCCGTTGCGGTGAATGACAAAAGCAATATTGCGTGTGTTAAATGTGTTGAGTGCAACAACACAAATAAGTGGTGAAGAAGCGTTGATTAATGAAAAGTGGATGTTGAAAAAAATGCAGAAGTGCAGCAAGTGTGCAACTTAAATTTTAAAATTTGTTTCGATTCGTCTACGTGCGATATTTGTGTTGTGATTTGTTAAAAATAATTGAAATATTTTCTCTTTATGCCGCGTTTTAAATGAGTTTAATAAAAAATCTTCGTAAAGAAAATTTATCAAAAATTCAAAGCAAAACGAAAGAATATTTTGATGCCAGCGCAACTGCATAAGTGAAGTTGTAATAAAAAAAACCGAACAAAGGGAAAAATAATAAGTGTGAAACAGCAAAAAGAAGCAAATGAAGTGCTAAAGAAAGAAAAATACAGAATAAATATGTAATAAAACCTGCTAGATTTCTTGTATTTTTGTTTTAAATTGAAAATATTAGTGCATTTTGTGCCAAACGTAGCAAACTTCGAAGGAGGTAAAGCGAAAAGAAGTAAAAGAAAACTTCAGTTAAAAATTCGCCATTAAGAAGAAAGAAAAAATCAACTTCAAAGCAAAAGTGCCGATAAAGTTCTCAAGCCAAGTTTTTTTTTTATGAAAATTTCTCATACAAATAAATAAAAATTAATTGGAGTTTGTAAATTTGCTTTATCTGCATGTTCTGTATTTGCCAAATATTGAGATAAAAAAAGTTAAAATATATCAAGTTGAAACGTCGCGCAGACGCAATGTCATAAACGATACAGTTGACGCGCTACGTTAACGCCAACGTTGTTCAAATTCCACGAACTGCATTCGCGCCGACGCCTGCGTCGCTAGGTGTTTTTTTTTTTTGGAACAGAAATTTGACGTTTGTGACAAAAGATTAAAAATTGCAAAATTTACTAAAATCTTCAAGTGAAAAAAACAATTACTATAACTAGTGAATATTCCGTTTTGTGTGTGTTTTCGTAATTCATCAACAGTTTTCTTTGAAGTTATTCTCAAGCAGCAGCGATAGCTTTCCGTCTTTTGCCAGTAAACGCACCTGACACCTCTTTTCTGCTCCAAGTTCCAAGTGTGGCAACTGCTGTTTTTTTATTTTTTTTCCATTTGTTTCTTTCATCATTTTATCATTTGCACTACACCGAGTCATCGTAAACGTCGTTGCAACGTTGGTTGTCTGCCGATGCGTCTGCACGATTGTTGTGCGTTCGCATCTTGAGAGTTGGACTCTTGACTGATTCTTCATTGGAATCGTTTGGTGAGTTGGTTTTTGTTATTTATGTTTCACTTTTAGAGGGAGGGTGTGCACATTGAGTGTAGGCCAGCTTAAAGGGAACTCCGCTCAGCAGGACTTACTCTCTGTTCCAAAGCTGTGTCACTGACCTTGGGCTGTGCAACTACGGTAGCTCCTACTTCGTAACAGACTTTAAAAATTTGAATGACTTGAAGTGTATGTATTCCTTGGACATGATTTTTATTTAATTCAGTGTCCTGAGTATTATCAGGACAATTCCGAGTATAATTATAGTTTAGTAAATTAATATTTGAACTGGCATATTGAAGTTTGAGGTCTTTGGTCCAAGGAGTCCAATTTAAGACCGACGTAGCGCTGGCAAAGAAATGTTTGTCAGATTGTGTAGTATCCGCGGTGAAACATGGTGTTGGCTCCGTCATGGTCTGTGGATGTTTCTCTGCAAATGGTGTAGGAAACATGATGCGCATCGAGGGTGCAATGAAAAAAGAAGACTACAAAATCATTTTAAAGCAACGTGCTCTGGCGTCTGGTTTTAACTTGATTGGAGCAAAAATTATAGCTAATGCAGTAGGACGCACAGCGGTATATGACCTCTAATAAAGAACTAAAAGCCTCCTAAAAAAGGAACAGTTTTACAAAGAACTCGCAGCCAAAGCTTAAGAAGCCGCAGAAATCAGAAACCTTCACCTGGTTTACGAGGTAACACGTAAGATGTCAGGCAACATTATGATACCGGTTAATAAAAAGCCATAAAAAAATCTAATTAATTTCAATTAATTACAATTATGGACAGATGACAAGCTAATTCGTTGTGAGGATATTTAACCGCCCACCTCCATCCGTTAGTATTTGCCATATGCCGATTTCTCATGGTAGAACTCAGCATTTGGTTTCGTGCCCGCCTTTATTAGCGGAGGTATTCGAATTTGGAAAGAAGAATGATACCCTGGCTCTTATGAACTTTGTTAAATATTCTGCTAAAAAAAAAGAACCTATCGATATGCAAGAACTACAGGAATATCATGATATTGTCCATCGAAGGTGATGGTTAAGAAACTTACCAGAGTAAGCGAATAACTAGAGCCGGAAGCAACGGGCAAGTTTTTGTCGAATAGATCGGTTATTGATCAAATAAATATGTACGTTTCGAATTATCGTGAACAGTTAAATTAGTGGCAGTCGTCGTTGCACTTAACCTTCGTCTACTAAACTTCCAGTTATTTTCAGATGCCGACAAGATCCTGTTTCCGTCCAAATCAAACGGCAAAAAAAAGGAAAATGAATCGAACGTGCAAATCACTCCAATTGGAGTCTGCCAACAAGCATTAAAATGAAACTAGCGGCTGTTCTCAATCATGGAAGAGAACTAGAAGTACATGAATCACGGAAATGTTGGAGAGTATTAAATGAACTCACTTATGACAATGCACGATGAAAAGGATGCCCTATGATTCGTAAGGAGATAAAGAACACTTACGAGAAGAATAAGTATTGAATCAGACTTAACTGACCATTAAGAGAGAAATGTTAACATTGCTGCAGAGCTGTCTAGTATTTCCAAATTAATTACGATAAGAATATAAAACAAAGTTTAAAATAACGTGACCATTTGATCCGCGATTCGCGGGACTAAATAGTCCCCATTTTTGATTTTCCGTTCAGAGCGGTCCGCGTTCTTTCGTTGTCTGTTGCGGAAACTTTTTTTTTTTTAGTAAATAAAGATAATTGTATGATGAAATTATGAGTAAACTAATATACAAAGATTCTAATTTGATATAAAATATATCTGTTTAAGCTAGGGTTTTGGGGATGTTAATGTGAGGACTTTTATTTTTTTGAGTGTTAAAAAACAAAATTTATATTTCATTCACTGTACTGTTTGTTGTACACTCCTGAAAAAAAAATTTTATAAATTCCGCGTTTTGCCGAATATAAGTTTGTCCTTAACAATTACTGCTTTTTTGTTGTGGAAAATTTATCGCGACTCTGAGCACAAGTTTTTATGATTGTGCACGAATCTAGCAAAACGTATTTAATAAAACGTTTTAGACGACATATCGTTATCTTTGGTACAGTTTTTTTCTTTTTTTTAATTTGTCTTCGAAAATTGTTGATTTTTTATAGTGAAGAGCCAATATAGTCACCTGGCCACTGACCATTAGATTTTGACTGTGCACGAATCAAGCTAGGTAAATTCTTTACAATCTGATACAACGCTTAAAACGATGTTCATATATTTTTGGTGCAGTTTATTTGTTTTTTTTTTTTTAAATATAATAAATATATAAAGGGTGATCCAATACGAGGTCCCTTTTCCAACTGGGTTGTTTTGACAGCTGTCATGTGTCAAATGGCTTGTCCATATGACGTTAGTGTTCAGTATTCAATATGACTCAATCATGAATAGATTTACTCCTGAACAACGTTTACTAATTGTGGAAACTTACTACCAAAATCATTCATCAGCGTCCAACTGAGCGCACTATTCGTAACACCATCACCAAATTTCGAACCAATTTAACACTATTGGACATTCATCATTCAACCAGAGTGCATATAGCCCGTAATTTTGAGAATATTTCTGCAGTAGCAGAGAGTTTTCGTGAAAACCGTGAACAATCGATTCGTCGCCGACCTGAGGCTTTGGGCATCTCTTATGGATCATTGTAGCGCATCATGAGGCGTAATCTTGTTCTGAAGGTCTTATATAGCTCGTAAAAGAATTGAAGCCGGCTGATATTGGTGTTCGTTTTAATTTCGGCTTATGGGCCTTAAAACAACTAAAAATTGATCTATTATTTTATCAAAAAACTGTGTTTAACGACGAAGCTCATTTCTGGTTGAACGACTACGTTAACAAGCAAAATTGCCGTATTTGGGCCGATGAACAACCAGAAGTAATCCAAGAGCTTCCAATGTATACCGGTAACTGTACAGTTTGGTGTGGTTTATGGGCAGGAGGCATCATCGGACCATATTTATTCAAAAATGCGAATGGTGCCCGTGTTACGGTCAATGGTGCTCGCTGCAGAGCAATGATCAATGAATTTTTGTTGCCGAAAATTCCGGATATTGATGTAGCCGACCTCTGGTTTCAACAGGATGGCGCAACATGCCATACAGCTGGAGAAATAATCGCTTTATTGAGGGAAACGTTCGATGAAACCATCATCTCAAGAAATGGTTCATCAAGATCATGTGATTTGACGCCATTGAATTAATTTCTTTGGGGATATTTTAAATCATCTGTTTATGTCGACAAACTCGAAACTATTGACGCTTTGGAAACCAACATAACTCATGTTATTCAAGGAATACCGGCCAATATGCTCGAAAGAGTTGTCGAATATTAGACCCACAGAATGGACCATTTAAGACCTAGTCGTGGGCAACATTTGAACAAAATAATCTTAAAACATTAAGTTGTAGGAACCGAACTATCATTCCAAATAAAGATTTGCATCAATACATTGATTTTTATGCATATTATTTAGAAAACAAAGTAGGAAACTCTTATTGGATCATCCTTTAGATTTGTCTACAAAATATTTAAATATACTAACTATGTAGATTTGTCTACCAAAATCGGCGGACTATTTTTTTTGCCGATATATGTATGTATAAGGTTTAATATCAATTATAAATTAGAATAGGTTGATCACGAGGCATTAAATCATTCAGAAAATCACTAATATCTTTGTTGTTGATGTGATCTCTATTTGCGGGTACGCTGAAGTGTATGAAAAATAAAACTCTGAACTGTAGCAAATTGAATGAAACTCTAACGTTTAAAGATCACATTCAGTATTATATTGTAGAACTTTATCGAATTTTACGCTACTTTAAACAATATTTTTTTTGATCTTTTCAAAAAAAAAACTAATGCTTATACCATGCCTTTTAATGCTCATAACTTTACCCAATTAATCAACCTCATATCACTTAAGATAATTGATCTTTTCAACTTTTTCCGACACTCTTTTAAATCTTATGCAATGCATAAAACTTGAAAAAAAAGAAAGGACGTCTATGACGGCGTAATTAGGCTGAGACACTAAGGCATCAACATCAACATTATCTTCATCTGCAGCATCACCAAAGTAACCATAGCTGCGATACTCTTCAATGTGTCAATAGCAACAATACTTGACTTATTTATGAAGCCCAAACTAAGTCATGCTGTGGTGTAGAGTGGAGTGAAGTGGCCACTACAGCGACGTAATGAAGCGGTGCGCTGCATGCTAAATAACAAAAACAAAATGCAACAGCAACAACAACACTAAAATCAAAACAAAAAATTTCACATTCAAGTGGAATTTTAAACGTTAAAACAAAAGTGAATGTTTACTTAATTGAATGTTGTTTGTTGTTGTTATTGTTGTTGTTGCTTTTGTCTGTTGTGATTACTTGCTCAGTTGACATTTTTCAACTTTTCTCTCCTTAAATTTTAATTTTTCTTCGATTTCGTCTTGGAGATTTTCACTTAGTGCCGCCTTGCAAAAAATGTCTACCGCTTCCTTGTGAAGGATGCCACATTTTTGGTAACTAGTATATATACGAGTACGTGTATCAATCAAGCACCACTTAAATGTCGAGTTTAAATTGAGCTCGACAATTTAATCAAAAAATTCAACTATACGGAAAAACAAATTTTTGTTTTTCTATGACCTTCTAACCCGACACATGAACGTCGCTACAAACTGAAATTTATTTTGCTAGGCAGCGTAGCGACGGTATTTTTTTTATCAGTTAATGGCCAGCGATTGACGCTGATGGCTTCTCACCTTTATGTTAAGTTGTTAAAAAGTCTTGAGTTAAACGCATCAGATAAAATGCTAACGCCGCACACAGCCAGCGGTATAAAACGTAGCTTGGCCTTTAAGAATGAAGGGCTTGAAAGCTGTTCTCTCTCTCCCTCTTACTCATTTTTTCTCTTTTCACTTTTGCTATTTCTTTTTATTCACTTTTTTATATTAAACGCTTTTCTAATTTTTTTTTTTATAATTTCTTTATACCACTGGAACACTATAAGCCGGAAATTTCTTATAGCGGTCTTTGCAGCACTTCACAGGTCACCCAATGGCAGCCGCTAGATGCCCCCGCAGATTATAAAGATGAGGCCAAATGCAAGTGCGTTGCTAATTTGGAGAATGAATAAAACAGAAACAAAAAATGTGTGGCTTTTTGCCGGTCATGTGTCGGCTTGTAATTACAACAAACAACAACAAAATGTTTTTGGTTTTCGTAATCATAAAATATGTTGGTATCAAAGATGCGAAGGCGTCGTCGTCTTTAAGTGCATTGAGGAAGTTGTTAATAAACGCAAAACTTGTAAATCATAAAGTAAGAAGCACATATGCCCTCTGGTTTGGTTTATCCCAATGAAAAATATCGCTGATCCCAATGAAAAAAAAAACAAGTTGCTCTCCTTACTCCTTTTCGAGAGGCGAATAATATGAGTCCGATTCTCGACCATTTTATTCAATAAATCAGACCTTATATCACAAATTTGGCGTTCAATATTCAATTTTCATGTATCAATTGTTGCTGGTTTATTGGCACAGATAAACCAATGACTTTACAAAACCCTACAATCAGTAGGCCAATGGAATTAAATCACTACTTCTTGGAGGCCATTCACTCCGAACTTTTCACGCAATAAATCGATTTTGACGTGGGCTGTGTGGCACGTAGCGCTGTCTGGTTATAATCACATCTTTTTTAAATCAATATCTTCCAATTCGGGTTGTATAAAGTCAGTTATCATCTATCTGTCACTATTTACAGTAACGGCTACTCCATCCTCATTTTCGAAACAATAAAAACAGATGATTCCATCATGTCACAAACCACATCAAACGGTTACTTTTATGGAATTTAAAAGTTCATAAATAATTTGTGAATTGGCTTCAGACCAGTAACGAAAATGTTGCTTATTTACCAATCAATCCAAAGGTATGGAAAAGCGCCTCATTAGAGAAAATGATTTTCTTGGCAAAATCAGCAACATTTTCAAGTTGTTCCAGGCAAACATCAGCAAATTAACGACGATGCCAATGATCCAAATGCTTCAATTCTTGTTTGATAACAATTCTGTAAGGATGTCAACCCTGGTTCAACCATGAAACACGTAATTTTGTTGTGTCAGATAGTCCTAACTTCTAAGAACGCCTTGGAATTGATATATTTTTGTCTTGATCAACACTTGCCTTAACGGTAGTAATATTTTCGTCACTTCGACCTTAACTTGTGGACGAAATATTACGTTCAAAACTATCATCTGTTTGACGAAAAGTGAGCATACTAGGCCGATTATGACGACCATAAATTGTTAGAAGTACACTGGCGAACATTGAAATCCGGACAAGAAAAAAATTTAAAAAAAGAGTTTTACGACCCCGTCAACCTCTTTGTTTTGTAGGTAAACTTGTTTTTACAGGTATGGCATAGGTGGGGGTTTGTTTTAGAGGTAGGACAATATCTTAATATAAATGGAAGTTACACTGTTAGTTTTTAATAAGTCTTGTGTTATTGTGTTGAAAAAGATGCCAAATTATAAAAAAATGAGAGATGCGTATAAGCGCGAGAATTTGAAGTTTCGCAGCGATAGATAAACGATTCGGGAAATTTTTGATTAAGTAGGCTTTAGTAAGTCCTCAATTGCCGGGTTTTCAAAAAAAATATTCTGAAACTGGGTCAACAAGTCGAAAAAAGACCCGAAAAAAGACTACAGAAGCTGATGATCGACTTTTAAAAAGGATTAGTCTTAGAAATCGCTTCCAAACGGCTGTGGAAATTAGAAAAGAATTTGTTGAATGTGGAGAAACAGAAATTACTCCATTGACTGTACGACGAAGGCTACATGACGCTGGCTTATCAGCACATCGCCCCACTAAAAAGCCTTTTTTGACCACTCAAATGCGTCGGAACCACCAGCACAAAATGTGAACTATATCTGATTGGTAAAATGTGATCTTCTCATATGAATCAAAGTTCAACATATCCAGCTCCGATGGAATGCTGTACGTGCGCTGAAGGACTGGAGAGCATTATAGCGATGAGTGCATCCAAAGAACATTTACGCAACCGATTAGTCGAATGGTCTGGGGATGCTTTTCTTATTACCAAGTTGGACAACTGGCCTTGATTGAAGGAACTATTAAAGCAGCTGACTATAAAAACATCCTGAAAGAAAACTTGGAGCCTTCTATTGAAGAGCATTTTTCGCGTGTGGACAACGTGATTTTTCAAGATGATTCTGCGCCTTGTCATCGATCGCAATTGGTAAGCATTAGTATTTTGTAAATCTTTATTATGTACTTAATAATAACCCACAACATTTATCCTTTTTTTCTTCTTCTTCTTTTACAGGTAAAGAATTACTTGAATGAATTTGGCATTTCAATTTTATCGTGGCCAGGCAATAATCCCGATCATAATCCAATTGAAAATCTTTAGCACATAATAAAGGTACAGGTAGCAAGCCACAAGCCCACTAATTTACATGAGTTAGACAGAATAATTCAAAATGTTTGGTACGAAGGCGTTTCGCAAGATTTTCTGAAAAATTTGGTTTCTTCCATGCCGCAGCGAGTTATGGCGGTCATAAAATCGAAGGGAGGAACAACAAAATATTGATACCTGTTTTTTCTTAATCCTTAATATTAGTCCTTAAAATACCTGCTGTAAATATTTTAAAATTAGTTCCTTAAAATTAAAATTTTATTGCATTTTACTACAAACTCTTTTTTATATTTCACTTTTTTGCTAAAAAATAGACGTTTATGGTGTGGTTTTCCGACCTACAACAAAATATTTTCAATAAAAATTATTTGCTACTCTGATCCTTGCATCAGTTTTTTGAATCGATATAAAATTTAGATCCTAACGGATTTTATTCAACTTTTTTTTTGTCCAGATTTCAATGTTCGCCACTGTATACGATAAGTTGTAATTAAAAAACGATTATTTTGATAAAAACTCCACGACTAAATTGCAAACCTTACTTAATACCAAAATCTTTAATTCTCTTTAAACGGTCAAAATAAGCAATTTTCACTAGCTACTGAGGAGTCTAGTTGCCAAGTTGAACAGAAGAGATGAATTCCCGGCCTTCCAAAAACAATTTTTCCTTGAAATGGTAAAAATTAATTTTTGTTTGAGAAACAAGTTAGCCATATTTTTGTTTGGGAAAATCTTGGTGACTTTTTTTCCCCGGTTTTTCCTCTAAGTTTTTTTCAATTTCTAGATGGCTCACGGCCTTGACCTACAATTCTGGGCTTGGCCGCACTAAAACTGGCCACTTGGCAACCCTGCTAATGTCATTTTACTTTTGTAGGAAAGTTAATTTAAAGAAATAGTAATTTGCACCACCATATCTGGTTGTTATATGGATTCAAATGCTTTCTTCCGAGAATTTAAATTGTTAGTACATTTGTCTTTTACAGAACTTATCTATTAACACTATTAATGAAGGTTTTAGTTAAGATAAGCACCAAAATGTTTAATTTCTCACTGGGTCATTCTGTTTTACTCAAAGAATAAAGTTGTTTAAATAGATTATCTGAATTTTAACTTAACCTATTGGAATATCAAATATTTGCGCCGACCAGACGTAAAAACTTAAATAAACTAATTTTGTGCCCTTAAAGTTCAATCCACTTTAAAGTTTTTATTAATTGTTGTGATTCTATTGTTTTTGCTTATCTCTTATTTTTCAAGAGCACTCTCATATTCTTAATAGTCAATGTTTTTTGTTAGTTTTTCAATATATATCGATGGTTAAACGTTGAACCCACGTAATGGAGCGTTCACAAATTACGTTATGCACTTAGCGAGACAGAGGGTGGAGGTGGGTTAATAGAAAAATAGCTATTTGCGTTACGGTGTGTTACATAGGAATTCAGGACTGTGGGGAGAATGCAAATGTGGTTCATATGATTTTTTTTAATGAAAAATACAATTATATTTAAGCCTGTGCATATGTTTTTGATTGATCGATCAATTTTGCTTTATTTTAGAATTTATGAAAATTGAAAGAAAAGCGAGCTCTTAATTATTGTGGAATGTTGTTTCCAAAAATGTTTGAATTGACATCCCCTTTCTGGTAGACAGTTGTCTGAAAAAAATCTTATTTTTTTTCTTAGATCATCGAACATTTTTTTTTGAAAAATTTTTTTTTAAATCTACAAATCTTGACCCAGGCACTGTTTAATTAATTAACCTTATACAATTTTAACTTAATTATAAAGCTAATGCTTACTATTTTCTATGAAGTGTTTGCTATTTACGATTTTTATCTTAAATTTTTAATAGGCGACCTCATTTATGTTTGTTTATTTTTTGTTACAACAAAAAAACTAGTAAGTACTAGTACGAAATACAAAAAAAAAAACCAAGTGTTAACTGAGTGTGAACATAATTTCATGCAATCTCAATGAAATCTTGTGCAGTGCTGCTTACTCAGCTATAAGTTTGCCATGTCAGCCACTCCTCCCTTCCGCTCTTTCAATTTACACCATACATTTTCTTTATGAAATATGGGAAGCATTGCGACATGGCGGACAGTCGGTCGGTCTGTCCATTGCTTGTTAAACTTGTTACAAAGAAAGTATTTGTTTATCTCTAATTTAATTGGTTTTCATGTAAAACGGCCAAGAAGGAATCTATTTTTTTCTTTGATTAAGACAAATCGCTGGAAATGGAGCAGAAATTGCACGTTGTGTTGAATTTGATATCTGTTGTTGTTGTTCAGATTTGTTGTATCTGCAATAGTTTTACTCTCCACTGAAGGCCAGCTGCTTTCGTCAGCAGTTTGTAATATGAGTAAATATTACTGAATTTGTTTATGAATATGGTGTACTAAATTTTATTAAACAACTTATGTGTGTACATAAAACACTCTGTAATTGAATTGGGCAAGGTGCAATAAATATACTCAGAAAATTATGGGATTATTTGAGAAATCCAAAATATTTTCAAATTTTCAAAATTTTTCGGGTATTACGTCGTCTTCGCACATGACTGTTGTTTCGCAATTGTTTGATGAAATGTAACGAATTGAGGATTGAAAATATACATAGTTTGCATATTTTCAATATCAACCCTTGAGTATATGGCCATTTCCACAGGAATTGTCATTTTAGCTGGCCTCGTTTTTTTTTATTTGGAGCATATCCTTCAGCTATAGTTTTTCTTGAAGCTAAGGTTTCATCATCTCTCAGCTCGGCCATGGTTTTGATTTTTTTTTTGGAGAACACTCTTCAAAACATGTTTTTTTCTTGAAGTTAAGACTTCTTTGAATTGCCTTAGCTTCGAGAAAAACTATGGCTGAAGAATGTGCTCCAAAAAAAAAAAAAAAAAAAAAACGAGGCTAGCTAAAATGACAATTCCTATGGAGTGGCCATATAACCGATTTCGAACATTAGATATACAGATTTGACTATTATAAAAATAACACTAACAACATCGTAAGGGAACGATTCAAAAGTCAAGTACTCCGTTTTAATGTATTCAGATATTCAGAGGATCGATCTATCATATGGAATTTGAACTACTAGTTTTTTTGAGTGTTGAAACTCTAATGTCATTCGTATTATTATAGAAAGTTATCTTTATATCTCCGGTTAAGGAAATGGGTCGATGTATGCTTGAACAACGTTCAAATCAAAGTACTTTTAAAATGGTGAATCTACTACTGAAACTGTAAGAAAATTATGTTCCAGAGATTCTCGAAGCTCATTCCCATCGAGACGGTTACGTAAATAAGCGAAATCATCACATCTGGGGCACAGAAAATGATGAATGGATAACTGATTATTTGTGGTAATCGATTTTTCTGACATGTTTGACCATATTTATCTAGAAAACCAGACTTGATGAAGTGAAAATGGTGACAGATTAGGTTTTCAGGAACTAAAAATAAGAGATAAAACAACTTTGTATGCATATAAAATAGTTTCGTATTTCGAACCAACAAAATAATGTAAGCAACCAGGAAATTAGTGCGCTCAGTAATTATATAGAGCTCAATTTCGAAAAGTTGACTATAACGCTAATTTGGGGACTAGGGCTTGACATACACATGAAGCTATCATTTAATAAAAAACTCGTTAGTTAGTTGTTTGAAATTCAGTTTTTATACTAACATGTTTAAGGTAAACGAAGAACATTTGAAGATGAATTAACACATTTAAGATGAACTTAAAAAGATAAAATACATAGCTAAAAATTGTAGACGAGAGCATAAGAAAAACTAACTAAGAAAAAACAGATTAGAAGCAGACATTCATGCAGCAAAGAAATAACATAGAATTTACATGGTCAAGACTAAATTAAATCGGAAAAAATAAATAAATGGCAACAAACCCAGACCATAACATATACACTGTCGGACGAAATAAAGTGTCAACCCGTTGCACTGAATTTAATTTGAATCGCTTAAATCTCTTTTTTAAAATACATCCCTATTCCAAGATTTTTTTTTATTGGGCGTTCCCCAAAAAAAGAAATTGGTACAAATTTTTTTACGTACAAAATAAAGTGTATTTAGAGGCATAATGTTTACGGGCTATATATTTATATTTAAGCGGTATAATCAATTCAATTGTCAGCTTATCAGATGACCAGACTGAAATTTCGTATGACTAGGCTATTGCCATGGATGGATTGGCTTTTGGTTGATCAGAGTAAAGTTTCTGACTGCTTTCCACCTGGGGATTGCCAGAGCGATCTCTGAGCCAACCATTAGCAAGCTTACACACAGCCTCCCCGCGGCTCCATCTGGGTAGCTATCTCCGCATCCGCTGAGATAGTAAGCGAATGTGTGCAGCGTCTCCTCCCTGGAAGTAAACTGGGTTGTGCGCAGGGTTTGCCAACCGCCACGTAAAAAAAAAACACTCCAATGAAGACTAAAAAAGCCTCGGATGCAGAACCCTTCAACGTTGACGACCACTGCAAACGAAAAAAGGACTATGATTTAAGGATATGCACCTGGAATATCCGGACCCTCAATAGGGAAGCCCACTAGGCATTTTTGCATTTATTAGGCTCTTCAAGAGTTCTATACAGTGGAACTTCGATTATCCGTCTCCCGATCAACCGTCACTCCGATTAACCGTCACATTTTGTCAGCAAACTTTTTTTTCGTTTTGTTTCGATTCTGTTTATGTATGCACACAATGCGAGAAACGATTCTGTCTGAAATTTTTCTTATGAAATTCGGAGATGAAAATTTCTCAGAAATTCATTAATCTAGTTCTTTTTGTTCGCCAAGTCAAGTGGATTACACAAATTTTTGACGAATTTTTTCACCAAAACATCTTGATGCGATTGTAAACTATCACATTGTTAATCATCGATAATAAAATACGAAAATGACAAATCAACATTTTTTGTTACATTTCCTTTTTTCTTGCGTTTTTGTGTTACAGTACATACATATACCTATATGTATATTCAATACCTTGTATTCTAGCGTCACCATACAGAAGCAAAACAAAATTCTGCCATATATTCGATTATCCGTCTATTCAATTATCCGTCAGGCTGCTGGTCCCGTGCCTGACGGATAATCGAAGTTCCACTGTATAACCATTCTTTAAGAGCAGAACTCTTGGAAATATTCGCTAAAGAGGTTTTAAAACACAGAATAAATGCTACTTAAGACCAAAAGGGCACCTTCTATGGGGACCTTCAAGAGGTTTATGTAAGAGTTAGCTATGACGTTTTCAAAACCTATTCAAGAGTTTAATGAATTAATACACCTAGAGGTCTATAAATATTTTGTGCTCTTGGAAATATTTATACACAATTTTTTTTCGAACGGAATTTTAATTAGGTTTATTTTATTTTGACGAAGTTTTAATAAAGATTTTGTTTTTGGTATACATACTTTTTGCAGTATTACAAAGTTAAATAGATAAAAAGAGAATAGCAAATGGAATTATAAAATGGCAATATGAAAATGATGCAACGAATAATTATGATTTTCGGCACAATTATTGACCAAAATTTACGTGCGAGCAAAGATTTATCGTGAAGTTTGGGGTTTTGCTTCGAAAAACTTAGCGCGCTTCTGAAATATTACATATTAGAAAAATAAAATATTTGGGCTAAAATTAATTTTTAGGTTTTTCTTTAATATTTATGTCTCAAAATACGTTTAAGTGATTTTTTAGGTAAAAGCAAATCGAAATAAAATGATTTACTGCACAAAAAATCATTATTTAGGCAAAAAAAAAAGAAACGCATTTATTTTTTTGTTGTTGTTGCTATTTCGTCGGCATGTATATTAAAAAAGATGGCCGACGACGCCAAGTTTTTAAAATTCTTCGATAAGTGGCATATAAAACTTAAGGATTATCTCTAAAGCTTCATAAGAGGTACTTTAAACTTAAGGATTATATTAAGGGCTTAATAAAACTTGACAGTTTTAATTTGCTAAAATTGTTTATTTAAAATAATTTTGTGTCCATTGTTAGGGTTACCATATGAACAAGTGGCAAATTAAGAAAGAGATGTTTTATGAGCTATTTTCTTTATAGAAATACGAATTATAACCCAAATTCGAATAAACATATTTTGGGCCATCTTGCGTTTATTTTTGTTTTCTCAATTTAGTTTTGGTAATTTGTGCCTCATATTTTTTTATTGTCCAATGCCAAGATCTGGATAATTAAAGAGGGCGAGAAACGAGTTTTGCTTAATATCTCGGAAAGTAAGCTGCAACAGAAAAATATATTAAGGCCAATGTTCAAGAGAAGATGAAATCGATTTCATATCAAGTCTTCGTATCACAAGATTTGACCCTCCTTTCATAGCTTCCGAAAACTAAATTTTTCGCCGTAAATAATTATTTCTGTTCAAAATTAAAGTATTTATTGTAAGTTTTAATCAAAGTTGGGTCACTTGTCACATGGAGATTTTTCGAGCATGAAACCGATGTGTTTTGATCTGCTCCTCTACAACAGTGGCCTCAATATATTTTTCTGTTTGTGGCTTACTTTCCGAATTCTTGAGTAAAACTTGTTTCTCGGCGTCTTTAATTGATCAGATCTTGCCATTGGACAACCAGTGTACGGGTAGGCGGCCATTTTTATGATGTACTAGCATTGTTGAATGAAATAATATTTAACTTTGCGAAAATGTGAAAACGGAGTAAACAAGTCAAAAAAACGGTACTACTTTTGGAGACTTGAATCAAGAATTTATCAAATTCCAAAACTTTAATTTTTAAGAAAATGTTTAAGTTATAAGCTATTTACTATTTTTATAAGAGTACTGGTCATTTAAATTTTTTTATTGAATTGCGGACGTTTGGTAACCCTACTTTTCGATAAAAAGTTTTATGGAGCTCTTGTGAAGGGTTCTATAAATAAATGAAACCAAATAAAGTTTTATAAAGCTCTTGCGAAGAGTTCTATAAATGCATGAAACCAAAAAAAGTTTTATAGAGCTCTTGGAAAGAGTTCGCGTAAGAGTTGAAGCTTATATTGGCACTTATATAGAACTTAAAAACTCAGAAATTGAAGAGCTCAATAAAATGTATGGCTCTTAAAGTAAAAAATAAATTTTATTTATTAAAAAGCTTTTATCAAACATTTTTTAAAGATCTTGATAAATATTAAAATGTTTGAATACAAAAATATTTATAAGCGTTTTATGAAGATCTTTCGAATCCTTCTTAAGACCTTATAAATACCTTAGCTCTACTTAAAAAAGAAACTTTTACAGACGATTTAAGAACCTCTCACAAGACGTTGTTAAAACTTTGATAAATACTTTTAAAATTTTGAGTATTTTTTGTATTTGTAAACATCTTAATTGGGAGTTTTGAAATGCTTTATAAATACTTTTGATCGCAAGATTTAATTTTATTTTTTTAAGAGGCGAATAAATACTCTGGTATAAGTTAAGAGCCCTATAAATGTTTATTAAATGCTTTCGAAAATTCACAAGAGCTGTGGATTATTTTAATGCCCAGTGGGAGGTGTCTCTATCGAATTGGCGGATGCCCTCGGAAAAATTAAGGCTGACATCACCGCCATCCAGGAAATAAGATGGATAGGACAAGGTTGCTCTAAGCAAGCAAGTTGCGATATCTACTACAGCTGCCATGCGGAGAAGCACGAATTGGGATGCGGATTCGTAGTAAGCAAGAGACTTCGCCACCATATCTCCAGGTTCACACCTGTGAGCGAAAGGTTGGCTACGATCCGCGTCAAGGCTCGATTTTTCAACATCAGCTTGATTTGCGCGCACGCCCCGACGTAGGAAAAGGACGATGCTGTCAAAGATGCCTTCTATGCGAGACTCGAGGAAGTATACGACCGCTGCCCGGCCCATGACGTTAAAATTGTACTCGGGGATTTCAACGGAAAGGTCGGAAGAGAAGGTATATTTGGCCCCACTGTCGGTCAGTTCAGCCTTCACGAGACCACCTCAAACAACGGTCTACGGCTGATCGACTTCGCCGCGGCGCGAAACATGGTAGTAAGTAGCACTAGATTTCAACACCTCGATATCCACAAGGCCACCTGGCTGTCCCCTGATCAGAAAACACGCAACCAAATCGATCATGTTGTGATCGACGGAAGGCATACTTCCAGCGTGCTAGATGTTCGTACGTTCCGGGGAGTCAATATTGACTCCGATCATTATCTTGTTGCAGCCAAGATAATGATCGCAAAATCGCGAAAATCTTCGGTCCTGTTCACGTCGGCGAAGACTACCGTATTCGAATGAACCACAAACTGTACGAGCTCTACGCTGACATAGACTTAGTCAAGCGCATCACTATCCAACGTCTGCGCTGGCTGGGACATCTTGTGCGTATGGACGAAGAAGCTCCGGCGAAAAAGGTGTTTGATGCGGAAGCCGCTGGGCGACGACGAAGAGGAAGACCATGCCTCCGATGGGAAAACCAAGCCGAGGAAACCCTATCCACGCTTGGTGTGAATGATTGGAGAAGGCGCGCGCGAAGCAGAGGCGCCTGGAGAGAGCTTTTGAGGTCGGCCGTAACCCGGTAACGGGTTGTTATGGCCACCCAAGTAAGTAAGTAAGCCATTGCCAAAGGATATCAAGGATATGTTGATTTAGGATCGTAATAATGGTAGTGGATATAAAAAGTTGGCGGTAAAATATAAAATATCAATATCTGGTGCAAAGAAAATATTTAAAAAACATAAAATTTTGGGAACAACTGAAAATTTGAAAAAATCATGCAGAAGAAAACGTAAAACTACAGCACATGATGACAGGCAAATTGTAATCTTGGCCGGAAAATGTTCTTTGAATTCAGCAAAAGAAAGAAAGGAATCATTGAATACCGACATTTTTTCACAAAGAGTGCGAAGAAGACTTAGGAAACAAGGAATAAAGAGTTTCTATGCCAAGAAAAAACTTCTCCTTCGACCTGCAAACATAGAGCAATTTTCGAAGTATTTAATTAGATGAGTCTGGATTCAAGTTGAAAAACTCAAGGAAACGAAAGTGAGTCGCAAAAGCCGAAATCAAAAAACGTAGCTCACTTTATGATGGTATGGGGACTTATTTCGTTAATCGGTGTTGGAGAACTTTCTAAAATTGATTATAAATTGACTGTGGTGAACATTTTCAAGAATAACTTAGAAAAATTGCTGAATAAATTAAATTGCAGGATTTTATATTCTAGCAGGATAATGATTCTGAGCAACTCAGCATTTTGAAGAAAATGGGATAGAAAAATTAGAGTGGCATCCACCACAATCTCCGGATCTAAATCCGATTGAACATTTAACTGCAGTTCTGGTATAAAATCCATTTGAAAAAAAAAACATGCCGTGAGAGAGGAGTGAGAAGAATATCCAAAGTTACGCCCAAAAATTGTATAAGCAGTACATTCGAAATAAAAAGGGCCATACTTAAAACTAATTTTGTCCAACAAAATTGAACGGGGGTCGAGGGGGTGGCTACCCCAGGCGCAAGCACTTGGGGGACGGATAAATGGTCCTCGGATATATGTTATATTTGGTAGAATTTTTGGAGAAGCAGAAATGAGGAATTTTTTTTGTTGCTCAACAAAAAAATTTCTTTATGAAATTATAAAGAAAATAAATTGGTATTGAAAGGGCGGCAACTGAACTATTCGCCCCGGGCGCCAAATCTGTTCCTTGCACTTGTATTTTAAAGACTAAATTAATATATTGCTTTTTTTAAGTTATTGCAATATTTTTCAAAGTTAACTATTTTGGTTTTTTTAAATAAAAAGTATAAGCAAAAAATGTTTAGCCATATTGAGTTTTTTGATTTGGTTTTGAATTTTATTTTGTCCGACAGTGTATGTGTTTGACTTACAAAAATCACTTAAGGCCAGTGTCCACATTTTATTTGTTATTTTTTTTTTCAATTCAAGTTCATATTGAAATTTAATATTTAATGCATTACGCATAAAGATGTCGCTCAAATATCAAAATATTGAATCACAAATCCGCATATGAAACGCATATCAAAATTTAATAGTCAATAGGTGTTTGCCTGGTGCTGTTTCCACTTAAAACAGTAGCATACATAATTAATGCATGCTATACAACATTTAAAACAAAGTCAAGCTTGAATAAACATTGTCAACAAACATAAAAGTAATTTTACTTCCCCAAAGCCAAAGTCGAATGACGTTAGTCAGTCAGTCGTAGGGAAGAAGTTTGCTCATGTATATAACGAAATCCACCTTGAAACTATTAGAGTTGTAGGAAAAAAAAAACAACCGGTTTTTAAGTAGTGAAAAAAAAAATCCGAGAAGATAAAGAGATAAAAAAATATTTAAGTTTTATTAATAGTTAGAGGCAAAAATACGCGACTTCAAATGAATAAAAAAAAAAAAGTTATTAATCGTCTCTAATTTGAATGAATGGACTTTTTGGTTGACTTACCAGCAGCTTAACTGAAAATAACAAATAAAATCAATTTATATTTTGCTGAATAATTTATAATCAATTGGATTTGGTTCACAATAAGCGGCGACATAACTTCCTAATGATGTAATTTTTCCATTCGCTGCGAATTTTAAACGCCACATTTCAGTTTCTTCAGAAAGCGGCACAAATTAAAAACGCACATAAATTAAAATCGCCAACTATGCCACACCCTGAGCAAATAAACGCAGGGACTCTTTTAGCATAAAAATTTTGTGCGCCAAATTTAAATTAATTGAAAAAGGATATGAAGCTTAAAGTTGGCGACATGTGAGCAAATCTCCATGGCGCACCTTTTGACCCCTTGCTAAGTTGTTAATGTGCACGAACTGTTATGCGTTTCCTTTCTTTTGCTTTTTTCTATTAAATGCAATTGATTTTTGCCAAAACTAACGATCAAAAAAATGTTAAATGTTAATTAGTTGCCGCTTGCAAAAAGGCTAAAACAAATAAGCACTTTGTTGGATCGTTGATGCTTTGTTCAAATGTTTGCGTTTAGTGCCTTTTAACTTTTGCTTTCAACATATCAAAGTTCAGTTCGGTGACTTACCATAAACTTGGTATTCGGTACGCAGTCATTTGGTTTTTAATTTGCATAAATTATTTTTGAATTTTTTTTCTGTCTTTTGTGAATCATTTAAAGTTCATAAAATGAAAATCGTGAATTGTATTTGATTTAGTTCGATTTGTTTTTTGTTTGTTTACAAATCGCGCCAATTGTGCTACTTGTAAGTGGTGTATGTTAAGTAATCGTCAAACAAGTGTGTTTACATTATTTTGCACCATACCGTAAATTGTTTGTTTACAAAAACATTAAATCGAAATTTACTCTATCACGGCAAAGTATTTTTATTACATGCACTTAGAATTGTGAAAGATTTTTAAGTGGTTGAGATTTATGCAGCTATTCGAAATCTCTGTGGTTATAGATAGATTTTCTAATACCAGCGGTTACATCTGGGAAAAAATACTTATAGAAAATGTTTACCTTTGGGTATGATGAGAACAAATTTAGAAATAGAGTGCATAATTTTCAAAATATTGGTTTGATCATTAAAATGATTTTTTTTTGCATTAAAATAGGTCGGTTTTTATTTCATTCAATACTCTTATCCAATAGACACAAAATTTGAAATTTTAATCGCCAGATACCAGACCGTTGTTTTGCTTAAACTTTATCCATTTCCCAATGACGAATATTACAAAACATGAAATCTTACGAAGGATCGGGAGCGGGGCTTAAAAATTTTACGATTTCATACGTGGTTCATGTACGCTATCATATCAAAAAGGTCTAGATGTTTTGACTTATCAATGTTAGATGGATGAATGTTTGCTTCAAGACCTCGATTTTATACATAAATGGGATATTTTTTCTAAAATGTCCATAGCAAAATGTCGATAATCATCATTACTCATTAAAGAAATATGAGAAAAAACAGACAGAATATGTCAAAACGTAGCTTTTGGACAATTTCGTGCATTTATTTTCGGGCCACTAATTTTTTCTGCAGAAATATAACTACATACATTTACATTTTGTCAAAAAAATTACCGGGATTGGTCAATCAAACACAAAAAATTTATTATTCTTCCATAATTAATGTATCAAAGTAGGCCCTTCCGAAATAAAACATTTATTCCTAAGAATAATCCAATCATCAAAAATAAAACAACAACATCAAGCAACAAAAAACGAATTCGCCAACAGCACAAAAAAAAAACCAAATTGCAAATACAAATACAAAAACAATTGCTACATTCGTCAAGACCAGACACCACTAGACGCGTGTTTCTCTTCAATGTTCTTTAATGCATGTGTAGTTGTGCTTTGTTCGCTTTTCAAAGCAAACTGAATTAAATTTTACGCTCTCTGCTTTATATACGTATATGAAAAGTTATTCCCATTCTGCCGCAGTCCCGCGCGCGGTACGTTTTGCCCAGCTACGGTCAAGACACAATGCGGCGCCGTCGCTTATGCCTTTGTGTTTTGTTTTTGTTTTCATTTGAATTCAAGTCAACGCTGTACCTCGATAGAGTTGAAATTCTGCGATTTTTTTTTCGCTTGCACAAGCACCGAAAAACGGTGAGGGCAATGAGAGCAGATAGAGCCACTACGTGCCCATCACTGGTCAAAAGCCTTGTGCATCTGTTTTTCACTTCGTAATGTAGAACTGTTTAATTGTACTGGAGGTTACGGCAAGGGACAAATTGGATGAAAATATGTTGCCTAGATACCCTTCAATACTCTTATCCGTTTGAGAAATGTTTTTTGAAATCGCTCTCGGGCAAATCTGGACAAAACGCTATTGCCGCTCACCGCCGAGCGCCAAAATCCTGCTCAAAAAGTCGGATTTCGAGAACAAGACTCGAACTATACAAAAACATGCGTCTCATCCGTTTGGAGGTTCCAAGTAATTTTTGTAGCCGTCTCTAACTATTACTCGTACAATTTTTTATTTTTTGTTTTATGACGTCATACATTATTTGTCTAAGGGTAATTTCCATGAAAAATTGCTGGAGTAAAAAGTTCTTAAAATTGGTCAAAGAACACAAAAAATATGTCTTTCTCATCGTGACATTTTTTTAAGGAAACAAATGCATGACGTCATAAAGAAAAAAAACTGTCACAATAAAAAAAATATATTTTTCTAAATATTTTGACCAATTCTATGATCTTTTTACTGAAAATCGATAGTTTAGAAGAAAAAAGTGATAAATGGTGAAATTTGGTGCATTACACTCTGAAAATTAGTGATCTTATAGGAAAAAAGTTCACATTTCTTTTCAAATTATTAAAAAAGTGTCTCACTTTAAATTAAATTAAACTGATTTTTCATAATTGGACCTCAAATTTTTTTTGTAAAATAGGTATAGCTCACTGAAACATAGAAAACCCCATTGAAAACGTCTGAAATAAAATTTTTTTAAGTATCCAGAAAAAAGTTACAATCGTTTGAAAACAAGGTCTTGCAAGAAAAGTTCTTAAATTGTACCCCCTCCGTTCATATTTGTCCAAATAAATACATTTTTCTTGTGAGAAGTACCATCTAATAGGACAATTTTCAGCACTATCGGCCTGAGACGTTCGTTAAATTACTCCCCATATGCACATTAATTAGAAAAGAAAGTTAAAATTTCTGTTATAATTTCTTAAAAATCAAGTTATTTCAACTAATTTATTGTTTAAATAAAAAGAAAATTATGAATACAAGTAATGAATATAAATTTAGTTTTGTTACTAAATAGAGAACCTCCCACGAATCGAATACAAGCATAATTTTTCACTTTTCACTTTTATATTCCCACGTTTGTCAAATAATTTTCTTCCTAAATTAAGAAAAAAAAAATATAATAAATCTATTGTAATAGTTGCGCATGCGCGCTGGGTCAAATGTCACGTATTTTGACATACTAACTCAGAAAATCGCACAACAACGACGGCATCGTATAGCAATGGGAGAAGGAAAACTTTAAATTTAAAAAATTTGTAGGCGCGCATGCGCACACTACTCGATTGTTGTATGGCGGCACGCAATGTCCGCTGCAGAAATGTTAAAAAAATTAGGAAAAACCACAATGGTAACAACAAAAAGAAAAACAATCCCACCACCTCCGATGAAACAAAGAAAAAAAAAATCATAACAATAACAACAAAACTTCAACAAGATCACAAAAGCGCATGCGTGACAACTGCCAAAACATGAAAACAATCAGATAAAAGTTAAAATTAATAGGCAACCGGCCATCTATGCGATCAGCTAAACAACGCGGATATATTTTACTACCCCAATTACAGCAAAAGAGATATAATTAATTGTTGTTGTGATAAAAAAATACGGATGGTTGTGTAAAAATGGTCAGAAAGTTCATCCCTAATTTTTCGAAGATTAATGAAGAAAAGTAAAAGTATTAAACTCGCTAACAAATAAAAACCTTGAAAAAGCATATGGACTCAAATATGCCGCTTAAGAATTTTTCCTATAGGATTCACCATCAATTAATTAACACTAAATTTTCCATTTTGATGTATTTTTTATGCAAATGCAAATCGTTATTGATAATTAGAATGGGCGTCTATTTTCACCATTGATAAATTGAATTTAAAATTTTTTTTCTCAATTTATTAACCTTTTTTTTTTCTTTTTCGATTGGCGCCAATTTTTAATATTCAAATGTATAATTTTGAACAAAAACAATAAAACAATTTAACTGACAATTGACAGCAAGATAACATAACATTTGACATTTGTCAAATCCAAACCAAACAAAACCAAACAAAACCAAAAGTTTGACAGCAACACCAACGCAAATGACACTACGACGGCTTAATTTAAACTTTGAAAGCTAATCGAAGCTCCAAAGTAAGCGATGAAAACTTTCGCAGAAAACTTACACTTAAGTAAAATTTTTATGTTTTCTTTTTTTAATTAAAAAAGAAAACGTTTCAAATTATTGATTTTCTTAATTGTTCTCTTATTTATTATTGAAACACATGCAAAGTTTTAAGTCTGCTGAAAAACTTTTATTTATTTTAAATATTGTTTGTCAACAGACACCTAAATGAAATATTTTATTTTATATGTTCATAATTAGCAAAAAAAAAAAAAAAAACTACAGACAAGTCACGATAATTAAATTAGCAGCTAATTGAACAAACACCTATGGCAAAAATAACTGCAATAAAATTTGTTAATTAAAATTTATTTGAACTATTGATTTTCAATTCCCATGAAGCAAAAATACGTGCGTGGAGTTAGCTCTCAAAAGTATAGAAAAATTAAATAACCTATTGCAATTGGATTGTCTACGTGTCTCTAATTTTGGTTCAAATTATTGGGGGTTGGAATTAGTTTTAAAGGTTTTCTAAGAGATGGCGTAACTATCAATAGATCGCATCGGGCACACCTGTGACTACACCCAGCGAAAAAATGATAGGGCCAAATAAACAGATATGAATTTTTTTCTTTTGGAATTACTAAGCAAAATTATAATAATTTATTTTTCTTGAGATACAACTTATATATATTTTAAACTTAAATAAAATTCATTTTTATAAATGTTGAAGGATCTATAACCGAACACAATTCTTTGTAGTGCGAAATAAAGATAAGGCCAAAAATTAATTTTTGAAAATTTTTCAATCAAATTAGAAATTGAAATTAAAATAAATTGGTATCAATAATCGGTAGATGAACCTCTTTTGATAGTGACTTGTTGCAAGCGTCGTGGTATTGAATCAATCAATGTTTTAACCATGGTCTGGTCAATATTGGTCCATTCAGCCTTGATACTTCTTTTAAGTTCCATAACAGAGTTATACTGCGGCCATTGTGGAAAACCCGTTCAGATAATATGCTCCAAAGGTTCTCAATCGGGTTTAAGTCTGGACTACATGCAATCCAGTCCAGCAATGGGATACCTCGAGACTTCAAAAATTCCTTTGTGAACTTTGCAGAGTGAATAGCTGCGTTATCCTGCTGAAACATCCAATCCGGTTCACATATTTCATCTCTAAAATTAATTAGAACATCATCTAGTAGTCCTACATATTTCTCTGCATTCATTTTTGTAGAAATAATACATATAGGAGTCTTTCCACGGTATCCCATGGCAGCCCAAATCATTAGCGATCCGCCGCCGAAGTTTCGTGACATCCGCTCCAACTTTTTTGTGCGCTTATCATGCCAATATTTTTGAAGACCATTGGGACCGTCTAGATTAAACTTTTTTTCATCGGAAAAAATAAATTTTTCCACTCTTCGTCCCAGAATTGGTGTTTTTCCGCGAAGTCCAATCTCCCACACTTGTGACGCACTGTCAACTTCGGCTTTGGTATCCGATTAACATACTCAAGGTTTTTATCTGCTTTTAAAACCTGTTGGACACGCCTCACTGATACGTTGAGATTCAATAAACGTCTAATTTCTGCAGGGCTATTGAATTTATTTATTGCTAACCTCCTTATTTCGCGTATGTCTCTTTGCGAAAGTACTGGGTTCCTTCCAGAACTTTTTTTACACCATACTTTTCACGCAATTTTAGGAAATTGAGCACCACATTCTTGCTCCTATTGATTCGGAGGCCAATATTTTTGGATGTCCTTCCAGCATCATGGTACGCCAATATTTTCCCCCGTTTTCTTCTGTCAACTCCTTTCCGCGACCCATTTCAAAATATTTTTCGCTATAAATAAATTTAAATTGACTTAATTTAGCTTAAAATTACTGTTCTACTCATAAAACTGTTCATACCTTCGCAAAATGATAATTTTATTTAATATTAAATCAATTAATTCACGTTAAAATCACGTTTGGCCCTATCAATACTTCGTTCTGCTCTCGTATTTAACAACGCTGCTAGAGTGAATGAAAAACAAAATTCAAAAAAGATTACCGTTGTTACAGTCAACAGTGACCAAAGAATGCAATTATATGAATAACAACTTTTATTGTCAATGCATATGTAAAATAAATTATATTAAATACTTGGCCCTATCATTTTTTCGCTGAGTGTATATTAATTTCAAATCACATAGTCTAAGCTTCATTTTTCAGTATGTGTCATTCCACTGAAGTGTAAACAACATATATTTTTTTCTCTGTCAACATGTCGACTTTCGTTCCAACAAAACGCAATTTGCGGGAAGGTTTACTTTTGTGCGGTTGAAGCACAACGCACGCGTACTGAGACTTACGGGGACTATGCACCATCGATTTCTACTTGTGAGTACTGGTTCCGTCGGTTTAAAAGTGGTGATTTTGATACGGAAGACAAAGAGCGTCCGGGCCAGCCGAAAAAGTTTGAAGATGAGGAATTGGAGGCTTTGCTCGATGAAGACCCGTGTCAAACCCTTCAAGAATTGTCAGAATCATTGGGAGTCGACTTATCAACGGTCGGCAAACGCCTAAAGGCCATGGGAATGATTCAAAAGCAAGGAAATTGGGTGCCGTACGAGTTGAAGCCGAGAGACGTTGAACGGCGATTTTGCATGTGCGAACAACTGATTCAACGGCATAAAAGGAAGAGTTTTTTGCATCGTATTATCACTGGCGATGAAAATTGGATCCATTACGATAATCCTAAGCGAAAAAAATCGTGGGGACCACCCGGCCATGCATCAACATCGACGGCCAAGCCGAATATTCATGGCGCCAAGCTTATGCTGTGTATTTGGTGGGATCAGAAGGGTGTCGTGTACTATGAGCTGCTAAAACCTAACGAAACCATCACTGGGGAACGCTACCAACAACAATTGATGCAATTGAGCCGAGCATTAAAGGTTAAACGGCCGGAATATGCCAAAAGACACGACAAAGTGGTTTTTCAACATGACAACGCACGGCCACATGTTGCAAGAACCGTCAAGGAAACGTTGGAGGCGCTGAATTGAGATGTGCTACCCCACCCGTCTTATAGCCCAGACATAGCCCCTTCCGACTACCACCTATTCAGATCGATGACCCATGGCTTGGCTGAGCAGCGCTTCACTTCTTACGAGGATACCAAAAAATGGGTCGATTCGTGGATTGCCTCAAAAGACGAGTCGTTCTTCCTGCGCGGAATCCATATGCTGCCAGAAAGATGGGAAAATGTTGTAGCTAACGATGGACAATACTTTGAATAATATACATTGTACCGTTGTTTCTAAATAAATGCTCAAAAACCGAAAAAAAACCTTTAAAATTAATTCCAACCCCCAATAATAAAAACTTCACGTAAGCCTCCAAAAATGTAGAACTATGAAAAATTTTAGTAAATGCAATTGTTCATCGAATGCCCATGTTTGTTCACCCTTTTTAATTCGTTTGTCAACCGGTTTTTCGAAAACTATTCAAATAACAATTTCTGAGAAACGTGACCTTAGGCTATGAGAAAAAATAGTAACAACGTAGTGCACTTCTCCCAAGTATTCTTTGGAGTCGCTAAAATAATTGTAGCATCAAAAATGGGATTGAGCTTAGTAGGGAAACTGTGGAATATGGTCAAAAGTGCATCAACGTTTTGAACTGAAGATAATTTTAAAGGGTTTTTCAATAAGAGCGCTACAAAAGTTTTTTTTAAATAAAACAAAAACGGTTTGGGATATCAATGAAATTCTTTATTCTTGTAAAAGAACATTCGATGCCACTATGTTTGGAACTAAATTTCTTTTGCATGGCCACCACGGGCACGCCTGCAGAAGTTCAGACGCTGAACCCAATTTTCGACGGTTTTCAAGCATAAATCGGCCGATACTGCTGCAATTTCACGTTCGATATTCGTACGAAGTTCATCAATCGTCGCTGGCTTGTTGGCATAGACCATAGACTTGACGTAGTTCCACAGGATATTGTCTAACGGCGTCAAATCGCACGACCGAGGCGGCCAATTGACTGGGCCTTTTCGTGAGAAAACACGTTTACCAAACTTGGTTTTCAATTAATCGATTGTGACATTCGCTGTGTGGCTTGTGGCGCCGTCCTGTTGGAACCACATATTGTCCAAGTTCATATCATCCAAGTTGGGCCAAAAATATTCGGTTATCATTGAGCGGTAGCGATTCCCATTCACAGTAACGTGCCGGTCTTGATCATCACGGAAGAAGTACGGCCCAATGACGCTGCCTGCCCATAAACCGCACCAAGCCGTAATTTTTTCGGGATGCAATTTTGACTCATGGAGTACGCATATTTTGCTTATTGACGAAGCCATTCAGCCAGAAATGAGCTTCATCGCTGAAGATGATTTTTCGAACATACGACGATTCTGGTTGTCAAGCGGCTTCAGTTCTTGCGTCAATTTGATCTTGTAAGGATGTAGGCCAAGATCTTTTCGCCACAACGACGTCTCAGAGATGCCCAACGCTTGAGAACGACGTGTGAGAGACTGATTTGGGTCTTCCTCAATTGATGCGCTAGCAGCAGCAATATTCTCGGCACGGGAACAATTTGTACTGTGCCTGTGGATTCAAATTTTTACATTGAATTGAAAAACCCTTTAAATACGCTTCAAACACAAGTCAATCATACCATGTGCTGTTATCAGGATTCGCAGTTGCGTTCACATGTGCTTTTCTTTTGTTTCGTGAGATCATGGCTGTTGATAAAAGCCTGAAGAAAAAAATTACCAAATCGATGTACTTTAGGGCAACGATGCACAGTTTCATCCTACTTTAGCTCTTGTAACAATTACAACAAGTATACAGTTCTTCTCGAGCTCTTTTCGTTATTCGAGTTAAATCATTTTTTTTACTCTTTGTTGCTGTAATTTTGTCTTTAAGGCACTGGCTCAAGTTAAATAATTTCAGTTCGCTAACGCCGCATGCTTTTTGTTTGTGTAATTTTTTCTTCAACGCACTTACTAAAGTCAAACCATATCTGTTCGCTATCGCCACATGCTTTTTGTTTGTGTGATTTAGAATTCAGTAAACACTTTCGGTTCGCAATAGCTGCGTGCTTTTTATTTGTGTGATTTTTGCTTTCAACTCACTTGCTCGTTCAGCTCTTTCCTTTTTCATTATTTTGTCGCAACATTTTTTTCAGTTTTTTACCCAAACTTAAGTTGGGAACCCGAAGCAGTTTGTTGTGTGCAGCTCTGCTTTAGGGCAATTTATCTAATTTTCGAAATGTCTTTGATAAGTCGCTTTAGAGCAGCTCTCTGTTTGGTTTCTTAAATTTTTAGCTTCGACAGAAAGTATTGTTTCACACCTAGTTCTTACCAAAAAAATTTAAAATGATTGGTTCTCCTTTAAAATAGTGGAATTCATAATGCTGACAAAGTGCCAAAAATAATGTTTACTACCATATGTTCCTTTATTTTAAAGAATATGATAGGTGTTGATGAATTTTGCAGTCAGTTAAAAACAATTACCTTTCTTCAGAGTTCAATCTACCTCCATACTAAATTTCATCAAAAAGTACAGCTCATGAGTACAGCTGTGAAAACATATTTTCTCGCTTGGGGCATGGCGCCGCCCTGCTTAAAAGCTAAATTCATTGCTCAGGAATCAAAATGGGTGATGCCACGCCCATTTATTTAAAAACAAATAACTTTTCTCAAGGCTTTATCCATAGTCATAATTATAATCGGTTCATTAATGCAGCTATGAAAATATTTTCTGGTCAGGGGCTTGGCATCGTCCATTTTAAATACCCTTCCTCAATTTTCAATCTATCCATACCAAATTTGATCGGAAAACAAATATCATTACTCCGGAATCAAATTTCATCAAAACCAATGTAGCGGTTCAGCTGTAAGAGCGTTTTTTTCGATTAGCGGTGGTGCCACGCTTATAAAAAGAACACAGAGTTTTCAATAAATACACTTTCTTAGGTTTTAATCTATCTCCATACCGAATTTCATCAAAATCGGTTCATTAGTTTAGCCGCAGGAAGGTATTTTCTTGTTGGAGGCGTGGCAACGCCTACTTTTGTATATAAAATTATATTCGACCACCTTTCCAACAAAAAAAAAAAAATCAAGGGATTATGTTGTGTTTGCTCCAAGTCTTCTATTCAACGAAGCTTCACCTTTGGGAAGATGACAACGACCGTTTACCGTAAATTAATGTTTCATTATGTAACAAAGATGATAGTTTGTTACATAATGCTGCACCTATCTAGATCTAACTGTATTTTTCTGATATTTATCGGCATTAATCATCGCTTACCACGATAACAAGACCAATATGACAACCAAACAACGCATAAGACATCAAGACCATCAGACTTTCGTCTGCGACGTTGTCTGATCGTGAGAGGAAACTCGTTCATATTTTTGCACCTTAGGTAGTAGAGGCTTGAGTCTTTTTTCGTTTTTCATCAGCGACTTATTTTTGGTCTCTTGTTAAAATTAAAGTTAAGCTTACAGGTTGTTGCATGAATTGTTAATTGAATCATGCCAAAATTGTTGTTGCTGCTAAATGAAGCTTAGTTTTGAAATGATATACCACTTGCTACAGTTTTTCATCTTGCACAATCTGGCTAAAACAAACATAGAATTTGTACGTTAGCAATAATTCAGTTAAATGTGGCTATAATTTTTGTTTTTATCCCAAACGCAAAGTACGTAAATCTTAGAAAAATTTTCAAATTTTTATAAAGAAAAACTTTATGAAAAAATGTAATTTATCGATTGAGTAATTTTGTAAAGTTTAGAAGCATTTTTAGTTTTTGTTTATTTATTGTTATTTTAATCTTATTAAATACCACTTGCTTGAAGCATTTCAAATTTGAGTTAAGTTAGAGCATTAGAATTTTAAGCGGCTTAACAGAAAGAACATTTATTTATTAACTACTTAAAATAGCAAATAAATCAGAAATTTATTTATATTGTCTTTCAAGAACATCGTCATGCTAATTAAAATTTAAATAAAACTTCAAACCATGAACATAATTGTCGTATGTATGGGATTATCTTACCTCTGAGTTTGTCAGATGTTTGACTCTTTTTCGCCGTGTCTTGTTTTATGTCAATTTTTGCTATCATTTCGTCACACCTCACCCTGCCACGCTTAACAATTTAATGTGTAGATTAAAGGCAAAACACGTCGCTCGGTACTGCACCCTGTCTATTTGTTGTTATTAGGTTTTAGCTGTCAGCTATATTTAGAAAAGTATTTCTTTTAGTCCTAATACACACACACACACATTCATATGGGCTCGCACCGTATAGGACTATGTTTGCTTGTATTTGTTTTAATGCGTGTGTGAGCTCGTAATTTTGTTTTAGACTTGTTGTCTGCATAGTTAAGTAATAAAAATTACATTAAAATTCTTAAGCCAACACGGCAAAATTGTTAAAAAAAAAACTAAAAGGTTTTTGTATTACAAGATCAAAACAAGGTGACCAGCAGATAGATCATTTGCAAACTAAATTCTAATAACAGTGCTCTAAGCAATGGCCAAAATTCGATGTGAAATGTGCTTACCGTCGCCTGTCTTCAACCAATAGTTTTGAAATTAAATCTGAAACTCCGCCTTGTTTTGTCCCATAAGCGTCAATAGTGAATCACCGGGAAGATAATGGGGTTCACTTAATAATGCCAAAGCTTAATAGTCCTCAAATACTGTCACGGATTCTTCGTGACCAATTACATAACGCAACACGAATTTTGTGTCTGGATTATAGATGTAAATTTTCACTTTCACATAACTAATAAAAGAAAAAATATTTTTATTAGTTGAGTTTGCTTTTATAGGAACCAGAACGACCTTAAAAATCCGAAAATCACCGTTTTTCGAGATATTTGCGGCAAAGTTACATCAAGAGGTTTTTTTTTTTCTAACATAACCATTAACGGGGTACAAAATAACTACACTTTCTCTTCAAAACACACTTTAAATTATATTGATATAATTTTTTTCTTCAAAACATCTTCAATTGAAGTTTATTAGACTGCTCTCCATACAACCCAATAAGTTTCAGGAATAACTGGCAAATGAGTAATACGAGGGCCGTTTGATGATTCCGTGAAAAATTAAACAAGTAATGATTTTTACGGCAAAAGAACGTTTTATTTCTCAATATATTTCAGCTCGATACACTTTGTCCAACGTTCCTCCAATTTTTTGATCCCATCCGAAAAATACGTTTTCGGATGGTCCTCAAAATAGGCCTCTGTTTCGGTGATGAGCTCCTCTTTGGTGATGAATCTCTTTCCGCCGACCCATTTCGCAAGAAAATAGTCGCTGGGGGCCAAATCTGGAGAATATGCTAGATGAGGAAGCAATTCGTACTTCAAATCATAAAATTTTGTCATGGGAGCTGGGCATGTGTGAACGCGCGCATTGTCTTGATGGAAGAGCACTTTTTTCCTCGCCAAATGAGGACGTTTCTCTTTCAAAGCGTCATTGAAATGACCCAATTCGACTGCATAGTATTCGCCATTGATCGTTCTTTTTGGTGGAAGGTATTCCAAGATATTGGGCTATCATCCCAAAATACTGTCGCCATAACCTTTCCGGCCGATAGCACCGATAGTCTTCGTCTTTTTCGGAGCACGTTTGGTGGTGAAGTCCACTGTTTCGACTGTTCCTTTGTCTCTGGTGTGTAGTGATGGATTCATGTACCGTCCACGGTTACTAATCGACGATTCTTATCTTTGTTCAACATCGCCAAACACGTCTTTGAATTAGTCACACGATCGCGTTTATGGTCGACAGTGAGCAAACGCGGCACCCATCTTGCGGATAATTTTTTCATGTCTAAATGATTTCGCAAAATGTACCACATCCGTTCGTCTGAGATGCCTACGGTCTCAAAAATCTTGCGCACTTTAACTCTGCGATCGGCCAACACGCTGTCGTGGATTTTAGTGACCATTTGGGCGTCCAGAACTTTCGACGTCACTTGTGCTTGTACGACCGCATCGGAATTCAGTAAAACACTTGTAAATCATTCCAATCGATGGTGCAGAGTCCCCATAATATATATCAAGCCTTTTGCTTGGTTTGGCTGATGGTTTTTTTGTGCAAAAAATAATGCTTGATGAACACACGAATGTTCACTTTTTTCCATTTTCGCAAAAATTCACAAGATCGTCTGCTGTCAATGGCTGCCAAACACAAACTAAGCGTCGCAGCGAGCTGAAATTTTGACAGCAGTCTATTAACAAATGGTAGTTGACAGGATCAGTGTTGCATTTAAAGTTACTACGCGGGAAATAAAAAAATTCACTAACTTCTCAAATTGCCCTCGTAAACTTCAATTTACGATATTTCAGAGAAATTAAAAAGATATCAAAAAAAAAAATTTAAGTGGATTGCTTCAAAAACAAAAAAAAAAAAATTACCTTTCAATGTAATGAAGCCACAAATATCTCGAAAAATAGTGATTTTCGCAATTTTAGGCCAGAATATCTCGAAAACCAGAACCATCAAAATAGTTCTGACTTTGAATTCGAATTCAGCGCATTAAGAACATTCGGAAAAGTGTATTCGGGAACGTCAGAACGTCATTGTCCCTAGATTTTGGAAATTTTACTCGTGAACCAAACTAGATGATTTTTTTTATGGTGTTATTGGATTAAAAAAAATCAAACTTAATAATTTTACTGAGCTACTGTTCAGTACAGTGTGTGCCAACCCAAAAAAAAAAAAAAAATTACGCAAAACAAGTCGAAAAAACCAAAAGTGTTTCATCCATTGCTAAATGGAATCATCAGTGAACCCTTGAGCTGATGACTGAGAATTTCAAAGCTTGAGACGTTTCTTTTTTTGCATAGATTTGTTGAGAACCCAAGCAAAAAGTTGAACAAATAAAAGTAAAAATTATTTTTTCTGTTGTAGTGTCTTGGTTCCTGCAATTCATTTTCCTGCAGGCACTTCGTTGCAATCTTTCTTGACAAGTCAAAATGTAGTAGCAAGTGCAATCGAATAACAAATCGATCTCACCGAAAGATGATTTCTTTGTGGAGTATCGGAACAGAATACATAATTATTTTACTAAGCATACTGTCCTTCATTTTGATTTTCAAAATTTATGTTGGGCACCCCATTGCCTACGCATTTGCTCCTAATTCGCCACAAACTTAAAGGAATGGCACACCGCATAATCACAATAATTTATAAGGCTGCGCGGAATGTTGTCTGGTTGCAACAATATCACCAACAACAATCTAATGCAACAAAATAACGACAATGCACCAGAAACACAAACGTATATTTGTGTGTAGCTGTTTTTTCAATTAAAAATTTATTTATTTTATAGTCAGCTAAGGAATTTATAATATTGACAAACAGTGTACCAGTAATTGCAAAATCAACATGTGAGCATTTGACCATTAAACCCATTTTAATATGTATGTCAAAAATGTAGACCTTTTTATTGCAAGTGCAAAATGTAATAGGTGGTGATCAGCCACCTGTGTTTTTAGGCAGCAACTATAGAAACAAATACTTTAACTCGTTGTATCGAACAAACCATTAGGGCGAATATAACGAAACGAAGTAGGTAAATTTTAATTGGACTAAAAATGTGCGAGATTGTACAAGTGTGCGTGGCACTTCATATAAAAAAAATATTTGGTGAATATACGTTTAGTGTATCAAGTAACTTTTAAAGAGAAAGTGGGCAGAATTGCACAAATGGGTGTGGCACCTAGTATAAAAGAAAATAACTTTTGAAATGCATAGTTTATTTATTGCTTGTTATAATTCAGAAGTTTTAATGAAATTGTTTCCAAGCTTTAAACAACAGTTAAGAACAAAAGAAAAAAAAAAAAGCAAAAGCTGAAAACAAAATCACACAAACAAAAAGCATTTAGCGATTTCGTACCGAAAGTAATAATCTTGAAAAACGGAAAAAGATGAACGAGCAGGCGCTTGAAGACAAAATTACACAAACAAAAAGCATGTGGAAATAGCGAACCGAAATGGTTTAACTTGAGAAAGTGCGCTGCAGACTAAATTACACAAACAAAAAGCATGCGGTGATTGCGAACCGAAATGACTTAGCTGGAATAACAGAATGAGCTCGAGAATAGTTTGAAATTTTCTGTTCTTATTAGCTGGAAGAGCTAAACAACCGTCGAGCTGTGCATCCCTGATGAATGGTGTTAATTTTTGACCTGGGTAAATGTTCTATTATCTTTTTGAAAAAAACTTTGTTTTAATCACTTGAAACCCTAATTAAGCTCTCCTCAATTTCTCGCAATATTTATTCTATACTGAAATACCAAATTTATTCTACAGCTAAATGCCAAGGAAACTTTTTAAGTATTTCCATCAACACTGCAAATTAATTAACAAATCCTTCATGTTGGAATTTCCTAAGAAAATATGTACGTCCCACATGATATAATTCTTTAGTAATGTGCTTAAAAATAACTTTGAAATATTTTCAAATATTTCTTTGCGGTAACTTTGCCATTTTTACACAAATAAAAATTATAAAAACTTTTCTTTTTTGATTTGTTTTTGAAATTCTTAACGTTGAAGTTTCTTAAAATAGAAAACATAAAATAAAATCAACGGATAAAAATCTTAAATTCCCTAACGACTCACAAATAACATGCTAAAGCATCGTATCCCAAACATCTCATCCCATTCCGTGTGTCATGTGGAGTGGCATAGATTGCAGTGTTGCATGTGACGCTAAAAATTGCCCATATCTACGTTTTAAACGCCGCGATGTTGTACACAAAAAAAAAAAAATCATAAAAATAAAAAAGTGAACGCATCATACAGACGTTTTTTTTTGTGTTTTATTTTTTACCCATTTAGATGTTATTTGATTTGTTTTTATTAATTTTATTCTTTCAACTCTGTGTGTCTTGTGTTGCTTTTTTTGTTTTTGTAATGCAATTTTCAATGTTGGCATCATTGACAGCATCAAATTTTTCTTAGTGCTCGTTTTGGACTTTGAGTTTCTTTGGTATCATCTTTGCCATTTGCAGTTTTTTGTTTTGGTTTTTTTTTGTGGGGTACCATGTTGCACCTTGGGTTGATTGGTTGAAACTGAGTGCATCAGTTGAATGTTTGGGTTATTTTTAGAGTTTGTTGCTTGATCATCAACATGTGCTGCTGTGTCATGGATTAAGCTATAGTTGATTTGATGGGTGTCTAATAAGATGGGGGAAATTTACACTTTGCTTTAAACGTGAGGCTCTGATGCTCTTTTTTGTAAAACAGCTAATAAATTGAAATTTATAATAATTTAATTTTTTTAATATTTTTCAGACTTGCTAATCGCTAGCCATACAAAAAAGGTGAGTTTAAAGCTAATGGAGTAATTTTTGCTAATTATAATTAAAATAAAAATAATTAAAGTAATTAATATCTATCCATCTGGTTAGTAATTTTAATACCACTGGTCGAAATTCGCTACTGGTGAAACTTTTTTTTGGGGAAGACCTTAGTCTATAGTGAATTGGAGGCGACTAATATGAATCAGAGCAATTTTCTATAAGTTAATGGACTAAAAAACATAAAATTAAATCGAACTGACATAGAAAACTAGGCGTGGCAGCTCCTTTATCAAAATTAAATTGAAAATAACTTTACTTTTGACGGAGCTATCAAAGAATGCTATTTTATTTATGAATTTGCGAGGATTAAACTGAAACCGGGGTAACTTACGACAACTTCGAAATAGCGTTTGGCGTTGTTCAACCGTAATATGGATGAGTCTTTGCGCCGTTTCGTAACCGTGCACGAAATATGAATTGACCACAATACACCAGAAACCAAGCAGCAGTCAAAACAGTGGATTTCTCCGGGTGAATCGGCGCCGAAGAAGGCCAAGGTGGTTTCGTCAGCCAATAAAGTCATGGCGACCGTTTTTTGAGATGCACGCGATACAATCCACATTGATTACCTTCAAAAAGGAAGGACATTCAATGGCGAATATTATGCCAACTTATTGGACCAATTCAATGACGACTTGAAGAAAAAACAACCGCATTCGGTCAAGAAAAAAAGTTCTTTCCACCAAGACAATGCAAAGGTGCACACATGTATAGTCTCCATGTCAAAATTTAATGAATTGGGCTACGAATTGCTTCCTCGTTCTCCCTATTCTTCGGATTCAGCCCCGAGTGACTATTTCTTGTTTTCAACCTTAAAGAAATGGCTCGGCGGAAAGAGATTTGACTCCAATGATGAAATGAAATCATCTCACAAACAAATACCTATTTTGAGGACCTCGACAAAACTTATTGTTTTTAAGGAATATCAAAATTGGAGAAACGTTGGACGAAGTGTATAGAGCTCAAAGGAGACTATGTTGAAAAATAAAATGATTTTTTGTCAAAAAACCTGTGTTTCATTCAAAAAGTCACGGACTTCTTGACTCGCTCTCGTACGTACAAAAGTTTGAAACAATAGTGATCTTAGCAGATACGCAAAACAAAAGGAAAACTTTGGAGATCATGTGGTTTTATCGGTAATGTCCGGTTACCTCAGAATATTCGAATATTAAGGAGGAAATCCCTGCTACAATGCTGGAACTGCAACCTAAAAAAACTTTCTCTCGTATCGAAACGATGTTTTAAACCAAATGATGTTTCACTTCCCCAATAAAATTGCTGATTTTGTTTGCAGTCTTATGCCGGTAGTATTTCAAAATTCTTTTTATATTCACATTGAGTCATTCACTAAGCATAGGCACAGAATAAAATAAAAAATCTAAAATATTTTAAAAATAAAAACCCATACCCATGTGTGTTAAGTTCTATCACTCTCAAACAATCACCCTTTACTCTTAACTTTTATCACGAACTTCCTATCTTTTAATTTATACATACTTTTTGTGCACATAACTGATCCAGGAATTTTTGGAAAGTGAAATATTAGCTCTTGCTACACTTTCTCAAGACATGTTGGGACGAACAGCAACTAATGACCAACGTGATGGTCATGGCAGTAAGTAGTAAAATGGCCCCAAACACCCACAAAACTTTGCAGTTTACAGTTGTATTAAAAACATTCTCCACTCGGGCCACAAATGAAAGTGATGAATTGATGGACATAATGTAAGATAACGGATAGCTCACAACAGGCAACAGGCACCAGTTCAAGCGACGATCGTGGCTGAAAGCGGCAACATGTGATTCATAATATGACCAGCATACAAAGTTTCCTCCATGTTACTAAATGTCGCGCGGGCACTTGGCTATTGCCCCTTCCATTTATGAGCTAAAAGAGCTAACAACTACAACCATCGTTCAACGACAATGAATTCCTCTATTTAATTAATGAATTTGTTGCTGGTACGAGGGCGTATCAGTAAAGAAAAATTACAGCAGCACCATTGCAATCGCCAGCTAGTGATCGTAGCGATCTCTTTAGCTCCTTAAATATTATATATTATGCTATGTTGTTGCGGTAGTAGCATTTGCTAACCGTATAGCCAGCCAAGTAACCAAGGCAGTTAAAGTATCCAAGGCAACCAAAGTAACGCCCATATCAAATAGAGTGCGTCAGTATGAGTACGATAATTTTAACTTTACATCGATCGTTCCTTTGTTCGATCAAGTGTTAGATCGATATCCTGTAGTGTGCAATACCCTACACGAAATGTCAAACAAATCACCATCATCATATAAGAAATATTTCAAAAAGCTAATTTGTTAACGGATAACAGACATGGCGATATTTTTTTTAGATTTTTAAAAAAATTAAAAAATATTAAACGCTCATATGACGTACCACAAAATGTTGTATCAATTTATACAAAAAAAAAATTCATTAACCCTTTTGTTCCATAATCTTGATGTTTATCTTAAAATAAGGAAAATGGATTTTCTCGAAAAAGCCTCGTTTGTTTTTGCTGAAAATTTGTGTAATGATTGTGAAAAACATTATCTTCCTCGTAGTTTTTTGTCTTTATGAATAAAGTGGCCGAAAAAAAAATTTCGTTCAACAACTCGGAAAGTATGTAATTCACAACGAAAAAAATATGTTATGGCCAATGTTATAGAAGAGATGAAAACACATCTATTTCAGGCCCGAAAAATCTCTCCACAACAAGATTTTACCCACCTTTTACCGTTTTAAAAATTAGTTATAACTAAGCTTAATTCCATGAAAGGTGGGTTAAATCTTGTTATGCGTAGAGTTTTTGGGCATGAAATCGATGTGCTTTCATCTCCTCTACAACATTGATCTTGATATATTTTTCTATTTTTGGCTTACTTTCCGAGTTATTGAGCGAAATTCATTTTTTTCGGCCTCATTAACCATAAAAACAAAAAAAAAAAAAAAAAAAATTCTAAAAATTGTAACTACTACGGGGAAGAGAATATTTTTCACTATCATTACACAAATCTTAAGTAATAAAGGGCCTTCGAAAAAATTAATTTTCCTTATTCTAAGATAATCAAAATTATGGAATGAAAGGGTTAGTACAATTTTGGTTTGTATTATTATATTATTTTATTATTATATTATTTTATTATTATATTATTTTATTATTATATTATTTTATTATTATATTATTTCATTATTATTATCTATTATTATATTATTTATTATTATTATACATTATTTATTATTTATTTATTACACTAGTTTACAAGAAAAAAGATCTGGTTTCTCATACACTTTTTTCGATGTATTTTGGGGCGTAGATTCCAAAAATGGCAACCATTTTTTTTTCTTAAGAATTGTTTTCGAGATATCCCCAAAAAACCCCTTTTTCGGCACTTTTTTCATTTATTTGACTATATCTCCATGAATTTTTTTTCGACTCAAAAACAACTTTCAGTTTTCGACAGATATTTGTATTTCCTTTCTAACGATATGCTTTTTGTTTGAATCGAATAATATTTGATGGAGTTACAAGCGCTCAAAGTTCAAAAAAACTGACTTTTTTGGTCTTTTTTAAAAATCACTAAATTTCAATTGCTCCATTTGAATGAAAAATTTATTCTTTTTCATTTTTTTAAAATTTTTAATGAAAGACTATTCTTTTCCAAATATTTTAAGTATAATTTTGCGAAAATCGGACAAAAAATGTAGAAGTTATTCGAAAAAACACTAAAAGACTTGCAATAAAATTAAACAAAAATTCATACGTTTTTTATTTAAAAAGAAACGGAGAATAAAAGTAAAGAGCCACACACAAACACAATCGTATGTATTTTCGTTTAATTTTATTGCAAGTTTCTTACTGTTTTTTCGAATAACTTCTACAGAGAGATATGGAGATATAGTCAAATAAATGAAAAAAGTGCCGAAAAAGGGGTTTTTTGGGGATATCTCGAAAACGATTCTTAAGAAAAAAAAATGGTTGCCATTTTTGGAATCTACGCCCCAAAATACATCGAAAAAAATCTATGAGAAACCAGATCTCGAGATCAAGCCCAAATTTGTAAACTAGTGTTATTATACATTATTTATTATTATATAATTTATTGTAACATTATTTATCATTATATTATTGTATTATTTATTATATTATTTATTACTATATTATTATATTATTTACTATATTAGTTATTATATTACTTATTATTATATCATAATGTTATTTATTAGATTATTTATTCTGTTATTTATTATATTATTTGTTGTTATTACATTATTTATTATTATATTATATATTATATTATTTGTCATTTTATTATTTACTATTATATTATTTGTTATTATTTTCTTTAATTATTATACTATTTATTATTATATTATTTATTATTACATTATTAATCATTATATTATTTATTGTTATATTATTTATTATTATATTATTATATTATTTATTATTATTGTATTTATTTATTATTGTATTTATAATTATCTTATTTACATTATATTTCTTATTATTAGATTATTAAATTATTATGTATTATTATATTATTTATCATTATATTATGTATCATTATATTATTATCATTATACTTATTATTTATTATTATATTTTGAATAGCATTATTAATTATTATTACAAGTTGTATGGAAAATAAAGTTACTTTAGCTTGATTTGAGGTGGATTAAGTCTTATGGTAAATCATTAACTAGTCAAACACTAACTACTCTTAGTACGAATTTTCGATAAACCAGAAACCTATAACACCCAAATGTATAAAATATACTCTTGAAATGTATCTATTACATGCAGAATTAAGGCGCAGAGTTCCTTTTAAAATTAATATATTGCCAAGATAAAAGTGAACGACTTTAAGTGTCGTACTTGTAGATCTTGCCATGTGTCTAACTGCGTTATCATGCATTTCCATCGTTATTAATGCGATCGACCTCAGTGATTTTTTTTGTATCGGTCCATTCGGAATCGCCGCTCAATAGCGACTGCTCTGCTACAACTAACGTTGGCACAGGATTGCCAGAGGCTGGACAACATATCTGCGCATTTAATTGCGGTGAATTTAAAACGTGTTGCCATGATCATGATCTGAACATGAGTTGGAGTGACTGATCGTTGTGACGAAGATGACTGATAATTCGTAGAGTTGAGTTTAAGAATGCGGCGCTGAAACGTTAAGTGTTGGGTGGGGTGGACTAGTAAATCGAATTGATTATGTAGTCATAACCTGATGTCATGTTATCATTAAATTAATCGTTTTTGTAGTATGTTCAGTTTATGTAACTTGTCATTTAGTGATGATATCTTCTTTTTCTAAAATGTTTTCTTGAATTACTTTTCAAATTTCAATAAAACAACTGACCATTTTTTGAATACATTTTCTTTTGTATTTCTATACAATAATTTTAATTAATAACATTGAAAACTTTCTTTTTGAATAAGTAGGGTATCTGAAAATATCACAATTTTTCCCATGTTAATTTTTAATGCAATTACTTGAGCGTATGAATCACTAGAAAAAAGTTTCAATAAATGAATTTATGAATGGAAATTCTTTTGAAATGCGTTGCGTTTGTTTTTTCCCACTCGGACATGCAACATGTCAATAATTTATGGCAACAATTGAACGTGTTTGACGATATGATACTGGTATGGCAGTATGTACGAGCGAATGTCTTTTTTATGTGTGCTTACATGTCTGTATGTCATTTTGCCTAACTACAATGTGGGAAATTTGTTGGTATTTAAATTGGCAGCTATAAAAATAGCGAGATCACAATAAGAAAGCTTTTACCTTTTTTTTCTTAGTTGACATCAAACGAAATTAAATTTTCTAGTGTTGACATCAATATGTGTTTTTCCTTAGCTGAATATGAATGAAACAGTGGTCTTAAGATTTAGGTTTTCTTTTAAGACCCGAATAAAAAAATAATTTAAAAAAATATATTTGTGTTTCTTCGTTTAACAAATAAAAAAAAAAAAAAATAAGTCACACATTTTCTCATATTTTTTAAGACTGATTAAAATTGGGAATTTCTCTTCAGCCATCCACATGAGAAAATAAAATGTTTTTTCAGTTACGATAATAAACTTTTAAAAAATCTATTAAAAATATACAAAAATAAATTTTTTAACAACCCTGCCAGCAAGGTTTTATAGCTTCTGTTACAGTCTTTTTAAAGACAAATAAAAAGACTTCAAATTATATTTAGAAAGTATTTATAGGGGCTTAAAAGAGCCATTTGGCGTATGTATGTCTCGTGTGTCTTTATACTGAAGACGTAAAAGTCTCTTGAAAGACATTCCGTCTCATGTTTTATAAGCATCTTATTATGTCCAGTATAAAGACATTAGGTGGTAGAGTATAATTACACATTCGAGACATGCCACCTAATGTCTTTATAATCAGTCTATTATGAGTCTAAAAAATACATATTAAAGATATTTTTACGTGTTTTCAAATGTTCTTATTAATCATTATGTTAACCAACACGAAAAAAATCTCAATATCTTTAATATCTCTTAATTTGGAAATCATAATTTCTTTCACACATTTAATTTATATCATAATTCGCAATCAATGCGAAGCAACTCACTTTGCCTGGAATCTTGATTTGAACTCAACTACCAAACTTTCCCTTTTATTATGCATAAACGTTGGCTCAACCCAAAGCCACAAAAATTAAGGCAACAACGCAGCCCAGGAGCAAAACTGCATTCAAAAATGTTACAAATTTATACGTAAAAAATTGTAACCAAATACCATTTTGTATGATGATAAATAAATGAAATTGTTGTTGTTGTGAGAACACTGCGACTGCAACATGCCGGCAATAACAACAACAACGAGCTCAGTGGGGCGATCAATGCAATTTTTGCATCTATTAGGCATATTTAGGTACACAGAACGAAAAAGTTATGTCGGAATCAAGTATATCTTTCCGAAGCCTTGAGCTTTTTCGCTTGGTATTATTACCAAGAAAACTTAGGTAAATCATTTTAGTTAGACAAAAAATATCGTACCAAAGTTTTTAATTTCAGTTTCTAAGTTCCTTGGAGAGCATTTAGGGTCCTCGTATTAATGTTTAGCAGCAAAACCCAACTTCAACGACTAATTGCCATACTAATCGATAACATTTTTATGCTACTCAGCCAAAGATTAACTTTCCTAAGCCAGCATAAAATAACAGAGCACTAATGGCATACAAATTTTATTACTTTAGTAAATTTAGCTAAGTTTACTGTCGGTTTTTTGCGCTGTGTGGGGAAAATTCCATGCATCTGTTCAAATAAAATGGACAATGCTCGTTTTAGTCTAAGGCTAAGTAAGGTAGGCTAACAGACTGCTAACAACTGTGTCACTATGCATTATATTTCAGGCTTGAAAATTAGAGACTATACGAGACGAATCAAGATCAAGATAAATAGCGAGGTCTCTGTAAGTTCTCATTAATATGGCATTTTTCCCGATTTTGTGTGACCTGTGCGGTTAGTGTACCCTGTTATACTACTTACTATATAAGTAAAAGCACTTAGTACTTTTTTGTTTCACTAAATGTTCCGGTACTGTGTTTTAGAAGCTCTTCGGATAATCTGTCAGTCGATTTGTAGCATTAATGAGTTCGACGCGATACCGCTGGACAAATATTTCTACCAGCTTTTATGACTAGTCTTCCTTCATATCTGATATTTATGTATATTTTAGTGGTGTTATGTAATGCCAAAATTAAAAAGTATTTGAAAGTATTAATATATGGTCAACAAAGACTTAATTCCCAATAAATTTTTTTATGGAAACTATCTTTTTATTGTAGCACAAATATTTCGACAAAAGATTCAACAATTTTATAAGGGCTTAGTTATTTTTTCATATATTCGAACTTATTTTCGATCGTATAGATTAGCTGTGAAAACATATTTTTCTGTTAGGGGAGTGGCACTGCCCACTTAAAAATTAATACATTCATGGTTTAATCTATGCCAATACCAAACTTCACCAAAATCGGCTTATTAGTTTAGATGTGAAAACATACTTTCTGGCTAGGGGCGTGGTACCGCCCATTAAAAAATCTTTTCTCAGGGTTCAATCTAACTCTAACAAATTTCATCAAAATTGGTCTGTTAAAATATTATTGAAAACGTATGTTTCCATTAAGGGCAGTGCCACGCCTACTAAAAGTAAGTTCTCAATACCCTTCCTGAAGGCTCGGTCTATCTCCATACCGAATTTTATCAAAATCGGTTTATGAGTTTAGCCGTGGAAACGCATTTTCCCGATAGAGGCATGGCACCGTCTTTGGGAAAAATTACTTTCTGCACTGCCCCTTGCCACGGCCTATTTAAGTATAGATAAGTCGATTTTAACATTTCCAGAGGGGTAAACTGTACTAAAAATAAATGCTTTCTTCGACAAAGTTTCTTAAGATAATCCAAATTTTACGATTTTCACTGAACGAGACCCGCAAAAAAATGTTAACTCACCCTAATGAATATATGTATATATAGATAAATCCACCTCTAGGTAATTTTCGAATTTGACTATTAAAAGGTATCCCAAGGCCGATATAGCTTTTTCATATAAAAAATGTAGTAACTAACTACCAGGAGTCCGACCATAGTTCGGTTTATCGTTTTGAGATTGAATAAGTCGATAAAATATAGAAAATGTTGGGGAATTAAGAGAGGTTGAAAAAGTCGGGCAAACCTACCGACAAGCCAATCAAGAAAGCTTGTTGTCCAGAATAATACGAAGAGTGACCATGTAATCCGTACTTGATCGATTTTTGCGAAAGCCGGCTTGCTGTTTGCTTTAAATGCGAGGATTTATGTACCTGCGTAATTATTTCGAATGATTTCCTTAGTGCCTTCAATAAGATTGATTTTTTGAGTCATCTTTTTCAAATGCAAGTTTATTTACACGTGGAATTGCCCATTACTGCTAAAGATTTTTGTCTTCAAAATTCTCTGATAAGACGATGACGCTGACGACAACTTCGTTTGCAGACCCAATACTCTTGCTACTTACTGCCGTTATTGTAGGCTGGCTGGCTGGCTCGTTGGCTCGTTGGCTTACGTGGTGGACCTGGCACTCGGCTACGCTTCATTGGACGATATACCACATATCGATCGATCGAGTTGTTCATATTTTTTTGGGCGCACTTTCGTACTCTATTGGAATAGTAGCGGCAGCGCCAGCACCAGCATCACCGCATAGATTAGATTAATGTCTTCATATTGACGCAAATAGTTAACTTATTGAATTAAATGAATAATGCGGTTGCCGCTAGGTGGCGTGGCGTTAGTAGCGCGCGTTACTTTTTTTAGTCGATCGTCGTCCGTTGCTGGCTGCTGTGGCTTTCTTGTTATCTCGCTGCTGCAATGAATTATTTACTAAATTTTTTCGATTTAACATGCATTATGCATTAAATGGATTATTTTGCAAATATTTAAAGCAACGAAATAAATAAGAAAAGACTAAAAAATTGAACCGAAATAGCGTATTGAAAGAGAAAACTTGACTCTTCGATACGCAAATGCAAAACGTCGCACTTTCAAAATTGACGGGGTTTCTTTTGAATGCACTTTTTTTTTTATGTAAAATAAAAAATTAAGGTTAATGCCTTTTGGTATGAGCAGCATGACAGCAAACCAAAAAGAAACCCACAAAAATTTCACAGAAATAAAAATGAAAACAAAATGAAGAAACTTAAAATTTAGAACTCAACATTCTCGACAAACAAGTCGTCCAGCCAATCGATATTTTTCAGGGGCAAAATTCTTTACAACGAATGCGTTTATTTCTAGCTGCTTGTCTGTTGGTTTGTCTGTCATCGTGTGCAATGAGTAAACGCGAAACGCTCATGACTCATTCGAAAAAAAAGCACAAAATTTGCAGTAAAATAAAATCAGAACAACAAGGTTTGGTATTTCGAAACGTGTTGTTGGCAGTTCTAGATAGAACATTTACACACGCAGAGATACCCCCATTTGTTTGGTTTGCAGCACGTGAAGCCACAAGAATTGTCATGAGACTTGGACTTGGCAGCAGCAGCTAAAGGGCTCGTCAGAATCTGACATAAGCATTTGGTATTAAGTAAAAAAAAAGACGATGAACATTAGCGGCAAACTATTTCTGTTGCTAGTAGTAGTGTTTTAATATCATTTTAAAAATAGAACAACTTTTTTCCTTTTACTATGCTCGCATGACATATTTTATGAACGAGAACAACGATTATCTAACTACCTCTACCTCTTTTAAAACTATCAAGATTAGGCTAAACAAATAGCTTTCCTGTTAAACGTTAAAAATACGATGGCCTTTAGAGGCCTATTCCATACTTCGTGTGTTAATCGAAACTACTCATCCTAATGGCAATCTTTTCCCAGGAAGTTTGTCGGCTTATTCATTGGCTTCGATGCGCTAATAACCAGGCATCACATAGAAAATGATGTCATTTACATTATTTATGTAACTAATACGATCTGGTTGATACCATCTCACACTATTTTGTTGAAGCCGATGATGAGTTTAAAGCTTAAGTCTCAGCTACATAATCAAATTTAGAATGCCAAGGCTCTAAGCTCTCTGAATAGTGCATTGTTGAGTCGTGTCCTACTATGTGTGGCATAGCCAATTGGCGGCTTAAAACGTTATGAGTTAAGACAGAATTTTTTAAGACCAGCTTACAGTGCGTATCTTGGTGAATCAATTATTCCCAGGTAGGGTAGCGTAAGATATACATTATTGTGTTTTTTCTATTTAAGTTGATTAGCAAATGAATGAGAAAGTATCTTAATACTATTTTAGAGAAAATTAAATTCCCCAGCGGCAAATCGATGAAGTACTCTGAATTTTCATGTATGAAAAACTATACCCTTTGTGTTGTATGTTTCACAAATGAATTTGTTACAGTGATATTTTGTTTATTTGCTAGCTGGCTGCCTGCTTTGTATATGGAGCAAGCAGCCAGCAAGCAGACTGCCTGCATTGTATATGGTGCTGTAGGCAGTCTGCCTGCATTGTATATGGTGCTGTAGGCAGTCTGCTTGCTTTGTATATGGAGATGTAAGGGGTCTTGCCTGTTGGTTGCTTGCTTTGTGTGTGGATATGTAGGCAACTCGCTAAACTATACACGCACTTAGTAAGCGATGTTTTAAGGCAATCTGCCTTTCGTTTGTTACACATTCTATATAGAAATGTAGGCAAGCTGCCTACAAAGCGGCCATCCCTTTGTAAAAAGAATTTACAGTTGTGGCTGGAGTTGTGAGCATTACTGCCTACAATGATATGAAAATGGTTATCGACCTCCAGTGGCCTTTAAGTATTTGAATTCGGTTAATATCTTTATAAATTTTAAAATGGGTTAGATGTCCTTAGATGATAGGAAAAATTTAAAGCTGGAACCAGGGAGTATCATCAATGGCACTACGGCTCATAAATTTAATTTAAATGCTTTGGACCCGTTTCGTTTCCATCTCCAAAAACCAGATACTTCAACGCTTTTTGCTGCACCACATTTCTCCAATTATGTCGAGAGGGTTTCCACCCACTCTCCGGAATCCGTTTTCCGGAATGGACATTTTCCGGAACGACCAAAAACCCGAATTTTTTTCCCGGAATCGGTTTTCCAGAATATACATTTTCCGGAACGACGGTTTTCCGGAATACTTTTTCCGGAATCGGTTTTCCGGAATGTATATTTTCCGGAATGTATATTTTCCGGAATGATAATTATTCGAATACATAAAATCCACATTTCATGTTGCTATAGTAACGCAATATGTTTATTACTTTCCTATTTCTATTTAATATTGTAACGTCTTTTATTTTCCAAAATATGAAAATTTCAAGTTTTGTGTACGATGATTTATACAAACAAATTTATACGAATTTCATACAAATAAAAAATATTTTACTCATAACGCATAAGTTAGTAATTATTATTTCCGGAAAACAGTCTTTCCGGAAAATGTACACTCCGGAAAAAGGATTCCGGAAAGTGTACGGTAATCTGTGGAGAGGGCTTAGATGAAGAACATGTAGTTTCAATTGCAGCAGTTGGTGTAACCCCCATGCATGCCATCCTCTGAATCTTAATACAAATTTTAATGTAGATTCTTTTGTCTAAGGCATTTTACCAATCCGTATCACAGAATTGATCTGATGATTGCTTTATACATCTAAAAGACTGCATTTAGGATGAACCCTAAGTGTTTCTAAACATACGTTTTGAATCGTAAAATGCTACACAGGCTTTCCGAAACATTTTGTTTCTTATTTTTCTAAAGTTTGTCAAACTTTAATACTTAAAATTTCAATTTATCAATAACACTACTAAAGTGGCATATCACTGTAAAGAAAATAATTTCTACTTTTGAAAAGCTGTAGCTCCCTGGACTATGACTGCAAGTTCATTTTACCTGTTTTCGAGAAGTTCCACTTCGAAAGTTTGAAATATGTACGTGCGAACTTATTTTTGACAAAATAGTCGTTAGTATAGGAAACATGCCACTTACATATCGTCGCTCTCGGATAAAAAAGCCCTAACTCATTTATTTTGCGGAATTGACTTTTCTGTTGAGAAATCGATAACTTCCCGCTATATTTTATAGACATAACGCAAGCGAAATTTCCATCCAAATCCCCCATTTAAAGAAGGAACATAAGGAAAAGAATGGAAGGAGCAAATGATGACGTCGTATTATGGACAGAAACTATAAATTTGGCAAAATGGAAATTAATGGAAATGACATTTGTGGAATTTAATTTTTATGCCATAAAACCTTCTAACTGACCAACCTGGAATTTTTGGAATCGCATTTAAAAAATTTTTTTATTTGAGGTCTTAAGGTTTTATCTCTCTTCCTGTAAAATTTTAAAAAAATATGAGTTAGGGTCTTTCTATCCGAGAGCAACGATATGTACATTTATTCTTAGTGAAATAAATTAGAGCATTTTATTGAAAGGTTGTAAATTTCACAAATTCCATTACAACATTTTTGCTATTAAAAGTTCAACTTTAAGCTAACTGCTCATTAAACTTTAAGAAACTTAAAAAACTTTTTTTTTCCCCAACTATTATTCTTTATCATTCGTAAAAATGTTGTACTTAACTTAGACTTTTCCGCATTTATACCCACAATATTCTACTGTGAAAGAAAGTATGGAGAATATCGGATCGAACTGCATAAAATGAAATGAGAGGGATATAGTTATAGCACTTTTAAGCAGGCGCTGCGCTCCTAATGGTGACACAGGTAGATGCAGAGAATGCAGGAGTACATGAATCAATTGAATGTTAATCCACTCGATATGATCATTAATTAAAATGTAAGCGAGCGGCACTTAAGATAAGGAATCTTTCAACAAATAGGTACCTACCGTGCTTAATTTGTATAAATCTTTTTCCAAACAAAGCTGTCATTTGTTTGCGCTCTTTTGTTGTTAACACATTGTTGACCTACTTACAATACATGTGACAAATGCAACCGCATATGTTAACCAATTAATTAAAATGTCAATTGAAATGAAAAACCGCGGCGAAAACATGTGTCAAATCAGGCGTAAAATAAAGCGGCGATACAAATCACGTTAATGTTGTTCAAAAGGTGCGTTTTAATCACACGAAACGTAAGAGTTGGCTAAATTTGTGTATGGTAACATGGATGACAAACGACGGGGGTCACGCTGGCAAACAGAGTTAAATACAAATTTTGGAATTTCAAAAGAAAAAAAGCGAATAAAATGCAATAAATTTAAGCTTTTTTTTTCTTTAAGGCAAATAAATTGTGAAAATGTTCCCAATACAAAGACAAGATAAATGTGACCAAAATTATAAAGTGATTTACAAAAATGTAGTCAGGAAAGCAACAAAAACAACAAACAAATTATTACCAACGTGCTATAACAAATGGCTTCATTAAGGAAAATTCTTTTGAAAACCAAAACTTTAAATCATGTTTCACCAACATTAAACCTATGGCTTTGTAAATTCAACAGAATTTCTGTCATATGAGCACCAGCGTGCTAAAATGCTTTTAAACTTTTTGGTTTTCTTTTTTTTTTCATGATCACTCTACTGTGTGATATCCCAGCAAAGCAAATGCTCCGAATTCTGCGATCTTTTGTAAGGAAGGTAACTTGGTAACGACACATCTGTGGGAATTTGTAGCAAAATCGTAATCGACATGCGTAACGCCATGTCCTAACGATTCCGCAATGGTGTAATGGTGCAAATTCGTAATGCCGCATAGTGCTCCTTTTTTGTTCTTTTTTGTCAACGTCGAACAATATATGATAGGAGGCAATCCTTAATAGACTATCTCTTAAATATTTTGTTCATGATAAGAACAATTTTTTTAAACAAAATAATTTATTAGAAATAGTTATGAAATTCTTATGACTTTCTACCGACAGAGTTGAAATTTTGGAAAAATCGAAACATTCGGTTTGCTGGGTTGCACTTCAGCATTTAAAATGCAATTTCATATTAAAACCCCTAATGCATTTATTTCATGCCTTTGAATTTGTTTTTGCGGTTGACTTATTTTCGCAATGGCTTTGTTTTTATTATTCTTGTTATTTATGCTTTTTGTTTATCTTCTCTCTATGTTATCCATACTTGGAATTTTTTTTTTTTTTTTTTTTTAGTTGCAGCCTCTTATGTTGCTCTCATGTTGTATGTAGTTCGTTGCAACTAAAATCGATACCATCCACCTACTTTTGAGACATCGTGACAATGTAAGTCGTCGCTGTTTTGTGCGGTTTACCTTAATTATTTTGCATTGTAGTGTTGTGGTATATAATTGCGGTCGGACTAGAGCAACACCCCCTTTGCCTAATTGACCTCCTTTTTTAGGTCGTGCCTCCCTTTGTTAAATTTGTTTTATTAACATAGATTTTGAAATTTTTTCGATTTATATTAACTAATCAGTTGCATTATTGCACAGATTTTACAAAGTTTTTTATCAAGTTGTTGAATGTAATTTGGCTCTAGAACGGTTAAACATACATTAATACCTATTAAGTGATAAATTTCGATTTTTATTTAGTAGTTTGACAGTGTGACCCGAAATACAGATTATGTACTTTAAATACACTTAAAGTTTTTTATACTATTCACACTATAATATTTTCGGAGGGCGGTATCAATAAGGACATCCGTACTAGCTCATCTACGTAATGTCTGGCAATCTCCGACCCTATCAATCACAACGAAGTTCAAAAGCTTTACGTCATACGTGAAGTCAGTCCTTTTACACGGCTGCGAAACTTGGCTTATCAACACAATTTACAAGTGTTTACCAACAATTGTCTTCACCGATTTCTGAAAATTTAGTGACCTAGGACCATTTTCAATTTCGAATTGCTCGCCAAGCACTAGAGTTGAATCCTCAGGATAGTAGATAACATGGCGGTGAAGAAGTCGTGAAGGTATTCGCTACTAATTTTTGTGAAGCCCAATTCTCTTGTGTAAGGGACACAAGTGAAAACTCTGTTTTTATGTTACCACTATTACTAGCCGTGTGTTATAAGAGGCTCTATGCTCCGTGAGAAGATAAGGGACCCAAGAAATTCTCGGAACATTTATAGCACAGATTTTTGTTCATAATATGCAAAATTTTCAATTACATATTTCATGACACGTAATTTTTCATTTGATTTGCAATTCAATATTTAATTACATTTATAGATAAAAATTAAACTTTATCGTCGGACAACTGTCATTTAAAAAAAGCACATTTTTTTATAAAACCTTTCGATTCATCTCCAGAATATACATTACTTAATAAACACAAACTTTAAAATTTCAAACAAGTCAAATTCGAGCTATATTGAACACCGCGAGTCCATCTCGTCATGTCCGCCTGTCGGTCTGTCCGTTTGTCGAAATCACGATTACGGGAAAGCCAAAAAAACTAATAAAATGAAATTTGGTACACTTTTAAACAAACTTATAGTTGAAAATAAGCGAAATCGGTTCACAGGAACGCCCATGCAAGTAAAATATTAAAAAAGCTATATTGCGAGAGTTATTTGATGTAGTGTAACCGAATTTCTTAAAAATAACAGGAAAAACATAGACAAACTCTAGAAAAAAGTTGATGAATTTCGACAAGAGGGCGTGGCACTTCCCATGCAAGCGAAAACTACAAAATGTTATACTGAGAGAATTAATTTAGGTGATAGAACGAAATTTCACACATTTTAACAAGAGGACGTGGCACCTCCCCCCATACAAACAAAAGCTTCAAAACGTTACACAGATAATTCTTTAAGTAAATGTTACAAAATTCAAGCAGCATTAGTACAGCAACGAAAAATTAAACGACAATTTTTGTGTGAGGACTTACAAAAACTTAATCCAGAAAAAAAAAAATATTTAATTTACAAAAATAAAAATGACAGGTATGCAATAAATTTCTTTAGCATAAATATGTTGTTTTAAAAAATAAATTATTGAAATTGGTTCAGTATATTTTGCGCCAAAGCGTTACAAACCATTTTATATAAATAGTATAAATTAAGAGGACTCACAAAAATTAACGACATGACTACACAGAAAAGTTAAATAAACCTTTTATTATATTTTTGAAGTTTGAGTTCATGCTGTGAAAACACCCTGTAGTTTGATATGTGTGTATTAAGCAAGGTACATCTATAAAAAAACTGATTGCAATAAAACTGCATCCAAAAAATTAATATATAAAAAAGAGCTACAAAGTTATGTCAAGCACAGTGCGCCGGTAAAGATGTCACATAAAAAAAACCAACAAATTTGAAGACTATTATGAGCCATGACTTGGACATAAAAAACAAATTTTATTGTTAATGCAATTCCTATACAAATGAACGGAGATGAAATTATGCCCCATTAACCTCTTTCCGCCTTGTTTTTTTTTTTGTAATATTTATGTAATCAGTCAATGATCACATCAGCAATTTTTGCAGTAAACTCAGTAAATCACAATGCAATACATGCGCCAAATTAAACATAAACCAGTTGATCTGATCTTTGTACAAAATCTCCATATTTCAAAGTTGCCATATATGCGGCCCTCCATCTTTTCGTCAGTGCATTCATATGACTGCATTTTTGTTGTTGTTTTGTTTCATTCCGCATCAAAAACTTCAATTAACAGTAAATGCGCAATTTTTCCCTTAAGCCATTGAAAATAATTGCAAAACAGGAAATCTTGTGTTTGCTTTCAAGGAGAAGCCGCACCGCCGCCGCCGCCAAACTGTAAGTAAATCAACTTATTGGGACCGGTGGGTCAGCAGTTGTTCAACAGCATGACATAATTTCAGTTTGGGCGATACAGCCACAGCTAGTCATACAGGATTTTTTTTTTCACATTTATTTTTTTTTGCCACATTCACATAAAGCAGTTTTAATGAATTTTCCTGTCAAAAACTTACAAATTTATTGTACCCTACTGCATAATCTTTTTGATCAAATTTCTGTTAACGGCAGCATAACAGAATGTTTTTTTTTTTTCTTCTAAAAAAATGAAAATGATGAAAGTTTGAAAATAAATATTTAAATCTTTGACGTTTTTAAAGGTGTGCGTTCATGTTTTAATTTGTAATTTAATTCCTTAAATCAATTCATGACAGTTTTGTCTGTTGTTTACCTAAGGCTCCTTGTTCTTTTCGTTGTTGTCGTCATCACTCGCCTTGTGTATTTGCGATTACAACACATTTTGTTTATTTTGACAGTTTTTTCTTTCATCGCTTAAATAACAAATCGATACGTTGTAAACGCAACAACAGAAATGAAGTCGATGAAGCGAAAACCACGCAACTTTGCAAATAAAAAAGTCCTATGGATGGAAAACGAAGAAAAACACACCCACTAAATAAACGTCATTGACTTGAATGTCTGCCAAAGTGACAGCAGACTGTGTGAGAGATACATATTGTCATCGTCGTATATTGTTCAAGTATTGTTAGTATGCCCCATATTTGTTTATCTCAAAGTAAGGAAGTTAAAGTGTTCGTACATTTGTTTTTCGAAACAATTAGTTAAATGAAGAAACAAATTGAAATGAATTCTGAAACCACAAAAAATCCACTACTTGTGGTGGTGCTCCAGAATATTATTTCTCTCGACTTCAATTTTTGTTTCGAATACCAAGTAAGTTCTGAACAAAAAACACGATCAGCATTGTTCAAGCAGTACTACCTATGGACAAAAAGCTTTCTTTCTGTTTCAACCAAACTTTTTTAAATACGTACGGTTACTATTTGAAGATAAAGCAATGGTTAAAGTTTGATATCGCAGAGATGCTGCTATAACTTTCCGTATTGTGCCCTTTGGTTTCTTAGAAAAATTTTCACCATATGAAGCAATCACATGGCACTCTTTTTTTAGCAAATATTTAAATTGCTTAGGTAAAAATTGTCCTGACATAATTTGATCTATTTTTCGGTGAATTTTTTATCTCTAAATTTATGTCGAATCGATTTCTTTCGTAGAATTGAACGTCATGTACAGCGATAGAACAAAACATTTTCAAGACTATGAATATTAGAAGAATTGTATTTTAACAGTACCATTTTGTTATTATCTGGTTTAAAACATTATACTATCCATAACTGAACTTGAAAATATCCGAAAGTGTCCACTCCCCTAAAACAGTGTGTCTCAAAACATGTGATTTGGTCTAAACTATTCAGTCTGCTTCAAAACCGGCTACTTATTATTTTTTAAAACCTAAGTATTTTTTTTAAAACATTGAATACCAAAAATCTTCGCTTTGGCTTAAAACGTGCTATTTACATTCAAGTTTTGAAGCAAAACGCGCTAATTACAAAATTGTAATGCCCATAACGGGATAATCATACATTATAATAACCTGAAATATGGCTTCATTGGTTCTTTTTTGGCGTTTATAAAACTTATTGCTTTTGTTTTGCTATTTGTGTCCTACGAGAGACTTTTGGGAAAAACTTAACGATGTAAGGTAGCAGGTTTTAAACAAAACTCTTCAAATATAAAATATTTTTAAGAAACTAAAATAATAATAAAAAAAAATTAACAAAAAAAAAACAAACTTAACAAAAAAAAAAAAAAAAAAATAAACAAAAAAAAAACTTAACAAAAAAAAAAATTAACAAAAAAAAAATTAAATTCAATAACAAGGAAGTTAAATTAATAAGTAAAATTTGGTACCAATAAAGTTTATTAACAATAAAATTTAATAACAATAAAATTTAATAACAATAAAATTTAATAACAATAAAATTTAATAACAATAAAATTTTATTACAATAAAATTAAATAAATAAATAAAATTAAATGAATAAATAAAATAAAATCAAAAAATAAAATTAATTTAAAAAAAATTAAATAAATGAAATTTGATTAATAAATAAAATTAAATTAATGATCAAAATTAAATTAAAAATGAAATTGAATTAAATTAATGAATAAAATTAAAATGATATGAAATAAAATGAAATCACCAAAAAACTAAAAAAAAGAATAAAAAAATTAAAAAAAAGAATAAAAAAATTAAAAAAAAGAATAAAAAAAAAATTAAAAAAATTAAAAAAAAACTAAAAAAATTAAAAAAAACTAAAAAAAAGAAAAAAATTAAAAATAATTAAAAAAAAATTTAAAATTAAAAAAAAAAATAAGGAAAAAAGCAAAATAAAAAAAATTAAAGAAGAAGGCAAAATAAAAAAAAAATTAATTAAAAAAGAAAATAAAAAAAATAAAGGAAAAAAGAAAAATAAAAAAAATTAAGGAAAAAAAAAAAAATAAAAAATTTAAGGAAAAAACAAATAAAAAATTTAAGGAAAAAAGAAAAATAAAAAAATTAAGAAAAAAAATTTTTTAAATTCAAAAAATAAAGAAAAAATTTGCAAAAATCTGACAGGCACAGAACTGAATTGTTATTTGAAATGAAATACATTTATTTTCTCATGGGCTATTGATTCAAAAGTTTTTTGTTTTCCAAATTCCCATTTTCAAGGGAATTTGTGTGGTTTATTAAGTTTCAAATGGTCGAAGCCAAGCCATTTCTAGCCTCTTTTTCGGTTTCAGCATGTCAGAAACTAGATTGATAAGCCCCTCAAATAGTCTGGAGGTATCTTTTTTTTTTTGGTTATTTTTTTTTATCAATTCCATCAACATCAAAACTATTTCTTTTAAGATTAATTAGCGCTCAAAATTTAATAAAAGCATATTTTCAAAATAAAACCATATTTTTTGGTTTATTTACACGTGTATAATCTTAACTATGCATGTGTAAATATGTAAATATGTAAATATAAACATCATCATAAACTTCATCGCTTATGTCAATCTGTCAAAAAAGAGCAAGAAATTTTGCTTAAATTGCAAAGAAAAAAGAAACGAAAAATTTGCTAATTCGTTTTATTTTATTTTCTTTTTTTGCTTCGCATGTGCACTCACTTGCATTATCATTTAGCGGAAATTTCTTACCAAATGTTTATCAATATTTTCTGTTTATTGTAGTTTTTTGTACAGCTGCAAAAAATTATTCATTTATGCACGCAGCATGAAATCTGCCGCATTCGTTGCACTCCGTCAATTTGCCGCCACCAACAATCCAACAACTGCGATTATTAATGAACGCGACGTCAACTGCTGAGTTAACTCTCGTTGTATTTGAAGTTGGCATAGCTGACTGCTACTTAAATCTGCATTTTGCATTTATTAACAGTCGCTTACATAACCTTAATTTTAATTTATTTTACAGTAGAAAAGATTAGGAACGTTTTTAAATTATTTTTTGTTTTTTCTAATAAATAAAAATTCTCAAAAATTCCTTTGTATCGCAAATATTTAATCACTAAATTTCTCAAAATACTAACTTAACATTTCATAAAAAACGCGTTTATAATTGAAAATTCATGGAATTTAAATAGAACTAGCATGGCTGGTCAACTTCTAACAAGCCATCCATCATTGCGACCATGATATTTTCTAAATTTGCATATTAATCGATTGATTTTCCAACTTGTCCACTATGTTAATATTTTCCGCCATTAATGCAAATTCTAAACTTGCTACTAAACGGCATAAGTAACAACAGCAATTAATAGAATCCATTAGAAACCGTTATATAAAGTGACAACGGACCAAGTGGCAGCGGTAAATATGACCATTTTGTGGCCAACAAGAATATTTAGTGTCTTTACGCATAACAAGTTTGCTAATGATTTAATAGAATTTCTGTGAAATTATCAACGATTTTTATTGGTTACATAGAGAAATTCACATAAAATCCAAACCCAACATTATACAATGAATTATATTTTTGCCCACATTGCAAGCTTGTCAGCATAATGTGTAGTATGCAGCACTGTTGCAACAGCAACAATAAAATGCAAAAATGAATGGCAAACGGAAATGCGCGATGAAAATGCGCGCACGCGCACACAGTTGCATCGAGTTGGAAAATAAAGAAGTAGCATGTGTACATGTCTGTATGTATTTAGTAGCAGCATAAAAAATGCCACCATCATCGATGCATAGTAACTAGTCACTCTCAGTGATGCTATATCGAAGGTAAAAGTATCGAAATTATACGCCAAATGCGGACGTTTTTTCTTCAAAATATCGTGCAGTGCTGCTAAAAAAAGACAGCTCAATATAATTTGTTTTTATTGTAAAAAGTGTTCCAAGTGTTACGCAAGACTTAAAGGAAAAAACAGCGTGACAGTTCAGGGCTATTAAAAGTTGCGCGCTGAACAGAAAAACAACGCGTTTTCATTGTTGGTCAATATTCTAAAAATATTGAAAGTTTGGCAGCTAAACTTCGCAATTTTCGTGCAAAATATGTTCGCGAATAGTGATTCAAATTCATCAAATGTGCAAAGAGATAAATCACAAAATTCAAGAAGACTGTATCATTAGTGGTCTAAGTTACTCTGGCCGTCCTCCAAGAAGTCGCTCAACCCAAAGCATCGAAACAGTTCGTGAGAGTGTTTCATGGAACATCGATTCGGCGTCATGGTCAAGATTTAGACATTTTGAAAGTCTTTCTACGTGTATTCTGTATTTTCCTGAAAAATTATCATCTTCATGCTTACAAAAATCAATTGACTTAAGAACTGAAGGCTACTGACCACAGACCGCGTAGAGAGAAAGTTCGTTGAATGATTACTAAACAGTAATAAGTGGATGGTGATTTCCTTTTTTTTTCATCTTGATGGCTTTGTTAATCGTCGAAATTGTAGCAATAAGGGTTAAGAAAATCCACGAGTGATTTTTGAGAAACAAATGCATACACAATGTGTCACTGTTTAGTGCGAATATCGGGGTGGAGGCATCATGGGATCATTCTTCTTTGAAAATGCAGTTGGTCAGGACATAACAGTTAATGTTGCTCGTAATCGCGACAGAAATTATTATCCAGCCGACATGTGGTTCCAATAAGACGGTGTCACATGCCATATAGCTCGAGAAATAACTCATTCATTTTCTGGTTACATAATTTCCGGTTTTGGTGATCAGAATTAGCCGCCCAGATCATGCGATTTGACGCGGTTGAACTTATTTGCTTGCGGTTTTTTGACGCCTTAGGCCAATTACGAATTTTTTAATTCAAAATTTGATTGCTCCTATGTAATTCAATTGGATTTGGGCTCAACATTTTCGTCATATTAAGCACTTTGACGATAAACTGCGAACATTGCAATTCAGATTGTTTTTGAAATGACAGCTGTCAAAAGACTGTAAAAAATGTGAAACCCTATAATGTCAAAATGAACAAAAAATGCTAATTTCTGAAATTATTGAGTTTGAGGTAAAAATATATCTAGATTTTTTTAACAGCCTTATGACGACAGCTCTCATGTGTCAAAAGTAATCTGAATTGCAATTTTCGCAATTCTTCATTAAAGTGCTCAGTATTGCTTTGCACAGAATTAGGACGGGGTCGGGAAAGCGGTGACGATTACACGCTGTCAAAAAAAAAAACCAGTCGGAAAATCGTTTGAATGAACACAATTGCGGCGGACGACTGCTTTTCACGACTGATTTCTTGTGAGAGAATCGTAAAGGCAAAAGAGAGTTACAAAAACAAAATTTGTAAACAATAAATTTTGCTGAGAAAATCGTATAGGCAAAAAGAGTGACAAATTTTAACACATTAAAAATGCAACACTGATCCGACGCAAAAATAGAATTAATTCTAAATCGACGGGTACCCGTCGGCAGGTTACCAGTCGTACGCCGCAATTCTGTTCAATTTCACATGATCAAGTATGTTATAATTTTTGACAGCGTGTAATCGTCGCAGCTTTCCCGACCCCGTCCTAATTCTGTTTAACACATACTTATGTCGAAAATTTTGAGCTCAACTAGATTGATTTTGTAATTATTATACTGAGCATATTGTTCAGTACAGGGTGAATTAGCACCAAAAAATTACACAAAATAAAGATTAATATAACAAATAAAGACACTTAAGTTCATCATACTAGTTTCATCCATTGCTAAGTGGAATCATCAGTGACTTTTAAGTCGATTAGTTAAAATTTTTAAGCCTGATATGTTTCCCTTTTTGCATAAATATGTTTAGCCCCCTCCCCCCTAGTTCGTTACAACTAGTCAACAATGACAAACGTATGGGAAAGTTTTGGGCAAACCCTCCATTTTATTATTTAGTAATTTATTTCATTTATGAAGGTCAGAAGATTCTAATCGGTCAGTGGATTTCACTTTTTGAAACAAAAGCTCCCAATATCAAATCCTGGATCCGCTACAAGCTAACAGTAAAGCTTGGCACAATACTGGCGAGTCTAGAAACACCCAGACCTCATATACTAAATGTGAGTTTAATCAATTGGCTAATTTTATTAATATAAGAATATCGATCGCAACCGACATTTTGAACCACCCTTACACCACTTGTTGCTGATTTTTGCTTTGAAGCAAACACTGTAGGTGCTTGTCTACTATGCAACCCGTATGTAACTATTAATTATCTTCGAAATATTGGGAGTTATAAAATGTACTTATGTGTACTTTGAGTACTAGACCAGGCCCAGCAACGCTTGAGCAGGGACTGGTATTTTTGTCAATTTGGGCAACTTCTCATATAGACTTATCATAATTACAAAAATTCCTCTTCATTAAATTTTTCCGTTGCCATTTACTTCCAGAAGCTCAAAGTTTGATAATGTCGCTACTTTATAAAAGCGGCAACATCTTAAAATTTTATTTTTGATTTAGCTGCCACTTTTGAAAACATCAATCGAAAATACTAGGTGTCTACATATCTGCAGAAAGTATCGGTTACCAAAATTAACCTGCTCTTTGACAATCATTCATTCTCTTCTCCACTTAAATGGTACATCTCACCACAACCCACCTTACGTATGCCGTATGTATGTAGCTATGTATGTGTGCTGGCTGCGTTTTTATGTGTGTTGGGCCTTAATTGACAGTTGGAAAGTGACAGCAGTGAGGAGCGGGAAGCAACAACATCTGCAGTGCAACATAAATAATGTCAACTGTCAATGAATGTCATTTGGTTGTTTTTTTTTTTTGTTGGTACTGCTGGTTTTTCGTTTTTTATTGTTTAAACAAATCTGAAACTTTTGTTGTAAGAAAAAATCTACAATTTGACAAACAGTAAAAAAACAAAAATAACCATTTTACTTTCATTGTTGTAGTTGAAAATCAATGAAGCAAAATTCGCCTAAATGGTTTTTAATTTTTTTTTTGTGAAAAATAAATTTTATTTTTTGTTAGCATTTTTTAAGGCGCATGCCTGTCAGATTTTTTGACTCGACTGACCTACTGACTTGTGTACCACATCCGCATTACTTTACTTACTCTTCATTTTATGCCGGTATTTCTGATTGTAATTTTCATTTAAATCGTTTTTTATTGACTTCCCTTTAACTTTCGGCAAGTCTTTTTAATTCTTGTCTCCTTTTGGGGATTTTTTATTTCTCTCTTTACGATATGAGATCATTGAAGTTTATTGAATTTATTGGCTTAATTTTGTTGCGTGCATTTGGGTCATTAACGTTACTTTTGCAAAAATCTTTAAGAACTTTTTTTTTTTTTTTTAATGCTGATTCTTAATCACTTTCTTTTGCCTTTGTATTTTTGTTTTGCTTTGGAAGCTCTTAATGAGTATTTTTTGTTCTTTTGTTTCAATTGAGTTCGTATCAAGATGTTCTTAATAAAACGTGTTCGCCAAAAGAATTAACAATTTGGTTTAAACATATAATGATGTAGTACAACAGATATTTAAGGGCCTGTACCAAACAATTAACTGATGAAAATATTTGTACTCGTAAAAAACTTCAATTGAATTTCATTCACTATAAGACCTCAGATGTTTTCCTGTTTCTACAATGAGGAAAAGATTTGTTTGAATATGACAGTTGTATTTTTTTGTAACGTATCGAAACAGAAAATAGTTTATAATTGTTTTACTGAGCTTACTATTACAATAAGTGATAACAACAAAAAAAATAAAAAAAAAACAAAAAAACGGCCAAAGCTAGTTATACTTGTTTCGTCTATTGCTAAATAGAATCATCAGTGACCTTTGGGCCGATGAGTGAGAATTTCTAAGCTTGATAAGTCTTTTTTTTTTTGCATAGATTTGTTGAGAACCGATGAAAAAAAGTGAAAAACAATTTTTGTGTGAGGTTTTCTAAAAACTTAATTCTAAAATAAAGTATGTGGGTTTTTGTCCCGTGCGACACCTTGATGTTTTGCAATTATTTCAAAAACAAAAAATTGCCCAAATTCAACCTTAGCACCAATTATAAAGCTAATTAGGAGTAATAAGTTAAACCTACTGTCAAAATAAGAATCCGTTTTATTTTGACTTTTTTTTTTACTTTAAATGTGTTACACGGTTGAAAGGGACCCATGGAAATGTATATATAACTTTAAAAACTAAAAAATAAGTATGCAATAACCTTCTTTAGAACAAATGTGTTTTTTAAAAAAATAAATTTTTGAAATCGGCATAGTATATTTTGCGCCAAAGCGTTACAAACCATTTCCGTGTAAGCAATCTTAGTAAAGATAAAGAGCAATTAAATATTAACTTGAGCTAAAATATTAGACTGGCATTTAAAACATTTAACTTGTGTAACATGTGAGAAATTCATTGTGTTCCAAAAAGAAAGGCATTTATGATACTCCTCCTTTGATTTTTGTTTCAGAGTATTTATAAAAAGCTTTCAAGAAATACTGATTTTAGTTTGAACTAATTTGTTAAAGCAATTCTAAAAATGTTTACTGGGCTAACTTTCAAACAAAATTAAAAACTGCCAATCTTAATGACAGTACATCAACTAAAATGCATTGTCTCTTCAGCTCTGTCAACTGCATACAATGCGTGCATATCGCTTAATTTATCGCCCAATGAATCATTAATTTTCATTTTTAGAATATAAAAAATATTTACTTTTCTTTAACAAAGAGCGGGTCAATAGTTTGCCGTTATTATTTTTGTTATGAAAATTGTAAGCGTTCTAAATGAGCGTGATGTTATCATGAATTGAATTACATTGACGCGCCTCACTTTATTTTCATTTGTTGCATACTCATCGTCCCGTACTTTTTCATGATACCCACATTAAGTGACATTTATGCCACTTGATATCATAGCACCCAGTCAGCCTAGACAAGTGATAAACTCAACTCAAGAACATCAGACGGTTCATGTTTTCATATTCATCAATTGGTTTTCTACACACAATTTAATGTATCACAAAGTCCAGTTATGGTAAATGTGCCGCACAAAATGACGTTCCCATGCGTAATCAAATTATGGCCCGCGACATATTTTATCATATCATGGATGTGTTATTGTAACTGAAGTGGATGCCGTTCATTTAGAAATTACGTTGTATAGTCTACATTACATAGAAACCTGTGTTTATGTTTCCAAAGTTATGCTTATCATATGACGTGTACATGGAAAACACTTAACCTATTAATTTCTATTTAAGTTTTTTTTTCGAGAGCTTCTAATCTTTTGTCTAACCGACAAAGTAGTAAATTATGTTACAAATGAAGGTTCATATTTATAATACGTTCTAACGAAATATTTTGTACTGTCAAATAAAGTGGTTTCCTTGGCCTATTTTTTAATTTTCTCAAGTGATTACACAGCGAGTTATTGCATTTACATATCTAATCTTCATCAATGTGTTATCTTTGACAAAATTTAAATTTAAAAAGTTAAACTTAAACAATTTAGATGCTCACATTTTTGTTACATTCTTCCCACGTTTAAAATTTTTTTTTTTTGTAATTAGTTCATATCCTTAGGTCTGAAATTTCTGTACCATATTAATGAGCAGTGTTTTTTTCAAGTACTTAGATATTTTTGGAAAACGAGATAATTTCGTTTTGTGGGTCATTTTATAACTTTCCTTAGAACTCTGTTTAATGAAATCAGACTATGGACAATGTTAGTTGCCAAACTAAAAGATATAGTTAGAAAAGGAAAAAAAAGCAACAAACAAAAACCATACCACAAAGGTTCAGCAATCAAAGAAAATCGCTGCCTATGTGCCCATGGAATATTACCTAAATATGAGAGCTGAAGGAGACAGAAAAGAGCTTTTTTTTGTTGCTGTTCTGTTACTATTCTGTTACTTTTCTGTTACTGTTCTGTTTCTGTTCTGTTACTGTTCTGTTACTGTTCTGTTACTATTCTGTTACTGTTACTGTTTTGTTACTGTCCTTTTACTGTCCTTTTACTGTGCTGCGACTGTTTTGTTACTGTTCTGTTACTGTTCTGTTATTGTTCTTTTACTCTTCTGTTATAGTTCTATTACTGTTACTATTCGATTGCTGTTACTATTCTGTTACTGTCACAATTCTGTTACTGTTACTATTCTGTTACTGTTCTGCTAGGTTAGGTTAGGCTAGGTAGGAGTGGAAGATAGCTTAAAAACTGACTCACAAAGACTAAACGATGTTCTATTGTGATGCCACACAAAAATTTAACTTCATCCTCACGTAAAATTATCCCAGATTTCATAATGAAGCAAAGTAGCAAACATACCTAAAGTCATCCAAGTCATCTAATCAAAACTAAACAATTGTCTTGTGTCGTCATCTAGCAAGTGCTTCAAAGTTTTCCTCGTCTCCAATATCTCTTCTACAGAAGTCGAAAGACTCTGAACTACCCAGACATCCAGATAAGGTTAATGTTAAAATGCTTAGACATCTCATTAAAAACCAATGGGTTTTCAGGACCAGTAGCGAGCTTGGGAAAACTTTTTTCAGTGATTTTACAGCAGTGTGACTATCTGACTAAATGTTTACGTTCTTATTAGGTACGAAATTTTTCTTCAGCCAATATGCTACATGGCACTCCTAAAATTGAGCTCCGAATGAAAAACGCTGCAATGGTCTGATAATCTCGCAAGAATTCTTAAGACCAGAGATGGGCTAAATAGGAAAAATGATCTATTTTTATCTTTGTGGTTTTTTATAAGCGCTATGCATGGGATTTGCCTTACATTTATTGTTGCAAAATAGAAAAACAAAAACCCCGAAACGAGTGAACAAAGAAACAACAATGCGCACATTGAGGACAGCTCCTCTTGATTCGTTGGATCAGTGTACTTTTTTTCTACACTCGTGTTGTTCTTGCTTGATTCTTGGAATTGACTTTTGGTTTATTGCAGCATTTTTTTTTTGCTATCGAGATTGATTTTATGATGGGGCTGTTTTCTGTTGTAATTGTTGTCTAAAAAACCTATTTAGGAGGAGTCAGCGTCACCCCTGATGTTTACTAAAATCATCAAATCAAACTTCTCCTCATCAATTGGTGTAGTGTTACTCATTTTACCTCACCCATAATGAGACATTTAAATGGCCCGATTTTGTTTAGCAACAGTAAACGGAAAAATTTCGATTTATTGAAATTTTCAATGTTAAGTCTGGTGGCAACTTTTTCAATCATAACTTTTTCATGCAACAAATTTCATGTCATGCAACATTGTCCATAATTGACATGAAACATTATCAGGCTAAAAAAATGACAGAGCTCTGATCAAATTGTAAAACTATTGATAGCAAAAAATACAAAAAGTTTTTCGCCCACCCAATATTTTGTAATGCCACTTCTTTATAAATTCAATATCAACACTTGGCTTCATAGGAAACAGCGCTAAAGTTGAAATGAAAATAAAACCAATAGCGAAAATATCCGCACCTTCAATTAATTTAACAACTAAAGACCACATTTTGCAGTGCATTAGACAGAGCATGAATGGTCGTATCTATAATTTAATCTTATCGCACCAATTGGAGTAGCGTGTGCAACAGAAACAGCACAGAGGCAGATGTTAGTCGGCAGGTAGTCAGTGGTGGCGCTACTTATGCCCCTGACTGCAGGTTCGATAAACAACACGAAAAACCACGCTGCAGTTACTGCATGACCACTACTGGAAGCGGCGGCGGCGCATCCAGGCGTGGATCATTACAAAATTTTTTAGTAGTAGTCAGTCGATCATGGATGCGCGCACAATTACCACATAGTAGTAAATGTTGCTGCTGCTGATGCTGCAAATAACTGTTTGTTGCTGCGACTGTTATTAATTTTTTGTTGTTGTTGTTGTATCTGCACAAAAAATGTTGCGGTGTGTTGCTTTTGTGGCCACCAATTAAGGCACAAAAGCGTTTAATTTGCTTAGCAGCGCTGAAGCTTTGAAAAAATGCAGACCAATTAAGTGCGCCGCAATGATGACGCCGCTGTATGCAGCATTTGATAACAACTTGAAGGTGTGGCGGTGCGGCATTGCGTGGATTCACGCATGTGCGCTCGCACTTAACGCGCAGCGCAATGCAATGTTGCTGCCTCTGTCTCTGCCTCGAAAATGCTTGTGGGCAATTGAGCAAGTTTTGATGTGGCACGCATTTTTTTTTTTTAACTTCAATTTATTTTTAGAAATTTTTTTTTGCGGCCAACTTGCCTAAGTGTGGACTTCCAAAAAAACAACAACAGCAACAACAACAACAACAAACCAGAAACACTTAAATGGTCAACAAAATGTGGGCCACGAATGTGCTGCTACTGCCTGCTGCTGCTGTGTATTAGCAACTTCATCTCTTTCTCCGCGCATGGACCTTGGACTTTCGCACGCATTTTTAAGGAGGTCGCTGTGCTGCAGGCGTTTTTTGTTAAGCCGTTTTATACTTGACGTTGATGGTGTTTTTGTGAAAAATTTGGTCAATTTGGTCAAAACGTGTGTTTTATGTGGTACTTGGTGTTATTGTTCACATCAAACTCTGCATTGTCGTGCTGTTTAATTTTAAAAATAAAAAGCTTAAAAGATTTATTGGGTCTTATGTATAGATTATTCTGATTAAATACAATTTTGTATTTATTTAGGCTTATGAGAAGCGGAGAAGTGGAGTGGAAGTGTAAAAAAGTAAATTCGCATGCAATGTGTGGTAGTGAAAAATAAAAAATTACCATTGATTTGCCACAGGCGCATATACCTTTGAAGTTTAAGAAACGTTTCTAATTCTATCAAACATTTTGTCACACTTTGCTTAAGACATCTTGTACTACGCAGTGAAACTATATAAACTAAACTGCCCTCAGAAGCGAAAAGGGCGTATCTCAAAAAATTGTGTTTCGAGATAATTGATGTTGAAGTACCTGTAAAATCGAGATGTAGAAAATTCCCTTAGGAGATTTTTTAAATGTTCGAACTAAGATACCAACGCTTAGAGTAGTTCATTAGATGCGTAATTTCTTAAGTTATCCGATGCCATAAGAATCACGAATATGAACTATTTCGAGATACGCGTTTGGTAAATTACAGGGTTTGTAAAATAATGCTAAATCGGTACTAAGTAATTGGTGTTTTTGGTGTGCTCGGCGAAATTGCTGAATTTTACAGAAAATGCTGAATAAAGTCAACATCAATCGAAAACGTCTTAAAATAATCGTAGCAGGAGACGAAAAATGAATATATGGGTATGACGTCGAAACCAAAATCCAATCATCGTAATGAAAGCAGCCTGAAGAGCAAATACTGAAAAAACTTCGACAATTTCGATCAAAAAAGTTCTTCTCACTGTTTTCTAAGATTCCAATAGCGTCGAGAATCTTGAGTTCCTGACATGATTGTATGGTCAATAAGAAACACTCCTTCGAAATTATGCGCCGTTTGCGTGAATCAATCCAACGAAAACAACCAGAATTGTAGCAAAACCTTTCATGGAAATTGCACCCGCTCACAACTAACTGTTTGTGCGTAATTTTTTGTAAAAAAAAAAACTCCGTTATATTGCCTCAGCCACTGTATTCGCCGGACAATGCCCTCTGTGACTTTTTTCTATAACCGAGTCTGAAGAGTTCTGAATTATTACCGTAGATCGAAAGAGGTTGTTTTGTCAAATGTCCACAGATAATAATATAAGTCCTACATAGAGCAAAGTCTTTCGAAGTTCCGCATATTCCAGGTAGCATGCTACTTTTGGATTCAACAAACTGTCCGATTAATATATTGAATGCAAAAGATGTGCATTTAGACTATGTAGATATTGACTATCAAAATTCTTTTTGTCAAAAGTAGGTGTGTATCCCTTCTAAAAATGAAATGTTCAACTATGTTTCTAAATGTACCGGTATAAAGGGCGCAACAGCGCTAATCTTTTAACCCTCCGACAGGAGGCACGTAAAAGAATGATTTAAATAGCGAGTGAAAGTTGAAATATTGCTTCCTTTCGACTTTTCCAAGCTCTTTCAACTTCAAAAATTTACCAAGACTTTCCAACATTCCAACACGACTTTTTCAACTGGCTTCAATTTTTTGTTCGAGTTTTTCAACATCTTTCAACTTTTTTCAATTTTTTCAACCTCTTTCAACTTTTTTCAACATTTTCCATAATTTGTCGAATTTTTTAGCTCAACTCATTCAACATTTTTTCAACCTGTTTTAAATTTTTCGGCTTTTCAACCTTTTTTAATATTTTTTTCAAAAACTTTCAAGTTTTTCAACCTCCTTCGTATTTTTTCAATATTTTCCATACATTTGCACATTTTCAACTTTCTTCATTGGTTTATTTCAACGTCGTTCAACTTTTTCCATATTTCATCGATTTCATCAGCTTAGTTCTTCTTCGTTCAATTTTTTCCAACATGTTCCATATTTTTTTTCGACGTTTTCAATCTCTTTCAATTTTTTGGACTTTTTCAACCTCATTCAACTTTTTTTGGAATTTTAATTTTTTTCAAGTTTTTCAACGTCTTTCAACTTTTTTCAATAACTACTTTCCATTTCTATATTTATCAACCTTTTTCAACTTTTTTCAACCTTTTTGAACTTTTTTCAATATTATATCGAGTTTTCAACCTCTTTCATTTCGACTTTTTCAACCCCTTTCAATTTATTTCGAGTTTTTCAACCTCTTTCAATTTATTTCAACTTTTTCAAAATTTCCCATATTTTTTCGACTCTTTCAACTTCAAAACTATGGTCGGTCTCCATGGTACAAATCAAATGATAGTTTTGTCCGGGGGGGCCTTGTAGGAATTGATAAAAAGAAATGAAACTTTTAGAATTTCAAGGAAAAATTATTTTATTTTGAGAAGGCCGATAATGGCTTGTTTTCAACTTGGCGGCAACCCTGCAAAAGCCATTGAATGGAGTTTGTTTAGTTTTATTCCTTAGGCGCTTGGTCACAATCTCCAATAAAAATTATCACCATATTCCTATTTAAATATCAAGTTATTAATTTTTAAAAGTGCTTTAGAAAAATTGATTGCGCAAATAAAAACAAGCATGCAAACATAAACAGTTTAACGACAAATTAATATGGTTGTGCATTTTATTTTTGGTTTTTCCATGGTATAATAATTATACAAGGTGAATGAATAAGGCAAAAATAAGCGTGTTGACATTAAAGCCATTTTGAGAGTTGAGAGCATGAGAGTAAATCCATATTCAAACGAAACTCAAAAAAATAAATGGAGTTGCCGACGAGAGCATCAACTTTCTTATGACCTACACGTACAAAGTCGCGGGAAAAGCTAGCATAAAATATGAATATTTTTCTAGTATTTAATTTTTAATGGCTTTAATTAGTAAAAAGATGTGTGTAAATAGGTATTCTAAAAGAAGTACATTTGCCTGTACTATATATCTACTTTCTTCCTAGTTACGAAAAATCGGAGAAAATTCGTGCAAACCTGACTTTGACCTTCATTTTTAAGGTCATATAGTAGTGACATCATAATGAGACTGGGTTTGATTTATTGAGCAACACTTTTACTTCCACATGTCGCTCATCAACATCCTTCTACGTACCTCCTCCTTTACGATTTTGGCAAATATATCAAAAAATATAAATTGTGGGACGTAAACAAAAGTCTCGTCATATCAAGGTATGAAAACTATGTAACAATTGCAACAAGTGTCAACTGTACATAATTGCAATGAAATTAAGGATAAATTAAACTGTTGCTGAAGTTTTTTTTTTAATTTCTTTTAACTTGTCGTTGGCTAACGTAACCGTTAAATTGATCATGTCATAAAGAAACACACACACATGGATGCTGAAATACAGACGACCACAACATTTTATAGGCCTCACATGAAAACAACAATTCCTTTATGGTGCTCCAATGTTTCGTCTTACCATTTTTCATCATCTTACCATTCAACTTAAGAAAACTTACAATTTAATTACAAAATGTTTCTTCACTTTGTATTTGTTGCTGCTGCTGCAGCGGCACCAGCACCAACATCAGCACCATGAATGCATTGCTGCTGCTTAACGCTTTTTTGATTACGCTGGGAAATTGTTAACCGTTTGTTGTAACAGCAACATTAACAATAATAACAACAACAATTACCTACCATATTTTGCCCACTTTACAATTGAGCTCATTTTGTTGTTGTTGTTGTTGTTGTTGCTGCTATTGTTGTTATTGATGCCGCTGCTGTTTCGCCACTGCTGTGTTAATTAAATATTTATGATAAATTTCAATTGCAAACAATTTAATAGTAATTAAATATTGTATTTTTTAATGATTTTTTATTTCTCTTAATATCCCATTAATGAATTTTATATCTAATATAAACATTTCTTTCTTTGCAGGTGAATATTTTTGCAATCTTCTTCTATTGTTGCAAATGAGTGAGTCAGTTTATATAATGAAATAACCAAAATTGGATTAAAATCATAAAAGTTAATTCCAAAGCCGGCAAAACAAGTGGTTTAAAGAATTAATACAGTTTGCTACCCAGAGTGTTTCCAGAACATTAATTCTGTGATGCAATTCTTTGTATTACTGTTATGAAATCTTTATCGCAACTGAATTCTGTTCTTCGCATTGCCACTGGTATACTGCCTTCAGAAGCGAAAATAGCGTATCTCGAAAGAATTCATATTCGTGATTCTTATGACATCGGATTGCTTAAAAAATTACGTGTCTAATGCACTACTCCAAATGCCGGTATCTTAGTTCAAACATATAAAAAACCTTCTAAGAGAATTTCCTCCATCCCAATTTTACAGATATTTCAGAAAATTGACATAAACATCAATTATATCGAAAGTCATTTTTTTGAGGCACGCACTTTTTGCTGATGGAAACTAAATGTCCCGACTAAAAAACCCGATGTTACTGTATTTGGTTCTGTAAGAAAAAGCAAAGAAAGTTCTCGACCCGCATCGTCAAATAAATTTTGCGATAATTTAATTTCGGTTCAACGAAGTCATGCTGCTAATAGGATAATTGTTTGTGAAAGAGACCTCAGGTTACGACTCACTACTCATTGTCAGCTTAACTCTTGCAATAGTTGCCCGAATCGGATAACAGATATTTTACCCAGTTGTATTTTGCAATGATAAAATGCTATGCTAATGTAAACTAGCACAAATAATGCTGATTTTCAAATTCGAGTATATCTTGTCTAAGACTTATACATTTATGATCCGGTTAGGTATTGCTGCGAAGATAACTTAGTTGAAGCTTAGATACATTTTGCAACTTGCCCAAGTTAAGTATGCCGAAGTAAAATTAGACAATGGGCCTTATCTACTGAGAAATTCCATCTCGAGAATTTATTCCCTTCTCGAGAATTTATTCCCTTCTCGAGAATTTATTCCCATCTTGAGAGGGAGCACCTGCAATCGTAAATATTTTGAGAATATAAATTTCCCTTCCATCAGGGATACAATTTTTTCCCCAATTTTTGTCGACTATGCAGCCCTGGTATATTCTATTTGATTTTGATAGCTAAGTTTCAAAAGGTAAACAATATGAAGTGATTTGTGAAAAAATGATTTCAGAAATATAATTCAGTCAAGTGCAAACTGCATTTCAGAAGAATTAAAGCTGCGTTTTTGTCGCAGTGATTAGTTTCATTCGTGTTGAAGAAAAAATTCAGCTACTGAAGTTTTGAGCTAAACATTCAAAGTCCTTGAGAAAGCATCGTCGCTGTTAGGCTTATTGCCTTAGTACTTAATAACATATTGAATACATATGTATTTCAACTTAAATATAACGCATCCCAGGCTCGAAAAAAATTATAAACAATCATAGTGTTGATGTACAGGCGCTAAGTTTTCTCTTGTGACTTTTATCTCCTCACGGAGTATGGGACCTCCACAAAACTCTTTTAATCAGCACTGAGCGCCTTCAATTCTCTCCAAAACTTCCCCGGTTAACGATTTCTTGCTTTACAGAATGTTTCGACGATTCGGGACGGTCGCGTTTTCTGCTACCCTAAGAATCCCACTCCATTGCTTGCCGGCAGACTTCCGTTGGTGTTTGCAACAACGTGTGCTATCTCCACTTTCGCCGTTTGATTTGAATAGAAATCGGATCTTGACATCATCTGATGACCAATTCGACATTGGATATGATCCTAACACACCAAATTTCAGAATTCGGCGAAGAAAATTGCTAAACAATAAAAACGAAAACAATTCCGTGAAATATTTTTCCTCTTCGTCACGACATTTAGACCTTTAATGCACGTAACAATAGAACAAGAATTCATAAGTTTTATATAATTTTGAAGTCGAAAGCATAAAACATAAATGAGAACCAAATGATATCAAGGTTGGGAACCACATCTTAAGCCTCATAACAGCGACTTAACATCAGAACAGCAACAAAGACAACTGAGATGAACATGCACCCTTTTTTAGTTGTAACAATTGAGGACTTCTTCAAACCTGCGGATTCGTTAAAAGGAATTGTTTTTAGCGTAGCTATCGAGCTATGGATGATTGATGGAATTAAAACGGGAAGATTGCAACGATGAAACGGAGTTTTTAAAGATAATCTTTGATATAAAATAAGTATTGGGGAAGCATGTTCGGTATTTTTGATATTTGGTCGAAGCACTTATTTTAATATTATTATTCAAGACTTTGCATCAGGAAATATAGTTTGGGTCCCGCGGGCATGTTGGACTTATATTAAAAGAGAGGAGAGCTGAATTGTTCCATTATCATCTCGTGGAATTCGGCCTGTCTCTACATTACGAAGCAGTTTAAAGGCTTATTCTTCTCTAAACAAATTTTGTTTGAATCATAGTGTGATCAAAGCTATTTGGGACACAAAAATGAACTCTTGCTCGATGTCAAAGACAGATGAAACTCGGTATCAATTATGATTGAATTAATCGTGACTTCAAAAGAGCAATTTCAAGTAACATTAGCTGAGCTAAACAAAGTAAGTTACGAGGTCGATTTGGATGTTTTCGAAGAAGTCAGCAATTAACTCTGTGCAGCTGATCAAGCTGGCTGTTGGTTACAAAAGAAATAGTAATTAAACTGCCAGCTTTTTAATCCACTCAAATCAAAAATTTTGTCCAGAATCAACATAAACGTCAACCAGCTCATCACATGAGCGACCTATTAAAAACCTGATAACAAAAATTGAGTTCTTAAGCTTAAAGTCATAACGAGATAATTCATCTCTATATACTTTGTATTACTTGACCTGAAAAAGTGGGGAAATTTCAAATTTCTTTTAAAAAACAAAAAAACAATAGAAGAACAAATTTCTGAAGAATAGTGAACCTGATCTCCAAAGAAAGAATACATAAAAAATGGTCCATCTTTTTCTTAGAAATGAGTAAAACTTTAATAATCGAAAAAGACAAGTGGACAAACAAGGACAATCGAATACAGTATAATATTTCCTCTTTTGGCAGAAATGTTCGTATTTTTCAGAAATTTGTTTTGGTGAGCAAAGGAAAAAAAAAAAAATAGGAGGACACTCGATGGAGAACCGAATGCAATTCTCCGTATTTATCTTTCTCGTTTCTAAGTAGTTTTTTTCTCAATTACTTTGGAACCGAAGATAAACAAATGAATATAAAATGTGGATAAACATAGTTTCGATGGACAGACCTCAAACTCTAACCTATAGAAACGTTTCCATTCCTTGGTTATTATCATTTTTTAGTAAATACTATGAATCGTCGATCAAGCTTACGATGCATTTAGGTGTTCTAAATTCTTCTTTTTTGATTGCTTAGTATTCCATTGTATTTACTTTTTCTGTAAATGAATTTCATTCATTTTAATTTTGAATAAATTGAATTAAATTTTATACAAACATTACTGAATATTCAACTGCTTTTAATTATTGTAATTTTTATTTAACAAATACGTAAAGAAAACAGTTTCAGTAGACATAAATATTCCAATATTAATTTTTTCACATAAACTTTAAAACTTTTTTTCAAATATACAATACCCTGCGTAACCCAATAAAAACTGCATATATTTCAAGAGTTATTTTACAAAATTAGTTGTTTGTCAGCTGCAATATTTACAAACAATACGATGAAACTGCAATAAAAGCAACACCTTGTTATGTTCCGTAATTTCCCTTGAATTTTCCCAATTGAAAAGAGCAATTAATTTTATAACAAGTGAACTACTTCCCAGATACGACGCATGACAGCCTGAGGAGTCGAGTTATAATTCAAAATAATGAAGTCATTTATGAATAGAAAAACAAACTGCAAAGAAAAATCTCTAAAATACATGACAAAATATTGGGTGGCGGGCGAAGTGAGCGGGTTCCACAAATCAAGTGCGGGAAGTGAAGCTGTGGTGATAAGGCAGCGATAGTCGCGCATGCGATTTGAGTTTATATTGTTGTTACTGTGAAAAAAAGAAGAAAAAAAAAAAAATCGCGCATTGCAGCAATTTATCGCCAACGGAAGAAATAGGCGCTGAATTCCATAGCAAAGCTGCGCATGCTCATAAGTTTTCCTGTTTTAACTGCTGTCTGCTGTCTACCTACAATGACGACGATGACTTCCACAATGACGACGACAACGACAGCGACGACTTTATTTCGTTTGCTTATAAATTTCAATTTAATAATTTATTTTTTTTTTGCTTGCATTACATTGCGCATGCGCAACTGCCAACTATGCGCGACATGCATTTGTAGTCGCTGCGAATAAATTTTTATTATATTCATTAAAAAATTGCACGCAATGTCGCTGTGGTAGATGACAGCAGGACATTTTTATAAGTTTTTCTTTTTGTTTTTTTTTCAATAAATTATAAATACTTGAAATTTCACATTTCACCTGCTGAGTTCAAATACAAAAAGCTGTAGGAATCATGCCATGCCAAGTTGCTGGCGCCCCCCTGATGGCTTCCACAGCCCACACAACAAACAGTTTTCTCTTCATTAGCCGCAACTGTTGCTGCTGCAGTTGTTGCTGCTTAATGAAGTCTTAAAATGCTCAAAATTATTGATAATCGAACATTGAATTGATTTTTATAGTGCAATTCGCACTTGTTACAACTTTTTACGGTCTTTGTTTTTGTTATTGTTGTGTTGGAGGAAATTGTTTGTTTTTGTTTTTTTTTATACCATACATCTGTTTGTTTTTTGTCTATTAATCTGGTTTTTTAGTTTTTTTTCTAAATACAAAACTTTTCGTCTCTTGTGACTCAGTTTTATTGCTGATTTTTATTTATATCGCTGCACATGCAATAAATTGTTGTCGTTGCTTATCACTGAGACGTGCTGTTGCATTCATTGTCGATTTTTGTTAACCCTTTTACATTTTTGGGGCATATGTGGTACTTGGAGTTGGATAATTTTTAAATATTTAGCACCAGGAATCGTTAAATTGTACCTACTAATTAAAATATAATTGCTGTGTAGCCTCTAGAAAAAAAACTTTGTCCATTGCTGATAACATTAAATTCAATTAATTAACCCGTTGGTACAAAAAGTGTCAGTTTGGTATTTTTTTCTTATAGTGAAACTCTTGGGTTACATATCTCAAAATCCTACCCAATGCAAAAGTTTGACTGCAGATTCAGACAAAGCATATCAAACTGCATTACTGGTATCTCAGACCTAACGAACCCAATAACACCGTGGTAATATTTTTAATATTACCTTTTGAACGAAATATCTCAAAAACATGACATACGTGAAAAACGCTACAACCAGATTTGTTTTCAGTGCAACAAAAATCATGCAGAATAACCACTTTCATTCAGAATATCCATGAGCTTAAGGCTAACTGGCTATGAAAAAGAGTAGCACTTGCAACACTTAAGAGTTACTTACTTACTTAGATGGCCATAACAACCCGTTGTCAGGTTACGGCCGACCTCATTAGCTCTCGCCAGGCGCCTCTGTTTTGCGCGCGCCTTCTCCAATCGTTAATGCCAAGCGCGGTTAGGGCTTCCTCAGCTTGGTCTATCCACCGGAGGCATGGTCTCCCTCTTCGTCGTTGACCGGGGACCTTCCCTTCGAATACCTTTTTCGCTGGAGCTTCTTTATCCATACGATGGACATGACCCAGCCAGCGTAGTCGCTGTATTGTTATACGCTTAACTATGTCAATGTCGGCGTAGAGCTCATACAGCTCGTGGTTCATTCGAATGCGATAGTCGTCGCCAACTCGAACAGGACCAAAGATTTTGCGGAGAACTTTCCTCTCGAACACCCCAAGAGCGGCTGCGTCTGTTGTCGAAACCACCCATGCCTCAGCGCCATAAAGAAGCACAGGTAGAATGAGCGTCTTGTAGAGTGTTAGCTTTGTCGATCGAGAGAGAGCTCTGCAACGTAATTGCTTACTGAGACCGTAGTAGCACCTATTAGCAATTGTTATTCTCCGCTTAATCTCCAGACTGACATCATTGTTGCTGGTTACGGCAGTGCCAAGGTAGATGAATTCCTTGACAACATCTAATTTACAGTTGCCCGCTGTAACATGAGAGTCTAGATCCCGTGCTCTCTTGTTGTTGTTCATGTATTTCGTCTTGCCCTCGTTTACCTTCAAACCCACTTTGGCTGATTCCTTTTCAATAGCAGTGAAAGCAGCAGTAACATCTCTCTTACTCCGACCGATAATATCAATATCATCAGCGTACGCAAGGAGCTGAACACCTTTGAAGAGAATGGTGCCATTATGATGCACACCGGCTTTTCGTACGATCCCCTCCATAATGAAATTGAAGAGATCGCACGAGAGCGGGTCGCCTTGTCTGTAACCTCGCTCGGTATTAAAAGTTCCGGAGAGGTCATTCCCTACCTTGACGGAGCTAAACGTATTACTCAACGTCATCCTGCAGAGCCTTATCAACTTTGCAGGTATACCGAACTCAGACATTGTTGCGTATAGGCAATCCCGCACTGGGCTATCGAAAGCAGCTTTATAACCGACGAAGAGATGGTGAGTGTCGATTTGATATTCATGGGTTTTCTCCAGGATTTGGCGTAGTGTAAAAATCTGGTCTATGGTGGACTTACCAGGTCTAAAGCCGCACTGATAGGATCCGATCAGCGTTTCTGTATACGGCTTCAATCTTTCACACAATACGCTTGAGAGGATCTTATATGCGATGGAAATAAGACTGATACCCCTGTAGCTGGCGCAGATTGTCGGGTCTCTTTTCTTTATTACAGGACATAGCACACTGAGATTCCAATCGTCGGGCATGCTTTCCGCTAGCCATATTTTGCTGATGAGTTGATGCATGCACACCTTATCAATTCATCGCCACCAGCTTTAAACAACTCAGCTGGCAGGCCGTCAGCACCCGCTGATATGTTGTTTTTGGGTCGCTGGATAGCAACTCGAACCTCTTCATGGCTAGGTGATGGTACTTCCACTGCGTTATCACCGATTGGTGGTATCGTACTGCATTCTCTCTGGGCGGAATTGGTGGGATGATCGCCCGTAAGCAAGTTGGAGAAATGCTGCCTCCATAACCTCAGTACGCTCTGTGTATCTGTAACCAGATTTCCATTTTCGTCTCTACAAGTGGATGCTCCGGGCTTGAAACCTTGAGTTAGACGCTTAACTTGTTGATAGAATTTTCGTGCATCCTTCTTGCCCTGGTACACCTCAAGTTCCTCACGCTTTTCCTGCTCCCTTTTTTTACGTCTAAAAATGCGCCTCTCTTCCTTCCTCTTTTCGCGGTAGTTTTCTCACACGGCTCGCGTTGCGGCTGACTGCAGCGTCTTCTTGTATGCGGCGTTTTTTTCAGCTTAACTTAAGAGTTAAATATTTCAAAACCCAGACGCAACATGGTAAATTGCAACTCCATGTTCTGGTTAAGCAGCTCAAAATCCATAGGACTGAATTGCTGAAATCTTTTTTGGAATTTAAAATCCGCGTATAATGGAAAGTTCTTTTTGGAGTTAAAATGAAACTGTTTAAGACCAGATCTTCATTTTCATTACGTATTTTATAGCCACATCGATTTCAGGTTTCCGAGATATCTTTGTTTTGAATGTATAAATTGGTGCTAAAAAAAAAAAAAAGTGAATGCCACATATGGATGGAACTATTTCAAGTGTTTGTGGGAAATAATAAAATGTTTGCACCAAAAACTCACATGCGAGTAAAATTAAAAAGCTTTTAAGCTCTGAAATTATGAGATTCTAATTTCTGAGCGAATTTTTGCATTCCTCCCTCCGAAGTCAATAGAAATTTAGTGATTGGCCTCTATTTGGAAGGCAAAAAAACGTCGAGATATATAGTGAGCTGCCGGAAGCGAAATTGACCCATGTTTTCATCAGCCGTACCGTCAAACGTTTTAAGGAGACCGGAAGCATTAAAAAACGCTATGGTGTTGGCCGGCCATGCACTGCAACTGAGCGAGTAAACGTCGAAATTGTTCGCAAACGATTGGCACGAAGCTCTGAGCGTAGTGCAGCTCAAATGGCGAAAGAGATGGAATTAAGCGTTCAAAGCATACGCCGTATTTTGAAAAACAAGTTGAATACCCAGCATTTCAAAAGATTCAAGTCGCAAGACCTTTCCGCATTGCAACGTGACAAGCGCCTCAAGAGATCGAGAGAGCTGGTTCGCATGCACCGCAAAAACGAGTTGCCCAATTTGGTGTTTTCTGACGAGAAACCATTATGCATCGAGCAGTTTGTAGACAAACAACATAATAGGGTATGGTTAAAGGAACGTTCCAGTGACCATTCAGATGAATTACGAGTCATTCGACGGCAAGGAGCCGAACAAATTATGGTATAGGCGGTATTTACCGAAAATGGCAAGTCTCCACTCGTTTTTCTACGGATAGGCCGCAATGAGGTGAAAATAAATCAAAAAATTTATCGGGTAAAAGTATTGGAGCCTGGTCTGCTACCATGGACACGCAAACGTTTCGGCTCGGAGCGCTGGACACTTCAGCAGGACTCGGTATCGTCGCATAACGCCAGAGGAACGCAACAATGGCTTGAAGAAAACGTTCCATCGTTCATAAAGCACAAAACCTTGGCCGTCGTCCTCTCCTGACTCAAGCTCGCTGAACTTCTGTATTTGGGGTATTTTGCAGGCCAAGGCATTTGCCAAAAAACATACAAGTATGGAGTCGCTGAAGAAGGATTTGACCCGAGCATGGAACAATATTGACCAAAGCATCATACGGGCATCGTGTCAGTCGCTCGATAAGCGGCTCAAGGCTGTGGTCAAGGTCAAGGGCTATATTCAAAATGAATAATATACAGCCGTGGTCAAAAGTATTAGGCACCCCTTCATTTTTTCAATTATGCTAGTGCCACTCAGAATATTTACAATTTTTATATATGTAAGCTATTTTCTTTAAAAAAATTAATATATAGTTGACTCCCCCTTAGTCCTTGTAACAATTTTTATTCTACAAAGCATATCGTCAAAAAAGCATTTCCTTATTTCACTCACCTCTCCTTTTATACATTCAACCAATTGCTCCTGGTTTGAATAAAACCGTCTGTGCACCTTTACTTTTAGTATTTTCCACAAATTCACAATCGGAAATAGGTCTAAATATATGAAAATACACAAGGTGCTTATTACATACATACATGTTATATATTTGCAATGATTTTTATTTTTATGCAGCATTGCTTTTCTTCTGTATTCCTTTGTTTGGATTTTTTCAAAACAAACCCGAATGCATAAAAAAGAAAAAAAACTATTAAGGTAAACTCGTAAGAAAATTTCCTATCGCAATTCCTGAATTCATATTGAAATTTATTGTATTTTATTGAGCACTCATGGCTTTCTCTAATTACAGCATGAGAAAAAACAAATTAACTCTCTTTAAACGGTTTGTTGTGCTTGCATGCTTGTTTCTATTTGCGCAAATAATTTTTTTTTTTACAATTTTTAAATAATGTCATTTCATTCGTTGACTGAAGCAGACTTCAGTGAACACCTGTCTTTTCCTGATAAAAATAAATTTTTGAATCTCTGTGATAATGACAAGTTTTAAGTTTAAATATTTATATGCAAATTTTATTTTATACTTGAGCAAAAACTGAACTTCCTGAAACTTAGTGCTATTGCATATTGCATTATGGTTGCAGTTACTTAGTTACGCCTTAATTTTCTAATTTTTTTCGGAGTCTTGGTTATCACATTGAGTCATTTAATTGAGTAGATATTTTCAAGTCGAACTTTAGCTCTTTTAGTCAGCACTCTAGGGTATGTGTGCTTTAAACTGTACTAACTAGGAGCTTTGACAACACTTGTGAATTATTTTAAATTATAAATAAAATACTTATTTTGTTAACACTTAATACGGCTGTTTTTTGGTTGCAACACAACCCAGTGATATGGTCATAATTGCTAATTTGCAAACAACATCAACTTTTTCTACATTTTTTGGCTGTTGCGAGGAAAGAGAAGTTTTGTAACGTTTTGCTCATTTCGTGAAAAAAATCTCGCTCGCGAAAACTTGGGTTTTTTCTTAAAATAAAGTGGTACAAATTATTACTTAAAATGTTTTTTCTTTGAAGTCAGTGAGACTTTGCGAACATTTTTTAAGGTTTGCAGTAAAAATATTTGCGAATTTTTTTTTCTTGATTGCTTGAATTTTTATTCGACATTAAATTTTAATTCTTCCTCAATCGAATAAAAATTCATCTATATGGTGCAATAAATTGCTTTATACAAGCAATATCGTAATTTTGTGCACCTAAATGGTTTTCTTTCTTAACTATTATCTACTCGGTTTTTCTTGGCTACGAAAATCTCTTTCTACTACTGACAACATAAAGTTTTTGCAGACTCGTCGCCATATTTGCAAAAAAAAATTTAAATTAGCTCCTGTATTTTCTCCTTTCACAAAAAAAAACAAGTGGAAATATTGCGGGTGTCGTCTTGATAAGCGCCACAGTTCAAATACGGTAACACAACAACAACAACAAAAACAACCTACATGACCAACACTTGTTGCACGCAACTCAGCCACAGGTAGACTAGCAACAATCTATCTTTATGTTGCTGCTGCTGCTGCTGGTGGTTGGTGTTGCTAGTGTTTGCGCCGTCGTAGTGCCACCTACTTTCGAGAAATGTGAAATTTAAACCCTGCATTTTATGTGTTTACTGTATCAATTTACGCCCACTTTGAAAATGCCATCCATCGAAAGCAGCAAAATAAATTGACAGCAGCAACAATCTCTTATGTTGCTGCTGCTGTTCATATGAAGCGTGTGCGGCAATTGCGTTTTTTCGACAATTTAGTTTGAACTGAAAACTGTTGCTTTTAATTGAACGCTTGGTGTGTATATTAACTTGAACTTTACATATGAGCAAAGAACTATGAAGTTGACGTGTATACTATTCAGAAGCATTTCAATGATCAAATGTTAACACGACTTTAGCAAAATGACTTTAAGCCACAAAAAAATTTGACTGATTTTAGAAACTAAATTCTTTGTTTTTATGCAGAGGTCGCATGATAAAATCGATTCTCTGATATAACTTCTGATATAACTCCTGAAATAACTCCTGAAATAACTCCTAAAATTGATGTTATTGAATTAGATTGGCAAATATGTAAGTAATGACCTGCTCGATATTTAATTTTATTGTTTCACTGCGTATATATCAGTCGAAAATCTACATTTTTTAAAAAATTTCTTGCAGATCGCTCAATGACTGTGAGTTTTATTTGTGGTCCTCGAAATCAATCACATGATTTGTTATATTTTTTTTTCTATCTAAAACACATGATTTTTGTTAGACTTTCAAAAACGAGTTTATGCCTTTAAGTGGTAATTTTTCATGCTCTTTCATCCTGTAACAGTTGATTTTCAAAATTCAAAAGCGCTTCGTACATATTTTCTCCGGACTAACTACTTAACCCATTAAGGTCTATTGGGTAAATTTTAACCCAAAAGAAGAGTGCATTTTAAAAAATCATATCAAGCGACAGTTAAGAGGTGTTGTGGCTTTTAAAGCTTTTTTTGGGTAGAAGGACTGGTCTAAAATGAGTATTTTTATTTTTCTGAACTTCTTTGATTAAACTGTATTTTTGTGAGATAGAATTTAGGTAACATATAATATTCCAAAATTTTGGAAAATTTGAAGACTTAAACAAAGAAGCGCGAAACAAATTCAAAGGTCCTATGTGGCATGCTATAGTAAAACAGATTTGATTGAAAGCAACTTCTATTGATCCCCTGCCCACCCACACCAAATTTCATCAAAATTGTACGGAACCTTCTGGTATCAGTCTTTAAAGAGTTAAGTTCATTTTCACATTTATATATATCGCATAGATTTCAAACTTTCGAAGTGGAATTACTTGAAAACGGGCAAAATGGATGACTTAAGGGGAGATCCGGAATTATGGGGACCGAAAAATCTTATGGTTTTTTATTGCCTAAATCAATACGTAAGATATTTAAGCATATATACACAAAGTTACACCGACCAAAATTCAAATTAGTTCGGCCAGAGTCGAGCGTGTTCCCGCCCACAGATCTTCTACTTTTAATTGAAAAAAAAAAAAAAAAATTTTTTTTTCCTAAAAAACGTTGTTGCGCGTTTTCTTGAGTTTTACGGTATTAGCGGGTGTGATTGCAAAAAAGAAAACTAAAGCTTTTTTTGACTCCCTTCAAAGTTTTTGTACTCATCATTTTATTTTTTTCTATTTAAACTAAAAAGATTGTAGGAAAAGTATTTTGAAACGACTTTTTTAGCGGGTGGAAGCATTTTTTTTTTTTTTTAAAAAAATTTTTTGCTTTACCTTCAAAAAGTACGATTTTTAATTTTTTTTCTGGGTTTCTTTAGTTCGTCCAGAAGAAAATTATATGAAAATTTAAAATATTTTCCATTTTTTTTTTTTTCAAACAAGAATATCGAACTGCATACTTTAGTAGCTTGGCTTACAATAACATTGTTTTGTGTTGTAGACATTTTTTTTAAGTTCAAATACGAAAATGTCTCAAAAAGTTCGTTGGGCTCAGTTCTTTTTTTCCTTTCCAAAAACAATTTTTTTCGGACCTCATAGTTCAGGATCCTCCTTTAAGTCTTTAATCCCGAAAACTCCTCTGTCCAAGTTTCGTCATTTAGAAATTCCTCACAAGACACTTGAAGTGAAAAAAATTCCATAACAAACTCCGATCATTAGATTGAAAAGAGCTATTCGCATTCAACGTCGGACTTCAATTTCACTTTCAAATTAAATAAGAATCAAAAAATGCCTGATTGCTTATTCGAAAAGAAATAATATTTTCATTTGATTGTAAATCAAAAATGTTGCGATCAAGTGCGAAACTAAATGTCTGACAACTGGCTTTGCCGGCAAACAACTTTTGCTCGAAGGTTCCTTATTTTTTATACTGAGTTTCAACAATTACAATGCGTTGTTCTTTAACTTTTAGTAAATGTAGCACTTACAGATGTAACACATGCAATTTTTAGTGCAACCAACCCTGCTTGTTCTTGTTTTATAAAAAAAAAAAGTTGATCCATTTGAATTCCAGTATAAAAATTTAATATTTACATTCGATTGATTCATGTCTTCCCAAAGAAATCCAAAGTGGTTCGAGAGTTGGTCTTTTACATTTGTTACTTTGGACAGATATGAAGCAACATGACATTAAGAATTTAACAGCTTGCTAGTTTTAATGAGAAGTGTTGCTTTCAAAAATAATAAAAATGGTTGCAAAATTAGTACTAAAATAACAATTTTCTATTTGACTTTTAACTGAAAGTAAAAATGTTTTTGCTTTTCTGCCACAAGCATAGGACTGAAAAATCTTAAGTAATGATGGCTCATGAAATTTTCAACTTTAATATAGAAACTGAAAATAGCATAAAATACTTATTACACTCGATTGTATGTAATAGAAAATAGAAACTTTCATTTTTCCTTAACATTTAAAAGTATTGCATATTTCTTCCTAAAACTCGCTGCAACTCCACTCCGCGATTGTTACGAACATGTTGGCTTTATGTTTCACCCACATGCCAAAAATTTAAATAACAAACTGGCAATGAAAGTAAGCAATAAAAATAGTTATATGGCTGTGGGTACTAATTATCAAATAAAAACAAAATACAACCTGGACTTTCCTGGCACTGCACGAAATCATGGCATAAAGCAGAAGCTGAAACTAAAACGTAAACAAATTTAAGTAGCGTTAAACTCCACATCAAACTAATTGCAGCTAAGGGGGTGGGTTAGTAAATCAAACACACCGATCCTTTAATTAAAATACAGTTTATGAAAACATTTGCCACCTTCTGCAGTGTGAGTTTGTGTGTGTGTGCATGTTATTGATGTTAAAATTTAAAAGTATCGATACTTTTTTCGTCGTAACTTTCGTTTCGTTTTTTCCAACAGTTTCTTATGTTTTTAAGATATGAAAATATATATTGTATAAAAAAGTAACAAATAATTTACGAAACTATCGAACAACATTGAAAATGTTGGAAATTGTCTAAAAGTACCTAAAAATCGAGAAGATTCGAATATTATCGATAAAAGTCGAATTAAATCGAAAAGTATCAAGAAACATGAAAAATCGCTGAAAGCTGCATAGTATCGATACGTACCCCAAAAAGTCGATAAAAGCTGAATATTTGTATCGATATGTATCCAACCTATGAATCTATCCAATATCGAATAGTGTCGAAAACGTGGAAAAAGTCGGTTAAAGCTGGAACATATCGAAAGGCATCTTAAAACATCAGTAAAGTTTATAACAGACAGAATGCATTGGAAGTATCGAAAAATATCGAAAAGTTGGAAAATATCGATGTCACATTTCGCAAAATTAAATATTTGCTAACAAATTTTTCAAACCACCCACCTAGTTACGAAAAACAATATTAACAAACAATAGAAATATCGATTAAAGACCGATTAATTAGTATATCAATACTCTCTACCACCATGCTTGATTCTAACAACGCGACTCCTGGTATCGAGTTACTTTTGAGTTGAGTCTAACAATTTATTCCTACGGGGTCAAGTGTTAAAGTGTCGTCTGATAGGGGGTGAATAGTTGAGCAGTGTGGTATCTTCACAACCTGGTTGATAAGGCGTCAACATGGCGTGTTTTGATGTAATAAACAATTTTAACATTGACATTCAAAGAAATAAAAAAAGTAAAAAACAAATGGTAAAACAACACGAAACAACTGCAATTGACATTTGCTGTCTCTGAGTCTTTTTAAGGAACTAAAGTTGAATTTTTAAAAGAGACATAAAAAGTTCCAAAACATGCAATCTTTACGATATAAAAAGATAAATTTTGATAAAATATCAAACAAAAATAACAGCCTTCTGTTTTGATAACCTACTGGCCATATGTTTAAAAACAATGATTGTGATACAATTTATTGAACATAAAATCTTAAGCCATATCTGAGTTCACGTGTTTTTGTATCACGGCCAGTTTTAAAAGTATTTGAGAAAATGTGAAGAATTTAATTTGACGTTCATTTTGTATGGGAACAGAGCTGTTTTCATCTCATTTTGGCTCTCAGTTGAAATATGTGAAAACTGTGCTGATTTCGACGCCAGTGTGAATCGTATATAATAATGTGAGCATACGTTTTCCACACTTCATCGAGTTTTTCGCAAAAACTCAGTGAATCCATCAAACTTTATTTTTGCCCAGTTCTTATTCACTGGGGCCGCAGCTATTTATTGAAACCTCTTTTAAAGGTTTTGCTCGTAAACTAATATTCGATGTTATTTATATTATGTTTTTGTTATATTATTTAAAAACTTACTTAAGAGATGTTTATTTAAATAAATGAAGAAAATACCCCCTGGGATCGGATTTCCTATGGAACATTCAACCACTTAAAATTTGAGGTTTTAGATCTCTCGTTCTGACTTACCTTACAAGAGAAATTGATAACACAGTCCTAGAACAAAATCCTTTTTTAAAGTTCGAGTAGTGTTTCTATTAGATTTTTGTGTGCTGATTACGGGAAAAATTGTCAAATTGTCATGTAAGATTTTTGAGATATTCTAACCTAAAAGTGGAAAAAATACTATTTTTTGACATACATATTTATGGTTATCTAGCACCGCAATTTTTTTTTTTTTATAAATTATGTTTAGGATCTTAAAGTACAATTCTTCTATTTTCAAATGCCGTAGAGTTTTCTGAAATATCTTTTTTTTTCGTCGAGTTATAGCATTTTGAAATTTTCATGTTTGTGATTTTGGCAATACTTGAAAACTCATTAGAGACATTTGCATATGTAAAGATTTCAAAATGGGATAAGTAGGCGAAAAAAAAAGATATTCCAAAAACTCAACAGCATTTGAAAGAAGAAGAACGTACTTTAAGATCCCATACATAGTTGTTGAAAACAAAATAACGGTGCTACATAACCTCAAATATGTCAAAAAACAGCGTTTTTTGCACTTTTAGGTTAGAATATCTCAAAAACTTTACGTGATAGTGCGATTCTGAGCCCGAATTCGTTTTCAGGGTATCCCAAACCACAATAAATCAACACTAAAGTCAAAAAAGGAAAAAAAAAAAGTTCCAATTTGTAGGACTGTCTCATAATTTACGGGGAAGATACAGAACTCAATTTTTTCTTTGCTTTTTTGTACGTTCCCGCCATTTTGAGATCGAAGGTAAAGCGTTTTATTGTTAATAACATACACTTTCGACTTATAAAGATTTTGGAAATCACTTCTCTTCTTTCTTTCACAAAATCGAGAAACCATTTTTTTTGTGATAGGTCGGAGCGCCGATAGTAATAATGCGATTTGGATCCCCGGTACCTATATTTTTTGCTGATCTTTACTTTTAAATTCATCTATTTAAGCCTTGCTGACATTATGCCACATGACTTTCTTTATAATTTCGCAAATCTCTTCAAAACTTGACCTGATATAAAAAAAAAACCTGAACTCAGATTCAGAATTGGATTCATTATAATTTTTTGTGTCATATTGTGAAGATCTCATTGCCGCAGCCTTAATCCAATATACTCGCATAAAAGAAAGATAAAAAAATTACATGCCTAGAAAACGAAATTTCTTATCAACAACCGGCGGCAGCAACAAGCGGCTGTGCCACATCAACTAACCCACCGTCCAACCATTGGAAAGTTACAACAAGAGTCAAAATCGCACCAAGTGACAAAACCAAGTGACACATTTTTATCGCCTAGAATAAACATTATCAGCTACAGCTACAGCTGCAACAAAAACGAAAACGACATCTAAATATCGTTGTGGTAGAGGAGGTATCAAAAGAGAGCTAGAAAACTTCATTCGAAAACATTAAATGAAATTCCATTTCAATTTGGTAATAAAAACAACACTTGACCAACAACATCATACGGGTTTCAAAGCACATGGCCAAAAGATTTATGTTCTTAATGGTAATTTTTGATTAAATTTGAAAGTTAAACCCAGCAAAGTCAACAGAATGGAAATAAGTATTTGAAGTAACACTGCACATAACTTTGATTTTCATAAAGGGGGGTATTCCTTTTAATTTTATGAAATGACGCATTAAATTAAATCTGTTATTTCCATTGGATGTATGCGAAATTGACCATAAGATATAGTCGACTAAAAAATTTTAGCAAAACTTAAAAAAAAGAGTAAAAAGGCGGCAACTCAAAAAAAAAATCAGATTTTTGGGCCCTTTTTTAACATGAAATTAAAACAAAATTTGTGTAAATTTTTTTTAGCCGATTTTTGAAAATATTTCTTAATATTATTGGCTTAGGTCAAGAACTTTGAGGTCTAAAAAAATTACCTAATAAATTGACCAAATAAATTAAATTAAAATATAATAAAGTAGACCCCAGTCTACTGGCTTGCCAGCGAAAATTATTCTCTTTCTTAATGCATCAGCTAAGCTACGAATACACAGCTACTACTAGTAAATCACAACAGGGCAAAAATTCTTAGGAATTCGCTGCTGCTTTTCATTAAATAAATGACTGTGAAGATGTTGATTACTTGATTACCACGAAAATAAGTAGCAGTAGACGTCGTTGTCGCGTACTAGATGCGCTGCAGCAGCAGGTGTGTACAAATTTTAAAACAATTAACCGGTTTTTAGTCGAACATAACCAAAAAGAAAAAAACAAAAAAATTCTTTTAATATGAATGCTGTATGTGAGATGAGAGTGAAATTCTTTGAGTTTTCTTTGGATGATTTCCTTTAGTTGAAGTAATTTTCTTTTATTACACAGCGGCAAATATATTATGAGTAACACCGATGACAGCTATACCCTTTGTTGGCAGTTAATAGTAGCTACTCTAACATATTTTTGTAGGCAGTTCACCTACTTCTCCACATACTATGTGTAACAAGCGAAAAGCGCATTGCCTGCCTAATTGCTTAAAGAGAAACGGTGGTATAGTTTTGCGAGTGACAGATATTAGACAGGCTGCCTAGATTTTTACATAAAAAGTATGCGAAATGTTAAGAAAACAAAAAATTCTTTAAACAATAAATGTCATATAAACTTTTTTAACGAACAGAAAAAATCAAATCGAAATTTATATTTAAAAATATGTAGACATATGTTAGAAAATTTTTCTGGGACGCAGCATACACTAGTTCAAGAACAGATGGTTAATTTTTTACCAATACATAATTTATTTCTTAGTTATCTTGGCTACAGAATATTGATATAAAGAAAGACGAGGAAATTGAGTAGTAAAAGTGAAATTGGGATATAGACAGTAGCGTACCATGCTCGTTGGGCGCCCGAGGCAAAGAGGTAACTTGCCGCCTCCTACCGAAACAAAATATTGTGATTTTTTTTGTAACATTAGAAAATTTTATTTACTAAGAAAAAAGATCCTCACTTTTCTACGAAACCCTAGCAAAATGAGATATATTTCAAATCTCCACCTACTCGTTGGAATTTACTTGTTATCTCCAATTATTTTCATTTACTAAAACGGTCCATAACATTTCCAAAATTTCGTATATTTTAATTTCATATTTCCAAAAAAATTTTACCGCCCTCAAAGTAGTTGCGCTTGGGGCCGCCACCTCCCCTTGGTGATTTTTCGGAGTACTCTGCTTATTTATCGCTGGGTTGTTTTGCCAAAAGTGTACAAATTGTTTCGATTGGGTAGATGTTATTTGAAACAAGATCCATAACTGTGAGTGTTTTGAAATTTTTGTAAATTTTTATGTACCTACCCAGCTGGTTCAAATATTTTTAAAAAGACTCTCACATAAATATGAGCTTAAATTTAAATACAAATTGTATCAAAATTAATCCTTTGCTTCCGCGAAATATAACACGAAATTAACGATTTTCGACCCTACCGAAACTTTTTTTTTTGGAGTAATATGATCTTCTAATTGGTAGATAAAAGAATAAAACCAGGCCTCTGAACCACCAAGAGTTTCAACCATGATTGGGTTTAGTAGTTCACAATTCCTCTGAGTGATAATATTCAGAAAGCGATTCATCCTGCGACTGGTATTTGAGGTTCAGTTCCATAAATGGCTTGCTTCAAAATAATAATTTCAAGAAAAGTCTTGCGTGTTAGAAGCGTCTACCTGTTTACCCTACTTTTCCAATTATGTATTTTGACTGCTAATGAGAAAAAAATTTCTTCATAAACAAAATTTTGGGTTGCTCTTTTCAAAAAACACTTGATTTGTTTAGTCCCCTTTTACAGTAGGCAATAATAAACGTGTAAGCTTTTAGCTTGTAGACGAGTGTGTATAAAATAAAGGGATATGATGCAAGCATAATTTTATAAGCACTTTCTTCATTTTCTTGTTTTTTCTATCTTTTTATTATTCCTCTTTATTTTTTTTTCAATGTGTACTAAAGGACTCCTTTTTTCATAAATTTTTTTTTCATAGCACATACGTCAGGGGACGTCCATAAATTACGTGAGGTGTTTTTTTTTGAAAATTCGGACCCCCCTCCCCTCCCCTTGGTGAGATTTGGTGAGCTCTGGTGGGACCCCCTCCCTTCCGTGAGACTTGCCTTCTAATTTTTAGATGTAATCTGCTATAATAACGTATACTCTCTGCATTAAAAAGCTGACATGAGATTTTCGTTGACCCCCTTCCCCCTTGGTGAGATTTCGGCGGACCCCTCCCCCCTTATTTTGACTCACGTAATTTATGGACGGCCCCTTATGCTTCTGCATGCAACAACAACTCAACGTAATTGGTTGCCTATTTATGTGAATTCTGGCTCTTTTAAACAGCTCCAAGGGCATACCTGCTCTAAATCTTTGCAACGTTTCATATAATTCTGGAATGTTTATTTTAAAATTGATGTAGTCTAATTTATGATAAATTGGAGTCTTTTGCAAGCTATGCCACTTTTTGTGCGATTGAAGATTTCTTGAAATTTAAAAAATCTGGTATGTTTTAAAATTAAAGTAAACCACAACGTCTTTTATTTATCTCAAGCATTACCATTTGATTTAATTTGTTTATGTCTGGCTAAAAGCATGCAACACCAATACCAATGATTAGTTCAAGCCAAAAAAACCGATTGAAATAATCAAAACAAACTAAATAAAGTCAAAGAAAGAGTAAAATAAATAATAGCGCCGGATAACGTAATGCAAAGTAACGTAACTTAGCGTAACATGACATGACCCACAATCTCTGACCCTGACATTGTGTAGACTCAAACTACTCAGACTGACTGAAGCTCGCAAGCTGCGGTGACATTCACATTGAGTGAATTTCATTTACCGTAACCGGCAATTTACTCGCCGACTGACTGACAACAGACGAGTAAATTTATTTGCCATAGAGTAGGTACTGGCATCGTTCATTTCATCTACCTACCGACTCCGACTCCTCGTATAAAAACAACAATTTATGTAATGCTTTTCAATTAAGTCAATAGTATTTGATTACAATAATTGTTTACATAAAAATGTGTCTTTAACATTAATTGCAGCCGCTTGTTTGTGTAATTGAAAGAAACGCCTTCGCTTTCAATTATCATGACTTGCATGGTTTGTGCTAGCGAGCGAGCGACCCTCTTGATTTTTTCTCGAATTGAACCTTTGGGACCTGCTGAAACTCTTGTCTTGATGTGGTGTTAATCGTTTTTTGTTTGCGTCGCCTATCACGGTTCCTGCTGTAGCGGATATTATAATTTGTTGCCGGAAGTTGAAAATGCATTTCTCGTCAATATTTTACTCTAATGATGATAATTGATGAAAATTAAAGGAAAACTTATTTGTTTTTTATATAAATAATTTCTTGGAATGTTGATGATTGTATGCAAAATGCACATTTTATAGACAAACTTTGGTACATTAAAAATTTTTAATGTTGGAAAAGTCGAAAAAAATTGAAAATCTGGAATTATCTTAGAAAAGGCGAAAAACTAGCGCAACAAGCCAAAAGTCCGCTTTAAAAAAGTCGAGCTTATAAGATTACAGGAAAGATAGTGATCCATTCTTTTGAAACTAATCAACCAAAGTTGCCTTGCCAAAGCCCGTCAAGATGTCCGAAAATGCCCGAATTTTGGACAATTTAGTTATTTTAAGTAATTAAAACTGTTTAAGATTGCAGCTTGAAATGTGTGCCAAATGATAGAACTCGAGGAACCTAAATGGAATATATGAAGTTGAATTGGTGAATCCAATCCTAAACATGGGTTTGCCACCGATTTTTTGAGTCAATTTTTGTTAGTAAAGATTACAGCTTGAAATGTGTGCCACATGGCAACTCATGTTTGGGACAGGAATCGACAAATCAACCCTTTATATTCTATTTAGACTGTTCGAGCTCTATTAATTGAAAAAACAAAATTGTTCGAAATTCGGGCATCGAGACGGGATTTGGCAAGGTAACCCTGGTTGGTTTGTTTCACCAAAATGATGATCTATCTATCTTGCCTGTACATTCAATCCTGTAACCTTATAAACTCGACTTTTCTACAGCGGGTTCTATTCCTATGAGCGTTCTTTTCGCGCCAATTCTCTGCTGCATAGATTTTCTTCCATACCCACAGGTATTAATGTTCACACAACGCAAAACTTAGTGTTTGTATGCCATCTATTTGTGAATCCAGGTAAAACTAAAAATTATGAAAAGCTTAAAAATAATGTACCAGGGACAATTTAAAGTAGATCACGTAGATAGTTTGTACGCAAAATATCTTGGTCGAAGTTGAGTAAAACTTCTGAAAAGGTGGCGATTGATAACCAAAAAAAATACTATGTAGCGAAGGAAGGATTTGAAAAGAATCGTTCTGTCGGGTCAAACGATTGATTCTGAACTCTACTTAGAGCAATTACAAAAAAAATTGTGTAAAAATCGAGCGCAAATAGTTAACACACCAAATTTATCAAGAGGAATGAGGTCTTTCTTCATCTCGACAATGCCAGGCAACACAAATGTATGACGACCCGTCAAAATCTGGTTGTTGCTTAAGAAATGAATTTTTGTACTTAAAATCCTCAGATGCTAGGGCGTAGTAACGAAAATTTTTTCATCACACCTAGAGAGTTTTCCAACAGAATGTTTTGAAACTTTGTATAAGGGATACGGAGGAAAAGTATGAAGAATCTAGCGTAGCTAGGCGATCAGTTTACAAGGTCTTCTCTCAAGATATCGTTACAATCACTTATTTAACTTAGTTCATTGTTTATTCAGTTCGTTTTGCCTTATTTCTTACAATTTATTCCTTACACTCTGCTTAATACTTAACTTTGTAATATTTTCTATCTGATGCGGTACAAATATTGGTGTGAAATCTTATTAACGTTCTCTCAGCCACCAATATAGCGAAAAGTATTCCACGAGCCCTCGGCAAGGTCTACCCTGAATATATTGGTGTGAAGTTATATTAATGGTAATGGCCACCAATATTACGAAAAGTACTCTACGAGCTCTCGACATCAATTAGCCTGGAACTATTAGTGTGAAGTCCTATTAAGGACCCCTCAGCCAATAATTTTGCGAAAAAGAGGCTGTGTTTGTTGCAACTATTTAAGTGAAGTCCTATTGAAGATCCCTCAATCCACAAATATTGCAAGGTATGATGTAAACACGACGAATGCACAGTACCGTCTTAAATGAAGCATCAAACAGTGAAGCTGTACTTACGTTATGTTTTGCATAAACCAGTTGCGAATCATAATTCATGGTTTACACTAGGAAATTCTCAGAAAGAAATGCTTGTCTATTCTCTTTTGTGATTTTTGTTTTGCGTTTGCAACTACCGACCCTTTCGTTTCGCTCCTCTTGCCAACAAGCAAGAAGAATTTTCGGAAAGAATTTTCATAAACCTGCACTAAGTACGTTGGATATTTTCTTCCGCAGTGTTGCCACCCTACCAATTTTCCTATTATTCCGGATAATTTTAGCTTACGTAGTTTTTTGTTCATTAACATATTTTTTTTTTCAAAGAGATAATTAATAATATATTCAAAAGTAATGGGAAAAATAAAGCCGTTTAGTTTCTTAGTTTATATAAGTCGATTTTTACTCTGCTAAAAATGGTCGTCCCACCATTTGAGTTAAATTTTTAAGTTATTAACCGTGATACGATATACCAAGGACGGAAAGTTGTCAGAATGAGCCAAATGGTCTACACGCTTCGTAGAGAAACAAAGGCCTTAAGCTATACATTGGACAAGTGAGATTGGCACCTTTAATAGAAATAAAATGTTATATTATTATTTCAAAGAAGTTTTTTAAATAAATGTAACGAAACTAAGTGCAATTAGACAAGTTGATAGGATAAGTGGGAATAAAACAGAACTCCACGATTAGTCTCGTATTGTTTCTAATTTGCAAGCCTAAAAATAGGCTGGTATAATTTTTTAAATTTGTGTTTAATAGTCATTGAGCACAGGCTAGATTTTTTTGTTTTCATTTAAAATATAATAGCATATTTTCAGGCTTGAAAATTATTGACGAAACGAGACGAATCGTGATACATAAAGAGGCGCTTAGTATTCTAACCACAGTATACCAAAGAAAATTGTTCGATACTGTGAAATTGTTGGGGAAGAACTCTTATCTTGCATCTAATAGTAAGTACTCACCTCAAGCAGCCGAATAACGACTAAGTTATGTTTCGCAACTTTAACTGTGCACTACAGTTCAATGAACTGTTCAACTGCTTGATTTATTTAACACCTTCAGGGTATATGTACCAAATTGATTTCTTACGTATTTTTTTTTCAATTTTCTAAAAACGATTGGGCAGTTTTTATTATTGTTACCATTATCATCATTTCTGTTATTATTCCTCTTTTATATTTATCGTTATTAGTGTAATTTTTCATAACAACTCAATTACAGTGAGTCATGGCGATTTAACCGGCTTTTTAAGCGACTTTGTTTTTTTCTTCACCATTCAACGTAATTTTTCACAGTTGCATTTTTGTTTTTCGCTATGGTGATTGCCAACTATCCCATCAATTCATTGGCGCCTGTATCAATTTACTTTCCTCTGCCCAATGCAAAATTTGTTTTGCCTTCTTTAACTTAAGTCATTAAATAATATTTGAGCTTTGATTTCCAATTGAATTTAATTTTTTTATATTTTTTAAATTATTTTAACATGCTAAATACTTGGCATTTTTTATGGTTACATTTGCTTTATTGTCGTCTCGCCTTTGTATGTAAGTTACATTTTTTTTTTTAAATATGTACATTAGGGTGATTCAAATTTTTTATTTTTTGTTTTTTTTAAGGTGCTGTTGCTTAAAAAGTAAGTTTATGATATGAAGAAAAAGCTCACGAAAATTCAGCTCTGTAACTCAATTTTATAAGGTGGCGCCGGAGCCTGTTAGTTTTACATGTAAATTGTATGGAAAAATTATTTTTTTTCAAAAAAGGTGTCTAAATGAATAGGTGATTAGTGCTGTTGAGCTGAAAAGGGTCGTTTTTCGATGTAATTTTTTACGCTGAATCCGAATCTGGCCTCAGAATTGACCCATCATGTCTGAATCCTGAAATATTTGAGGCTAAGTACCTAAAACATGATGTTTTTTGTCTACTTTCGAGGCCATGTATAGGATTCAAAGAAAGTTGATCAGCTTATTTTTAACAAAAGCATCATTTAGTACCATCCTTGCCCTTTAAAATGAGCTTTCAAGTGGTGATCTGTGATGTTTCCTTGCAAAGTTATAGCCATTTTAAAGTGACATGAATTGGATCCCCTACAATGGGTTGCAACCCAACAATATTAACCAACGGGTTTCAAATTCATGTCACCTTGAAATGGCTGCAACTTTGCAAGGAAGCATCACAGATCACCACTTGAAAGCTCATTTTAAAGGGCAAGGATGGTACTAAATGATGCTTTTGTTAAAAATAAGCTGATCAACTTTCTTTAAATCCTATACATGGCCTCGAAAGTAGACAAAAAACATCATATTTCAGGATTCAGACATGATGGGTCAATTCTGAGGCCAGATTCGGATTCAGCGTAAAAAATTACATCGAAAAACGACCCTTTTCAGCTCAACAGCACTAATCACCTATTCATTTAGACACCTTTTTTGAAAAAAATAATTTTTCCATACAATTTACATGTAAAACTAACAGGCTCCGGCGCCACCTTATAAAATTGAGTTACAGAGCTGAATTTTCGTGAGCTTTTTCTTCATATCATAAACTTACTTTTTAAGCAACAGCACCTTAAAAAAAACAAAAAATAAAAAATTTGAATCACCCTAATGTACATACTATGTATGTCTAGCTGTTATGCCATACATTACTGACTTTGTCAACTTGTTGCACTTTGTTAACTTGGCTCTTTATTGCATTGAATTTCGCAGTGTAAATTTAAATTCATTGCACGTTTTACGACGAAATATGAACGTCTACGTGTATATCTTAATTTCTTTAGTTTTGTTGCAATTTTAACATATTGTTATTGTTGCTATTTTATTTTTATACATTTTTTTCTTTCTAATAATTGCTTGATAGTTTTTAACACTATCGTTCGACATAAGTATTTAATTTTAATCATCTTTGCAATGAACAGTGAAACAATTTATGAAGGAACAAAATAAAAATGCTGTTGAGAATGTTCATAGAATAGTTGCTCATATCAAATAATCGTTCAGATACGAAGTGATTTTTTGTGCGCTAAATAACCATAACATGGAAAATGCCATACTTCAGATCATATATTGTTTTATGAAAATGTTTTTGTTTTCATGTTCAACTATTACCCAAATAAAGTAAACCAAAGAATTAAAGAACACGATGTTAAAGTTTTAAAAAAAGTGCCGGGTGTTTTTGATGTCAGAACATCTTAAATCTTATTTGCATTTCAGTTTATCTTTGATTACTGCGATCTGTTCATATTACAACAATTAGAGCGTTTAGTTTAATATTTATATATTTTTCATTTACGGTATCTTGAAGAAAAAAAATATCGATATACATAGTTCAAATTTGATTTTGAAGAAGAAGTAACGAGTATTGATGAAAAAAAAATTACAAGCGCAAAACGTATTAAAATGGGCAATGAGCTGCTATTATGCTTTTGGAATTTCAACCCTCTACCCCGTGGTGTTCCACTTTTATCCAATTTTGTTACTTCCCTCCTAAAGGACGCCCACAAAACATTTCGGTATTTTTGAAGCTGATACATCTGAATTTTCCTGGACCTCCACTAAGATAGAACGTTAATAACGTGATTTTAATGCTTTTTTCTACTAACGAAAACTTTGTTTCTAAACTTTTTTGGCTACAATGTCGTCTTTCCTTTTTTCTCTAGCGGAAAAGTTTTTTATTTCAAGTTTTGTCGTTGATTTGGTAATAATATGTAGCAAAAAAAATACTGGCAGAGAAAAAATATTTTTTTTTAAACTTTCAAAGTTAGTTATTAAAAATAAATCTTGCTGTTTCTAAACTTTTTTAACTTATTGTATGTACAAAACAATTTTTGAAGCGCCTTCCTAATTGTGCGAATTGCGCTCCACTTTAGGTATAATATTGGAGAAATAAATCACACATTCTCTCTCGAATTCGGTTGAACAAAACAAATTCGTTACCCAAAACGGCAAGAGTTGTTAATCTCGTACTGACTATAACGAGCATATTCAGGAGTGGAGGAAAATATACTGTTACGAAATTCCTGTCTCTTAGACGATAATTTCAATCTCTTACACTTTTCTGAGTTCGATCACTGGATTGTGTAACAATCAAAAACACACAAGCTTATTTAATTATAAAATGGTTTATTTAAATCACAAAAGTTCGTTTTTACACGTTACAATTGTTTATTTCATTAACATTCAAATTCTAATATTAATCTGACACTGTATAGACAACTGTTTTACTTTACTGTTTCGATTCAACTGTTCTGCTTCACCGTTTAAGTTCAACTGTTCACTTATGTTGCTCAAATTCAACTGATCTGCTTCACTGTTTAAATTCAACTGTTCACTTATGTTGCTCAAATTCAGCTGTTCTGCTTCACTGTTTAAATTCAACTGTGTCTGACAACTCAGATGACAACCTTTTTATACTAAAGTCATCACATTCTCGAATAATCCAGTACCTTCTAAGTGGCGTGGAATCTACAATAATCCACAATTTACCAGTACCTTCTAAATGGCGTATCGGCGGCGAATTCACAATGATCCACAATTTACTAATACCGTCTAAATGGCGTATCGACGTGGAATTCACAATCACTTTCTCGAATAATTCTGTACTTTCTAGATGGCGTTGTACGACGGCGGTAATTTCATTTTTAATACAAAAACTGCACTTGGCCGCTAGATGGTGTAAAAGTATTTATACAGCCAGTGATGCTAGCTAGTATCGTTTAGTTTTCTTTTGTTGGTTTTTGTTTCGAGAATTTTCTGGCGTAAACCGAATTTCGTTACAATACTTTATCTGAAGTCCATGAGTCAAATGATAACATTGGGTCTACATTAAATTTCATCCGATTTGTACGACTTCACTCGGGGATTGTTTTTAAGTCATTTGAGACTCTCAACATCCCCAGGGCTTGGGTGATTTTTAAGGCTATAAAAATACAGAAAGTCATCGATAATGACAAGAAAAAAGGACGAATATACATAAAGAAGAACCCCAGAAAACTCCAGCATTGATGAAATATTCTTTTGAAGCGATACCGTCTAAGACAGCACGATTTAAGCGGCCACTGCGAAAGTTCATTATCCAACGAGCAAAAGAATTGTTAACGACATACGTGATTTGTTTCATAGAGAGCGCGGTGACACAACTTAATCAAATGCTTTAGAAATATTCAGAGTGAAATGCGGAACCAATGTGTTAGGAACGCCATCGGGTTACCGATGAAGTGCTAAGTAATTCGTTGCGATAATTCACAAGGTAGAATTTTTTGATGACTCGCCAAGAAAGCTTGCAACGAAGCGCCTGCAAGAAAAGTGTTATTACAAATGAGTTACAAAAACAAAAGCACACAACTGAAAAATAACTTTAGCTTTGCTTTGTTTCAACTCTTTCTTTGAGTTCGCAACAAATCTATGCAAAAAGAAAACATATCAGGCTTAAAAATTCTCACTCACTGAAAGGTCACTGATGATTCCATTTAGCAATGGCTGAAACTAGTATGACAAGCCTTAGCCGGTTTATTTTTGTTGCATTGTATTTGTTTTATGTAATTTTTTTTTTGGTTTTATCACACACTGAACTGAACAGTAAGCTCAATAAAACAAGTAGAAAAATCTTTTGATATAATGAATGTTTGTGTTTTTTTTTGACGCGATTACCCGCTAATATTTTCTTTGTATGAGAATGACAGTTAATTTAGTCGGCGATACTTATCACCGACTAATTTCTCATATAAAACAAATTTTTTAGCGGGTAACCGCGTAAAAAAAAACATGGCTAATACCTCAAATTTGATGTGATTCGTTATATTGGAATTGTTGCTAATAGCTTTGCACAAAAAAAAACATCGCATGTGATGATAATTTTTTCATCCATCCTACTGTGCCACACACAATGTCGTTATGCCTTATAAGTAACTCATCGTGCTACGCTCATCGCCTTCATCAATGCCAGCAGAAATTGCAACAATTGCAACAACAACGTCAACAAATATTATTTAATAGTTTTGCACTGTTTATTTGTCCGTCCATTCCAACGCTCGTCGTCGCATCGTCATTGGACAATGGTGCTGCTGCGTTCACATCACAGCTAATGAACATCGTTCAACTAAAAATAAAATAAAGAAAATTGAATGAAAGTTGAATCGGACGAAAAAGCAAAACGTTCGTATATTGAGACAAATTAAATTCAAATTTAACGTCTGCTGCAGTCTGGTTGTTATTGCAATTTTGCGCATAAATCTTGAAACTCTCGATTGATTGCAGTTAAACGTTAAGGCAATAACTTCATTTGGGGTTGAGATATAAAAAATAAACGACAATAAAGTCAATAAATTGAATTGAATTGACAAAATTAATACCGAGACGACCGCGCGCATTATTTGTGTTTTTTTTAAGATGAAATTTTAACTGCATGATTCAAGCGCCCCCTTGTGTTGATTAAAGGAAGCAGCACCATTGATGGCGTTGAATTCGCAATAAATGCGCATATCTATATCTGATGTTGTATCGTGTTGCTCTCCGCTTTGGTAAAAGTCAACATTTTACTTTTCCTCGTGGTGACATTTTTGCACCAAATGCAATCATTAAAGTTTTGCAGATTTCGACTTGAATTCTTGACGGCATTTTTCGTTGTTGTTTTTTCCTACAATTTTGTGTCAGTGTATTTGGATCATATGCGCTGTTTGTAATTAAGTTTCTGTGGAATAATGCAGCGCCCATAGTGTCTCACTGGGTTTCGCACATTGCACGATCTGCTTTAGTTTTTATTTTTTTTTATTATTACTTGTATCTCTTTGTTTTCTTTTTCATTTCAAGTATTTGTTTTGTTTTGTTTTTTTTTTTCCTATAAATTGTGAAAATTTTTCACTTTTAATTTGTGCTGCAAAAGATTCACTTTTTTACCACTGCATTTCTTTGTCTTACTGCAATATGACGTCTCGCTTGATGTTGTTGTCGCTGGAGGCAAATATGGACATATATCCGGTGGGAATTTCTAGATTCACTCAATGATTGATGTATGAGATTCACTTTTTTTTTCTCTGCAATCCGCGATTTCATTGCAATCAGCGCGAGTATAGAAGAGTTGATTTCTAAAAAGAAATTTAATTTTAACGTGGTCTTAATTTCAAGTCGTTTGCGACCATAAATCATCTTGAATCCATGCTAATTCTGTTTTTGCTTTAATTATTCGATGAAATCATTAAAAAACACGTAAGTGCAAGCTAGTTGTAATGATGTTGAAAGTAGCGGTGATCAAGTATATATTGTGGCGTTTTTTAGCAGCTTTTTACTAAACCAACAATCAGTTTGGGTAAAAAATTTAAAATATTAAAAAAAAAAACCAAGTTATCGAATCCATTTGAATTCATGTACATAGGTTATCTGACTTCAAATTGCGGCATACACGATAAAATATGTTGTTTTTCAGAGGAAGTGAGAGGACATGTATTCCCCCTATTTGGTTGGAAAACATTTTTTACAAAGTTATGCGAATTTTAATTTTAGCTGTCAAAAAAAAAACGAAAAACCGCTAAAATTTTTTTCAAAATGCGACATTTCCATGCTAACCAAAACAATTAATTTTTCTCTTTTGATTATAATATAACATCTTATTCTCTCTCGAAATCCTTAAGAAATTTTGAAAATGACAAAAAATTGGGGGAGCTATGGCGTTTTTATGGAAGTAACCAAAGTTGATTTTCTCAAAAAACCCCAGCCTTTTTTTTTGCTAAAAATTATGACATGACCTTCATACGGGCCGCATATTACTTTTCCTATTGCATGTGATTAGCTTTTTATGTTGGGGGCTATACTACCCTCAAAAGCAAAAAGGCGTTCTTGTTTTCTGTATACATATTTTCATTTTGCTTTATTTATACGATTTCTACAGAGTTGAATAGGAATCATTCCTCTGGAAATCGAATTCCTCAAAAATTTTAATTTCTAAAACTTTCAATTTTTAATAGATTTTTTTTTTAAATCTTTTGTCGATTGAATTCCTGGAATAAAAATTTGAATTTGAAAAAAAACAGATTAAGATGTTATCTTCGGCAAGACCGAAACTCACATACCCAACACCGCACTGAATGTCCCTTTTAAAAAAATGTTAAAAGACGTTAAAAAGGTTGAATAAGTCGAAAAAAATGTGAAATGTAAAAAAGGTTGAAAGAGGTTGAAAAATGTTGAAACATTTGTAAAAGACTGAAAATGTCGAAAAAATATAGAAACCATTGAAGAAAGTTGAAAGAAATTCAAAATGTCGAAAAAAAAAATGTCAGAATAATATGAAAATTTTCAAAAAAGTTGAAAGAGGTTAAGAAATGATGAAACCATTCAAAATCGCTGAAAAATGAAAGTGGTTGAAAAAGCCAAAAAAAAAAATATGGGATATATTGGAAAAAGTTAAAATGTTGATAAAGTTAAACATTATGGAAAATATTGAAAAAAATCGAATAAAAACTAAGAAATTTAAGTGTGCCACGCCCATTTTTCCAATTCCGCCTACTTTTGAGTTACTAAGTTATATTCATCATTGACATCTACATGCCAAATCTTAGCCCAATAGGTTGTATGGTTTGCGATATATGCCGCAATGAGTCTTAAAATTTAGGGCGGTGACAATCCAGTACGGTTTTGATCCACAAATAGCTTTTCATAAGCAACACTCTCTATCACTAAAGTTTAGTATGATTGATCACATATTTCGATAAATATGCCACTTAAGGTATTGGGATTGCCACGCCCGCTGGTGCTATTACGCCCATTTTTGATTAAGGTATTCCTTATAGCAGGTAAACCACCTAAATTAAATTTCATACCAATTGTTGTAATAGTTCAATAAATATAGCGATTACAATTTTATGGGCCACACCCACTACTGAAATCTCGTCAATTGTCATTTAATTTCAAAGTCCATACCAGCTGACATCTCTAAGCAAAATTTTATGAAGATTACTCTCATATCACACTATCTATAACATTAAACGTTTTTTGCTTGTTTTATGTGGGTGCCACGCCCACATGATCGATTACGCCGACTTTTTGCAAAAGCATACCTACTAGCAAGTATATGTTATCTGCCTTATTAAATTTCATAACGATTACGTTGTTAGTTCTCTTAATATAACGTTTATAAATATTGTGGGCTGTGCCACGCCCTTCAACGAGGTTTTTCAGTAAAGTAGCTAAGCTTGTATTGATGACTGCTTTCAGCGGCATCATCTTTAAAATATTTATGAAAATTGCCAATTTTGAAATATACGAAATCAAAATTTTTAACTGTTGAAAAGTGTTACGCCTACTTTTACAATGGCACCTACTTTTGGCACAATTTTAGATACATGTGATATGTATCTGTTTATCAAATTTCATGACAATATCTTGCACGGCTTACGAGATATGGAGGTATAAATGTTAAAATTTAGGGCTGTGCCACGCCCCTGTAGGACGTTTTGAAAACTTGAAACCAATCCTAATGCTAATCTGGTTCACATGTGCATCAAAATCGCTGCAACTTTTTTCAATATCGGCCTAGGTAAATATACATAAAGTATGGGCGGTAGGCGTGTCCTTGAACCGATTTCGCTCATTTTCGATAGCAAGATACCTGTAAAAGGATTTGACCTAAGTGTGCTAATTTCATTCAATTAGTTTTCTTGGTTTTCTCGTAAACCTGATTTCAACAGACAGACAAAAGAACATCGCTAAATCAACTCTGCTGGTGACGCTGATCAAAAATATATACACTTTTCTATACCTGCCACGCCTCCTTCTATGTGTTACAAACGGAATGACAAAGTGAATAATACCCTCGGTGTTGGGTATAAAAATGTCGTTCCAAGCAATTATACTAAGGAATTTGATTTCTCAAGTAGCAAAAAATATTTCAATTGCCTTTTAATCTAAAGCAAAGGCTTGTACCATTTGATAATGATACAAGAAAATAAAATTTCGACATCACTAGAAATGGTCGTCTCGCATCAATCAGTGAGGAAAGGTGTAAAAAAGTGAGGATTAAGCTCGAAATCTTAAGCGTTATCGATGAAACATGCATTACTTTTCCTATTGCATGTGAGGTTTTAGGTTTTAATTGTAGAGGCTTTGGGCTATAGCCTTTCTTTCTCCTAAAAGTTCTGCTCTCTATCTACACTTGCAATAACATTGGTCAAATTAAGTTATATGACTGAGATTTTTTATGGTTTTTCACTAATCGTTTTTATCGTAGAACTTTTAAAATTCGTTTTTGATACTAAGAAAATAGGCGATATTAAATCAAAAGTAATACATTTCCTTTTTTAGCCTGAAAAACTCGTAAAGTGAAAAAAGGCTATTTTGCTAATTAATGAAAGTAATTATTTCTTATGTCAATTCAATTAACGGCAGCAGTTTCGGTCTAGCACATTAGGATCGTTAGTTTTTCTTATCTAATTATGCCGTTTATTTCATTAGTGGTAAATGTAAACCTACATATTTTCCTGATCTATAAACATTTTAGCTTTTCCTCTCAAGATTTTGCTATGGTTTTTAATCATTAATAATAAGAAAACAATTATATTATCTACTGCCTTTCAATTTAAATCACCGGCTACCGAAAGCAATAGCTAACTACTTGTGAAACTATAAAAATTGTCATAACTCTCTATCGATTGAATAAGCACAACGGTGTTGAACCAACTTATTAACAAACAGTTTGCCTAACTATACCGAAAAATAGTTACTCTGCTTAAAGGATTGTTCCCAAATTAAGGAGAATTGTCCCCAATATGCATAAATCGTATGACACTTAATGTAAGTTAGATCTTTCCTTGGCATTAATGTTGCTTCTTTGAAATAAAGTCAAGTTTCTGAAATCTAATGACAAACGTAACTGAAAGAATACATTTAAATCTTGACTATAAATGTGCTCTCCTGATGAAAGCATATTATTCCTTCCTTTCTTATTTTTATTTATCAGAAATTTAAATAGTTGAACTTACAGCCATTAGCATACACCGATATTCATGTAAATGTATGCGAATGAGGACTTAAAAAAGTGATTCCTATTCAAATTTCTTGGACAGAGTAACAGGAATAACTTTTTTATATGAAGAAACTTACAAATATGAAAGGAGTATGTAATGTGCTCTGGAGAAATGTATGAACTGGTCCCATCGGTCTGAACTTTCTTTAGCAGCTTTCCGGCGTCACATGGAATCCATCCACTTTGCGTCACAATGATGATAAATAGAAAACTAATAATTATTCTTTGGCTGTATGATATACTTGTGGAACTATCTCTCTTCGAGTATTTTCCTTAAACTCAATTCAGATTCAGCAAAAGAAAATTGTAAGCGGGCAGCCTTCTGTCAATAAGTTGATTCAGTACCGCTGTGCATGTTTTTATCTCATAAAACAAAAATGTTTTTATCTCTGACTCCCTGTCGAATTGTTTGGGAGTTGTTTCTCCTTTCTTTGCAATCGTCTAATTTTAAGACTCTTGACAGTCATGTGAGTGAGTGGAGCTACCGCTGGGGACAATGATTTAGTTGTTGTTTTATTTATCGTTTTATTTCATGCATTTTTTATCGCTATATCTTGCGATTATTTTGATTTTTTTTTTATCTTTTTATTGATTTTTATTTGTGCATAGTAAGTATGCGTAACAACCGTATCGATACTTGCTGTGATGACATTATTTCTTTTAAAATTTTATAGCACAATATTTTTTACACTTTTTTTTTATATTGATTACTGAAAAAATAACCTAATAATTCAATTTTATTTCTGTGTCGTTACAGGTAAACTATTATGATTGCATATTTCCATTTTGGAAACTTATATCCTGTAAGTAAATCAATTTTAAAATTTGTATATGTAGTGTTTAGTCTTATATACTTAGTAAGTAGACAGAAGTCTTACAAATTTTCATGTGCTTGTCAGAGATGAATATCAAAATATCAACAAGATACATAATTTATAATTATTCTAAGGAGTGAGATTGAAAAAATCTTAACATACGTTTTGCCTAATAACTTTTTTTGTGTGCAAAATTTAAAAATTTCTTTGATCTAGTGATCTTTGAAAAATATGTCAGTTATTACTTTTAGTGACAAACATGTTGTTTTGTTTTGAGTTTGATCAAAATGAGTGAAGAAAAAGAAGTACGTCTCAAAATTATTAAAACTTTTCAAATAAGTCCAAATTGGTCCTACAAAAAATTGGCCAAAGAATTGAAGGTCTGCCGTCAAACTGTTTCCAATGTTATTAAACAGTTTCAGCAGAATTTGACCATCGATATGAAACCTGGTTCGGGAAGAAAAAAAGGACCACATGATATTGGCAAAGCCAAGAAAATTGAAAGCATCTTGAAGAGATCTCCAAACACATCTGCTAGAAAAGCTGTCCCAGTGCTCTGACTATTTGGTGCGAAAAGTGAGCTGAGCTTACCGTTCAGTACAGTGTCTAGTAACAACAAAAAAACTACAAGAACAGAACGGTCAAAGCTAGTCATACTACTTAGTATCATCCATTGCTAAATGAAATCATCAGTGAACTTTGTGCCCTTGAGTGAGAATTTCTAAGCCTGATATGTTTTTGTTTTTACATAGATGTGTTGAGAACCGAAGCATAGAGTGAAACCTAATCAAAATCAAAAAAATCATTTTTTCTGTTAAATCTTTTTTTTGTAACTCATTTGCCTCCGCAGGAAAAGTGTAATATCAAATAAGTAACAAAAACAAAAGCACACCACAGAAAAAAACAATTTTGGCTTTGTTTTACTTTTTGCTTCGGTTCTCAACAAATCTATGCAAAAAAGAAAAACAAATCAGGCTTAGAAATTCTCACTCATCGGCTCAAAGGTCGCTGATGATTCAGCTCTTATGAACTAAAGTGTTATTCAATCTAATCCAGATCAATAGTGTTTCAATAATTCACTTTTTAATGGGAAACCTTCTCCGTTTTAATCGTGGATCCGTAATTGTTATGTACTTACAGTGTACTGCAAAACTTATTTTAAAAATCACTCTGCTATATTTGTAATTTATTCGGAACTAATGCCTTAGAAACAAACCAGGTCGTTTTTAACATTTTTTTTTTTTAAATCTCTCAGGACAAAGCAAGCTTGTTCTGGCTTTGGGACATGCAAATATCATGGGAAACGAATTGTTTGGTTTTCTTTAACCTATACTGAACAGTTAGATTGCGAAATGGTGAAAGATGCACAACAAGGTCCTCAACATATTTGTCAAAACTGCCGCTAGATTTACTTAGTTGAACTGCCATTATTGGGTCCGTCAATGATGAGGGAAGAAAGAAAAAGACTGCGGCACAAAATTCGCGCTGTTGGCTCATTTATCTCTGTGCTAGGGTTACCTTGGCCTTCTTAACTACATACACCAGTGAAACCCAGCTTATAGTTTTCAAATGAAGGACTTAAATGAAAGGAATACTTTGAACCACTTTGTCCTTAAAAATGTAAACTTTCTTGAAACATAAATTTTTAAAATTAATTTCCAAAGATTTTATTTTATCCGAATCTATATTAATATTTTTCTATAACGACCGGTTTTCGAGATAGATGAGGTCAAATGTGTGAAATCTTATCTCTCGATTTGACCATTTTTTTTGCTGTGCCTGATTCATCGATAAAACTTTAGTAGTAATATACCTATGATTTTTATTGATACTCTATTCCAACGCACTTCTATCAATGTCCGCCGCATTTTCATCATCATTGAGTCTTTTTTTTCCTCATGCCACCAGTATACTTCAACTTGGCCCACACAACTGCCTGCTTCTTCGTCCGTCCGTCCGTTCGTCTTTCTGTTATTTTTTATTTGTTTTCTTCTTGTTAACTGTATTGTCATTTTCCCGTTATTGCAGCAGAATCTTCATTTTATTTCTTCATCATCAGATGCATCATTCAGTTGGTTGGTTGGCAACTGCTACCGTTGCCGATGCTTTTCATTCTTCTTTTTTCTGTTTAGTTTCAGCTGTTTTTCTTTTGTTTTCTTTTTGTTTTTGCTTGTACCTCAGCAATAACTTTCATTCAATTGCTGCTGCCGCAGTATTTATTTATGTGCATCTCTGCGTTTTTCAATGATTTGATGATGATTTTCCTGATTTGTTGCATTTTTTCTCTTGACTTGATTGCGATTGTTCTGCTGCTGTTATTGTTGATTTGTTTTCGGTAACAAGGTCACGTGATTATCGTTCGTTTCAAGTCTCAGGCTAAAACCAATAGCACCAAACAGGTACGATTCCATTCAAATGCTGCAACAATTGGCATCGGCTTCATCGGTAAAGTGGCTGCCAGACCCCAATGAATGGACTGTTGTCACATGACGTTTTGTTCGAATTCGCTTTCAATTTGATTTGGTATTCACTTTCTACTGCTTATCATGCGTCTGTCTGTCCGTCTTTGTTGGTTGTCTTTTCTTTGTTTGTCTTCCAAAACTTATTTGGGAACGAGATTCTTTATCGGCGATTTTTACCATCAATTTTTGTCGGTTTTGATATTTCCATGAAAGTTGTCATGCGTAGGATTTTCCTTTCCTTTTATGTTAATCGGATTGTTATTTTCGTTTTCATTTTAATTTTGCTATGGAAACTTTTATTTTCTATTGATTTTAATTTATGCATAAACTTTATGTTTGTTCTTATCTGATTAGTTTTATTGTTTTTTTTTTCTTTTTTTTTTTAATTTGTCATACTTTTGACTTTAAGTGGTGATGTGGGCTTATTGAAAGTTTGTTTTAAGTGAGAAGATAGCACTGGAAAGGGTCATTTAAAAAAACTAAGGAGTGTGACATTGCTTAATTCACATTGTAAGTGGAATGCCTATGTAATAAAGAAGTCATCTTTATGTACGATGGTCAGTGTTTTGATTTGTTGTGCCGACTTGTATTTAATCCACTAAAACGACAATCTTGCTGATAAACAATCCACTGAATATTTTGGATGTGATAGATTTGTAAACCTCGAGTTATCATCCACGCCAGTAGCACGAAAATGTACAAGGGCTTCTTCTCCAGGCCAAACTAGGAAAATTTATGTGCGTCAGGGTAAGTGGGTGATCTTTGGCCGCAACTTAGGTTTTACATCCTCCAATATGTCCAATACCGGCTTCGCGGCGGCCTTCGACCTCGGTTCACTTTGATATATCCAATGCCGGTGTTTTAGCGAAGCCCGTGTTGGACATGTTATAGTGGGTAGACTTATAGGATGTTGTAAACCCTGAGCCGCGGCCGAAGACAGCCCACTTACCCTAGCATACATTAATTTTTCCTAGGCTAAACTGGTTCATTTTAACATGCTTCGGATGAACTAGTTTGGTGTAGGAAAAACTAGTTTATCCTAAAAACTAGTTTATCCTAAAAACTAGTTTATCCTAAAAACTAGTTTATCCTAAAAACTAGTTTATCCTAAAAACTAGTTTATCCTAAAAACTAAAAACTACTGTAATTTTCAAAAATTGTCGAAACACATAAAAAGCTGCATGTAATTAAAAATAGAAACCAGAAAATTATTCACAAATATTCTAATAGATATCCCACAATAGAGCTGCATTTACTATAATGTGCGATTTGACGTTGACATTCAACAATAGATGCAGATTGTCTTACATATGTATGTAGATTACATAAAGAATTTACTTAAATAATCGCATACATAACTTTTATAAAAGTTATTCAGCGTTTTTGCTAACATCATTCTATATGAAATTTTCAAGTTAATATAATTTTTTTTTTCATACTTTATTTTTCTTTAATTAATTAGATAATTTTTAATGGATTTTTATATATTTTGTTTTAATTGTTTTCAATTGTTGCAATGCCTAATTGTGAAGTCTCATACAAGTAAAAATTACAAATTTCTTAAAAATTACTTAAAAATTACAATATTGTATGTCTCAATTAAAATTAATTTTTCTGTTATCTCAGAATAACTGTATAGTGCTAAGACTAAACATAAACTTTTCATACTTATTCGCTGCTTCGCGCATTTGACTTTGAGTTTCACCTCCGATTTCTTCTAACTCGCTACACTAGCTGCATTATACGTACTTCTTCTTATTTAATTGTTTTATTAATTACTTCACATGTATTGATATAAATACTCAGGTTCACCCCCCAAAGAACTCCAACTAATTATGTGCCCTTGAGCTGTGCTTCGTTACAAGATAACAAGAAATTGTAAAAATCTCATGTTGTGATCCGGTTTGTATGGAGCAAATGCTGCATGTGCACGAAGCTAAAAATAAATGATGCTCAAGCGCGTCAAACGCTAAGTATCGTTGAACCTTTGGGTTAGACAAGGGTTGGTTCATCAATTAATCAGTTTATTTTTTAATCACTTTTACTTTTGTAAGTAATGATTCGAACATGAAAAACAATCAAAGGTTACTTCGGTAATTTGTCTGTCGAAGATGTTTTCTCAATGAAATATTGAACTTTTAATCATAAATATATAAAACGATCAATATAACAAGTATTAGTTTTTGTTAATGATGAGTAAAATTCAGATAACCAAGCTCATGTAGAAACTTATGTATTCGAGTTTAAATTTTTATAAATAGAACATTATTTTTAATTGAACGATCATTGGCAAAGACCGATATACTTGTAAATTTACAAATCTATCAACGCTTTTTATTAAACAAATATGACGAAACAACAGATTGAGTGACATTTTTTTTTTCATAAAGGCTAACACTTTGGGGAATAACTCTTTGAAACGTGTTGTTCTAGCTTCGAAATTGGAGACAGAAGAGTGGGAATGAGGCTAACCTATAGAGCAACGGCTTATGTTTATTTTATTTTTTTGTATTTTTTTTCTTTACTTTATTTTCTTATTTTGTTTTTATTTACTTTGTATTATTATTTTTTTGTTTAATTTTATTCTTTTTTTTATTTAATTTAATTTTTTTTTATTTAATTTAATAAATCTTTTTTTTTTTGTTTATTTTCATTCTGTTTTTTTATTTTTTTTTTGCTATTTTTTTATTTTTCTTTTTTTCTTTTTTTTTTTTGAAATTTTTTTATATTTTTTTTTTTATATATTTTTTTATATATTTTTTTATATATTTTTTTATATATTTTTTTACATATTTTTTTATATATTTTTTTTATATATTTTTTTTATATATTTTTTTTATATATTTTTTTTATATATTTTTATACCTTTTTTATAGTTTTTTTATATTTTTTATATTTTTTTATATTTATATTATTATATTTTTCTTTATATTTTTCTTATAATTTTTTTTTTTTTTTATGAAAGTAATTTTAATTATTATGGCGCAACGATAAGACTGAAGGTAGTCTGAAGCAATTGTTATGCCCAGAAGCGTACCGAGAGGTTCGGCCGCCTCGTGCCGAACTACTTGGGAGGTGAAAAAATGGTCCTCGAAATTAAAATTTTGTTTTTAGCATAACAACGAAATTTTGTAACTGTCGTGTAACTTTGTTTTTTTTGTAAAGACAATAGAAAATAATTTCATGGTAGCTGGTTTCAATTTCATTGCAAATATATCTCATTTTGCTAGGGTTTTTGAGGAGGAAAAGTGAGGACCTTATTTTGTTTTTTAATAAAAAATATTTAGAATTTCTCACCTTTCGGTGAGAAGGTGGTGGAAAATCATATCTTTGCCCCGGGCGCCAAATGCTTGAACTTCTTTGCACTTGAGTTATTGAAGCTTTGCCGTTGTATTGTACTTTTTTATCACAACCTGAAAAGCTCAATGTAGTGCTAATTTGATGAGACCTCGAAAAAAACCTCCAGAAAATTAAGAGGAGAAGAAAATAATTGGAAAGAAAAAAAAAGTAAAAAATGTGGAAAGTGTATTACCATGCCTGGATCAGGACTCGAACCCGGGGACCTCTGGGTTGCAGGCGCAGTACGCTACCACTGCGCCACAAGAACAGTTTTGGTTAGTTTGTACCGTGAGCCTTAGTAACTTTGAACTACGAGAAATGGTGCATTGTGCATAATAAAAAACGTAGGAATAGCTGAAAGACACAAACCAGAACAGCTCAAGTGTTAGAGCGGTAATAGCTGAAACATAGTATAGTAGCAATTGGCAGCAATTCTAACAAATGATGCCTTAGGAAGTTGATTACAAGATGAGGTTTTTTCAGCTTTAAAGTAAGCACTTATTGATCAGGGTTGTTCAAATCTTTGTTAAACTGAAATTGGTCCGTAAATTGTTTTCACAAGACTCACAAGCCACTCAGGAAATCTTTTTCTGAACCCAAAAAAAAAAATTCCAAAGAAACTTAAATCTCGCATATATTACCTTACACAACAGCTTCACATAAAACTAGCTAACAATGCAATTACGTATCTTATACTACATACGTACGAGTTCTCACATATACGTAGTCTAAAAGGCTTAAACACACACTAAACACTCGCTTAACGCTTCGCTGATTATTTTTATCTAAGCGTTTAGATTTCAATTTTAAAATGTTTCTATTTAAACACAAGACGCCAACAAAAGAGATGACGACTAATCTGTGTTGGATTCTCTTACGATTTACATGTTAAACGCAGCTCATTCACCATGTCAGCGCGTGAAGATAAAGAAATGGTTACAACACAATACGCGGATGTGCCACATCGCTCGACCGCAAAGTGGTTTTAAGTTTTCATCGTCATTGTGTTGGCGAAATTGGAAAAATAGGGCAACACTGTTGGTTGTACGTTCAGTTTCAAATACCAACCCATAAAGATTGGCAGCAGTGTCACTTTCCTTCTTCCTCGACATATCGATGTAATCTTTAGTGCAACTTTACGCATCTTCTCGATACCAACTTGTTAGTTGTTGCTTTTGCAATTTAATATTTCCTAAAAATTCCTAATTTAAATCTTACAAAAATAAGTAAGTTATTAGAGAAAAACAGATGTGTGCCATTGTGATATTTTTACGATACAAGTAATTGGAAAATGTTGATGTAGCCAGCATTGTTGTTCCGTTGACCTACTTGAAGTGATACTTTTTTTTTAGATTTTCATTGCCACTTTGGTTACCAGAAATATTGAAGTGAGTCGCTTTCAAAAAATTCAATATTTTCACACTTGATGTGCCAATGATGGGGCAATGTAATTTTTGATTTTGTGTTTCAGCACACACACCCACATACTCGTTTGCGTCACTGTGTGATGTTTTTGTAAGAACGCGCATCGCTTAAGGTCAAATGAGTGATATGTTACTATTTCTCAGGCTATGTGGTTATACAGAAATTTATACAACTTTTCATAAATTTTTTGGTGGTCTTAAATGTCAGCACGATTTAGTTAAAATGTGCAAGAGTAAAATCAGTGGTAAATCTTTTCGATCATTAGTCAATATGCAAAGAGAATCGAAAGGTGTCCGAAACAAAATCGTATAACTTTTCAATAGCTTCTGGAGTTTCCCTCTTTTGATCTTCCCGAAACTACTGAATGTCCTTTTGAAAAAAAAAAACTAGATTCGCTGATGTTAAAAAAAACTAGTGGGAGTTTTACCTTTGGTATCGTCAAAAATTCAAATTTATTAAAAGGGTATCCCATAGACATTGGTACCCACATAGAATTTGGCAACATTTAAAGGGTGATCCAATAAGAGCTTCCTACTTTGTTTTCTAAATAAAATGCATAAAAATCAATGAATTGATTGATGCAAATCTTTATTTGGACTGATAGCTCCAATGCTTAAAAATTATTTCGTTCAAATGTTGCCCACGACTAGTTCGTAAATGATCCATTCTGTGGGTCCAATATTCGACAACTCTATCGAGTTATGTTGGTTTCCATAGCGTCAATAGTTTCAGGATTGTCAACATAAACAAGTGATTTAACATATCCCCAAAGAAAGTAATCCAATGGCGTCAAATCATATGAAAGAAGATGTTTTCATCGAACGTTTCCCTCAATAAAGCTATTGTTTATCCAGCTGTATGGCATGTTGCGCCATCCTGTTGAAACCAAAGGTCGGCTACATCAATATCCTGAATTTTTGGCAACAAAAGTTCATTGATCATTGCTCTGTAGCGAGCACCATTGACCGTAACACAGGCTCCATCCGCATTTTTGAAGAATTACGGTCCGATGATGCCTCCTGCCCATAAACCACACCAAACAGTACATTTATCGGGATACATTGAAAGCTCTTGGATTGCTTCTGATTGATCATAGGCCCAAATACGGCAATTTTGCTTGTTAACGTAGCCGTTCAACCAGAAATGAGCTTCGTCGTTAAACACAATTTTTCGAATTTCGAATTTTTCCAACTGATAACTGATTTTGGTAGTAAGTTTCCACAATTAAAAAACGTTGTTCTGAAGTAAGTCTATTCATGATTGAGTCGTATTGAATGCTGAACGCAAACGTCATGTGGATAAGCCATTTGACACGTGACAGCTGTCAAAACAACGCAGTTGGAAAAGGGATCACACGTATTGGATCACCCTTGATTAAAATAGCTCTCTTTGTAGCGCTTTAGGCTTATGCTTGTATGGGAGGTGCCACGCCCTCTTGTATAGATTCGCCAAATGTTTGTCTGATATTAGACCGAACTATTTCTTGCATTTGTGTGGAATTTCGTTCCATTACCTTAAATAATTATCTCAGTATAGCGTTTTTAAGTTTTCGTCTGCATGGGAAGTGCCACGCCCTCTCATCAAAATTCTGCAACTTTTTTTCCAGAGCTTATCTTAGTTTTTCTTAGTATATCTGACAAATTTGGTTACATAAAATAAGATAACTTTTTCAATATATGTAGCGTTTTAAATGTTTTACTTTTATGAGCGGTAGGCGTGTTCGTGAACCGATTTCGTCCATTTTCAATCTCTAGAAGTTTGCTTGAAGGCGTGGCCTGTATGTCTTATTTCATTCAATTATCGTGCTTGGTTTTCTTCACTGACAGATAAACAGGCTGACAGACGAATATACCTAAATTAACTCCGGTAATGAAGCTGAACAGTGGCGAGCATATCTAAGTAAATGTTTGTCTTTGGTCCTATATTTGCTATGACGCTAATATTGCTTTTAAGCATACTTTCCGCAAGGTTTTATATAACTTCGCCAGGTATTTTTTTCTATTCAGCTTAGACGCGACGACATAATTCGTTTCGGTTTTTAGTTGCTCTTTCGTATTTCTCCAATCGTCTTTGATTATTGCCCACAAATTCTCATTTGGATTGAGATCAAGAAATTGAGCAGTTCAGTCCATTACTCTAAATTTTTGCAAAAAGTTAAATTTCCAAATTTCTTTTTCTCGATCATAAAGTTTTGTAATAAAAATCCAATTGAACAAAAAACTAAACAGCGAATTTTCATGGCATTTTCTTAATCGTATTGCCCTATTCCCGCTGTAGAATTAAACAAAAAAAAAAAATTAAAATCTCGCAAGAAAATAGCTGAAGAAAAAAAAAAAACGTCGTCTTACCACCGCTTCAAGTAGGCGGTCAAATGACGAGTCATGATCGATTGTTGCCAATCCGTCTCCTGCATTCATTCATTCACTGGCGTTTGTTTGGCGATCATTTCTGTTCGCCAATGTTTCGCAAATTGCGCGATCACTGGTAGGGTTTTTTTTTCTTCTGTTAACTGACTGCATTGCAGCTTTGTTGTCGCTTTTTTGTTTTTTCTTTACAGATTTTTTACAAATTGCCAATAAATGATGTTTTCACAATTGAATCTATCAGATAAAGACAGCAGCCGCCGCCGTGTTCGGCCTCATTACAGTCAATGGATATGAATTTGAAGTCAACCAGAGTCAGGCAGTGAGACGGACGACCTGTGAGTGAGAGAGTTCGCAAGGGGTTAATAGTGGCAATAAATTGTTGTTGTAATTTTATGTACCATTTCTAATAGGTTGGTCGTTTTTTTTTTTCTGTTATGAAGAATTGCGATAGTTTGAAACCTGTGAGTAGTTGTCCACAGAGGCGCTAACGTCTCGAGTAGAAGGGAGTAAGCTGGGGGCTAAACGGAACTTGGACCTTATGCGTTGCACCACACAAAATTACAGTTGATTTACATTGAGTGTGCAACATTTTTGGCGTCATTAGATTGTCTTCCTTCCTGTGATATTTCCTACCCCTCTTCTCCCCTTTTCGAGTTTTCCCATTTTGTGTCTTTAACTTTATTGCTGATTTGTGTGCAAATGTTATTAATAAAATATGAAATGTAAAATTTCTGTAATTTAAGCATGCAGTTAACCAGCGTTTCAATCGACAGTAATGAAAATATTTTAATGGTTAATTCGTGGCCCGTGCCCTCTGGCGGTCGTTAGGTAATAAATTTGTACTTTATTTTTCCTTCCTTGCAAACCATGTCGCTAACATTTTTTAATGAAATTGAATATTTTTATTATTTGCGTTTGCTTTTGGTTGTGTCCCTCCGTGGGAGTTGACTTATAACTTGGTGTTTGAAATTTGGTCCAGCTGTAAGTATTTGCTGTCTTTTTAGTGGCGATGTTGATGTTGATGATGATGATGATTGTTAGCTGTTATGTTGGAAAGTGCTCTACAGTTGTTGCTGTGTTGATAAACAAATGAGTTGCGGATGATGAATTATTATTTGCACTTTCGTTTCGTGTTTGCAGCACTATGATTTATTTTGCGTTGAAAGCTAAGATTTAAAACCTTTTTCCTCAAATGGCAAACGGGAAGGATAAGTGCTCTAAGTAAATTAGCCGTTTTATTTTAATTTAAAGCAGCATACTTTTGTTTGAACTTTTAGCGACTGGTCGATGGTCATTAGTTGCTTTCATTTTTCTTTGTCCAAGGTGAATTTCAAGTAAATAAAAACGTTTTTATTTTAATGGATGATGTCTCCGAAGAGAAGCATCTTAAACTGTAGATTAAACTATGAGAAATTTGACACAAACTGAGTTAAATTTTACACAATTTGAAAAAAAAAAAAATTAAGCCACGCATTATTGTTTAGAATTTCACTAACGCTATGTAAAACTGAAAATTTTTGTGAAAACTTATTTAACATTCTATGCTAGAAAATATTTTGTGTAGCCCAATTTGAACTTAGGAATAAAAAATTGGTATTTTAGAATATTGACTTATCAAAAACCGAAGTATTAGTAATTTAATGAAAACTTTTTAAAACTTTGTAACATCCAACTTAGTTGATGGAAATGACTTTACCGCAAATACTTAATTTGTTTGTCGAGCTGACATTGCTTAACCCATTCCAGACTGCTACCAGAAGGGCCTGTACAATTTTGATAAAATTTGGTGTGGGAGGTCAGGTGATCAATAGAAGTTGCTGATGAAAAAATGAAATTTTTCCCTATCGGCACACCGGAGATATGGCATGGGTAAATTTTTACCCAATAGCCCTATATGAGACAAAAAAAAAACAAAAAAAAAATTGACCGTCCAACTTTTCATTCAATCAAATCTGATTTATTATAGCATCCCACATAGAATCTTTGAATTTATTTCGAGCTTTTTTCTTTAAGTCTTCAAATTTGCCTGAATCGATTTTCCACCAAAATTTTAGAAATTTTATGTTACCTAAATTCTACCTCACAAAAATACAGCTTAATCAAAGAAGTTCGGAAAAATAAAAATATTCATTTCAGACCAATCCTTCCTCTACCCAAAAAAGCTTTAAGAACCACAGCACCTCTTACCTGTCGCTTGGTAGGATTTTTTAAAATTCACTCTTATTTTGGGTATTTAAGTACCCAATAGTCTGGAATGAGTTAAGGTTAAGCCTTAAGCCATAGTTCACATAAACAAATTGAGAATTATAATTTCTTCCATACTCTTAAGAAAAGTGTATAGCATTTAAGAAAATACAGATTATTATGTAAAAAAAAAAAATGTATTGAGAAAAAAAAAAAATAAAATAATAAATAATGAAAAAAAAAAAATACTAGGTAATGCAAAATATGTAATGAAAAAAAAAAAAAAAAAAATATTTAACGAAAAAAAATATAATATGAAAAAAAAAAAAAAAAATGAAAAAAATATGATTTAAAAAAAAAAAAAAATAAAAAAATAAAAAAAAAAAAATAAAAAAAAAAAAAAAAAAAAATAAAAATAAAAAAATTAAAAATAAAAGAATTAAATAAAAAAAAAATACAGAAAAAAAATTAGTTCTGTAATTAATAATAGTATTCTAACAATGAGATTCAACAAAATTAAAATAAACGAAAAAAAAAAAAATATTTTACGGAGTTTAATGTTCAGTACAGTACAGTACCAATAAAATAATGCAAAATTATAGTTACTTCACCAAAAAAGGGCTAAAATTGGTGATTCCGGGTACATCCGTTGATAAGCGGTATCATCAGTGACCCAAGCAAATTCTATTTTTTATGAAAAACTATTTACAGAATTTCTAAAAATTTACTTTCGACATAAAAAGCTCAGAACGGCTAAGTTATGTGAACTCAAAAGCTTTCCTTCTGCCACCGAAGTTTTCGAGTTTTCCTGGGAACATTTCGAATTTTTTTTTCCTAAGCTTTGCTTCTTTTGATTGCTAAAATATCCAATGGCTTAAGTGAATGTATGCATGGTATATGCAACACAATATTTATTTTTCACTTATTCGCTAATTCGTTAGACAACAACAAACAAATCTGACAACGCCAACATGTTTATTAAATTTCATAATTTTCCACCACTTTCATCGAAATCACTACTCTAAAGATGCAACGACTTTTTGCCACTTTTGCTAAGCAATTTGTTTACGAATAATCGCCTGCCTGCCTGTCTGTGTATGTGAGAAGATAAAAATTAAAATAAATAAAATCCATTGAACAAATGCAACCCAACAACATTCGCTCGCCAATAAATTAATGAATTTTATCATTGACAAAGTTTATTAAAATTGCCATTTTATCATCAAATCAATTTACAACTGTTGATTATTGCAACATTTGTTAGTTTAATCAAATTTGCAAGTGCTTTTTTTCCACCACATTATCGAAACTATTAATTTTATTTGTTAAAAAAATTTGAAAAGTTAATTTGATTACTATATATTTTCTATTTGTTTGGTTATCATTGCAGTTATTTGTCGCCAGGTGGCGTGGCTGCAACGTATCACCTTTCAACAGCATTTGCATTTATTGGAATTAGCAATAAAGTACGAAAATTTGTTAACTAAACTTTAAATGGACCCAACTGCCAACTGGAAATCAGCATAGTGCAGAAAGTTGGTCAGAACGGAGTTAAAACGTCATCATCGCAGCGGCAATTTCACACACGAGTTACTCGCTACAGCTTGTGTTGCTCGCAAAGTAAGTTAGTTGGACATTTTTATTTGATGTTTTAATTGATGTCACACGCCAAGATGTTGGTCAATTTGGTTTTACGCTAATTTTCCATGTAAATCTAAAGGAATTGAAGAACTTGCTCATAATTGGGAAAATAATTGCAAGGTTTTGTTTGAACATGCCTTTTTATTGCTTTCCAAAATCCAAACTTTGGAGTTAAAATCTATTTCAGGCTTAGTCAGTAGAAAAATATTTTCAATAATTGCCTTACTACGAAAATAGAAATCCTACTACATGATGACCATCTGCTCCAAAGATAGTACTTTATTTAGACACTTAATCATTCTAACCCTAACCAAAGTGTTTTTTTTTAATGGTTAATATCTCAAAAACTAAAACACATATGGAAAAAACCTTGTAAGTAGATCGAAAACAATATTGCGACTGGCTGACGTCAAATATAAAAATGAACAAAATTGCATTAGTGGATGTGTTAGCTCTCATCTAATCCATTAATTGTAGACCCATATACCAGGCAAAATACTAAGTCAATTAGGGCTAAATTTGATATTAAGAATCTGCCTATCTCAATAACTCTCTATACCCCAAATTAAAGCGATCGCATTGGTAGGCTCGATACCTTCAATATAATCTTCTTGATATATTAAAGATCCAAATTTGAATATTTGGGCGGTACCACATCCCGGAAACAGTTTTTACAAAAATATTTTTAATCTCATTTTTTGATACGCTATCTCCCCGAGATAAGCCCATTAAAGATTCGTACTACTTATATAGAAGGGCTCGTACAATTTTGATAAAATTTGGTATGTGGGGGGGAGGTGGCAGGAAATCAATAGAAGTTGCTGATAAATAGAAACAATTTTTTCCCCATCGGCAAACAAAAGATATAGCTGGGGTAAATTTTTACCCAATAGTCCTCTGTGAGACGAAAAAATAAAATCTCTCAAATCTATTTTATTATAGTATGTCACATAAGAATTGAATTTGTTTCGTGTTTTTTTTTAAATCTTTAAATTTTCCTGTATCGATTTTACATTAAAATTTTGGAAGTTATAATTTATCTGAATTCTACGTCACAAAAATACAGGTTAAGCAAAAATAAGTTCAGGAAAATAAAAATATTCATTTCAGACCAACCTACCCAAAAAAGGTTTAAAAACTACATCTCTTACCAGTTGCTTGGTAGGCTTTTTTAAAATGAACACTTCTTTTGGGTAAAAACTTACCCAATAGATCGTAATGGGTTAATCAAAGTCTATGAAGCCATTTTGGAAAACATGAAAAAAGCATTTAAACTTAAAGACACCCCTTAATAAAAAGGTATATGTGTTAAAAATACGTAAATATTAACTTTAACATCGAGATTTCAAACTTTTTCTGATGCTTTCTGCTACTCGTACGAAGAAAATGTTGATGTACTCCAATTGCTTTGATATTTTTGTCGCATTTAAACTTTTTAATCTCAAAATGCAAACTTGAACACTTTCTTAAAATTATTGTACTGACAAAATATTAAAGAACAAAATTCATAACAAAGAAAAACGGGCTAAAGCTGCTAGTCATATTAGTTTCATCCATTGCTAAATTGAATCATCAGCGGACCCTTGAGTCGATGAGTGCACATTTCTTGATATGTGTAACTTTTTGCATAGATTTGTTGCGAACCCAAATCAAAGATGAAACAAAGCAAAGCAAAGGCAAAATTCTGTTAACACAAAAAAATTAAATTTTTTTATTTTGAAACGCAAAAAGCACGTCCTTTAAATTTTATTCGTTTTATTTTACAATCTACTGTGATTTCATACGACTGTGTAAAAGGACGTTGTTTTGTTCCCATTTTGCTGTCTACATGAAACAATCTTGTTACTTTTGACAAATTTTTGATCATTTTCCCGAAAATGTTGGATAATTTTTTATTTCCTATGTAAGATTTTGTATAAGTTTAACGTAAAAAAAGAGTTTATATCTTAATAAAGACATAGCGTAAAAGTAACAAATGATAATTTGCCTTTGAAACGAAAGTTCAACAATAAAATGTTAACGTGTAGTTAAAATTTTAAATGCAACCACCGAAAAAATTCCACTTTCATTTTAAAGATTTGCAAACAGCATCCAAATATAATACGTAAATAAAATACAAAATGCAAATACTTTTCTCTCAAGCAAATTAATTGCTTTCAAGGCAAACTCCGGAAAAAATTACAATATAAAACTGTCCACGAAATTACGTAGAAAATGTTACGTTTACATGGTGAAGAAATTAGCATTTTCCACATAACTAAAAAAATTTGCTGTTGCATGACGTTGACCATGCAACAACCTGCGTCCCCACGCCTCCACATGCAACGAGCAGATACTGTGATAACTATGGCGCATTCTGGACATATGTGACAACCATCACAATTGCATGTGTATTCGTATGTTACGTGTGTGTGTGTGTTTGTGTGACATGCATAGTAACAATTAGTGATTAGCGCTTTAAGATTTTCCTACGTTTTTTTTTTTGTGAATTTTTGCAAATCTTTTTAAAGTTTAAATAAAACTTTCGCTTTTTTCGTGGTTTTTTGCAGTTTTCTGGTGACATGTCCCCACGTATTCCACACAGTATGCTCCAGTTTAAAATGTCTGTCTATTCAACTTCTTTTTTTTGTGTTATTTTGATTTTCTGAAAATATTTTTTTTGTAACAACATTCCTTAACAACACGGGCAGCAAGCGCCAGTGACATTTTTTTTTTGCATCGGATTTGTTTTCTTATTGCGCTCCCAATTTAACTGTAAGAAATTTGCAATTTGTTGTTTGTTGCTGTTTTGTATCTGATTTAATTGCTGTTGTCTTTATTGTTGTTGTTGCTGTTGTTTTATTGTTGTTTGTTCGTGTGCCATATGCAACATGTCGTGCATTTAAGTGCAGCAACATGTCGCCAGACACTTGACAATTCATTAGTGAACAAGCGAATAACGAGCAAAAATTGGTATTTAAATTGAATTCTTTTTCGGTCAATTTTATAATTTATATAATTTTTGTTTGTTTATTTTTGAATGTTAACGAAGAAGAAAAAAGTAAATGTATAAAATTAAAACGTAAGATAGAAATAGGCAAAAATCTATAATCATACGTTTTTGATCTCTAAGCCGGAAAAAAAATTAAAAATCCCCCAAAATTAGAAAATGGGGTGCAGGAAAAATCCTCAAGTAATGAAGGAACTCTCACATACTGCGAAAGCGGACTGAAAAATTCTCAGTCTGAGGTAGAGAATTAAATTAGTTTTAATTTTTATTGCTTCTAAACTCTTCAGATATGTGGAGTTGTTATATGAGGCGTCCAGTTGCAAAACCGGCCAAGTCTAAAAAAAAAATCAAATTTTGAGATATTCTCATAAATCAAAATCTAGACCAGGGGTGCACAAAGTGCGGCCCGCGGGCCGTATGCGGCCCTCAGAGATGTATCTTACGGCTCGCAACTCACCAAAACAATTTTTACACACATCTGCAATTGAAATCAATAGATCTGCACTTCTGTAAAATATTAAGACAAAAATACAATCTTGATGGGAGGGATACATTTTTTTAATGCTTGAATCCCATAGCAATACCCAGAGTTATATGATGGGGCGGCGCATTGCGAATTTTTGTTTGGTTCGACCTGTAACTGTGAGCACAGCTCTTAATAAAAGCAAGCTACGATTTCGTATTACGGACGTAAACCTAGAAGCAAAACGTAAAACAAAATTTAATGTTTACAAAAATCGTTCGTTTTTGTTTTGTTTTTGGCCCGCAGTAGAATTGTTTATTGATAATTTGACTCTCCGCAAAAACATTGTGTGCACCCCTGATCTAGACCATGCTCTATCTTTCCACTATGTTTTTAGATTAAAAAAATATTAAATTTATTTAATTTATTTTGATACACGAATTTCAAAACCGGCCAAGTCCATGAACTTGCTTTCAAATAATATATTTTGAAAATTAATTATTTTAATTTACATAAATTTTGGAAAATTGCAGTGCAACAGTGGATGGATTTATGGCCTAATGATTACTGGTACATTATCAACTCGTTGAAGTGTACACACAAATAAAAAATACCAGCAAAATTGGAGACCTCAAAGTCCAACTGCTTTTGTTTTGACAAATAATACCCCACATATAACGCCTTAATCTTATAAACAAATTTTTCTCCGACTTCATTTACCTTTGACATGCACCTCTACGGCTGCCTCTATTTCTTCATCATTCCCAATTCGTTTTGCTTTCAAATTTATCTGCAAGTATGAACTTAGTATGAGTGGTAAATTCTTTCCAATTTCGCGACTTTCCTTACCGTCCCTCAAAGAAGGCACACATGAAGATGATTGAGTTGGCATCTGAAGTTTTAAATTGATGTTTCATAGAGGAAAGTCATCAAAATAACGATGTCAGTATTACTTGACTTTGAAAATGCGTGTGAAAGTCTAATTGTCTATATATTTTTATTATAAGATATCGAAAGAAACCACGAAAATGTTGTTTTTTGTCAAATAGCTCCTGATAGGAAGAAACTGAGTTATTCGTATTTTAAGTTTGATTTCTTAGCCACTACACTCATTACTTTTACTCATTTTTACAGAAGTTACACGTATTTAAAAATTTCTTCCCGAAAAACTACGTACACTGATGAATTCCTAACTTGGAAATAAAAGTTACTCATACGACTAGTTATCCATAAATTACTTAAAAAATGATTTACAAGTGGCTATTACTTCTGTACTGGAATAAATAATTTTTGCATCGTTAAGAAAATAAATGTTCTAGATTTAGGCTAGGATAGAACTTAAAATATAAGTCATTGAGCATTCCCCGTTTATTTATTTGAAGAACTATTCAACTTAAAATCATTTTGAGGTCTCTTTCGATTTGTAACACAGACCACAAAATGTTGAAGAATAAAAAAAAAAAAGTATGGTTACATGTGCAAATCCGCCAGAATTAGCGTTTTAGCTGGCCTCGTTTTTTTTATTTTTTTTTTTTTTTGGAGTACATCTTTCAGCTATAGTTTTTTTTGAAGCTAAGGCTGTCTTGAATTAATATTCAAGGTTGTTCAATTAAAATTCAGATAGCTATTTTTTTCTTTTCATGTTTTTTTTTTTTAACTTAAATGAGATTTTAACTATGTCTCCCTGTGAATTTTAATTGTTCCTCCTTGAATATTAATTAAAGATAGTCTTAACTTCAAGAAAAACCATGTTTGAAGAGTCTGCTCCAAAAAAAAAAAAAAAAAAAATCGAAGTCATGGTCGAGCTAAGATGACAATTTCGATTTTTTTTATATTTGTTTTTTTTTAATTTTTTTTTTTTTTTATTTTATATTTTTTTTTTAATATTTTTTTTTATATTTTTTTTTATTTTTTTTTTATTTTTTTTTTTATTTTTTTTATTTTTTTTATTTTTTTTTTTGGAGCTTGGTTTTCCTTTAAGTTAAGACTATTTTGAATTAATGTTCAAGGAGAAACAATTAAAATTCAAAGAGAGATGAAAGATGTACTCCAAAAAAAAAAAATAGAAACAAAAAAACAAGGACAGCTAAAACGCTAATTCTGGCGGATTTGCACTCATCATGACCTGTAAATGAGGAAAAAAAATGTCATTTCACCTAACTTTAAAACGTTTTTCAGAGGGTATTTTCACTGCGTTCTCGACAATTTTCCACAACTTGAAACATCGGTTCAACTTCCCCAAGTCGTTTTGATCGTAAATCTTGCCTCTTATAAAAATTTACACAATTTGATGAAAAAATTAAAACAAAAAAAACAGTGAGACGGGTACACATTGCATCGTTATCGGATTAATGGCGTTATCTTGCAAAAAGAAAATGCTTTTACTCCTTTTCTCAGTAACGAAAACTTTATTTTGAGAAGGTTAACTATTTTAATAATAATTTTTAACAAAAGGTTAAAAACTGTCGCTTTGAGCTTAGATTTTCATACTGTTGCTTGTTAAATTTTTCAAATATTTTGGTTAAAAATTCCAGCTTTAGAGATCCGATGCATTTTCGAATGATAATAATTTTTTCGATTTCTTTATAAAGAAATAAAAAACCCATACATATATAATTACTCAATTTACCTTTCGAATGCTCTGTAATTTGGACCTTGCATATCTTAAAAACGAAGGCTTGCAAACAAAAATTAGAATTTTGTAATAAAATTATAAGTAGATGGTAATTTTTTGAGTTATAGAATTTTAATTGACAAATCACGCATATGAATTACATTTAACTTCATTTTTTTTATTTAAATTTCAAATACTAAATAATATTTAAATAAAAAAAGCCGGCTTATATCAGCCGCCAAGATTAGTTACAATAATAAATCGCATTAGATAAGTCGATTTAGAAAATAATGCAATAATTCACATTTTCGCTTAGAGCAACGATATTTTGTTTTGTACTGCTGTTGCATCGAGTAGAGTAAATGTTGTTCGAAATTTATCAATAACTTGTAACAACTAGTCGTCGTCGATATATATTTTTCAAAAATTCTTTTTAAACAATAATTGCCATAAAATAATCTTTAGAATAAAATCGAACTTAATGTGTTTCAGTTTAAAGTTTAATTTCTAAAATTTAAAGAATAAAATGTCTCAAGCAGACGTCATGTTTTTTCTGATTTCAACCAAAAATTTTGTTTTCAACATGAAAACTAAACCTAAATATTGAATCGTGAATTGTTGTAACAAAACGTATTTCCTTTTGTAATCAATTTCAATTTCTAATCAAATTAAAAGAAAAGACAACGTTCAAGATAATCACTTATCTGCGATTATCATTTTCACCTATTTTTATTAATTACTAAATTTTTTGTATGAGTTTTGAAGTTATTACTTAATTTTCTCCAGTAAGTTTTCTTATCGTATTTCACACATCAACTTTTGTACCTTGTGTGCCGTTTTGTAGCGCTGAATCGTCATTATCTAATTCAATTTTGTGGTATCATTCAATTGCTTTGGTTTGTCTGTCTAATTTCCTTCGATAAGATTTCGTTCGTTGCTTGCACTTTTTTCCACTTTATTGATATTTTATCAGGTTCGTCATTGCTGCTAAAAAAAGAAGGTTTTTTTTTGCTAATTTTCATCGTAAACAGTTTAATTAAGTGGAGTGCGCGAATTTTGCCAGTTGTCAGTTTTAAAAATAACAATTGTGCTGATTTAACATTTCTATTTAAAGCTGTGAATATTTTTTGATTTTTTTTGTAAATATTTTCTTAAAAAATTCAGATGTCGATTATAGCGTTAATTTAAGTAACAGCGTGAAATAACATAATAATTCACAAATTTTGAAATTTTTTTTTTTTTTTTCGAGGATAATTATAAGAAAATATCTCGTAAGTGTAAAATTTCTTGTGCAGTTTTTCGTTTAACGTTTCGACTGGATATCAAATTCCGTACTAGGTGAAGGTTTAACAAAATTTACAAAAAAATTACTAACCTTCCTACAGAATTGTCAATGGATGTTCTCTGTAGAAGCCTGTTGGCTCATGTGATAAAAGTAATTATCTTCTTACATTCTATTTTCATTTGTGTTAAAATTTTATTCCATAAATAAGTGCCTAAAAATGCTATGTATTTCAATCAATAAAAACTTTCAAGAATGCGTAACATTGAGAAGATAAGATAAATTGAATTAAACCTAACAACATGTCTGCCATTGCTCAATTACTCGTAAAAGTGAGTGATGCCATAACAAAATTCTTGTTACAATACAACTAACAGCTCATAAAGTTTTTTTTTTTTCTGATAAATAAAACCATTAACTGCAATACACGTATCTTGCACATCACTTCAAATTAAGAAAACCATAATCTTCAACTCGAGCAATTTACACTAACAGCCGGATGCATCTTAATTCCCAAAAACAAAAATCTTCCTCTCTTTCTCGTTTTGATTTCTTAATTTATCTTTTTATTTATTTTATTTTTGATAAAGCCAGTCAGCGAAGCGAAGTCAATATGAAAAGCGATTAAGGGAAGCAGCATAAAAAGCCAAACCATAATAAATATCAAACTTAAAGATTCTGGAATTCGGTTGGTTGCAGCAGCAGCAGCAGCGCATATCCACCGAATCCAACACTGTCATGCATAAAGTTGTTAATGAAAAAAGTTTCCCTGCTTCATTTTTTTCTTTCACTTTTTTTTTTTTTTTGACTTTTGATTTACTGCACGTTAGCATTAAAATAAACAAAAATTAATTCTTTTCTGTTTTTTCTTCAAATGTAAATCACTTTTATGACACAATGAATTTTGAATTACTTACTACATGCATGTTCAGCAGCATTTTTTATTTTTATTTTATTAGGCAAAGCTTTTGATTTCTTTTTATTTATTATTTATTCAACAGTTATTTATATGGTAGATTGAAAACCTCGAAAAAAAACGACAGCACCTTCAAGTAATATATGCCCTAAGTCTTAACACTATGTTGCTAAATGTAGCTGTAGCGAATAGGAATGCGCCCATGTCTACAAAAGAATCAAATTACTAGTCCACTAACAAAAATAAACAGCAAGGCGTACACTGAGAAAACGATTAATTCGAATATAACAAACTCTATTTGATATAGAGCAATTAAATATTTGCTTGAGCTAAACATAAAATGCTTCAATCAATATTTGCAGATCCTTTAACTCAGCAAAGCAAATTAAGCAAAATGCAACGAAACCACTGCCATAATTTAGTGCTTATTAAAAGCTAATTTTGTGCTTATTAAATGCTTATTTAGTGCTGCACGATTTTTTAAAAAAATATCGGTTTTTGCTAGCTGAATGAGAACCTAGCAAAACATTTTTGAAAACTATTAAGCAAAATGCAATTTTAACTATGCCCTAATTTAGTGCAGTACTAAATTTTTCCTTTCAGCACTAAAGTGGCAGTTAATAAACACTAAATTATGGCATCGGTTTCGTTGCATTTTGCTAACTTTGCTTTGCTGAGTTAAAGGGTCTAACATTTGCCACTATTTGATCCAAGTACAATATGTTCGATTCAAATATATATTTGACTAGAATTAGCCTGTGCGCATCGCTGCACCTCTACCGTGGTGTATATTCAATGTGCAGTCTGCGTGAAAATTCTATTTAAAAAATACTTTTGTATGAGGACCACCCTTAGTATGCATCCAAAATAAAATTTTTACAACCTAAGCAGTGCCCCTTAATATAAAAACCACGTGGTGTAAATGATATTTAAAAATATTTTTGTGTGAGGGCCACCCTAAATAAAAGTTATGTAGCCTAAGCTATGCCTATTAAAATAAGAGCTACGGGGTATAAGTTCGGTGTGAATCGACTTACCTGTCTTCGTGAAAATGATATTTAAAAATATATTTGTATGAGGGTCACCCTAAGTATGCACCCCAAATAAAATTTTTATATTCTTATGTGTGCTCCTTAATATAAAAGCCGTACTGTGTAAGTTTCATGAAAATCGATTCACCTGTCTTTGAGAAATCGCTATTTTTAAAATGTTTGTGTATGAGGGCCACCCTAAATATGCACCCTAAATAAAAGTTTCATCGTCTTAGCTATGCGTCTTAATATAAGAGACATGTGGTGTAAATTCCATGTGAATCGATTAAGTGGTCTTTGTAAAAATGCTATTTTAAAAATATTTGCGAATGAGGGCCACCCTAAATTAAAGTCCTATAGCCACCACGCCCCTGATGTCTAATCCCGTTCATATTTTGTGAAGTGCTTAACATAGGCTATGTGCATCCTGACACCGAATTTTAAGACTCTTGCTATCATATGAACCAAGATATAGCGAGTTAAAGGTTTTAATTGCACGTAAAGTGCCACGCCCCTTGCTTTTATCAAAATAAAATACAGCCCATGTTACTCAGGAATAGTGTAGCTTTCTATTAGTAGAAAAATTTTTGGAATCGGTTGTGGAGTTCCAGAGATTACCCTGAACATACAAACAAACAAACAAAAAAAACAAACAAACAAACAAACCTTACCTCTTTATATAATAGTATAGATTGCTCTATATCAAATATACATTTGTTTTATTCAAACTAAACGTTTTCTCAGTGTACTTTGATTTAATTACCGATCATTCCCCAGCTATTATGATTAATTGAGTACTGCAGTAATAGGAACTAAAATATTACAATAGAACAAGCTGGAGCATGGCTTTCTAGTGCGTCGTCTAATTTCCTGGTTGAAAGGAAAGTGAAACACACCCTGCACATTTCAGAATTATTTTTGGCATTTTTTCGAAGTTAAACAACAACGACAAAAGTTTTCCCATGGAAACACCGCTGATTTTCCGCAGTTACCAAAGCAGCTATTTCGCATTTCTGCGGAGCTTATTCCTATCAAGCAGTTTTCAAGTGGGGTTGGCAAGAACCATTCATATCGCATCTACGAAATGCTAATAAGGTATAGTTTCTAATTTTGCGTAGAAATGCTACGTGACAAACAAATCCTTTCAGGTACTGTAAAATATAATCAAAAAGTAAAATATGCTTCAGGTGGAGAATTTTAGGGGGTCAGTGGATGAGTCATTTCACATTAAAATTTCTTAATATTTCCTTTCATTTATATTACAAACTATAGGTGGACAGAATAATAAAAATGAGCCAATTTAAGCTCTTTACAACAAACATGTCAATTTTTAAAAAAAATTAGCCAAAGCAACAAACACATGCACTCCAACTTGCTACGCACATTTTTTTTGTTGTGGCTTTTTTATACGCGCTACATTCACATTAAATTTATATTTTGATTTGTATTGATTTTGCATCATTCAGAGAAAAAAGAAGCGAGCTCATAAGCAAACAACAATGCGCACATTGACGACAGCTTCTTTCGTTTCGTTTCAGTGTATTTTTAATTCTACACTCATGTTGTTCTTGCATCATTCTTGGAATTGGCTTTTGGTTTCTTGCAGAATTTGGTTTCTTTTAATTTATGGTGGGATTTTTGTTGTTGTTGTAATTGTTGCTTTTGTTGTAAGTAGCTCCTGCTTCCAAAATTTTGCCCACCTATGTTATAAACTAATCTACAGCTATTTATATCAATTTTTATAAAAAAATCGAGAATTTCTAAAAGGTTTTAAAATAAGAGTGCCGAATTTTTACATGAATCGCATACAATATTTTTTGTACCATTATGCGCCACACGAATCAGCTGGCAAACTTTTATCCGAAAATTCTACGAATATCCTATTTCTATTGTTCCATATTTACTCCGAAAAATTAACAGATATGACACAAGAAATCTTAAGAGTTGCCACTTAAAATAGTAAAATGGCGCAAGATTTCAATCCAGCACTCTCATTCGGGCACTCAATAGAATCAATTCCTTATCGTATTGTCAGAAAAAATCGGAATGTTAAGCTAAAGAACTAAGAAAATTGCGTATAGTTATTCCAAACTTTTATAGCAAAATTGAAAATTACTCCCAACTTACATAACATCATTTATTATTCAACTCAGCATAAAATTATGGAAAAAAATCTGAAATCCTGCCATAATTTTATCTCCTCGAAGTGGCAAAAATGAAAGTTGTTACGAGTACGACTTCTTGTATTATGCTGCAACAATTTATCAAATATGGAGTCAAAACAACATTTGAATCTGATCATCATAATTCAAAACATTTTTTACTTTTTATTATTGATTTATTAGAAAAAGACAATGCAGTCGCAGCATAAAAACAACAACAACAGCAACTACAACAAAAACAACACTATAAATAACCTGCGGGCCATATTTATCATGATTGCAACTGTTGCTGCTGTCTGTCACCTTCGCTCTCAACATGCATCAGTGGAACGACATCTAGCAGCGTCCAGTTGTCCAACCACTCCCTCCCCATTTTAACCAATTTCTTCTTTTCTTAAAAGGCAGATTCAACAAACAAACAATAGGTGGAAACAATAAAATAATAAAACAAAAGAAAAGAAAAGAAATAAAATTGCAATGAAAATCAAGACACAAAAAGTAATCACTGATGAATGCAATGATGATGAATGTTGTCATCGCCGTTGTCAACGCCACCGCCACATATGCCATCCGCCCGCCATTGAGTGATTACAATAACAACAAACAAATGTAATAAACTTATGGAAATAAGCTTTGTCCTCAGTCAGTCTGTCTGTCCGCCATGTGTCTGTCCAGCAGCAGTCTGCACTTAATGCGGTCTTAACTCACTTAAATTGTGGTTGTCGCGTTTTTGTTGTTGTTGTTGTTGTTGCTGCTTCGGCGAGTGCACAAAAGTCGTCCGTTTGTCTGTTTAGTTGAATTTCCTTTACTTTTTTGTTTGTTTTATTCCCCTTAGCAATTTTGTTACTTTATACCCTACGCCCTTTGAAACAGGATATATGAACTTATAAGTATATTGAAACATTGGAGATGTGGGAGGAGTGATTTTTTTTAGACAGAAATTGTGTGTCCACGCAAGAATTATTGAATTGCTGAATAAATTTATTTTTTTAACAAACAAATGAGTATAACAAAAAGTTCCAAAAATACCCCAGTTAGAAAGAAGATGATCCCTGGAATAATCTTGAAGCAATCCGAGAGATATAATGGGTTACTCCTTGTTCTTTCGAGCTCTACATATTTAACATTCCTCTAAGGAGTGAGATTGAAAAAATCTTAACATACATTTTACCTAATAATTTTTTTTGGGTGCAAAATTTAAAAATTTCTTTGATCTACTGATCTTTGTCAGTTATTATTTTTAATGACAAACATGTTGTTTTGTTTTGAGTTTGATCAAAATGAGTGAAGAAAAAGAAGTACGTCTTAAAATTATTAAAAATTTTCAAAAAAAACGAAATTGGTCCTACGAAAAATTGGCCAAAGAATTGAAGGTCTGCCGTCAAACTGTTTCCAATGTTATTAAACAGTTTCAGGAGAATTTGACCATCGATAGGAAACCTGGTTCGGGAAGAAAAAAAAGGACCAAATGATATTGGCAAAGCCAAGAAAATTGAAAGCATCTTGAAAAGATCTCCAAACACATCTGCTAGAAAAGCTGCCCGGTTAGCCCAGTGCTCTGACTATTTGGTGCGAAAAGTGAAAGCCAATACAAAGTTCAAAAAGTTCCAGATAGGAATGCTGCAAAAAATTTAGACGCCAAAAGTAGGGCTCGGAAATTAAAATTGAATTTCATACAAAAATACTCATGTTGTATAATGGACGACGAAACGTATGTACTGGCAGATTTACGCAGCTTCCGGATCAAAATTTTTATGTTGCTGATGCTCGAGGAAATGTCGAAGAACAATTTAGAATCCAAAAGCAGACAAAGTTTCCTAAAAAATTCCTGGTATGGCAAGCTATATGCAGTTGCGGCAAAAGAAGCAAGTCATTTGTTACAGTTGGCTCAATAAATACCGAAATATACATCAAAGAATGTTTGAAAAAAAGACTTCTTCCTTTCATAAGAGAGCACGATGTGTCCACATATTTTTGGCCCGATTCGGCATCATGTCACTACAGTAAGAAAGCTCTGGAGTGGTACCAAAGTAATAACATAGTTTTTGTACCAAGAGAGGCCTATCCTCCAAATTGTCCGGAGCTAAGACCAGTCGAGAGATATTGGGCTCTTGTGAAAAGGAACTTAAAGAGCACAAAAAAGGTGTCCCAAAATATCGAAGATTTTAAAAGGAGATGGGCAAACTGTTCCAAAAAGGTGTCTGAAACAACTATCAAATCTCTAATGGAAAGCTTACCAAAAAAGGTCCACGAGTTCATAAATAGTGGTTAGAACTATAAAAATTATATTTTTCTGTAATTTGTAAAATATTATCAATTAAACAAAAAAAAAAAAATCAAAACTCTAAGGTCAACCGTTTAAAAATTATTGAACTTTATATGTGTTAAAATTTTTTCGATCTCACTCCTTATAATATAGGAGGCTATAGCTGATTTTTATAAAAAAAAAAAATTGGAAGACCAGAGATTCGAGCAATTTAGGAATTCAACCTTTAATAGGAGCTTGAACCAATTACAAAGTTTCAGATTAAGGACTTCTGTGAAAACATTTTACCCCTCTAACACCTAAGAGTGTCTCAAGACACAATTACCTTGAGACACTTATTTACATTTTCTCACCTTACAGGTAAACGAAAGCTTATACACCTTTTGTGAGTTCATTTATGAATTTAGGGTCCACAATTTACCTTAAAAAAAATTGCATAACTTATTTTCTTCCAATATTTTCAATGTAGTCTTAGAGGGTTAAGTCGATATAGAACAGTAAACACAATTTGCTTCAGCGACGAAGCATACTTCAATTGAAATGGTTTAGTCATGAAACAAAACTGCCACTACTGTCCACCAAAAAAACAAAACCCGCGACTAAAGTACCAACAGACGCGATTAAAGGACCAACAGTCCAAAAATGACCATGGATAGAATGATAGGAGAGTTTTTCTTCGAAGTGTTCAGTGGAGCAACCGCAACTGTTGATGGCGAAGAGTTTTTAAAGAGCTAAGAGTTGACTTGCTATAATCAAATCGGTAAGATTCTTAAAACTTCATCTTAATATAGAACAAAATTTTCTCAAAATGCTTACGGCTTTGAAGTTTTCATACAATATATTTCTATAATTGTCGAGATTCGTGAAGGTACACTTAGTTTATGTGATGTGAGCTTGAGGTCGTTCACATATTGCATTCACAAATTTGAATCAAAGGTTATCATCGGAGAAAGACCTCAGCTTTAATGTTGCGTCACATTGAAGAAATATACATAATAAATGAAGGATTGTTCTGGTCACTCCAATTTTTTCATCAGACTAAAATTTGTGGCGAAATTGATAGAAAGTTTTGAGTTGACTTTTCAAATAATATTTAAACAAGTCCTTAAAATCTCTACATATGAAACCTGAATGAGAATCAACAGCCAGATCATGCTGTTATCCTTGAAACGTAATATTTCAATGACTTATTTATAACTTAAATAGGAACTTTTCTATAATTCAAGTTCTTAGAAAGCACGACTTCTACATAACCGTCAAATGCAATTTTCAACATTATCTATTTAAATCCAAGACACATTTTTTCCTGCGCTGAATGGGAGAAATTTTCCAAATTTGGTGCAAGAAAATAGGGTGATTCAAGCATAGTTTGAAAAATATGGAGCATTTGAACAAGTGGGTTCGGGCAACTCGTGTAGAAGTAAAGCCCTTAAATTATCACATCTAGTTTTCAAGACAATGTAGTAAACAAAGGATTAAGTGATATCAAATGAAAAATGGGTGACATCTCCATCTAGCCACTTTAGATGAAGTTCGGTTCATTTTTTTATATAATACTCATGCTTATTTATATTTCATCTTAAATTTAAATGAATAAATCAAAAATGTAACTTTTCTTTGATGCAAATAACTTTGTAAACTAAAAGTTGAAATGTGTGATGAGAGAGGAGAGGTGTTCGCATTTTGTGACTTTAGCCGCATTTATTTAGCTTTGGTTAAACCAAAATCTCATACAAATTTGTGAACCAGCTCAATTTCTGGTTCAATTGATACAACTTCTTTTGTCTTTGCTAAAGTTTGAAGCATCATAGACAGAAACCTAAAATAATCAAAAATATATGGCAACTTTGCTGGAATTTTGAAGAAGCGTTCTTAGGCTACGCGAGGCCTTGGGCACCCAGTCAATGTTAGGCCCAAATATTAAAATAGAAATACGTAATAAAAATCAGAACAGTTATGAAACAACAGAAAAGGAAAAGAAAACTTTGGTATTAGTGTCTGCGACACTATAAAAACAGTTTGAAATCATTTGATAGCAATAATTTGAAAAAAAAAATTATGTACTGATACGTGAGGCCCCTTACCGTGCTAGGCCCCATTCAACCACACGACCATAAAGCCGGCTCTTATTTTAAAATAGCATTTCTGTCAAACACTGTCATGCTACCTATTGGTCAAATGCAGAACTATGAAAGGTTAAACTTGTGCGTTTTATTCACTTTTAGGTTAAGCCAAAGCGAATAAAACACGGCTATTAATTGACATGAGGAAAAAGTGAAAAAAACCTGAAAATCACGTTACGTAATATCTTCACAAAAGTACGAATACAATTTCCAAGGTGCCGCAATTTGACGACAGTTTTCCATAGAATATGTGAAAATTTTTAGGAAACATTAAAAAAAACCAATATCTCGGTTGATTTTCGAGATATCGATATTTAAAAGTGATAACCTAATAGTACGAGGCCTTTATTGAACAATAACTCAAAATTGTTTCATAATATTTGGTAGTGCCCATTCAGACTTTTCTTCAGGATGCCAAAAACTAGCTGTCTGCAAAAAAATGGATGCATTGGATGATTGAAAGCAATTTTCCATACAAATAGTGCGGGGTCCTTTAAAAATTAAACACCTTTGTAACTCTGAAACCAGTCATACCAAGGACACACATTAATTGTGACCAAATATACTATAAGTCAGAAGAGTTTCAAAAATCCGGACATTTGTTTATTTTTTTTTTACTTGGAACGGTTTAAGTATTCTGTTCCATGTATTAAGTGTATGGTATAATGGCCGATTGTAGTTCTCTTCGCTGTTATTATTTACTCTTTGTATTTTTTTCTTATTTTTGTTATTTTCATAGTCACTGTTTGCGCGCCTTACCCTCAGGTAAATATTGGCCATTCCTTTCTTCAGTTTTTATTATTTTTATCACTTCCGGATAAAGTGCGACTGTTTATTTTGTTTGATCTACCTCTTCATTGCCAGTTCGCGCTTCGCTGTGCCCGTCTGCCAGTTTTTTTTTTCATTTTTACATCACCTTTTCTGTCAACGTTTGACAGTGCGCGTGTTAAGTTTTTTTGATAAAGCGCGCGAAAATTTATTATTTATTTGTTTCTGCTTTATGTAGCTTTGTTATACGATATAATAAAATATTATTTTTATTGTAATTACATAGAAAAATTTCATTTATGAAATTGAAAAAAAGAACAGTCGTAGTTTAAGGGCATGTACCATGTTCGATCAGTCTTTTCTACAAATGTACTATGAAACTTATTGGCACTTTGAAAAAATCATTTCTTAATAGTACTTCCCTTAAGAAAAATTTTCTAACTACGACAATGGACAACATGTGTCTGGCGAAAAGTATAATCAGGACTAAAACTGTTTTCCGTTTTATACACAGTTATATTCTTTTATTCAAAATAACGCACAGAACTTATTTCGATAAACCGTATAGCCTTCGCTCAGGACTGATCATGTAGATTTAGAAAATAGTTCAGCATCTATGATGCTGCCATAATTATAGAATGAAATATTTTTTTTTTTTATCAATTCGAAGTCACACTTTGGAAACTATGAAATTAAAACTATCAACGCATATAAACATTGAAGCCCCACCTTTCAATAATAGTAATTTGAATTTAATGCTTAAAACAAGCAAACCAATATCATTATAAAAAGGGTGTGCCCAATTTTCAGCACATAAGGGTCATGGTCAAGAAAACCAATTAAAAAAAAACACAAGGCTCTTCATTAATAATGCACGCCCTAAAATTAAAAATTGACAAAATAAAAAGAAACCAAATCGAAAATAAAACTTTGAGTTAAAGAGCAACCAACTTTTAAAAAGTCAAAATGTTATCTTAGTTGCAATATCGGTTGCAAGAACTTAAACAACAACAATAGCACTCAATTATAATTATTACTTAATTTCCGTGCAAGAAACATTTAAATTTGGCCTAATCTGATTGTGTCAGAAATATAAAAAACAGTCAAAACCACTTAAAAGCCAGCCATGTAAGACAACGACAACGGCGATGATGATGACGACGACGACGACGACAACGACAACGACAACGACAACGACAACGACAACGACAACGACAACGACAACGACAACGACAACGACAACGACAACAACAACTCGATTCCAGTAACTTGGCCAATCCAAACTGCAAATGAATGCAGCAAAGTTGCAATGGTAGTGCTACCAAGAATCGTTGGCCCATATGGTGGTGCATAAAAAAAATCAAGAGTTGCCGCCGAAAGAGTAACATATAAATTTTAGGTTTTTTTTTTTCAAGTTTATATCGAATGCAAGAAGGGGCCGGTCGGTCGTTGGGTTAAGAAGAGGGAGGTACATCATAAATTAGACTCTTTTTTTTATTTTGTTTTATTACAAGGCATAAAAAGACTAAAATACTCGAAACCACTACTTACTGAATTTATAGCAAATGCAACCTACGCAAAAATTGTGCTGCAACAGCAGCAGCACTTTACCTAAATAAAAGTGAAGTTGGTAGTTATTCTTGCAACGTGTTGTTGCTGCTGCTCTCACCAAAGTACTAATTGTGGAAGTCAGTTTATCATTCATACGTGTTAGGGTGAGCTCGATAAGTCTTGAAAGATTGTTATTGTTATTATCTTCAACTGAAGTGGAAAACTTTTGGGCCGTCTTTATAAAGTCTTTATTAGTTTTTTTTGCTTTTTTGTTGTTTTTTGTTTTTTTTTTTTTGAATATTTGCGTACACCCTTTTTTCCATTTTTAGCGAACCACCTTAATCTGCTCGAAAAGTCTACTAGTGTGTTTTGAATTGTGTGCTTAAAAACTTAGAAGTGGACCGCCAACGCCGCACAATGGATCGTTTTGCTCAAATTGGTGTCAAAAAACAATTTTGGGGTGGGTCTTTTAAGCAAATCTAATATGTACATTGAATGGAGAAATGCTTAGAGCTAAGGAAATTAAAAGTTTTAACTCAATTGGATAAATTGTGTTTTTGGGAAAAAAATTTATGTTTAATTGAAAAATTTGTCTCAACGTTTAAAACAAAAAGATTTTGTTTTTTATAGATTGGAATATTAGTTGTAATGAAATATATATATTTTTTTATAAATAGCGTTTGCTTTGATCGTAACCCATAAACAATTGAGTTTAAACAAATTTTATGCAGATAACTAATAATTTTGTATTTCTAGTTGGCCTCCACCTTTTTTTATTTTTTTGTATTGTTTTTATATTATTTTTTACATATTTTTATATTTATTTTATTTATTTTTTTATATATTTTTTTTATGTATTTTTTTTATATATTTTTTTTAAATATTTTTTTTTAATTTTTTATGTATATTTTTTGTTTCTTTTTATATTTTTTTTTATATTTTTTTTTTATATTTTCTTTTATATTTTTTTTTATATTTTTTTTATGTTTCATTTTATATTTTTTTTATATTTTTTTTTATATTTTTTATATATTTTTTTATATATTTTTTTATATTTTTTATATATTTTTTATATTTTTTTATATTTTTTATATATTTTTAATATATTTTTTACATATATTTTTTTATATTTTTTTTATATTTTTTTTATATATATTTTTTTATATTTTTTTTATATTGTTTTTATTTTGTTGTTGCTTTTTTTATTTTTTTATATATTTTTTTTTTTTTTTTATATATTTTTCATTTTGTTTTTATTTTTTTTTTATATATTTTTTATTTTGTTTTTATTTATTTTTTTATTTGTTTTATTTTGTGTGTAATTGTTTTTTTAATTTTTTTTATATATCTAAACATTTCGTCCGTCTATAGGTTACAAAAATTCAAACTTAAATTTTAAGCTGAAATTTTAGTGGAAATTCACTACAGCAAATCCCGAATGTCACGCCCACTTTTTGGCAAATATTTGGGCCATATTTTCAATATTTTTATACGAAATCGAAAAAAAAATATCTCAACCAAATAAAATGCAATTTACTACAATTATTTCTTACTAAGTTTCACGCCGTAACTACTTTTTTTGTTCTAAAGAAATTACGGACATTTGCTATTACAGACATTTTAGGTAATAAATAGTTCAACGATTCTGACATGTTTGAATAAACGTCTTCTGACTTCTTTTCAGAAGAAACCAGAGTTTATATTGGTCACAAAAAATGTCAACGCAGAGATATCTGCAATTGAAAATAAAAGGTTTCCAACTATATCTATTTCAATATCAAAATCAAGATGTACCAACGTTCAAGAAAAAAATTTCAATTCTAACAAGTTTTTTACGGTTAGGTTACAAATTTTGTAGTCAATTTGTGAGAAAAAATTCAAGTATTCATATTGGTTAATCTAACCAACAATCGTTGTATAAATACCTATAATCTTTGTAACAGTAACAACTTTTTCGGTTATGTAAACTATTTTTTGTTGAATTTTCAGGCTTTATTTTAATAAATTTTTTTCTGTACATTCTACCTAACGAAATCGGTTAATATATTTGAAGTTTTCAATCATTTAGAAAAATAGTAAGCTTACCATTTTTTTTGGTTCTATTTACCCACTTTTTTTGTGTGTAGGTAGTCTGCCTGCTGGCTGCTTGCTATGTATGTATATGGAGATGTAAGGGGTCTTGCATGTAGGCTGCATGCTTTGTATGTGGAGATGTAGGCAACTCGCTAAACTATACAGGCACTTAGTAAGCTATGCTTTAAGGCAATCTGCCTTTCGTTTGTTACACATTGTATATGAAGATGTAGGCAAAGCGGCCATCCCTTTGTAAAAAGAATTTACAGTTGTGGCTGCAGTTGTGAGCATTATTGCCTACAATGAGTGTAACTATTCATCGATGTTGTGTATAACATATTTGCCGCTGGGCCATAAGAAATATTAAATTTCTCTGTAATTAGAGTATTGTTATCTAATTATGTAAGTATATAAAAAGTCGTTTGTTTTCCTTGCAGTTGAGTATACTTCAACAACATATTATGTCGATCGCACCCTATAAAACTATCCAAACAAAATTTGGCACCATAAACACTATGTAAATTTTCTGTCGATAGCAAAAATGAAAATTATGCAAATATTTTTATTTGTTTAGAAGTTATGATATTTGCAACGAGTAAACTTAAATTGTGCTACTGTGCGCCGCAATTGCAAATAACGTGCAATAACAATGGCAACAATAAAAACATAAGTTGGCCTAAAACAACCATAAATAATAGAATAACAACAACTGTTGTAACGTTAGCCAGCTCTACGGCTACAGTGTAGTGAAGTTGTTACAGTCATTCGACCCTATTCTGGTGTCTGTCTGTTGTGTTCCTTCGCTTACACCAAACTTCAACTTCACGTGAATTCCAAATTAATAAACTTCCTCGACACACGTCACTTTCGTATGCGTTTTGCATATGAACGAATGAATTAGTGGCTCCTGTGTTTTGTGCTTGATGAGTCACTATTTCGTGCAGTTTTGGAAGAAAAAGATCATTGCGAAATTGGTTGGGGCTCTTTTGCCAATTTGGAACTTTAATTTAGCAAATTGTTGCAAACGAACAAAAATTTTAAAACGCTATACTGAGGAAGTTACTTTTGGTAGCTCAACCAAATTTCACACAAATACTTGGAATTGTTCGGACAAGCTCTGGACAATTTCTTTATATAAGCGAATTTTGAAAAGAAGACTTGTCATTTCCCATATAACGAAGAATTTCAAAACGCTGTACTGAATTATTTAGTGCAATGCAATCAAATTTCACATAAACACAACACACCGCTTTGGACAGCACTAGACAAAAACTTCCATACAAAGGTGAGATGTAATTTAGGCTTTTTCTTCAAAATGGGTATCAAATTCTATTAATTTGACAACGTTGATTTTAAAAATGTTACAAATTAAGGGATTTCTTTTATAGTTTTCAAGTTATTAAAGAAAATCCGTTTTGATTTGCTCTTTTGTTTTTGAAAAGTATTCGATGTTATATCTTTGATCCTAAAGGATTTGAAAAGGGAATAACTCATTCTTCTCTCTTTGAGGTAACATCCTTCTGAATTTAAGCGCCTCCCTTTGTACTATGTATAAGCTTTTACAATTGATTGTACAGCGTTGCAAAATGTGAAGAAAAATAAATATTTTTTACCTCAAATATTGCAATAGAAAAATTTCATAGAAAAAAAAAGTTGTGAAATCCTAACGCTAAAACTTTAGATTTTGGTTAACCATACTTTTCCACAAAATATTAAAATAAATGAAGATGTTCCGGAAATATTGATTTTTTTACTGTCAAAATATGCGGAATTTCTCAATTATGACTATTTAGCTCTAATTTTCAAAAAATCAACATAATTCACATATAAAATATTGTTACGAAATTTCTGTCTCTTTGACGATAATTTCGATCTCTTACACTTTTCTGAGTTCGATCACTGGATTGTGTAACAATTAAAAACACACAAACTTATTTAGTTATAAAGTGGTTTATTTAAATCACAATAGTTAGTTTTTACACAGTACAATTGTTTATCTCATTAACATTCAAATTCTAACATTAATTTAACACTGTTTTACTTTACTACGGATCACACTGTATTCACTTTATTGCTTAAATTCAAGTGTTCTACTTCACTGTTTAAATACAACTGTGTCCGAAAACTCAAATGACACCCTTTTATACTACAGGCATCACTTTCTCGAATAATCTACTACCTGCCAGATGGCGTATATTCTACCATTATCCACAACCTACCAGTGCTTCCAAGTGGCGTGCATTCTACCACCATCCACAATCCACCAGCATGGCGCACTGACGTTGGGCTCACAATTATCCAGAATGTTGCCAGATGGCGTTGTACGACGGCGACAATTTCTCTAGGCTATCGACTTTTATAGTGTACTGCAGCGTCTGTTCGGTTTATTATTTGCCGCTAGATGGTGCTAGTATCGTTTAGTTTCTTTTGTTGGTTTTTATTTCAAGAGTTTTCTAGCATAAACCAAATTTCGCTACAATATTAAAACTCAAGCAAACGTTTCTTGAAAAGCATAATAGGTGTACTTTTTGCCGATATGTTATTTTAGTAAATTTTGACATAAATAAATTTATAAGAGCATTTCATAAAAGCTTACATATTTTGTTTATTCAAAAAGTACAAAAGAAAACAATTAATAAATAAAAAAAAATAGTAAAATCCTAGCGCTAAGATTTTGGACTTTGATGGACCAAACCTTCCCATATAATTAATAATATAGCAAAGGAAATCCGGGGATATAAGTTTGCAAACTTACTAATTTTACAATTTTTCATTGTACAATTCACATAAAGGCAATAAAACAAAAATAAATTGGTTTTTATAAAGTAAAAACAATATATTTTCCGTCAATATGCTTCATTATCGCATTATGTTTCAAATAAGTTAACTATGTAGAGCGCTCTATTCAACAGTTACTTTTATGAAGAACTCTTTTCAATTTTTTGGTTTCAGACGTGCTCAGGTACCCGAAATTTCAAACTAAAGCACATATTTGAAACTTTTTTTAATCCATAATTTGGACGTTTCTAAACAAGATGAGCCCAAAATTTTGAATGGAAATATCCCATTTCCCCCTTAACTGGACAAAAGGAAATTCACCCCATTTGAACAAAATAAAAATGTCGCTTGCTTGCAAATTAGGTTTGTTAGAGGTCAAAATATCCAGCTGGAGCTGTCGTAAGAGATTTCCCTTTCAGATGGAACCGGATATAGTGCCAGAAAATCGGCTTGTCAGGGTTTCTGGGGTGATATTTGAAAAAAAAAAAAAAAAAAATTTTCCAAATGGGGTGAATTTCCTTTTGACCGGTTAAGAGAGAGATGGGCTGTTCCCACTTAAAATTTGTGGCGCCCCAGGGTTCATCTTGTTTGGAAACATCCAAATAATTGATTAAAAAAGTTTCAGATTTGTGCACGTAGCTTGAAATTTTCGGTACCTGAGCGCGTCTAAAACCAGAAAATTTAATGAATTCCTCATAGATAGTTATAGAAAATTGTTGGTATTCAAATTTTAATTTTGAGCCCACTGTAGTACTAAACCCAAACAAAATTTAGAACTTTTATAGGTTTTTTTTTTCCTTCCCTAAGTATTATCTGACGATTGTCGTAAAACATTTTTAACTCATCCACTTTCATTTTTTTTTGACCACGATCTCCCAGTGGCGCACAGTGGTGAAAAATACTCCTAATAAAAATTTAAGACTTACAGGCATTCTTACTGTTGATGCGCTGCAGGGTATTTAATTTTTGGCGAGGTCTTTATGATTATTGTTTTAAGAGCCCAAACTGATGACGCTGTGAAAAGCACTGCTCTTCAAAATATGCCACATCGGCCAAAGTTTTGGGCAATGAATACTTGTTAAGTCATTTCCATTTTGTTTCTTCGGTGAAATTATCACAGAATAAAAAGAAAGGAAATATTCGAATAATGTAAAAGAATTAATTGTATAACAAAATGTAAGAAAATAACTCCCAATATATGAAGTTCATTTTAAAAAAAATATTCTGAGTGTTTTTCTGATTTATTTTTGGTCCATTTTCCTTAAACTTTAAGTCAAATTTTTCTTTCATCCATTATCTTCTTTGGGGAGTTATCTCTAGTCATTTCAATCTACTATTTTGATATTCTTTTAAAAATTATTAATTAATTACTCTTCTGTGTTTTAAGTCACATTGTCACGTGATTCTCCCACAAGCTATCGATTTTTTTTTATATCGTGCATTATCATGACCCACGCACATTTCCATTAACTCAAACAGCTCGATTAATTTTTTTTTCTTTTACTTTCAGATGCACATCTAAATGTTTTGATTAAATTTTTTTTTTTAACAAAACAATAAATAAACGGAAGCAATCAGCGAAGCACGAAAAAAAAAGAATGGCGGAAATGCAAATTTTTTAATTAAATTAAAATTTAAACTAAAAGGCGCATAAAATTGCATTATCAACTTGAATTAAAATCAAGCTATAAAAATTTTGCAAAAAAAAATGAAAACGCCCAATTCAGAAAACGAAACGAATTCATCAACTGCCGATGCTCAAAACAACGAAATTATTGAAATGCCTGACGTAAAGGCACCCTGTAACGAAGAGACTGAAATAGCGGCCATGGCGGCGGAACAATTAGAGAAGACGCCAACAAAAGCAACAACCATAGCAAGTACTATCATTAAAACAACAACTACAAGCACCACAGCACTACCAAATACCGATAGCAACGATGATATCGAAGCGCCACCGACACCCGCCGCACACTTTGTAACGCCAGCACCACCGCCAACACCATTGGCATCACAGGGTGGCAACAACAGCAGCAGCAGCAGCTCATTGAAGAAGAAACGTAACAATAACAGAAACATTGCCAAACGCATTGAGCTGGAAATGGCGAATGGTGCAAATGCAGCAGCTGTTGGTGCGGCCGCTGTTGCTGCTGCTGATGGTGCTGCTCTTGGTCAATCGAGCATTAAAACCTCATTATCGATGACATCGCTGCCACCCGATGATGAGAAACAGACAGACAGTCGTGATGTTATTAAGGCCAAGCTAAGGGTTGAGCGTCCCTATAATAGTCTTAAGGTGAGTACGGAAAGAAAACTGAAAACTAATTACCGCTCAAGTGAGAAAGCTTACAAGCCGAAGCCACTTCTTGATTAAGAGGTTAAAGTACCCATTGCTTTGTAGATCTTTGAATTTCTCACAGCGAATTTACATTTTATTTAAGGGGCGTAGTAGAATTTGATTGTATCTCAAAAACTTTTAGAGGGCTTTGGGTAGTGGCCTATGCTAAAAGTTATAGAGATGTCCTTGGTCACCTAATTGAATGCGTCGTTAAAGAGCTCTATCCATGATCTAACGCTAGTAGTCTTAGGGCAAGATGTCTAAGTATTATAATAGATTCAATGCTGATTTCGGGAAAAAATTTGAGCTCAGAACTTGAAGTCTAAATACAAAGTTTCCCAACGGAAAATAAGCAGAGTACTCCGAAAATTCATCGATGAAAGGCAACTTATTTGTATGGTGCGTTTCATCGGTGCGATTTATTTTTGTTTTTACCTATTTCCCGATTTCATTTTAACTGTTCAATTTTGTCTAATAAAACATCAAAATTATGTACCTGAGCTAGCTAAGGAAAGGGGCGTACTCGAGCAATTTTAGAAACGAAATATGTTCAAATCAAATTGTGTTATTCAATTCATTTTATAAATTAAAAATTGAAAGTAAAATTTAATTAAAAAGAATTATCTGTTCCAGGAATTGAACTCGCGTGTTCTGCGTCCCAAGCAAACGTTCTAACAACTGACATAGTATAATTTTTTTTTTATTATCGTCAAAATTAAATACAAATTTCATTTCGATTTTTTCAATAGAATTTTTTGTTTGACCAACAGTTCGCATACTTTGTATGTAGAAATGTAGGCAGAATGTCTGTTATCTGCTTACTTTGTATATGGAGATGTAGGCAGCTTGTCAACCCATACAGGCACTTTTCAAGCGACGATGTAGGCAATATGCCTTTTTTGTGTAACAGCATTGTGTATAAAGGTGTAGGCAAATCGCCTACAAAACGTCCATCGCTTCGTAAAAATAATTTACAGTTGTGCCTGGAGTTGTGAGCACTACTGTCTACAAAGAGTGTAACTATTCATAGGTGTTGTTTATAACATATTTGACGCTGAGTTATAACATATTTCCTGCTTGGTTTCTAATGTTTTTCTCCCGTTCAAGTTATGTCAATTAAAAAAAAAAAAAAAAATCCAAAGAGCGCACTTTTTTTATTTTTATTTAACTACAACCCTAGTTAATTTTAAATTTTTCCTTTTGATTTTACAATTTCGTCTTCAAAAATGTTTGCATAGAAAAAAATCAATTAGGAATTCACTAACCAGACGACTGCTTAAAAGTATCGTTTTACTTTTTCCTCAGTGTAGCTGACCCTGAAAAAATCACAAATAAGTTATCTTGAAACACTCCTTCACGGTGTAAAAATTAATTTATTTTTTGAGAATTTAGTGTGAAGGTCTTAAGTGCGTGTGTGTAATCTTTACTTGAAGATTTTACAAGATAAATTGCATATTATTTGTATTCTTTCCCTGAAAAGTGAAGATTAACACTATGGCTTATAATTATGTATTACTAAACGTATTCATATGAAAAATATCTTATTTCCTACTTTTTCAGAAATTTACACAAAAGACTTCATTAGAGCGAATTCCATTACCTCGGAATGTCGTTTTGTCATTACGAATACATTGTATTTTCCTAATATGCTAAAATATGGCTAAAATAATAAAGCAATAGTTGCGTAAATTACTCATTCATCTCAGCTCTGTTGTATGGCCAATATAAGAATTCAAACGAAAATCTCTTACATACTCATCCCGATAAATGAAACTAACTAATTATTCTTAACTCAATCGGAACTTTGATCAAAGGAGTCAAATGAAAAGTTCAGTCAAATAAAGAAATACTTTGTGTAAAAACATTTAAAAAAGTCTGAAATTTTTTTTCAAATTTAAAGCGCAATGCTATTGAAAATAAGAGCTCCATAACTACTCTTAAAACGCTTAAAAAGCTATTTATATAAGTGCTTCGTTTTCAATACTAATAGTGCCTCTTTTAACATTGTCATGTCATTGCAAAAAAGCGCTTCCCCTTTAATGCATCTGAGGCGCTTTAAAATCACTAAAAACAAAACTACTCGTAATTAGTTTTGTAAATAAAAACTTTTTGCGTCAGACTTTGAAAAAAATTGACCCAAAATTTAAATTCAGTTGAAAATTTTCACAAGTCCCAGGAAGTTAAATCTGACGAGGTTGCTTCTTTGTTTGGTGACTGTTGAAACAGGTCGAAAGAGAGTTTTTTGGAATTTATTAAAAAAGTTATGCCTTATAAATTGAAAAATATATGAGATATAAAGCGGTAGAGGACTATTGTTATGAATTTAATTTTTTGTATGGAGTCTGGAACCAAATAAATATCACGTTTGTACATTAATTTTTGTCCACCTAAAAAAATCAATATATTCTTTCAACATATGTTGTTCACATTAATGCAGGCCTACTGTATAGTCATAAAAGATTATTAACATATGGTTAACAAAACCAACGAACAAGTTTTGGCCTCAACGACATTCATGCGATTCCATTCAGGTTACGCTTTAGCAGCTTGTTGTTGTGTGTTGGTTGTCATTGCACTCGGGGGTCTAACATTAGAACAGCTTTGCGTGTTTTAGATCGTTGTTTGTAGTTTGTTTGTTTTTTTTTCGTGTTGCCGGCGCTAGAATGTTGCGCGCATGCGCACATGCTGTTTTGCTCAGGCTGCTGCAAGCACTTTGCAAAAATGTCATTAATGTTGGCTGCGTTGCGGTATTTTAAATGATTTTTCATTAGTTGTGAATATTTTTTCATTTGCACGTTGATATTTCGTTTTCTCTAAACTAAGCCATATAGTGGTCTCCAGCCTGTGCTTTGAGGAGCTCTAAATTGTTCGCAAAAAGTGGCTTAAATTTAGTTTTTCGCTTATTTTATCTTAACACTTAAACGCCTCGTGGTACAGCCAGGAACCAACCACTTTAAAAAAAATTTTAATGTATTTAACGTACGATTTTTAAACTTTGCGTCACACACATACACGTTCGGATTCAAGCTCCAAAGATCAGTTCGGTTTTCGCATTCTATTTCCTTCGTATGTCACGTATTTTTTCAGTTGAGTGATAGCACCTCGCCAAAAGGCATTTTTGTGAAATTATGAATTTTGAAAATATTAGATTGTCAATAAATTTTATGATTTTAAACCTGAAAAAATAATATTCGCAATGGTTTTTCTAGTCTCATTTTTCTGTAAGTCTTCAATACATTTAACACAATAAAGTTAAATAAATTTTTTCTTTTAAAATTTATTAGAAAGTTCGGGGATCTGGTGGTTCTACTAGGGATCAGTCAGGTAATTTGTGCCTAGGGGCGTGCCTGTCATTTAAAAAAAAAAAAATATGTAACAAAAGTTGTTCAGAATCGCAGAATCTACAGCAAATATTTTTTTCAGATCAAAAAAAAAAGTTGGGCATTTAAGGGTTAAATCACTCGCAAAAATATACAATGCAATTCTTATAGTTTGAAAAGACCCTATAAAATTAAACATTTTTGTAACATCCAATTGAATTACTCCTTACACTGTTACTACTGTCCTGTAGATCGGTTACGCCGATTTGACGAAAATGCAATTTGAATGTTTTTGGAGAATTGCTTATAAGTAAATAACTCGAAGTTCGACCTTTCTGATAACAAACTATGGACCTTTTTTGGGAGGTGTTACTATTTTGACTTAAAGTGCTTTCTAATTGTATACTACTTTTATAAATATGTATAATAATTTAGTTACTGAAAAACGCTCACAGTATCATACTTTGATAAACTTGACATATGTTGTGTGAGAGGTCATTTTGGGTCATAAGATTTTTGATTCAAAATATGGTCTCCTGAAGATGTTTTCTTTTTGCTTCTTTCAAATGAAGACACTTTTTTATTTTTTTTTTAAGTTGCATTATAAAGTGCAATGCTGTGAAATATCTTATATTTGCGGTGAGCAAGATTCATAGAGACTGGTTCTTCTGAAAAAAAAAAGTTTCGGTGTGGTAAAAACTTCTTGATATTTGAAAAATATTATTTTTTGACAAAATGGCGAGCATAGAAAGAAAATTTTAATTTGTTGTGGACAAAATCGAACACATCAGCTATGTAACCGTTTAAGCCATAGATGGGCAATATTTTGGAAGCAAGAGTCACTTACAAAAAAAGCATGGCTCACTTTTCGTATTGCGCCCATCGCTGGTTTAAACCACAATGATTTGATTTTTCAGTGAATCTCATGCCTCTTGCCTACTTCTTAACACATTTAGGTGAAAAACTTCAGCTCTAAAAGACGCTTGACGCGTAGTTAACTAATTTTTTGCGACCAAATGGTATCACAGGCCAACAAAAAAAAAAAGTTCTGGTCTGAAAACCAAGTCCACTGAATCTGGTGTAAAATTCTTTTCTGAGTTCGAAAAAAAAAAATTCCCGAACTAATTTCGCACAATCCTGAACACAAACACACAATCACAAACAGTTTTAATCATTAACTTGAAAAGTAAGATCTAAATCATAAAATTTTTTTATTAAATGAAAACTTGTAGAGATTATAATACATCGGCTACATATGCACATTTTGCTAAAAATTTATAATCTATCGATTCAAACCCAACTGAATTGGTCGCTAAGTCGGTGAATGCTAAAAAATTAAGGTGAAGTTGCAATAAAAACATGTTAACTCGAATTTGGTTCTGCGTTATAGTACAGTATGGAATGTATTAGCTTTGAGCTTCATATTTCCTTTAATTTGACGATATGATACTAACTAAATATTTGGCTTCAGAATCATAAGTTTGTTCCATTTAAAAAGATGCAATACAAGGTCGATTATACAATTCACCTGTTACAATAATTTTGGACGAAATATTACGAAAATCCAAATTATAATTGATGAATAACAGTGGCAATAGTATAAACATTTTATTCCAATGCTCGAAACTGTGTTCTATGCCTCAGTCAGATATTCATCTCAAAATTATATAAATGCTGGTCATTGCGGTTATTTGTCCGATATCATTAACCATATTTAATGTCAATACTTCAACATCTATATAAAATTATCAAGAGTACTTGCATTAAAATTTAATAAGTCTTTTATCGCATTTAAGCTGTTACTTCCAATTGAATCACCCTATACTTATGAATATAAAGCTACATTAAATACTTGATCTTTGAACGGCTTAATTAGCATTATTTGTTGAATAACTTTGTTGATTCGATTGGTTTTATTTATCATGTCTATATAAATTTAAACACATTCCAAGACTATGAGTAAAATCTCAATAAATCTATTAACTAGTTTTTTTATTTTAATTTATCTAAAAAAAAAACCATTTTAATTTATAGTAGGTACACATGTTTGCGAATGTAATGAGACAATTTAATTTTTGCTGTGAAAATTTGTGATATATTAAAAATGGTTTAAAAAAAAAGATTGAAAATTCTTTGAGCAAAAATGTTCAATTTTGTATCATTGTTATGTGAAATTTTTAATATGAAAAATAATTTTGGTGAATGCATTTGGCATTTGGTGGGTTTTGATAGAACAAAAAATATCAAAGATGACATCGATGTCAGATAAAATTTATGTCCAATTTTTATTTGTTTGTTTCACTGAAATATTTCTCATTGAATATGCCTCAAAATCTAGGTTGAGTAGTTCGCACTCCCATGTCCCATGAACTCGAAACGCTTTATATTTCTACTGATTTTCGATAATCCGTTTTCATGAGAACAATTGTTATAGGAGCTCCAAAAAAACCGTGTTACACTATGTAACAAGTCCTTATTTATCAAATCTTATTCATCTGCGTCAAATAGTTGTTGATACATAAGAAGTTGAGTTTTTCTCATATGGAAGCATTTTTGCATGGAATCTCACTACTTTCTCGACTCTTTATAGTATATGTACCAAGTTTCATTTATCTGCATTAAATAGTTGATAAGATGTGATGAATTTTATTTTCTTTAAGATAAGGGGGCGTGGCATCACCCATTCTATTCTAAGCTGTGCCTGTTTATGTAAAAGCCTCGTGGTGTGAATTCCATGAGAACCGATTAAGCGATATTCGAGAAAATTATGTTCAAAAAATATATTTGTATGAAGGCCACCCTAAATATGCTTCCTAAATAAAAGTATTGAAGCCTTAGCTTCGCCTCTTAATATATAAGTTACTTGGTGTAAATTCGGTATGAATTGATTAACCTGTCTTCGTGAAAAATATATTTAGAAATATTTTTGTGTGAGGACCACCCAAAGTGTGAACCCTAAGTAAAATTTTCATTATCTAATCTGTGCCTCTTCATATAAAAGCCATGTGGTGTTAAGACCATGAGAATCGATTAAACGGTGTTTGAGAAAATGATATTTAAAAAATATTTTTGTATGAGGGCCATCCTAAATAAAAGTTGTGTAACCTAAGCTATACTTCTTAACATAAGAGATACGTGGCGTAAATTCGGTGAAAATTATTTTTAAAAATATTTTTGTATGAAGGTTACCCTAAGTATGCACCCTAAATAAAAGTTTTATAGCCTTATCTGTGCCTCTTAATATAAAAGCCATGTGGAGTAAATTCCACGAGAATCGATTGAGCGGTTTTCGAGAAAATGATATTTATAAATATTTTTGTATCAGGACCACCCTAAGTATGAACCGTAAGTAAAATTTTTACTGTATAATCTGAGCTTTTTAATATAAAAGTCGTGTGGTGTAAATTACATAAGAATCAATTTAGCGGTCTTCGAGAAGATGATATTTAAAAAATATTTTTGTGTGAGGGCCACCCTAAATTGAAGTTTTGTAGCCTAAGCTATGCTTCTTAACAAAAGAAATACGTGGTGTAAATTCAGTGTGAATCGATTCACCTGTCTTCGTGAAAATGATATTCAAAAATATATTTGTATGAGGGCCACCCTAAGTATGCACCCTAAATAAAATTTTTACAATCTAATCTGTGCCTCTTAATATAGAAGTCATACTGTGTAAGTTTCTTGAGAATCGATTTACCTGTCTTTGAGAAATCGCTATTTTTAAAATATTTGTGTATGAGGGCCACCCTAAATAAAAGTTTCATCGTCTTAGCTATGCGTCTTAATGTACGAGACATGTGGTGTAAATTCCATGTGAATCAATTTAGTGGTATTTGTAAAAATGCTATTTTAAATAATTTGCGAATGAGGGCCACCTTAAATTAAAGTCCTATAAGCACCACGCCTCTGGTGTCTAATCCCGTTCATATTTTGTGAAGTTATTAACATAGGCTATGTGCATCCTGACACCGAATTTTAAGACTCTTGCTATCATATGAACCATGATATAGCGAGTTAAAGGTTTTAATTGCATGTAAAGTGCCACGCCCTTTGCTTTTATCAAAATAAAATACAGCCCATGTTACTCAGGAATAGTGTAGCTTTCTATTAGTAGAAAAATTTTTGGAATCGGTTCTGTAGTTCCAGAGATTACCCTGAACATACAAACAAACAAACAAACCTTACCTCTTTATATAATAGTATAGATTATTATCACTCGATTTGTCTTATTTGACAAATTAGAGAGCAACTTTATTAAAAACTAGCGAAACCCGGCGGGCGTTGCTACGCCTTAACAAATAACATATAAAGTGTTTTTATTTTAGTTGGATTAAATAAGTAAAAATTATTTTTGTTGATATTTATCTTATTGCGAGTGGATAAACAACGTTGTATGTTTTTCTATTTGGCTTATAAATGAACAATTGATTTGGCGGGAATCAATGGAATGCCTAGAATCAGCACCTATGAATGAGTTTAATTTGGTAATAGTCCTTGTCTTCTATATATGTACCGAGTCTCATAGTCATAGTCTTTTCTTATTTTGGAGGCATGGCATTTTTTTATTGAATCTTACTTTCTTTCTTTTTGGCTCATTTTTTCCAAACCAAATTATGTTAAGAAATTTTTACAAACTATAAGAAACATATGTACCAAATCTTATCCATCTGCGTCAAATAGTTGTTGATACATAAAAAGTTGATTTTTCCTCATATGGAAGCGTGGTACCGCCCATTTTTGCATTGACTCTAACTTCTTTCTCTACTCTTTCTATATGTACCAAGTTTCATTTATCTGCATCAAATAGTTGATAAGATATGATGAATCTTATATTCTTTTAGATAAGGAGGCGTGGCATCACCCATTCTATTCTAAGCTGTGCCTGCTTATATAAAAGCCACGTGGTGTGAATTTCATGAGAACCGATTAAGCGATCTTCGAGAAATTATGTTTAAAAAATATATTTGTATGAAGGCCACCCTAAATATGCTCCCTAAATAAAAGTATTGAAGCTTTATCTACGCCTCTTAATATAAAAGTTACTTGGTGTAAATTCGGTATGAATCGATTAACCTGTCTTCGTGAAAAAGATATTTAAAAATAAGTTTGTATGAGAACCACCCAAAGTGTGAACCCTAAGTAAAATTTTTACTATCTAATATGTGCCCCTTCTTATAAAAGCCATGTGGTGTTAAGACCATGAGAATCGATTAAACGGTATTTGAGAAAATGATATTTAAAAAATACTTTTGTATGAAGGCTACCCTAAATAAAAGTTGTGTAGCCTAAGCTATGCTTCTTAACATAAGAGATACGTGGTGTAAATTCGGTGTGAATCGTCTAACCTGTCTTCGTGAAAATTATTTTTAAAAATATTTTTTGTATGAAGGTCACCTAAGTATGCACCCTAAATAAAATTTTTACAGCCTTATCTGTGCCTCTTAATATAAAAACCATACTGTGTAAGTTTCATGAGAATCGATTAACCTGTCCTTGAGAAATCGCTATTTTTAAAATATTTGTGTATGAGGGCCACCCTAAATAAAAGTTTCATCGTCTTAGCTATGCTTCTTAATATAAGAGACATGTGGTGTTAATTCCGTGTGAATCGATTAAGTGGTCTTTGTAAAAATGCTATTTTAAAAATATTTGCGTATGAGGGCCACCCTAAAATAAAGTTTTATAGCCACCACGCCCCTGGTGTCTAATCCCGTTCATATTTTGTGAAGTGCTTAACATAGGCTTACCTCTTTATATAATAGTATAGACTAGCGAATCGAAAATGTATTCTTGTCAACAAATGCTTAAGTAAATGTCTTTAATTTGCATTTTTAATTCATTATCTATATTTGTCAAATGTTCAATTGTGATTCACGACTTTGCACTTTAATTCCAATAAATTTAGACAATATATAAGTATGTATGTTAATGATCAATTTGACTTTAGTAAAAAAGTTATTGAATTTTAATGTGACATTTATATACAGCCATCAATATAAACAAATTTTAAATGCTTTTTACAAAAAAGTAGTTTCCCATTGAAGTAAATGTATTCGAATAATAGTTATTTGACTTGTAAAATTATACTTTTGCAATAGTTGATGAACGTTCAAACCGGGGCAATTAAATTAAGGCAATAAATCTTTAGCCATTTGCCACATTATTGAGCGTTATCTCTTTGATTTAACGACTTATTTTCAAAGGAAAACTTCTGAATTTGTAAAGATATGGGCACTTATATATTTGCGATAAAACAGTTGTAACAAACGGTCTTTTATTTTATTGAAATTAAAATTACAATTTGTTATAAAAAAAAATATAAATTTTTACGTAGTCAGGTTTCTCAGTTCAGTTTTTTTTATCGATTGATTATTAAATTTTTATTGAACTTACAGTCAATAACAAAGTTGTAAATTTACAAATCGATCAATGCTCTTAAAATTGTATAAAATAAAACAGTTAGGACCTTGAGGCCTCCGATTTTGACTAGTTGATAACTAACCGTAAATCATTTCAGCATAAGTCGAACTAATGTTGCGCTAAATTTCTGAAAATCTGGGAAAAATTAAAAAAATAAGATATAGTAAGAAGATATAATAAGAATTCTTACTTGTTATTTAAATTGAAATCACAATACTTTTATTTTTTCTAAATTTTTGGAGAATCTTTTACTTTCGTTGAAGATATAGAAGTTATTGAGATCCCATGTTCAAAGATCCAGTTTGAGCCAATTTCCGAGCTTAACTTAAAATATGATTTATCTCTATAGAAGATAATTTATTTTGTTTTTGCGAAAAAACAACTAACTACTCCTGACACTTTTGGCTTTAAAAAATTTTTCCCGAAAATTTCATATTTGATAAAAATTTATTTATTTTATTTTTCACAAATATCGAAAAGCTATGTAGAAATGATATATAATAAATCATCAACTAGTCGAATACCACACTATGAATATCTGCGAAATCAGAGATCTCAAGGTCCTACTTCTTTCGATTTGGCAAGAATGCTCCCTTTGAACCTAAGCCAAATGTACGGAGTCTGAAAAGAGTTGTGACATTTTGTCCCCAAGGTTTGAGGTTAGAGTGCATTATCAAAAACGCATTTCTACTAGTTACTAACCTGACCCAGATAGCTCATTGACAGAGCAGTATGCAGTGATCTGTGTTCAAATCTAAATTCGTCTGACATATGGGACATTTCACGCTCTTGCTTCTCAGATTTTTTTGAAATATTTTTTCTTTTAGTACCCATCGTTTGCATATTATCAGTATAGACTTAAAATTGCATTGATCGATTTGTAAATTTACATGAATATCGGTCTTTGCTAATGACTGTTATTTCAATTTAAATTAATATGAATTGTATATTTTAACAAAATGGGGTTTTATTTTTTTTTTTTTTTAAGAAATGCCAAGCTTAACAAAAACTAAGTACTTTTCCAAATGATATATTAAATCGATAATGATTGGCAAGAACCTTAATTTTCTTTATTTTACTTTCGTTTCTGAAGATTTGTGTAATCAAAATTCTCGAGAAAAATTTATATCTTCTCGATTATTCAAATATTTAACTAATCGGGGACTTTCTTGGGCATCGCTGCCTTATATTTATATGAATTTTTTTGTGGGAAAATTCATTTCTTAAATTTCAGGAATAGTGACTATACGTAAGATGTTTGAAAGAATTTTGCAACATGTTTTGAGGTAACATTTTTTCTGAAAACGACATTCTGACGACAGATCCTAAGCTAAAATTGAAGGAGCTTTTTTCATGTATTTCCTTATGTTTAAATTTTTTGTTTCATGTAAAAGTCGAAAAATAACCCAAAGAAACATGACATTCTACATACTTAACGCGGTCCTTTTATCATTTCACAGAAAAATGCCGACCGCAGCATGCAACTTAGCTTCCACAGCAACCTCATAAGCAGCACACCAAGCGGCGGAAGCTCCAACCACTCCAACACAAACAACAACAACAAACACCATCGCTATTCATGGGGTAGCAGCGCACATAGTCATAGTTCTTCAAGTTTGCACAGCAGCGCTGCAACACTCGGCTTGGGCTCAGGTAAAGATGATTTGTGGGCTGCGATTCAAACCAATTACAATTACATCATGGACACAAACCTGCTCGATACTTGCAAAGAAGCCCGCTACGAATTGGAAGGCGCTGTCAGCGTTATGGAGAATCCAATTGATTGTTGTTTTAAGGTGAGTTTAATGCGATACTACATTAATTTTTGAAAAAAGCAATCAAAGGTGAAACAAAAAGCAAGCATATTTGTAGGCTTATGTATACTCTCTTAAGTACATATAGGAATAAATTAAAAAAATATTTTTTATTGCCTACTTTTAGATGCTTGATGAAACTCAGCGCAATGAAGGCTCATGCGAGGATCCAAAAGAGTTGCGTCGTTGGTTACGTGAAATGGAAGGCAAGTTGGAGCATTCACCATCGCTGTCACAGGCAACGCTTTTTAGTATTGCAGAGCTGCAGCGTCATTTAGCTGAACATTCGGTGAGTCTTTAAGATCATATTTGTTGTGTAGAAAATTGTTTAAGTGGGCGGCAAAATGTCCTATGCTATCAATAATGTTTGTAAGTAATAAGTGCTATTTATATGTTGACACTAACTACAAATTTCTAGAAGACAAATCTTTTAAAGTGCAATAAATTATAATGAGTCAATGTTGATATCTGATTAACACATTAGCATTGAAAACATGCATGGAATCATAGATATAAGGCATTAAAATAAACGCTATGCCTAAAACTATGCAGTGTTTGAAAATCTAAAAACTTGTAGCATTAGTGTTGCAAAACGTTAAAATAATGCAATTATATTCTTAGCATTATTTTTTGGCAGCAAATCGCGCAATAAAAAGGAAGTGGATTTGGTTTTATCTATAGTAGAAATTTCACAAACAGAAACTTAGAAAATTATACAAAAATTGATTGGCTGATTTTAAAGATATTTTATTTCAAACCTTTGAAGTCGAAACATACCTTTTTACAGGCCATAGCTTCACATTTATATTGAGCTGACTATGTCTGTCTGCTACTTACATTCACATGTAGAGACACACATACTCGAGCCAACACACCCACCCAATACTTAAACACACACATACAACTAGCTACAAAAAGTATTTGAATTTAAATTTGTATTTTCAATTATATTTAAATTTAAAAAAAGAAAATTTTCATTCGATTCATAAATTTCATTTAAAATTGTTCTCGTTCTCTTAAATAAAAATCAATTAGTAAAAACCAACAAAAAGAAAGGACTTCTATACTCATATCACAATAGAAGAAAGTACATACATACAGTAGGTGGAAAAATTATATTGTCCAAGGCAATACATTGCTAAAATAATAAAGTTATACTTCACAAGCAATAATATAGATATTTTAAAGTGGCCGCTGTAGAATCCGAACTTTTCTCCCATTTAAATTGCAGAGGCCGCCCTAAAAATGCTCAGAATAAGCCTCAAAGATTGGAAGATTTGAAAGAGTGCATCATTATTCTACAAAACATTTGCTTAACTAGAAGTGATTTTTTTTTTTAATTTTTTAAGAGCCAAATAATTTATTTTGCTAAGGTCGCCAACAAATAACATCTATGTCATATTTACCACAGAATAACTGTCTTGCGGCTACGACCGGTGACCGCTTATTATAAAATACATCAGCATTGGACATTAAAATTTCTTATATAAACTAAGCCCAATTTCTGCCAGTGAATGTTTTATGAATTATAAACTGAATGTGTTTTTCGAAAAAAAAAAATTAGAATTTGTAGATACACTAAAACTTGTCAATAAGAGACTACCTCTGGGGATTTATTTTTCTTTCCTATTCGCAGGTTTTCCTTTATTCGAAGTGAAAGTCAATATTTAAATTTTTGTGCTGTAACACACTGGAGGTATTTGGCGGAAAAGAAACATTGGTTATGTTCGACAAATCCATTGATTGTCCATAAAAAGTAGAGTTTTATGTTTTTGTGCTTTTCTCGGTCATTAAACTGTGTCAACCAAGTATGCATAATGACAATAGTCATCCAATCAGTTTTATTCCAAAACCAAAGAACTGGCAACAAGTTTGTATATTTGTTCTTAAAACAACGCGGCTTTTATGTACTACCGATGACAAGTGGCTTCTCGAATGACCCATCTGCAAGCGCACATAACATGACACGTAATCTTTCTTTCGACATTTTACCGTCTGAACATTTTTCTCCTTTGAACACCATCGATTTTTTAGAACTGACCGAAAGAAAAGTGCAGTTTCGTCGCAATTCGCAATGTCTTTTTCATCATAGCCAGCAATGATCGTCGAAAATTTTTTTTTTTTGTAAAAAATAATAAGCATCAACAAAAAACAAAAAAAAAGACACATCTGCGACGTTTTTCGCTTGGATAAAATTTTGCACGAGACTCATCTCATTTTCTTATTGGCAGGTTCCCTTACGTTCTCTTATTGGCAGGATAATTTTTATGATAGTTATGATAGTTCAAATCAATTTGTTTTTTTTTTCTAATTGACAAGTGTAAGAAAATTTATAGCATACCTTTAGGCTTTTATGTTAATAAAGCAAACATAATGAATGAAAATGCTACATACTGCGTTAAAACCGTTTATACCATAGATGGGCAAAATTTTGGAAGCAGGAGCTACTTGTAACAAAAGCAACAAAAACAAAAAAAAAAAACAACAGATAAAAACCCCATCATAAATGCGATCGATAGCGAAAAAAAGGCAATTCCAAGAATCAATCAAGAGCAATATAAGTGTAGTAATAAAACTACACTGATAAACGAAACGAGCTTTCCTCAATGTGCGCATTGTTGTTTCCTTGTTTTCGCTTGTTTCGTTTTTTTTTCTGAATGATGCAACAATAACATTACAAATCTTGTGTATAGCTAGTATAAAAAACCACAAAGACAAAATTGTGCATAGTGACGCTACGTCAAAAAACTAACAATTTGTGAAAGCTTAAATATGAGAAAATTTTTTGGACGTGGCCAGAGTAGTGACCATAAGTGTTTTGTAAAGGATCTTAGCTCATTAAGGTGCACTTGTACCTATTAATTTACAGACTTGCTTTTCCACATTTTTTTTTGGCCATTCCATTCCTTAAAGAAATAATAATATTTTTTTTTTTAACAGCCACCCTACAACTCACAGTTCTTGTCATTGTTGTGACTTTAATAATCATTACATCAAGAAACACAAAATTTTCATTGATGATGATATTAAATATTGTAAAAAAATACAAAGAAAAAGAAAAAAAAAAACGATTCGATTATGTAAATTGTTAATAAAAAAAATAATGATAGTTTTTGTCGCTGTTGTTGTTATCTTCATAACATAGTATACCATGAATTATGTCATTCAGTGCCTATGGTACAGCTACGTCCTCCGCCTCTAAGTATGGTCCAGTCTGATAGAGCGCAATTTAAAACGAGGACACACAAAGCAAAGCAGTAGGTGGTAGGCGGGAAAGTTAATTTTTTTTTTTCGTTTGGTGCGGAATTTGCAATTTAGCTTGGAGCACGATTTTTGCACTTTTTGTGCTGGCTCAGCGATCGCTTTCTTATAAAGTTTTCCAAAAAAAAAAAACTTATAAAGTTATAAGAGAAACTATGCAATAACAGATTTGTTTTTTTTTCTTTAAAAGATTTATAACTCATTGTGCTACAATAAACGTCAATAAAACTAACAACAACAACTACAGCGGTAAGCAATTACAACAATAATGCAAGCATTTAGTCCACTGCCCTGGTCACCGTTTAAAAATCACTCGAGTTGTTCCTTTTGTCTGTGGTATTTTATTTTATTTTTTTTCATTTGTTATTGACGCTTTTAAATTTTATTATGGTCCATTTTGTTAGTGCCATTGTTGTAGTCCGTGCACCATATTGTCCATATTCCACTTCACTTTATTTGAGTTCAATTCGGTCAGTTCAGCTGGTTTCAATTTAAATTGAGTGCGCATGCGCGAACGCAACTAGGAAATGTGTTGTTTTTTTTTTTGCCCCGTTTTTATTGTTATTCCCTGATAAATCAGTTACCATGGCAGTTTTCTTTTAATTTCCCCTTATGACTTTAGCAAAAAATAAAATTTTTGTTGTTTTTTTTATTGTTACAACAAAATATGCTGTCAAAGCAAAGTAAACTGTAAGACAGTTTTGACAATATTAGATAAGGTTTGTGTTTTTGTGTATTTGCCCAAGGCTCTATCTATAGCAGTCATAAATAAGTTTGCATGGAAATATTTTTATGTGTCTATGCGGAAAATGATACGCTGTGGCTGTCAAGTTATCGCAGAGTTCGACACTTTAAAATATTTACCTTTTAACAATAAATTTATAATTTGTGTTTTATTGATAGCTTGTAGTGCAGACCTTTCAAACCTTTACATGCTATGAATAAATTTTGCAATAGTGAAATTGAAAAATAGGTGCCATGTGCTTGAACTAAAAGACTCTTTGAATTTACAAACACCCTTAGACATAGTATCCATTAAAAATCATTTTTTTTTTTTGCCACAATCGATGCGGATTCTGGACATAGCCAGAAGCGCCACTGATTGTCCAAATATCCATATACATTGAACGCTGCTGTGCCTTTTGGATTCCGCATGCTAGCCGAGAGCAAAAAAGAAAGCGCCATAAGCGTCTAAAAAAGTTTTAAAGAATCGTTCCTAACCTAGTTACAACACCTCGTTTAGTTAGTGAGCCAGTGGTCTTAATTTCATTATGATTTTATTGTGCGGCAGAGGTTGAAAATCATAAAGTTCTCATCAATATAAGTAATAATATAACAATGTCTGCCGTTGCGTGGTCTCTGCGTAATTAATTGAGAGCCCTTTGAAACTTTAATATAAAAAAGGTACTATAAACAATTTTATCGCGTCTGCCTTTAATAATAAAAATAGTGTATATGCACAAAAACAGATAATTGCAAGAGGCAGACGTTTTTGTTGCTGCATTTAAGAGTATTTACATTTTTTTCAAAATTTTATGATATGTAGAAACTTAAGTGATTTTATTATCAGGCAGATTGACATTACTATAAAGATTATGTCAAAAAAAAAAAAAAAAAAAACGAGAGAAACAACCTCTGCCACTTAGTTATTGTTGCGTTTAAAAATTGCAATATTACAAAAATGTAAAAAAAACTGAATACTAAATCATTTAATCGCGTCTGCTTTTTGGCTGACTGTTTCTTTACTAATAAAAACCAAAAAATAGAGAAGACAAACGATTCCAGCGCTGCTTTTTTGAAGGCAGACGTTTTCAAGCACTTAAGATGCATATTATTAAGGATGTATCAGTATAAAACTAATATTGAACAAATTTCTGCGGTCATTTACATATATAATTTTTTTATTGATCTAACTATGTATATGGGTCATTCCACGTCGAATTGGGCACTATTTTTCTTTTACATCCTTGATTTTAATGTATTTTTTTTTCTTTTAGTACTTGTTGAGACTAGCCTCCATAATTTTTTTTTTGAAACATTGTTAATTGAAATACAAAAAAACATAGACCTACACGTCTGCCTCTTGTATTTTCAGCTTCTAGGAGCAATACTGAAGACAATGAAATTCTGAAAGAAAACAATACAATTATTTAACAGTATCTTTAAATATTCACAATTGCTGCTATTAAAAATGCAGCAGTGTAGTCGTCTGCATTTTATATTTTCGTTATCTACACTATATCCTTAACACAATATATCAGAGGTAGACGAAATAAAATAATTTACTAGAGGTTTTTTTTTGCAACTTCAAATTTCAGTCTTTTTTTTTTACATATTCACAATTGCTGTTTTTAAAAATGCGGCAGTGTAGACGTCTGCCTTTTATATTTTCGTTATCTACACTATAATCTTAACACAAAATATCAGAGGCAGACGAGATAAAATAATTTACTAGAGGTTTCAAAATTCAGTTTTTTATTTTCATATATTAACAATAACTTTTATTAAAAATGCAGCAGTGTGAACGTCTGCCTTTTATATTTTCGTTATCAAGGCTTTTAATAACATACAATAATCAGAGGCAGACGCGATAAAGTATTTTAATAGAGTTTTTTTTGCAACTTCAAAATTCATTAAAAACTACTCTAATTCGCATAAATGTGAACTGCATTGTATGTCAATACCAATGACGATTAAATCATATATGTACTTAAAATGTTCACCGGCTCCCTAACGCTTAGAACTTGTAATATTTAGACTATAAAAAAATACTAAAAATTGCGATAACATTTGCGAAGGAGATAAATAAGCCGGTTTCGTTTTTATTAGCCACAAATCGTTAGCTAAAGTTGATGGAGTTTTAAACCAACGCTTACTAGGTAGAAGCATAAAAACTTTCGATTGTGTAAAACGATAAAATTAAAAACTGCATGTGCCGCAACATATGAAAACGTATGCCAGACGCGAATTTATTGCAGAGGAAAATGCGGCGTTGGAGGGAATTTAGCTTAAGACGAAGGTGAATGTTGTGCCGGCGTATAATATTCTTCCCACCTGACATGCTGACCCAGTTTTAAAGCTACTTGCCTGTTAGGAAGAGTAAAATTAAATTTTTTTTTGTCGATTTTCTTCTTCCCGTTTACATGCCTTTCAGCTTATCTAAGCAAACATGCACCGACATATGTGATTTATGATATTTGTTTGTCTCTCTCTCTTTCTTCCTCTTTCTCCTTCTGTTCTTTTTGTAATAAAATATCGGCCTGGTCAAAAGTGCAGCAGCAGCAGCAAACAACTACAACACACGATGTTTTTCCGTAATTAAAACTATTAATTTGCAATCAGTTAAGAAAACGACGCGATTTTATGCTGCACTTCCTACAGTTGAAATTTGATATGATGTTTTGCAACGTTATAAAATTAAATAATAAACTTTATACAGCCGCATAAAAAGTGTTATTGCCTTTGGTCTGCACTCAAGTTACCATCAATTCTTTATTTTGACTTGTGCTAATTTTAGTTTGTTGTTATAAATGACGATGCTTTCTTTTGTAGCGCTTGTTTGAGTTTTGACTTTTCTAACAAATCCTTTGAAGCTTTCTTTTATGTTGCCAGTCAGAAGTCACGGCATAATATTGCATGCATAAGAGTTAAAATTCTTAGTAATTAGTAAAGTTTTTTACAAAACTTTGCGACTGTTTTAATGGGTTTACTGAACATTTTATTCTGAGCTTTAATTTATGTGAAAACTTGGTTTATATTCAGTGATATTGTTTTGCTAAGCAAATATTGCACACAAAGATCACAGCTACATCCGAAGCACTTCCTGGCTTAAATTATCCCACATATCGATCTTAACTGTTCGCATTGTGTTCCGTGAAAAATTATTTTCCAAGACATGGTATATGTTCTAGGTCTAGACCAGCGATGGGCAAAATAGGAAAAATGAGCCAATTGTAGCTCTTTACAACAAACACTTCGATTATCTTAAGAAAAATAACGAAAATAAGAAACACATGCACTCACCAATGCTGCGCACATTTTTATCGTTGCATTCAGTTAAAAAAAAAAAAAAACGAAGCGAGCGAACGTGGAAACAACAATGCGCACATTGAGGACAGCTTCTCCGGTTTCATTTGATCAGTGTAATTTTATTTCTATACTCATAATGTTCTTGTTTGATTCTTGGAATTGGCTTTTGGTTTATTGCTGAATTTTTTTTAGCTATCAAGATCGAATTTAACGTGGGATTTTTTTCTGTTGTTATAATTGTTGTTCTTGTTGTAAGTAGCTCCTGCTTCTAAAATGTTGCCCATCTATGCCCTTTATCTTTAATTTGCAATCTAAAGGCAAATAATAAATCAGTTTCGCGAGAGTATGACATAAATTATTTCCTTTTTTTTTTTGGTAAATAATTACAAGTTAGAAATACCTGTAACCACTTTTCGAAATACCACTGAAAACGTTAGCATTTCTTATGGCATACGAGTATCATCCGAAAGAGTAACTGGAAGAAATGATTAACTGAATAATTGATTAAAATGCTTAACGTTTATGCAATAGAGGCAACAATGAAATTTCTAAATAACAGCAGCAGCCAGCCAGCAACAACTTTCTATTGCAATAACATGTTGGTGATGACAGCGACAGGCTGACAATGAAAAATTGTTAAACATTTTTGGCTTATCATTGATAAATTTTTGTAATGTCTGATTTTTTGCTAAATTAAATTTTTGAAAAAAAAAAAATTAACTTTTAATTAAATCTAAAATTGTATTCTTTGGTCTTTAGTTCTTTTGCCATATTCTTACAACATCACTGCAAGTTAACGACTATGGGAATTTTTTAGTGGGCGTAACAGTAATAATTTTTATTCTTTTAACTAGCACTCTTTTGCCGCTTGTTGTTGTTGTACAAAGGTGTGGTTTTAACATTTATTTAACCTTTTCTTATTCATATTTTGTTACAAATGAATTCTTGTGGTTGCCCTATAGCTTTATAAACTTGGTCAAGCAATTCTTTTAAATGAGTGTCCAAACATAGAAAAGACGCACAAAAAAAGAATGAAAAAAAGAAAGAAATCGCTTTGAGGTCGTGTGAATGATTTCTGTGAAAATGACCAATGGTTGATAGTGTGAATACATTTAATTTATGTTTGCATACTGCGAGCATATAAGTAAGTAAGTATATGGACTTTAGGTTTTAGGTCAAAGAACCTACTTAAGCTTACATTAAGTGTTTTGTAAAAAATCTTCTACCTATCCATACACATTTAGAACTACCTAATGTACCAAACGAATTTATAGTCCGGTAGACGACTTCACAAAAGATACAGCTGGTCTGCCATCTATTTGCATAAATAATTCAGATATCTTATGTATTTCTTTTCGAAGAAAATTTGATTTATAGTGAATGAATCTATTTATGTGTGTATGACGTACCTATGTACCATCCTGGAACTAACGATTTCTGGGAAAGGAAAAAATATATTGTGAAAATTAAAAATTTTTTTTTTAAGGGGAAGGGTATTTCTTTCACATGCCATGCTGCATAATATACTCCCGAATATGGCAAATAACGTGATTTTTGCATTTAAGGATTAAATGTACCTATTAGAAAAAATATGTGTATATATGGGACATTCTTCGTAAAGTGAACCACCACCACTCGTCCATCGCAATTTTCCAAATAAAAAGGTCTGATAAAGCTTAAAATTTCCGTTCAAATAATTTCGTTTCAAGATGGAGTCCACAACGGAAAAAATCACGTACAATTTTTGTAAACTTATGAAATATTAAAAAAAAAAAAAATCAAAAACATTTCTTATGATTTGCATAATATGTTTGGGTCGTCTTAAAATATTTTTGGACTTTAAAAATTTTCGCAAAATATTTAGTTTTGCGTTAGTGATAAGAACAGTTTTGGGCAAAATTTTACCATTTTTTTTTATACTAAATTATTAATTTTCAGTTAAAATCGCTTTGAGTAAAATGTTCTTAAAATTGGTTAAAATATTCAGAAAATTATTTATTTTATTTTATTTTTTTTTTTATTTTTAAATTTTCCTTTTTTATTATTTTTTTTAAATTTTGTTTTCCTTTTTTTTTTATTTTTTTTTTTATTATTTTTTTTTTTATTTTTTGTTTATTATTTTTTTTATTATTTTTATTGTTTTTGTTTTCTATTATTTTTTTATTATTATATTTTTTTTTTATTATATTTTTTTTTATTATATTTTTTTTTTATTATTTTTTCTTTATTATATATTTTTTTGTAATCTTTTTTTGTCTATAACGTCATACATTTTTTCTGTGTATACTTAAACAAAATCACGTATATTTCAAGAGTGTACTCAATTTCATTTCCGTAGCGCAGTGTCATTAAAACCTTATCCTTACAATATAAATATTAATTATTTACTTGGAACTGTAATACTCCTTTTTTATATACACTCACGATGTACCAATATTCTGAAAACCATGTGTGCAACAAGGGGTGATACTTTTAACCTATTTTGTTCTATTAAGCTTGATAAACTCTTCAAAACTAACTCTAGCTCTTGTTGGACTAAAAAGTTGCAGTGGAGCTATAGAATTTTCTTTAAATATAAATTTTTTTGAATGAAAGTGATTGAAATATCCATTTTGGGAGGGAAAAAAAATATTATATTAAAAAAATATTTCCTGACTGAAAATGCCTTCAAATTTGTTTTATACCGAACAGAAAGTGGACAGGATAAAATAAAACTTATCTCATGAGTTTAGGAGAAAGACTTTATAAATTGATGCTTTGGGAAAGGACACGGCTTTGGGCTTAAATATACGAAAAACTCCAACACTTTAAACTGCACCAATATATACAATAGGTTTTTTTATTTATTACAAAATATGACATTTACATATATAAAAATTTTCACTTTATTTTAACTTTCTACTTTTCCTTCTTTGCAGGTAAGCATTACATGAACTTCCTATACAGCTGCACATTTTCCTACGTAATTTCGTAAGTTCGATTATTTAAATGTTGTTTTCCAAATTTTGTGGATAATTTTTTTGTTGTTGTTGTTTTGGAATACAAATAAATTCAAATTTACTTGACTTTCCATGTTGCAAGTCAATTGAAAATAAATTTAAGGGCTGACTAGGCTGCAAACTACGCGACTCAGAGAGTCTACTGACTGCAGTGCACTTTACTGCACTGCACTGCACTGCACATAACACTCGATCAAAACTCAGCGGCAAACTTTACTCCAATTCACCGAAATTGTAAATGCAAATTCAGCTGTTGCAGCGGTCAACCATAAAAAAAAAATAAAACATTTACTGCAATATTTAACAGTTGGCCCACAAATCAAATCAAGGCGACGGCAATCGACCAAAGGAAGTAATGTTGTTCAAATTTAGCAGAAAGAAAACCGATTACTCGTTTTGCTTTAGGTACGCAATTGAGTACAGCGACTCTAAATAGGTTAAGGTTCCGTATTCTTTTTCATGTATTTACATTAAGTATCGGGAGAAAAATGCCATAGATCGCCGATACGAGTACTTTTTCAGATCTCGATATATCTGCCAAGTCTTTAGGTTTGTTCTTATGTAATTATTCTTTTGATCATTTTGCCTATATCCGAGAGCTCTTTTTGTGCTATTTTGCGTACATAGCATGTAAGTTACGTTCCCATTTACCCCCCTCATTCGGACCTCAGAATAATTTGAAATTTCTGAATTTTTTCGGAATTGCCATATGAACCGATTATATGAACTGTTTCCATCACAAGATGTACAATAAAGAGGTGCACTATGAGTTGTACGCTATGACCTCTCGCTTGCAACAACTGTTGTTTCTTCAGCATAAATAAGACAATAGATTTCAACACGCTTCAATGAACGAGCGTTGAATTTGCGCCACCACTCATTCACCATTCACTTGCTTCCAGAAGTGGCAACTTCATTTGTGGCCAAAATTTAGCGCTTGAATTTTGTCTTTTTTTTTGCGAACAAGTGTGGCCTGTGCTATTTGAAAGTCCTGCTGAATACCTTCAGCAACAACAACAACAACAACAACAATGCGGTTCAAATAAATTGCTGTAAAGTTATGCACCCGCATAATTTAAGAAATCGTTGCTTTGTTTCTGGTGCTGCACTTATGCTGCAATGACATTTTGGCTAAAACACCACCACCAACAACAACAACAATAAGAAAGGCTGTTTCTACTGCGTGTCGTGTCTCCACCTTCACTTGTAGACGAAGAAAAAATAAAGTTTGTCTTTTTTTTAAATTTTTTTAAGCTGCAGGCAGGCAATTTTTCGTTTACTAAAAAATCCTGCTGACGCATGCGCATGCGCGCGCGTGCTCAGTTGCAGTTACATCCTAGTTGCCCAAAATTGGTCACCACCACAACAATGAACATAAATTTTTACGCTTCAATACGCTAGCTGTCGTTCAGGAAGCTAACCAAGCAGTGAGCCAAGTAGTAGTTAGCAATAAACAGAAGCGTTGTCGCTGTATTTTGGCCAAATTGCATTCTATTTATCTAATCTTAGTGCAGCAGCAACAGCAGCAGTCTTTTGTTTTATTTGATTACTCAAATCGTTGACTACCCACCAACCAACCAACCATCAGCAATTGCTGTCGTCTGACGCCTGATGCGGGTCCGTGAGCTGTCGAAATACGCGCGCATGCGTTATCTGCAATTTCTTTAAATGATTTCCTTATTTGCTCAAAGTAATGAAGATAACAACCGTTGCAATGCAAACAGCAATTGCAACTCCTATTTACTCCAAAATAACTGCAACTGTTGTTATGAGTTTGATTGAAATTGTCACAATTTACTAATGAATTTATTGATTTAAAAACAAAACGGTGAGGGAGAACCATCGCGGTGTTAGTTTTTTTCTTCAAAAAACAAAAAAAAAATGCAAAAGGAATTGAAATTATTTGGATTATTGATATGCTAAGAACTTCAGTTCGGTCATTCTTAAAAAACGTATGCCATCAATGTCTTTTCTTGCTTTCTTGCTTTGAAGACCTCAAATCAGAATGAGTTTGCAATAAGCTAAATGATCCATCGTTCCAAAAATCAAATGAGAGAGTGAATAGGAAATGCCGAAAAAATTCACCCGAAGGAGGGTTATTTTGGTTTTATTTTTTAAATTGCACTTCTATGTTATAAAGAGTGATTTTTTAAGCGTTTAGTTTTTGAAAATTGAAAAAAGAACTGAAAATTTGCTATAGTGAATGAAATATTTATTTTGAGCGATACATCAATTCTTGCCATTTACTTCTTAAGGAATATTTCATGTAAATGTTGCCCGCGGCTACGCCTAAGGTGGTCCATCCGTAAGCTTCAATTTTGGCATACTTTTTACCAGCATTTCGGTCGGTAGCTGTAATATTGTCTGCCAGGGCTGCAATTGTGGCTGGCTTATCGCTGTTCACGAAACACTTTACGTAGCCCAACAAAAAATAGTCTAGTGGAGACAAATCGCATGATCGTGGCGGCCAAAGGACTGCTCCAAAACGTAATATTAATTGCTCACCAAACTCGCCTCTCAATAGGTCCATGGTATCGCGTGCCGTGTGGAAATTCTTCCATTTTGGGCAAAAAAAAAATTCGGTAATCATCGAACGTTACCTTACTCCATTGACTGTAACGTTGCGATTTTTATTATTTTTGAAAAAGTACGGTCCAATGATGCCGCCGGTCCACAAACCGCACCAAACAGTGAATTTTTCATAGGGTGCATTGGCAGCTCTTGAACTGCATCTGGCTGCTCTTCATACCAAATTTTCCAGTTATGTTTGTTGACGTAATATAAAAAAATCACCCGTTATAGTCGGGTTTGAAGAAAATTTCTCCAAAAATTTCAGCTTCTTAGATCAAACGTGCTAACGGCGCAAACAGTTTGATTCCTATTACAATTCATATTTACCCCTATCATGAATATCCGGAGGAAAACGATTCTTTCGGATTTTTTTTTCTCGAGAGGAGTATTTTGCGATCATAAATAATTGAGGAATGGAAAACTTCATATCCATACAGTGCTGCCAAAATATTTCCAATTACTTCCATTCAGTCCAATATCACAGTTGCATTTTTCATATTTGACATTAGCTTATCAGTAATTTTGCATATTTGACATTAGCTCTTCTGTCAGCTGAACAATTTTATAAATAAAAATGAAGCGCATTTATCTTTATTACAAAAAAAAATCACCTAAAATAGAGTATATCATAGGTTGATAGTTTGCTATCGAGTCGTTTTCATGAAGCCTTGTAAATATATTAAAAAAACCTTTTTATCAAATAAAATTACAAAATATTGCTAGCATTGGCTCTTTCCTTATTAAATTCCTCGCCAAAAAGTTAGGGAACAAAATTTGAGTGAAACGTCAAAAAAATGTTCCCAAAAAAAGTGTTGCCGATAACCTCATTTTCCAGGGAATTTTTTCCCATTCCTCAAAAATCTTCCACGATCGCAAAACAGGGGATTGGAGAAAAAATCCAAAGGAATGTTTATTCATGATAGGGGTGATTGAAGCAACGACAGTTCTATAATCAATAAAACTTAATGATGCGTCACTTTTCCGAATTAGATGTTAACAAACATATTTTCAGACGAAAACTAGTCAGAAATAACTTCAAAAGTACAATGAAAGATTAAAGTTTCAGAAGAAAATTAATAAAAAATTCGTGATTCTCACAAATGATTTCAACGATATTCTGCGGTCAAAGCGAATGCAACTAAGTTACCGCTTTACGATACCGTCTTTAAGTTAAGTAAACAAGCATGATAACCCCCCTCCCCTCCTAAAAATATTTTAGCAAAGGGTTTAAGTTTCCGATTTTTATCAATCGAATATTTGAAGTATATCATTATTATTGAAATATAATATCAATCAAATACCCACCTTTTGACCTTTAATATGAGTCAATTTTTTCGATATAATTTTTCATGACTTTTTAGCACATTTCGGGCAGTATCTCGGCATATTTTGATTGTTAGGTACTTCAATATTTCGGGTTTGTCGGCGTAGACTTTTAGCGTAACCACGCGAAAACGTCGATCGGTGTAAACAAAACGTAAAACTGCACCTCGGAATTTGTACGCAAACTAAAGTTGCACTCGATGAGTGGTAAGTTGCATAATCCAGCTGCTTCGATATCCTCCCAAAAAATAATTGATAATAATGTGCTTAGTCTAGGCCAAATGACGCTACCTGGTCACAATGCGTACGAAACTTGACCTCTCCTGAATCCATATGGATTTTCTTTCTCATTAGAGAAGACTTTTTCCGAAAAATCAGAATAAACTTTCTGCTGCCATAACGTCTGAACATTTTTGACGCGTTCGCAATATTCCGTAAATATGCTGTTGCAAACTAATATGGGACGCTTCAAGCTACACCTACTAATATTCAAAATGGCGCGTGGGGTCTGACTTTCAAAACGAGTAATTCTTTGGCATAGAACTTAACTTTTTTAATTTTTTCTTTAGAATTATTGACAGCTGTCTGTCTGATTGCCAGGGCTGCCAATATAGAAACTCTAATTAGATTACCCTGTTCATGTAGTAAATGCATCAGCTATATATTCGCTGCACTTTCCGAGAGTGTTTTATTATATCACTTTTAAGAAGATGTTGTCAGAGTGTTGGTTTTTGCTTCTAAGCTATAGGTTCTATTTTGAACTTTAAACTAAAAATTAAGTCTATCTTGAAAAATACTTCAAACATTAATGTAGGTTTTTTTTTTAAATGTGAAATTATAGCTTTTCCCTGCCCCTCCCTGACCATATTTGTTTACCACTAAAAAATTGAAAGTGTTGGATTTCACTTTCATTATTCTGGCCTCGCTTTGTTGTTTCGCTTAGCTTTGAATTCAAATATCGTGATATTAAAGCAGCAGTCAAATTTCTTACAAACTCTAAAATTACTTTGGAACTTTTAATTAGATATTTTGATTATGCTGCATACAATAACCGTCTGTTGCCGCCAAAGGCCCCCAACTGAACATTTTACCTTATCAATCTCAGTTACCGCAACTTCTTTGAAAAACAACAAAATAAAAGATTCATATTTCATATGATAAAGTAAACCATAATGAGTTATTTTCTATTATTTTATGTTAAAAGTAAAGTTAAAAAAAAAAAAAACTTTACGTTCAATTGTTTAAGAAAAACCACGAACTCAAATTCATAATCGCGCGTTGCATTGAAAGCGAAAAATAAAAGAAACCCCTCCTCCGAATCCACACACGTAAAACGCATAAAAACAACAAAAACAAAGTACTGACGCAAACTTATCCCAACGACTCTCGGGCTCTGACTCCGGCTCTGGCTCTGTTGTGTAACAAAAATTCATGACTCGCATTATTTTCCATTGTTATCGCGTGTTGCATTTCGACAAATTTATTGATTAGAAAGTGAAAATGAAAATGAAAATCCACCAACCCAATGTTGAGTGTTAGCCAAGAAAAGTTAAAACAAAAAACCGTAGTTAATACAATGCAAAACAGGCCCAATCGATTGGTCTGTCTGTCTGACTGTCTAACTGACTGAATGGCCTCTATGGTCTAAATGATGCATAATAAGTAAGCGGCTTCATTGCATTGCGCAGCAGAGTCTTCAATTGCAGTAATAAGCAAAGATTCTTCTCGACAGCTCCGAGAAGAAATGGCCCATGGTATAAAAAAAACGCTTTTTGTTGCTATTGTTATTGGTATTGGTGTGTTGGTGTTGATTTTGTTGTTTCACTTGAAGTGGTCAATTTTTGTAAGAAAATAAACTTCAGCTCAAGTGTCGTCGGCAGAGTCAACACTTGAGCTTTTAAAGAGATAATACCACATACTGACTGACAATGAATAAAATAAAGTCATAAATAGAGTCAACAAATGTGTGGCCAAGTGTCAGACTTTTTAAGTGGCCCCCAAGTGTCATTAGGTTCACTTGAAAATTAAATAGACCCGAAACAAAAAAAGACTGTGCGTTTGCATAATTAAGTTGGGCGTTTACTTGGAAGGTGTACTATGTAGTCTACTATATGTCCAATAAGAGCTGTTTGTTTGGTCGACTACTTTTTTTTTGGTTTATGAAAAGATAACACTTGAATAGAAATAGTATTGAAACTTGGGAATAAGTTACAGCTGCAAAGTTGGTATATTTCATCATTATATGATGAAATGTTTTCTAATGCAATTTTGATTAAATTCAAGTAATGCTAACAAGAATTCTATAAATTCTTTACTAACGCATCTGGATGGATCTTTAATTGGTTATTCGGGAGTTTTCAAAACTTCCCTCCCTAGAATTGCTAAAACCCATAAATGAAATTCACGCCATTCGGATCATTTTTCGATTATAGTCGACCTTACGATGATTTCGGCTATTAGACTTTTCAAATTTTTTCGACTCTTTCGATACTCTTCGGTTTTTGAGCGAAATTTTTTTGACTCCTATTAACTTTTTTGATGTTTTTCGAATAATAACTTTTATGACACCATTCATCGTTTTTCGAGTTTCATCGAAATATTTCGCATTTTTAGATTCTTTACGAACTTCATCGACATATTTGATGCATATTGAATTTTTCGACTTTAATCTACTTTAATTCAATACTTTTCGGCTCTTATTAAGTTTTCTATTTCTTTTAAGACTCTGACATTCTTTGACTTTTTCGATATTTTTCGTTTTATATCGACTTTTTCTATAATTTTTTAAACTTTTTTGATACTAATTGACCGACACTTTTTTAGGTAACATAAATTTTTCGATACTTGCTACCTATCTTTGTTTAAAAGTGCAAAAATCGCTGTTATGATGCATATATGAAAGCTTACAGGAAGGCCTGTAATATTCTCATTATTTAACGAACATGACTGATATTTGAGGGAAATTAAAATATAATCAAACAATTCACTCCAAATATTGTGTGTATATTTTCCCAAGGGCTGTTGTAACAATTGTTGGATGAGACAGAAAAATGACTTGAGCACCAATGATATATAATTCGCCAAAGCCAATACTGTTGAATCAAATAGGGTGTCAATTCTAATGTATAAATTATACATATATATATGAAATTTACTTAGGATCTAATGATTTTTAGCAAAATATTATGTATATACGATTCTCGCGGATTTTTTTGTTTTTCGAGAGGAGTATTTTGCGATCATAAATAATTGAGGACTGGAAAACTTCATATACAGTCAGTGCTGCCAAAATATTTCCAATTACATTTTTCATATTTGACATTAGCTTATCAGTAATTTTGCATATTTGACATTAGCTCTTCTGTCAGCAGAACAATTTTATAAATAAAAATGAAGTGCATTTATCTCTATTACAAAAAAAAAAAAAATCACCTAAAATATAGTATTGCATAGCTTGATAGTTTGCCATATACTCCTTTTCATGAAGCCTTTTACTGTATCCGAATGTACTGGACCAATATCAGTAATCGTTTTTTGTTTTTGTTGCTAGATTTTGTAAATATGTTAAAAAAAACTTTATCAAATAAAATTACAAAATATTGCTAGCATTGACTCTTTCCTCATTAAATTCCTCGCAAAAAAGTTTGGGAACAAAATTTGCGTGAAATGTCAAAAAATGTTCCCCAAAAAAGTAAAGCCGATAACCTCATTTCCCATTCCCCAAAAATCTTCCACGATCGCAAAACAGAGGATTGGAGAAAAAATCTGGAGGAATGTTTAATCATGGTAGCGGTGATAATCTCTCCATATCCTTATTCATTTTTCATCATTGTTCTTATCCAAGAGTTATTTTGTCGGCTTCTTCATCAACTCCGCTCCAGGTAATATGATAATGTGCGACGATGCAAACGACATATTGCAGTTTCAAACAATGATACCTCTTTCTCACAGTGCCAAAGTAACTCTGTTTAGGGATGAAAATAGAATTAACTCTTAATTACTGCTAGATATTTTTGTTTATAAACATTGAGCTTACAGCAACTTGTATGAAAGCAACTGAAATAGAGCCCAGTCATCTAAAGAGAAAAATCGATTAAACCACGGAATGAAAGTTAATAAGCTGAAATTTGTTACAATACTTTGGTTTGATATTCTATAGTTGGCTCAAAAGTCTAATAGTCTACGCGAGCCAATATATTCAAGGTATATATGATATTTGAAGTTATTAAAAAAATTCCCTAATAATTTGGTATGTATTGGGCAATATTTTATACATTTGATCACTCAAACTATAAAATTAGAAAAAATCAAGCTTGAGATAAAGGAAGATTGAATGCTCCTTAAGGATTGAAAGTTGATCGTCTAACAGACAGAGTAAAATACTTAAAATAAAAAACACAATTTCGTTTTAAACAAAGAATTATGACTGTTCACTAATTGCAAATGATTTCTTGTACACTGTATTGTCCTTATAAAAATCAATTGAAATCATAACTTCTGCAAATTATCACTACTCCTTTCAATTGATTTGGCAATTTTTTACACGCTTCCTTCGCAAATGCAAATGATTTTCATTCAACGAAGTTTTCTCCTCAAAGGCTAGATACTTTAAGCAGCTGCAATTGCTGCTTATTTCAACCAAAAGAAAAAATGATGTTAAAATAAAAATAGTCTAAAGTAAAATGTAGACGACGCCAAACGCCCCCAACTAAATTGGCACCATTTTTGGCAAGTTGTTGGTATGAAAACAGTTGTCGTTATTGCTGCAGCTGCCTGTTGGCAGTCTTGTTATTGTTAACTGTCTAAATTGTTGCTGCACTTGTTATTATTGCTATGGATGACTGTTACCAATGTTAAGTTTAAACTTTCAATTATATAATTTAGCTGACAGCCGCAACAATGCGGCGTGAAAACTTGTGTTGAATAATTTTGCGCACACTTACAATCAACGTAGGTTATCGATGGGCTATAAAAACTAAGAGAGTGTTATTTTTTTTTTGGGCATGGTTAAGACTTTAATAATCAGTTAAAAAATCAGCGTTTTTAGTATTTAAATAAAAAAGGGCACATTTAAATTATTTCTACAGAAATATTGGAATTGTACGATATATAAAAAATGTTGTGCAAAACATATGCAACTTTGACTCTAAAATATAAACTCTTTCCTTTTCTGATAAAATTTTGTTAAATAAGTGAGAAAAAATTTAAAAAAGATTATAATTGAGGCAAAAATTTAGCATTCAAGCGACTGCAAAAATTGTTTCGTCTGTGCAAAACCTAAGAAACTTGATTGAAAATAAATGGTTTCTAAATTTTTGTGTAAACTAGAGAAAAAATGGTAGCAGAAACTATTAAAGCTCAACATTTATTGACCTTGAAAATTTTATAACAAATGTTAACAGTTGTGCAAAACATATGCAACTTTGATTCTTAAGCATGAACTATTCACATTTGTTGAGGAAATTTTATCAAAACTTTTTCATCTGTGCAAATCCAAAGAAACTTCATTGATTGACCTTGAGAATTTTATCGCAAAATAATTTTATAATAAATGTTAATGGCATTTAACAACCAGTCCTCATGTTTCTAACATCAACTTGTAATATCTTCCCAGAAATTGATTAATAAACCAGTTAAAAGCGCATTTTTTTTTTACTTTCCAATTGATGTCGATTTAGACTTAAGTAGCAGCACATAAAAGGATTAAACTGTAGCGCATGCGTGCACGTTTTGAGCACAAACATCAACATCACTATTTTGTTTAGCCAATCTGTCAACGCATGTAGGCTGCTGAGATGCAATTATTTCTTTGCTGTGCAGCAATTGCTTTCCGGCGTCAAGTTTTTTCCTTCAATTTTCTTTCCTTGTTCTTTATTATTGCACTCTAACTTAGTATGTATGGATGGCAGCGTTTTCTTCAATTCATTCATTTAAGTCATTTGTAGCTATCGTCTGTTTTATGATCAATTTGGTTTTTTTTTATCACATAAATTATTTAAAATTAACTTTAAAAAAATTACAAATCGAACAATAAATTTGTAAATTCAAGCTATTGTCTTAAATCCTGATGTAAGTCCTCTATCCGAGCAATTTTTGAGTCATGTTCAACACTAATTACTAATTACTGAGTATTCTACTTTGGTAGCATTTATCTCAAAAACTGTTCGACCAAAAAGCTTTGTTGTTCCTCCATTTCTTATCTTAAATACAGTAAAAGAAATTGATCATGTTTTTAAAATTGTCAATATTAAATCAATAATTATATTAAATTATTGTCATATTTAAAAAAATTAAACTTCATAAAGGTACTCGTACTAAGCTATGATTTCGTTCAAAATTTGACTACGTTAATACGCCCAAAACATCGATAACGAATTTGAAAATTTTTGTTTTTCTCAAACCTAGTGTGACACACTGTAATTTTTAAATAATATAGCTTATTAAATATGTTCAAGTATTTTGCTTCATACCAGTTATTCTGATGTATTCTACCCATTCGACATGAAACGTTGCAGAAAGCTTTAGGAAAGAATCAGAAATGTTTCATTTAAAATATTGCAAATGAAATCTATTGAAATGTATTTCAAGTGTATTGTTTAACCCATTAAAGACTGTTACCAGAAGGGCCCGTACAAAGTTGCTGATGAAAAAATAAAATGTTTCCCTATCGGCACACCGGAGATATGGCTTGGGTAAATTTAAACCCGGAAGCCCTCTATGAGACAAAAAAAAAAATTTAGCGTCCAACCTTTCATTCAATGAAATCTGTTTTATTATAGCAAGCCACATAGGATCTTTGAATTTTTTTCGCGCTTTTTTCTTTAAGTCTTCAAATTTTCCTGGATCGATTTTTCACCAAAATTTTGGAAATAATATGTTACCTAAATTCTACCGCACAAAAATACAGGTTAGTCAAAAAAATTCAGAAAAATAAAAACATTAATTTCAAAGCAATTCTTCTTCAACCCAAAAATGCCTTAAAAACCACAACACCTTTTTCCTGTCACTTGGTATGATTTTTTAAAATGCACTCTTTTTTTTTTGGGTAAAAATTTACCCAATAGATCTTAATGAGTTAACATGTAATCATTCTGAGCTGTATCTGAAAGGTTCCTGATTTAATGTTTACTGAATTTTTCTCTGTTTTTTATAATTATAAATTAAAAAATGCCACAAGAAAGAACTGCTTATGATGATGCGGGTAAGATGGAATAGTAATTCAGAGTCCCGATGATGTAATAAAATAATAGCGCAAGTGACAGAATAAAAAAGAGTCCGATGACGTAATAAAAAATCTATGTTTTTTCCCTTAATCTTACAAGACTTTTGTAACGTTTCAAATACAAGCAAAAGGCGGACATTATTAACACATTATGAAAGCTTTCTGCAATTGAATTGAGGGATTTCTGAAACGTTACTGAAACTTGCATGATGTGAAAGATTTCTGAAAGGCTTACGAAAAGTTACATGCCGAGTGGGTAAGTACATACTACATTTTTTCTGAGAAATAAGTGGAGAAAAGTGATACTACGTTAAAGTTATATGTACTGCAACAAATTTAATGAATTTTTTGAAAGTTAAAAAATAGACTGCGAAAGCATCGTCCCCAATTCTTCACTCTCTTCATGGGCATTCATGTGATTCGTGCATTAATTAATGATTGTGCAATTGACATCCAATCTTAATTATAAAGTTGAGATGAGATTTTTATTGATCCCCTTCCCCCTTGGTGATATTTTTCCGGATCTCCTTCTCCTATTTTAACTCACATATTCACATGGGCGTACCCAAAAACAATTTTGACAAAATTTCAGTTTACTAGGTAAAACATTTGAACGTGGCACGAACTGCATCTGTTTTCCATTGAATTGAAATTGAGCAAAAACACCATAGGTGCCAAGATATAGCATTTTAGGTGCCACACCTTGTTGTCAAACTACGCCCACAATTTTCGTGTTCCAAGGCGTGTTTTTTTCGATCCCATACGCCTATATTTTAGCATTGAACCTGAAGAAGAATATTCTCCCAAAATTCCTAGATCAAATCTGTGCACGGCGCAAATAGAGTGTTTCCCAAATAGTTAACGTGGAAAAAACGTTTTTGTCATGTTTCTCTGTTTATATGGCAAATAAACTCTGTTCCGTTGATTTCTATGTTACTTCGTGCTAACTTTACAAGAGCTAACCGCCTATTAGACACTCTACTATTTTAATTGATTTCTCACAAGTAAGTATATTTTCATCTATCTTATAATAGCAGTACCATTGAAATGTATTCCATATTTCCGAAATCTCAATAATCAAATAAAATTTCCTTTGAATATTAAAGATCATTGCTTATTCTTTACTTTTTGCTTTATCATTAAACCCGTTTACAACAAGCTCTTGACTAAAGCTCATAATCTGAAGGAAAACTACGTTCTAACTATGGTGCATTGCTGGCCTTTTGTTTTGGCATTGCTGTCATCATTCGCTGTTGTCGGTGGTTTTGTTGCCAATGCCTCTCAAGAACTTGTTATCGACAACAGTTTTCCATTATTTCTCGTTTGTGTGTATTTCTACAAATTTCTATTATTTAGACTATTTTTTTTCTTCTATACTTTTCTATTTCATACAAATAAGGGAATCATGACAAAGAGCAACTTGTTGCTGAATACCATGGAACTTGGTTTTTTTCTTGAGAGATTTTCCATGGAAAAAATGAAAGAATTTCTTGCGTTTCCTTGGGAAATAAAAAAACTGCCATATTTCCACTTCTTCTTTTTCTTCTGCTTCTTATTTTCTATTATTAACTATTTCTCATATTTAAGTTGTATGACAGATATTTTGTTTGTTTTGTTGCTCCACTTTTGTATTTGTTGCTGCTGCATGTTGTCGCTATGGCTATAGAAGATTTTAACTGAGCAGGAATTTGCTTGTGTGAGAACTATGGTAAGAAGATTTTTTTTTTTTTTTTGCTGTATAATTTTAAGGCCAGACCCCCTGGATATAGAAAATCGTTTGCAAAATGAAGTTAAACATTTTCACATACTTTCACTATAATCCATAGAGATGTTAAATGATTATCTTTATTTGCAGTCTACTAAGAGCTTCTTTAAGCGGAAACAATGAGTCACACTTTGATGTTGAATTTTTAATAAAATTGTACGACTTTTTATTTGTTTTATGTTTACAAAACTCGTTCTCTTATTGACCTACTGCTCTATAAAAGTTAGAAAAAAAAAAACTATTCAGATTTTTTTTCTTTATTCTCATACTTGAAAGCATAAGAATCCTACAAATCGTAGCTGTTTCTTCCTCCTACCCCACAACCATTCAGTTGTTTCAATTATTGGCAGCCAGCTGCATTATAATGCGTGTGCTCCTCAAACTTCATCATATGAGCTACGAACCCTCCTACTTTCGCCTGGCTGCCTGACTGCCTGACTGTTACACCTTAATCTGCAGTTTAAGTTCAACGTCATTTATTACAGCTTCCCTTCCACTATAATTTTCTAGTCTTCTTCCATATTAACGCGTATTTCTTAATTCTTCTTCTACATAAACCATTGCTGTGCGAGTAGGTACCCTGGTAACTTCTTCTGCTGAAAACGCACTGATGTTGCCAACAACCTGGGGCGCGTTTATTTCAACAAATTTTCACAACGCCCTCGTATATTGGGATTGTTGTTGTTGCTGCTGTTGCATCCGTATTGTTGCAGTCAACCAGCATAAAATGAATGCGGATTAAAATTTTTAAGATTGATTACCAATTTGGTGTGTTTTTTTTTCTACATTTTTCTTATTTCTTTTCCTGTTACTTCTTTTGGGCTGCACTATATTTTTGCGCTTTTCGCTTAGCATCTCTTAAAAGCTTTTGATGAAACAACACGGTTTAGCTGAAGCTTTTCTTTTTCAAGATTTCTTATTTTTTTTTAGGAGTGGAATTAAATGACAGGCCTTATATGAGAGAAATCCAGTAATTCTTGTTGTCGCTGTTATGGCTTTTGAATCTTAAGAAGTTTGATTTTTTTGTTGTAGTTGAGGCCACCCACGCATTATCAAAACCTTTTGATACGAGTACCCTGCACCTTTAAGTTATAACATATTCGCATTGTAAGAACGTTTGGCGAGTGAATTCGAGTGAATTGCTGAAAAAATATAGAACTCTTTGACATTAACGTACCTTGCACATTGGGCCAAAGAGGTGACTTGCCACAGTGGAAATTTTTGTTCCATAAAAAAAAGAGGTCCTCACTTTTGGTCCTCGAAAACCTTAGCAAAATGAGATTAGTTCGGGGACATTAGGCCTTCAAAAATCTATTCAAAGCGGGAGCTGTAAGCGGAACAATTACATATAATTTGCCTTAGTAATTAAACCTTTTGATTTTTCGAGAAATTAAAGGCTTAAAACAAAAATCGCTCAAAGTTCAAAAAAAAAACCATCATAAGTATATTGAAAGAATGCAAGAGATTTCAATCTTTTGCACTCCTCTATAATATTTTATTAAATAATTACCTTTCATATAACTCCAATTTTTGTAAAAATCGCGACGGGTTCCCAGCTTATACTGCTTTTTGGAATAGCTGTATCTGCAATTTCCGATGGCTATATCTCCGAAACCAGATCCAAGCCACAATTTGTTATTACATTTTTATTTTTTTTTACCTCTAAAACGCCAATTCCCTTTAAAAAAAAAAGAAAAATCGGGCGATTGTCGTTAAGTTTGAGCTAACATTTATCGACTAATTTAAGTTTTTCGATACTTTTTAACTTTACATATAATGTTTTTCGATATATAATCTTATCGACTTTTTCAAAACTATTCGCTACGCTTTAACTTCTTCGATATTATTTGACCTGTTTGGCGTTTCTTGATACCATTCGATAATATCTCGACTATTATCTACTTTTTTTTTTGTTATCATGCGATACTTTTCAGCTACTTTCGACTTTTGACGCATTTGATACTATATACATAATAGATAGTTTTGACTCATGAATTTTGATGTTTCTTTGATCTTGTTCGATACCTTTCGATGAACTTTTTTGACCTTTTTTGATACATTTCGATTTGTATATTTTTCGATGCCGTTCGCTAGCTTGGGCGTCTTTTCGATATGTTTTTAATGTTTTTTGATATAGATCGATGTTCTTGTTATTTTTCGATAAGCTTTGAATTTTGTCGACTTATTTTGTTTTTATTTTTTGACTTATAATTTTATTAAATTTTAACAGGATTTTTTTTTTGCTTTACACTTTTTCTGTAGTGTATTTCAATCGGAAATTTAAGTTGTCTGGAAGTCATGCTAAATTATTAAATCTAAAATTTTTGAACGTAGTGACAGATTTCTCATATATATTGATAGCCAAGCCGCCATTATGACTTTTGACTCCAATATTATTAAATTACAGAAAATCACAAAATGAAATAGAAGGGAAATGCAATTTAATCGTACGTTGAGTTCCAGAACATAGCTCCTTAACGGCAATGAAAACGCAAATGATATTGCTAGGAAAGGCTCTATAATTGATATGATTTCTGATTTATACATTAAGAAACCACTAGCCTTAATTAGAGCCGAATTTGATTCAAAATGAATAAATTGGGCTAATATGAGATGGTCAAACGTTACAAAATGGAACGCTAAAAGTGATCTCATTAGACAAACAAACCATGAAAATCTTTGTTGGTGTCATTACAGAACACTATTTTCTAGGCAAGCATGCCTCACGACTAGGGCTTACTGACTTAAAAGATCTTTGAAGAATCTGTCTTACAATACACTAGTTTACAAGAAAAAAGATCTGGTTTCTCATAGACTTTTTTCGATGTATTTTGGGGAAGTTATTAGAAGTTATTCGAAAAAACACTAAAAAATTTGCAATAAAATTAAACGAAAATACATACGTTTTTTATTTAAAAAGAAACGGAGAATAAAAGTAAAGAACCACACACATACACAATCGTATTTTATTTATGGAGATATAGTCAAATAAATGAAAAAAGTGCCGAAAAAAGGGTTTTTTGGGGATATCTCGAAAAAGATTCTTAAGAAAAAAAAAATGGTTGCCATTTTTGGAATCTACGCCCCAAAATACATCGAAAAAAGTCTATGAGAAACCAGATCTCGAGATCAACCCCAAATTTGTAAACTAGTGTTATCTTTGTGAGTGCCCAGCGCTGGTAAATCGGCGTTTTAATGTATTCGAATATCACTTGTGCGACTCCTGAAGACATCACTCAAATGTGTTTTGAAGTTTATAAAAGTAACGAAATGGCAATCCGGGTATACAATGGGCTGAACTGCGGTCTAAATTATGATGACAATTGTCATCTCTCGAGCTAACCCAACCTTATATAAAGTTTCCCTTTTGTTGTATGTTTCAGGGACATATTCCTTGTTTGAGAAAGTTCTTTGAAACGTCTGTTAGCTTCGAATGGGGAGACCGAAAAGTAAAAAATCAGGTTATAATTCAAAAATAAATCTAAAAATTTTCATAAATCTTCAACGTTAATTTTTTTTTTTTGGTTTGAATTTAAAAAGATGATCACACAATTATGTTGAAAATTAAACAGCGCATAGTAATATAATAATTATTTTGTTCGAATACTTAATATTTTTCGCAGAATTTGGAAAAATATTTATTTTTACATGAATTCTTTGACTTTCAGCACATTGACGGAGTTCAAAATATGAACTTTTTAAAAATGTTTTTCAGCCTTTCCAAAAAAGAAAAAAAAAAAAAAAAATTAAGAGAAATTAAAACAACTTATAATCTTCATCCAAATAGGGGTATGATAGTGCTTGCCAAGACCGCCTGAAATTTCTTCGTTTCTGTAATTTTTTCATAATTTTTAGCTTTTGTATAATTCATACGATGATTTTATTTTTTCTTTTATTTATCGTACTCGCAGCAACTTTTTCCTAGCTCTTCAGTTTTACTGACAATAATAATAATAACACAAATAACTACTTAATGCAAACACATACAGTGGTGGGTGTTACAAAAGATCTTGTGGTTTTATTATTATCTTAAAGGTTTTTTTCTTTCTTTTTTTTTTTGATCCTTGATCCAAGTCGCCTTCTTTTAATTTCGAAGTCACTGTTTACATTTTCATTTGACTTTTTTTTTTACCGTTACATACACAGAAGTGATTTTCTATTCGAGATAGGCTGCTGTTGTTTTTATGAGTTTGACTTTAATGGCATTGACACTTGAGATGCTGCTGCATTTTCACATATTTTTTGATTTAGTTGAATTAGTAGGTGGCATATGAATTCGGTTAACGTAAAACTAAATTTTTTATATCTGCTATACAGCCCTCAAAAGCGAGAAGGGTGTATGTTCAAAAAATGTATACTAGTGATTCTTATGGCATCAGATAGCTTAAGAAATTACGCGTCTAATGAACTACTCCAAATGACGGTGTCTTAGTTTAAACATATAAAAAATCTCCTAAGAGAATTTTCTCTATCTGAATTTTACAGGTATTTCAACAAATTGACATAAACAAAATATCAATTATCTCGAAAAGGATTTTTTTGAGATACGCCCTTTTCGCTTCTGAGGGCAGTATAGTAATTTAAAAGGTTAGATGAACTAATTTAATGTCTTTACCGAATTGAAGGTTTTATGTGTTTAGTGCTGTTTTATACTCCAGTACCAGGAGACCGACCATGGTTCGGTTTTTAGTTTTGATCCTATGGTTGCAGAGCGTCAATTAGGTAGGGCTAGGGGAGAGCGGGGGGCATTGGCCCCCAAAGGATCTGATATTATTATTAATTACATCGATTCAATTCAAAATATCATCTATTCGATATGTTATTTAAGCTCTCGCCCCGCAAAGCTTTTGTTGAAATGACGCTACTGAATGATTGATATCTGAGTTCAAATTAAGAAAAAAAACGTCTATTTATGCGATCACACTAATATACGGTTCAGGAAAGTGCCACGTCAACTCTTATGGTTTTGGCCACTTTTGGTGTAGAGATACATTGTAGCACATTCATAGTTCTGTCGCATTAAATTTCATACCGAATACTTCATTAGTTCTCTTATTACAACGGATTAAAGTTGTAAGCAGTGCCACACCTTTCAACGAGTTTTGCCAGTATAGTAACTTGGTTTACATTAATTACTATTTTGAGGGGTATCATCGCGTTAATTTTTACTACATTATATTTTTTTTTTTCATCATATGACATTTCCGATTTGAATTTCTCTACCATATTTCATAATAACTGCTTGCAGAGGTTTCGAAATATACGAAATAAAGCTTAAAATTTCGGGCAATGCCACGCCTTTCTAAGGGCCGTAATGAGATTGAGGTCCATTCCAATTTTAATTTTGTTCAGCTTTTGCTTTGCTATATATTTTACAAAATTTATACATATATGTAAGTATATATATTTATACATGTTACCGGCCAAACTAGTTTTTAAGATCAACTAGTTTTTCCTAAAAACTTTAGGATAAAATAGTTTTTCCGATAAACCGTTTTTCTTGAAATTCGTTAAATGCTGAATAATGTGGAAAAAGTTCACAAATGTCGATTAATATAGAACAATTAAATAATGTCGAAGAAGTCGGCGCAAAATTTATATTTCTAATTCCTGTTAAAATATTGAATAAGTCGATTAATGCACAAAAATCTCACATAATGTGAAAAAAGTCTTAAATTTGAATTTGAAGGTTGAAAAATTTTTAAAAGTTTAATAGAGTTGGAAGAAACAAAAAATTTGAAAAACATGGAAAATGTTTCAACAACATAGGTTGAATAAGTTGAACAAATATGAAAAATGTTGAAAAAATTGAAGATGCCGAAAAAGTTGAAAAATGTTGGAAAGCAAGATAACGACTGAAGAGAAAAAAACACTATCGAAAATGTTTGAAAAAGTCGAAAGGGGTTGAAGAAAATCGAAAAAGTATGGAATAATTTTAAAAAAGATGAAAGAGGTTGAAAAAGGCAAAAAAAGTATTGAAAATTTTGAGAAAAAAAGTTATTGAAAGGTCGAAAAATGTTGAAAAATGCGATAAAGTTGAAAAAGGTTGACAAAGGCAAAAAAAAAGCAGGTGTTGAAAAAAGAAGATATAGTCAAAAATAGGTGAAATATGTTGAAAAAAATCCAAGAAGTTGCAAAAGTATGAATAAATCGTATGAATATTAAAAAAAAAATTGAAAAATCTTAAAAAAGTCAAGAAGAAATGAAAAGTCGAAAAATGCAATGTCCACTTTTGCAATTCCGCCTACTTTATGGTTCAATAAATTATATTCGTTATCGGCATAATTTGCAGATATGCCGTAATAAGTTTTAAAATTTATGTCGTTGTGACTCCCTCTGGTATAATTCTGTCTGGTTTTGATCCAGAAATAACTTTTTTATAAAGAACATTCTTTCACTAAATTTAGTATGATTTCTCACCAGAAGTTTTGAGGCTGATCTGATACTTAACGAACGATGAAATTTATTTATTTTTTTCAAATTTTTTTGTTTTAGCTATCCATGTTGAAAATAAATAATAATTATTTTTTGAGGCTCAACAGTAACGATAACTAAAAACATGAAAATTATCAGACCAGTTAAATAAAGAACAATTTTTTACAAAAAAATTTTGAAAAAAATCGATCATTACATAGTACATTCTGAAAATGACGATTTTTCTTTATCTATCGATCTGAAATTCTAAAATAAAATTCTTGCCAAAGTATTTAAAATATATAATAAAATAGCTTTTGCAACACTGATTCTTCGTGGTCTATTGACTGTTGTTGACTTCATGACTTCTTACACAAAATGTTGCAGAGATCAGAAACTTGCGAAGATCACTCGTTCCGTTTGTTGCTACCGCGTGTAGGTGGTTGTAGTTACAGTTATAAAGTTAGAAGCAACTTGCTGCCATTGAGCCAAAGTTGCATGCCTTTAGGCAACAGTTAAACTCAATAACTTGGCAATAACAATAATTGCATGCAGCACCCGGGTGTAACAATTGTTGATTGCTTGCCTTGTGACATGTTTGGTGTAACTGTTAAATTTGAGAAAAAAAAAAATAAAAAATTCATTTCAAATTGTCATCAAATGCAAGTAAAACCAATTAAAAGTAATGCACCTAAATGGTGTGGTATCATCTAATAGCAACGTATTGTGCGGCAACAGTGTTGCCAGCGGGCTGATGACAATGCACACATGAGATCAGTCAGCATTATCATCAACAGCCAGAGGAAAATCACCACCACCAGGCGCAGCAGCATCATCAACGGAACGGAAATTGCAGCAGCTTGGCAACCGAATTGTTGGCAATTAAAGTAAAACACTTTGGGTGGCTTGGCTTCAACCGTTGCTGCTGTCATCGTTCCAGTAATAAAAATGCATATGTGACAACTCTGGCTTGATGCTTTAATGATTATGGTGGGCGTGGTGAAAGTTCGCATTTATGATTTTTTTTTTGTATAAATTTGCAGTTAATTACACTTTAGTAAACTTCACATTTTCCTTAATTTAATTTTACTCTATGAAGATGTTTGATTCCCATAGTGATGATTTTGATTTCTTTCTCTCAAGTCCCTCTACTTTTTTGCACGAATTCTGCCATAACAATTGGATCAAAATTAGCTTAAACATGATCAACACGACGACCCATAGAAATTCTTTTTATTTGAACTGAAAATATTTTACAATGGTACCACCGAAAAAAAAGTCGCAGAAGACGAAACCAATCAAACGTTGACCTACAAATAGCTATTTGAGATAACGATGTCATAGCTACGACGCTGCGATATTCTTTTATTACTGAAATCCATCAATGTTTATCGTTTGATTTTACATTGGTTTCTTCGCAATCGTCAGATTCAATCATTTTGCTTTTCAAAATTTAAATAGCAAAATGGTCATGGAATTTTAGCGGCTCAACTTAGAGTTGTTGTATTTTGTGGTGGTCCTCTTCTACGGCTACAATGGCAATCACTGGTGTTCAACAAACAGCAACTCATCAGTTAATTTTGTCTTGATATCAACTACCAGAGCGCCAAAGCAAATTGCTGCTGCGTTATAGAAATTGTGTTGCCATTGTACGAACACTAAAATCGTATCAACTGGAGTTGATCTGGCGCTCATTTGGAACATGCATATCGACGCAATTAACCCTTAACAAGGTTAAAATTGGAAATTACGACGTAAATGCTTGGAATTATCTATTGTATAGATAAGTTATTTATACTTATTTGTATCGTTTTTGGATAAGAGTTTTTCCAAATCAGGATGTTTATTAAATAATTTATATACCCTACACCGAGGGTATATTCACTTTGTCATTCCGTTTGTAACACATAGAAGGAGGCGTGGACGGTATGGGAAAGTGTACATGAATATGATCAGCATCACTATCTGAGTTGATTTAGCGATGTCCGTCTCACTGTCTGTTGAAATCAGGTTTACGGGAAAACCATGAAAGCTACTTGAATGAAATTAGCACACTCAGGTCACACCTTCTTGCAGGCATCTTGCTATTGAAAATGGGCTAAATTGGTAAAAGGACACGCCTATCGCCCATACTGTATGTATATTTGATCAAGCCCATTTTGAAAAAGTTGAAGCGATTTTGTTTAAACTTGGTGATTTGCTGTACATGTGAATCAAATTAGGATTAGGCTAGGCTTCAAGGTTCGTACAGGGGAGTGGCACAGCCCTAAATTTTAACCTTTATACCACCATCTCGTAAACCGTGCAAGATATTGTGATGAAATTCGGTAAACAGATACATATTAAATATATCTTGAATCGTGATAAAAAAGGGCGACATCTTTAAAGTGGGCGTGTCGCTTTTAACTGTTAAAAATTTTGATTCTGTATATCTCAAAATTGGCAAAAACGATTTTCATAAAATCTTCAGAGATGATGCGGCTGAAAGCATTCAACAATACAAGCTCAGCCACTTTACGGAATAAAGTCGTTGAAGGGCGTGGCACAGCCCACAGTATTAATAAACGTCATATTAAGAGAACTAACAACGTAATCATTATGAAATATAATAAGGCAGATATACTTGCTAGAAGGTTTGTTTTTGCAAAATTTTGATGCAAAGGAGTATGTGGGCTTGGCACCTCCCATACAAGCGAAAAAACGTTTAATGTTATAGTGTGCTATGAGAGTAGTCTTTATATAATTTGGTTTGGAGGTGTCGGCTGCTATGGGCTTTGAAATTAAATGAAAATTGAAAGGATTGCAGTAGTGGGCGTGGCATCTCCTATATTTTCATAAAGTTGTAATCGCTATATTAATTGAACTATTGCAACAATTGATATGAAATTTTATTTAGATGGTTTACTTGCTATAAGGTATGTCTGAATCAAAAGTGGGCGAAATAGCACTAGTGGGCGTGGCACTCCCCATACAAGTAAAATATCTTAAGTGACATATCTATCGAAATATGTGATCATCATACTAAAATTTGGTGAAAGAGTGTTGTTTATGGAAATCTATTTCTGGATTAAAATTGTACCATATAACACCAGTGGGTGTGCTACCGCCCTAAATTTTGAGACTAATTACGGCATATGTCGGAAATTATACAACCTATTAGGCTAAGACTTAGTGTGCGAATGTCAATGTCGAATATAATTTATTGAATGAAAAGTAGGCGGAATCGGAGAAGTGGGCGTGACATATTTCAATTTCTTAGTTTTTATTCGATTTGTTTCAACATTTTTCATATTCTTTTGACTTTATCAACCTTTTAACTTTTTCCAATATATCCCATATGTATTTGGTCGACTCTTTCAACCTCTTTTTCCAGTTTACTTCATTATTTTCTTTATTTTTAAGACTTTTTCAGCGTTTTTGAATTGTTTCATCATTTCTCAAACCCTTTCAACTTTTTTGAACATTTTCATATTATTTCGAAATTTTTAAGCTTTTTTCAACATTTTTCATATTTTTTCGACATTTTGAATTTCTTTCAACTTCCTTCAATGGTTTCCATATTTTTTCGACTTATTCAGTCTCTTACAAATGTTTCAACATTTTTCAACCTTTTTACATTTCACATTTTTTTAAATTATTCAACTTCTTCAACGTCTTTTAACATTTTAACACTTATTTAAAAGGGACTTTCAGTGCAGTGTATGGTATGTGAGTTTCGGCCTGGCCGAAGATAACACCTTAACTTGTTTTTGATAGCTTCAACCGCAAATCTTATCAAGGCTTATGAAGGTTTCAAATGTAGAGCAGTGGTGGGCACGTAGTGTGCCTATCCGAACTCCAAGCGAAAAAAATTCGAAGAATTTCAACGCTATCGAGGCACAGCGTTGAGTTCAGTTCAAATGAAAACAAAACAACACTCAAAGACGAATATAGCAATTGCTTTTGTTTGAAGTGTAATTTGGTTTTTTTGTGCGAATTTGGAAATGAAAGTAAAAAAAAAAACATTAAAATTTCGTTGTTGTTGCTTGATGTTGTTGTTTCGCCCTTTTGTTAGATTTCCATGCCCACCACTGATGTAGAGTATTACAAAACGAATTTTTGAAATACCGACAAATATTTTATGTTCATCAACGAAGTTCACACACAGTCCACAATGCACACTAATTTTTAAAGCAATAAAGTCCTCTTAATTTCATCTTAAATAAAAATTACTTGCTTGGGTTGTTTTTCCCAAATGCTAATGGTTCAATCGAAGAAAAACTACGCGAGATAAAAAATCCATCTATTGCAAACAACCAAGCTGTGAAAACCGCTTCTTGTTGCTTTTGTAGAACATAGTAATAAAAAGAAAAACAACTCTTAAAGAATCCGGCACTGTCAAACTTTCTGACACTTATTGTCGTCATCAACATCATCGTAGTAGCCGCTACCCTGCCGAGAGCATATGCGACAATTTATGATCGCAACCGCCACGCACGTTTGTTTAATTTTCAGCAACAACAGCGAGCAGCAGCAACAGCTGCTAACGGCTGCAAAAGTAGCAACATTTTATTGCTTAATATCTGTGTTCAAACAGCATGAAATCTACTGCTTTTTCCATTCGAGCAGCAGCAGCAGCTTCCAGAGCACGTTCTTCGCTGATCAGCAAAGAATATCTTAAATCTGCTTCAAACGAAAATAATGAATTTATTCGTAAAATGAGAAACTACCACGTTGTGAGAAAAAGTTGCTACATAAAAATGGTAACAACTTTCATGTTCTAGCGGCAGCAGCAGCAGGCACCAACAAAATTGGTAACAACAAAATTTAAGCATTTTCCTTTTCTGCACAAAAATGGTGAAACAAAAAAAAAAAGTAGCCATTACAACTTTGAAAGAATAGAAAGCTGCAACTATAATGCGCGCACCACTGCGTATGACGAAAAATGCCTGCCCTGTCGTGCAGCTGTAGCTAATGTTGAGACAGCAGCAGCAAATAAGCGGGACGCATGCGCGCGCGCTTTGTTATGAATTTATGCGAGCATTTATTTTTAGAGTTTATCGTGCTATAGCGTTAAATGCGATTTTAGGCCATTCGAAATCAAGCAGGCCGGCATGCGGCGGCGGCGTATTTGGACAGCAGTGGGCAGCCAGGCAGGCAAGAGAATTGATAGCATGACCAATGTAGCTGTGGACTAGTTTTGCAAAAGTAAAAGTTTTGCCCATACGTCGGCGTGCCATTCATTCTTGGCCAAATTCTTATTGGGATTTCAATTAAATTTGATTGAGTGTGGAAATGCTTAAGAGGCTTGAATTTAAATGTAGATGTAAGATGGGAACAACAGTGTCGTGTGTTCTTTTAAATCAGATGACAAAGAATGGAGCTAAAGTTTTACAATATGAAACTTGTTTGCTTATGCTATTTATGTAATCTTAAAATGCTCACCAGTGCCCCAGTAGAAAGAACTCACTTTCGTCATATAACATTCGGAGTTTAAACATCTGAAAAAATATTAATATGTTTTTAAATACTTATTTAAAAAAAAAAAATCCTAATAGGGAATGCATGGCGCTCTGCCATATCAGGAGGAACATCTTGCGACATGAAATCATCTCCCCCGAAAGTCTTGCAGACATTAACCCAGAGAAAATCTACTTCAATTTCTGAGCACTTTCAGGATTATAGAATGATCTCAGATTAAATTATGTTGCAGTTCCTGGGCATAATAATCCTGCCACCATAAATCAGTTATTCAATAACACCAATATCTCAGGAGATAGAGCTCACTTCCGTCTTCTATAACGTCGTATTGTGATAATCAGCAACAGAGTTAAGTGGCGTTTTCATGTTATCTTTCTTGATCCCATATCAGGGATATCAAATCAAATTTTTGTAAGAATGAAAAAGCATGCGAGCAAAACCTAAAGCTGCGTCTAATGCACTTGACGAACCTGATATGGGATAGTAGAAAATCAAGATAGATAACATGAAAACTAAGCATTAGAGCTTTTGCAAATATTTGTAACTTATACGCCGTACTGAATTCCCATTTCATTCGTGTGTATAAATACAATACATGCGTAACGGAGAACAGCAGTGAGGCACTCTGCATGTGAGCCATTCATGAGCTCATGAAACTTTCAGCACATTCACAAAGATTCACGCTTACATAACATTTTGTGAGACGAGCCACCGCCATTCGTCCCATGGCGAAGTCTGTGAACGCAAGTGTGTTTCACAATCATTTTAGTGAATACCGGTTCATTTCGTTCCGTTTCGTGTGTATGCGAGTGTTGCGCGAGCTACTTATGAATATCTTCTTACATTGGCTTGTTGTTGTTTCATTTTATTTTTGCGAATTGACGCTTAAATAGTAATAATTTAAGCCTCACGTGAAGATTGATTGGTTTTCTAACTGAGGGCTAAAAAAATAATTGAAAATATTAATTTAGGAGCATTCGAGTTGGCATCAAGTAAAAAAACAAAAAACGTGCAATTTGTAATTTGTTTTCTGAAACTTGAAGTTTTTTAATAAATGGATTTCGACAGCGAAAACATTTTTTTTTTGCACCAATCGTTGGATAAAGTTTGAAAATGGATTTCAAACATCACTTAGAGTGGTTCCGGTCTCTGAACGGGACTATTTTTGACCCATTTCCGAAAAAACGTTTTTGCTCCAATCGATAGAGGATGGTCAAAAAAGGATTTTGGGCATCACTTGGGGTGGTTCTGGACCATGGAAAGGACTGTGTTTGATCAATTTTCGGATATATTTTTTTGGTCCATTTGATAGGGAAAGATCGAAAAAGGATTTTGGATATCACTTGGAGTGTCCACGAACCATGGAAAAACCGTTCGATCACTCCATCTCTGAAGGAACGAGACAGACTGAATTGCAAACCTAACAAAACTAAACTGGCTCTTTCTTCTAGAACGTCACTGAGTAATATTTTGTACAGAAATAAAGAATTTGACAACTTCTTATCCTTTGGGGATAGCGACCATTAATCACCGCATAATATATCTAATGATTAATATACATTTTTCGCGTTTCCTTTCTAAATGATACTTTGTTCAATAGACAAACGACACGATCCGATCTTGCTTTAAATCGGTCGGAAACAAATTGACTTTAGAAAAAGGTAATATGTTATGTTTTTTTTCCTTAAAACAAATAGAATGACCGACCATTTTCGAGATATATTTAGCCCGACCATTTTAAAATGTTGTAAAACACAGTTCTGATTGATTGGTTTAGATCACACAAATAGATTGAGAATATTCCGCTTAGTTTTGAATAACTGAGAAACTTGCGGTTCTGTCTCTATCAGCCCTATATATTTTCTTCAGAAGTACTTACAGTCTTTAGTCAGGCTTAAGTCCTGCACATTTGATCTTGGTCTGACGTTCTTAGTTTTGGTCTCACAATCATAGTAGTTTTCTAGTCGTGCAAAATATGCAATAGCAAGACCAACATTGACTTTTCTCCTCACAAATAAGTTATTGGTCTTGGTTCGGCAATCATAACAGTTTCAAAAGATACAAAACCAAAACCAAGTCTGATTTTCTGCATCACAAAATTTTTTTTGTCCAACGTTAACTAATTTCCGTCCAATTGGAGCGATGTGCTTACAAAAAACAATTTTTAACCTTTGACCTTGAATATCATGAAAACGGTTGCCTAATCTTAACTGTCCTAACTAAAGTTTTTTCTTAACCAAATTTCTTTCTTAACTAAATACCATTCTGAACAGTGGCAAACAAAATGTAGGCAAAACTTTTTTGCGACCGTTGACCTTGAATTATTGCAGAAAGGTCAAGTTTTTGTAAACCAGCCTATTTGCGATGTATTATAATCTTTTTCACATCCGATTTAAACCGTATTTCAATAGGTTAGCAAATGGAAGTAGAAATCTTGGAATCGTATCTTAGACTATAATGAATTACCAATTGTGAAATTAAGAATCCATTAAAAGTTTAAGGTAAATAATTGAAGAATTACAGCCACATCAAAATTAGTGACATAAAAATAGTTAAGGAAATATGAGTAACTTTTTAAGGATGACAAAAATCTATCTTTGTAAGTAGAAAAATGCCGTCACCGAAGTAGTTCTAAAAACCAAAAAAACCGTGAAAATATTTTCCAATTCAACTTCTTACGAATACAAAATTTCTTGCGTGAGCTAATGAGGTCCTTTCAACAAACTCAGTTGTACCACATTAAAAAACAACGCTTATATCTTTAGCTTTAGAAATCCATTATGACTCCATTACATAGCTATCGAATGAGCTGATCATGTCGTGGAATTTTCTTTATAGAAAAGAAAGAAGTTGTGTGTGTGTGACTTGGCGGTTACTCAAGCGCCAAAGAATTTGCAGCCACTGCTGCTGCTGCTGCTGATCAAAGATGATCTCAAGCTGCTTCTGCTGCTGCTGCTTCCACTTTTGCCAATGCTGATCGTGATCTCAGTTTCTTCTGGTTTTTTCTAATGCTATTGCTGTCATTGTTGATGTTGCTGTTGTTGTTGCTGCTCATGCTGCTGTTGCTGTTGGCCTTTGAATACGCTGTTCTAATGAACTCACCGTGAACTTTACATTCGTTTCTAAAGTCAACGAATGTGTGTGTACGTTATGATTTCTAGAAAATAGAGCTACTTTCAAGATCATTACGACGATGTGGCAAAAGAAGAAGCGAAAAGTTTTTTTCGATTTGCAAGAAAAGACAGAGAGAGAGATCACTGAAAACAAGGTTAAGAAACAGTTAGGGAAAACTCTGTAATGGCAACAGCATTTCTATTTAAATATTAAAATTTATATCTCGAATTCGAGTTTTTACCGTATGCGTAAGATATTCTTATTAAATTTTCGTTCTTTTCTCTTTTTTCAGGTAAGTTTTGGTTGGTTTTATGACATCCCTAAGCGCTGTCCCTTGAGCTGAATGTAAGTGATTTGCAATTTACTTTTTAACTTGGCAAGTTATTTTTTTTATCATTCATTTAAAAGTTTTTAAGTTTGCATAAATTTTTTTATGGATATATCTCTCGCATTTCCTCATGCTTTATTTTTTTTAACGCAGCCATAAAAACGCAAGCAAATTTAACGTAACAATTCTTCGCAACCGGTTAAAACTTCACTTGGAAGTTGGGACCTTTCTGCCGTTTGTCAGTCGACGACTGTATGTTAATAAAGATTAATTTAACTCAATTTAATTTGAGTTGTGTGGCGTAGATGACATGGTACTGTAAAAATTGACTCATAAAAACTGTGGCAAAATTATATAAAAATGTAGTACGGAAGAACTATAGCAAAAATAAAATAACAAAAAAGAGCAATAAGAAGGAAACAAAATGACCTACATATATAGTACATATTAAATAAGCAATTAAAAGTAATTGAATGAACTAAGAGGGAATGGAACACTTAAGCCATGTAAAGATTACAGTTAAAAATCATAACGCCAAAATCGAAAAAAAAAATGTCAAGCTTACGAAAAAAATTATATTTTTTAATCATGCCAGGCTGTTCGAAATATTCGCTGAACAGAAATGAAAAAAAAAAAAACAGTTTAAAGTTGTAAAAATTACTATTTGTTCAGTATAATTTCCAACGTTGCTCCAATTTAAATCATTATATCCCATCATTGTAGTGGATTTCCGGAAGATCTATAAAATACTCCTCTAAGGCAGTTTGATGAAAATCATATTCCATGAAACAGTGTTTTGAGGCGTGAGGAGAGCCAGAAGTTAGAGGGTGCTTAATCTGGTGAATATGTTGGATGTTATAACAATTCTTACTTTAATTCACTCATTTTAGCGATGGTTTTTCGAATCGCATTCGCAATCGAATTTGTTTTGCCTCCATGCACACAGCTTTTTGAAACCCAAAACTTCACTTAAAGTATTGGTCTTTGTGGCTATTTTCATTGCTTTTAAACTTTTTTTACAAAGAATTTTTTTACTTCAAGATGTTCTTGCCATTGTTAAAAAATGTACTGACATATGAACTTTAAATGGCTTTTAAATTAGAGGTCTGCATGAGTACTCTCGAAACGACCATCAAGCTACTCGCCACGTCGCGGCCCTATCGAGCTTTTGTGCACAAAAAACACAAATCAAATCTAAACAAATTGAAACACCAAGCAGGAGAGATGGGTGCTGCACTTGCAGAAATGTTCTACAAGTTGCACTCATGCAGACCTCTATTGCAAACATCGAATGCATCGTCAAATCGAAATTAAATTTTGGTCATGTTCATCTTATGAAAGATGAAATTTAAAAATGTTGTCAAAGTTTTAATTAGCAAATAGATGGTGTTTCGAAAACTTATTGAACAACATGTTATGTTATCTGGAATATTTTCCTTTTTTCTTAAGGCATTTTCTCCGTATGTCTTTTAGTTAGCATTCATATGATGCTGAAATTTCCTACACCAAAAACACTTCTACACTGTTTAAGGAAGAATTCATAAATTTAATGAAAAAGTTTTCTTACATACGCATTAAGGTCATGCCCACCTTAAAAAAGCTAGTGAAAAAAATATCATGTGATTTAACGCTGTTGGACTTTTTGTTTTAGATTTTTTTTGGAAGTTTAAGGCCCATGTCTTAAGTGGAGAAATTGAGCGCTGTATCAATAAAATTCAGCCAAATTTATGCAAAACGATCCTGGAAAATTTCGACAAAAGCCGTGTAGGCAATTTAACTGATCTTGTATGTAGGCATTTTTAAATTCCGTTTAAGAACTTTTTGAAATATTGTGCTGACGATGCATAATTGAGAAAAGCAACGACGGGTAGATGAATCCTCAAGAAAACTTTGCCATATAGCTTGCGTCATTGTCCCAAGAGGAATCGTCGATTGATCCATTTCTTTCAAACTGAAAGATTAGCTTCCGTATCGTGATATTGCTAGGGGATGCTCCGATATTCAAATGTTATCGGATCTTTCTCTCTCAGTGGGATAGGAAACTCAATGGGTTTTATGTGTTGCTGCACATCATATTTAGGAATTTAAATCTTCAAAAGTTGTTCTATAATCTATAAAAGAAGAAAATAAAATCGTTAGAACCTAAATAAATTATAGCTCTTTCAGAAAATGCCACTTACTTCACCAGTGATTTTAGAGGTAACATAGTCGGGTTTCAGATCAGGAAATATAATCCGACTGTACTGAGTTAAACATTTTCACAAGATTCATTGTTGGAGAAATTTTACCGATCTATGCTTTCAAAAATGTATTTTTTCATTGACGGTAACAGCGATTTTTTTTTAAAAACAAGTTGACTTCACTGAATGACATTCATAATCTTCGAAATTTTAAATGCTGTGCAACATAAATCAGTGAAATTTTATCTAGTCCAAGAACATTAGCATGTAAAAGAGTAAGCCATGGAAATGCAGTAAGTGCTTATCGATATCGTGTATGCTAAAAAAGCTATTTAAGGTCAAAGGTTACGAAAATCAAATTTTTCCAATATCTCGTAAACTATTAATCTTGCGGAAATCTTAACTATGTACAATTTGTTCTTTGGCTAATTTTACACAAAAAGGTCCTGAGCAACATTTCCGTAGGATCAATAGTTCTCGAAATATATGGCTGAGAAAAATGATGAGATGAGAAGTGTCTGTTGGCAATAAATTTGAGAGAGACGAAATTGATGTTGATAAACAAATCAACATTCTTTAAGAATAATTAAAATTCTCGATATTTTTTTTTTTATCAAACAAAAGTACGCGACTTACTACAATTTTTCTTATCCGTATATCTCGTGAACTATTGGTCCTACGGACATTTTTTAGAGTACTTTTTGTGTAGAACTAGTTAAAGAGTTTTATATGGCTTAAATTGCCGCTAAGCCAATAGTTTACGAGATATTTGCTAACCCCAATTTTCGTGATCTTTGAACTTGAATAACTTTTTAAGCGTAAGCGATATCGATGAGGACTTTTCACATCTTCATTATGAAGCCAAACTATAGGTCCGCACAAAAATTCAGCATGCACTACTTATTATTTAATCCCAAAAAGCTAAAAAAAAAGCAGAAAAATAAATTTTATTTTATTTTCCTGTCTCCTTCAATTTACATACTTTTTAGCCTAAGTTATGAAGTGATTTCATAAAAAGAACGGTAATGACCTTAAGAAATGCCCTTAGAGTAAAGGTTTACCCATTGAGAATACTTCACACATCATCTTATAATTGGCACCACCGTTAGAATATTTCACCACAAAAACCAAATTATATTGCCATCATGCGATGCTGCATGAAAAGAAAAGTAATAAAAATCACAATTCTCTACACATTTTCTGACACCTCAAAAGCTGCGCCCCTTCCCAATAGGTGCCAACATACAGATCACTTTAGTTTCTTTAAAAATGATAATTTTCTGTCACTAATTCCACACATCAAAAAGACAAAACTCTCTATTTCCCGCTTTTTGAAATTTTGTGTGTTTTTTACACTTCATTTAGGCATCAGCAGCAGCAGCCCCATCACCTTCCCAATGATGGTGTAAAATTTCCCTATGTCATGTTCTCGAATTTGCAGTTCAAGCCATTTGTCATTTTTCTTGTTCTTTCCACATTTTGACATAAATTTGTTTTGACATTTTGACTGATTTTCGCTTTGTTGTGCTTTCTTTTCTTTTTGTGGGTTTTTCTTTTTTTTTTTTTGTTGTTTTGATTTTTATTTTAATTTTATTGTGTTGTTTTTTTTTTATTGCCCTCAAAGCTTTTTCATATGATTTTATATTTTTAAATGCCCTTATAACATATAGTTGTAGGTAATAAATATTAAGTTAATCGGATGAAAATTAGCATAATTATATTATGAATCTTTTGAATTTAAATTTCTTTACTTTTTGTTGTTGCAATTTTTGACTGCGCAACAACAAATGTAACTGGCATCAAATTAATTTGATTGATTGTAACAACATTTTTGAGGCAACCTTCCCAAACTTGCTGAAAAATTGTAAGAAATTAATTATTTGAAATTTTGGAAAAATTTGTCATTTTTAATTTGTTGCTGTTGTTGTTATTGCGATGGCTGGTAACTTGAGGCTGTCGAAGAAAAATAATATTCACAAAATCACTATTAATTATAAGGTGGATTTTAATTTTAATGAAATGCTGTGTGGCTTTTTTTCGTATGCTTTTAAATGTCAGAAACTTGAAAAATACGAGTTTGTAATTTCAATTTGAAATTTGTTGTTTTACTCAAAATAAAAATTAATTTTCACTAAAACTAGCAAGGAGTAATATATGAGATAATTTGGACAAGTTGACGTAACATTTCCTAAATAAAATAATAACTTACAACAACGGACCTCAGGCCTTTCAATATCTAAGCTACTTAGGTAACAGCTATGTATTGAAGATATCTCCGAGGTATCATGTTTTAAGTAGAGTATTTACTGTATTAATTCCCAATAAGCACAATGAGAAAACAACTAAGCCTACGTGCTGATTTTAAAATCACACAAACCGCTCTATTGTTGGAGAAATTATTTAGTTGTTCAAATGTCATTACGCCCAACTCAATAAATGTATCGTTGAAGTTAGAAGACTTACTGCCCAAATCATAAAATATATTTGTGTAGTGCAAAAACTTCATGTGAAAGCTTTAAGCAGCGATGGGCAGAATACGAAAAATGAGCCATTTGTTTGTTTCACTGCAACAAACACGTCGTTTTTTTTTTTAAAGAAAAATAACCAAAACAACAAACACATGCACGCACCATTATAGTGTACTGCAGCGTCTGTTCGGTTTATTGTTTGCCGCTAGATGGTGCTAGTATCGTTTAGTTTCTTTTGTTGGTTTTATTTTAAGAATTTTCTAGCATAAACCAATTTTCGCTACAATATCATATGTAGGGGTTTTTCTGTTGTTGTATTTGTTGTTTTTGCTGTAAGTGGCTCCTGTTTCCAAAATTGTGCCCATCTATGGATTTTTTTCTTTTATATGTAGATTATATCATATGTGGGGCCTTTTCTGTTGTTGTAATTGTTGCTTTTGATGCTTTTGCTGTAAGTGGCTCCTGCTTCCGAAATTATGCCCATCTATGAATTAAAGTGCAATAAGGCTATTATGGTGTTATTCCACTGAATTCAAACATTTTTAAAATGTTTCTCTGTACAAAATGTTTTCAGGCACATTTTCTACAGTGAAAATATTATGTGTAAGGGAAAATGTCACCGAATTTTTACCAATAATGCCCAAATTTGAACTTATGAAGCTTAAGCATGCCAACAATAGAAGGAATTTGGGTGTAAAGCCATTTTTTGACTTAATTTTTTAGATACACCCAACGTCAAAAAAAAGTTTCCACTCGATTTTATTGAATATAATCGGAGTTACATTAAAAAAAAACGAGATTTATATGAAATATATATAAAGCAACGAAGTATTTTATTAAAATTCAAAGTAATGACAACATTTTTTAATTATTTAAAAAGATCATCTTAAATTATTTTGGAAACAAATATAATACTTCAATATTAGCAAAAAATACATGGTTTTAGCAATTATTTGCATGTTTGATAGAATCTTTGAATATGACAAAGTTTTCTTGAATATTGCAAATATTTTGAAAAATATGAATACAAATGATTAAGGTTTATTAAATTAAAGGAAGAAAATGTAAGAAAAAAATTTATTTGTTTTAAAATTCAATACAATAACATGTTGGCCCGCCTTTTGCTTCAATTACGGCCTTGATGCGGCTAGACATGGACAAATACAAATTCTCAATTTATTCTTTTCCTATTTCAATTTGCCAGGCATGGAAAATAACATTTTCCAGCATTTTCAGTGTTGAAGGCTGTTTTTCTCTAATTTTTGGCCCATAACATACCAAAAGTTCTCTATTGGATTGAGGTCTGAGCTGCTTCCGAGCCAGGAAGCCAGCGCCTATAAATATAGCTACATTATTTTCAATTTTTCTGAACTTTTGATTGAAAGTGTGGTTTAAACGACATTTTTTTTTGTCTCAGAACTGTTGTATATAAACTGTTATCAGATGAACATAATAAAGCCCATTCTTTGGGTGTTATATTAATGTGTGGGGAGGGGGAGCAATCCTCAAAACCCTAGTTGATACATCAAAAAAGAATCGAACAGTTTGTATTTGCACAGAAATTGGTCAAAGTACTCACTTAACATAAAAATGTTGTTAATTAAAAAGTGCTCAGGTATTTAAAAAAAAAGATATTCCTCTGCATGGTGTCAAATTATAGAATATTTCAATTTACAGAACTAACAATAACAACAACAATCACACATTCAATTAACGTATGCATGTCATTCAAGACTGAAATCCAATTGGAAACTCAATTCCCTAATAAACGCGCAACGTAACAACAGCAAACACTTCCTGCTGTCGTTCTGTTGTTGCTGCTCACTCGTTGCTGCTGCTGCTGCTGTGTAGTTATTCTATCCCTAACAAGCAACAACGCAAAAGACACCGACGCTTATGCTGACGACCACTTAGCGCCGTTTTGCTTAAGAAATCATTAACACATGCACTCATTTACCTACGGCTTACTCACACATTGAACGACGAACTCTCAAATGAACCGATCAGGCCAGGCAGGGCAACATAAAGTGTGAACACTTCTCATTCATAGATCTACGTTAAATTTCATTACATACCATACCAAGTTGCTGAGCTTTAAATTATGTGAGAGAAAATTCCAATAACATCAACCAAAACAAAAAAAAAACCAACAACAACAGAAAAAATGTGTTGAACAAATGTTGTTGGCAACAATCGAAGAACTAACAACAAAAGATTAGGGGTGGCTTTTGTAACACAGCTGGATACTAAATCTAGAAATCTGTACAATTTTTACTTGCAAAGCATACAACAAATTTTTATATTGTTCTATGTTGCTAGCAGCATGCTGCTTCATATTTGTGTAAATGTAAGTCTCCAAATGTTGACATGTTTTATGCAACATACGATTTGTTGCTAAATGTTATGCTTATAATATTATTACTTAGCAACATGCTGCTCTGGATTTTGCAACATATTTCCTCAACTTATTCAATAATTTTGCCGAAGATGCAGGGGTTAGTAATTAGTAAAAAATTGGACACTTCGGGAGCTGAGGCAATGAAAACAGCGCTGAATAGAGTAACTTTGGGTATTGTGATATAGTTTTGTATTTCAAATTACACGTAAATTTTATAGTAAAGCTTCTACTTCTTTATGTATTATGGTCTGTTAATGCATTGTGCAGTATATTACGACTTCGGAGCTCTATAGCGTAAGCCAATCTGAAGATATTTCAACTAAATGAAAAAAAAAGCCAACTGACCATTCTAAATGAAATTCGCTGGTAATGTGATATACCATCATGAAAAGGATAATAAGTATAAAACAGTAGGAACTAAAAATACAATAACATTACATCTTTCAATAGAATTTCCATACAAAACATACTTGCCGTCTTGGAAGACAATCATTGTGAGCCCAAATTAAATCGTATATGCAGGCATTGAACTCAGGTCTAAATCTTTGTATCTTTCTGGAAGGATTTGTTGCAAAAAGCACAGGTAATGGCCTTGCTGAGTGGAGCATTTTGGGATATACATATACACATAATGTGAACACAACTGATAATTTACAAAAATCAACTTAGCTTCCAATCTTTGTTTTAGCTAGTCTTTATATTTTTGAGAGTTCATCATGCCTTCGATCGGTATAAGAAATCTGGTACCTTTATAAGAAAGCAGCTCCAAAACATTTTTAACGGATTTGGTCAATATGAGCTATCGAAAGTTTTTCGTTGTCCCATTTTTAACAACACGAAATCGCTATCCTTGTACCAAAAAATGCCTCTCAAGAAGTTATCATTCCTTGAATGGTCAGGAAACTGACCGGATCTTAATCCGATCGAAAATCTTTGGATTATTGTAAAGGCTAGACTTCGTAAAATAGACTGCACAACAAAAACAAAAATGATTGAGACTGTAATCCAGATATGGTTTCGAGACCAGCAAGTATCAGAAATGAGTACAAAACTTGTGGATTCTATGCCAAAACGTGTTAAGGAAGTTATAAAAGCCAAGGGGGGATATGGTTCTTATTAAAACAATTTAAATTGTATTCTTTTCTCTTTTTTCTTCGTCTATAACTAATAAATGTTGTTTTTTGCAAATTATCACTTGTGTTCACATTAATTCGAACAATACTGCATCTTTTACCGTTACTGCTATGTTGTCAAAAAAAAAAAAAATTTGTCGAGAGTTGTTCATTTAAGGAAATATGATGGCATATTATCACATTACCCGACCATATCGCAATGCCTGAAGTTACTCTACTTTTCGATTCCAGTTCTTAAATTGAAAATCGGAATTGTTTTTTTTTTTTAAATTCCATGGTAGAAGGAATTATTGCATGTGACGGCTCATTCCAGGAATCAAAATTTTGAACAAAAAAAATGTTAATTTCATTCCAAGGAATTGGAATTCGAAACTGGAATTTCAATTCCATAGCAAAAGGAGTTATAGTCCTTTTTCAGTTCAATTCAGCAAGTCTAAATTCGAACTTAAGTAATTTGATTCCCATTAAATTGATTCCTACGCAGCTCTGACATATACTAACACTGCAGATATCTGAGTTGCCGTTCGTGATCAGTATATGTTTACTATGCATGCGGCAATGTACTCGTATGTATGATATAATGCAAGGATGCACAGTTCGAAGCTCATTAGCTCTTCCAGCTCTTACAACAATAACAAAAAATGTCCAGCTCTTCTCGAGCTTTTTTCGTTATTCGAGCTAAATCATTTCGATTTGCAAACACTGCAAGCTTTTTGTTTGTGTAAATTTGTCTTCAAGGCACTTAGTCTAGTTAGACAATGTTAATACGCTATCGCCACATGCTTTTTGTTTGTGTGATTTCGATTTCCAGTCACTTCCAGCTCTTGCTTCTTAGGGCGATTCACGTGATTTTTTATGTAGTACAACATGGTTTGAAAGTTTCTGGAGAAAATAATAATAATAACCTCTTATCGCAGAAAATAGAAAAATTTTTGTATAAAGTGATCGCATGCGATATTGACGGTTTCACATGTTGTCAAGTCATGCTAAAAAACATGTGGGATAATTTGAACTGCCCTTTTGTTTGTTATTTCTTTTGTTTCTATGCAATTAGCTTGCTGTAGCAAATTAAAAACTTTTCGTCAACACTAGTTTTTCAAACAAAATATATTTGAGTTTGTTTTTGTCCAAACTGATGTTTTTTTTTAACCCGAGAAGGGTTGTCATTGACCTTCCCAATCGAAAGATTTTAAGATTTTTGTGACATCAAGAACTTGAAAGTTTTGTTGAACGAACAAAAAATTAAAAAAGGTCAAGATTTTCCTACACAAAAATTTTAATGTTTGCTGACCAAAATAGAAAAAAAAACTTTTTTCGAGGTCTACATTTTTTTTCGGAAGGTCGGGAATTCCTTTTTTTTCAACTTGGCAACCCTGCTTCCGAAACGGATTTTTGTGTACATCTTTGATATATGTAATATATGACAAGTTGTCTCATGTTTAAGCATTAGTTAGCCAGTCACTTGAAGGTTAACGCTAGCAACATTTCATTGAAACATGTCTCTGTAGTAATATGTATTTGTAGAATTTGAACAAAAATAAAGTTGTGTTATTTATTTCAACATGTTGCTACACTCAACTTAAACTCTACACTGCTGCTGTCAAACGCATTTGCTTGAGTGCCTTTAACTTTGAGTTGAAATTGCACCGCATTGTTGTTGTGTCTGCTGTTTGTTGTGTTGCTATCCATGCGCTTTCCACTCAAGCCAAGATACAAACAAATGTATCTGCTCATTGAGTAGATACTTTAGTAACACGCGAGCTCTTCATACGACGAAACGTTTAAATGAAAACGCGCGTGCGGTTGCTACTTTAAATTTTCTTATTGAATTTAAAAATTTCCCTAATTTTTTTGTTTTCAAATAAAAAGTGTAAATTTTAAAGTGTCAATGTTTTTAAAAAAGTTTTCTTTTTATATAAAAATTAAAATTTTTAATAATTTAAAAAAAAAAAAAATACAATTTGCCGGTGTTTAAGTACCTTCAAAAAAAAAAATAAATTGTACAAAATATAAATTTTGAAAAAATTTGCTGCAAAATTGCATTAAAGTTGTATAAAAATTTCGATATTTTTTCATTAAATTGCGCGCTGTAAAAAGTACCATAGAAAAAAAAAAGTTGCATTTAACCAAAAACTACTACTCACTCCACACTGTCACAAAAGGTGCCTTTTTTATATATAAATTCTCATACATATACAAACAAACACAAAGAACGTCCTTAACATTGCCTTAGTGTTGGTTGATTTTCAACCCTACCAAAAAACGTCTACAAACTACAGAATGAAGTGTAAGCAAAACTTCCGAATAAGCAAACTAAACTAAATAAATAAAAACGAAGCGAGCAAAATAAAATTGACAAAGATAAAGATAAAAGCAAAAAAACACAGTAAGAAATTCGTATCTGCAAACTACACAATGACAAACTACCCGTACTGCTACTGTTTGTTGTAGCTTTACTTTTTTTTTTTGTATTTTTAATCTGTGTATCTGCAAGAACACTGCGGCGAGTTTGCTGCAACAAAACGTCGCCGCCAAGTATCCATGCGTAACTGCAACATCAGCACATGTTGCTTGCCTCTAGGAGTTTTTTTCGTACAACAACAGTAAAACCAAAACAACAATTGCAGCGACAACAACAACAATAAGTACGGTTAATTTATAAACGTCGGGCAAGTGACCTGCGTTGTTGTGTTTGTTTGTTGTACCCTGTATCTGTGTAACTGCTGGATAAAAAATATACAGTTTTATCTGTTGTCATTGTGTTGCCATAAATTGCCAACAACAACAACAACGCCGCCGTTTGCTGTTTATTGTTGTTATCTAATTTAAAAGGTACGGAGTATTTCACAAATTTCTAAAAATTTTACATTTTGTAAAAATTTTTTTTTTATTTTTTTTTTTAATTTTTTTTTTTAATTTTTTTTTTTAATTTTTTTTTTATTTGATTTTTTTTTTTTTTTTGATTTTTTTTTTTTGATTTTTTTTTATATTTTAATTTTTTTTTTATTTTTTCATTAAGCGCTCGCATCCGTGATTGTGCTATTTTGCGTATTTTCTTCTAATTGTATCTTATGGCTTCAATCATCACTTTAAGCGTATTAAATACATGGAAATACATACATACAGACATACATATGTACATTTGTATCTATGTAGTTTTATTATCCACTCAACATAACATCTTTTCTTCACATTTCTTTTTATTTTTAATTAAAATTGAGACTTTTGCTGCCACTTGATTTTTGTGCCGCTTGTCTCTGTGCGTCTCTCCATCCATATTTTGTGTTCATCTGCTAATTTTATCTTTTTTTTTTAATAAATTTCATGATTTTGCACTTAACGTTCCACTGTTTATTGTTCTAAGGAAATTTTGCTATTTCTTGTGTTGTGATTTCTCAGTTTTAATTGCGGTTTATAATTAAAACAAACAAAAAAAAATTAAAACTTTTCGTCTCTTCTTTATTTTCACACTAAATTGCAAATAGCTGTTGTTATAAAATGTTTGGTAAAAATTGAGTAAGTAGGTACATCACTTAAAGTCTTTGTTCTACAATAAAAATCTGCTTAATATAATGAAAAAAAAAATTGCAATTCAAGTCAAGTTTCGCTTGAGTTTCGAACACACAGAAAAATAAACAAAAGTGTATTTTTATTGCAACGTATTTTTTATACAAAATTGCTGAGTTTGAACTTATCTCGAAAACAAATGAAAAAAATAAATTTATTTTTAATATTGCTTGTTTCAAATCAGTAATATTAAAATTAATTTTATTTAAAAAAAAATACATATCCACTCTTTTCTTTTTTTATCTAATTTCTTGAAATGCTTTCCTTCGTTCATATCAAAAGGTTCGCGCGGTTATTGCCGATTGATTGACATAGGAGATTTCAAAATTTTCAATGATTCTGAAGAAGTTTTCATTGTTGACCTAAAAATTTTATAATTTTTAATTTTGCGATTTTTTTTTTCAATAAATTTCTGCTTTTACTTGATGGATGGTGTTTAACTGCCATTTTTTTTTTTGTCAAACTTGTTGCTTAAAGTTTTGCGTGGGTGTATTTCGTTTTATATGGTTGTATTTTTTCACTTGAGTGTTTTTTATTTCATATGCTAATTAGTAATCTTATCTAATTAAGCAAACTTTTAAAAGTCTAAGGTGATGTTTTGATTTTATAATTTGTGTCTAACATTTGCTGTTTTAACATTAAAAACGTTTCAGTTTACAATTTATAATCAGTATATATTGATATAAAAAATTTTTTAAAAAAAATAATTGACTCAATAATGTGTATGTATGTATGTATAATTATTCTAAGACCGCTTAAAGTGAGTTACAGCTTTGGGCATATGCTACACACAGTCAGGTGTCAGTTTATCCGTATGCATTCTGTCATTTATGCATATTGAAATTGCAATTTTTGTTTTTTTTTGTACTAAAAAGTACTAAACAGGAGCTTAGTAAAAAATATATTATAGGTATTCATCTAAGCGCGCAAAACCCTCGCAAGCTGTGCAAGTTGTGCAGTTTTGCGCCTTGGCAAACGAACTATCGAACTGCGCTGTTAATTTGTGCAATTGTTGTCACTCTCTTTTCCCATACGATTCTCTCAGCAAAAATTTATTGTTTACACATTTTGTATTTGTCACTCTCTTTTCCCATTCTCCATTCCCATTTTGATTCTCTCACAAAAAAATGACATGCTCATCAACTGCCACAAATTGCACAAAATATTCGAAGAGGCGTTCGTGAAACACATCGCGCAAAATTGCCTATTTGCACAATTCGGAAACTTGAGCGTTTAGATGAATACCACTATTAAATTATAATCTGTAAATGCAAACAATAAAATTAAATTTTAAGTTACTAACAAATTAAAAACCAAACAAAAACATTAAGTCAAAATCACTATAATATAGAAAAAATAAATATTTTTTTAAAGATTTTTTATTTCAAAAATATGTATGTGCATTAAATTAATGTTAATCTAAGCAAGATTCAAAAATCATAAAAGCTTTGTAGAGACGGATCGTAAAAATTATTCATGAAAACGAATTAAGTAAAAAAAAAAAATTATCTGAGCTAACTCTTCTCACAATAAAAGTTTTATCAATTGCACACTTTGTTTTTTTTAACACAATAAGTCCTATATGTTTTTTTAAATATTTTGTAAATTTAATTTTTATTAAAAATAAGTCTTAAGTTTCAACGTTAGGTACGATAAATAGATTTCTAAATTAAAAACTAATTTTAGAAAGTAACTAAAGATCGACAATTTTAACTATGTCGTCAAAAAGTGAGCACAATTAATATTAAAGTGAATTGACTGGAATACAAAACTAGCAGATGCTAACATCTAACATCTTAAAAATAAACCACTGTCGAAACCGCGGCATTGTTTTGAACACTTTACTCTACGGCACTTTACTGATGCACACTGTTTCCATATCGAGTTTTTTGGTTCCAAAATTGCCAGAGAGTGCAAATCTTGTAGGAAATGAACAATTTTTTTTTTTTCAAATGAAAGCTTACCGAAACTCTAACAAATCCTCGCAGAAAAATTTTAAGCAAAAAAATTAATTAATTGAAAATTATTTAATCGAATTTACAGTCATTTGCAGAAACCGATATTAATGTGAAATTTCACAAATCGGTTTATGCTTTATAGTCAAAAATGACAAAGATAACAAATGGAACAATTTAACCTGGTAATTGGTGACATGGTGACAGGTTAAATTGTTTCATTTGTTATCTTTATCATTTTTGTTTATAAAGCACAAACCGATTTGTGAAATTTCACCTGAATATCGGTTTCTGCAAGTGACTATAAATTCGATTGAATAATTTTCAATTACTTAATAATATCCAATCGACTACAAAAAAATTAAATTTCAAAAAAATTAATTTTAAGTTAAAAGACCAAAAAAAAAAAAAATTTTTAATTTAAAATAATACAATCGAAATTTTTTTTTTAAATTAATTTTAAGTTAAAGGACAAAAAAAAAAAAAATTTTTTTAATTTAAAATAATAAAATCGAATTTTTTAATTTAAAACGATTAAATCGATTTTTTTTTTAAAATTCAGTCTCCGATGATTTGTTGGCATTTCGGTTGACTTTAGTTGAAAAAAAAAATAAATTGTTCGTTTCCGGCATAATTTGCGCTCCATAGCAATTCTTGAATCAAAAAACTTAACTTGGGATCAGTGTGCAGTTTACTAAAAGCTACTTAATCGATTAACTTTACATTATGTAAACTCTTTTTTTAAATTATTGAGAGACTGATCAAGACCGACAGACATTTTTTATAATTTTTTTACTTTTGTTTTATAATCAATAATTATTTTGTTTTAGATTTTTTGTAAAAACAGAACTTTAAACTTTGCTTTTTAAAGTAGTCAATGACAATAAATTTATTAAATTAGACATCGTTCATTAATATTTACTTGTTATTACATGCCCAATATTCATATTTTTCATCAATTTTGCCGGATTTTGTACATACAAAATGTTTCGATTTGCTTAACCAAAAAAATTTTTTATGTGCTAAAATATTTTTCATTTCAATTCATAAAAAATTTCGATTTGTGGTTGTTGTTGAAAAAAATTTTTTTGTTTTAAAAACTTTTTTTTAGTGTATATTATTTTTAACAATTCTTTGTTTGTAACCATTTCGGGCACATTTTATATTATTCTAAAGTCATAAAAATACAGTGCCATCATTAACTACTATACACTTCCAAGGCAACGATTCATTTACGCAGTACGAAAATAAAACAAATTCTTTTGTTCCATGAAAACTTTCGCAATATCATAAAATATGACTACGCAACATGGAATTTTACATCACCTAATCACGGTAGAAGTACAGTGGATGAAGTTGGAGGCACACTTACTTTACTAAGACGAAGTAAAAATATTATATTAGTTGAGGTTATGGTAAATTCAATTAAGTGTTTCAAACAAATAAAAGCGTTCATTATGGTCTATTTAAATGCAATCAGGAGAACTAAAGTTAAAACTATCGAAAAAGATCAAAACAAGCAAGTAGCTAAGGGAAAAAACGAAACTCGACAGTCAAAAACTACGCCAACAAAACCAAGTTAATTAAAGAAAAAAGAAAAAAAATTAATTAGGCCAATATGAAAAAGTGCATTGAAAATATAAATTGTATTGTATTTGTTATGTTGTTATTATTTTTTGGTTACGTAAGTTACTTCATAAATACATACTTATGTACATATGTATTATACATACTTCAATACAAATTGCGTTCATTCTTGCACATATTTTTTTTTTTTAAATTTTTTTTAATAATTTTTTATCCATACTAAACTTATCGAAATAATTATTTAATGTTATAACTACATATTACAAACTTGAATTATCAGCATAAATACTTATTTTATCAATATTATTTTGTTTATGAAAAGTGGTTCCTTATGCGTACCAGTAACAAAAAGAAAACCAAAAAATTATAACAGTTTCTGTGCAAAATTTTACTAGAAATATTTTCATGAACCCCGTTGAAGACATCTTTTCTTTTATTTTGTGCATGTGCTGCAATTGGTGTGCGGAATAGAGGTCTCCTTGAGTGCACTTCCGAATGCAATAAACTTCGAGTGCTTGAACTTGTAGAACATTTTATTTGCAAGTGGATTTGTGGTTTTTGTGTACAAGAGCTCGATAGACTTGCAACGTGGTGAGTGGCTTGATGGTCGTTTCGAGTGCACTCATGCAGACCTTTAGTGCGGAATTTACGGTTCTGACCTCCCGAAAATCGAAGATTTATGTTTAATTTGAACTAAATTTATAAAAAAGAAGACACAAATATGTAAGCGTTAACCCTCTGAGAAGAAGTGAAATGATGATTCTATTTCAATTAATATTGATTTCGTCCAGTAGTCTTTCTTTAAAATAGCTTATGCCTTGCAAATCTCTTCCCGAAAAGGCAGCAAAAATTATAAGTCTTACACTTAAAAAAAACGTTTATATCCGGTCCTGATTTTTTAGCGATGACTTTCGTTATGATGATTATTTAAAATCGAACTAAAGTTAATAAACTATTCTTATTTTTTAGCATATATAACCTCAATTTTGATTTTTATTTTTTATCAATTAAACTTTTTGTTAAAAAAAAAAACCTTTTCTTTTACAAATAATTTCCACTTTCGTGCCCTATTACATACGTAAAATATTTGATGGGACGGGGAGCCGTAGGTGCATTATTGCTGTGTAATATCATGATTATTCACCGTATATAGCATGATATCTTACGTGGGGGATTATGATTTCAAAATTATCAAAAAACTTCTTGCTCAATTAATCTACACTCTTACATTTTATCAGAGAACACCATGTTTTAATTTTTTTTTATTTTATTTTTTTTTTATATTATTTTTTTTTATTTTATTTTTTTATTTAATTTTTTTTTATTTGATGTTTTTATTTTATTTTATTTTTTTTTTTAATTTATTTTTTTCTTTATTTTATTTATTTTGTATTTTATTAATTTTTATCTTATTTTTTATTTATTTTATTTTTTTTTTACTATTTTTTTGATTGTTCTTTATTTTTAAAAATATCCAAAATGGTTGATTGTAATTTTTTATAACCAATATTTTAGATTTTATAACTTTTAATAGTGAATTTGTTTTTTTTTTATTTTTTTTTTTGTAAAAATATGCGACATTCTCAATTTTTGTTTCTTATTTTCGTGTTCTCTGTCAACGATTTTTTTTTATTTTTTTGACAAATGGTATAAAATATTTTGTACATAAAATGTACATAGTAGTAATTTTTGTTTCATCTCAAAGAAACTTCTGTTAGAGATTTTAGAGCTATGCAAAATAACTACAAATCAAAAACAAAAGGATGCAATTTCTGTCATCATCATGCAGCTGCTTTGTAACATCGCATGTAACTGCTCTCCCTTTTGCTCGACACGGCACCAGAGTTTTGTATGTCCTTTTTTGCTCCTTAAAATCATTACAACAGTAAATTGCTGCATTTTAAATGTCAGTTTTGTCGATTGAATTGGACATTTTGTTTTGTTTTGATGCTTTTTGCTCGCACCCTGTTCCATTTTAAGACAGATGTTTGCATTCGCAGCAAACAATAAAAACGGATATTCTTGCGTGTTTTATGCATTCGCAATTGTAATTGAAATGGAATTACACTTTGCTCAATTATGGCGCATTGTCATTATGTGTGGTAAGACTTTAATTTAATAAAATTATCCTTGGTGTTTTGTATACGTTCTTGGTTGGATAGCATATTGATATTTTTACATAATATATTTTGCCCAGCAATTTTATAAAAATTAATATTTGCAATTTTTTTTAATTAATATAATTTAATTTGTTTAAATAACTAGGGAAAAAATGCAATTTATTGTGAAATTATTCATGACAAAAGACAAAAAAAAATTATATATTTTAATTCTCATTCTGTTAACTCGTATCACTCAAGATTCAAAACACGAAAAAATGGAGACATTTTTCTGATACTCAAAATTGTTCTTCCTCTTCTAACTATAGTTATATGCGATATCGAAAAAATTTCAATTGGACAAAAATTCCAAAATAATAAATGACGAGGAAACTTGCTAAAAAAAATTCATGGAACCAATATTATAGGGCCCAACAAAAGCTCAATTAAATTTTTTTTAGTATCTCCCAAAAACAATTACCATTTACATTTAATTTTATAATGTTCCTATGGCAAAGAACATCAATTATTATTATCCTCCTGTTAAAAAACTAATTTCGAATGTACAAACTGTTGCGTGGGTCCTTTTTATTTTGAGTGATGTTGGGGTTTTTTTTTCTTGAGGATTTAGTCCTTGTGTTTTTGTTTTTAAAACTTAATATTTCAAATTTTTTGCTTTTGAAATTTTTATATTTTGAATTTTGCATTTTAGAATTTTGTCTTTGGAATTTAGTTTATGGAAATGCGTCCTCAACTCTGTCATATTGCCCGAATCTTAGCAAAAAATATGCATGACATCCAAAGAGGAATACATATTGCGCTCTTATGCCTTCTTTGAGTGTCACTAGTCAGAATGTGTTTCATACTGTCATTACTTCTTTTTCACACACTATTTTACTAGGCGTAAACGTCTATTGCACTCGCTTCAAAAGCGATAGGACTGCATAAGAAAAATGATATAAAATATCTACATGAGCATTATATTTTCATGAATTTTTATGAGAAACCGTCACAGAATTTCCTTAAACTAATTGATAACTCCAAATAGAAAGGATACATAAAGCGAAAAATTAACAACAGATTTCGTAGGCTCCTGCAGCTGGAAGTAATAAAAGCATATTGAAAAGATCAAGACTGTTGTGAATTTTTATAGGTACGCTGAACATGGTACTAAAAATCCGAATGGAAACGAACCGAATAGTATCAAAACCAAAACCGTTCTTATTACAAGACAGAAGGCAAAAAGAAAGTATTTTCTTTTTAAAATAAAACACGAATATATTCATGCACAAATTTGAACTAAATCAGAAAACAGCAATCTTTTCGAAAAATCAGCCTAAAAGCGACTATATAGAAAGATAATTTCAACATAAATTGTTCAGCAACGGCTCCTGGATACTTCTCGATATATTTTGACACTCGACTTTTTGTCATTATTCGACGTTTTCCATTATTGTTCTTCGACTATACAAAATTTTTCGACATTTATCCAGTTTTTTGAGATTTATCGATTTTTCGGAAATATATCGACTATTTTGATATTCGACATACATATATAAAGTTTTTCGGAATTTTTCCACTTATTCAACATTTCGACATTTTCAAATTTTTCGGGTCAAGGTTTTAGTTTTTATTTCTTTTTAAATATTCTTAGATTTTTCAACATACATAAGTAAGAGTTAATATCCATATTTCTATATTTTCGAGCTATGCTGATTTTAATGTACATTTTATCAATTCAAATAACCGATACAAGCTTTTTACTTTTAACTGTTAAAGTGAATACAAAATCTGTTGAAAAAATGACTTACAAACCAAAAACCATAAAAATGCAAATAGTGACTTTTTGTTCTACATAGTCAGCGTTTACACGAGGAAACTTTTTCCGCAAAGTTTCCTTGTTTGTAGGCAAGAGGGGAAAGGGACAAGTTCAAAAAATTTGATATATGTCGCAAACGCAAAACGAAAATCATAAAAGAGAATAGACAAAAAAATTATCTCTCAGACTTTCCTCGTGTAAACGTCGACATAGACGATCTGTTTCTTCAACAGATATCGTCTTGTTTTACTCGATATATATAGGCTTCTTCGATACTTTTCGGCATGTATGGACTTATTCGATTAATGTTGAACTTTTTCGATATTATTCATCATTTAAAGGCTTATTTGGATTTTTTTAATACATTTCAATTCTATTTGGCATTTTTCGATACCATGTAAAATTTTTTGATACTGTTAGATTTATTTAATACTTTTCAACTGTAATCGATTTTGTTAGTCTTGAGATGACTTTTTCAATGGTATTCAACGTTCAAACGCTTTTCAACACTGTTCGAAAATTATAGATTTTTTCGATACCAGTCGATGTTTTTCGATATTTATCGAATTTTTCGGTAGTTTTCGGAACTGTTAAGTTCTCTTCAAGTTTGCCAATGCTTTTCAATTCTGCACCATACTTTTTGATACTTCTTGATACTTTTCGATACTAACACAAAGAAACATCAAAAAGTTCACACAACACTTGCACTCAGCCTCTGTATTCTTTGGTAGTTTTGTGTAATTTACTTTTGATGCCCAAACCCCCTGTACAGCACTGTATTCCCATAATTTGTAATACTTAACTGCAAGTGTCTCTCTTCCTTTATTCCCTACCGAACTAATTTGGTTTTTATTTGTTCTAAGTTGGAACACTTTTTGTTGTTGTTGTTACTTTCAAATGCATCTGTTTCACATATTTAGCCCATTGCTGCTGTCCGTCTGTCTTTGTAGTTTTTTTCTGTTTTTGTTTATTAATTTACTGCATTTTGTTTATTTTGAATTCTGTTTTATTATTTTTTTTTCCTCGATTTATTTTTTTTAAAAAGGTGCACACGGTGTTACGCGGCGTTCGCTCGTGCCACGCTTTTAAAATTTTTGTTTCAATTTTAAGTTGTTTTTGTTGTTACACTTAAATTTGTTGTGGTACTCTTTTACCAAACTTTTGTTTATCTCTTGTTCTGTCTGTACGTTTGCCGCCTCTTCACTTTGTTGTTGTTGCTGTTGTCATCATTTTTTCCTGCTCGTGTTTGTTGCACATTTTTTTGTTTTTGAGTTTATTCTGTGTTTTATCAAATTTTAAATATCTTCATATTGTTGTTGTTGTTGTTGTATTCCTCCACTCCGGTGTAGATGGTTGGATGCACAAACTTCCCATATGCACATTGGTTGTTTTGATTCTAACAAGAACTTCTTGGCGTATTCTTGCTCGCGTGTGTGTGCGTTTTTCGCCCAAAAAGGCGACGAGTTTCGAAAACTTTAAATTGTTTCGTAATAAAAAAACAAAAAAACCGGTGAAGGGGGCTTCATAGGAAAGCAACAACAAAAATAATAATAAACAATACAAAAGAACAAAAAACAACAAGTTGTTCCGGCTGGTTTTTGCTGCTGCTGCTGCTGGCTGCAATGGTAGAACAGGTTTAAGGTTTGTTCAACCACAAATCACCAAAAACAAGCAGGAGAATGAAATTTAAGCAAATAAACACAAAAATGTTTGTGCAGCTTTTTTTTGCTTTCAGAAGATGTTGGGATTCTTTTCATCAGATATTTCGAAAAAAGCTTAAAATACAATTTTTATGTTCCTCAATTTTATTAACTTGTACTACATGTGTTCTCATGACTAATGTTTGCGTTGAGTTAATTTTTATTGGGCTTTAAATGGTTTTGCCTTTTAATTTTGCTATTGCGTATATCGGACAAATGTTGCGCAAACCGATTGAAGCCTTAAAACAGTGGTGGGCACGTAGTGTCCAAATTCGCCTTCATTGCCCGCACCGTTATTCCACGCACAAGCAAGCGAAAAAAAATTCGCGGAATTTCAACGCTGTCGATTCAAATGAAAATAAAAACAAAAAACAAAGGCATAAGCGACGCGCCGAATTGTATATTGACGAATGTAACAATTGTTTTTGTTTGTAGTGCAATTTGGATCTTTTTTGGGCAGTTGGCGAATTCGAAAATAACAGCAAAAAAACTTTAAAACTTAGTTTGTTGTTGCTTGATGTTGTTGTTTAGCCTTTTTGTTAGATTTCCATGCCCACCACTGCCTTAAAATATATAAATATAGGTAGATATGTACTTGTTCGACACTTCTTTAAAAAAAAATTTTGCGCGAAACCGCATGCTAAAAACTTTAAAACAAGGTTGAGCTTTTAAAAAATATTGGCACATTACCAAAAGATCTTTTTTGCAGTTATTTGTGACAAATGTTGAAATGTTTTTTCGAATAAATTTTTAATAAAAAAGTTTAAATACACTTTTACTAACAGTTCGGGAGATGCTTGAAGCTATTTATTTGTATTTGAAAGGATTTATAAAATAATTATTTACTTTATAAATAAACTTAGAAGAACTAGCTACAACGACTTTCGACTGAGTCTTGAAGTTATATACTGATTCTGTTATGATTGGTAATAATGTAGACATTTCAAACATTTTCGTAGAAAAAGTTAAAATACATTCATATAAAGCGCCAAGAACGTCCCCGAAACGTCATCATCTCTAATACGTTTTTGAAGTGATACTTCTTTAGAGGTTCTTAGTTGAAAATTTTCAGACACATTGAATCGAAAATAGTGAAAGAAATATAAATAGCATTGCAAATTTAAAAATTTCATTTTTGATTTAAAGTTGAAATCGTAAAATCAACGTTTTCCCCTTTATTTTTAACACAAATAACTTTAAAATCATTTGAATTTGAGAAGTATTAAAAATAACATTATCTAACTTTACTTCAATTTGCATTTCGAATTCGCGAATTAACACTTTGTCATTTTGAATCATTTAAGAAATCACTTTAAAAAATGTTTATCTTTAAGCAATTTCAGCTTTGGCTGAATTATAAGCGTTTAAGGTTGAATCAAAAAAAAAAAAAGCCTTGGTTTTTTCCATGAAAGTGCATAGAAACAATTAAGACTCATAACCCCTGAACTTCTAAAGCAATTTTCCAAATTTAGTACGACGACATTAATGTTTCAAAAACTTTTTCATAGCAGTGGCGATTTAAAGCATTTTGCTAGATAGCTAAAAGGCTAATAGCTGTATTATAATAATATTTTTATTATTAAAACAATTAGTTAATATTTCGCTTTGTTATAGCTCCTTAACTGAATAGCGAAGCGTTATTGTTTTTGCATTACTAAATGAATATGTATTTAAGAAATTTAATACGCGTATATAAAAGCTTTAAAGTTTTGATAGTAGATGACGCTGTAGGCAAAGTTATTCGTCTTTCAATACCTCGGAGATATTTTTCGATATACATATCTCGATATTTTCTATACTACATACATATAACATTTAACTTTTTCGATGCTATTCGCTACTTTTCGATTTATTCGATATTTTGCGATACTATTCGATAATTATCAACTATTTTAGTATTTTTCAATGCTTTTCAACTTTCGAAACTGGACTTAAATGTATTTCTATGCTATTTTTGATACTTTGCCTTGCTTTTACGATACTTCCCACGTTTACATACTTTTTTATACTTTTTGTCACCTTTAAAGATTACCTACGCTCTTTTATACTTCTTGACACTTATATATTGTAAGGACTGTTCGATATTTTTTGACTATATAAATTTTACATATGCGTAAGACAAAATTACGGCTTTAATAATATTTTTTTCTATTAAATTGTATTAAGAATAGCCATATTCCTACTTTCTCTCCTGGTTATTTTAGTATCAAGCTTATGGTGGGTAGCAAAGAAGCTTATAAAATTTGGTATAGAACTGTAAGTGACTCGCTAAAAAAAAAACAATTGCAGGGTGTTTTTTTTAGAGGTATAGAGCTTCGAATTGAAATAAAACACAAGAAAATCGTTTTAATGTCCATCAATTTGGCTTTATTGGAAGGGTAATTTTATGCCATTAATGTTTAAATATGATTTCGGGCATGTGGCCGCCGCGGCTGGCTCGAATAAAGCCAATTCTACAGGTCCAATTTTGAACCACTTTTTCGAGCATATGGGGCCGTATGTCGGCAATAACGCCACGAATGTTGGCTTCCAAGTCCCCTAACGTTTCTGGTTTGTTGGCGTAGACGAGCGACTTCACATATCCCCAAAGAAAATAATCCAATGGTGTCAAATCACACGATCTTGGTGGCCAATTGACAGGTCCATTCCGCGAAATTATGCGTTCATGATGAAATGGCAAACCAAACTGAACATAAATGACATTAGAGTTGCCAGATTTGACCATAAAATGCCAGTTTTATCTCTATTCGAAAAACAAACCTCTAAAAAAACACCCAGTAGTAAGTAGACGGAAAGTAAACGGAACTATTCAATTTGATCTGGGACCTGGCACGCTATATTTTTTTTTTTTTTTGAGTATTGGTAACGAAAACTTTACGCTACCCCCGATGCTGCTATTGTACTATGGACTGGGCACCTCAGTCTCGAAAAGTTTTTCATGTCTGCATTTCCTTAAAGGTTCAATATTAATCCTTGAACTTAAGTACACTGGACGAAAGAGCAAAGTTTGTTTTAACCAGACGCCGGGCTAATGAGTTTTCGGTTGATTTTTATTTGTGTGCAAATCGAACGGGAACAATTTCAATTTAAATAGACGTGTATTGATATAAAGACCTTTGCCTTTCAATAGAAACGTATGCAAGTTTGCATTAAGTTGAAAATGTTATAAATACAATATGGGTATTCATCGAAGCTCGCAAAATCCTCGCAAACTGCGCAAACTTGCGCTGCTAATTGTGTAACTCAATAAAGCTCTCACCATCGTATTTTCCGAAGAATTGCAGTACTGATGAATCGACTTCATCGATTCCTTCAAACAATTTGATTAATTAATTTATGTTTTTCGCTTTCTCTCGGCATTTTAACTTTAATAATTTGGCAATTACAATTTGATATGCTCATCACTGTCACAAATTGCACAAAATATTCAAAGGGGCGTTCATGAAACACATCGCGCAAAATTGCCTATTTGTACAAATGGGAAATTTGCGCATTTAGATGAATACCACTAATGATAAGTTAGGCGGTACTGACGCGCAGTGACAAACCATGCGTTTGCGTTGTAGAGCTTCTGAATTCGACACACCGCGTAAGCAATTAAGGCTATTCACGCAATGATGCGTAAAAGCAAAATTACAAGTTTGTTTTCTCTTAAGTCGTGAGCTAAGTGTGATAACTTATGATTTGCATTTTCCTAAAAATGTCAAAATTAGCTGATAGAAGAAAATTTTCTGTTGCAGAGTTGCAATACGTTTAAGCTAGAGCAAAGTGTAAATGCTTGTACGGATTCGCTCAGAATGAATTTGCTTTTGTAGTGATGCAAAACTTTGCACTGTTGCAAGGGGGGTATTTGCATCGACACGCGAAAACCCCAATTATTTTTATTGTTTTTTATTTACTTTATTATTTCTAACTGAAATATCGCTACAACAACCAGATTTAAACTTGATGTCAAAATATGCCTATTTCTCATTCAAATTAATTAAATTACAGTTTCGAAATGCAGGTATTTTCTTGATAGTTTTCTTTTATTTTTATTTATCTAAAGTTAACTTTCCCTATATTTCAAACATTTTATATGTTCTCAATAATCCATTCTTTCAAGGCACTAATCATCTAATTCTTCTGCGAATTTTTTTTTCGTCTGCAGCATTTTTTATTTCCTTTTCTTTGTTCTTTTCAACAGCTTGTGCCTTTCGTTAATTTGCGGCTTTTTTCTGCAAACCTTTTTTTTGCTGCCTTCTTTATTGGTTGTGTTTTTGGTCTCAACTTCTTTTCTTGTCATTGGCTGCTGCTGCTTGAAATTTATCTGCGTCATCCACGGACTAAAAAGTTTTTGTTTTAGACTCCATCATCATCGTTTTTTTTCTCATCTTAGTTGGGAATCTTTTTCGCGCCATGTTCTTTTCATACCCCTTTTCTTTTTTTCTTTGTTTCCTACTCCAAATTCAGCAGCATGCTGTGGTCTCCAGCTGGATGTTGGATGCTGCCTGCCTGCCTGCTACTGCCGCCACGTTGGGGTTTCGTCATCGTCTTCTTAGTCTTGGGATTCTGTTTTATTTATTGGTTCTTTTTTTTCTGTTTCAACGTCTTGTGGCTGACTGAATGTTATTTATTTCTTTTACAGTCTCAAGTGGTACTCGTTTGCCTTGATTTGGTCATGGTTCTGCTGCTCAAACTCAGCTTCAAGGTTTTGTCTTTTGTTGTGTTGCCTCTATTTTTTGAGGCTTTCATTTTTTTCATTATTATTTGTGGACAATACCATATGTGAGGAAGAAAAGTGCAACAAAAAATTTTAATTTTTTTCAAAATAATCTCCGTCAGTTATTTATGACTGACACCACTTTATGGCAGAACATGAGTGTCAGTCATATATGCCTGACAATAAATTCCACTAAAAACTTATTCGAAGATATATTTATGTTTTGATGTGGAATAGTCCTTTCGTATTTATTGCATTCTACGTCACTTTCATCGTTCTCTTACGTTCAAAGATTTTCAATCAATTTATAGTTTCTTGTGGAATAGCCCTTTGATATTTTTCTTTTATTTACTGCTTACTTTTTCCGCTTTTACTGCATTCTACGTCATTTTCATCGACGCAATTCTTTTAAGTTTTTCAAAGATTTACAAAAGCTGCGACTGCCGGATGCTGTAAAATAAACTCTGGACACTTGAAATTGTTCCCTACACTAAATCTCGAGTCTTCCGTTCCTTGCATGACGTTTTGTATTTTTTATTGCGTATTTTCATTATATTTCCAATCATTGACATTACTGTACTGTGTGGTGTTAACTCTTTGTGTCGGAACTGATTTTTGCCTGCGCAATGTGTCATCGCATTTCCTGCAGCGAACAACAGTGGTTCACGTATTTATTTCCTATTTAAATGGATCAAAAATTAACCCTGCCCAGAGCACAATTTGATGTTTAACTACTGAACTTTTTTTTTTTCTTTACCTGATGCATTGTCTACTTTGCTTTGTTGTTTACATTGCTGTGCCACATTTTCATTTGCGCTTTGTATTCCCACAATTTTTTCTTGGAATTTTCCAATCGATTTTTTTATTATTGATGTACATTTTTATTTTTCCCATCTGTGATTATCGATTACAGTTTATTGCGCTCCTCCTGTGTGTTCCATTTCGTGTACGTGTAGTTTCTGTGGCTTCTTCTGTGTTATGTGTGCAACAGTTTCTACTGTCAATAAATTTTTTTTTTGTTATTTTTCGTCAACAAAATCGTACATTTTATTTTACCCCGTTTTTATATTATGCTCCAGCAATGAGAGTATCTTATACAAATATTTGCGGCTTGAATATCAAATTTCATTAAACATCGTCTCGACGATGGCTGAAGAGTGTGTAGTTGCCCGCCTGCTTGTAATGAATGAAACTTTATTGATTAAGTTATCAGTTTCATGTCTTTATGTAGCTACCTCTCCCCAATGTTCTCATTTTTTATGTTTTTGTAAGAGATAAGTTTTGATGAAGTTTTTTGTTTTTTTAAACTTCTAGCGAGATTAAAATATTTTAAAATGTATAGTATTATATTACATAGCATTTGGTTTTTCTTCTAATTTTACCTCCACCTTTTTTTTTTTTTGTACTTTCCGACATAATTGCTTTACCCTTAAGCTAACAAAATTGTCTTCGTTGAATTTTAAAAATTTGGAAGCCTCGGGCTATTTAGGTCTGCAAAATAATATCAAATGCCAATAAGAAAATTTGATCTCCGACCAAGCTAAGCGCCGAAAATAACAATGAACTGAAAACCTCTGCACAAATTTGCCAACGAAAATTTTGTAGAATCCTCAGCGCAGCAGAAAACATGACCGTCCAAACACGAAATGCTTGAATTGATGAAATGCTGAAGTGAATTGTAGTCGATTGTTAATGACCGTGCACAGTAGTGTGCATTAATTTAAACAAAACGTTAGTCTACCAAGTCATATCATGTCGAAAATCAGATCTTTGGTAAAATATCGCCTCTGATCGGCTGAGTAGTAAATAAAGTGGATCAAAAGTTAAAGAAAAAATAATTAAAAATGAACCTTTTTAATGATATTCAAGGTCAAATGCTAAAGATAGTCTTGATGTGTAAAGATTTTTTTAGATTTTTTGAATATTATTTGATATTAATTAGAATATATTTTGACATCTTCAATTTAATGAAATTTTCGTTATATAGTTTTTCGATATTCGACAATTTTCAATTTGTATAGACTTCTTCAAAGTATTTCGAATATTTCTGTATTTTCCGGTTTTTTATACGACAATTCTCGGCTTGTTCGACATATTTAAACTTTGTTCGACTTTTTTGGACTAATATACATTTGTACGGCATTGTCGATAGTACTTTTTTGAATTTTCGGAACTTTTCGAAACAGCATGATACTTTCCTACACTATCATAATAAAACATCATTCTTCACATATCACCCGCGAATGCTTGCACTCTCTAGTTTTTTGTTAATACGAGTATATCGTTTCCACTCGCTCGAGCGAGCACTATTTTATGCCGGAAAATGTTTTTCTGCAAAAAAAGTTAAATCATTTTGTACGTATGACTTATTGTTTTCTAGGGTCGAGAACTCTAAAATATTGTCGGACTTATTGAGTTAGATAGAGAATATTCTTAAAAGAGTTTACTATACAAAAACGATTTTGAACTTTTCGTCTGGAATATCATAAAAACAAGTTACCGTTAGATAACATAGAGGCCCATAATTATAGTCGCAAAATTAAGTTAGTGGTTTTTATCCAAAATCGAAAATACTGAGTGATCCCATAAAAAAAAGAAATACTTGCACTAAATTAACGTATGCGGAATGAAATCCGAACAAATGTATATTGGAAAAAATAAAACGATATTTTTTTTATACAGTGAACATATATTTTTATACTTCAAAACGTATAGTAAATTAACAAAAAAAATTTAACCCATTGCGATTAGTTTTCCATATTTTTTTGGGCAACTTGTTCATTGACTCCCGAATTCTTTTTGTATTGATTTCCTTGAGCTGCTTTTTGATTTTTTGAATAAGGCATTTAATATTTTTAGCTGTACATCCATTGCTATAAGCATTGCTTTTTAATTTGGCCCAAAATGTTACGATCGGCCGCAGTTGCGACACGTTTTGGGGATTAAAGCCTTTGGCACAAATTCAATACCTCGTGTCTTAAACGCAGTTAAAGTAGACTTTGCATAATGGGATGATGGTAAATATGGCCAGAAAATGATTTTTATCATGTCCAAGATAATTTTGAGTAAATTTTTGAAATACAAGGATACATTTTTCTGCATAAGTCCTTTGAAAAATACTCACCACAGCTATACTTTGCCTGGAGACTTGATTTTCGCAATATATTTCACTTCGTCGGGTGCTTTATAGTTTTCAGAATCGAAATAATGTTTTGACATCTATTCGGTTCTTTCCACTGTGAAGTAACTCTCGTCGTCCATCATACAAATATAATTAGAAGACGTGGCAAAGTATTTTTCAGAAAGCGCGCGCAGCCTAGTTTTGATTAGTTTTGACTGCTTGTCCGAAGTAGCTGGTTTTTATTTTCTTTCTTTTAGTTGAATATCCATTGATTCTATATACGTTATAACAGTCTTTTGATTGACTCCGTACTTTTTTCCTAATTGGCGGTGAGATTTTACCTTGCGACCTACAATATCTGCTTTCAGCTGAGCACGAACTTTGCGGTCTTGTAAAACGCATTCTTTACCGGAACCTCTTTTTATTTTTATGCTTTTCTTATTTCTTAATAGTCCAAGTGTTCGATATACAGCCGATTTTACAAATCCGATGTTTTTAAAATGTTGGAATATCGCACTTTTGTTTTTATTTAGATTTTCTGTGCGAAATTTGCAAATCAATTTCCGAAGTTGTAACTCTTTTGACAAAATTTTGACAACTGAATTTGAGCACACCACTATAGTTTTTATGCCAATTTATCAGTAAAATATACATTTAATTTTTTACGAAGAAAGTTGTTACTTTAAGTTTCACGATTATTTTATACAGCACGTACAAAATGTGTTCGGATTTCATTCCGCATACGTTATTTCTCTGTATAGAAAAGAGAAGTAACTTTTAGTTATGGGCCAAACTGTTTTGTGGGAAATTATATAGTCTCCAACGTTTATCTAAGCCTAATTTCTATTCATCTTAAAAGAAGGGATATATTAGCGAAAAAATGAAAGAATTTTTGTTCATCCCTAATCATATTGTTTTGGGTAATCAACGCAAATAGGGCGATTTGAGGCAGAAACCTGGTCAAAAATCATAACTCTGAAAATACTGTTCCGATTTTTAAAAATCAAATGTTGGTTTCATATTTCTGACAGGATTAACATTAGTAAATTTAAGTTTCCAAAATATATTCTATGAGGCTGGATTTTACTCAATTCGTAAAAATTTATTTTAAAAGAATTTAAATTTTTTACAATAGATGCCGTTTCACTAAAGTTCGATTTTGAAATATCCTTCTTTGCTGACAAGGTTCAGTAAATTAAATTGAAACTGTGTACATTAACTAAGTATTATAAAAGTGGCCTACAGTTGACACTGCGTGGAAAGTTCGGAAAATCTCGGGCTTGAATTTTTTTTAGTGATATTAGGGGGAACATTTCTACAGTAATAATTTTTCAGAAAAAAAAACTGTAACGTACCCTTAAATATATTATTTCATAATGAAAAATAACGTTAAAAACAATATAATGAATTAGACAGATCTTCAAAAATAAAAAAAATTGTGCAATCGACGATATGAGGACTTGTTCCAGAGGTCTTTCGACTTGCTGAATTCGAAACTAACTTCATTTTGAAATGTATGCTATAAAACTTGTTAGAAATTTTCGGTCATTTTAATAATTTCCTATGAGAGAGACATTTTTTTCGAATATTCTTGACTATAATATTATCACACGTAATTATTATACAAAAAACCTAATTCTAATCAACTCCGTACGATTTTTATACGAGTTGCCGTAGTACGTCTCTTTTATTTTTTAATTTTTGAATGTTTGGCTCCGGAATTTAGAAGGAAAACATAGACTATATGTGAGGTACTTATTCAACATTATAATAGCATGTAGGCTTAAGTTCAAAAGAATCTTTTCATATTAGAAAATTTTATCTTGTTAAACAGTGTCCAAGCTATGATATCGCAGCTAATTCAGTTTCTCGTCATTGGCTTTGGTTTTAGTCTTAGCCTTAGTTTTAAGTCTGTTAAACTAAAAGATATTTCGGCAAAACCTAGAAGATAAGGTAGTTCAAAATAAGAATGATTAATTTATGTTCAAAAAGCTAAACCCAGTATGGCCAATATTGCGATGACTTCATGTTTTCAAAAAATTGCCAACATTTTATTGTTATTAAACTTTTTTTTTTTACTTTTGCATGTTGGCGGCTCGACGTTTATGAAACCATTAATTAAAATCGAAATACATTATTTTAGCAAAATACGCCAAGAAGGAAGTCGTTTACTATCGAAATGATTAATTAGCTTTGACTACTCTTATGCTACTGTAACAATAGAAAACAAATTCACTACATACGTAAAAAATGTTAATTTTCTTAAAAGACTATAATTTAAAAATGGAAAAAATTCGAACCCAAAACTAGCTCAGTTCAGATGCTAATTCTGTGTTATTATGGAAAACTAAAGAATACATTCATGAAGGCATTTACAACTTACTGACGTTATGGGGAATCTTGAGAAGTAAATTAATTTTGAGGGCCTTTATTATATTATATATAATACTTAATTACTTAATATGCATTGTCTAATGATGTAAATTTTTTTTTTGACTACATATGAAGGTAAATACCAGTTTGGTTAATAATTTACAAAAGACTTAAGCAGCGAACTTTTAGTTTTTATTGTTATTTATGACTGTAATTTGTTCAGTTGATAATGCTATCACCTTAACATACATTTTAATAATAGGATATTCAAACAACATTTACAATTTCACTAACATTTAACAAGATGTACAATTTCGCAAAAGAAATCATAACTCGAGGATCAATTGTAATTTCTCAAATTATACGTAGCACACCAACATACAAACAAACAACAATCGCAAAACTCAATCAGAAATCTAAAATTATTTATTTTTTTTTTGTTGTGCATTTTTTAATTTAAAACAAAACAAATTTACCAACATCCAAAATTATGAATCGCCCAAATGGAGTTGCTCAATTTGTAATGATAGTTTAACTACAACAACATTAGCAACAATATACAATCTAAGCCTGGCCTCAGTTTAACCGGTTAATTTAAAAATAAAAATTTTAAAATAAAAATTTCTTATGATTTTTGCATGCCAATGGACAGACAGACTGTTGATAATAGAGAGATTTTTTTTTTTTCATTTTTGAATCGCTTGTATCTTTAGAAAAATTGATGTACATTGGGTATAATTTTGTATTTGCAGCTTCATTATTAAATTTGATATCTCTCAGATTTTAGAGACATCGTCATCGTCTTGGCAGGCAGTCAGCCCGCCGGTCAGCGCCTCATCATTATCATGTTGAGTAGGCGTTTGGGGTTGTCTTGCTTTTAGTCATGCCTGGAAGTGGGAAGCCAGTCAAGTTGGCAGCATTGGCATTTCTTATGATTCGCTCTCCTCATCTTCTTCTTAGTTTCACTTTCTATTTCTATTAAATAATTTGCAGCAGTTTTTTGTATTTTGGCCAAGTCATATAATACCGGTCAAGTAATCATCAGCTGTAGTTTATTCGAAGTTGAAAGATTAATTGAAACTTTTTTTGATTTGCATAATTAAACATTTTTAGAGACGACGTAATGCATTTGTAATGGAAAACGTAACGTTTCTTTGAAAGCTTAACATTATGAAAATGATGCTTTCTTTGCTGAGGATATAAAATCACGGAATTGCTTTAATCCAGTTCGCTGCACTTTTTTTTGTATGGTTGGTCATTATATATGAGTTATTGCAGCTATAAAGGTTACGAATGTATCGTGTTGCTTTGGCGTTCAAAAAAAAAAAAAAAGAAAAAAGTGAAAACTACTCTAATAAATGAAAGATCTTATGGCCAATAAAAAATGGTAGTAATCATTTTTTATGCTTTTATTTAATACTTTTAAACCAGCACAACAGTTTAACTCGCTGTTTTCAAATATCATTATATGATCATAAGACTTGGCTTTATGACTAACTTTGAGATGGCTGTAATAATAGTTTGCAAGATATACATAGGACCCTGACATTTGAAAAATGATGCGCAAATGTAAATTTTTTAATTGAGTATAACATTAAAATAATACAAAAAAAGCTTATGTTTTTTCACCAAGGTTGACATTCGCAGAAAATTCTAAAAAATATTCAATTCAATTCAATTCTTTATTCAACCTATTCAACAATAAATACATGATACTAAGGTTAATTATAATATACAATTTGGTAGTTCAGAATATTCTTTTCAGCTCTAAATATTATATAATTAAATGACAAGTATAAGAAAAAATTCAATTAATATTATATCTAAAAAATATAAATTATTATTTGGACCCTTTTGCCTATATACTAAGTATAAATTTAGTGAGTATTATGAGTTTTAAATTATAAATAAAATAGGTCGAAGTAAGCTCAAATTTCAGTAGAATCACAAATCATTTTATAAATTAAAACTATTAGTTAAATTCAAATCAAAAAAATTATCTGTTCCAGGATTTGAACCCACGCGCTCTGCGTCCCAAGCAAACGTTCTTAAAACCGACCTAATTATACATTTTTTCATATCGTCAAAAATGTTTGTAATAGAATTTTCTGCCTAACATTTCGCATACTTTGTATATAGAAATGTAGGCAGAGTGTCTGTCATCTGCTAACTTTGTATATAAAGATGTAAGGGATCTTGCCTGTTGTCTGCATACTTTGTATGTGGAGATGTAGTCAACTCGTTGAACTACAAAGGCACTTAGTAAGCGATGTTTTGAGGCAATGTGGCTTTCGTTTCTTACACATTGTATATAGAGATGTAGGCAAACTGCCTACAAAATGGCCATCGCTTTGTAAAAATAATTTGCAATTGTAGCTTGAGTTGTGAGCATTACTGCCTACAAAGAGGCATCATTGATGTTGCTTATAATATATTTGCCGTTGGGATGTACATTATTTTAAAAGGCATATGTTACGATGTGTAACAGAGTTGTATATCGTTTGAAAGCGTATGATGCAGATGTGGCGAAAATTGCTCTCTTGAAAACGTGGTAAAAATATTAAACTCAAATTTTGATAATATTTTTTTTTTGTGGCCCTAAAATTCCATTCGATAATTTTTTTACTAATATTGCATTTTAATAATTTTGTCATTTCAGATCCATTCGGAGTAGTTCATAACGAAAAGTGTCAAAACGATATCTCAATGATAAGTTCTTAAGTCGAAGTGTTTGAACTCTTCAATTTTATACGTCGTATAATTTTTTTCATTAAAAAAAAAGCAAAAATCAATTTAAAAAGTGTAAATCTATGATTAACCACTAATAAATTTAATTGACCCATTGTAAAGATATCAATTTCAAGTGACTTTTGATAAGATACTTATGCTGTTGGTAATAAAAAAAAAACCCCACTGATAAGACGAACAACATAATTAAGTTATAATTTTTCAACAAATTAAAAGTAAATAAACTTAAGGCTCAAAGCAAAACATAGAGAAAAAAAGAAGCTTTAAACACAAGTCAACGAACTTTGCGTCATAAATTGATATGAAAAAGTAAATAATTTACTCCATAAAATATCTAATGGACTGTGTAAAATGAGTTGGCAAAATTTGTTTTGTTTATTTTAATGATCCTTGCCTACTGAAATTGATAGTCTTTATTATTGCCAATATATCTTCTGTGGTCACAAGCAATAACAGCTTAAGTCGATATATGATCACAAGACAAAACAACATAAGTTTTGTCTATAAGCATGTGACTGATACAGTTTCGGATTGTTATCGTTAATTGACTTAAGTTGTTATTGCCACATACATATATATTGCATTATAATAAAAAAGATCTTAATAAAAACTACATAATTTGACTAAAACTTGCTAAAAATATCTAAAATTTGCACGTCCTCATTTGTTTCAAAAACATCTATGGCAATATGAAATAATGTTAAAATGTTATAATTTTTAACACATTTATAAAATCAGAGCAATTTATTTTTTCATAGAGTTATAGCCAAAAGTGTTAACACATGCAACAAGATGAGAGCGAATTTTTGCCTCAGGGGACTCATAAATACTACACCAAATGATTTTTATTTTGTTTCAATTAATGTAAAAAATATCAATAGTATGAGCATGGGGACAGATTTTGACTTTAAAAATATCGCCTCCTGTGCATAATGCTGCGTTTTCATGATCACGATCTTCTACTATCCCATATCACGGAAGATATCACATGCTATAAAAATAGCAAATGTATGCCTATTCACTCTCACATTCTTCAAGCGCATTAGATTCTGTTCGCATGCTTTTTCTTTCTTAAAAAAAAATTTGATAGTAAAAGATCAAGAAAGATGAAAACGCGGCATAAAAAAAAATACAGCGTAAAATGCATTAAGTAATGCGCAACCAGCTACTTATACTAGTTTCAACCACTGCTACATGGTTTCATCAGTAATCTGTGTTAGTCGATGTCTAAGAATTTTGCGAGCATACTATATTTTACTTTTTACATTGACCTGTTAAGAATCATAGCAAAGTATAAAAATAGTGCTCTAAAATTCTACATTTTTTCCCCTTTATATATGCAATGTCCTTGAGACCGTCCATAAATTACGCGAGGAGGTCCGGCAAAATCTCACCAAGGAGGGGGGGGGAGTCAGAATTTTCAAAAAAACACCTCACGTAATTTATAGACGTCCCCATTTGCAACTCTTTTGATATAACACATTTCTGAACGAGGATTATTAAAATTTATAAATGTGTTAGCCATATGTGTAAAAATTCAATACACTTGCGATAATTGAACAATGTAATATATGATGGAATGCATTATATAAACAAATTGCAGTTTTGAAATTAAAGGAAAAAGTTAAAGCATACAAATTGTAATGAGTTACAAAAACAAAAGCGTGACACAACAGAAAAAGTAATTTTGACTTTGCTCTGTCTCACATTTTGCTGCGGTTCTCAACAAATCTATGCAAAAAGTTAAATATATCAGGATTAGAAACTCTCGCCTTAAAGGTCACTGATGATTTAGCAATGGATGAAACTGGTATGAGTAGCTAAAGTTGTTACTTTTTTTTTGTTATTTTGTTAGGTATTTTTTTTTGGTGTTATCATACGCTTTACTGAACAGCAAGCTCAGTGTAATAATTGTAAATTATTGTTTGTTCCGATACGCCACCAAGAAAAAGTTATTTAAAAAAAAAAATTTTATTTGACTCGACCTAATATGTACACGGTTGAAAATATCAGTATAAAATTAATAACTTTTAGTTATTCATATAAATCCATAAAAAAATCGTATAGATTTTATAAGTTCCGCAGTTATAAAACTTTATATGAATATCATATATGTTTCTATATTAAAAAGTATAGAATAGGTTGACATATAAATTCTATTTTATAATAAGAGTTTATATTTAATTTTAACAATAGTAAAAAAAAATGTATATTTATGTCGGTTGTTAGAACGTTTGACTGGGGCGCAGAATTCATGGGTTCGAGTCCGGGAACAGATACTTCTTTTTAATTTAATTTCACTTACAATTTTTATTTATAAAATGATTTGAATAACAGAACATGAATAGGTAGAGATTTGAACCTGCTTCATTTCTAGAATAGTTTGAATTCGACCCCGTTCATGAGCTAGCTCGGCTACAGAATGTTGATGATTTATTAGACAAAATTGAGCATAAACAACTGGCCGCATAGCTGGTTTTTATATGTTGAAAAGTTATTAAATTTATACCTAAATTCATATAAAACGACCCTTAAACTGATATTCGTATTAAAATTTATACTGATTTTTTCAACCGTGTAATATTAAGCAAAACTGAATATTTTCGGATCGATTTATTTTTATTTTTTGTATATTTTTGAATTATTCTGAAACCTGAGAAATGCTGCTTCTCAATCATAATTATTGTTAGCTTGGTAAGGAAAAAAAAGTTAAAAATTAATAAACTATACCATGTACAAAATTGCAAATGTAAGCCTCACTGGCATACCAAATCACACACAGAATATGAACATAAAACAACAATCAAAAAAAGAAGAATCATTAAGTAAATATCACACAATTCTAAGAAATTAAAGGTCAAACTAAATGAAGAACAAAATAATTGACATAATTCAGAGTAACGATAATAAAGATGATTTTGAATTGTGGCAGCTCAAATTTGATATTTTGAATGACAAAACATAGGGTGTAGGCACACGAGCGAGCGCACATATTTATTTTCCCCTCAAACTAATATCATATTTGTCTTAATAAACAACGCTTCGGACTTTCAATTCAGAACAAAGTATTATTTACCAACAAATGTTTATTATTAACAAATAAATTTATTTGGGGAAAACATGCACTTTTCTGAGTGGTACACTCAGGAAAAAATCAAAAAGATTGTATTTTTGATTTAACCATAAACGCTTATGATTTAGCGCCAAATGCTTAAATTGAAGAGAAATATTTTTAATTTGAATTCAAAAAGAATCCACATTGATTTAAAGTGATTTCTTATATGTTTTAAAGTTAAAAAATGTCAAATACAAAATAAGAAAATCTGATTTCAAATATTTTGCAATTTCGAAATGCAATTCAAAGTTTTTAACGATTAAAGTAAAGTTGAAAAATGTTATTTTCAATACTTTTCAAATTCAAAATGAATATAAAGTTGTTTGTATTAAAAATAAATAGAAAAAATGTTATTTTTACAATTTTCAACTTTAAATCAAAATAAAATTTTTAAATTTGTAAAGTCATTTTTCCCTGAGCATACGCAATTTATCGAAAAATAGGGTGTATAGAATCGTCAAAAATAAATTAAAATTTTTTATGAAAAAAATTGAAAATTTATTTATTAATCTAAAAATTATTAGTTTTTTTTTTATGTTAGAGAACTTTTAAGGAGAATTTTATTATTGATTATTTTGCCCACACCCCAGAAATAAACATGTGGTTTTCTCCCTCCGCTATTGGAGATATTAATGACTCCTAAAGTACAATAAAACTCACCTAGTGCTCAAAGTTTTCCCAGCAACGCGCACTTATGTGTCCCTACCTTAAACCTATTTCATTTATTTATGTCTGTTTGTTTGCTTTAATAAGCAGCTTAAAAGAATTACACGCTCGTTAGGCAATGCGCAGAAAAACCCCAAAAAAGGTGATGTTTAAATCACCTGAAAACTCCGTATGCAACAAAATGTTGATAGAGTAAAAAAATTGTAATCTTGCGTGATGTTTCTTAACTGCTTGCAGCAAAACTAGCGGAAACAACGATTATGTAAGAAGCGGTGATGTAGAAGAAAAACCAAAAAAAAAAAAACCAAAACAGACGAAATTAAAGGCGCGTTCGTAAATGTATGAAATTACTTTACTAAACACACACTCACGCAAAATTATTAATATAAAGCGTTAAAGAAAAAAAAAAAACAGAATAAACTGCAAAAATCAGCAGAATATTACGAAAGACGCCATAGAAAAAGTAGAAGGCAATGACCCACACAAAACAGCAGCAATTGCAGCAACAACATCAACAACAACAGCATTAACCGACCACGTCTATGAGGCAAAAACGAAGTCAGCCATGCCATCATAAACCACACTTGCTCGCTTGTTTTTCAGTTTTGCTGGCTGGAGTATGAGAGCGTCAGCGTCAGTCGCAGTAAGCAAAATTATTATTGCGGCAAAACGCCAATACTCGCAAACTGCAGCGACACCGAAGGTCGATTGTCGGGTGGGCAGGTTGAAGGGTGCGACCACTAGACAGACCGACAGACAGCCAGCCGTATACCCAAGGAGTCTTTTGAGCTCTCGCACTACTCGCCCATTGAGCTGTCTTCGCGTTTTCGCTTCTTCGCTCTGACACCAGCGCGCGAGAACACTTTGCTTTTCCCGTCTTTAACAGACAGTACAGAAGACTCCGCTATTTTTGAGCGCCGCAAGCAGCAGTGAGTGGTGCTGGTGGTGGCGGTGGTGGCGACGACGACGACGACGACGACGTTGCCACAGTTGACTTGATATATTGCAGAACAATTGAAGCGTTGCAGTGCAGTGAGTGGTGCATCTACAACAAGTTATGCTGAAATTTTTGCAATATTTTCACCATTGCCATTGTTGCTGCTTTGACTTCTGCTGCTGCTGTCGTTGATTTGGTGCGGTCTTTGCTCTACTTGAATGGAGACGACTGACCGATTAGTATACTGTACTGCACTGCACAGTGTTTCTAAATTCGCTGAAATTGATTTACATTTTTTTAGAATTTTTAAGTTTATTTCTAATATGTTGGGCAAACATTTTCTTTTTGTCATGTGTTCAATCATTACAATAGAGCAAGCACTTGAATGCCCATGAAATGGATGAAAAATTAGGGAAGGTGGTTTCCCAGCCTATTTTTTACTTTGTAAATTCTATTAAATTCGTTATAGTGTAATCATCATTCATCATTTTTCTCCTCTAATTTCACATCAAAAATGAAGTACATACCCACTTGGCATGTAAGAAGGTTTCGTAAGCTTTTCAGAAACCTTTCACATGAAAATGTACAAAGTTTCAGTAACGTTTCAGAAGTCTTTCATTTCCATTTCAGAAAGCTTTCTTCAACGTATTAAGAGGTCCATCTTTTAAATTAATTTAAAATGTTTCTGAAATGCAACAAAAATCTTGTAAGGTTAAAAGGAATAAACATACATTTTTGTTCGGACTCTATTTTTATTCTTTGTCACTTGTGGTGTTATTTTATTACGTCATCGGGACTCTGAACTATAGTTATATTATACCCGCATCATCACTTGAGTTAATATTTAATATGCAGATATTTTTTCTTACAGAGTATCTTAAACAGAGAATCATAAAAAATTACTTAGATTTCATTAGAAAATTTCAGTAAACATTAAATCTGGTACCTTTCAGAAACCGCTCAGAATGATTTCAGCAGTATTTCAAATGAAACATTTCTGGTACGGTATGAAATGTTTTAAAATTTTGAAGTATTTCTCACGTGAGCAAAGATCTCAACAAGGGGGACGGTACGAGGTGGAACGGGTCAAAATTTTCCAAAAACCACCTCACGTAAAAAATTAACCAGTATCGTTTTAAACACCAATATCATTTACATTTTCACATTTCCACTACACCTATTATTACCATTATTACTACCAATACCTTTACTCATTTATAATTTTTTTTTCTAGTTCTTACTTTTTTCGTCAAAAAAAAAGACAGTATTTCTCACTTTTGGCATAGTTCTCACTGTACTGTGCAACACTACTGCGACTATCCTGGACGCACTTTATGCTGTCTAATGTGATGTGTTGGCACTCCTTTGGCCGAATGGTTTTTTTTTTTTTTTTTTTTGTTATTGTAGTTTATTTTCTATTTTTCTCTAGGGATAATGGGAATATTCTTCATAGTTTTTGTTATTGTTGATGTTCTATTGAAAAGCTCGTCGTATACTGCACATCTTTGCTAAACAAACAAACGCTAAAATGCTATTGTTTTTGCTATAGTGCCATAGCTGTCGTTTAACATTTTTCCCTAATTGCGGAAGTTTTCTAGATTTTTATTTTTGTCTATAAAACCGGAGAACTGAAACCGTGCAGCAGAAATCATTGATTATCGCACCATCACGCGATTTAAAGAAAAATAAAGTGAAGTTTTGTAATTGACGAGGCTGAGAAGTCAAGAGTTCTGAGAAGTGATTTTGTTGCTAATTCTACTTGAGTGTATGAACACGAAATTTGTTTGTACAACATGATTTCTTTTATAATTTGAGGTGTGTTTTATATTGTAACATGCAACGTTAACGAAATTTTACGAAGGTTTTTTTTTTGCAATAAAACATTTGTTTTATTTACTAAATTTAGCTTAATATAATGACATTGTTTTCTTTCTTTTTTGTTGTATTTAATTCATTCTAAAAAAAAAATTTTAAACTATTCAGCCTCGCTTGAAATTATGTTTCTTAAAAAGGCGTTTAAACAAAAAAGCTGACATAAATTTTTCTAAAAATTATATATGTATATTCAAGTTTCTTATAACATAAGTATTTATAATTTTTGACAATAAAACAAATTTTTGCTTTGTTGAATCTAATCTAATTCAGTGAGTTTTAGAGTAAATTTACCATTTCGAAAAATCTTAATTAAATATGACAAATAAAGTTTTAAGTGGATCGAAAATCCATTTTTTTTTTATTAATATCGACATTTTAATGATGATAATAATAGTTTCCTACAAACAGCTTGCTCCATTTTTGCAGTCAACACTACTCAAATTTTCCTACACTGCGAAAAGTGTAATTATTCTTCAAATAAATATTGTAGCGAAATTTGGTTTATGCCAGAAAATTCTCGAAAGAAAACTAAACGATACTAGCTAGCATCACTGGCTGTATAAAAATACTTGTACTCCATCTAGCGGCCAAGTGTACTTTTTGTACTAAAAAATGATAAACCGAAAATACTGCAGTAGACTATAAAAGTCGACAACCGAGAGAAATTATCGCCGTCGTAAAACGCCATCTAGAAGGTATTGGTAACATTCTGGATAATTGTGGATTCCACGTCTATAAATTAGAAGGTACTGGATTATTCGAGAAAGTGATGACTGTAGTATAAAAAGGTTGTCATCTGAGTAGTTGAGAGCAGTTGAATTTAAGCAATAAAGTAACACAGTTGACATTAAGTAGTAAAGTAAGACATTTGATTTTAACACAGTGGATTTTAAGTAAAACAGTGGTCTATACAGTGCCAGATTAATATTAGAGTTTGAATGTTAATGAAATAAACAATTGTACAGTGTAAAAACTAACTTTTGTGATTTAAATAAACCATTTTATAATTAAATAAGTTGGCGTGTTTTTGATTGCTACACAATCCAGTGATCGAACTCAGAAAAGTGTAGGAGATCGAAATTATCGTCTAAGAGACAGGAATTTCGTAACATTATATTTAGTTTGTATATTTTAAAAATATTTATTAACTATCAACAAATTTGGGTACATATTACGATGAACTTAATTGAACGTTGAATTGTTGTTTATAGGACCAAATATAACATTTGTATGAGTCAATTCAAGAGATTTGTTTGGGTTGAATATATGTTTGATAATCCTCATTTTATTTAATTTCACTCCTCATTAATATGGAAACTTTGTAATTCTCAACATATTAAAGTAAAACACTGCTTAAATGTCTTCTGCTTGGTACGCAATTTGGGGACTTGTGATTGTGTAAATTCCAGGGATGTTATATTGGATTATGGTATTACTATATTGAAAATATCGTTCTATTTATGAATCGATATTTTAAAATATTGTTTTTGGTCATCGGTTTTAAGCACAAATCGATATTAATAAATGCATATGTTTCCTAAAGCAAAATATTTTTTCCGTGCGTGCTTTGGTGATTATTAACAACTGAATGTTGTTATCAAAATGTGAAATGTGATTTGATAATTATTACCAAATATATGATTGATCCAATTATGTTATGCAATTCAGCGAAATATGTGGCATGTTAAATTCTACAAATTGCTAATTATTACCAAATCTCGATACATACAAATAAATCCTTTACTCTGTGTATTTTTGTTGATATTTTAGTTTTTATTTTTATAAATAATTAGTTTAAAAGTAGAGTAAGTATAAACTGAAATAAAACTACGCTTAGCAACATTTTCTTCTAAACGAAAGTTGCGCATATTTTCATAACAAACATTAATCAAAGAAATTCAGAAAATGCCTCAACAGAGTTTCGTCTTCTTTACCACAATGTTTTTGTCGGTGATGTTAAATTGTAAATTCTTTGAGGATGAGTAACACTCCAAATTAAGCACATTTTGTGTAAAGAAATGAGTAACCAAGATTTGATTTAAGTCTCGACATATTATACTTTGTCTTATTCTATAACCAAGTTATAACAAAGGTATAAAAATCTTTCAAATTAACCTATTGCCATTTATAAAATTTAATTGCTAATTGTAAATTTTATTCGTTGTTGGTCATCATTATCATATAGCAGTAATACATATTGTTAAAGACACGCTGTAACAGCACTTTAACAGGTAACAAGAGTAAATAAAATTAAAAAAAAATCTCTTATCGAATGGTTGATAAGTGCAAATTTCCATATCCAAGTGTTAAAACTGCAGTAAACAAACGATGTCGATATATGACGCATTATAAGTAAGTCAAAAGGAAAGCAGCTAGACTTTGAAGTCTCCGTTTTTTTTTTTGTGGTTAATATTTGACTTGAACATCAGTTCTATAAAGGTTTAAATCTCTTAATTCAAGTACAACTGAAAATCAATATTAATTTTTTTTGAAAATATTTTAAAAATTACATCAAAGTCCAGTGATAAATTCATTCTATAACAATCCGGTTAGAAATTTCAATAATTAGTCAACATAAGCCCTCCAGCATAATTACATAAGTCCAAAATACCACAAACTAAAATGATTTAAACAAAGGTGGTGGTATGTCTTTTGGCCAAAACTGTAAAACAAAAATCAATAATATGAAATTGAAAAAAAAACCTGTGCCGAAAGTGTGAAAATGAAATTGATAAAAATTAATTTTGAGTTTTAATTGAAGTGGCAGCAAATGCTGCGGTAGCTGCAACAGTCAAAAGCACAACAGCAGGCGGGCGAAACTCATGGCAAATCAGTGAAAATAATTTTTGTTTCTTAATGATCGCATAGCATGTGGCACATGGAAAACACAAAAGGCAGCAGCGTCTTATCGCGCGCATCTGATTAATTTGAGTTTTGTATCTCTTGTGGCTTTTGTGTTGTAATCGCACGCTGGTGCACCGGCTACTTGAGCAATTTGAAAAGTTGGTTGGCTTGGATGTGGCCCTTTTATTTTTAACTGATTTTCGTCTCGTTACTTTTGTTTTTGCTCACTAATTAAACTGTCGAAAGCAACTGAAATTTAAAGGTTTTACACAGAAACCACTTTCGTTTTTTTTATCTTTGAAAATGACAGTACCTAAAATGCTGAAAAAATTGTGGCGAAAAATCATTATGAGACCGAGAGAGATGCATGTGTGTATCATGTCAAGAAATGTTGTAAAATTGAACTAAGCTTTTTATGCAACGCTTGTTGGCTTTAATGGAGGATTAAATTATGTGTAATGCCTCATTGATTTTTGTTATCGTTTAGTTCGAGTTCAATAATTTTTTGAAGAATTTTGTTGAAACAATGCACTGGGAGCGCATTTGACTTAGAAGAATGTTTTCAATTGCCTCATTTTAAAGAAAATTACCAGAGTATAAGATATTTTGAAATAGTAAAACAGTCATTTTGTTATGTAGAAATATTAAATTTATAATTTTAAAATAAATATCCAAAAGGAAAATGCAAAAGCAATCCATATAGGATATAAGTGAAAGTTGATAAAGCTCAAATCCTTTTATCCAATATTTTTTTTATTAAAATATTTTATTCAACATACTATAATGTGATGCGATCTTCATAAAGAAATCCATTTGTTATCGCCTCACTATTATCAACACATTATTTTAAAATGTGATATATGTACATAAGTATAAGAAGAGAAAAATATGTATGGTATCTGTAAATGTACGAGATACTTACGCATTTGAATGTTTGTAACGATTTGGACCTGAAAAACAAACACTCTGATTATCCACAAAATAATCGTGATGTATATCGACGTATCAGGGAAAGGAACATCATTTTTGCAGCTTTGCGGTCGTTCATGAAAAACGTCCGCAAAAACTCTCAAATTTTAATTCACTCTCTCCTTGTTGTCCGCTTTGGTTCGATTTCGCTACAACCCTCCCCCTAAAGGACATTCAGAAATAGTAACGCTATCGCCTTTTGATTTTTTTTTTCGTTTCAAACTCAACATTGTTTAAAAAAAAAAAAAACGGCGGGTTGCACTCCGGGAGTGCCGACAGAAGTGAAAACAAATCGTTTAATGGCAAGTCAGTGTGTTAGTTGGTATGTGTGCGTTTTCTTTTTATATGGCAATGCAATGGAAGACTGTGGACTTTTTTTTATAGACGACTCCTTTAAACTTCACCGACAGAATATATCAAATTTTGTTAACTGGAACTTTTTCGAATTATCATAAACTGTAAAGTATCTTCTCCATCATTTCAAAAATATTGCTGTAAAAAATTCCTAACATGATTTTGCTATGGCATATTCCACAATAGACTTCAATATGCCCTAACATGCTGGAGAGGAACAAATTTTTCCAAGTCAATTGCTCAAAAAGATGTAAATCGCAGAGACTTTACTCGATGTTTTTGTTGGCATGATGTCTTCCAATATTTCGAAAACTAAATTTACTCTCTTTGTAGTACTTACTTATACTTTTCTAAAGATTTTTTCATGAGATATTTCGTTAACAGAAATAATATGTTCTCGATGCATTAGTTTGACAAAATCTTCAATTGTTTGTTATTGATTACACCGTAGAATAACTTTCCGGAACAATAAATTCTGAACGAAAGTGGAACACATATTTTTGGAAAGATAATTATATGCTGTACGGAAAAAGTGCGAACAGTGAGACACTTTTTCAATCTCCATACCTTAGAACTCCTCATTGCGATTTTAACAAAATTTTGATCATTGTTTGGGGAAATATTTTCTCTAATAAAAAAATCTAAAGTAGAAAAGTCGAAAAACTAAGCGAAAATGAGGCAAATTATACAAAAAGGTAAACTGTTTACCAACTGAGTGAACAGTGAGCATTAAGTGAGTCAATCGGGATATCTAAAGAGTTTAAAAGTACTCAAAATTCTCAAAGAAATGCTTAATGTTGATCGAGAACTTATAGTTGCTGACTCTCTAAAATCTCCCCGAATCAATTTTAGCAAAATAGTTTAAATTTCGAATGCACTGAAAGCCTCACAATAATTTCGTTTCCCGCAAAGTCAAATTTCTGTTTCAAATTTCTTGATAAAGTTTTTTTTTTTTTAAGAAATAAAAACATTGCCAGTAATCTTCAAGCCAACAAAATGCTGGTGAAAACCGCAAAAATATTAAAATAAACCCGCATAATTAAATAAAGATGTTTTTGTATTTTGGTAAATGAAATCTCTTTTACGTTTGCTAAAAAAAAAATAAATGTGAAAATTATCCTGATGTTAAAGAGCACGCAGCTAAACACGCTACTAAACCGCAATATTTTTTTTATCTACAACTTAATTAAAAAGCTGCCAATGAAAATTACACAGCATAGTCCTTGCAACACACCATGCAACAGCAGCAGACATGCAACCAAAAATACATGCCATTTGCCACAATTTGAAGCTAACGCTTACCAAAAGTTTTTGCCTAAATTAATACAAAAATTTGCTTTGGTTATGTAAAAAACTGTTCAAAATTAAATTCAATAAAATTAATTTTTCAATTTATTTATTTGATTTTGAGGTGCGCAAGCAAAACACAATTAAATCGATAAAAAAAACCTGACTGCACAATTTTTAGTTTTTTCCATTTTTTTCTTTCTGTGTCTTACACGAAACTCAAAATTGAAAGTTTTTTGAAGCCTGGTCACAGATGGACAGCGACATTTCGATTGGAGAACAGACAGCTATGATACCCAATCCGAAAGAGTCACCACATTCAATGCACAACATCAGTAAAAATGTCCAAAGCAAAAAGCAATCTATTTTCTAACGATTGTGTGCCGTTTAAAGGCAACGGCAGCAGCAGCAACATCGTTTGTTGCCTTGTCCGCTATTGTCAACATGTGGCGTGCGCTCGCGCTCACACAATGTTATGTTGTGTTGTGTTGTCAACATTTTGTGTTGCGTTTGACTTCAATTACAGGCAATTGCAAATTAAATTAAAGAAAAAAATTGCAATAAAACAAGTTAAATACGGTAGTAAAAATCAATAAAATCGACTTGTTCTCAAGCAGCAACATGGATTTGGTCAAAAAAAAGAAAAAAAAAGAAACGGGCTGGGTTTATTTGTTTATCGCTTTTGTCACCACACCAGGCCTTTCACTTTAAATGTAACCGCCGCGTGCACTTTTTGTAAAAGAAGCGTACAACGCATATTGTTGTTGTTGTTGCTGTTTTCATTACATTTCTGTTGTGTAACTTGCCACAATTTATTTGTATTTATTTAAAATTTTTTAAGTTTATTTGTTATTGGCACCAAACATATTTCCTTACGCAACAATTTTTGTCCACAAATTAGCTCCCAAATTAGGTAGTTGGTGGGTTGGGTTCTCAAAAAAAATTAAAGTAATTGTTAAATATTGCCATGAAAAATGTTAACGATATTAGAAAAATTGTTCATATTTTGATTACCAAAATAGGAATGATTCTTACCCAAAATTAAAGCTGAAGATATGATGTGAACTCAATTAAAATCGTTGAATATTTCTCTTAATTTATGAGATATTATTGTTTGAAAACTCATAAAATTCATACAAAAATACAAAATTTGAGCTTCAATATTAATCCCTCATAGACTTAACCTATTCGTTAAGGTTAGCGAGTTGCTTATTTCCCGTCTTTTATTTTTTGACAAGGTCCATATGGACCTATGACGTTTTCAACGATGCGGGATCCCAATACGATTCAATCGAATAAATCAAGCCTTCGTGACTTCAATAAATAAGAAGTGTTAAAGATTGAGAAAAATATTCTGAGGCGTTTAGCCATGTATTGAGCGATGTTCTATACATTCCTTTGCAGCTGCAGAAGTTTCATGTTATTATCGGTCGAATTCTGAACCAATAAAAAAAAATGCCAAGTGACAAATATTTGGCTCTATATGTGGCAGCAATGTTTTAAAAATTGTTTCTACGGTCGATAAATTTTGACGAGTATATGTCTGCCAATCGCGGCCGAACTCGCTTCACCCAACACATTCTATCCAAACCTTCAAAATATACTATAAAAGTGTGGTGGCTCTGCGATTTGCAATCGTATAACTATATAACCCCATGAAGATTTTCATTCATCACTAGGGCAAAAAAACAATAGAACGCATTACACGCCATATCAATAGAGAAGGTCCCTGGGGACCTTGTCGGGAATTGACGTTGTAAAAAGTTGTCAGTAATCGGATGGTAAAATTATTTTTACACAAAAATTTGAGTAAAAAGATTCAATTGGTACTTGCTGCTGCGTGTGCCGAATCCATTTCCACCTTGCCCTTTTGTTTTGAGTGTAAATTGGATCATGTCAGCATCTGATGAGCAATTTGACATTGGTGAAGGTCTTGGCCACCAAATTTTCAGAATTCTACGAAGAAAATTGTTCGTGAATATGTTATTGTAAATTGTTTCACAGATGTACATTTCACTTGAATATTTTGAAGTTCGTTGTCGTTGACAGGAACATAGGCTGTTAAGCATTACGAAGCTGTGCGAAGGTGCCTTTCATGAATGTCCGTATTGGTACCACCATCAGACGATGTCTAAATAAGTGAAGTTCCTTACTTCTATGTTGGATTTGCCTATCATGAAGCTTCTGGCTACACACACATTGTTTTGTTTATGTTGATTTTCAGACCTACCTATTCCGAAGAATACTGCAATACTGGCTTAGCAATTAGTCGTTCTCTTTTGTATGGAATTTTCACTTAAATCACTATGAGCCAGTCTTCAGTTATTTGTTTTATTCCCAAATTTGGACAAACTTTCAATGTTTCAATATACAACTTGATGCTTTTTTATCTTCGTTCATGAAGGTGGCAATGCAATCAGTTGCTGTGATCTCCTTTTGTGGCAAGATATACAGTGGCGACATTTTAAATAGCACAGGTAATCTAACTTTTAAGGTTGTTGAAATTACTACTTCTACATTTCCAAAATCAAAATAACGAAGTCGCGAAAATTAAGCATAACTATTGCTTATTGCATTAAAGTAAAAAAAACTTCAGTTCCATTGCTTATTGAAAAAATATGTTATAAAAATTAAAGTAATATTCTATTTTACAAGACAAATTAAATAGCACACTTCGCGTATTTTTAGTAATTTCCTTAAAAATAAAAAATAAAATACATATTAATACAAATGCAAATTAGTATTTTGTTGGAAATCCCTTGTTTCGTATGACAGCATTACAGCGGCGTTCCATTGATGATACCAAAGCCGGGCATCGCTCCTTCGGTATAGCTGACCAAGCACGCTGCACTTCGAGCCAAAGTTGATCCAAATTCTTGACCGTGAATCGATTAATGGTGCGACCAACGTCATTCCACAAGTTCTCAATCGGGTTGAGATCAGGGGACTGCGCTGGCCAGTCCAGGACATCTAAATTTTTGGATGAAATCCACTGCTTCACGGATCTTGGGTTATGCTTAGGGTCATTGTCATGCTGAAATTTCCATTTCAGTGGCATTTCCTCTTCCGCATAAAGCAGCATTACTCTGGAAAGAATTCCCTTGTACTTAGTTTGTTCCATAATGCCATAATGGACGCCTATCCAGACGCAAACCTTATGTTTCAAAACGGAAACTAAAGCATAGATTGCAGTTTGCAAGACAACATCGCGATAAAGACCCACAATGGTGGAGAAACATCTTATGGAGCGATGAGTCAAAGTTCAACTGCTTTGGAAGTGATGGCAAAAAATATGTGCGTCGCTGGCCTAATCAGGAATGCAGCCAAAAATACACAATAAAGTTCATTAAGCATGATGGAGGCAATATCAAGGTTTGGGTAGCTTTTCATGGTATGGTGTTGGCCCAATATACAGAATTGATGGCATTATGGACTAAACTATTTCTTGTTCAACCCTTTTTGCAGGAAAGTCTTACTTCTTTATTCTGAGTGGCGTCTGACCTCTCGTTTCTTGTTCCTGCATCATCTTTTGCGCTTTTTTCCTTCTTTCAAAGTAACAAAGTGATCGGGACCGATGTCGTCTATTCTCCTCGTTCACGGCAAAAATCCTATTTTCATTTAGATAGAGTAGACCGACTGATTTTCTATTTAATTAAAATTTTATGTAACATACAAAAGATATCGTAGAGCCACTCGTACCTGCAGAAAAATCCTACCAACTAACATTAAAAAATGTTAAACTCTGACATTAATTTTTGGAGACATAATTCTTCACTTTTGTTAACTAAAACTTCAAATTGAAAGGTTTCGAAAAAAACGAGAAACGAAAATTGGAAAATACAACAATAGCCAATCAATTGTACTGCATGAAAGCTGTGAATGAAGAAGTTATTACAACAATTTGTTGTTGTCGTTTTAACAAACGTCAAAATGTCGCAATTTCTACTGACATCTCTGACACATTTTTTGTTTGCTCAACTTTTCTACCGTTAACTAACTGTAGACGTAATTACGAAAACTTTTTTTTGTTTTACAATTAATTTGTGCTGCTAATTAATAACAACAACAAAAAAAATAGAAGGAAAAAACTGGCAGCACTTAACTGACAAACTCTTAATTGACATACATTTCTTATGAGATTTTTACAAAAAATGAAAAGCGAAAGAAAATCACAATTTTTATTTTTTCCTTAATTAGTTTGTATAACCTCGTTTTAGCGAGTGCAGATAGTACTCGTACTTGTACTCGCAGTGCGCTAATAACTCTTAACTTCAAACTTTAACTCTTCATTAAAGTTATATTTAACTCGCTGGTATAGTTTGAACCAGTGATGTCCAACCTTTTAGCTTGCTGGTGCCATATTAGAGGAAGACAACAACGGGAATTAAGTTAGATATTTGACATTATTTTTGAGAAACCAATGCCAATTTATTATTCGTGTGCCTCAATCTTGAAAATAGCTGCTCAAAAATGTTGGTGTGGAGCGTTGGCTATTTTTCCCTGGACTGATATATCTTATAGAAGTTCTGGAATTAAACCTAACCACAGTTTTCTTAAAGTTGTAATTTAAATCTAAGCTCTATGGATTTTAAAATGTTAATGTCTATTGGTGGATAATTTTTTTGTAAAATATAAAATCCGGTTTTCAAGTTCCTCTGTCAAATCGAAAAGCAATCTGCTTAATTCATCATTGATATTAATAGCAGAGCCTGTACCAACTGGTCTTAATACAGGATTTACCATTTTGTAAATATTGCTTCATATATGAAAGAACTTTCGTATTAGAAATTTCCCATGCGCGACTTTTGACATGGGGCCCTGTGTGCGCCACACCCTCTGCACCTATGGTAGGAAAGGCCCTAATTAATAGTCCATTAAAATGTTACATTGATTCTGCGTTTTAGGTAGGAAACTATTTTTTTTTTTATGTAGGGGGGTCAATGTGAGTATGAAACTAGTTTTTCGGGGTTGAAAGCTCCCTATTTGAATTTATTTGAGATACGACCTTTTCGCTTCTGAGGGCAGTAAATGGATTTTCTTGGTATGCAAATTAATCACATATTGTGTTATTTTGCCACTTTCAAAGTCAACCTGTACCACGAGTTGGCCATGCCTGGCATAAGTGTTTCATTTGTTTTGCTTCCTTTTCTCATTTTAGCCCATTTAAGGGGCTTTTTATTATTGTCAATTGCAACATCCACAATTTTTTTGTTTTTTTTTTCATTTTATTGTTAACTTTTTTTCTTTTATTTTGGTTTTAACAAAAATTAAATCATTTAATGTGCATTTTTTTTGGGTTAATTTGTCTGTAACATTGCTGTTGCTGCTGCTGTTCGTGTCAAAAATGCTGATGATTTTATTTGTGTCTTCATTAGGCTTTTGACAAACAAATGTCATTCTTATGAAATCTTTTATCTTTGAATTTTATGGTTTTTTCTCTTAGTTTTATGACTTGTGAATTAAAGTGGTTGCATTTACTTTTTTTTTCTTTTAAATCGTTAATTTTAGACACATTTTTATTGAAAGTTTGACATTTGCACGTTTTTTTTATTTTGTTAAAACACTTTATTGTGACACCTAATTTTGTCTTTTAATGAAAAATTACTTTTATTATGATTACAAAAACATTTTTTTTTATGTTTTTTAACCCAAAAATCTTCTGAATGATACTTCTGTGCTTAATGTTATGTTCAGTTCTGAAACTCACATGGTTTCTCTGGATCTTGCATGGTTTCTCTGGAACTTTTTAAGGATATATTGTAGAAATCTCTTCGTTGGTTTAGTATAGAAATGTGATATCTTCTCATGGAAGGAGCGAACATGGGTAGAAATTTTATGAAAACAAATTTTGCAGTGTTGTGTTACTTTACCTAAGTCAAGCTTCTTTCAAAACTGAATCCTACCTTTTATTCTTTTAATACATAAAATTCAATTATAAGTGTAACTTTCAAATGTGCATTTTTTTAATATTTAATTTTTATTTTTCTACTTTCAGGTAAGCATTTAACTTTTCATAAGCTGAAATGACTGCAATTAACTAATTCATGTACGTAAGTAATAATTTTACGACAATATAGTATATTCATATTAAAATGAAACCTCGTCGCTTATCTAAGAAGACTTAACAAATATGACATCATGCAATAATTTCAGCAATTTTAAGGCACCAAAGTTATCATAAATAATAATAAAGATACAATTAAATATCTAAGGAAACTACATATAATCGTTCTGTGTTAATCTTCTGAAGGCTACCAATTTAATTGGGTTTTTGATTGCTTTTGGCAAACTTAAATTTGTTTGTATATTTTTCTTTTCTTCTCGAGGAAGTTAAAATCTTAAGTGTTTTTTGAGGTCACATAACATTATTATAATTATTTTCTATCATATGGCTGAAATTCCTCAAATAATAAACAGAACAATGTATACAATTTTTACGTAAAAACTACATTTTAATTGAATGGATTTTCGAGCTTTGTTCACTACTAGTAGTATACTATTTGTACAGATCAACATTTTTTGATCTCGGTCAAAGACTAAATAGAAATTAATTTTTTTTTTATGAACGTACAATTTGTCTTCATATTCGCAAATTAGGCCGGGTCGGTCTCCATGCAAAAACAAAATTTTGATAAAATCAACCCCTATTTGAAAGCTTACCTTAAGAGTATCAAGGAAACAAAAAAAAAAAAAAAAAAAACAAGTTAAGGTGTTATTTTCGGCGAGGCCGAAACTCACATACCCTACACTGCACTGAAAGTACCTTTTCATCAAATGTTAAGAAGACGTTGAAGAAGTTGAATAAGTCGAAAAAAATGTGAAATGTTAGAAAGGTTGACAGAGGTTGAAAAACTCTAAAAAAAATGAAAGAGGTTGAAAAAATTTGAAACTATTCAAAATTGATGAAAAAGTCGAAAAAATAAAGAAACTTATGAAGAAAGTTGAAAGAGGTTGAAAAAGTCGAACAAATACATATAGAATATATTGGAAAAAGTTAAAGGGTTGAAAAAGTCGAAAGAATATGGAAAATGTTGAAAAAATCGAATAAAAATGAAAAATTTGAAATATGCCACGCCCACTTCTCCAATTCCGCCCACTTTTGATTCAACAAATTATATTTGTGATCAACATCCTCATATTAAATTTCAGCACAATAGCTTGTATAGTTTGCGATATATGCTGCAGTTTAATTTAAAATTTAGGGCGGTGACACACCCACTGGTACAATCCAGCCCGGTTTTGATCCAGAAATAGCTTTTCATAAGCAAACCCCTAACACCAAATTTTAGTATGATTGTTCACTTATTTCGATAAATATGCCACTTACCGTATTTTATTTGTATGGGAGGTTCCACGCCCACTGGTGCTATTTCAGTCACTTTTGATTCAGATATACTCTATAGCAACTGAACCACTTTCATTAAATTTCATAGCAATTGCTGCAATAGTTTACTTAAAACAGCGCTTACAAATTTATGTTAATATGGGAAGTGCCACGCCCACTGATGCAATTCTGTCAAAACTTATTTATTTTTAAAGCCTATAGTAACTGACATCTAAACACCAAATTTTATGAAGATTACTCTCTTAGTACACTATTTATAACAATAAACAGTTTTTGCTTATATGGGAGGTGCCACGCCCCCAGGTACTACTGTTCCAAATTTTTGTAATAAAAGACCTTACAGCATCCACTTCGGTTCCACTCGCCACATCAATGGGCAGTCTTTCGATTTTGGATGAAATTGGTCCAGTGCGCAGTGTAACACCAAAGCAACCCTCAAATCGCGGTCGCAAACCAATGAAGAGCTCAACACTGACATCCCCGGAAGTTCTTGCTAATTTGAAGGAAAAGGCAGCTGAACGGGATGCTAACATAGCGGCCAAGGCAACTAAAAAAGCAACACCGACCAAGCGCGCTAAGTCGACCAAGAACGTGACACCAACTAAACGGGCGAAGTCGACTCCAGCTAAACCATCAACCAAGCGCGTAAAACCAACTTCCGCTAAGCATGACAAGGCAAAGGAGTCCACGCCGTCTGACGAGGATGTGGACTTTTGTCTCATCTGCTTGAAATTTTTGCCACGCGAATTGACCGCAGCCAACCCCATCAATTCTAACATCTGCGATCGAGCTTTTCATTTGAAATGTGCGGGCATGCGGGCAAGTTATTATTCATGTCAAAATTGTATTTCCGACGATGAATAACGCCTATGCAGGCTTTGAGATTAATAAACTGTCATTTTGTTCATATTAGTTGTGGTTTTTTTTTCATATTTTTCCATTTGTAGCATTTTTTCCAAGGGTGCCCACAACCCCCCCTAAAAAAAATTTTAGCTGAAAATGACGATTTTACGAAAGTCCATGTAAAATTTTTTTGCATGACGGAATCGGGTATGTTTCTTTATAATTAGTTAGCTTAGGTCTCTAGCTTTACACAGATACCCATATGTCCAAATAATATGCACTAGGTTGGTAATTATAAGCCGAAAACAAAACTATGCCCACAACTCCCACTTCTCTCCTACGTTTAATTCATTGTTTAGGCTGGCAAATTTTTCAAAAAAGTGACGCAGATCATTAACATACGAGTAAATGGCAGTTTTTAAGTTGTCATCAAAACTTTTATTTTATTTTTAACGTATCAGGAATACGAAATACAGTTCTGTACTTATTCTTAGTTTAAATACCTTTGTTCTTCCGTCATACTCTATGAAGCACATTTCGCTGATATTGGGGATTTAAAAATATGTAGAACACTGCTCTAGGTTAGTAGCTATTTTTGGAGCTGATACATCTGAATTTGTGTTGATCTACACTAAGATAGAACATTCATAACGTGATTTTAATCCTTTTTTCTACTAATAAATGTACTGCGTTTCTAAAATTTTTTTGACTCTAACTTAGTTTTGAAAAAACGAACTTGGAACGGCTCCGTATATGAAGTCCGATCCGAGTTCGAGACGGATCCGGAAAAGCGGACAATCCTTCCGCTTTTTCGAGAGGAATTTCATACGAAAACGTTTCGAACCGGAATTTGGAACGGATCCGTATTATTTACAAAAAAAGAACCCGGAATTGATCCGTATATAAAGTCCGTTCCGAGTTCGAGACCAATCCGTTTCAGATAAAATATACGAAGAAGCGAGTCAGTTTCGAATTCAAAAGCATGAATTAAAAATTCTAAAATACTCTGATATAAATCTTAGTATATTTTCTTATAACAATCGCTTACCACTTGGTATGATTATAAATAGTAGGTGCCTCTCGATTACATAAAGTAGTAATATGTGCAATTTGTTATAAAATGCTTTTTGTCATTGTAAATTATATTAATAACGTATTTAATGTCTTTAAAATGACTGTACATTTATTTCGATTAGTTGTTATTTATTAATCCATTCTGGCAAATCGCTGGCCATACATAAAAAAGCAAAAATTCAGCAGTAAAAACTTCAGCTGTAGCAAAATATTACGCCTAAATTATTGAAATTGCATAGAGTGCATTATCTACTACTTTTTTTTTTTTAATTTAAAAAATTTTTTTTTTTCTTTTCTGATTATTTGCTGCTTCGGCACAAAATCAATTGAAAAATACCAATAGTTTGCAACATTGTGTTATCAACCCGTTGGTGGAATGAATGATGTAGTGAAATGAAAAGTTGCGAATGGAATAAAAAGTTAAGTTATGCCACTGATTGTGAGCGTCCTCCTCCTCCTCGGCGTGTATCGTGGTAACGCGTGGCGCGACGTTGCTTGTGAGTGATGGAAAATATTTGAAATTATTTTGCGTAGTGAAAATTTGTTTTCTTTCACAATAAATTTCGTACGTGTTGAACTTTAGGCGGTCTTTTTGTGTGGCTTCAAAAAAAGTAGCCAATATTTTATTATGTCGATTAATGGTATTTATATTATTAGTTATTATGTGTACTTTCTAATCCTTAAAATGCAACTAATAGCTAATTTGATGCATTATTTTTTAATCAATTTCTTGTCAAATTTTGAAATATTATTTATTATGACTTTAAATGTTTTTAAATGCTTTAACTTTCAATTGAAAGCAAAGTAATATCTACCAAAATTTATTTATTTTTAATAAACATTTTTGAAGGCTATCTACTATTGGACACAATACATGTAATTTTTGCTCGGTAAATCTAATTATGGCTGATTTTCTTGTGGTTTTACTGTTGGGAGTTAATCAACTCAATCTAATGCTGACGCTACTTTAGACATCCGCAAACTATGATTTCTCTTAATGCAAAAAGCTTTTTTTTGTTTATTTTTTTTTTGTTGTTGTTTTGTTTTTTAATATTTTTTTTTAATGTTCTTGTACAATTTAAAAATTTCATTGCGGTGTCTTCAAAGGTTTGGAGTATTTTTTTTTTCTTTTGTCTCGCTATCATTTTACTTCTTCGGTTATGTTGTGTTGTGCTTCAATTTAAAGTAATTCCATGAACATCATATTTCAATGGCAATGAATATGGTTTTGATATGTATACCAAAGCACTTTGTCTCAATTCGCAAAAGGAAAAAAAAAAATCAAAGATACACGCGAAAAATTATTTTTCTAGTATTCAAAGATATTTCATATATTACTAACTTTAAAGAGATTGACATATCAGTGCAAGAAAAAATAGAATAAAAATAGGAATGTAGAAAAGCTGCATCAATAAATGATTTATCAAATTGAAGTAGTAACCGAGCAGAGTGCCCGAAAACTATCAGTTTCGAGATCAGTTAACCAAAAGCTGAGATATGAGCGCGGAAATATTTCCTATTTTTCAATTTTTTCAAGCATTGCACTGATTAACTACCAAGGCCTTGCCATAGCAAGGAGAAACAAATTTACTACTCTCTCTCTCATTGTAATTGTTATTCTTTCTCAACTTAGCGTTGTTGTTATTCAAACATCAAAAGCAATACCAAATTCCAATGAGAGAGAGTATTAGATTTTTTTCCTCCTCGCTTTGAATAAGGTTTGGTAGTTAATTAGTGCATTGCTTGGAAAAATGGGAAATATTTCCACGCTTATATCTCTGTTTTTGGTTAATTTATCTCGAAACTGATAATTTTAATTTGATATACACCCCTATCTTGAATAATAATTCCTTCGGATTATTTCTCCAATCCCCTGTTTTGCGATCGTGGAAGATTTTTGGGGAATGGAAACAAATTCCCTGGGAAATGTGGTTATCAGCAATACTTTTTTGGGGAACATTTTTTGACGTTTCACGCATATTTTGTTCCCTAACTTTTCGGCGAGGAATTTAATGAGAAAAGAGTCAATGCTAGCAATATTTTGATTGATATTGGTCCAGTACATGGAATCCAATTCGGATACAGTAAAAATCTTCATGAAAAGGAGTAGATGGCAAACTATCAAGCTATGCCATACTATATTTTAGGTGATTTTTTTTTGTAATATAGATAAATGCTCTTCATTTTTATTTATAAAATTGTTCAGCTGACAGATAAGCTAATGTCAAATATGCAAAATTACTGATAAGCTAATGTCATATATGAAAAATGCAACTGTGATTTTGGACTAAATGGAAGTAATTGGAAATATTTTAGCAGCACTGACTGGATATGAAGTTTTCCATTCTTCAATTATTTATGATCGCAAAATACTCCTCTCGAGAAATAAAAAAATCCGAGAGAATCGTTTACCTCCGGATATTCATGATAGGGGTGATTATATTTAGAAAGTATTTATAGGGGCTTAAAAGAGCAATTTGGCGTGTGAAAAAGAAATATGAATCTCATTTTTAATTATGTTTTGAACGCCGATCTCAAACCCATGTCCCAACAATCTATGGTCCATTCCGCCCGCCTCAAGTCTTTATAAGTGTTTTATTATATACAGTATAAAGATACACACGAGACATACCAGCTACTGTGATGTTTCCTTGCAAAGCTATAGTTATTTCAAGGTGACATGAATTTGAAACCCATTGGTTAATATTCACCCTTATTATAGTTGTCGTCGTCTACACGAATAATATTGACTGCGCTTAATTGGCATCGTCGTTGTCAATATCGATAACAATTGACAACTATTGACATATGTTTGGTATCGGCTAAACAATATTGACGTTGATGTTGAGTAGAAACGACGAGATTTCAGTCGACACAGTTTTAGGCGACGACTAGTGCAAAATTTTGTAAGTTTACCTTAATTTATTTGTTATTTTGAACTTTATTAACATTAAAAAATTCAGGAAAAAATTAAAATAACCAATGCAAAGCAGTTTGGAACATAAGTTTCAAACCCGAGCCTTGCAAAAGGTTTTCACGGAGGAAACGTTCCAGTAAATTTTAAGGGTGATTGGGATACCATTTCAAAAAAATTTAATGCTTCAGGTTCAGGGATGGTGATGGTTAGCAAAAGGTAATAAATAGAAGTGCATAATAGTATTCTATTTCAATAATAACTAATTTAATTTGTAGGTGTGCAAGACAAAAACAAAATACCTACAACAAGGCTGAGTGTCGTGCAACAGGCGGTGGAGCACTTAAACAATTTATCCTAAGTCCACTGGAGGACGCTGTCGCTAATTTGCAGCAGTTTGAGAAACAGCTCAACCCTGAAGGGAGTGGCACCTCTTACAGAAAATTTAAATGATGAAAATGTTCCACCACCTGTTTTTGAAATCGACATGGACGAGTAGCCTTCAACATAATCAGCTCAGCCTCTTGTTCAGCCTCTGCAAGAAATGGCAAAAAGATGTAAAGGATTTATCAAGATACCAACAAAATTGTGTGAGGTTGAAGAAAAAAATTAAAATTAACGCAAAGAGCACAAGAAAGTGAAGAACAACTATAAATAAATTGGAATTGTAAAATAAATTGAAAATAAAATGATATAATTGACGTAAATAATTCAAATGACATTTATTTTTTTTAAATTATCGATAACTTGTCAACGTCGACACAACTTCCTTAGTAAATACCGATTAAGCATTGACGTGATGTCGATGTCGACATTGAGAAAGAATTGACATCGACGTCGACGACGCCAACCGTAATAAGGGTGATTGTTGGGTTGCAATCCTTTGTAGGGGATCAAATTCATGTCACTTTAAAATGGCTATAACTTTGCAAGGAAACATCACAGATCCCCACTTGAAAGCTCATTATAAAGGGCAAGGATAGTACTAAATGATGCTATTGTTAAAAATAATCTGATCAGCTTTCTTTGAATCCTATACACGGCCTCGAAAGATTAACTTTCTTTCCTCAGAAATCCATTCTATAAAGCAATTTTCGAGAGAATTCCCATAAATGTGTGTCATAAGTTTTGTGTAAAAATAAATATTTTCATACTCGAAACATGCCCGAATCCTCTTGTGACCATCATGTTTTATGTAGAAAAAAATATTTATTTTTTTGTTGTTTTTGCAATTGACTCACAATCAGCCAACATTCCTAATTAGTTACAGCGAAAATTTGTTCCTCTTAATTAACCCATAAAATTTTTTGTGTGCATAACTTGTTTAGTACAATAGTTAGAGATGTGGGTATAGTTTACTTAAAATGAATAATTACATGTGTGTTGTTGGTTTTTATTTGTTGTTTTTGTTATATTGCAGATTTGTCATGAAAATAAAATTCAACTTCATTGTCGGATGTTGTGGTTGTTGCAAGTAAATTCGTACCAGATGTAGAGCAAATGTTTTTGTTTTTTTTTGCTGTTTTAAAATTTTAAAGAGTTCTTTGTAAAGTTATGATATTAGCTACGCTTGAATTCTAAAATATAATGCTTTCAGAGTAAAGAAGATTTTTGTACACCAAATTAGGAAAAGGCAGCATCTTATTGTGGGTCAGATTTTTATTTTTTTTTTTTTTGACTAAGGAAAAATATCAGATTTCACTTATTAATTTAGTATATAGCAATAACATTTGCTACTAGAGAAACTTTATTTTTATGCCATAAAACTGTCAAAAGCATCGTAAAGTTTTATTTGATATTTCAAATGAAGGTCACTCCTTCATTATGCCTGAAGGCATATAAATGACGTGATTTATTTTTGTTTATATGCCAAATATTTTATGTTTTTTAGTTCTGCTTGAATTGACAAATGAAAAGATTTTTTGACATTGTACTTGAGTTTTTTTTTCTCATTATGTTTTTTTTTTTTTTAAAATCTAAGTTCTATGCGAGTGTAAATAAGAAATTCAACATTATGACAGCTGCTGTCATGCGTTTGTTCCATTTTTAGATTGAAAGGAAATGCCAAATCTGTTACGTGTTCATGTTAAAATGTAAACATTTTTTATTTGATTTTTAGAAACGCAAAATGCCCGATTTTGGAACTAAAAAACAGAAAAAATCATTGAAAAAAAAAAAAAAAATAAGTAATGTACTTAAAATATCGTTTAATTGCTTTTTTAAGAATCAAACGTTTGAAGTGTAGTCGAAGAGCATTTTTTTATGAAATTTTTCATGACAGTGGAACTTAAGCCCTAGCTCTACCGTAGCAAAGTTTAACATAAACATAACAAGAGCTAATTTTTTGCAAAGAAACTAACTCGCCTTTCATGGTTGGATACTATCTGCCCATTTTAGTCGCCGAATAAAATTTGGCTTTATGAAAATACAGGGAAGTAAATCTAGTGAAATATTTCCTGTTTCGTAACTCAATCTACTTTTAGTTTATCTATACATTACCTTAACCTTTTCTTCACTTTTGCTTTCCTTTACCTTTTATTTTACCTTTAATTTTGCCTGTACTTATATTTACCTTTTACTTAACGTTACTTTATCTCTTCAATTTATTTTTACTTAAACTTAATTCTCACTTGACTTCAGTTTACTTTAAGTTAATCTTTACTGGGGACTTACCTTATCTTTACTTTACCTTAACTTAATTGTTATTTAACACCCGCTGTTCCCGCGTCTTTGAACGGTTAGCCTGTTTCAAATGTTCTCATATGTATATTTTGAAGCTTTAATCCATATTATAATTAACAATAATTTTTATTTCTATACAGCACTGGTTTTCTTCTGTATTCCTTTGTTTTGGTTTTTGTTTTCAAAACAAACCCGAATCCTCAAAAATAACATGAAGATAAAGTCATAAAAAACTTTGCTCTCTGATCGGCAATTCTATTTATTTTATTGAGTTTCGTTTTGAAAATCGATTAACTCTCACGCTCTCAAAATGGCTTCAATTTCAGCGCACATAACTCTCCCTAGTGAATTTACCTTGTATAATTACACCATCGAAAAAACAAAAACAAAACGCAAACACACAAATACATTAACTTGCTATTAAACGGTTTGTTATGTTTGTGTGCTTGTTTCTATTTGCGCAATTAATTTGTTTTTTTGTTATCAATTTTCAAACTTTAATAGCTTGACATTTAATAAAAATATCGTAATATTTTTATTTTGAAGATTGAAACCAAACGTTTAAGGAATGAAACTAAACAAATTTGATCGAAATCGATTCAGTAGGTTTTGCGTGATGCGCGATCATCTAGGAATGTATATATTATTTACATAGATATATTCACCATCCTGCTTTTCAAATTTTTTGCGCTTTAAATATTTGTATTTTTGCAAAAAAAAAAAACAAACAAAAATACGGTAATATTTTTTGGCAAATTTTCAAACACAAAATATCATAATCCAAATCCTTACGAAATACTTTAATTCTTTACCTTTCCCTCTGTTTTCATGCATATTATACAACGCTTTCAAAAGTACAAGCCTCAAACTTTGTCGTGCTTTTTTTTTTGCTTTAAATGACAGCTGCCTTAAAATATCCAAACAACAAAGTCAAGCCAAACAATATAAAATCAAGCAATAATTCGAAAGTGAATTTTTGTTTTTCATGTGCCGTCACGTGACTATGCAAACGTCAAATTTGCCGCCCGAAAGTTAAGTGCTTCTTTGTTTTGCTCGTTCGCGCATATGCCTCTCAATGTCTGTCTCTTTCTAGTCGACTCCCCATTTTTTTCTCGTTTTTACTAAAAAAGTTTTAATTGACTTTACACGCGTAGCAGCAGCTATTTGACTTATGTGCCGACTTTTCCTGCTTACAACAGAAGTTAACAACATGCCACAAAAACTCAATTGTTTTTCATGGCAGTTGCCACGCCTTCACTGCCACTATGCGGCGTGCACTCTAATGAAAATTGCAAATCGTGTCGTTGAAGTTCGCGTAAAAAAAAATTTGACACGATCTCTGCTGCAACACTATCGTTTTTTGACAAGTCAACAAAGAAAGGCAGGAATTTAATGAAAAAAAAAAAAACCAAAACAAAACTAAAGTTCGCACTAAATTTTGAGCTGCTTAAATTACTGCGCTTTTCAAAATCAAATTGGAGACTAAACGATTTTGGAAAGTGTGGCGTTTTTCTGTTGCGTAGCTGCCCTGATGTTAATTACACGTAAAATTTCCATTTCATTTGTTTTAACACTTTCTGTTTACCTAAAAAATTTTATCGCATTTTACAAAAATTCAGATTTACAAGCATCTTTACCTTTGTAACATTTTTGTAGCATGCATTTTAAGGTGTTAATTTTCATATCAGTTTTTATTTTATTTTATGGCTTTCTTAATGGAAAAACTTTTTTTTCTGATTGTGGAGATTAGCCAAAATCCAAAAAACTCAATTTTTTACGAAATCAGAAATCAATTTTTGTATTGCCCAAAAATTCATTTAACTTAATTCTGACAAAGATTATCTATACAAATAAAATGATAGCTATGTCAATCGATGTTCGCGCATCACGCAAAAACTACTAGATCGATTTTGATTAAATTTGTTTAGTTTTATTCCTTAGATACTCAGTCTCAATCTCCAATAAAAATTATCACGTTATTCCTATTAAATATCTAGTTATTCAAGTTTTAAAATTGCTAAAAAAAAAAAAAAAATATTAATTGCGCAAATAGAAACAAGCATGCAAGCATAACAAGCCGTTTAGTGGCAAATTAATGTGTTTGTGTGTTTGCATTTTGTTTTTTCCATGGCAATGTAACAACAAACAACAACAATAACTTGGGATTTGTGAAAAATAATCAAAAACGACACGACTAAAAATCTTTAAATGGTTTGTTTTCGCATAAAAATTTAAAAACGAAATGTGTCCGAAAACATTTTGTTTAAGGCAAAATTTGTTCAGCAATTTTGACTTGTGAGATTGACATTTGCATAACCTCATTATTTAGGCCCATATTTTTTTTTCGCCTATGTTATGGATGGTTTTGTCTTTTGCAGACTTGTGTTGATTCTCCACATTATTTTGAGACACTTACGCAGTAACTTCATTCTAGGGCCTGTGCATTTTTATTTTCAAGTTTAAGACTTACAGCCCTATTCTGCTTGTTGACTTAACAAGAAATAATAAAGGTGCTCGTGTTAATCTAATTGTTATGAAATGTAAATATTGGTATTCTAAAAAATCATTAACAACATAAAAGCTTTTGTATTCCCCACACAAAAGCTTTCGTGGTAAACTTGTCAAATTTTGACTTTTTAAATTTAAATTAATAAAATAACAAATAGAGTAATAAAAAACTTGAATATACAAGGGAAAGTGGCGAAGTAGTTAGGACTTTGAACTCATAGCTCGCGTGCGTGGGTTCGATACTCGTAAATCCAAAATTTTTTTTTATTGATATCAATGAAAATAAATGTTTTTTTAAGACATGGCTGTAAATATTTAAAACCACGTTGTCCTGTCTTTTAAATTTTATAAAAAAAAATAATTTTACTTAGCCGAATACTGAAATATCACTCGTTGTTAAGACACTTTCTGACATTAACAAAATTGTGTAAAAAAAAACCTTTTAAATTTTTGCCAGAATACGGAATATTAACAACGTGTTAATATTAAATATTATGTTAATGTGGTGAGCTTTGTTAAGCTGCCAGAATAGGGCTGTTAGACCAATTTGATACCACAGGGTACGTAGTGTGGTAGAAGAAATACTCTCTAAATGAAAATTTAAGATCTTTGCGAACTTTTACTTTTAATGGGATGAAATGTTTTTAATTTTTGAAGAGTCCACAGAAAACATTTCTACTAGTTTTGTTTTAAATTATTATTTTAGCATATACCAACAGAAATCGAAAAAAGGTGTGTTCTCTCCTTAACTTATTTCAGTCTCCATTTACATATCATATATCTTTTTTTTTAAGGCTTTTTTCGATGTTCAGTTTCAAAATGAAAAATTACAAATAAGACCCAAATGTTCCAAAGAGAGTCGATGAAATTTATACCCCCACTTGAGTATTTTTTATTTCGCCTAACATTATCCATATCACAATGTTTATTATGGAAAATTTTCCAACAACATTTTCTCAGAATTTTTCCAGTAATGTGACGTGACCTACATCGACAACGTTAGTAATAATTTAAACACAAATCAAACAAACGATTGTTTTATTGCTTTCTATTTACAATTCACAATCATACAATAAATGAGGATTGGTAGATTGTCAATGCATACAATTAGAGCATTGTAAACAGACAGAATTTCCCTCAAGACAAATTTTATGATAAAAACATTGTACGAAGCCCCATCGACTAACTGATAACTCAATGCAATCTCACTGCCTTCAATTAATAATATAAATGGCTTTCGAAAACCTGAGGAAAAACAGAAACAATAACATGCTCAGACCCACAACAAAAGTAAATTCAATAGAAAACGATAAAAATAAAGAGAAAAAGAAAGAAACCTACGCTATGGTTTTAGGTCTGGAAAAGGTGATTACCACTGGCCGTCGGTTAGATATTTAAACAGTGAACCACACCACCTGTATACTTTCCACTCTAAATGTAATGAAAGAAGGGGGAAGAAAAAACTACAAATACTAAGAAAATAAAGTGAACATTATTGGCCTGTTACTGTTACGCGCGCAACCAATTTAATTCAATAGCCAAAGGAAAACACCCTCCCTCCACCCGTTGTTTACCCTCACATTGTTGGTGCTTGTCGGTCATCGTACATTGTTGCATGGTTTCTGTATTTGTAGTAATTTGATGAATAAACATTGATGGATTGTTAATATGGACTGTACTTAAAGTGGAAAACAGACCATTCTTAAGATGAGAAACGAAGGAAAATCAATAAATGAAACGAAAGTGAAATTTCAAAAGAATTTTCTTTTTAACTACGGCCTTACTCGTATATAGGGCCATTAGACTGTCCGTTATTTTCCGAAATTCTGTCTAAAAACAAAAAAACTTTTTAACGAAAAAATTTTTACTTAAGCCTCAGATTTGACTGAGTCAACTTATTGGAAACAAAAAAAAAAAAGAATTTATAAAAAATAAAAGAAAACCTTGATAAAAGATTCCAGAAACAATATTGTGATATTAACATCGCTTGTAGGAACACTTTTTGACCGAATTTGGTTATAAGCATATCCTTGATCATGGGTAGTGGCCACAAGTTGTATACTGACCATACGTGAGTCAGTTGTTGAGCTTCAAAGGACGGCCATGAGTTATCAGGTGATGGTAACACGGCTAAATTGCTCAGAAAAGATGGTATGCAATGCACTTGATCATTTCGATAAGTATGACACAACAAAAACTGTTCCTCGGAAAAAGAGACCTCGTAAGACTTCTGTGTACAAGGAACGCCAGATTGTGCGCAAGGCAAAATTGGATCCTCGTAAGACTGCTGCAGACATCCAACCCGAAATAATTGATCATTAACGATGATCAAATATCCAAAAGAACTGTCATTTGTCGATTGGTTAAAACTGGACTCCAATGACGAAATTCACGCAAGAAAAACTACCAATAACACAACGAATAATTTCGTTTTCAATTAGTTGTCAACAGCTGTATATGAGCTTCCAAGAAAAAAATAATTCACTCTAAAAAAATAATATGGGTAAAATACGTGGTTAGAATTTTTTCTAAGTGTAATTTATTCTTAAAATCTCATAAAATAATAATCAAAAAATGTCCAACCATTTTTCTGTAAGCCTACTACTACTTTTCGAGTATAAAATCATTACCAAAAAATATTGCTCGGTGGCATGCTATATGCTTGGGCATGAACGAATAGTACACTATCCTCTATTTCCTAAGTTTCTTATATATAGGAGCTCGGTATACATATGTACATTAGACCTTATCAGAAAAAAAGTGCACCATACACCATCAAATCCGAAGTATTTTTGTACGGCAATTTCGGATTTTACCGACCTTTAAATGATATATCAATGATTTTGTCTTAACCTTTAAAGGACCGGAAAACCGATATATCGGCTTTGGAGGAACATAACTAATTTTTTGTCATAAACAAGATACAGGGCGTTTATAAAAATAAAAAAAAAGAGAAGCTACAGACATACTCTCTACGTCTACGTCGTTATCTCTGGGTAATTCTGATAAGAAGTTGAAAAATTAATTAAACTTCGGGAATGCCAAAAAATAAAGTCTATTTCACGGAGGAGCTAGAGTGGGTGGGTAGGGATATATAATTTGATCAAATCTGACCCCGGATTCGTAATCAACGACTCCGAAACCCACGACCCCTGCAGTCACATTTTCACCGAATGTTAGCAATTTCATAAAATTCAATACTACAAAATTTTTCCAATCCCTTACCGGACCGTAAAGCTGATATATCGGCTCGCTCTGTGACATGAACTTTGTATATAGTTGATACGTGATACCAGATACAAATTTGGGCACTTTTCAAGGGCGATGTTAGCTCTCAAATCACGGCCGTCTAAAGGTTAAACGAGACCAATTTTTTTAAACGAAGGGTCATGACATCAAGTACCCCGTTCTAGTACTTACCCACCAGATCTTAGTTCCTACCATCCTAATATACCATTATAATATTAGGAAATTAATTGAAATCATTTAACTTTTTCAACGGGACTATGTATTTTGATTGCTCCATTCATATTGTAGAAGTTGAGATCTGGTACTTGAGGTCAATGACATTTGGAGCAAGAAAAAAAAAAATTGTTCTCGAAACAAAAACATCGAAAGAAACATCATGTTATAAGATCCGACTCTAAATGCCGAAGATATGACGGAAAATTATATAAGGGGACCAATACGTTCGGCAAAAAAAGTTAAAAATATTTTTTAAAATAGTTCCGTTAAAAAAATTGAATGATTTTTTGCAAGTTTTAATTTCCTAACATTAGAGTGGTACATTAGGATGGTAAGAATTGAGATATGGTGGGTAAGTACTGGAACGAGGTACTTGATGTCAATGACCTTGACATTTTATTTTTATTTTTTTTTTATTTTCGCATTTATATTTCGCATCAGAAAGTATTTAAATTGATGAGAAACATTTTTGATTTGGATTCAAATAGAATCCACATTGATTTAAAATGATTTCATAATAATTCAAAGTGACGAAGTGTTGAATGTAACATAAAAAAAGTAGTAAACTCAGATAGTTTGCAATTCAGCACTTTTCGAATTCAAAATGAATTTAAAGTTGTTTGTTTTAAAAATAAACGAAAAAAATGTTAATTTTATTATTTTAAATTTCAAAATTTAGCAGCTCTAAATCAAAAATAATAGTTTCAAATTTCCGATGCCATTTTTTCTTGAGTGTAGTATAAATTCATGAGAGTCAAATAATTCTTCTGCATGTAGTAGTTTCATGTAAAATGGTCAACCAGGAAAATTTCATTACTTGCAACTTAATAAAGTACCTATAATTAATATGCCAAACCGTTATCAACCAACAATTTCTGTGTCACATGCCATTTTACTGTGCACTTACTGCTCAGGTGTACCAACGGTCGGAACTTACCATATATCATCATTTTCACATGTAATCAACACAACACGAATGCAACTGTCGAAAATTCAGTTTGCCATGATGATTAATCAGTCCTGCTGACAAAATGTGACCCCAAGCGAAAAAGCTCACCATATTCACATCGGTGGTCGGTCAGTGGTGTAACACAAAGGGATTTCCATAAATTACCCCAGTTTTGCGTTAATGCAACTTTAATTTTTCTCTATTTTTAATGTACATTCTTTGTCTATTAATGGTTAATGTTAAATAATAATAATAATGCCATACTAAAATCATCAAATACCATTATATATGACCTTTTCGTATGGTTGGCTGTGGCCTATGTGTGTTGTTCATAATGAAGTTGAAGTAAAACACAATTTTCATTTAAATAGAAAAAACAAACTAAATTCGTTACGGTCGCTGATTTTTTCACTATTTTCAAAAATTTCCCTATTTTTTTTGTATAATTTATTTTTATTGTTAGTGTTGCTGCTTTTTTTTTAATGACACTGTTCCGGCGCGCACGTTCATTTGTTAGTTCGTCCATTTACAACCACAATCTATTGGTTTGTTTTTATTGTTTTTTGTTAATCTACGCAATTTTTAGCATTTTTCTATTTATATTATTTAATATTTTTCGAAAAAATTTTGACCGTTAAATTTTTATTTTCCTTTCATTATGTTGGGAAATTTTCATTTTTAACACTTGTGCGGTTTTTCATTTTCAGTCATGCATGATGCATGCTAATCTGTCATTACTTAACGTTTCCTAAATTTTTCGTTTATTTTAAAAGTTGATTGTTGCCATTAGTCATTTTATGTTTGTGCGTGTTTTTTTAGTGAAAATTTAAATTTTTGAAATTTTTTTTATATCTTGATTTCGTAATCAGGTTTTTTTATTTTTATAATTTATTACCATAAAATGTTTATTCTTGTGTGTTTATTTAATTTTTAGTTTTAGAGTTGAAAAGCTATAAAATTTGTTTACCTACTTATTTTTTAGTGGAGTAAAAAAAAGGATAATAAAAGTAACGTGATGGAACGGATATAAATATTTATGTTTCGTTCCAAAGTTAATCCACACGTTTGACTCAACCATCACAAATAATTTGGATTTTTTTTCTCTGTGTTTTGTTCTTTCAAGAAGACGACGATTCTCACCCATTAATTAAATATAGAGTTAAAGTTGGTTTAAATGTAAACTGACTCTTGGAAATCGATATAAGGCATATATTATTATATCGATGAACTAACTATAGTGCTGGGATTCATTTTCCTCTGTCACAATTTCTGTCCTTTATAACATTATTTCTTAACGTTTTTATCAGTCTTTCTAAAGGGTGTTTTTTTTAGAGGTTTGTTTTTCGAATAGAGATAAAACTGGCATTTTATGGTCAAATCTGGCAACTCTAATGTCATTTATGTTCAGTTTGGTTTGCCATTTCATCATGAACAGGTTGACAAAAGGACAACGCTTGCAAATCGTGCAAATTTATTTCGAAAATAATGGTTCAGTTCGCGAAGTTTACCGCAAGCTCCGTCCATTTTATGGTCGACATAATCGTCCATCAGAGCAATTAAATCGGTTAACCATGGGTCGTTTTCGCACTACGTTTACTCTATGTGATAATACGCATCCGCAGAGACGTCGAACAGTGCGCACCGAAGAAACAATTGCCGCTGTAGAGCAAAATGTTGAAGAGGACCCGAATGAATCGATTCGCCACCGTGCACAGCAATTGGAGCTTTGTCCATCAACTTTATGGAAGATTTTGCGCAAAGATCTTGGCTTGCGACCTTACAAGATCCAGCTTGTGCAAGAATTGCAATGCGTTGCGATTTTGGTGTATGGGCCGAAAATGAGATTGATCTCGATGCTGATTTTCATCGCAAAATTTTGTTCAGTGATGAGGCTCATTTTTGGTTGAATGGCTACGTCAACAAGCAAAATTGCCGCATTTGGAGTGAAGAGAATCCACATGAGACCCTTGAGACGCCATTACATCCACAAAAACTGACTGTTTGGTGTGCTCTATGGGCTGGTGGAGTCATTGGGCCATACTTCTTCCGAAATAATGCTGGAGAGTCAGTTACCGTTCATGGAGACCGGTATAGAGCCATGATAACCGACTATTTTGTTCCCGAATTGGATGGCATGAATGTGGATGAGTTGTGGTTTCAACAAGACGGCGCTACATGCCACACAGCGCACGTCACAATCAATTTATTGAAGGAAACATTCGATGAGCGCATAATTTCGCGGAATGGACCTGTCAATTGGCCACCAAGATCGTGTGATTTGACACCATTGGATTATTTTCTTTGGGGATATGTGAAGTCGCTCGTCTACGCCAACAAACCAGAAACGTTAGGGGACTTGGAAGCCAACATTCGTGGCGTTATTGCCGACACACGGCCCCATATGCTCGAAAAAGTGGTTCAAAATTGGACCTGTAGAATTGGCTTTATTCGAGCCAGCCGCGGCGGCCACATGCCCGAAATCATATTTAAACATTAATGGCATAAAATTATCCTTCCAATAAAGCCAAATTGATGGACATTAAAACGATTTTCTTCTGTTTTATTTCAATTCGAAGCTCTATACCTCTAAAAAAAACACCCTGTACTATATGTCTTTGTTTCTTTCTATTTCCCCATATTTTTATTAACCTATCTATTTCCATATCAAGCTCTATTCATCAACTCCCGTTTCCGAATATAGAATGCATGCTTTTTTTATATATATATTTTTCTTTATTTTTTCAAATTATGTTTCGATTGTATTTTTTCTTATTTTCCATTTTTACTAAGCACAATTTAATCGATTCAAATATTTAAAAACATTATTTGTATAAAAATTTTGGTTTGTTTTGAGACTAATAATTATTATATTAATAATTTTTGTATTGAACTTTTTAGTCATTTTTACAACCAACATGACAAAGATAACAAGTGGATCAATTTAAGTATAAAAGTTTTCCAACAACAGCATGCCACTAAAATAAGCTGTAGACGCATTTTGCAGCCAATTTAGGGCAAATACCGCTACAAGAAAAATATCGGCAAAAAAAGGTTATCTGTTGCTGTAGTATGTCAAGATTTGTATTTTTATAAGTGCAGTTCTTAACGCATTAATTATAATATATTTAAATGCTATAATGTTTCATGCAGCATGCATTTTCAGCTTATCTTTCGAGCTTGATTATTCTTAAACACAAGTTCATCTTAAAACGAGTATTTTGAACTGAATCACTAGATGTAAATCTTCGAAGTACATTTGAAGGATTCAGGCCATACATTTGTAAATATGCTAGCGCAAAACTATATTATTCCCTTATCTACTTTTGTCTCTGTTCCTTTTTCTTAATTCCTTCTTAAAATTCAAGTATCATTCACATTAGAAAATATTGCTACTATGTAATTTTAAAGTTTTTTTCTTCTATGTAGTGTTCAATGCCTACTTGTCCAACCATTCACATTTTTCGTCCGGACGATATTCAAGTCATTTAGAGTTCTTGTACCAATTTAATAATGCTCCATTAAAATATTTTGTAAATATGATCTTTTGACAAAACCCGCAAACATTTCGTCCAAATGATGTCTCTAAATGTCCTTGAAAAACTTGCTTATTAATATCATTTAAGCTTAACATTTTTTATCCCTTCCACTACTCCACATAATACTCTTTTAGTAGAACTATTCATAAAAATTTTAAAATATCATCACAATTTTTTTTTTTTTTGTAGCAGGTGTCATGTCCACTTGTACAACTTGTTCTGGGAGCGGTTAGGCTCCCACCTACTCTTCTTGGAATATTTTCCTGTCATTGGTATATTCAAAATCTAATACTATATCAATTTTCAAGACTATATCTGATATTTTTTTTTTTTAAGAAAACTTAACTCGTTTAACCGTCCGTCCACCCACGCACTCCTCCTCCAATGCGATTTTTGTAAAATGGACGCTAGTTTTGACAATGTCATTGGAAACTTTTAAAACAAAAATCACGACTATATTCGATCAGTGCAGTTTTATGTAGCCAGCTCTTAGACTATAAGTAGAAATACTCCGGTCATATATGAAACAGAGAAAGTGAAATAGAAATATATGGGAAAATGTGTACGTATAAAAACAAATAAAGGCTTATAGCTCCTAAGCTTCTGAACCAATTTTAATAAATGAAGTGTCATTATTTTTGAATTACGAGCTGTGAAGAGATTTCTACGGGGTTATTAACGATTAAAAAAATTGATCATGAGTGACGTTGTAGGTCGAAATATGTCTTTTGTTAATACTTTGAATTTACCTATTAAATACTAATAAGATTTTGTACATTACCCTGTCGTTGTTTTTCGTTATTCGTTACTTTTCTAACTTATTCAATGTTTTTCGATAATCCATCGACTTTTTCGAAACTCTTCGATATTTCGATTTGTATCGACTTTTTTAATGCTTTCAACACATATTGATGTTTTTTGATTGTCTTCGATGCTTACTGACTTTTCCATGCATATCAAGTCTTATAAATTTTTTGATATTTTTTGATACCAAGTATTCGATGCTTTTTGTATTTTACCTTTCGGAGCTACGATGGTTTTGCGATAATTTCAGACTTTTCCAAAATTTTCCACTTTTTTAATGTTATTCGATACTCTGCGGTTTTTTCGATAATTTTCCATTCGATATTTTAAATTCTAACGCCGCAGTCGCTTTTTTTGTTTTGATTAAAATTTTATTTTAGCTTAAATTTAGTTCCACTTCTGGTGTTTTACATTTACTCAGTTTCGTTTTTAGTATGAATAAAGTGAATTTTGCGTTTCCGATAAGTGTCATATCCTCTTTAGATGCAAGTTTTGAAAAATTCTTCATTATTGTTCGTCTACAGCACAAAAGATTCTTATCAGGTCTGGACTGATTGTTTTCAGAAACGAAATTGAAATTCTAATCTTATTGCAGGATCATACAGAAAAGGGAAATCCATCAAATTATCGTAGCTACTATAATACTTAGCTCAAGTTCGAAGTTGAAAAAAAATTCCATATCAAATTTCGAACATTAGATTTAGAAGAGCTATTGTCATTAAACTTCGGACTTTAATTCCACGGTTGATCTAAATCGGAATCAGAATAGTCCTTTTTCTATAAGTATGGGCATATATATTGGGGTGATTTACCGCTCTCTAGAACTTTATCAAAAAAAAAAACTTGGAAAAACTTTCTGTCAAATTCGTGTTTGATAGCTCAATGTCGCAAAGCGATCGAAGCTTTGTATGGGAAGTTCTCAATTTTCGCCTGAACTAACATTATGATCCTCTAACTTCTTATTAATGTGACCCACTGCTCAACCGTGGCCAATTAAATGCAATATTTTTCCTTGATGTAGTTCCTTTCTTTCTGGAGCCTCAAAACTTATTTTCGTTCATCATGGGTAAACAAAATCACCCAGGAACAAATCTTAAACTGAAAAATATCAATTTTGAAAAGTTTATTATTTCTTAAAAACATAGTACAAAATCAATTTTTATTCCGAAATTGTAAATTTAATGTTTCTTTGTGTCCCCATTTAACTCACCTAACTCGACTTTTGTTTCGATGAAGCCAAAAATCCATTAAAATCTTTGACTTTGTCGGCAGTATCCCACGTGAGGCTTTTCGTATTTTATTTTTAAATCATTAGTTAGTTAGTCAAAGTACTGCCAGAGTCGAGTCTATGCCGCGACACTTGCAACCTTTTGTTGCCAACAATTTGCTTGCTTGTCACTGTACACACTGTCAAGGTCGAAAGCCAAAAAACAAACAACACCAGTTAGTTAGACATAGTCAGCCAAACCAAAAGCACTGGAGGAGAAGCCACTGGAATTACAAACAAGCTAATGCGTACAACAGTGTTGGCAACCATGTCGTTAGTCATTTTATGTGACTTTCGCAGACGCAGACTGGCTGGCTAGTAGGGAAATTTTTTCCTATTTTTTATTTTTTCATGTGACATTTCAAAAAATGTCAACCTGTACGCTTAAATGTTAAGCCTTTTTATTACGCTGCCAGTAACCTTGTCGCTTTTACTACTGCAAACGCCAGTAGTAAACTGCAAAAAAAAAACTAAGAAATTTAACCTTTTGGATTTTTGTAAATGGCATCTTAGACTTTTGAATGTTACCACCACCACCACCTTCTGCCACCGTCACATAATGACAACACAGCTGTTCACTGACAAGGAAATGCAAATCCTTAAATCCGCTTATTGGTTTTTGGTGTCCATAAAATGAATGCAACGTTTGCTGGTAGCGTTCGTTTGTTCGTTGCTTTCACATTGGCTGTCGCATGAGTTACTGTACGATGATTGGAACTGCTAGGACTGAGCTAACTGAATGTCATAGTAAATTGCATAATATTTTTTTATTTTCTATTTCTCAACTTTATTTTAATTTATAAAATAACTTTTTTTCATTTTTGAAGTTTGCCAAGGGGTGAAGTTCCGTTTTCTAATTTATGTGTCATAAATCTAAGTAGCAAATAAACTAAGACCTTGTGGGTTTCGTTTAATTTTAATGGGTAGCTTAGTAGCATTTGAATGTGAGAACATATCGGTAATGGAAATTTTCAATTTCATTGCTGTTGAGTTGGTAGTTAGCCATAAAGTTGATGCATTTGCCATTTTAAATACATTTTTAAATTGTAATGAAATTTTTTATGTACTTTACTAGACTTTGTCATTTTCTGAGTTAAAAATATTCGATGAACTATTGTTGAAAAAAGATATTTCGAACTTTTGAAAGTTTATTTTTGTGTTCTATTACTCATAGGTCTACATTTTTTAACGATTTTACTCAACTTTCGTTATACCATTTAAGTCCTCTTTTAATTAATAAATCAGATTTAATGTTGATAAAATTAAACGGATTTGTATAAAACCATTAGGTATAACATTATTTCATTGATTAAATTAAATAACAAAAATCTAATTTAAATACAAAAAACTTAAAAATTAAAAACGATATCATCTTAATTAGTACGTTTGTTTTAATATGTAATGATATTGTAAATTAAAGTTTTTCTTGTCACTAATTTCTTTTTTTTTTATTTACAGGTAAGTCTTCACATTTTGCATTGAAATGTTTGGGTCAGAAGAACGGCGGTGAGTAATTTGATTCTTCAGCGAACTGATTTCCTATGAAAATAGCAAACTTTTCATATGATGAATATTGTTGGCTATAAATAATATTTATATGCAACGCTTCGCTGAAATGTCATTTCTATGGATCTATTCATCTCCAAATCCATTAATTGCTGAGTTATAAAAATCTACATAATAACTTTACTTTTATTTCCACTAATTAATTTTGGTCGTGACTTTAATCGTCATATAGTGAGCACAAAATATAATCTTAAAATAATATATTCAATAGCATCCTAGTACGCAGTGTCGTAATCGTTTTATTAGCGTACATCAATAAGAATCATTTCGGGAACACTCTTAAACGTTGAGTAATAGTAAAAGTTAGAAAGTTCTTCTCAAAATCAAAAAGCAGTTTGATCTCTTGCCTTATGCTTACTGGATAGTGTCCGAAGTTTCAATTCTCTTCTTAATAAAGTTAAATTACGGCCTTATTTGGCAAACATGTTTTTGAGGACCAAGTTATTTGAGGATAAATGAGTTGTTCATTACTAAAAACGCGACCTGAACGTTTAGAATAATTTATTATTTGTTTTCTTGGAAGAAAATAACCACTATTCAGGGGGCGGCCTTGGAAATAAGTGTACATTACGAACCACTTTTTAAGGTATTGTGCTAGATTTAAAACAAAATAACTATTAGATTCCTGTGCTGATTTACATAAAGCATTTATGATTAACTGAATTTCATAAAAAATCGATCGAATCTCGTCTTGGAAGCAAACGACTCAAATATCTGGTGAAAACATGTTTGCCAAGTGACCACTTTTGATGCGGTCAATCCTTTAATTACATGTGAAAGTCGAGAGCCTTGTAGGAATTGAAAATTTTGGGAAAAATCGGTTAATTGGAATATTTTTGTTATATGCTCATAACTCCACGAATATTCGGCCGAATTTGATTTGTTTTTTATCACAACATTTTTGAATAACCGCTTCTTATAGTGCATGTTTTTTCAAAACATACAGAAATCTTAAAAATTCAGCTACATCTATGTATATTTTTTAATACATGTACGTCTTGGTGTCTATATTATTCAATAGTTGAATACTGATCTCGTGGCTTTATTCACATAATCATTTAGAATTTTTTTCTTTAAGTATTTCCTCAGTTTAGTGAACTCTATATGGGTCATTCTACCACGTTTTTACATAAAAAATTTAGATTTCTCAAAAACAATTTTTTCCGATACTTTGTCAAAAGATGTTCGATACGTGTTTTTGTAAAAAGTTTTTCCGGTCTTATTTTCGAAAATATGATTTTTTGAAAATCCTAAGTCTTAAAAATACATGGATTTTCTTTTTCTTCTGAAAGATTGAAGCATTTGACGTCTAATTTCTTAATATCTTATTCAAAACTTTCTTCTCTTAAGTTATAAACCATGATTTTGCAATTTAAAACTTAAAATCGAAAATTTTCTTCTTTGGGGTAAAACACACGAAAACGCCACCTGGAAAAATTTTTAGATCCGATTTGGCTGAAATTTGGCATGATTGTAGTATCAATGTCTGGGAATAAAAGTGCGTTTAAGGTTTTGTTCTAATATTATTTGTAGCCTTCTTAGCTATGAAGTTTGAAGCTTTAAATCAAGTGAAAAGTTTATTGAAATAAATAAATGAATATCAAATTTCAAAACTATAGCTGCCATAGGTGCTAAAGCATACTATTTTAAGTTGCTGTGCGTGAGGTGTTTCACCCCTCCACATAGACCACGGGGTGTTCAAATAAAATACAACTTATTTCCACTAAATTAAATTCAATATTTTTAGCAATAATGGGAAAAATATTCTAAAATTAATAATTCAACAGCAGAATAGAAAACGTTTTTCCAAAAATCACATAATCTTCAAATGCGGAAATAAAGCAACAATCCATGGTACTCGTACTATAAATAAAATTCGCATTGAATGCAAAAATGGGCAAAACACATGGGAGGGCAATTTTTCATCAAGCGTCTAATTTTATCGTTTTTGCTTACATATGGTTTTGTTGTAATTACTGAAACAACAAAGCAAAAAAAAAAAAAAATCAAAGCGTGAAAACTTTTTCTGAAAAATTGGCAACACCTGCAGTATTGTAGCTGGGGGAAGAAGAAACAACTTAAGAAGGTGTTGCCATGTTTTTCTTAATAAAAAAAAAATGTTTTTTTCTCGTATGTTTAAAGTTGTAATTATTTTTGGATAATTTATTTTTTTTGTTGTTTTTGTTATATACTTACCTACATATCTGACACACGTTTGTTGTGCACCGACTCAAACGATAGTCTTTTGGTGTTAGATCCGTCACTCAGTCAGTCAGTCAGTCACTCACTCACTCGTTCAATGAATCTAACGGCGGGACAAAGCATGAATGAAGAGACCCCAACTGACAGATAGACGGACTAAGTGAAAAATGCAGACAGACATTAAGATAAACAGTTATTTGTGGCAGTGCAATTGCGTCAGTGGTGGTACCAACAAAACAAAAGCCAGCCGCAACGATTGCAACAAAAAAAAATGGCAAAGAAACGCCGTTCCGCTTGAAAAGAATTGACGTGAAACAATTTGAAATGCACGCGTACTTTTGGATGCATTTTATATTGAATTGCAAACGGTTTAGTGGAAAAACATATTATTTGTTATTGTACTCAAATGATGCAGTTTGGGGTTCTGTGTTGAGCCATAACATTTTAGATTATGACGCAAGCATACCAAATTTTTCACATGAAACAGATGCCATTAGTTGGCTATAGCATTAATTTTTCATTGAAAGAATTTTAAGTAATCTTAAGAAATTAAATTCTTAAAACAAAATGATATCTAAATTTTGATACGAAAACTTCAACTTGAAAAGTAGAGATTTGCGCTAAACTTAACGAAGAACCCTAGAACTATTTTCTAAACCGAAAAATTTTATTTTTTTTTTTCGGTTGAACCAGTCTCTAGATATCTTGCTCACCGCAAATTGTGAGGCCTTTCACGGCATTGCACTTTTCTACCTTGTTGACGAATATTTTTGGACCAAAATCTCAGTGATAAATCTTGAATAGTTATACTTTAATAATGTAAAAAAAAATTTTGCTCTAAAATAAAATGCAGCTTCAAAAAAAAAAAAAAATTTAAAAAAATTACTTTTTTTTCTTTGAAAAACTCCCGGAGGCCCTTAAGCTCTTTTTTGAAATGCTCTTGGCTCGCATGCTGCAGCTTAATTTTGGCCATCGCAAGTGATGTTTAAAATCCATTTTTCCCTAGCGATTGGTGCACAAAATGGAACTCTTTCCGAGTCCAGCGCTGCTCGAAGTGAAATTCAAAAACAACGTTACAGTATTTCCCCATTATAGGTGCAAATAAAAAATGATCTCGGGAAATTGGTTAAAAACGGTCCCTTCCGGTAGGTGTAATAAAACTTTTTCCCAAAAATAAGTTTAAAACGCTCCCTTTCGGAGTCTGTGTCCAAAATCCATTGTCGCCATCAAGAGGTGCGAAGGAATTTTTTCTGTAAATTTGTCAAAAAACGGTTTCTTCCAGGATCCGGAGCTATCCCAAATGATGTCCAAAACCCATTTTTAACCTTTCCCCATTGATTGATATAAGGAAATTGTTGCTGGCTTGGGATCATAAACGCAAGTGCTCTTTTGGCACGCAAGTGCTCCTCTTGCGAGCCAAAGTAGAAAAATAAAGAGCCGAGAACATTTGGAAAGAGGCTCGCGAGCTTTACCGAACTCTGATGTATATTTGCATTTTCGCAGAAATTGTAATTCTCGCCGGACACGTTTTCGTGTTTTTTTTTTTTTGGAGCACACTCTTCAACCATGATTTTGCTTGAAGTTAAGACTATCTTGAATTAAGATTCAAGGTGGAACAATTCAAAGGAATATAATTTTAATGTAACTTTAGTTGTAACTTTTTATGTTTTTTTTTTTGTACTTGAAATGAAATTTTAACTATGCTTCCTTTGAATTATGAGCACAAGGCCAAAAAAAACCCTAATTAAAAATAATAATAAAAATGCATTCGTCTTTATTACGATACGTATACATGGAGCTCCTACCCCTCTGCCTTCCTATGATCTAATAACTTTTTTTTCTAAGCAAAAACTACAGTTTTTTTCTTTTCTCCACTACAAATCGTTGGAACATTTGTTTCTGTCCACCAATAATTGCAACAACGTCAGCTACCGTTGTAATGTTGCGGCAGCATAAAAACTGCACTTGTTTCATGCTGTGGCTGCTGCTGCTGCTGTTTTTTTGCTGCATCCATTTAGATTTGATTTGATTTTTTTTTTGCTGCGCTCTACGATTCCTACATAAATATTATAATTCAGCAGAAAATTAGTTTTTCGCTGTCTTTGGGTTTTTGCGCTTCAGAAAAATAAACGAAATAATTTCCATTATCAAGATCGTCGTTTTGTCTGCATGCAGCGGCCACGCCTTACTAGATCACAGCAGCAGTGTTGCCACAGCGTGAAAATACAATCGTGTGGTGGTGTCGTGCCGTGGCAGTAATTACGCCAAGTTGGTTTCTACGACACAACACAGCCACTTAACTGACGTTTAGCTTGAATGTTGCGGAAGCAATGTGCTTAAATTTGCGCAACATGTTGCCAGCACCCATACGCCCTGTTATTTTGTGCTCATTTTACAGAGAACTTGCGGAATTTGATTTTTTTTTTCTTACTTAATTTTTGCTCTTGACTTATTGCGGAAATATTGCAACTCCTCTGACAACTCTTTCAACTGTTGCCATGTGTTTGCTCGTATCAATTTCAACGCCTTCTCGTATTACCCTAGGCGGTAAAAGTTTTTCTCTTCAACCGTGTGCTTATCGCATTTAGTTGGACATGTTATTAAAACATCCGCTCTTCAACAGCTTCAACACCCTGCCCAATGTGTTAACTCCTAACACTTTCTTTGTCTTCTCCTCTTGGTTGGGGTTTTTTTGTAATATTTTAATGAAGGTGTAAGAAATTAATTTCTTTTAATAATTTTATGAATATGTAGATGTTAGTTTTTTATGAATTTATTTTGCTGAGTTTTTTTAAGTAATTAAATAAATTGTCTGCAAAGCTTAATGTGCAACTCTGGTGAAATCACAACTTGTTAGCTGACAGTGCTGTTAAATTAAGTAGGTTGTTCCTTCAATTAGCGTTAGCAGCTGGTGGTCCAACTTTTACTGTTTTCATTTATTTATTAAATGTTCCTTTAAAAAAAAAAAAATTAATAATAGTTAATGACATAGTCAAAGTTTTTAATGTTTTAAATTTGAATTAAACCTTACATTAAGTTAGGCGCTTTACGATTATGCAATTGGTTTCCCGCGATTACATAGATTTCAATGTCAGCAAATCAATAGGAAATCGTAACGTAAGTTAGACTGTACTTTAAAAGGAAATCCACATTTTTTTTACTATCATCTCAAATCCTAACACATTTTGCAATTCAAAAAAAAAAAAAATAAATTTTCATTTGAACTTCTGTGGTTTTTGGACGAAATGTAGCAAGTAATATTTGCAAAATCGTCCATTCCTTTAAACGATATGTTGGGTCTAGCAATTTTCGACCACAAAGTCCAAAAGCTGTTCAGCAGAAGCAAAGGAAAAATGTTACAATTTCAAGTATTGAGGGATTGAAATCTATGCTATTCATATAAAATTTGCTCACATGGACATCGTTTGTAACGCTTTGGCGCAAAATATACTGAGCCGATTTTAATAATTTATTTTTTAAAACAACATATTTGAGCTAAGGAACATTATTGTATACTTATTTTGTTTATGTTCTTAAAGTAAAATATTTTTTGCTTAAGACATGATTTTTGCAAAACCTCACACAAAAATTGTCTTTATTATTGTTTTTATTTTTGCTCTCAGAAATGTTTAGAATCTATTTTTTGAAATTGTGACAGCGGCTTAAAAAAAACACCTGCCATAAATCTACTATAATACCTTTGCTTTTTTATATTGTTTTATACATTTTACTTTTCAAGAAAAAACATTTTTTTTTTTAAATCATTTTATCTCTTGATACTCGCGCAACAACTAAGACCGTCATCAAGCCAAAACTTTTTAACGTCTGTGCGATGAGAAGTCATTTCACATCAGCTGGTTGCATTTACTGTTTGCAAGTAGTAAATAGAAATTTGCAAATCTAATGAGAATATACAACAAATGATAATGCAAATGTGACAACGACATGATAATGGCAAGAATTATTGTGAAATTCTGACAAAGTCGTGATAAAAACAATGTCAACAGCATAAACGATAAGAAAAAACAACAAAAGCTAAAGAAACAAAAGTCATTTTTTGCACTGCAATAATAACGATTTAAAGAGTCTTTAATGAAAAAAAAAAAAATGTTAACATACGGGTTAACTTAACAAAATTCATAAAGTGTAAAGAATAATTAATAAAATTTATAAGATGCACAAACAATGATGTCAACGCTGAGTAACTCACAGACTGAAAAGCAAAAACAATGTAATTGTGGATAAGAGTTATGACTTACAAGTTAAATTATAAGCAAATTACATAAATTCAATAAAGAGCTTAGGTCAGAATTCAAAGATTGTCTAATGATTCGTTTTCTTCTTGTTTATGACGAAATCATTTGAACGCTTCGTTGCCTTGGGGTCGCAGCAAAGACTTATTACTGTAAGTCTTGTACACAGAAAAAATGAGTTACTCGCTAAAGGGATTTTTGCATGACGTGCATAGAAAAAGCATTCAGATATATTTCAAAGCATGGAAAAATACCTAAAAATGTACCTACAGTTTAAGGATTTTACAGCAGAAACAGTAAAACTAAATGTGGAAAAGTCTAACCCAAAAGACGAATGGATGGATTCAATTAAAACAACTCAACTGACTTATATGAAAAATAAGAACTTAACTATAGTTGATTCAAAAAATCCCCAGAAATATTAAAAATTGAAACATATCTGACATAGATCTAAAAAACTTATCTAAATTTCACACTAGCTAAACCTCATCATGTCTTAAATCTAATTTTATCTAAAATGAACTTAAACCAAACCTAAGCTAACCTAACCTTAATGTTAACCTTAACCTTAACCTTAACCTTAACCTTAACCTTAACCTTAACCTTAACCTTAACCTTAACCTTAACCTTAACCTTAACCTTAACCTTAACCTTAACCTTAACCTTAACCTTAACCTTAACCTTAACCTTAACCTTAACCTTAACCTTAACCTTAACCTTAACCTTAACCTTAACCTTAACCTTAACCTTAACCTTAACCTTAACCTTAACCTTAACCTTAACCTTAACCTTAACCTTAACCTTAACCTTAACCTTAACCTTAACCTTAACCTTAACCTTAACCTTAACCTTAACCTTAACCTTAACCTTAACCTTAACCTTAACCTTAACCTTAACCTTAACCTTAACCTTAACCTTAACCTTAACCTTAACCTTAACCTTAACCTTAACCTTAACCTTAACCTTAACCTTAACCTTAACCTTAACCTTAACCTTAACCTTAACCTTAACCTTAACCTTAACCTTAACCTTAACCTTAACCTGAACCTGAACCTTAACCTTAACCTTAACCTTAACCTTAACCTTAACCTTAACCTTAACCTTAACCTTAACCTTAACCTTAACCTTAACCTTAACCTTAACCTTAACCTTAACCTGAACCTGAACCTTAACCTTAACCTTAACCTTAACCTTAACCTTAACCTTAACCTTAACCTTAACCTTAACCTTAACCTTAACCTTAACCTTAACCTTAACCTTAACCTTAACCTTAACCTTAACCTTAACCTTAACCTTAACCTTAACCTTAACCTTAACCTTAACCTTAACCTTAACCTTAACCTTAACCTTAACCTTAACCTTAACCTTAACCTTAACCTTAACCTGAACCTGAACCTTAACCTTAACCTTAACCTTAACCTCTCACTAAATTTTTCCTAATGCATTCCCATACAAATAGTTCTTCATTGTAGAGAAAGCAGTGTTGAAACCACTTCGAAGATGAAATTAAGTCGTAACCTTTCTTTGAAGTATTATCCAGATAATAAGCCTTATTATTGGTTTGGTGCCTTCATGAAAGAAGGCATAGCAGATCCAGATCGGGTGTCAATCTAAAAATCTAAATCGGCTTATTTTGGCGAAACGACTGATTCAAGATCAATATAATTCATCTTTCTTATTTGGCATATTAGCCCATTTTAAAACTGAAGAAACTTTTGCGCTCCCACTTTTATTAAAAACTAGTGTATCCAGTAGACGTTGTTCTGCTCTCCCTGTCCCTGTCTTTATCTCAAGTTCCATCCCCGTCCTGGACCGGCAGACGTTGTCCTGCCTAATAGTGTGAATTCTCCATATAAAACAATATATCGGTTTTTCACGATTTTTCAACTTTTCTTTGGAGTTTTTCCAAACTCTTATTGCTAAAAATCTGAAGACAATAACGAACAAAATTGAAATAAAATCTCTTCAAAAGTAACAAAAAAAAAAAAACAATTGAGAGAGTTTTGTTCTTTGAACTTCGAAGCCAAATAGAAACAGTACGAATGAGAAGGAAAAAACAAAAACAACAGCACTGAATTTAAGAAGCAGAGTAAAAATTAAACCACAATTTTTAAGTGAGGTTTTGCAAAAACTTATTCCTAAAAAAAGGATATTTAACTTCAAAAACTAAACAAAATAAGTATGCCATAATCTTCTTTACCACAGACATGTTGTTTTAAAAAAGAAATTATTAAAATCGGCTTAGTATATTTTGAGCCAAAGCGTTACAAACCATTTCTATAAAAGCAATTTTATATAAATAGTATAGATATAGACTTAGTGTATGCTATCTAATGTTCTCATGTAAAATGCTGAACATATCCAAGCAGTACCTAAACATTTAATTATGGCACTCCATAATTTTTGCTGAAAAAAAAATTATAACACACTGTTGCATAAATACACCCACTTTCTGACCCATAGGTTATTGTTTTGCCATTTTCTGAACCGACTTTCACTGCAGTGGGTACTTTCTATGCGAGCTTAGTTAATGAAAGTACACAATAAAGGCTGTACATTAACTATGTAAGACGTTACGACAAGGACGAGCATTTTTATTACAAAATTTTCTGCTTGAAAGAAGGGTGGGGGTCTAAAAATTTCTTTCTTCAATTATCATTTTAAAACAAACTCACTTTAAATATCCAAGCCGAAACATTTATTTGGGGAGGTATTACTTTGAGGGAGCGTGCATAAAACACGCGCCTTTTTTTGGGAGAGGTTTGACAAAAGACTACGCATAATAGGTCTCTGAGGCGTCTAAGCTCTTGCTAGGTATTTTTGAATTTACTCTTTTTTTGCAGCTTAAAATTATGGAAATTTATGGCAACTATCTTCTTGAATCAATAAAAAAAAAAAAAACAAGACGCACTGCAGGAAAGGACTCAAGATAAATGGAGTTGAGATCTCTTGTCTCTTAGCTATTGGTCAAATTTTCTTTCCGTTTATGGGCTGTTATTAAGATCTAAATAAGTACTATAAATGTCTAAAAACAAAAGAAAAATGATCCCATGTTGACTTAAATTGTTTTTCCTTTTACCACAGATATAATTCAGAATTTTTCAAATTTATTTTTCTTCGTTAATTATTAACTTATATTCATAAATCTTAAAGGAATAATTCTCACTGTGTAGATCCACATAAATTGCGCGTCATTCGCATCGGCATAAGCAGCTGTTAGTGAGTTTTTTCGTTGTTGTTTTTTTCTCTCTGATGGCAATTAAATCAACGCGAGAAAAATTGTTTAATTTTAAAGTTATCGTACAAGATGCAATATCTTCTTAGCTGTTATTGTAATACACGGAATTACAACAACAACAAAAACATATAAAAATAAACTTCATGGTTTGTTTGTTTGGTCTGTGAAAAGAACCCACACAGTTTAGGATATAAAATTACACGGTTTACGAAATAAAATTTGTTATATGAGAGCTTACGCTCTTGTTGCTGTTGTTGTCATTAAATTGAAAATTTTAGTCGAAATTTGAAAATTTCTTGAAAGCTTAGATTTATGGTTATCCGGTGCGGAGTGGTGGTGCGTCAGTTTAAAAGTTTTTTTTTCGTGAAAAGTAATTTCATGCCCCGAATTTGAAAGAGATCTCCTCATGTTCATTTCCCCCTGATTTGTTCATACATACAGCTTTTCAATCATTTTATGCTGCTTCACTTTTCATCATCCACAATATCTTCATTCGTCTGTCCGACGCCTGTCATGCAGACACAACACGCTATCTTAATCAATGCAACCCACATAAATGTTGCCGGCTACAAATTGATATCAACAAATGTTGTTTTTTTCGTAATTGTCGAATTTTTAGGCGTGGCTTTTTTTTTTTGGGAAAATGAAAAAAATTATGGAGGCGCTTAAAGCGTGTCAGAGAAATGTATGATATCTAAGATTCTCATGGTTTTTTTTATTAATATTAAAAATATAAGAAAACACTGCGTGACACGCAACAATGTTTGCAAACAAAACTTTTAATTGATCCCGCATATTTTTATGGAGAAAATGTTTTGGGATTGATGTTTTATTTATTCTTATGTAGTTTTTTAAGATTCTGGTTGAAACTTATGTATTGTGGATTTTAGGGTGGTCCTTAAAAAAATTGAAATTAAATGGAAATTGAAAATTGCCTAACGAATCCCTACAAAATAAATAAAAAATGGCACAAAAATCTTCTGTAAATGAAGTACAAAGTTTTCGGCCTAATTTCCGTAAAAATGAATTGCTTAAAACCTTGAGTCATTTTCATGGAAGACCAAATTGCCCAAAAATACTCTACTTTCACGAAGACAGTCTGAAAAGAGGCATTTCCTTAGGACTTAATCCAAAAACAAGTGTAATAAAAACTTTCTCAAACACCCAATTTTTTGGTGCTTTATAATTCGTCCATTAGTTTAACTTAATTGTTGACTTCAATTTGATATAATTTTCAAATATTTCATTCACTTAACACACCTTTTAGAACACCAGATACCGCAACTAATTCATGCAACCAAAAAATTCTTCAAGAGCTTTAAATATCTTTTTGTCTCTATTTACAATGTTTATTGGCAATGTTGATATCGATGCCCAAATCTAGTCATAAGAATTAATTGCGCATGCGCAGCTGTGCGGTTTCTAAAACTTTCAACTTTAATTCAAATCAAATACACCACGACGCCACACCCACTTTTGTCGTTGTTTTATATCACAAAGAAAAAAGAAACGGAAAATGTAAAAAGGTGCACCAAAATGCAATTCAAGAGCATCTTGATAAGAAGTTAAACTTGGCTTATGGTGGGCGTGTTAAAGCAACAACCACGTTTCTAATATGCCTACAACAACAACAGCAGCAACAAACAATATCTAATCAAATAAAAAAATTTGATGAAGTCACAAATGTAGCGTAACATCTCATCATATCCATGTTGATCTGAGCTTCATACGAGAGTAAAATTAATCAATTTTAATTAAAAATGTTAACATTAATTTACTCTCTGTTTTTCTTTCTATTAAAATCTTATCAGCAATTAGTTGTCGTAAACTTTCGCTGAATCGGTAACAGAGTGGGTATTGATCTTTGACTAATCAAACCGCGTAATGAAATCTCGAAAGTTAAAGATTTTCTCTGTATTTTATTTTTTTTACTTTACAAAATTCAAAGAAAGCTCGCTGACCCGGACTCCCTTGAAAAATTCGTATGTGGTATGGTTTCTTGGTATCAAAATTAACTTTTAGGCTTTCGAGATATCGAAGTATGATTTTTTTTTTGTCGTCTTTGGAAAAGGTGGTCAAACATTATTCGCAATAAATTCCATTTGGACTATTGAAATTAATTTTAAATGAATGGTAACTAAAAATTTGCTGAAGGCATTAGAAAAATCTAGTGATGCTTTCATATATTTGAAAACTATATTTCATACATCATTCTGACGCCAAAATCAAGAGTGACTTAAAAAGGTCGGCATTCAATTCGCTTCAACTTAGCATTGATGGCTTTCTTGACAACAATAAAAGTGAAGACTATGTAAAAATCATACACGATTAACTTAAAAACTATAGGAATATAGACGCCAACATGTCTTAAAAAATTAATTTCCTACACTAGTATTTGGATTTCTTCCCAGAAAATTTTAGAGAAATCTGCGATAGAGATTTCATCAACAAATAAAAACTATGAGAAACGATATCAAGGTTTCTGGAATGAAGCAATGATGGGAGGCTAAGTATGGATTCTTATTCGAGTTATGGATGGCAACAAAGGATGCAGAAAAAGCCTGAATCGCTTTTGAAGGTTTTTTTAAATTTTGAAATATTTCGGTTTCTTTTTTATTTGATTAGAAGAAACAAGGACAAATACACAAAGTATTAAAAAAATTAAGACAATCTCACCTTAGCGCCTAACTCTAACTTTCTTACGAGAACAATTTGAAAAGTTCGCGAATTTTTTAATTTCCTTCGTAGTAACTTCAAATGCAACACTGATCCTGTCATCTGTCAATAGAGTACAGTCAAAATTTCAGCTCCCTGCGACCATCCAAGGAAAGGCTTGATAAATATTATGGGGACTCTGCACCATCGATTGGAATGATTCACAAATTGTTTACTGAATTCCGATGCGGTCGTATAAGCACAAGTGACGCCGATGGTCTGGAATCCCAAATGAGGTCATCACACCAGAAACGGTCACTAAAATTCACGATATTGTGTTGGCCGATCGCAGAGTTAAAGTGTACGAGATTGTTAAGGCCTTAGGCATCTCAGACGAACGGATGTGAAACATTTTGCGAAGTCATTTGGATATGAAAAAATTATCCGCGTTTGCTCTCTCTCAACCATAAACGCGATCGTGTGACTGATTCAAAGGCGTTTCAAAATTCCATGAATTGAGGTACGAATTGCTTCTTCATCCAGCATATTCTCCAGACTTGGACCCCAATGACTATTTTTTGTTTCCAAACCTGAAGCAATGGCTCAACGGTAAGAGATTCACCACAGAGGTCTATTTTTAGGACCTTCCGAAAACGTATTTTTTAGATGGGTTCAAAAAATTGGAGGAACGTTGGACGAAGTATATCGACCTAAAAGGAGACTATGCTGAGAAATAAAACGTTTGTTTGCCGTAAAAAATCATTCCTTGTTTCATTTTTCACGGAATGATCAAACGGCCCTCGTATCTATCTGCAGATTATTTTCAAATTAGGCTTAAAATCTTTGCAGGATGTCGATTTTTATACCAAAGGAAACTATCAGGTGGTCACCTGATAGCTTCTGACATGAATTTCCGATTACAGATATTGCAAAAAAACAAAAAACAAAGGTTTTTTAAAATTCATTTAGCACAAAATGTATAAAAAAGATAAGTCCTTAGCAAAAAAGTTTGGGAATGAAAACTCCCGGAAAACCGATATAGTCCTTTGTATGGAGAATGCACAGCATTAGACAGGGCAACGAACAGGGAGGGAAGAATATCGTCTGTCGGATATGTTAGTCCTTAATATTTATTTTATTTCAGACATACTTGTGTTAAAAATTTCCTTTATCCTGTTTCCTATTGCTTAAGGGTCGTTTAATGGTACAAGCACAGTCTGAGAACTTTCTTTTCTCTGGTAATTTTCGACGTGATAAGACGAATCCAAGATATTTTTTTTTTTTTGACTTAAGCAACAATGGATTATGGCTCAACGTCTGTCATTATAAGTGAAGGTTAATCATGGAATTACTTTTCCGAAAGTTTTTTCTCAATGTTGAGGGTTATACATTAATATTGACAGCTTAGTTGCAAAATAGATTGTTTGATCTAAATTTTGATTATATTTCTTAAGAATTGAGAGTTGCACCTTAATCATAATACGACAGTTGTATAAACTGTATGGGTATGAATAAAGTTACCAATTATTTTGGTGCCAAAAGAAGTACAAAACGCACTGAAAAGAAGTACAGATAATATGTGACCTTTTTACCAAACAAAAAAAATATTCAAATCCGTAAATTTATAACGAAAAAGTTTTTTTGAGAACCAAGTTAAAATTAAAACTCTTTCTTTCATATAAAATATAAATGTTTTTCTAGTAATTGTTCCATAATTATTAAAAAGAAGTAAAATGAAGTACATTTGCCTGTACTTTAAAGTACGCAGTAGAAAAGGAGCAAAAAGAAGTACAGTACTCCCAAAAAAAAGAAGCACGTTAGGTATGAATAAAAAATTTAAAACTGAGCTTTTGAATCGCACGATGGCTGTAAAAGTTTAACAACTGTTCACACGATAAAATGCCGTACTAAACAAATGCAACATTTCTGTATTAATAGCGTATGACTAAAGTCTTAATCATATTTGCCATAGAATCACGAGAAACTTTCAAATGAACCGACGTCGACAACTCCAATAAACTTGGCTAAAATCAAAAGACGTTGTTAGTTAACATAAAGATTTCACTTGTTTGTTAATTTATTTTTATTTCATAAAAGATAACTAGAAATAATTAATTAAACAAAATTTGAACAAATCATAGCAACATGCATGCATGTTGTTAGCGGTATCAGTTGTTGCTGCTGCTCATGTCTTTGTTACAACTCCGATGTTGACTGACTGGTGCTACTGCTACTGCTACAAAAAGAACATCATGGCCAACTGTTCGACATACAATTGGCAATCGTGAATAAGTCAGTTATATACAAACTCTCTAAGCTCATGATTTCTTTGGTTTAATGCCACCAACAAACAAGGCAAACTAATAGCAAATGACAGCAACACCGACAACAGAAAAATTGTTAATTTTGATTCACTGCAGTTGACCTTTTGACTGTAATTATTCGTGTAATTAAAAATTGAATTGCAGACAAAAAAAAAAAAAACTAAATAAATTGAAAAGTTTCTCACCGCCAGTTGCAACAACAAATTGCAACAATAGTTGTTATTTAGACATGCAATAATTTTCGCATGCAAAATTTATTACTTTAATTTTGCCACTTGTTGAAAAAATTTATTACGGCCAGAAATTGAAATACAATCTAAAATATTATGTTAACCTTCTGACATGATAAGTCCAAAAATTTAAAATTTTTTTTTGTTGGAGATGTTGCGCGATGTTTTTCCTGCTGCATGGTGGCAGCAATTGGTTGAACAGCAATAAATTAAGCATACGACGGAATTTGTGGCAAACAACAAAATCTCTGAAATTGCAATTGATATGGGATGCAATTGAGGAGAAAAAATTGTTCAGAGTTATTATCGCTTTACCACCACCACCACCATCAACGGCAGCAGCAACAACAATTTGAGTTGTTTGAATGCCTGAATTTTCACTTTGACCACCGTCTTTATTGCTGTCGTTACATTTGCATTTTTGTCCATTTCCGTTGTTGCACTTAAATGTCAAAGTTGCAGTTCAAAATTTCACCTTAACCTCATGAATGATTGACATGCCATGAAATTAAATAAAAAATAAAAAAAAAAAGTTTTGTATTTTATTTTGGTAGTTTTACATCTCTTATCGAACTTTGGCAACACAGAATTGATGTTGGTAGTTCATTTCAATTCACGTCCAATGTTGCTGATGATTTGTGGTTTCATTGTCATTGCTGAAGATGCTATTAATTTTGATTTTTTTGTTTGTTTCCGTTTCTTTGGGTCTATCTATACAAAGTGTTTTATGTCAGAGATAGGAAAACTGTATACCAAGGTTTTACATATCGAGATAATATATAACTGATACAGCCATTTTTCTTCGAATTTTATGAAGTGTCCTCTGATGATTGCATATTCTCACAAAATCTGTGAATACCCTAAATTAGTGGTTAAATACAACACACGCATTTAATTAGAAGAATATCGACACATCTAAGGAAACATTTTCTGTAGTCTACATCTATATAAATAAAATGATAGCTGTTTTCGATGTTCGCATATCACGCAAAAATTGCTTGATCAATTTCAATCAAATTTACTTATGATTATTTCTTAGACGCTTGGTCTCAATCTCCAATTAAAATTGTCTCGATATTCTTGTTTCATAACAAATATATGGACATACCAACTTACTGCCACAGCTTGAGATAAACTTTTAAAAAAGTTTTTTTTTTCTAGGTAAAAGCTAACTTTAAACTTTTATGAATTTAAAAATTGTAGGCTTTTCAGGTCAATAAATTTTGAAATGCAAATAAAAAAAATTTATTTAATTTTTTCTGTACGACGTTTATATTTATATTTTTGACATAAAAGTTAAAGTTTCCTTAAAACTTTTCCATTAGAAGTTGAAGTCTTTTTTGTCTTACATTACAAAGAGTAAAAAAAATTTAAAAAAACGTTATCAATACGAGAGCCGTTTGATAATTCCGTGAAAAATGAAACAAGAAATGATTTTTACAATAAAAAAACGTTTTATTTCTCAATGTAGTCTTCTTTTAGCTCGATACACATCGTCCAACGTTCCTCCAATTTTTTGATCCCATGCGAAAAATACGTTTTCGGAAGATCCGCAAAATAGGCCTCTGTTTCGTGGTAAATCTCTTTCCGCCGAGCCATTTCTTCAGGTTTGGAAACAGAAAATAGTCGCTGGGGGCCAAATCTGGAGAATATGCTGGATAAGGAAGCAATTCGTACTTCAATTCATGGCATTTTGCCATGGGAGTTAGGCATGTGTGAACGCGCGCATTGTCTTGATAGAAGAGCACTTTTTTCCATACCAAATGGGAACGTTTCTCTTTTAAAGCGCCGTTGAAACAGTCCAATTCGGCTGCCATAGTATTCGCCATTGATCGTTATTTTTGATGGAAGGTAATCGATCGATGATTATACCGCGTTCATCCCAAAATACTGTCGCTATAAACTTTTCCCGCTGATAGCACCATCTTTGCTTTCTTCGAAGCACGTTCGGTCGGTGAAGTCCACTGTTGCGACTGTTTCTTTGTCTCTGGTGTGTAGTGATGGATCCGTGTTTCGTCCACGGACACTAATCGACGGAAAAAATCCTTCTTGTCTTTGTTCAACATCGCCAAACACGCCTTTTGAATCGAACACAAGATCGCGTTTATTTTCGAAAGTGAGCAAACGCGGCACCTATCTTGCGGATAATTTTTTCATATCCCAATGATTTCGCAAAATGTTCTACACCCGTTCGTCTGAGATGCCTACGGCCTCAACAATCTCGCGCAGCTTAACTCTGCGATCGGCCAACACGATATTGTGAATTATAGTGACTATTTCTGGTGTGATGATCTCATTTGGGCGTCCAGAACGTTCGGCTTCACTTGTGCTTGTACGAACACCTGTCACTTCAAAAATTCATTTTCGGCATTTGCCCACCGATTTGTGTGATAATTTTTTTTTCGGAAAATGGGTCCAAACACCTCTCTTGGGAACTCTTTTTGTGGTTTCCAAAATTTATTTTTGATTATTCTCATTCATTGCGAAAATATTTTTTTTTTTTAAATGTAAGTACATAATTTTTTTGAATTTTTTGTTTCGAGTAAGGTAACTACTACCAGGGCCTCCGAGTATAGAGGAACTCCAGGAACAGAAAGTATTTTTACATCAAATTAGAAGTGGAAATTCTTTCAGTGAAACATTTATGTTTTCTTTCTCATCACATTATCATCACCGAGGTGGCCATCGATCTTTTTTTCGACACAGCCTTTTCCTACGGCTATGGTATAATTTTACAAATACCGACTTCTTACGTTTTTCTTTTATAGAAAGGATTCTGTTGTGCTTAGAAATTGGGTTCGGCGTCCCATAAACCTTAAAGAGCACATAATTTAATCCGAGAAAATAGTCTTTATCTTAATTAATTTCTTATTCACGTGTTTATTATTAGCAACGGCCACATGAATTCATTCATGTTAGCAAATATGCACAATGTGTAGTGTAAGTTTTGTTATTTTTTTTTCTGTAACACTGCACTTCCGTTTTTATTACATAACTTCATTGGAGCAACTGGAAGTCAGTACGCGAGTAATTGCTTTGGTTCCGTATGATTTTTCATGTTGTAAGTTTTTTTACTTCGATGCAAATAACATAATTTTCGACATGTCGATTACGAACAGCTCCCACATTGCTTGTCAGAGGCGTCATGTTGGCTGCACTGTCGAATCGAACCGAGCCGGTTCAGTCAAGTCAGTTGTGTTTGCATTGAGATTGATTGAGATACCAAGAAAAAAAAAGTGCAAAAGAAATTAAAATATGAATACATTTGAATAATTTGTTAAAAATGCAAAGATAACAGGGTTGCAAAGTCGAGAGTTCCAGTAAAAGTAAATGCAGAAGTCAAAGGTCTCTACAAAGGCAAATAAATACGATACAATGGAAGAAAAACCAACAACATTTGCAACAGTTGTATTGTCAATATTAAAAAAAACAAATAGATATATGTTACCACAACAACCGCTACAAAAACAACAACACCAAAATAAACATAAACTAACGAACGAAACGAAAATGATGAAGGCCTCACACTCTGTCCCAGTACCACCCAAGTTCAAGAGTTGCATATTTCCTTCCGCGCCACCAGCAACAGCAACATTTGAACAGTTTATGTTGCTTGTGGTTTGTTGGTGTCTTGTTGCTGCCAGTTGCTGTTGGTTTTGAAATTCTGTTACTTCACCTCACCACCCCGCGGATATGCGCGCAATTTGTTTGGGAATTAAACGGAAATTCGCAATTAATCAAAATGCATCTAGGTGGCAGCATTGGCAGTGCAGTTAAATGACTTCTTTTTTTCTTTGTCTTTGAAACTATGGAGGAGGCAGGGCTGTATCACTACCACCATTCATATGTGAAGTTAATCATTTTACCAATGAGTAGTTGATGCTTGGAAGAGTCACTTTTCCTTCATCATGCGGAAAGTTTATTAGTTTTGTTATCAATATGAAAAAATCCTATTTACTTTTGCAATGAAGGAAATGACTTGCAAAATATTTATCATATTTAATTGAAAGAAAAGCGTATGCGTACATTAGGGTGGCTTACTTTAATTTTTGTATTCTGTTTTCTACTTAAAATAATATTTTCCATCTTAAAATATGATCTGTGAAGAAACTTTCAGCACTTAAACTTTTAACCTTCAAAGAGTCTTACCCTCAATTGAGCTACGTCAAATGTTAGCCATTAGTTGACAGGTCTTGAAATCTCACCAGGCATGAACTTTTTTTTTTACTAGTTTGCTTCCTTTCATCTAGTTTTATTCTCACCATAAACTCGTAGATATGTTACAGCATTTTCCATGCTCATTAGACGTCGGCCATAAAAGACGTCCGCAAAATTCTGAAGCTTCCACACCCCCTTATCCTGGTTGCCCACTTTTGACCGATTTTGCTAGCCCCTCTCCCTAAAGGACGTCCACAAAGGATTATGCCACGCCTTCTGTGCTTTATTTTTTACTTTTTTTTCGTTCCTATGTTACTGATGAAGTACATGAGGGCTTAAACCAGTGGTGGGCATGGAAATCTAACAATAGGGCGAAACAGCAACAACAACGAAATTTTAAAGCTTTTTTTACTTTCATTTCCAAATTCGCCAATAGCACAAAAAAATCCAAATTGCACTACAAACAAAAACAATTGCTACATTCGTCAAAACACAATGCGGCGCCGTCGGTTACACCTTTGTGTGTTGTTTTTGTTTTCATTTGAACTCAAGTCAACGCTGTGCCTCGATAGCGTTGAAATTCTGCGAACTTTTTTTCGTTTTTTTGTGCGTCTAATAACGGTCCGGGCAATGACGGCGGATAGGAACACTACGTGCCCACCACTGGCTTAAGCGATCGCCTCTTAAACATTTTGTTTTTTGTGAATTTTTTCAGTTCTTCTAATGTAACTTTACGCATTGGCTCTTTTAATCAAGTGATTAGCAATTTTGAGCTCCCTTACTCAGCTCTTCTGGGCATGCTCAGCAACATTTCCATTTATCCACTGTCAAGCCTTCGAAACAATATTTTTTTTTTTTTTTTACTTATCGGCCTTTTTTTACGAACAAATCCAACGTTATTTGAATTTTTTTAGCTTATAAGGTTCAGAAGCAATTCTCAACAAAATTTTCTAAACGCTAAAACTTGAAGAGGTTACACATATTTTTGGACCGCTGTGATATGCATTTCTTTGGGCATAAATTTTCACAATAATTTGCCGTGCTTTCACTAATTCATACGTACAAAACCACAGAGAGCTCTGCCAACGAAATTTGACCCGTTGAACTAAATTTAATCACGACAATTTATTGAAAGTAATAAATTAAAAAACGCTGCAGCAACAATAAGACAGCATTTGAGTGGGGCGCTTTGTCACTGACTGCTTCATAGCGGCAATGATAATACGAGCAAATGAGAAAGAAATGATAAATGCTATTAAGTGGTAAAGGAAAATGAAAGGATGTCGTCGTTGCAGTAATTCCAATGACTTTATTTTTCTTTAGATGATATTTCACACTTTTATTAACTTTGATATTATGTTATGTCTTACTCGCAAAGAAATAAAATGGAATTATTTATGGATCTAAACATCGATTTCACATGCTCAGCACCAACACTAGTGTTATATATTATTCTACTGCTCTGTATATCCTCACGGAGCATAGGGCTGACTCCAAAAAACTTTTCTATTCTAATACGCACTATAAATAGCAAAGGTCTTCATTTCGCCAATCAACGTATTTCCTGTTTGAGCGATCGTTTCCAGGATGAATTAGGACGGCTGCGATTATTTGCTACCCTGAAAATTTTATTTAATGCATAGGTGGGCAAAATTTTGGAAGCAGGAGCTACTTGCAACAAAAACAATAACTAAGTACAACAACAGACAAAACATCACCATTCGATCTCGATAACAAAAAGAAAATGCAATAAACCAAAATCCAATTCCAAGGATCAAGCAAGAACAACATTAGTGTAGTAAAAAAAGTACACTGATCAAATGAAACGAAAGAAGCTGTCCTCAATGTGCACATTGTTGTTGTGCTTGTTCGCTTGTTTGTTGTTTTTTTTTTTGGTTTTATTAAGAAAAACGTCGTGTTTGTTGTTAAGAGCTAAAATTGACTCATTTTTCCTATTTTGCCCATCGCTGATACACTCCCAATCCATTTCCGTTTTATTCGAACTTGAAATCCGATTTCGTCGCTAACAAGTTTTGGTGAACATTTGTGAATTGTGTAGTAGACCGTGTCGATTTGTATGAAGAAAAAAGAGGCAGCCAGACACCGACTCAAAAGTTGGAAGTATCTTTAAAAACGATATCTGCGTAATTTTTTTTTCGTTCCAAGAAAAACCAATGGAGCGCTTTTGATTCTCCTGAAGGTCCTTTTTAAGCTCAAAGAAACGTTTTTTTTGGTCGTAATTTTATTCTTCACAAAATCGATACCTGAATTTCCTTGAATAACAAAGATTGCGTTTGGCTGAATCTATTTTTGACCCGGTCTATTGTGTAGCAGCGTAAAGTTGATAATCAAAGTTTCAAAGCCTTACAGAAGGCACTGACTTCCCATTGGAGTCAAATATTTTGAACTTCGTAGTCGTTGACAGGAACAAAGGCTGCCAGACAATAAATAGCTGAACAAAGGTACCTTTCGTTGCGTTGATGTCAATATTTTTACCGCCATCAGCTGTAACGCAAAGAGTTTATCAATATACGATCTGTTCGGGCGAAAACCTGCTTTTTCACCCAATGGTTCGATTCTGTCGCCGACTGTGGTGATGAGGATTTCCACCAGAAGCTTGGTTGGGATTGATAATACTTAGCATAATGCTCTGGCATAGCGATAAGTTCCAATTTTGTTTTTTTTTTGTTAGTTTCACCAAAGTTTTTTGAGCCAGTCTTCAGGTATGTGTTCTTGTTCCTAAATTTGTATAAGAAATGATTGAAAAAGTTCAGCGCCGGTTGCATCTCTTTTTAGCTGAAATAACACTACATAATCTTTTGTTTTTTTTTTTGTTGTCGGAAAGGTTGGAGAAAGGGGCAGTACAGAATGCAAATTGTTCTCCAATAGTAGGCTGTGCCACGCCTCTAACAGGAAAATAAGTTTCAACTGCTAAACTAATGGACGGATTTTGATGAAATTTGGGTTGGAATGAACAGATTTTGATTAAATTAGATTTGGAGATATGTAGATTAAATGAAGCGTATTAGAGAACACTGTGTCATTTTAGTGGGCGTGGCTTTGCCCCTAATAGGAAAAAATGCTCTTACAGCTGAGCCGCTACACCGAATTTGATGGTTTTTGTTATGGAGATAGATTAGTTCCTGAGCAAAGACATTTGTTTTTGTGAGCGGTGCTACGTCCCTAACAGAAAAATACGTTTTACTGCTAAACTAATAGAGCAATTTGATGACTCAGAGATAGATTAAACCTTAAGGAAAGATACGCCCCTAAACAGAAAATGTTTTCATAGCATAGCCAATAGACTGATTTTGATAAAATTTGTTATGGAGGTAGACTGATCTCTGAGGAAAGATATTTGTTTTCAGTAGGTGGTGCCACGCCCCTTATAGGTAAATATGTTTTCACAGCTAAATTAATGGACCGATTTTGGTGAAATTTGGTATGGAGATAGATTGAACCCAAAGGAAGAGACATATGTGTATAGGAATTGGGCAACATGATGTTTATTTCTGAGAGCGATGATATTTAGTCTGGTAAAATCGTACAAAACTGTTTTGTATTGTCACTATAACAGTTGAATTTAAACCAGTGGGCGAACTCTAGTTGTAATAGTTTTACATTTCTCATTAATAACTAATGCATTTATTTTCTATGGGGCATTCAAGCTGCCTCTTGTATCAATTACTCAATTTATGTCTAAAAAAGTAAAAACTTCAAATTAAGACATTTCACTTAATTTTTTGGCTTTTTAACGTGCTGACAAGACACATGATTCAGCATTTTTGTGAAATTAAAAATAAAACTGTTCCATTTTTTTTGGGGGGGAATTTTTATTTGCGCTTTTAACAAATCCAATCTGACCGAATAATAAAATGCTGCATGCGTCGGCGTTCACTGCATTTCTGGGTTAACCATGAAAGTACAAATTTTCATTTTTTTCGTAGGGGAATTTAACAATTTACATAATTTTTAGGTTTGTTAAATAGAAATTAAAAGCAAAATAATGGTAGTTTTTTTTTTCTTTCTTGAAATGAGCTTCTGCATCAATGCGTTTTGACCTACTTCATTCATCACCTTTTTTTTTTGTTTGAAATTTTTGTTTAATTCATTTGTGCTTTTTGTTGATTATGTGGTAATGATATTTTGAAATGCAATCAAAAAGTTGATAAAGTAATTACTCTGTTAATGTTTGTACGTACACTATCAACTACAAAATGTAGAACAAAACAAACTAATATGCTAATATTTTTTTAGTTTTAGATATATTTAAATATTGCCACTAAAGTTTTAATTTGTATTCTTTTCTCTGTTTTCAGGTAAGCATTGAACTTCTATGAAATTTGTTTGCTATTGTCAAAGTTCAACTCCACTAAACCTGCTCTCACGTAAGATTATGTGTATCTTTATTAATTTCAATTTCACTTATTTTTTATAGCTGTTAACACTTCCTCAAGTAGCATTTTGCTACCATATGTATTGACCATTTTTCCCACTCACAGCATTGCGTTCATTTTTTTTTTGTTACCACCACCGACTCCAATCACATTGCGTGCAAATTTTAATTTTTCAAATGTGAAAAAATGCGGCGGCGCCCCAAAACAAAATGAGTGATGAAACATTATATCAATTATAATGAAAAAAAAAACGAAATGTTTAATATTGTGCTTCCTGCATTTTTGAAGAAAAAATTAAAATTATGAAAAATTAACTTTAAAAATTGGGAGTTAACTTTCACTTTCCATTTTTTTTGCACTTCTGACATATGAATTGATGGTTTCGTTTAGTCAAGACAAAAATCGTTAAAATATGTTATGTAAAATCAATAGGAATACGAAAATTATGAGTTTTTCTTTGAAACGAAATATGCATTTGATGTCAATATATTCAGTTTCTTTTTCTAAAAAACCTTTAACAAAATTCATAACAAAGCACAAAGCAACACCGCATAGCAAATCTGTTGTCTGAGCAAGCGCACTAAGAGACAATAAGCCACTTGGTGCCGAATGCAATAAAATGCGAGTGCTTGAAATCGTACAACATTTTATTTGCAAGTGCAGCACTCACCTCTCTTGTTATGATTTGATTTGTAGATTTCGTGCACAAAGGCTCGGTGGACTCGCAATCGTGGCGTATGGCTTGATGGTCGTTTCAAGTGCACTCGTGCAGACTTCTAATACATACACGATACAGATTGATACAGATTGCAGGAACTTCACTGCAGTGGAAATTTCAACTTTCGGTCCGCTAATGAGAAGTGTCTACTTAGATAGTTTATTCCAGAATTCTACTCACGGATATCTTATGTGGGTTTCAACCCCAATTTTCTCAAATGATGGACAACTTTTGAGCCCAAATTCGTGTTCAGCGTGCAACAATCTATCGAAACCATCTAGTCTTTTTCCATTAGTAAATCCCTTGTAGATCAGAGTTGTGAATATATTTTTTACAGAATTGAATCATTAACATTTTGTTATTGAAGCTAATTTCTATTCGAACAAAAATTTTCAAAGGAAAATAAAACATATACTAGGCCTTTTGAGTATTTTACAAGCAGTGGAGGTGAATACGACTACCGACACAATATCGCTCATTTCTTTTATTCTGAAGTAGTCTTGCACTGCATATTGTCAAATGTCATAGAAGATACAGACTCCTTATTTTGGACATCTTTCCAAACTATTCAACTTTGAAAGCTTAGTACATTACTGTAGTAATTCAGTAATCCCGGGACTAAAAACGTCCGGAAACCCGTAATTTCTGGATTGTAATCCCTATAGTAAACTCTTATTAACCTATCGCAGTAAACAAACATAAAAAACAGAAATAACAAACATTACAAACAAAATAAAACCAATTTAAAAAAATTAACCGCACATTGAAAAACCAAATAAAATCAATTCAATTTGCATTCAAATCAAATTCAATTAAATTTTTAATTTGGAATGCTCTACGAAATTCATAATCAAAATAAATAATTGCAATAAATTAGATTAAATTACTGCGCCGATTGCTGCTGCTGCTGCTGGTGTTGGCGTGTGTTGCCGCTGTGAAAATTTGTTGTTTTGTGCCTCCTGCTGTGTCGAGCATTTGAGGTGCTTCTTGTTGCATTTTTGCTTTCTATGAGTAACTCATTGAAAATGCAAAAATTCGTTGCACTCAAGGTAAAATTTTTTGCATGGAATTTTTAAAGCGGAAAGACTGCGCTTCGTACGATGTCTTGTATTAAATTTACCTGCTTAAGTTGTGATATTATCCGCATGTGTTTTAAATTTTTAAATAAAATTGCAACAATTATGGGTTATTTCTTAAATTAGTTTAAGAAATATAGCTGGACACAAAAATAGCACTGCCCCTGAAAGAACACAAATAAAGCCTTGAAAGAGAAAATAATTTTTTAATTTTATTGTAGATAAGCGTGATCAGCACAAAAATATTTAAAATACAAAAAAACTATTTTGCTAATATTTGTGCTATTTCAGTATCCATAATAGAAAATAAAGTTAAATTTGTCGCATGATATATTCTTTGAAACATAGATCCCTGTCTTTACAATTTTTTATTACTTTTTCTGGATATCAATTGTGTATTTCACTGTCAAACCCACAATAAGATGTAAAACCACTCCCTGATTTTTTTTCACGCTACTCTCGTTGTTTGTTGGCGCACTTCCAGTTAACGAGATGCGCAATTAACAGACGCTTGTTAAGCTCGGATTAAATCGTTATACTTGAAATCGTTCAACCAAGCGTGTGCATGCAACATAACTGCAACATTTGCTTGCAGCATGTTACGAATCCAATGAAAGAAAAATAAAAACAGAAAAATGCAACAGCAAAATATCTGCACACAATTTAAATTTTGACGAATTGATTGAAATTTATATGCGTGAGTTGTGTTGTGCTGCAAAAATCTTAGACACAATCAAAGTTTACGAGGTGGCAACTCTGTTGTCAACTGTTTGACTACAGCAAGATGCCAATTTGACAAATTGGTAGTTAGTTATGTTGTTGGCGTTGTTACTGCAGCCATCGGTGCCCAAGTTGTGAATGAAACTGCCGTAAAATTGCCAAGATTTTAATGTGAAATTGCTGTCTTTGAATGTGCTTGAATCGAATTTATAATCAGAATTGGGTCACTACCTCAAGGAAGTTTTTAAAGTTCATAAAAGACACAAATAGACAGAGTGCGGTTTAAGTAAATAAGCAAACAAAAAAAATTGTGGAAAATTTAGATTTTTCGTCACTAAAAACCAATTAATACTACTGCCACTAATATTCACTGACTCCATTAGGAGCAAAAGTTCTGGAACTATTTCATTCCCTGTCTGGTTTTCGTTCCGAATTTCGCTATATTATTTTCTATCATTCCATGCAACGATGTTCTGAGCATCTCTTACCTTGGAGATTTTTACCAAACCGCTGTACCGACCATCGATATATTGCCATAATATTTTCATAACCCCGATATAGATAGAAGTATGGTCAGTACTAGCGAAATGAAGATTGTGATTCAAGATTGTTCGGGGTCTATTTACCTTGAGCAGAAGTTTTTAAAAGATTGTCTTCATTGCCTTAGTGTGCTTTTAAGCTACCATGATTCGCAACTATAAATCAACACTAATTTAATATTTGGTTAATTGAGCAAGACAGATCTATCTTAATTAATTCTTGTTGCAATATCTTTCGCCGTTCCACTTTAGGTGTAAAGATGAGAGATTTTAAGAAAGATATTGTGGATTTTGATCAAAAATTTAAAGATAAGAGAGTAAAAGACCTTTATGAAATTTGAAAAAAAAATCCTCATCTGTAAAAAAATAACAAGCATAATTTTTTAATTTTGATAATTAAATTTCTAATAAGCTTTTAATTGATTTAAAGCTTTAAGCTAAATAGCTTAGAAGGCTAGTAACTGTAATAGCTAAACATTATTAGTATTACTATTATTATATATGGTTGTGAAGGTTACAGATAAATGTATAATAATGATAAATGTGAGATATATTTTTTCACATAAAGATAAGAAAACGATATTGCCAGTTTAAGTCAGTCCTTTCAACTAACGCAAAAAATATCACTAAACCCCATTGGTGCCAATATAGCCGAAGAGCCGGCTGTAGAAAAGTCGAGTGTATAAGGTTACAGGATGAGATGTATGCCAAATGATAGAGCTCAATCAACCTAAATAAAATATCTAGGGTTGGCTTGTCAAAGCCTGTCCCGATGGCCGAAAATGCCCGAATTTTAGCCAATTTTGTTGTTCTAATTAAAATTGTAGTACATAACAGCTCGAAATGTATGCCAAATGATAAAACTCAAAGAGGCCTAAATATAATATGTGGGATTGCATTGTTGAATCCTGTCCCAAACATGGCTTTTCACCGGTTTTTTGGATCAATTTTCATTAATGAAGATAACAGCTTAAAATTTGTGTCAAATGATATATATCGAAGAGCCTAAATAGAATATATAGGATTACCTTGTCGAATCATGTCCTAAACATTAGTTGACACCCATTTTTGGGGTCAACTTTTCTTAAATGAGGATTCGTGTTTTTAAATGAAAAGTGACTTTGCTGATCAAGGCAAGAATTGAAGTTTATTTATTGTAGAACTTGTGTTTTTTCTCGGGCTCCGGAACTTCTGTTGTGGCATATGCTCGTACTATTGATTTTTTACTAACTCTGGAAGTAAAAAGCGTTGAATAATTTTGTATGATTTCAGCTGCCAATATATGATCAATTATGATTCTGACTTATTCTAAGGTATGCGTATATCTTCAATTTTCCGCTGTTTGATATAACAACTTTTATATGTAGTAAACGATCGAAATGAAAATGTTTCCGAAACAAATTTCAATCTTCATTTTCTATCTGTGTTTTTTTTTTATTTTTTTTTTGTATAGGCCAGTTCACATGTTACAATATGTTGGACAGCATAACTTAACTTGGTGCAGCATGTTGTCAAGAATCATTTGAAGAACAAAGCTACCAAAAGGTCGGCAAGTAGGCGGTTACCAAGCCTGTTCTGTCGCATGTTTTAATTTTGAAGCCTTCTCAATAATAATAATAATAATGAAGTTTAGCTAATACAGCAATTAGCGTTCATAGCTATTAAGCTCGAAGCTTTAAATTAATTAATAGCATCGTAAATCGTCGGTTATGCTTTTACCACTTCCACCGTAGAATTTGACTCGATTTTCTCAAAGTTTTTCAAAAGTGCTTCATAAATAAATTAATTTTTTTGTTTTTATATTTCACTTTTCCAAACTTGTCGACAATTTTTCTACACTTCAAAAAAATCTTGACATCGCGCTCGCCATCGACGCTTACTGCGTGTGATTATATTTGAACTGTAAAACTTGCGCGAGGATTATGTTCACACAGATTGTACTGCGGTCAAACAAAAAGATCAGTAAATCAAAAAAAAAAACATTTTTTGAAATCCATGCAACATATTGATCAATTGGTTGTTTTAAGCGTTCACATGAACAAACAATGATCTTATCAAGCCATGCTGTCCAACATGTTGTATCATGTGAACTGGCCTTATTGTATGTAATAATCGTACTTCGACCATCTCAATAACTGCGATAAAATGAAATAAACAACAAGAAGAAGATGCTGCTGTTACTGTAGAGTTTTCCAATGAAAAAAGAGAAAAACTCGTACTGCTGATGCTGCTGCTGCTTCCAATGTTGATTCCTCCTCTGTTACTGCTGTTGCTGATGCTGCATCAGCAACTCTTCGCTGTCGATGATATGCCGCAACTATTAACTTAATGTTTGCCTAATGGTCTTTGGTCATGTTTATGGCTCCATCTCAACGACTGACATCGAACAAACGATAGAGTTTTATTTGTTGTTAGCTGGCTGGCTGGTTGTCTATTTGTTTGTTATTGCAGTGATAGGGTTTTTTATTCGCAAATTTTTCTCTTCCTATGCTGCACTGCCGTCTTTCTCTTTTTTTTTTTTGACGTTTTGTCTTGTGAAGATGTTCATCTTGAAAATGGCTTTTTAAAGCGTTTCAAATGCATGAATTAAGATAGCGGCGTTTGTATGAATCTTTGCTTAATTTGCAAATTTACTTTATTATAATCGATTTTTATGTTTTATTTGAGTTGTACTTGTTGCACTCGTTGTTTTGTTATCTCTATCTGCTCTTTTGAGTTGTGTTTTTTTTTTTTAGTTTTGCCTGACAGTTGGTTGTTGGTCTTTTGACATGTGGGCATGTTTAACTTTGTTAGTTTTTTTTTCGTTTGTTTCCGATTTTAAAGGCAAATGAACTTTGCGCTTCAATGTTGCGCAATAATGTTGCAGTTGCAATGAAAACGAGAGAAAAACGTTGCAATAAAAAGTCATTCATCATAGTATTAACTACAGATAATGACATTTCAGCCTTGAGTTTTCCTCATTAATTAGCGAAAAGGTTTTTCTTTTTCATCATAATAATTAAACAGCATAAGCTTTTAATATTTTCAATGACATATCATAAACGAACGATAAATGTGGAAATATTTCATGCAGTTCTTTTGAAGTTAATACCTCTACTAACGCCTATGTCATTGACAAATTGTTTTTATACTGGTAGCATCTTTTCTACAGAGAAGGGATAAATTTCCTGATTCTATAACTCCACCAAAAATTGATTCAAAACTTCTTAGATTAGTACAGCCATAGTTTAGACTCACAAATTTACACTTAAATTTTGGAGAGAATTGAAGGCACCCACTACTGTTTATGCACGTTGGTAGATTTTTTATATAAGCCATATGCTCCGTGAGGAGATAAAGTACACAATACGAAATAATTCTCACAGTGTAGCGTTCTAAAGTTTTTATTTATATGGAGTGTGCCACGCCCGCTAAATTAGCCAAATTTTTGTCAATGATTTTTCGAATCATCTTCTATATATTAATACGCGAACATCGAAACTTGTGGTACATTTTTTTAGTTTTTACTATAAAAAGAGGGGAATGAAACTTATATCGTTGGAAAGGAACTGTTCCATAGTTGTGCCGTTAAGGCAAGTAAATTAAAGTTAACATGGACCTATGATTTCCCCATACAAAACGCTTAACCCCTAATGGGAAAAAAACGCTATCACCTTGAGTAAAGATATTTGTTTAGAGTAGGTGGCGCCACGCCCCTGACAGGAAAAAATGTCTCCACGGCTAAACTAATGGAGCTATTTTGATGAAATTTAGTTTGGGTACAGATTGAATCCTAAACAAGACTTGTAAAAACTCTGAAGTTCTTTAGGTGGGTGATTTCGATAGAATTCGGTACAGAGATAAATTTTGACAAAAGGTATTCGGTTTAATGTGGACAATGCCACGCCCTCAAAACGACCGATTTTGATGAATTTTGATATGGAGATAAATTACACCCTAAGGAAAAGAAAGAGTTGGGGGTAGGGATAAAACAACATGATATCCTGATTTTAATTTTTCGAAGCGATGACAAAAAATAGCTCTATCAGTTTAGCTTTTTAATACTAAAAAGTATTAATGAAATTATGTGGCACCAATAGATATTGATAATTCTGTGCTGTTTTGCATTTAAATTAATTGAATTGTATTTTTGCATTGAATGTAATTTCAAAGGTGAGGTGTGGTGAGGTGAGGTGAGGTGAGGTGAGGTGAGGTTTTTTTTTTTTTTTTTTTTTTTTTTTTTTGCGGGTGAGGCAGGTGAAATGCTTTTCTTCAACCAGGTCGTCACCTGGTCGGTGTGTGGGACTTCCGTAGTGGTATACCCACTAAAACACCTCCCTCTTTGTCCGGGAATTGATTCCCCCACTGGGAGGCTCTCTTGAGCATTACTTCAGTGGGGTTCCCTTTATTTAGGCATCCAATGCCATTAGCTGCTTTCTGAGCCTGCGGCCAGGCCTCCGCTTCCATCTTGTCTTCTTTGAAAAACGTCGAGGTCCCTTCTCTTTATTCGTAGTACGCTTTCGACGTATCTCGTTATCAGCATCCAGTACTCCTCGCTTCTTAGCATCGTCGGGACGATGTTTTCGACTGTTAGTGGGCCAACTTGTCCTTCTAAAGTGTTCCTTCTTTCAGCCCAGTTCCTGCAGTTGAAGAACGTGTGTTCCGCATCATCAACGTCTGCGTCACCATATATGCAGTTTGGTGCCTCGGTTTTTCCCATCCTGTGCAGGTATTTTTGGAAATACCCGTTTCCAGACAGGAGCTGCGTGATGTAATAGCCCACCTCTCCAAAACATCTATTCAGCCATATGTCTAGCTGAGGTATTAAATGTGCTGTCCAGCGCCCGTAGGTTTCATTTTGCCACCTTTCTTGCCACTTTTGTAATGTTTGGCTTCTAGCCTCTCGTTTTGTCAGTCGATTTTCGGCTTGGTTCCTCTGCTTCCATATCCTTTGCCGCTCCAAGACCAGTAGGTCAACTGGGATGGTTCCGCTTATTACAAGCACCGCAGCTAGTGAAACAGTGCGGTATGCTGAGGCTACCCTTAAAGCTGCTGTTCTTTGTACTGAACTCAGCACTTTCCGGTATTGCTCCTTTTTCACTGCGTCCGCCCATACCTCGCAACCATACAGCAAGGCCGCCTGAGTTGTTGCCATAAGGAGTTTGCGTTTGCTTGCTATTGGTCCACCTGTGTTTGCCATTAATCTTGACAGTGATCTTGTGGTTTGTGCTGCTTTTGTAGTCGCGTGCTGTATCTGCGCCCAATAAGTCAGCCTGGAATCCAGCCGAACTCCCAGGTATTTTACCGCCTTTTTCGTTTGAAAAGTCTCTGAGATCGTGTTTATCGGTATCTCTAACGGTATATGCTTCTTTGTAAGAATGAGTAGCTCCGTCTTTTCAGATGCCAGCTTGAGCCCGTGATTTGCCATCCACGCCTGCGTTCGTATCATGACCTGGTTCAGCTTCCGTTGAGCGTCTTCGATGTTTTTCGCTGTGATAACTGCTGCGATGTCGTCCGCGTAGCCGACCAGATAGGTGTCGTCCGGCATCTCAATGCGTAGTACTTCGTCGTAGCAAACGTTCCAAAGGTCTGGGCCAAGGATGGAGCCTTGCGCCGCACCTGATGATATTTCCATACGACGAGGGCCACTGCTGGTGTCGTAAATTAGCGTTCTGTTATGTAAGTAACTACGTATCAGCCTTCCTTGATATTCTGGAATCCGGAATTTGTTTTGAAGGGCGTCGATCATATCTACCCACCTAGCACTGTTGAATGCGTTTTTAACATCTAATGTTGCCAGTAATACTATTTTCCTGCTGAAATGGCTCTGCGCAGATTGTACACTTTTTATTACGTCGGTTATAGCATCGACTGTAGACCTTCCTGGGCGGAATCCGTACTGTTTGTTTGAAAGACCACCAGAGTTTTCTATCGCCTGGGATAGCCGCGGTTTTATCAGCTTTTCCAACAGTTTTCCCGCTGTGTCCAACATACAAAGTGGGCGGTATGAAGATGGTGCCTCTGGGTCGCCTTTGCCCTTGCCAATAAGAACCAGGTATTGTGTTTTCCAAACTTCTGGAAAAAGTCCATCCGTCAAACAAGCATTATACACTCTAAGAAGCAACTGAGGTCGTTCTCTTGCGAGAATCTGGATTATCTCGGCTGGAATCCCGTCCGGACCCGGTGCCTTTTGGTTCTTCATCGTGCTGGCTGCCCTGGTAAGCTCTTCCTCAGTGAACAGTTCTAATGGGCTGTCATTTGGTTGCCTATTCCTTTCAGTAGGTCTAACTTCGTGTGTTGGGAACAGCATGTTTACGATGTTTTCTATTTTGTCTTCTGGCAAATTTGCCATTGGGGGTTTACCACCAAGTTTCTTCGTGACTAGTTTGTAACCAAGGCCCCATGGATCATTATTGATGTCGCTACGAAGTTCCTCCCATTTTTCCTTTTTACTTGCGAGTATCGCAGTTTTGAGCAGTTTTTTTGGCTTCCTTGTAGTCCTGGGCTTCTACAGCTGCGTTGCCATGTCTCCTTGCTCTTGTGTATCTTCTTCGGCTACGGATGCATAATGTTCTAAGGCAGCTTATTTCATCCGTCCACCAATAGGCAGCTTTCCTTGGTTGCCTTCTACCAATTCTTGGCATTGATGCCTCGCAAGCTTGGGTGATGCAGAGCATCGTGTCTTCTACCATCCTTACAGTGTCATTTGTTTCTCCGTGCGTGATGGCGCCCGCATCAATGGCAGATAAGAAAACATTTTGTCGAAGCTTTGTTAGGTTCCATTTTCGTGTACCTCTTCTTCTGTGGCCAGTGTCAGCGTCATCGTTTGGTCTTATGTGGTATGTCAAATATTGGTGGTCACTGCCGGTGTAATCCTCCAGAACTTTCCATTGCTGCAACTTATTGGCTATTCTCTCAGATATGAATGTGATGTCTGGGACTGTACCCTCACAGCCTGGCCTCCTGAATGTTGGTGTTGAGCCCGTGTTTACGACTATAAGGCCTAATCTAGCCACCATATCCAATATTCGCCTTCCTCTGGAGTTTGTGCTAGGCATACCCCATTCTGTTGCCCTGGAGTTAAAATCCCCTGCAATGATAAAATTTCCTCCGATGCGGCGCGCTGTATCTTCGATGTTGTCGAGTTTGGTCTGAAATTCTTTAATAGAGTCGTTTGGTGAGAGGTAACAGCTCATAACGGTGTAATTTCTGCTACTAATCCAGACGAAACATTCGCACCTTCCGTTTCCTGTGCTCTGGAACTTTTCGCTGTTCTTGATCCATATCGCTGCCGTTTTTGTCGTATCTTCAATCCAAATTCCGTTTTTGGTCTTATATTGTTCGCTAATGATCGCTACGTCTGCTTCATGCTCGATCATTACTTGTGCCAGCAATGCGTCCGCGGTCGCGCTTCGATGAAGATTTGCTTGAAGGAACTTTGTCATCTTTGGGCTGATTTTTTGGAAGCCAAGCACCTCCTCGTTCCCGGTAGATGATCTGTCGATTTAGAACCCTCATCCGAGCAGATGCAGCATCTCGGTTGACTTGTGCAGTCCTTCATCTTGTGGCCTTGGATTCCACATCGGATACACAGACCCTGTCCTTTTCTATCAGGTCCTTTACAATTAAATTGTGTGTGACCTAGCCCAAAACATCTGAAACAGCGTTTTTCCTCACTCAGTAGCTTAACTCGGCAGTATGTCCAACCGATCTTTATGCGCTGCTTTCCTGCGATGGTGTTTGCCGCCTCTACTGTCAGGGTGGCGAACGCTCGGCGTTGTTCTCGGCTGTTTGTGTTGGAAATTTTTACTATGACTTCCTCATTTTCATTTTGGGTTTCTTTTTTGGCGGCTGAAACAACCTCATCTACGCTAGTGAGAGTGTCCAAGTCTCTGATCTCTACTGTTGCCTTTGCCTTTAATTCGGTCACGGTTGCAGCTTCTTTCAAAGATCCCTTTACAGCTTCACGGAACTGTTCCTTTCTTCCGCCTTCTGCCAGTTCCAAAAGAATAGCCCCATCTCTTGTCTTACGTATCGAGTTGATTTTCACGTCTGACTCTTCCGGTTTCACCGATTGCTTAAGGTTTTTAAGTACATCAGCAAAACTGCTACCAGCCGCCGGTCTTACCAGTACAGCTTCTGGTCGTTTTCGCGCTGCCTTTTCTCTTCTCTTCCTTGGTATTTTAGTTTCATCTTCTTTGTTTTTCGCTACAGCGGGTGTATCCTCAGCTTTTTTGTTGGCATCTTTATTTTTGTCTTTTTGCCGTCTTCGGTTTATGGTTTGCCAAATTCCAGGACCATTTTCCCTTATCCTCTTTCCTGTTTCTGAAGCGGCTGGGCTTGTGGCGCGTCTTTTTTCCCGCCCAGTTAAAGGTGTGCTTACATCCTCCGAGCAAGCGATTTTGGCTTTTTCTGCAGCTATGGCTACGAACCTTTCTGCCTCTTTTTCCTTCCAGCTTCTCCTATAACTCTCAGTGCAGTCTATCAGCTCGCATAACTGAAGTATTCCATCTTTGACACCCAAACAAGTGTTTTTGTTTTTGACTATGGCCATTTTCATCTTTTGAAGCACAGCTTTACATTTCTCTATAGCGTCCTCTTCTAAAATTCTCATCTTATAGATCAACTCCTGCCTAGGAGAGCCATTTATGGGAACACTATTTGTCTGTGCTGCTTGCGTCGTTGTATGTGTTGTGTTAACGTGACTGCTACTTATTGGTGGTACTTGCGTCGGTGTGTTTTCGTCTTGTGTCGGTTTATTTGTTTCCTCTGTTTGAATGGTTACAGAGGTATGGGCACTACTTCCTGGTGGAGTCCTCAGTAGACTCGGTCTCCTGTTGAAGGGGTTGCCGCTCGTCTTGTCGTTCGTTTTCTCGTTCATCGCGTCGTTAAAAATTTCCTTTAAGTTTGACATGCTTTTTGTAGTTATATACCAGCGTATCGTGTGCAGGGGGGCGGGCCGCGAAATGTCAGGAACGGGTATACCCTCGGGGTGACACCCCTACCCCAGTTCCCTGAGGCCTGACCAGCGCTTTGCTAGTCCCGGAAAACACGGACGGACTAGCGCTCGCCCGGGGCAATGCGGGCTTCTACTCCCACATCCAATGTACACTGCCTGACCAAGGCCCGAAGTATCTGGATGCTACGTACCGCGACAACATATCGGCAGAGCAAGCTCACAGCACCTCCATCTTCGCCATCCGCAGGAAAAAACGGTTGGCGCCTCCGGAGGACTTCCAATGTGCCGCGGCAAATAGCGGTCGGTTTCCATCCTTCCATAAGGTTAAATCGTTGTCAGGGGACATATCCGGTTCGTCATCGTTTGGTGTTAAGAAATGAAGTGAAATAAAGTGTAATGAAATGAAGTGAAGTGAAGTGAAGTGAAGTGAAGTGAAGTGAAGTGAAGTGAAGTGAAGTGATACTAAAAGAGCGAGAGTTGAAATGAAAGTGTGTCGAAGGTAAGTTGTAAAACTGAAATAAAAGTTATGGATGTTTAGTCGCCTCTTACGACAGGCATGCCTACCTCGGGAATATTCTGACCCCTTACCCGCAGGGGGTGAGGTGAGGTGAGGTGAGGTGAGGTGAGGTGAGGTGAGGTGAGGTGAGGTGAGGTGAGGTGAGGTGAGGTGAGGTGAGGTGAGGTGAGGTGAGGTGAGGTGAGGTGAGGTGAGGTGAGGTGAGGTGAGGTGAGGTGAGGTGAGGTGAGGTGAGGTGAGGTGAGGTGAGGTGAGGTGAGGTGAGGTGAGGTGAGGTGAGGTGAGGTGAGGTGAGGTGAGGTGAGGTGAGGTGAGGTGAGGTGAGGTGAGGTGAGGTGAGGTGAGGTGAGGCGAGGTGAGGTGAGGTGAGGCGAGGTGAGGTGAGGCGAGGTGATTAGTGAAATTAAATAAGATCGTTGTCAACGAACAAAAACGTTTTGTTATTAATAGGCCGGCAAAATTCTTCCAATATTAAAATTTAGTGCTAACGATCGAATTTCGACCTCAGGCGCTACTAGTTCTCATTATTTATGTGAAGTTTGGTTCTAATACATTAAAAAATTCCCTCAGTACAGCATTTTGAAGTTTGCGCTTGTATGGGAAGTGTCACGACCTCGTCACGATTCTCCAAACTTTTTTTCCAATTTTTGTCTAAGTTTGTCCATCAAATAACTCTTTCAATAAAGTGTTTTAAATGTTACTCGTTTGGGCGACAGGCGTGCCCGTGAACCATGTTTGCCCATTTTCAATCTTGTGCAAAATTTCATTCAATTAGCTTGCATGGTTTTTCCGTAATCATGTATTCCACAGATTGACATGGCTAAATCGACTCAATTGATGACGCTGATAGAAAATATATGTGTTATTCTATACCTGTCACGCCCCCTTAGAGTATAAAATGTATTTGCTTCCTTTTTCCAAAATTGTAATCCATCCACCTCTATTGTTTCTGTTGCAACCAATTTTTGAGCTGAAAAAAAAGAAGCAAATTCCAATGTTGAAAGTTTTTACTCTATAGGGTTCAATAACATTTTTTTTTTATCTGTGGAACACTTCAACTGCTAAACACCTTGCTTTCTTTATGTCACCTTTTTTTTCTTCTCTCCTATGCTCTGTGCGCAGGCGCATCAATTTAAATACCAAACTCAAGATAACAAGTCAGTTTTAACCCTGGACAACCCTGATATTTGTATTTCTGTGGTTAATCGCAAGACACGATTTTCAATGCGGCAACAAAGCGTTGCATTGTTGGCCAAAAGCAACAACCACATTTTAAGTAACCAACCACATTATTGTGTCTCTATAGAAAACTAAAGGATGTTTTTTCACTTAACCATTTTTATTTTATATTTTTTTTTTGTTTTGAGGTAGAGATCATCATCCAAAGATATCAAATACGAAAATTGAATATAAAAAAAAATGTCAAGACTTTCCTTTTTTCAATTTTGGTCTTTGTTTTTTTTTTCGCTCTTAACTTTATTGTTAACCAGCAAAAAAAGTCAAGGGTGCATCAAGATGGCAATTTGTCAAAACCACAAAAAGACGACAACAGCAGCGGTAACCAGCACCAATAAAGATGGTTAAATAAAGTTTTTTGTATTTTTTAATTTCAATTTAAGGTGATGCCATCTATCTTGCTGTTGTTGTTGTTGTTGTTGCTGATGATTTTGCTGCTGTTGGCGTTAAGCATTTAGAAGTTACAAACACTTCATTAACATTTAATAGCAATTCAGCGTAGAAAATAAATATCGTTTGCCAATTTAAAACTTGTTGAAAATGTAACCTTGAGTTGCCTTAAAACTTTGTGCCTTCGAGCATTTTAAATTCTTTTTAGTAATAAAAGAAGTTGTAACAATTAAGGCCAACTTTTCTTAAATGCCCGTGGTCTATTTGTGAAGGCATAAGCCACATTAATACGTTCCGATCAGTGTAGAAAAGGTTGGGACGTTCACACTGTACTTAGAACAAGATCTTGTACGCTACGTTTAAGTGTATGATAGTTCTTGAAATATATAATATCATCGTTCTTCTAGTTGGGTCAAACAGAAATGATATTCCAGCCGTAAGTCAAGCAAAAGTTACCTTGAAAAGTATCCACCACAAACCATTTCAATATGCGACTTTGCTGTTCTTAAGACTCTTTTTCTATCTGGGTTGGTTGGGAATGGATACTTTTCGAATCCAATTTCTGGGAACTTGAATATTAAATCGACTTTTTCAATTCCATGGCAAAAGAAATTGATTCATTTAACGACATCTTTCAAGGAAGGAATTTCTTTGTATGATTCCTTTGTAGAAAGTATCAAATTCAAGGAATCAAAATTGTACTTGAAATATTCTCTTTTCCGTTTTAAAGATTTCATTTATTAAAATCAGAAATAATTCAATTTCCACTTTAATTTCTTTGATGAAATCGAAAATAAATTCATTTTCTTTTATTCATGTAATTGAAAAAGTCGATTGCCAATTTCAATTACTTGGAATGGATTTAAAATTTTTCAGTTCTAAGTTTTGATTCCAAAAATGGATTCAGAAAATTCGATTCCAATATTTGAGGAATTTAATCCTTAAAAGAAAGCTACGTCACGTCGTTAATTACGTGAGGTGTTTTTTTATGACCCTTGGGAGAGATTTTGTGAGATCTAGTGAGACCGCCCCCCCTCCTCACCATTCTCTCACATGAGACTTATTTTATAATTTTTAAATAATAAGACTTATTTGATATGTTCATGTATTTTGCTTCATACCACACGAATACTGATGTCTTCTACCCACTCGGCATGCAGCGTTTAAGAAAGTTTCAAAAGCAGTACGTAAAGTACAAAAAATTTTAAATATCGCCAACGGAACGTTACCGAAATCTTTCGTATATATTTCATTAATCATTCTGAAAGTATTTCTGAACATTTCAAATGAAATCTTTCTAACACGCTACATACGAAATCTTTCTAATGTAATCATTCTGAAGCGTTTCTGAAAGGTTGCAGATTAGATCTTTATTGAATTTTTCTAATAAAATCCAAATGATGTTTTATCATTTTCTGCTTATTAAGTATTAACGCAAGGGTTGACGCGGGTAAAATGAAACAATAATTCAAATGCCCTATGACGTAACAAAAAAAAAAACAGCGTAAGTGACGAAGAATTAAAAAATAGTCCGTATACCAAATTAAAAATATGTTTGTTTTTCCCCTTAACCTTGGAAGATTTCAGTAACGTATCAAAAGTAGTCACTTGACACTTTGTAGAAAGCTTTCTGAAGCAAAACTGAAATATTTCTGAAACGTAACTGAATTTTTGTTCAATTTCGTGTGAAAGATTTCGGAAAGATTTACGAAACGTTACATGTCAAATGGGTGCATACTTTATTTTTTTTTAAATAAGAGGGGAAAATGATAATACGTTTGAGGTACACCATAACGAATTTAAAAAAAGTTACAAAGTAAAAAATTGACTGCGATGGGCACCTTCCCTAATTCTTCATCCATAATTTGTATGAAAAATTCTTACTTTTACATTCATTCCCTCAAACATTTAGATTAAAGTTAAATCACAATTAACTTTAAATAAACTAATGCCTTGGGGGCCGTTCAAGTATTACGTAACGCAATTTTCGAAGATTTTTGACCCCCCCCTCCCCCCTATGTAACGCGCCGTAACGTTTTCCTCTACCCCCCCCCCCCCCCCTAAACGTTACGTAACACCCAAGTGACCATATTTACCTAAAAGTCACAATTATGTTGCGAAAAGTACCGGAAATACATGCGTATGTTGTTTATTTTCTTTATTATACCCTACACCGAGGGTATATTCACTTTGTCATTTTGTTTGTAACGCATAGAAGAGGGCGGTGGTAGGTATGAAAAAGTATATAGATATATTCTTGATCAGCGTCACCACCTGAGTTGATTTAGCTATGTCCGTCTGTCTGTCTGTTCAAATCAGGTTTACGGAAAAACCAAGAAAGCTAATTGAATGAAATTAGCACACTCAGGTCAGACCTTCTTGCAGGCATCTTGCTATTCAAAACGGACGTAATCGGTTCATGGACACGCCTACCGCCAATCCCATTTTGAAAAAAAATGCAGCGATTTTGATGAAACTTGCTGATTAGGTGTACATTTGAACTAAATTAAGATTAGGCTAGGTTTCAAGTTTCCAAAGATTCGCGTGGCACTGTCCTAAATTTTAACCTCTATACCACCATATCTCGTAAGCCGTGCAAGATATTGTGATGAAATTTCTTTACTTTTTCGACTTTTTCATCGATTTTAAATTGTTTAGACTTTTTCAACCTCTCTCAACATTAACATTTTGCATATATTTACGACTTTTTCAACAGTTTTCAACCTCTTAAACATTTCACACTTTTTTCGAATTATTTAACCTCTTCAACGTCTTTTTTTACTGAAATATATGTACCTACTTTGAGTGCAGTGTAGGGTATGTGAGTTTCGGCCTGACTGAAGATAACACCTTAACTTGTTCATATTGTTATTTAACAAAAATCACACATAATGTAATAAACATTTGCTTAAGCTTAAAATATGTTAAAATGGCGAAAAATGAGACGAACATATTTTATTAAAATGATAAAAGTTGATGGGATCTAAAACAGCTACAGCAATAAATGAGAAAAATAGGAAAATTTCCACGCTTACATCTCTGGTTTTGGTTAACCAATCTCGAAGATGATAGTTTTAGAACATTCTGCTTGATAAGTGCTTTAATTTAACATATCATTTATTGCTGCCAATTATCTAGATCCTATCAACTTTTATCATTATAATAAAATTTTTTGGCTGTAGCTATTCAATAAGCATACACATAAAGAAAGCGTTTCATTATACACACCTCATTTCAAATCACCACCCGCTAAAGTAGTTTCACTTCTAAAACAATGTTACGTAACGCGCTGTTCGAACCCCCCCCCCCCTCCCCTGTAACGCATCGTAACGTTTCACAAGACCCCCCCTCCCCCCCTAATTGCGTTACGTAATACTTGAACGGCCCCTTGTCAATTTAGCAGACACAAAATCAATTAAACAAATGTTTGCTATTTTTAATAATCAATCGCCTAAAACACAACGATCGCAAATTGTTGGACACACACAAATTCAAAGCTAAAGATCATCTAATAATCTTCCACTGGCAATGAGAGGCTGAAAATGCTGGTAGCAAATCACGTCCCCAGAGATAAACTTTAATCTTGACAACAACCAACAATGAACTTAGTTTAGCAGCAGCTATTAGCAAACTTGACCAAGCGATAGCAGCAAAAGAAGCGCGCGCAATAGGCACAGGTGATCGTCGGTAACATAAGATGTGCCCTGTTTGCAAGCAGGACTTCATTTGAACGCGACGCTCGCTGTCTGTCTGTTGATAACAATTGCTGTGGTACTCGCAAGAGCATAATGGAAAACATCGATCGCATTGCAGCGATGGACAAATGTTTGGGTTGGATGCACTTGTACTTGCACTTGACGGCGTAACCTTTTGATGGACTTTTACTTTTCTTCCATGAGATCAATGAAGCTTGATTTTTGTAGTTGTTGTGGCGTTGCGTTGCGTCGTTTGGTAATGCGATCGCTCGCTTTTCTTTCAAAAAATCAACTCTCAAGAGACGCGCCCCTACTTTTACCATGGCAAAAGAAACAAAAGCAGTGCAATCGCCTATAAAATGGTAGTATTTTTTTTTTTTGTTATTGATTTCATATCGCTTTCAATATATCTAAAGTACGTGCCAAAACAGGTGTTTTTGTTTTTTACGAAAGTTCACAGAGTTGAAAACTCTTTTGCTGTGATTCTTTTACTTGAAACCTGCAAGTGAGGATCAACAGAGTTCATTTTCCAAGTGACCCCTAAACAGCAACTAACGATTGTATTACCAATAAGTGATAAATTTTAAAGCGGTTAGTGGCGACGGCGGCTGCATTGCGTTTAAGCCAAAATAATGTTTTTAATGCATAGCCCCCAAATGGATCGTAACGATCCAAATGATCGGCGGCAATTGATCGAGAGTTGTTTTTTTTTGTCTGAAAATGAGTTGTGTTATTAAAGGGGTCAGGAAATGGTCAGTGTTTACGTGTTTAGCTTCTGGCTTTAATTTTTTTTCGAATTTTAACTCACTTTTTTTCGAGATTCGCGATCATTTACGATCGCTAGCTAGCCATAAAGTGTCGTAATAGCCAATTTTATTAAACGGCTACAACAGTCGGAGATTTGCCTCCCCATCATTTAATAGCAAGTGAGTTTTTTTGTCTTTAATGCAGCCAATAGTTTTGTCTCTTTTTGCGCACATGTTTCCTTCTCTATTACGACGTTATTGTTGCTTTACGGTGAAAGTGTTTTTTTCTCGTAGTTTTATTTCGAGAATTGCTACAATTTGCGTATTTTCATAGATTTTTTTCCACAGAATTTGTGAGTTGGTTTTGTTGCAAATGTTGAATTCGTGTTATTTTTATTTCGTTTGCTGTTTTTCTGCTTCATTGCGCAATTATTACAACAACATTTAAAACAATTGTATGTATTTTTTTTTTGTACGTTATATCTCACAATGGCAAATAATTACAGCCTTTAGCTTAACATGCAAATTAATTTAATTGCTAAGTAATTTGAGTTTTGAATTTGCTGCAACGCCGCCATGCTGCATGCTGTATGTAGATGTTGCCACATTAAATGCAAAATTTTAAATTGTTTCGTTTCGTTTTTTTTTTGTAATGTTGATCAATCACGTGATTGCTGTCAATACGATTAAAGGAATTCTTTGCAGTTCGCAGTAATGCATTACCGTGACATACGAAAAAATAGGTTGCAGCAATTAACTTTAAAGCTTTTCGTGTGATGATCAAGCACACAATTAACAAAATTGAATTGTTTTGCTCTAAGGAAGGTTTTTCAATTGCTCAAATTTATTGAAAATTATCGTATTGTTAGTAAACAAATTATAATTTGAGGTATAATACGATCTTATTATTGCAAAAGAATTGCACAAGTAGATGAATCATAATAGGCCTGCAGAGACATACATCAATTTTGCTCAAAATTGTGACGACTCATGGTTATATCAAATGTTACCAACTATATTTTTTTGAAAGCAGAAGTCAGCAAAACCGGGCAACATTTTTATATGCGACTAATATTAAAATGTTATGGAATAATGTAACTTTTTAATAGATTTCGTGTGATTGAAAAATCTTATTTTCTTTTTTTCGGGACATTCGAACGGGACATATTTTTCCAATTTGGTTCACTTGGACAATTTTTCAAAACTACTTTAATATTTATATAAATAATAATATCTAAGATATATACAGTAATTAAAAAAACAAATTTAATGTTTATATTTATCAAATCAATTAGTGAGATCAATTTTAACAAAAAAAGGAGTAGATATTTTTCTTAAAAGAATATAAAACTTGTCTTTTTGCTGTTAAAACGTTTTTCATGTAAGAGGCGTGGCACCACCCACTTAAAAAATATATTTTTACTCAAGTTTCAATCTAGCTACATACCAAATTTCATCAAAATCGGTGTAGTGGTACAGCCATGATACCATTTTTCCCCATTTGAAGCAATGCCACGCCCGTTTTAAGGAATCAGAGTTTCTAATAATCTTTCTTAGGTTTCAATCTATCTTTAAGAAAAATTTCATCAAAATCGGTCCATTAGTTTAACCATGGAAACGTTTTTTCCCGTTAGGGGCGTGGCTCCGTCTTCTATTGAACAAAAAAGTATACATGTCCCTCCTTCTCCTCACAACCTTTCCAACAAAAAAAAAAAATTTTGCGATTATGTTGTGTTATGGCAGTTAATAACGGGTTTAACCTTATGTTTGCGAACATGACCAACTTCAAACAGCTCCAAAAATTTAAAATTTAAATTTTTTTGCACTCGGCTTTTTTTTTTTTAATTATGTACATGATACTCTGTTCGTGCAAAAATTTTGACACACTTGCTGCTGTTATCAATTTCGAAATGAGAACATATGATGTTTTTCTATGTTATTTGTGACTTTAGAACATGAACTTAAGCAAATTAAAATTTTACAATCAATAGAGATTGGTTTGATGTTTTTGCATTCTTTTTAGCTAATTGACGTTGGAAGAGAGACTATCATCATGTATCACTTCTCTTACACACTTAAATATTTAAGGCAAAATACTATTCAATATTAAAAAAAAAGAGAAACTGCATTTATGCAAGTTTGCAGGCAGTTTGCTCAATGTAATAAATGAATTCTGGTGTAAATTGTTTAAATTAACAAAATTTGAATATTTTCCTTAGATAATATCAGATAGTAACGCTTTTATAATAACTTTTACTTTTTCTGTCACGGTTGGCTTTTTGACGGAAATGCCCATATGGTTTTGATAAAATGTTGATATTTTTATTTTGACCGTTCATACCGTTGTTTATTTCATAATGAAATTACTCTCTTAACATCTCATTATGTCTAAACAACAAAAATAATAACACAGAATTCAAGAAGCAACGAAAAATCAAATGACAATTTCTGTGTGAGGTTTTGCAAAACCTTAAGCATAAAAAAAAGATATTTAACCTTAAAAAATATAAAAATAAGTATGCAATATCCTTCTTTAGCACAAATATGTTGTTTTTAAGACAAAAAATTTAAAATTGATTCAGTATATTTGCGCCAAACCGTTACAAACCCTATCCATGTATAGATGCTATTGAAACCTTGACAAAACATTTACAACAAGAAATGATATCGACCTAATGGCCCTTACAAGCAGCATTACAGTCTTCCCTTTACCCTTCTAAGGATTGTTTTTATTTTTATATTGGCATAAGTTCTCGTTGGCAGAACGTTTAACGTAACGAACCTAGTCCTTTAATTTTTAAATGGTCTCAACTGATGAGCTCCACTGAAAAAAATCCAGCACTGATGCTGTTCTATGGAATTTTTCAATTAATTTTTGATCATTACCGAAATATTTCGCAATGCGCGAATTGCGTTAGTTAAATTTTCTCCATTTTGGAGGTAGCTTTTAACAATAAAAAATCGCACTTCCCACAATATCAATGAAATAATTTTTTTTTTTTTTTTTAATTAACAGCGAACATAAAAAAACTAAATATTTTTCTTAATATTTTGAATATTTCCTTGTCAAATTAGACATTTCTTTATAACAAAAGTAAAGTCAATTATCCGTCTTGACGCCAATGGGAAAATAAAAATGAACTTTGTTCCATATGAAATTTTTCTCCGAGACGTTTCACTAACCCAGTAAAGTGCATGTCAATTTTACACATCAAAAATTAATTGCTGCACACAAATGCTATTCAAAGCATAAAAGCCAGCAAAAAATTTGCATTTAACGCTGTCCTACTTTTTTTTGATTTGTAAAGAAAAACTGTCAAATGTCTAGAAAATCATTTACACCGACCGACATGCAATGAGTCTCAACTTACAAAATAGTAACATATGAGAACTAGACAGCCATTTGTATCGTTAAACCATTAATCACCACAAAGTGTCATTTTTCTTATATTTTTTTGTACCTTTTAATCAAATTATCAAAAGCTTTTACCGCAGCATCGAAACGATCATTTACGATCAATTCAAATCAAATTATGTCAATAAAATTTCCATTTCAAATGACACCATAAGCCGATTGGGCTCACTTAAGTGCCAGTCATATTAGAGCACTTTAAGCTTTTTAACATAATCCCATTAAAATTTGTTTGCTGCTGTCGTCTCGAGGAAAAGTGACTGGGAAAAAATTACTTTTATGAAAACCCGGAAATATCGTTTTTCCCACTGCTGTGCGCTTCTGCTTTTACGATACTTTTGAAGCGACTTAAACCATAATTGATTGACAATTTGATATCTACTCGTCGTTGTCGTTGTCGTTCTCTTACATGCGACTATTAATTTAGTCGCGTTTTTTATAGAAAAAAATACGAGATGTTTTGTCAGAAATGATGGTGCCATTGCATGCAATCGAAGATTGATGAACGCATAAATGTCATGCTACCCGCATGTAGTACAGCATTTTGGTAACGAAAACTTTCGTGAGTTGTGTGATATATGAGCTAAGTTTGTGGTAAACTGTTTTGCTGTTGTACATAAATTAACAAAAAATAACTGTCAAAGAGTATAAATATGAAATAAAGTTTTGCTTACTAGAAATCTACAAGAAAACTACAGTCGTTTTGCAACAGTTGCAATTTCGCTTATTTTTCTCACAACTATTGAACTTAAAAGGCCTTTCAAACGACATAATTTGCCAAAAGTTCCAAGTTGTCCGATAGGACGAAAAATTGCCTTTTTGTTGTCCTATTGGATGGTACTTCTCACATAAAAAATTTATTTTTGATTATGAGTAGATATTTATTAATTCTAAATATTTTCATGAAAATTTTATTTTAACAAAAATTCATTTTAATCGCACTTTTTTTACTTTCTACTGTTGATCGCAATTAAAATTCAATAAATTTAATAAATTGATAACTTTTGGCTTTATCGACCATCGTTGATTTGTCAAACATGATTTTGAATGTTTTATTAAGCGATAAATACTCGACTCAATGCCGCAAATGGTTGGTAGCAGTCAGCTGCGCATTTTACTGCTATGGAACATTAAAATGCCTGACATACGCAACAAAGCCTATGAAGACACTCACGCATTTTAGCGCGAACTGCGAGACAGATATCCTCATAAAATGTCAAACATGATCTGTCAACTGTCAATAAATTGAAGAAAAGAAGAAAAAAAACTTTGGACACGCTATATTTACGAGTACAACAAGGTTAATGTCAAATAAATGTGAACGCCTTCACTTTTCCACCATTTTCAACTGCAGACACTCGCTTTCAAGACGAACGTTTTCTTATCGCCGCAACCAAATGCCTACGCTTTCTTTATTTTTGCACTTTGGCTACTTTAAGCTATGTTTTGTTACCATTTTTGGCAGCAACAGCAGCGGGACGATCATCTATCATCGCAAATTTATTAATTTATTTTTGTCTCATCAATTTCGAATGACTGTTGGATATCTTAGTTATATTGTCGTAGAGTGACCATCAGATATATTTTTTATTCATTAATGATTTGTTTACCTTTCTCTTTGGATTTTGTTATGTCAACTGTCAAAATGACATTTTATGACAAATTCTTGTTGGACTTGCTGCATTGTGTGTGAAGCTGTCAGTTTTCTTTGTCACATTCAGACCACAGAAAAGTGCTCTATATATTCTCACTCTATGAGATTTTCTATAGCCGATTAACTACAACATTAATGCGTCCCACATTTTGCTTTTGTTGGCTCTTGTCAGTTTGATGTTGCTTTAAACTCTTAATCTCGAACATCTTGTGGATTATGCCCGCTGTGCCTTATTTGTATTTTGTTTTCTAAAATGTTTTACTTCATTTGTTGTTTGGTCTTTATGTCTATCGCTTTTTTATTTGGTTCATGACTTTAAGTTTAAAATTTCCAGATCGCAGATTGAGTTTTATTTCATCTGAGTTTTCAATTTGATTCTTCGCTTTATTGTGGTAATGCAGCTGTTGGTGAAATAGTGAAAGTTTAGAATGCTTCATTTATTTTACCTTCGTCTAATAAAAAATAAACTATTTCTTTTTTAAATGTGCCCTTACCGTTATTAATTAAATTTATTTATTTCATTGCAGGTATGTTGATTTTATACTATCTAGGGAGTGGCAAGTATATCTTAAGCTATAAATCTTTCACAAAATTTTCAATTTGATTTTGTGTTAAAACAACGTAGGCGGCAACAGATTGATTTATTTAACCCAAATTCTTCTTTTGGTTAATGATACAACTAATGATTTCCACATATCTTGTATTTTGTGAAACTTTTAATTTAACAAAAGCTTATAAGATAGAGAAAAAATTGTATTACTTGGTATAATTAATCAAATATTATGAAATCCAATCAATAAATTTAACACAATCTACTCCTACTTTATGTGTCAAATATTAACCATTAATATCGTCAGTTGATATACATCGAAAACTTTGAATAAGGCGGCTGACCTCCATGGTACACGGACATAATCTCAAAAATGATTAAAGTGCTTATATGCATTTTTTATTTCGGCCATTATCTACAATTTTTGTTGGGGGCTATGACCAGGGATATATATTCTGTAATAATCCGATAGCTCTTTTACAAGATGTTTGATATTTTTGGGCTATTTTCCTAAGGCAGAAATGGTCATAGAACTATTTACATTGCTATGGGTACTCATAATCTCTAAAACAATTTTGAGTTCTGTGACCGTTTTTTAAGTGGGCAAAATACTTGAAGTGTTAAAGACATTATGCGCATTGAGGGCATGCGCCGTATGACTCAACGTCATTTTTAGTTCAGGACATTTCTAAGGCATTCTTTCGATATGATTGATTTAAATATAATATCATGGATAGTATTTGTGATTTCGATGCACCTTGAGGAGTTGGTACAATTTGTCTAGTAACTTTTCATATAAAAATAAAGAAGGTTGTTAGTCCCAGCTGTTGGGAATAAAGAGCAGTCGTTACCTTTAAATAATTTTTTGAAAATTTTGAATGAAAATGTGTCTGTTCACAACTAAATCCAATGAAGTTTGACTTACATTTTTGTCATATTACATCGGTTCAAGACTGATGTGAAAAAAATTAAATTGATTTTATTCCCAAGAACGAAAGGCCTTCCAGTTCTCACTTCAAAAGTAACAAAAACAAATAAAGAATTGAAATTGAGTTTGTTCTTTGAACTACGAAGCCACATACAAACGGTACAAATGCGAAGATAAAAAAAAATAAAAACGGAATTTCAGAAGCAGCATAAGCATCAGCAACAAAAAATCAAACGACAATTTTTTTGTGAGGTTTTGCAAAAACTTAATCCTAAAAAAAAGGATACCTAACTTAAAAAAAAAAAAAAAATAGGTATGCAATAAGCTTCTTTTGCACAAATATGTTATTTTAAAAAATATATTTTTAAATTCGGTTCAGTGTATTTTGCGCCAAAGCGTTACAAACCATTTTCATGTAGTCAATTTTATATAAATAGTACAAGCGTTACGAATGAGAAAATAATGACGGAATTTCAGAAGCAGCATAAGCATCAGCAACAACAAATCCAACGACAATTTTTTTTTGTGAAGTTTTGCAAAAACTCAATCCTAAAAAAGGATATTTAACTTAAAATAGGTATGCAATAATCTTCTTTAGCACAAATATGTTATTTTAAAAAATAAATTTTTGAATTCGGTTCAGTGTATTTTGCGCCAAAGCGTTACAAACCATTTTCATGTAACCAATTTTATATACGCAACTGCATAATATCTGAACAAGGTGAATATAAGAAAAGCTGATGCCATATCTATTCCGTTTATACATCGCGATCTATAGGACTCAGCGGTTAAATATTAGCTTTGAAGACCTGAAACTTAGCTTCACATTTATCTATATCTATGTTTTTTCTGCGCCCTGCTTTGTACCGAAAAATAAAATAATTCTACTTCGTGGCGCAAGATTTAATGCTGCTATGAATGTTGCTATAGCGGAATGTCATTCTTGTATATTTACATACACGTAATAAAATCCAATACAGTTTTAAACTTCAAACAATAACAGTTGTCCCTCACCACATGTGAACGTGTCATTATAGCGCACAATAAAAAAAATACACCTATAAACAGTACAACAATGCATGAGCCCAGTTAAATGGTTGTAAAATCGTTAACACAAATCCACAAAGAATTCTGGTATAATGCTATGAATTTTCTATTGCCATATACCTGAATAAAGCAACACTATTAAAAGGAGTTTTATTGATAAAAGCTGGTTTTAAAGAAAGTACAAGTTGACCATAGACAGATCAGTGGTACATTGCCAAAGGGTGCGTCGTCGTCGTCGCCGTTGACAATCCTTTTTTCTCTTTTCTTGGCACAATTTTTTTTTAATGTTCATTCAAACAATGGTAACAGAAACATGTTTTTTTTTTTTACTGCTAAATACATTAATTGAAAGACTAACAAAAGTGAGAAAATAAATGTAAGAAAACTTAATGAATGACTCGAAGCAATGCAACAAAAACCATGCAGTATTGGTTGCATTGTGCTGAAATAAGGAAAAATCCATCAAGTTTATGATCAAACCAAATGCAGAGGAAGTTTCATATAAAAATATGGCTATGATTTGCTGACAGCCATAATTTAATTATAGGAAATTGTTTTGTCGTTTTATTGCGTTGCTGTTGCATGATTTTTGCTTTTAAATGTTGCTATATTTGTAGCAACTTGTTGTCTTGTGCTACTACAAATACTACGGTTGCTGCTGTGTTGCTGTGTTGCAACATTTGGCCTGCAGACCTTGTTGCAATCTTAAATCATCCTTAGTTATCGTTTGTAATTAGATGTTAGTTGTATGCATCGTTTACGCCGCTATTACTAATAGCTGCCACCGTATTGTTGTTGCTACTGGTAGCGCATTAATGTTGCCACTTTACTTCATGTTTGTGATGAGTATTTTGCTGTTATCGTTTGCTCCGATGCGTTGCTGTAAATTTTGAACTCCTTTCTTAAATGATTTTGATTTGTTTTTAATGTTACAGTTATGATGTTTTGAAAATGCAATTTTTCCTTTTTTTTAAGTTGGTTGCCTGCACGGCTCATTGACAGCTGCAACAAATTATTTTTATAATAAAACTTCTTACCTGAGACTTTCTTCACAGTTGCTAAAAATCGAAATTTTTTAATGTAGTATAGTATTTTTGAGTTGAAGACCTTAAAAGAAAATACGCTGTTTTCTGCTCGACGTACTTAATTCAACTTAGCAACTTTATAATTAGGACTTAATCTTATATTTCACAGCCTTTTTCGAAAATGTCTCGAAACTCATCAACTGCGCATTTGATGCAAAGTCATAAGTTCCTAGAGTGACACAAAAAATCTACTAAAATGTAAAGAGTTCTAAACTGGAAATAGCCAAACAGCAGCAGCATTTTGCCTCAAAGTTCTATGGCGTTTAGTTCCAAGAATTCGACGTGTGCGGCCAGAATACAAAGATCCGGAAAGTAAGTGCTTGTTGCACTTCAAAAGTAGCAAAAAAAAAACAATTGAAATTGAGTTTGTCCATTGGACTTCAAAGCTAAATACAAAGGGTGCAAATGAGTAAAAAAAAAAAACAATAAAATCGCATAATTCAAGAAGCAGCATAAGCATAAGCAACGAAAAATCAAACGACTTAATCCTAAAATAAAGGATACTTAACTCGAAAAAATAAGTATGCAATAACATTCTTTAGCAAAAATATGTTGTTTTAAAAAAGAAATTATTAAAATCGGTACAGTAATTTTTGTGCCAAAGCGTTACAAACCATTTTTATGTAAGCAATCTCATATGGTTTCAACAAAACGTGCCACATGCCATACGGCACGCGATACAATGGACCCATTGAGAGGCGAGTTTGGTTAGCAATTAATCTCACGTTTTGGAGCAATCCATTGGCCGCCAAGATCATGCGATTTGACCCAACTAGACTATTTTTAATGGGGTTACGTAAAGCCTCTCGTGTACAATGAGGGACAAGCCAGCCACAATTGCAGCCCTAGAAGACAACATTACAGCTGCCATTGGTGAGATACCAGTCGAAATGGTGGAAAAAGTTTGCCAAAATTAGAGCTTACGTATAGACTACCTCAGGCGTAGCGGCGGGCAACATTTTCATAAAATAATCTTTTAAAAGTAAATGGCAGGAATTTATGTATGGCGCCAAATATAACATTTTATTCACAATTGCAAATTTTCTGTTCTTTTTTCAATTTTCAAAAACCAAACGCTTAAAAAATCATGCTTTATAGAGTACATGCAATAAGGTTTTAGCATAAAAACATAATTATATAAAAAAATAAGAGTAATGAATGCAATTTTAACAAAATAATAAGGTATCGTATTACGCAAAAATATTACAAAAAAGACGAAACACTGAAAAAAGGTCATTGAAAGGAACCTACATAATTGAGGCCCTGAAAACTTTTAAACTCGTTCTTGTACTATAATTTTCAGTCTAAAGTCAGCAGAGTGCAAAAACCTAAAAAGTTCCAAGCTAACTCAGTTAAAAGGAATGCAGCGATATACAATACGACCAACACAACGCACAAGTAGTGGTGTAGGAGGGTCTATATGCGTACCATAATAAAAAGTGGGCTCAGTGATGAGTTTAGCTCATCAACGAATTTTCAAAAGGTGTGAGATTACACAACAAGTTAAACTGAATAAAATGTACAAAGAAAAAAGAAAAACTTCGTTACCAATATTAAGATATATAAATGCCGTACCGTTAACGTCAAGGTCATTAATATTACTTAGTGTCAGAGTGATGTATGTCGGTGTATCTCTAATAAAAATATAAAGTTTTTTTTTCTTACCATAAAGTTGCAAGATTATTTTCGAGTGTCATGAAGGGTCATCAACAACACAGGTGAATCGCTTGAAAAAACTCAAAAATAAACCCCTTGAACCATACATAGCTGACTTTATAGCACTTAATGCTGCTGCTGTTGTTGTAGTTGATTTTATATGGTGTGCGGTAATTTGACACTCGTGAAGTCATGCGTAGTTACAATCGGGTTTAAAGTTCCATCTGAAGCTGTCAAAAATACGACACAGTAAAGAAGTTGCAACAACAACTACAGCAAATTCACAAACTGCAGCTGCAGTGCTGACTGCATGCGGTGGTTGGTGGTCTGTCAGTCGCAGTTGTCCCTCGAGGGATAACTGTGAATTGAGCTTAGATGTGTAGACTTTACTGTTCGTGGCTTATAAAAATCATAAATTTGAAATTCATTATTATTGTATTTCATGGTGTTGAGAAGGGGGTGTGACGGGTCTGTAAGTTAAAAAAGAAGAGTTTTCCTGGCGGTGGATTTTAAATTCATTTTTAATTTTTTTTTTTTTTTTCACTGTAGTAATTAAAATAAATTTTTCTTCTTGGTACTCGAGTAAAGAAACTTCAGCGTAATTGCTTTGAATAAAATAAATAAAAATTTAGTAGTTAATTCAATTTTAATTGTGAAGTGCGATGAAAACGAGTATTTAATTGTATGGTAAATTTACAATTATCATATCAATTTTTTTTTAATTGAATGAAAAAATGCCTTTCTTCAGTTTATGTTATTTAAAATTTTCCAAAAGTTCAATTAGATGATAAAGGATACAATTCAGCGATTTCTTGTCTGAAATCTCTGGCTGTTAACATCTCAGTCTGTTTATATAGAAGTTAAATTCGTAAGTCATGCAACGATTGATATATCCCTTGTAAAGTTATGCAAATTCTAAAATTTTGTTGGATATACTTTGTAAGTTATATATCCCAATTCCTAGATGACTTTTAAGTTTGCGTGCATATAAAATTTTGATTAAAGAATTTGTATTAAATCATAGCATCATGTTGCCCTATCCCAACTTTCATTTCTGTCCCTTCCTTAAGGTCCAATCTAGCTCCATACCAATTTTGTTCAAAATCAGTCTTATAGCCGTAGAAACGTATACTCTTGTTAGAGGCGTCGAACTACCTGCTATTGATAAAAATACATATTACATTCATTAGAGTACCTGGAGGGGGCGAGATTGCCTTGCCTTTTCCTCTGCTTAACTGTCATCAATTCGTCCATGGAGTCCAGCCTCAACCAATCGACAGGCGAAAGTTTGTTTGGATATTTGTGCATCGTATTAATCAAATATTTCACGTAGGATGTCTGCAGCAGTCTTACGAGGATTCAATTTTGCCTTGCGTACAATCTGGCGATCCTTGTACCCAGAAGTCTTACGAGGCACTTATCGAAATGATAAAGTGCACTGAATCCCATCTTTTTGGAGCAATTTAGCGTGTTGCCATCGCTTGATGGCCATCTTTCGAAGCTCAACAATTTACTTACGCATGGCCGATGTACAACTTTTGGCCACTACGCATGATTAAAGCAAATTTGGTCAAAAAGTGTGCTTACTATCAATGAAAATATCACAATATCGTTTCTGGAATTTTTAATCAAGTTTTTCTCTTATATTTTTTGCAAATTATTTTTTTGTTTCCAATTAGTTGGCTCAGTCAAATCTGAGGTTTGAGCAGAAAATCTCTCATAAAACTTTTTTATGCTATGAACTTGATTTCAATTATATTCTGTTTTTTTAAGATTACATGTCCCACATTTATATTATGTTTAAATTTTCTGGTACACATAGAAAAAATAAATGAGAAAAACTACCAATAAACACAACGAATGATTTCGTTTCCAATTAGTTGTCTACAGCTGTTTACGTAAATAATTTTAGAAATTACCATATTTTGATCATTCTGCCTTAACCCATTCCAGACTGCTACCAGAAGGGCCCGTGCAATTTCGATAAAATTTGGTGTGGGAGGTCAGGGGATCAATAGAAGTTGCTGATGAAAAAATGAAATTTTTCCCTATCGGCACACCGGAGATATGGCATGGGCAAATTTTTACCCAATAGCCCTCTATGAGACAAAAAAAAATCAACAAAAAAAAATTGACCGTCCAACTTTTCATTCAATCAAATCTGTTTAATTATAGCATCCCATATAGGATCTTTGAATTTGTTACAAGCTTTTTTCTTTAAGTTTTCAAATTTGCCTGGATCGATTTTCCACCAAAATTTTGGAAATTTTATGTTGCCTAAATTCTACCTCACAAAACTACAGGTTAATCAAAGAAGTTCGGAAAAATAAAAATATTCATTTTAGACCAATCCTTCCTCTACCCAAAAAAGCTTTAAAAACCACAACACCTCTTACCTGTCGCTTGGTAGAATTTTTTAAAATGCACTCTTCTTTTGGCTATTTAAATACCCAATTGTCTGGAATGAGTTAATGGGGTCTTCACATTTTTTGTATGAAAAACAATCAACACATTTATGAAACGGTGGCCATATATGAGGTGTCCAGTTGCAAAACCGGCTAAATCTAGACCATGCTTTGACATTTTTTGACAGATATATTACACTTTTTAAATTTATTTTTGATGCATAGATTTCAAAATTGGCCAAGTCCATGAACTTGCTTTCAAAACCGTTCAAACCCCTTAGAATCAAAACCGGCCAAAAGTTCAAAATTATTTTCTCAAAAACATACGCAAATAAAACTCGAAAAGTCTGATTGGACGTGCTTTGAGTAAGAAATTTTATAAGCTTTTATGTGGGAAAATACTTTTTAATTTTTCAATGAACATAGATGAAGAAAAAAGTTTTTCGTTGTTTTTCTAAAAGTATGAAAATAGGACTTGCCGGTTTTGCAACTAGGCGCTTCATAGAGTAATAAAAGCGCTAGACTCTTGAAATTTGTAGAAATGTTTTAAGGTGAAAAAAATAAAAATTTATGAATCTGAAAATAATTCGCCCACGGAAAACTGACTTTTTCTTCAAAATGGGTATCAATTTTCATTGAGTTGCAGAATTCAAAAATGTTACACAATGTTCGATATCTGCTACAGTTTTCAAGTTATTGGAGAAAAACCGTTTTGAAGGCCTATCTCTTCTGTTTTTGAAAAGGTTCCAATTTATATCTTTTATCACGAGATGCATAGAAAAGGGAAAAATATCCCTTGTTTATACCTCTTCTTTTAACCCTTTGATCCCCAAATTATTTCTAGCTGGAGGAAAAATATGAACTAGGTATTTTAAGTTATTTTGGGTTCAAAATAAGATAAATTTCAAGTTTTATGAAATTTTCACCACTGGAACTGTGGGTTGAATATACGCAAAATTGGGTACCAAAATCTTCAAAAGACTTTATATTTTAACAAAATAAGCTTAATTGCATTATAAGTATATCAATACATATAGCTCAGAAATGTAGCTCAAACGAATAAATAAACACATTTGGAAAACCTTACCAAAAGCCAAATTTCTCTGTAATTAAAGCAACTAACAGTTTCCCCCCGATATCTTCGTAGCGGTTGATAAACGTACTCTTAAACAAAGAAACAAAAAAAAGTCATTGCACATTAGATCCCTTGAAAAAAACTCAGTTACAGAGGTTCAAAGTTTGAAAACTTATACGCAACATTGGGGATGGAAGGGTTAAAGTAAATGCCTTCTGAATGTAAGCACCTCTTCTCCGATTGTTTAACAATTGATAAAATTATTGTGAAGCATTGCAAAATGTGAAGAAATAAAAATATGTTTTCCTTCCAATAAACATAGATCTTTGGATTTTTTTCCGCAAGTTTCTTGTACTGAAACTTTTTGGTAGTGAACGATTAAAAATTATTATTTGTGCTCTATCTTTTTTTTTTTATTAAATTCAATTGATTAAAGCTGCTTATTTTAGATAGCTTTTGTTTCTCTTCTCAACTATGACACATTATTTAATTTTGAATTTATTGGATTGAGCGCTATTTTAATCAAAAAACTTTCAAGTATGCAGTTTCAGTTAGCTATAATTCATTATAGCTGGGAATGCATTTTGTGCAAGGATACTCAATTTGTTGCCACTGTGCGCCCAACTGAGTGGCGGACCCGCAGCATATTTATAAAGTCCGCATATGGTAAATGTTTAATGACGCTGCCGCCCGAACTAAAACTTACATATATGGTGCTTGGAACTTCAAAAATTTTGTTGATTTCATAGAACTATAACGAGTAATATTGTTATTTAGTACTTTTCAAAAACTTAGACCAATAAATTACGAATATTCAAAGCCAAAGAAAGCACAGTCCACTGACAGCAATAGGCAAAAATTAATGTTTTCAAAATGATGAGTCAACGAACCACACTCGCCGCCATCTTTCAACAGAGCAGCAGCGGCCGTCATTAAAATTCTCATCATCTTCAGCACAGTGTTGTCGTATGTATGGTATTTTAGTTTTCCACACACACTTTTTTCGAATAAAAATATTCAGCACTCTTGCGAGATTTCCTTATGACTATAAAAATAGTCTGTGCCTTTGAAAACGCACGAAAAAAATAAAAAAAAAATTGAACGCAAGCATAACGTAGCGACGCGTCGCGACGTTGTATGCGTCATGCGTTTCGCAATGAAATTTCGTTAAAGAATTTAATAGTATTTAGAACGATTTTAAAATAATTAAGAAAAAAAGAAATAAAACTTAAAATAATGACCCCAGCTAAATCTTTTAATGAAAACTTTTGCCAAAAAAAAAAAATACAAAAATAACGATGCGCCGAAAAGCAGGCAACAAAAATCGAATAGGTAACTTTGCCAAGTTCTTAATTCATCATAATGGCTATGTAAATAAACAAGGTTATTAACTGTAAATCTGTTGGCCAAAACTAGTGGGACAGATTATAGCGGCTTATAGTGGTGAATGCCGCCCGCCGCCGCAAGGAGCCACATGCGCGCGGCTTACGCGAAATGAAACATTCACTTTTTTTCGGATCGTGCATATTTTAACATTAATTTAGAGCATGAAATCTACATTGTTGTTGAGTTGATGTTTCCTTTGCAATTCCGTATGTCACGATTTTTGCATTAACTAGAATTCTTGTAGTTAATTTTTGACAAGCTTCTCCAGCAACATAGTTAGATCTGTATGTGCTATGTTGCGCCACTGCCACTAATCCATTAACCACTGCCAAAAACCCTCCTCATTCGTGCACCCAAATTAGGTGTGGTTCACCGCCCCCTTCATGGAAACAAACTTGAATAGCAACGAGCAAACAAACGAAAAAAAGAGAAAGGCAACAGCAACAGCAACATTATAACATGGCCAGAATAGAAGTATTACCAACACCACCAACTAACCAGGGTGTTCCGTTCTCTTTCCTTTTAGCCATGAACTCTATTAAATTACAGCGTTTTACTTCGTTTATGCCGTTAATTTTCTCTCATTTGTTGAGTTGTTTTTGCACTGCACACTACTCGTTCATTTTGTGCTGGTGTTGTTGCACTTTTTGGCCAATTCTTTCGAGCCAATTTGGCAGGAGTTGGCGGTTGGGTTAAAAGAGAAACAAACAGGCGAACGCATTCTATTATTTTTCAGCCTTAGTGCCTTAAACACGTGTCTGCAACACGCGTTTCTTAAGAGCAGTTAAAGCCTTTATTTAGTTCAGAAAAAATGGGCGTTTCCAGCGAGCCAAACCTTAAAAACATTAAGGATTTTTATCTGGCTTTTTATAATGCAATAACAAATAGAATGAAACTTTTAATGATAGATATTTCTTTTTAATGCGATTTTGTAGTTGCAAGATAGCGAGTTAGCAAATTATTTCGCTCTTTGTTAGTCATCAAAACGCGTACAATTTTGTTTGTTTTGATATTTTAAGATATTTTATCCATGAATTGTTCTTTTTTTTTTTGTTATTTAAGTGTTTAATGTGTGTTTTGTCTTATAAACATGTCACGAGAAATAATCTGCTTCTCTCAATCTGAATCATTTTCAACTATGTGACATCATTCTCTTAACCATCTAACGACCTGCGGGTCCTTTTAGCCAGTTTACTGATAGGACAATTTATAATAAAATGAAGTGGTTTCTCTACTCCCAGGTTTTTCGGGTATTTAATGTACAAGCGATTATATCACGATGAGCCATTGATCTCAGAGTCTTCTCAGTTTAACCTTTTTTAGTACAAGAAATTTGAAGAAATAAGAGTCAAGAGTATAGATTTTATGCATATGGTCCACAGTAATATTTTATAATATAAATGTTTTGTTTTGGTTAAGGCGGATCCTAAATTATGAAGTGCGAAAGAAGCTGTTTCCGCGAAACGTTTTTGGAAGGAAAATAAGTCAACTGAGGTTAAAGAACTTTTTGAGATATTTTCTTGTATATTTGTCTGAAACAAAAACCTTAAAAACTTTTTTAATTTTCACATAAGTCCAAAAATTCGTGAAACGGAACATCTATGACCCAACTACTTGGAATTTTCAAAAAAAAATTGTTATTTTAATACTACAGGTAATAAGTAAATAAGTCCCAGAAAAGGTTCTATAAATAACAATTACTATGATACAATAATTGCTAAGAACATTATGAATATTGAGAAAGAAAAAAAATATCACACTATGAAACAATTTTTTTTTTAAGCTCAAAGGTCCTCAACGTCTTTTTGTCGTGAGATAGATACGCAGAGGTATTCTGCGTAAGATGAAAAAAAATTTTTTCCGACACTCAATTGATGTTCTAATGGCATCAATTTTTCCGAGCAGCGGCAGTGCAGCTAAAACTATTTAAACTGCTGAAAGCGCCATCTGGTGGCATATTTCAAAACTTTTAGGTCTTCCATTCTTTTCCACAACTCATTTACAATGAAATTACGTTTTCTCCATTAGCTTCGGATTTATTTTATTCCATTAAATTTATGAATGCCTTAGGTATTGATTTAAGCAATAAAAAAACTCGATTTTTCGGACCTCATAATTCAGGATCCCCCCTTAATTGAATAAAAATCAACGGTTAGTGTAATTTTTTCTTTGAAAAATTTGAAAAAAATATAAAAACGCTCCAGTTGAATCTAATTTACATTCAATGATAATTTTTAGGTGACTTTTTCTAAGGCCTAAAATCAATAGCGTACCTAGGGGGGCGGCAAAATGGTTCTCGTAATATGAAATTAAAATTTTGTTTTTTAACATAACTACGAAATTTCGTAAATGTTGTGTACCATTTTTTTACTAAATGCAAAATAATTCTAGAGAATGTGGAGGTGATTTTGTAATTTATTGCGAAACAGATTTCATTTTGCTAGGGTCTCGGGGACCAAAAGTGAGAACCGTTTATTTTTTTTAGTAACAAAATTTTTACAATTTTAAAAACAGACAATATTTTCTGTCGGTAGGAGGTGACAAATTACCTCTTTGTTCCGGGCGCCCAATGCGCACAGAACGCCACTGCCTAAAATATGGGTAAATACGGTCAAAGTAGCCCAAAAAAAATCGTTCTTAAAATTTAATACGAAGGTGTTTTGTACTATTAAAATCCTACATATTGTCGATTGACAGGAAAACTCTTTAAGTGCAATATGTTTCACCTCAATAAATTTACCGCAAAAAAAACGCCCCCAAAAACATTCTCAAGACAATAAACCCCAAGGAAGAAAACCTCCAACAACATTCCACAAAACAAATGGCCCATGCAACATTTTTTGCTAGGAAAACTATAATTTTTAATGGGAACCAAATTGGCGTGAAATAATATTCTTTTAAAATTGTACGTTGCCAAAATGCTATCAACCAGAATGATAGTGGTCGTTGTACACATTGTATAGGGTGCTTTTATTTAGAAAATTGATTTTATAAATTGGCAACACGGTTTCTTGTGACAGTCAATTTGACAGCTGACAGTTGATTTGCACTCAGTATGTTTTGCCATTTCACCATAACTTGCAATATTTTTTAATGAAATTTTGACAGAATACTCTTTAAATATTGTACTTTTATATGTTTTTTTAAATAAATAAATTTACTATTACCATGTCACTAAAAAACATTTTTAAACTTATGCTTAAAATGTAGCGCTCAAACCCTACCCCCTCCTTAATCAACGCTTGCAATTTGTGGAAATTTACTAAAATTTCGACTTTAAATTCAATCAAAATTCACATAAGATTTTGCAATTATGAAGTTTAGTTGCTGAATTACTTCTTGTGGCAATACTTCTGGGTTGTGCTGATAAGCCTCCAACAATTGAAGCATTGAAATTCCACATATCTCTTGTTACTTTGCAAATAAGTAGATAGGTACTCAATTCCTCAAAAATGGGATCGAAAGTTTGACTTTCAGACTGCGCTATATTTTGGCCAGTTGCGGCGTTTTTTACTCCAAATCATATTTCAATGTAATCAAATTATCTAGCTAATAGAGCCGAAAATCGGGTCTTTTAAAAAACACCCTATATTCATTTGAAAACTAAATATTTTTGAAAGGCGTTTTTCTCCGCATATCTTTAGCATGAATTACTATTCGAAAAAATTACTTACATACAAGTTGTAGCATATTTCATTTACGTTTGTTTGATGTAAAGAATCCACCGATATGAATGAAATTTGGTAAATCGTTAACTTTGCTATAGCTCAAAAAGTTCCTAATCATCAGTCCCTTAGAAAGAATTTTTTTTAGTACAAACTTTGATTCTTGGATTGAAGTTGACAAAGGAATTAATTTCTTCCTTAGGAGTGGCGTTTAAGGCCAACAAATTATTTAGCCCCCTCTATCGCAATAGTTCAATCAATCGTTAAATATATATTTTTTGTACAATTTGTGCAAATCAAAAGAAAATTAATTTGATTTTCTTCACATAATCTTTGAAAAAGTCAAAAGTCATGTGTGGCATTTATCTTAAATCGCTGATGTAAAAGTTTTCACTAGCACGTTACGTTAACGTTTTTTTTTTCTTCTCTTCTCTTACTTATCACGAAATCTTATTACCTAATAATTTCCTAAGTTGTACCGTATTTAATTACGAATTTTGTGTTATACGTGCGTGTTTCATAATACTTAATACAATCACGTCACATGCGTTGTCATTTGTCTTAAGCAGTAAAAATGGAAAACCATGCGACAAAAGCCGTTAGCTAGAATTACACAACGTAAAGAGAGGTACACACAGCCTTAATCTGTCACAAATCAAAACTCTTTCTCGAAAATATAAATCTCCAAATTCTACACTACGTGACGCGCAACAAAAGTGTTGCATTTAAAGCGCATTTGCAACGTGACATTTGCGTTGCATTGATGTCAACAGTTTGATCGTCGTGATGCTTTTCACACTTTGTAATCTCTTTCATATGAAATTGGTACCAAAGTACTTAAGATTTATGTTTTTTTTTTTTTTGTATTTTTTATTAAATTAAAGAAAAGATTTTCTTTTTTTTCTGCTGTTCTTTTTTTTTTTTTGAATTCATGCTTTTTATTGTATTATTCGGTGTGTGAACATGAGTGACTTTTTTAGGTCAGTTTGCCCCTTTTTTTAATCATTAAACTTTGTGTTTTATTCATAAACGCGAACATTTGCCTTCCATGGCACTAATTTTCCACACTTTATATAGTGTGTAAATGCACTTTAATTTGTTGATGTATGGAATCTTTTCCTTAAATTTCTTCAGTTTAGTTAAATGATTTGGAGCAGTGTTTCTGAAACTTTGCATTTGTGATTGATTCATCTTAAGGTAATTGGACTAAGTGTTATGTCAGTGTTGGCTTTCGGTCTTTTGATTTCTGCAGTAGTCGTGTGGATGCTGAGGAGGAGAAAAACTGTAAACGTTTTCTTTTTTTCCCGTCCTGCAGTTATCAGAAGATGGCCATCACCAAACTCTAGCTACTTAATTATGGGTCACATTGAAAAGATCTTGTGATGTTATGTTGCGAACATTTGATAATTTGTCAACTTTATACAGAACGTAAACATTTTTGTTGTTGTTGTTGTTGTTTCTTGTTGTTGTTGTTGTTGTTGTTGTTGTTGTTGTTTGTTTGTTGTTGTTATTGTTGTTGTTGTTCTGTCATCACAACATTAATTCATTGCATCGCATTTCATTAGTTTTGTCAACCTTTCTTGCAGTTTGTTCTCATTTTGTGAACTCCCATCATCCTCTTTCTCCTCTTCGAATGTGGGCTCATTGACAATGAATTTTGTTCGTGTTTGTTTTGTTTCTTGTTGTTATTTTTGTTTACGTTTGTCTGTCTGAAATTAATGTGATCTTATGTCATGTTGAAGCAGCAGCGTCTTATGTCAATAACCCAAAAAGTATATGAGTTGTCATAACTTAAATTGGATTTCTAATTTTTTCTCTAAAAAAAATTGGATTTTCTTAAAACAAATACACTCTTCCAGCTCATGTTTTATTTAATCAAAAATTAAAAAGAAAACTACTACTGAAAAACGTTGTAAAATTTAAGTTACTTAACGTTTTACATGATATGGAAGATTCAGTTCAAAAATGAAAAATTTTGCGTCAAATTGGATTTAAAAAAACACAAAAGACAATTACCTTAACTCACTCTAATGTTACAAGATAACAGCATGCCCTTGGTCTCAGTTTTTCCTTTATATCAGGGCACAAGTGATCCAAATCCATCCCCAGTAAATATCGGGCCTTAAGAAGGTTTCCAATTTAAAGGTCACCTCGAAGTTTCTTGAAAACTATGTATGCACTGATCACGTATCCTGTCCAGACCAACAATATTGCTGCAGACTGTAATCAATTATCTCTAGTCGTTTTAGAATTGTGGACAATAGATGCTGAATGCGCTCGAAACGAATCCAATATTGTATTAGAAATAAAAAAAAAAAGTTCTGTAACATTAATCACCATAGCTCGGGAATAGCTTGCGTATTTTGGGAGCATATTTGGAAAGATATTAAAATAGGTCATTAAAATAAAAACTTAAATGTGAAAAATGTTAACTGACAATAAACCAGAAGCTATTGACAACTGAATACATATCACATTTTGCTGATTGTTACAAAAAAAAAAGTACGCTAAAAGTGAATATATTCTTAAAAACGTTAAAATGATCCTTAACATAAAAAACGCATGTACAATCTATAGAAATAAAATGGTAGCCGTTTTCTATGTTCGCGCATCACGCAAAAGTTATTGAACCAATTTTGATTAAATTTGTTTAGTTTTATTCCATAGACGGTTGGGCTCAATCTCCAATTTAAATTATCACGATATTGCTGTTAAACAATAAAATATTAAAGTTTTAGAATTGCTAAAAAAATTAGTTACACACAAAAAATAAACATGCAAGCCTAACCAATCGTTTAATGGGAAGTTAATGTGTTTGTTTGTGTTTTGCTTGTCTGAAAGAGAATACTTTTGAAAAAGAAACAACGGAATATTCAAATTTTACTCTCGCTCACATTCTCAATTTACATTGCAAACAACAATAACGCGGGATTTGTGAAGAATGATCGAAAAAAATTTGAATTGTTTACCTTTTGCAGAACAAACTAAAAACAGGCTACGCGTACAAAATCGCGGGCATCAGCTAGTATATGAATAAAATAAGTTCCATATAAAATATCAATTCAAAATTTAAATGCATACAAATCCAATTTTTTTTTTTCGAATAAAATCACAAATACGCCTTAACCCGAATCACCCTGAGTAAATTTTTACTTTTTTCACTTTGTGACACTCCAGCTTCAACAAAAAATTACTCACTGACCCCGTAACAATTTTTTTCTAAGAGACGATCAATTGCGAGTTCAAAATTATCTGGAAAATATCGGTTCTTGAATTTGCTTACATTTTGTGATCGTTTGAAAGTGACGACATTGCGTTGCCATATGAGAACGCCAGGGTGATTCGGGTTAATATCGTGCTATTTTATTAATTTATGTGTTTTTATTTAAAATTTGAAATATTTAGTAGAATTTCTTTTACAAATAAAATTTTGATATTATCTATTTTAAAAATTTTATCAAATGTCTTAATTTAATTATTTATTCTTGATTTTTCATTTTGACATTTGCACGTTTATCCTATAAACAATTTTTTGATATTATGCCAAGTTTCGGTATATATAAAATGTTATAAATATTAATTTTTTTCGTTGATATTAAAGTGGGTCAACTTTTATACTTTCGCTCCATAGAATTGATCAAAGTGCAAAACATAAATTTCCGTGAAAATTTATTTTTTAAATTTTTTAGAAGGGGTGCTGGCAGGCTCATTTGATTTTCAAATGGAAGCAGCCTCATTGTATTCCAACCACTGCAACTGAATTTTTGTATCGTTTTTTAAAGTAAATGTTTTCCAGTATTCAAGATAACCCGATCTAAGGAAAAATCATATGATTTTGCTGCAAAATCCTTGATTGAAAATTGCCACCTACCTAAAACAATAACAGTTACAAATTAATTTAAGGCATTTCGTTGTGTCAGCATTAACACGAATGTCATAAAAGTCTCATAAATTTCTTAACTAAAATTCAAAAAAGAAAACAAAAAAGTTATGATATTCACATGGAAAACTGTGCTCCTTGTACCTATGACAACAGAAACAATCGTAACCATTGCAACTTCCACGGCGGTGGAGCATCAATTACAACTTTGCATGGCTAACGACTCAACGCCAATTTCGAAGAGTCTTTAAACGTGTTTAAGCCACGTTTATATCTGCAACTGCTAATAGCCGCTTACAATGGAAACTGTTATTTTAAACATAAATTAAACTATAAATTGAAGCGCTCAACTATGTAAGGTAGATAGGTAATGGGAAAATTTTAAGGTACCCTTAATTGTACAGGGAGCCATCGTTGTACAAAAGTGGCAGTGGCAGTGGCAGCAGCAGCAACTTGACTGTGTTGAGGTTAAAGAATGAGGTAATAAATTTAATTTGTTAAATTAAGTGGCAACGATGAAGCAGCTTTCATGATGATAATGGGAATGGAGGTTACAATAAGTAAAAAAAATAAATAAAAAAAATTTAAGCCTCCTAAATGGTAGCGTGTAGTGTAAACGCGCCAGAGAAAGGAAGTACAAAATTGTTGCACTCACCACCGGTAGGTTAATACGGGGTTAACATTTTGTTATTATGACGTATCGACATGAAGCGTGAAAATTATTTTGCTTCACACTTTCCAAAGTGGCAGAAGTTGAAAAAAAAAGGAATTGGAAATATATTTTTCATAAAAAAAGAAAGAAAACTTAATAGACATTTTAAATAAATAACAAAACAACGTGCATGTTACAGCCCCATTTATAGAGTGTGACTGGCAATGAAAAAAAAAATGTTTTAATTTACGATTCAATACATACACTGAGAATATTTTTTTATATTAATTGAATTTGAAAACATAACATGGTAAGAAATTCTCACTAATCGAGTTAAAGTTCACTGATGATTCCATTTAGCAATGGCTGAAACTAGTATGATTATCTCTAGCCAAAATTTTTTTTTTGATATTTAATGTTTTGGCGTTATCACACACTGTACTGAACAGTATACTCAGGAAAAAAGAAAAATCTGAAATTTTTCCATTCAAACATTGCTCGAAAACATACCTTAATGTATTCAGTGGCTGTCTTGAGTGGTATTTTTTCCAAACTCCGTCTGAGCTCGTTAGGTCGCGACTTTTTGACCTCATTTACTGTTGGTATTGCATATTATGTATGTATGTATGATTCCAGGGCTGAATGTCCTTCAAGTTGTAAAAAAACATCGCTAAAGACCAATGAAATGTGGTGTACTGGGAAATAATCTTACCATTGCCTTCATGTCGCCTTTGGTCTTTGTTTTATATCACACACAGCTGAATCTCGATGCAAGGACGATAGTAGGTTATTTGATGAGACGTATGAGCACACCGTTGCCTTCGGACCAAATTCACTCGCCACTTTAAAGCTGTAAAATTTTCGAATATATACGGCTTGTCCCGACGATAATCATTTCTCAAATTATGAGTTCCTGGAGCAATGGGAGCAAATTGTTTCTTATGCGACAACAACGTCCTTCACAACCCGCTCTCCTTGGCATTCACTACTTTTTGATCATTCATAGGATAAAAAATTAAAGCATCGTAGACCCACTAGATCTTCATACTATATACTGATAATTTAAATCAGAGGTGACCAAGTCAAACAAAAAAAGGTAATCATTCAGGCTCCTTTACAAATATGTTGAGCTCTCATATAAATTTGATGAAATAGTATGTCAATTTTAGATTTCAAAAAAATTAAAAAATACTAAACAAGTTTTTGTAATTTTCTATTTATGGAAAAATACGAGCTAGCGACTAAATATCTCAAAACATTTGACTTTATTCTTGGGTGTCGACAGCAATTTATGTTATTCCAATTTTTGCAATTTTGGCTTGCACATTTACGCATTGGCTCTTTTAATGAAGTGATTAGCAATTTCCAGCTCCCATACTCAGCTCTACTGGGCATGCCTGCTTTAAATGGTATACATTTATCGAGTGAACTTGGTGCGGCCACAATATCCGAACGACAGCTTGTCTTCAGTATTGGTAATGAATAAACTCATAACACAAAAGAAATTAACGATTACAGGGGCCAACGAATTTTGGTCAAACCTCTTACCCAGAAACCGAAATATACTTTTCCAAAGGTGTTTGAAGCGCTGAATTCAAATCTGAGGCTTCTGTTTTCGAGATGTTCTTACCTAAAAGTATGAAAACCACTTTTTTTTCCAGTTGAGGTTATGTTGTGACAATTTTTCCGAAGAAATAACTATTTCTCTTAAAACCCCTTTTTGAAATATATCGATGTCTTTTTTTCGAAACATCGTAAATTGAAATTTATTACATATATTTACTTACTGATTTACATAGATAAATAATACTATGTAAATGACTGCGAAAGTTAAATAACTGTCTTCTTTTTTATGTTCTGTGCTCATTTTTCTTTTTATGTGCACTAAGTTCCATGTTGTTTTCCCTCAGCTGCCAGGGTGTGACATGTGACACAATAAATAATATTCTCCTATGGCACATGTCACGTCCACTTAAATAAATTTCACTTTTAAGGAGAAAACAATGTAGGAGATGGTCGGAGAAATATAAATTTCGAATTTCATAAAAAAAATTCTCCCAGTGCTTAACATCGTCAGAGAAGTGGTGAAAATTGCGGTTTTGCCTTGTGCGAAAAAGTAACTCATCCCAATAGACCCATTATAAATAACGCGCACTGCGACAAATGTGGCCACTTGTTAGTGCTTATGGCAGCCAAGTGTCATCCTTGTGTCGTTGCCATTCATGTCGCTTAAGCAGGTGAAAACTAAACACGACCGACGTAATCCTTAAGCGCACAGCGCGAGTGCGACTGCATGGCGGCTGTATCGATCGACGTAGGTAAATAAAGTTCCGACAGCTATTGACAATTTATTGTCCATTTTTCATTGTCTTCGTCGTTATATCCAGAAAAGAAACAACAACGAAACAACACAAACTCATTGTACAACGCCATCTATGTGTGAATCTATTTGCTTATGGGATGATATCATGATGTTGCCGGCAATGATGATGATGATGCAAGCCAGCCAGCTATGTAGCTTTGTTGTGTCAGAAGGTTAAGCGATGATAAAGCTGTGATAACGTATATTTATTTAAGCCAGGCTAACAACATGTGAACCCAAAACATAAATAAACGAAAAATGTGGGGGGCGCCCAAATGTTTGCTTCGTTGTTGCAGCACATTGGGTTATTTAGGGGTTACGTTAAGTGGGCGTCAATTTCTTTTGAGTTTTTAAAGCTTCTTTTCTTCAACAAAAATTAATTTTACTTACAGTTATGTATATTTTTTTATTGTTTGTGTTGTAACCGCAGTTGTATAAATAATTCGTTATCTAGATTTCAGTTAATGCGTTATAAGGCAAAAAAAAAACTTTGCAGTGACGTAAGTTGCAGCAACATGTGTGTTGCGGATATTTTTCCCTCTTAAAAAACACCGTTCGAAAAATTGGTTTTTTTTTCATGAAACTTTAGTGATGAAAGCCGTTTGGCATCCATATAAAACTTAAAGATTTCCGCAAAGTAATAAGTTTTAGCGAAGATATTTACGTACTGCTGATATCGTTCGGTATACTTTTTGATACCAGTTAAGATGAACAATTTTTAAATTTAATCCATAGCGTTCTTGCCTTTTCAGAAAATCTTCACACGTGTCAAAAAGTCATAATTTTATTTTTAACCTTTAGTTTTCTAAATAGTTGAGTCTGAAATTTCGAAGAATTTTTAATAAAGTAAATGGGCCAAAATCAAAGATTATTCGAAAAGAAAATTTCGCTCCGTGAAGAACGAAGTCACGCTTGCCTTAATTCTCCTTTTTCATGGATCTGTTGAGAACCCAAACAAAAGAAAAATCAAAGTAATGCCACAATTTTTTTTTTTTTGCTCACCGGAAATTGTAATGGGACACTTCTGAAAAACTAAAAAAACATTTTGAAGACTAAGCAGAGCGTTATTTTGACCATTTTAGATCTGAGCTGCCTAGTTATGATAAGTGCGAACACTAATAAACTAAACTCTAACAAAGAACAAAATAAATATTCTGGCCTGCTCAAAAACCGTCTCGCATTTGCTTCGGAAACGGAATTAAAATTCAAAGTTTCTTACCGGATCATGTAGTAAAGGGAAATCCGTCAAGTTATCAGAACTATAGTGTAAAAGCTCAAGTTCCAAGTTCAAAAAAAGTTCCATGGCAAATGCCGACCATTAGATGTAGAAGAGCTATTGACATTCAACTTCAGACTTCAATTCCACTTCCGAAGTTATTGTTACGTGACCCTACTTTATAGTACCTGAATCGGTGCTCACCGGCTAGCTCTTGGTTTCAGGCGTGTTTTCTCAACCCGCCGAATCAGGTCGAGGTGTCGAACAATAAATGGATGCTGGTGAAAAAAAAAAACCCAAAAGAATCGTTTGCGAAGTCCCAGGCTCCACTGGTGAAGTCCAAAATCCAATTTCGATCTATACCAATGGATTGGTGCTGTAAATTTTTTTCAAAAAAATAATTGATACACCCACTTAGAAAGAACGAGCTTTTCCCTGATAACTTCTAAAATTAATTTTCAACCTTTTTCGATCGATTGGTGCTATTGCATGCAATTTTCTTAAATTTTTTCACTTCAAATTAAATAGAATTTTTCTTTATATTCTACGTATTATGAACTAGCTGGCTCGGCAGACTTTGTTTTGACCTTTCCGGTTAGTGGCGCGATGAAATTCGTTTAGTTAAAGTCCCTATGTAAAAAAGTCTAGACAGAATAGGTTGTTAGCGCGATTAGGTGAAAAGCAAGGAGACCGAAAAATTGACGCGGTTAAATTCATGTTTTTTGAATGAAGAAAAATGAACTGCTTGACGTTTACAATTGAACATTGGTGATGAAAACTGCAACTTAAGGTCCGTACATTGAATTTTGAAAATAAAATCCTGGACTCAAATATGAGACGACTTAAAAAATTTCAGTTTTTTCTCATATGGAAGGCTTGGCATCGAACATTTTCCCTGAAACTTACATTTGCCCGTACCTTTTGCATATTCACCAGGTCTTATTCATCTGCGTCGAGTAGTTATTGAGATATGATAAATTATATTTTTCTCTTATATATAGGGGGTGTCATCACCCATTTTTTTCAGAACCTTCCACAACCATATGAAGCATATGTACCAAAACTTATCAATCTGTATCTTTAGTTTTTTTTCTCATGTGAAAGGCGTGGCACCGCCCATCTTAAACAGTTCAAACTATATTCTAAACCTTTCCGACATCAAAGCGAATATATGTAGCCTGTAAAGTTGAGCTCTGTCGGTCAGAAATTTCCAGCAGTAGCGTATCGTCAACGTTTGCCAACCGAGGCGAAGAACTAATATGCCGTTCCCTGCTTTCGAATAAGAAAAAATTCCTTCCAAAACAAAGAAAAATGTACTAAACATGCTTAAAAAAATCTTTCAAGTTTATTTCAAGCGCTGATTATTAGTAGCAACCGTAAGGAATACTGGACGGTGGATAATGTTCTTAATGTATCAAGCATGATGCATCTAAATTATAGGCAGAAAAGAATGCACGCAATACCCAGGAATCCTCTTTTTTTTACAAGTTTCCTGAGTTTGGGTTGTCCAGCTAAATTCTACAACTGCAAATACTCGGCCCACCCTAGTTTTGCTTGCGTATAGTCAAAAATCTTTAAAGTTGCAGTTTTTCTATTTGTGTAATTTGAAAAATCATTACCCTAGAATAGGTTTTATCCAAGAGATGTCAAACCTTTAAAATGTTTTCAAGTTTTTTGTGAAAACGTTAGAACATGAATAATTACCAGGTCTCATGTAAAGTGAATCTGCTCGAATTTCCAAGAAAAGTAAAACTTTATGTGCGCATTTGTTGCCTGCAACGTACATATGTACGTGGGCGACATTTGTGCATCCTAAATATACAACAGCAACAAAAGCCACGATCTGTGTAACAACATTATAATAACAACAATTACACTGCATTATAATGCAATTTGCTGTCGTTCTTTAAGCCTACACACAACAGCAACAGAGTGTAACGCATATGCAACACACTAAGCAACAACAAAGTTCATCATCATTGCAACACTACACTCCGCCATTGGCTCCGACTTCATCCATCACTGACACATCGCTAACAGCAATGGCGTTGCCAGACATCAGACATAATTGTATTGAATTTCATTGCAAGCAACGGCAACGGCAACATCCAACAATAACTTTATTATTTTATTATTGCTGTTGCTGTTGCTGCTAAAACAACAACACAAACTGATGTGCAATGGGGAGGACAACAACAACAACAACTTGCTATTATTACTGCTATCTATGTGAAGGATGTAAAGAAGCGTGCTGTATGTGACCAACACGCCCTTCTCAAGCAACAAAATGAAGCAACACACAATAAAAGGGTCAACATGTTGCTGTTGAGTTGGTGAACTCCGTTGGCCGTCATTTAAGTGCAATGACTGTGGAAAATTGATAAATTGTGTTGGGTTGCGTTAATTTTCAGTTGTTGTTTTTTGTGCAAAAAAAAATTGTAAATTGAAAAATTACTTTTTCAGCGTAAACTGTATTAAATTAAAATTGAATGTTAAAGAGATGAAGTGATAGAGTCTTCTGGAGACTGCTATGAAAATTAAAGTAAATTTAAATATTTTGAATTGAAATTCAATTTTCTTTTGAAAAATAAAGCCGAAAATTATTGTTTAAACAAAAATTATCCAAACAAAAAAAAGCAAAACTGCCTTCATTTCGTGTAAATTTTGATACATAAAATATTTCCCTTTCAATTGCAATTTGTTTTGCTTTGCTTAACTTTTTCCCTCATTTTGTACCAATGAAAAAATGAGCAAAAGCGTGAAACTGTCAACACGCTTCGAATTTCCTCTATATTTTCTTTCTAAATATACTCCAATACTTAGTAGTACTTATTTATATGTCTTTCTTTTTCGATTTCTTCCAGGTGTTATACCATGAAATAGTATCACACGCCAGAGTGGTTAGGGCTTGCATACGCGCAGCATCTGAGCGAGAGCAACAGCAGCAGCAACAGCAGAATAGCACTGGCAACAGCACCAACAATTCGATTGCTGAACAAAACAATTCGTCGCTTTCATCGACAGACGAACCACAACAACAAAAATCTAACGGTGGTGAAGGTAAATCACCATCATCACCCGCAACAACATCGTCATCGACAGCGACCAATACCACATCAACAACAACAACACCAACTGCCACAGCAGCAGCAGCCGCAGCCGCTGCAGCAGCAACAAAGAAAAGTGAAGGAAATTTGGAAAGATTACAAAACCGTTATCATTTGTTGTATTTGAAAGCATACGAAGTACAACTGTGGCTTGACGGTTTGCTGCGAAAGAAAACTTCAACTGCGGTGAGTTTGAATGAAATTTTCCTCGGTTTTTTCGATTTTTATTTCAACTAAATGCTTTGCATTTCTATTGTGTAAAAAAAGACCAAAATAGAACCCTCTGCTCTGTCTAATCGTAAATTCTCATTCGAATTACGCACGCTTTTAAAAAGTTTTTAAAAGTCGAATAGACTTTTCTTTATGCAGCAGCAACTAATCGTGCAACCTTAAGTGACCTCAATCGCAAGTTAATCCAAATCTTAACGCTACATGCTAGGGCTGCGTTATTTCTGTAGACCCTTGAAATTTATTGTGACATCAAAGCAAAAAAAAAAAAGCCTACAACGTGAAATCCGATAAACTTTTAAAAATCTCCAACTTGAACTTGAAAGCATACAAAATGCATTAGTTTAGAAATGAGAAAAAAATATATTTTTAAATATCTCGAAAATAAAAATAGAGCTTTGTATACAACTTCATTAGGTATTGTAGAGATGCCAGTTAATATCGTTTTGAAGAAATATTGATAGTGATGGCATATTTGATACAAAATTGTACTTTTAAACAGCACATTGCTTAAATATGCATACGTCAGTACTCCAGCAAGAAGTTTAACACACTCTGTGTGTTTTCGGTACATTTTGATTCTGCAATAAATATTTCAAAAGTTATGTTGTGAACCGCTTTGAAGAAGATATTGCAAGGTTAAAAATTCAGTCATACTGTATTCATTGCCCGATATTCGGGCTATAGACGAGGTTATATGATTCAAGACCATTTGGAGATTACAAATCTCAAGCAGATATCAAAGTTTCAATTGTTTCTGACAAAATTTCGGAAGAGTTTCGATTTTTCAAATAAAAATGGTTCATTGACTTATGGACAATAATACAATATGGATATATTATTTGAATTTCACGATGTTTTTCGATACTATCGAAGGGTTTTGTCTCTTATAGACATATTCGATAATACTTTTATCGACTTTTTCGATAATATTTTCTATTCATGTGTGTTTTTTGTCTTCGATTTTTTATATATGTATTTATCGATATATTCAATACCCTTTTCTTTTATGATGCCATAGCTTATTTGATTTGATATTGAATTTCATATGAGTACAAAGTTCAAAAGAGGTTTTCTCCTTATGTGCCGTTTAATATCACACATTCTTTTTTAGGGGTCGACCTTATAGTAATTTCAATTTTAGAGAACTGTCTAATATTAGTGGACTTAAAAATTTCTGAAATGTTTTCTGTCATTCTCAGAAGACTCAGAAGTGTCTCAGAAGAACTACATCATTTTAATGAACTTAGTAATTTCCTAAATACTTATTCCAACTGTTGGTGATGTTCATAAATCTTCTTCACGTCAATTTTCGAAAATTATTTGTACACTTAAGGCAAACTTAACGCAGGAAAAATTTTTCAATTGTTGAGAATTGCAGGGATCGAGGCTATCTAAGTCTTTAGATTGATTCTGAGGCAATATCACACCTCTGTAAAGCTTTTCCGTGATTTTATCGGCCAACATTTTCTTCGTTATATATTTTTCTATGCAGCTCCAACCATTCCAACCAACATTCTAACCATTTTCGATATTATCTCAAAAGCAGTAAGTAATGAGCTTTGTTTTTAGTAAAAAATACTGTTTTTTGTTTAATTTTTCATTTTTGCATGAATTTTACTAGCATAAAAATATTTTGCTGTTCGGTTCGAAATAACTGAATCGACACTATAATCCATCTCTGAGCCTTCAGTATACGATATTTGGCCGTATACCTCCGTTATAGGTACAAAGGTCGCTATTATTGACATTAACCCTTTGAAGACCATAAGCTTTTGAAATGTGATCCAATGAAATCAAAGCATGAGTATGTTCTATTGGGCTGTTACTAAGCCAAAAATATGCAAAAATTATAAAATATGATTTTAGATTTCGAAAAATTTTATGGGACATATATGGACCTATGAGCCAGCAGGGAGTGCAATTTATTTGAAATATTATTTTCTATTGTTACACGAATAATTAATATCTTATTTCACACTAAAAATAAACCATTATAATTCACTTTTATGTTGAATTGAAGTTAAAAATATTCAAATGTAGACATTTCTGCTTGCTTTTGTAACATAATTTAAATGATTTCGTGTTAAACCTTTTTTTGAAAAATATTTTGGTTTTTGGGACACATGTGTCCCTTGGTCCTCAAAGGGGTAATTTGGATTCTTCTACAAAAAAAAAAAATAGAAATTTAATAATTAACTTTGCCTAATGCTATGGAAAAAAAATGTCTCAAAACTCAAAAAAAAAAAAATATATAAAACTTTTTTAGAAAAAATCATTATTTCAAAAACTTTAATCGAAAGAAAACTTGATCACCAAATTTTTCTCAAATGCTTGAACCCCTTGTTTTTTTTTTTTTTGCTTCAAAAAACAAATCGATTTTATCGATCACTCGATGTGTCATCACTAAATACCGACAGCAAACGCAGCAACCCAACAACATTCTATTTATAAAGAGTCTCAGTCCGTTGAAAAGGTGCGCACACGTATGCTGTCCCACCGTGCCACACGCTGTTGCATCTTTGTTACAACTTAATGAATTCAATGAATTTTAGTAAAAATAGCTCGATTGACATAATGATTTGGCTTTGTAGTGCTTTGCCTTCATTAAATTTACATTTTTAGAAGTTGAAGTTTTATTTTTATTTATTTACTTAGACTACGAGTTATTTATTTTTTCAACTTCCGTTGTTATTTTTTACGCAGTTTTTTGACTTAACATTTTGCAATTTCGAACTAATTTTTGTGTGCGCTTTAATGAAAATATGTACTTTGTAAAGTTCAATATCTAAATTGAAGTTATATGGCGCCAATTATTTTTCAACCCGCAGCTAAACGTACGCTGTTCATTAATCATTGGTCATTTTTTACTTCACTACATAAATGATAATAGGCCTAGCGGATAATTCATATTTACACATATGTTTTTAATGTAATAAATCAGCGCATTTATCCCACTAAGAAAACGATTTGATTAAATATAAATAATGTCCATTTGATATATAGAAATCAAATATTTATTTGAGTCAGACGAAAAGGTTGGACACATTGCAATGTCAGCATAAGGTATATTTTCCGTTGTACAAAGCTTAGTAGTGTCAAAACTTGATTGAAGCATTTTATGTCTTACTCAAATACTTCATCAAATAAGTATATAACCACATTTTATTTATGTTCAATTAAATTGTTTTCTCAGCTCATAATACTTTATGTAAGATTGTACTGTTTTCAATACTTTTGTTCAAAGCTCTGACTAAAAATTTCGGGATGACGTAGTAAAATCCTATAACATTTTCAAAAGAAAACTCTATGAACCTTACTTGTTGCTGGACATCATCCCTGGGGTGTTCGCAGGGAAGTTATACGATATACTTTGTTTTGGCGCCATTTTGGTAATATTAGTTTTGACAGTACATATTTGATAGTCGTGGTGTAAAAGCATGTCAAATTTATTATGAGAAATATTCAGACTTCGGCTGCGGAAATTTTTTTGTTCGGATATCTAAAGACCAAGGCCTATGCAAACCCTTGAGCAACTCAAATAAAATATTCGCGATGAAATTAATGAAATATCGAGTGAAATGTTTCAAAATAACATTAAATGCATTTTCTTAAATTTAACAATAATTTATAATCAAATAAAGTAGCATATCTTCCAGGCGAACACCCTGTGTTTAAACTGTAAAGTAAGCAACGCAAAAAGAACGTTGCCTTTGAGTAGTAACTCGTAAAAAGCGTAGTTACAATTTGTGAACCTTTGCTAGGTCTTGTGAACTATTTTGAACAATAAATAGCGCAGTTATTTTTAAAGCATTAAGGAATGTGTTTTTGATTTGAACACAATCGAATGACTGAACTAATAATTAATAACGAGCTTTAATTTCGAAAACTAAATTTAACAACAAAATATTCGTTTGATGAAGCGGAAGGATTTATTATACATACAGTGAGCGTCAAAAGAATGTAAACACCAGTTCTTTATCCTTAAATTATCTTATTACTAGTTATTATTGACTTACGATAAAAAGTAATATTACAGAGGTTACTACTATACCATTTAGAGATTTGCTATTATAAAACATGAAATCAAAACAAGTGACAACATTGCTCAAATTTCTCGAATGTGAAAATGCTTCAAATTTTACGCGTCAAAAAAAGTAAACAGTTGCAATACTTACTTAGATTTTTTATATTTCGGGGAAGAAACTTAAGTTTTTTGTGAAAAATTTGTACTGATCAAATGTTTTACTTCACTAAAAATAATTTTAAGTTGATTTGTACTTATTAATAATAACTAAAAAGGTATAAAGGAAGATAATCTCACTATAGGAAAGCAAACATCGACTGATACTCGGAAAATTATATTAGATTTAAAAGAAAAAGTCAAATCCTTTCGAAAAATTGGTTAAATCGTGGGAAGGAACCACTTTACAATAAAAAAAATAATTGATAAATACGCCAAACAGCATCAGGTTGAAGATTTATCTAAATATGGACGTCCAAAGCGGCTTAGTGGTACTGAAGTTATAGCATATCCAGCCTCAAGTGCAGTTAAATTATCAGAGAACATAACGCACACATCAGGCAATTCAGTAAGTGCGAGTACAGTCAGGAGACCGATTCACAAAAATGGCTTATACGGAAGGATACCGCGCAAAGAGCCATACATATCCAAGGTAAATCAGAGTAAGCGTATGGATGTTGCTAAAAAGTACAAAAATAAGGCTCTATCTTTTTGGGAAAACATACTTTATACAGATGAGAGGAAATTCGAAATTTTCGGAGCGAAAAGGCCCCCAAAAATATGGCGTGCTTAGAATGAAGCCTTCATAGAAAAGTGTGTTACCAACACTGTCAAACACGGTGGAGGCTCAGTTATGGTTTGGGGCTGTATGGCGGCAACAGGTGTTGGTAATCTTGTTCTTATTGACTGCACTATGAACTAAATGGATTACTTAGCCATTTTGAATGACAATGTTGAACCTCTAGAAATTAGGCTTGGCTTGAAACTGGATTTTCCTTCCAACAGAACAACGATCCAAAGCATCCGTCGAAAATTGTAAAAATGTAGCTACTGTACAAGACTCCTAAGACACTTGATTATCCGCCGCAGTCCCTGGCTGTTAACCCGATCGAGCATCTATGGGAACACCATTGACAGAAAAATCAGACAAATGGCTTTTTCAAGCAAGGCAGGCTTAAAGAAGGCTATAAGGGAAGAATGGAACGAAATCTGCCCAGATGTAAAAAAAAAATTTATCGAGTTGATGCCTAGGAGATTAAACGAGGTACTTAAGGCCAAAGGAAAACAAACCAAATATTAAAATATATAAAAAGTTTACTTTTCTGTTCTCTTTTGTTTGCTGTTTACTTTTTTTTGACGCGTAAAATTTGGTGTTTTTCTTATTAAAGTGAATTTATTATTTTTTTTTAATTAGTTTTGTTAAATGTTTATATCGAAATCAGCTATTATTAAATAATTCTTGAATTCCTTATATTTATTTTTGATTTTGTGTTGTTAACTTAATCTTAATAAAACTTTTAATATGAGTTATTAAGGTGTTTACTTTCTTTTGACGCTCACAGTAAACCAATTAGGGCTCCATTCAGCAATATTGTGGGTGGTGGGTTAAGGTTTAATGAATATATGTATGTTTAGAAATTTGTTAATTATAAGCGAAACTTATAGAAAAGCTTTTCTTTATAGTATATCAGCTGATCTTTATGGTACAAGATGAATTTGCTTTTATGGCCTACACATTCGCAATGCTCAGTTTTGACTTTAAAGTGTTCCATGGTATTCCGCTTAATTTAAGCGTAAACTTAGCAATCAACTTTTCGCATATCACTACTTTTTAAATATCAATACTTTTTTTTTTTTTTTTTAATTTTTAATGTTTTGCCATTAACACTTATCCAAAAATATACATATACCACAAAAAAATACGAATAAACTTAAAAATTTTGCTTTAAAAAATATAAATAAAAGGCTTCAAGTTTTGTGTATTTAATTTTTTCCCTTGTTTTTTGCACATTTTAATTGCGCAATTTCATGCAGAATATGGGTTAAAAACGATTTCTCTGCATTTAACTGAAAATTTATATCTTTGCTTTTACTGTCACACACTGCCGCATGCTGCTGCTGCTGCTGCACTCATGTGTCTTGCGTGCCTGCCAAAGGCTCTGTGTGGAACTCGAGTCATAACTCAATTTTTTTTTTATATTGCGTTCAAAATCAGAAATCCTCCAGCACATTTTCCCCAGTTGTTGTTGTTGTTGCTCCTTCCAGTAGATGACTTCATGACTTAGCATATAAAAATCAATCATGTTGCTGTGCAATTCTTGTTTTACGGCTGCCAATTGCTGCATGCAACATATTGCATGATCGAATCATTTCATCGAGAGTGATCTTCACTATAGTTAGGTTGGTAGGTAGGTAGGTAACAACAGCAACAACAGCAATGCATCGTGCATAAAAAATGATTTCTCACTTCGCAAAAAAAAAAGAAACAAAAATAATAGATTTATCCTAATTTTATTGTTGCTGAAATGTTGTGGGCAACAATTTGTTGTGTTGCATGTGTTTGTTGTTTGGCGGCGCTGCAAATGATTTTGATGTCGATGCCGATGCCGATGCCAATGATGATGATGATGGTGATCGTGCAAAAGTGTTTTAACACTTTTTCCCATCCCATTGCACTGGCAGCATTAAAATTGTTCCAATTTCTGTTGGCAATTGGTAAACAAATGAATTTTCTCCATTATTATTGCTGTAAAGATGTTCGCAAAATTGTGTTGCTGCGCCTGATCGTGCACGGTGTTGGAAAAGTTTTGAAAAAAGAAATGTTTCAGTAGTCACCCGTTTTTGTTATGAAAATGATATTCGATGATATTATTCAAATTGAACGATGGGTTCGCCAGATTCGATTGACGTTTTTTAACATATTTTTATTATGAAAAACAAATATTTTCTAAAGAAAATAATAAAAATCAAAGTTTACATTCCCAAATTAAAAAATGTTCTCTTAGCTCGATTTATAAAATTGCATTGCAATTAAAAACATTTAAATGTTAAAAAATTCATTCGATTCGCAAGTCGTAACCAAACTTTCACACTCTCGAATATCACTTAACTTACTTCACTTAACACCAAGTGAGTTGCCAAGGCACATGATTGATGTGCACTGCACACGTCAAAAAAAAACCTGATCCGTCTAACTGAGTAGATGCTAATTGAGAGGACAAGGTAGGGCAGTCGTCTGGGAGCGCCAAATATTTGGATGCTGCACTGCACTATCCGTGAGATTCCATCCATTTGTAAAGTAAGGTCAGTTTCGTTGGTTATTTGTTCATCACCATAATACGGCGAATGCACATCGCTAGATTTATAAGTTGTCGTGGCCTTAAAATTAAGAGGCACCACAAAATCCCTTTGCACTTATTCGCCATTTAAATTTATTTGTCATTATTGCTTTACTTTTCACTTATGTTTTATTTGTTTTCTTGGTTCCACCACAGATGTGTGGTAATTTTATTTCAATCGTGACGAATTTTATTTACACGCGTCAACCTTTCCAGATGTTTTGCAAGACACAATAATACAATTGGCATTGCCAAATATTAAATACCCTACATCGTGATGACAGCTTAATTTTTATCTCTTCCACCACGTCAAAGCGACAAATTTTTGGCTGATACTAGACTGAACCATTTGTTGTACTTCTGTGAAATTTGGTTCCATTACCCTAAAATAATTCTCTCAGTATAGTGTTTTGAAGTTTTTACTTGAGTGGGAAGTGACATGCCCTTTAGTTGAAATTCTTCAATTTCTTGTTCAGAGCTTGTGGAAGTTTTTTCTAGGATTTTTGATTAATTTGGCTACACTATTTATATTAATAAATAATAGTTATTTTCGATGTTCGCTCATCACACAAAAACTACTAGATCAATTTTGATCAAATTTTTTATTTTTACTCCTCAGTTGCTCGGTCTCAATCTCCAATAAAAATTATCACGAAATTCCTATTAGATATCAAGTTATTATTGTTTTAAAATTGCTCAAAAAAAATTGAATGCACAAATAGAAACAAGCATGCAAGCATGACAAATCGTTTAATGGCACAGTTAATGTGTTTGTGTGTGTACGTTTTGTTTTTACTTTTCCCATGACAATGGAATAATTATTATTATTGCATTCTCAATTTTTTAATTAAAATTGCATTTGTGAAGAGTAATCAAAAATGACATTAGGTCATTTTAATTATTAAATTGTTTGCTTTCGTAGAAAAACTAAGATACAGACTACGCGTACAAAGTTGGGGGCATCAGCTTATATCAAATAACTTCTCAATATAGCGTCTTAATTCTTTTACTTGTGTGCGCGGTAGGCGTGTCTGTTAACCGATTTCTCCCACATTCAAACCCAAGAAGCTTGTTTAAAAGTGTAGCCTGTGTTCAATTATCTTGTTTGATTCTCACGTAATCGTGATTTCCACAGACAGACAGACGGATACGGTTTAATTGACTCATGTGTTAACGCTGATCAAGAATATACAAATATACTTTCTATACCTGCCACGCCCCCTTTAAAGCGTTACAAAGAGAATGACAAAGTCAATATACCCTGAGTGTAGGATACAATGAATTGTTCAACACTCTCCGGCCAAACTGTACGGAGCGGGCCGATGTACGACAATTTTGGACAACAAAATAATCTATATTTTTAGAATATATATACGTAAGTTTCGATCCACCTTCTACGTCCGTTTGGTGGTGACGCTGACCTTCCTGACGAGGATAGTTTAAGTGCTTGTTAATGAGATACAAAAAAATTGCAGTTCTGAGTTATTCCCTCTAAAGATATATTTTTGCCTAGCCTACTCAGAAATGTATTCAATAAAAAACTTAATAGCAAATTGTTTTACCACATCTTGAACACCACCGTGCATGTTGGCGAAAAGTTCAACTGTTGCTGCTGCTGCTTTTAACTCACTCGATTGGTCGGTCAGCTGGCCATCTATTCAGGTTATTGTTGTTGAGTTTCTCTTTCGAAATCGCTGCTTTTAGTATCGATTTGTTGCTGATCTGTAATTATTTCTATATTGATTTTGTTTTTTTTTTTCTACTTAAATTGCATTTTTGTGCGATCACTTGTTGCAGATTGCCGCCGCGCTGACTGCCTTGCAGTTGATGTTGCACCATCATAGCAATTTAAATTAGAGCTAATGAGTTCAACATTTTAATCAACGCCATTTTGCTGCGTACATTAAATTTTATTTTGTAAATATTACTGATATTAGTGCAATTCGGGTACAGCGAGTGCTGCCACCTTTGTGTCAGTTTCTTAAATGCGACATTTATCATTAACGTCAGTTGCCAGTGACGACTGATTGTCATTTGAGTAGCAGCATTGATTAATGACATTTAATAGTTGAACTGACAGTAGCTTCAAACACGCAACACGTTACTGTCACTTTTGCAAATTATAATTTATGTAATTTCAATATTGTTATTTTGTATTTTTACTTTTTTTTAGAAAGTGCACTTTTCCTGGCTGGCTGCCTTACTTTTTCATTAGCCCTGCGCGTTATGTCTCCAATGTTCGCTCATTCATTGACATTATGTCAATTAAGATCACTTGATCGATTTTCGTCCATCGTCTTGTCTCATTTTAGTTTTGGTCAACTTTGACTTGTTGCTCATTAAAAACTGCAACTACAACTGTCATTTTCATTACGTTCACTATTAAATGTTTCGATTTTTTTCTCATACTTTTGTGCTTACAGCTCTCTTTTACTGTCAGTGATCGTGTTAATGTGTTACTTTTCATTATGAAAAGTAAAAGTTTAAATGTGCAAGTCCACTGAAATGCCTGCTAATGCAATATTTATTTTTCCCTTCTTCCGAAAAACCAACGTCAATATGTTGCCCAATGTTGTTTTTTTTTTTTGTGTTTTCGAGTTTTCGATTTCATGTCTCTTAGCGGCACATAAAATTTTACGACGTGATCTGATCGCCTGCGCGATCATTGTTCAATAAATTTGATCGCACGCTTTTTATTGTTTACATGGAGCCTTTGAAATTGCCAATGCTGCACGTTGCTTGCTGTATCGATTGCAAGAAGGGTTTTTATACTGTTTAGTTTTTTTTTTTTGAATATTCCATTTTTCCACTTTGATACGGTAACTTCTCAAATTTTTACGGATGATTACTAAATTCAAAATATATAGCGCTTGCATTACAGATACATAATATTTTCATAAAAGAAAAAAGAGTAGTTTGAACCATTTTCAAAAGTTTTCATCCCCAAAATACGAAAATGATCTTCATCTTTCATAATTTTTTCCAAATGCCCGACATTCCACCAAGTGAAACAGCCCCACACTATCAAGTTCCTTCGTCCATGCTTCATTGTTTCCTCCACTTGATGCTTTTTCAATGTTTCATATGGGCGGTGACAGTAGTATTGCAGTCATTTATTTGTTGTTTAATTATTTTCAAATTTTTTCCTTAGAATCCTCTGTTAAGCGAATTTTATACGCTCTAACTTCGGAGAAAATTCTGAAAAACTGTTGTAGCCAAAATTTGCCCTCCTCCCTCTGCGCGCCAACTCGAAGCACCGACTCTTGCCTTTTAAATAAATTCACTGAGTCCCTAAATATCCTTTCCAACTCGGCATGTAACGTTTCGTAAACCTTTCAAAAATCTTAGTTATATTTCAGAAATCTTTCATTTTCATTTCAGAAAGCTTTCTGCAACGTGTCCACTTTTTGATTTCATTTTGAACGTTACAGAAAACTTGAAAGATTAAAGGAAAAAACGAATTTTTATTTAATTTTACGTCATCGATCTTTGAAATTCTTTGCTTTTTTTTTTGTCTGAGTCACTTGAACTGTTATTTTATATTAAGACGTCGGACTCTGAAATTATTGTTTAATTTTACGAACGTCATCCATTTGCGTTGATACCTTTTATAATAATATGCTGTTATTTTTTTGTGAGTTTTCTTAGTTTTGAATTTACACAAAACTATGCTTAGCAAAGAACCCGCCTGCACCGTCTTCACACTACACACACATTCACTCTTTACTACACCGTAGTACGCCGTATACATACAAAAAAGTAGTTTCGAATCCTAAGCTATTATTTACATTCCATTAGAAAAATTGAGTTAACATTGAATCTGCAACCTTTCAGAAATGCTTCAGAATCATTACATGTAAAAGATTTCGTGTAAAAAAAATTTCATTTGAAAGGTTCAGGAAACGTTGACTCTGGAAACTTTTTCATAGACAATTCAGAGTGATTACATGTGACACATTATATTTTAAATGTTCCTATAACGTTTCATTTTCAATACTTCAAAAAAAATAAATGGGTTATCTGCCTTTTTTTTCTCTTTTTATTCCAATGTAATAATAGTCTGGCAACATATATTGATTAATGGAGCCTTTTGGTCAGAACCTTGAAACTAAATCGTTGATCATTGGAGCCTTTCAGGCAGAACCTAAAAACTAAATCGTTGGGTAAAATTTGTAGTGGTAACAAATAAAATATTTTAAATAAGACATATTTCTATCATTAGTTGCTAAAAAAAGATTTAATACTAAAAAAATAAAATTCATTATGGAATTATAAAGACTATAGTATTTAATATCACTTGTGCTTATGAAAGAGTAAAAATATGTGGAGATGAGTTTAAATTATTCCAGAAAGTTATAGCTCATCTCCATGTATTATAGACCCTTCAATACACAAACTCGAAAAGTTTCATGAAATTCGACTAAACTATTTAATCAAAAAGTAAAATTTTGTGATGCTATCGTCAATAATTTCATTAACAATGATGAAATAACCGACGATTTGGTAATTTCCTGACACTTTTAAATCGACAGTCAAATATTCAAGTTCATATAATAAAAATAAACATTTTTGACTTAATAAAAATAATTAATTTGCTAACAAGTTTACAGCTTGAGCTCCAAAAAAACGAAAAATGGAAATGTAAATGTAAAATAAAAACATCACAATTAACATGATCACTTTAATTAAAATAACTCAACAGCTAATAAATTAAAAATGCATTTTAAAAAAGAAATAAAATTTAATTTCAATAAAATCAAACATGCACTTTTATTATAAACATCATAAAATCAGGCTGATCGCATGCTGATCACGTTATGTGGGTAAACATTAAAAGAAGAAAGAAATCAATGCGGTGAATATCAAATAGCCAACAAAGTGTTATTTTGGCCATTTTGAAGTTAAGCGGCTTAAATAACAGCTTACAAGAGCATATTAAAAACATGATTTGCATATCAAAAAAAGCAGCTGAAAAACAAAATAAAATAAACATAAGGTGTTAAGAAAAAATTGCATAATAAATATGGTGCACTTCAAAATTTCGAATTAATGTTAAAAAAAAAACATATTTGGTTAATATTTGTAAAATTATGGGAAAAAAAACATTAAGGAAATTCAAAACAAACACGGAAGCTACTGCTGCGACTCACGTGATTTCCTTGCAACATTCAAAAGTATTCGACACAACCGCAGCGGCAGCAGCAGCATGTTGCAATTGGTCTTTCAATAAAATGCAAAATATAACGAGGCAGTAAAAATGCGCCAACATATTACGATTATGTTACATTTAATAACCTTATTGTTGAACCTCTTAATAAACGAAAATTTAGCAAAAAAAAGGAAAAAACAACAATGAAAAATGGAGCAAAAATATAAAAAAAAAAAATTGCCAACTCATGTTACTCCATGAAAATTCATTGAATGTCGCCGCCGCCGCCAACATAATGGTAACCATTATGGACGCCACTTAAAGTTGCATTTATTTTAAGGCCTTTTTAATGCAATCGCATCGCTCACGCTCACTGCAATTTCCTTAAAGCTTAAAACTAATTTTCTTGTAATTTGAGACCACTGGTTTTTTTTCTTTCATTTTTCCCACCCATTTCGTACCCCCCCTCATGGAGTAACAACCATTTTTCAAAGTAGTTCAAACGAAAGTGTTTGCTGTGCACAACCCATTAAGTGTTGCAGCAGCAGTAACGCCATTAAATTCGTTACTGCGACCTTCCAGCTGTATGTTGCCAATACTATCGGGCATAGTGGGTATTGCACCAATTGGGCGTATTGCAATCAGCCATAGCAATTGAAACACAAAAAAAGAAGAAAAAAAAATGTCCAGAAAATAATAACAAAATATTTTGTTCGATTAGCAACGACAGCTGTAGTTATGGACAATCATTAATGTCAGTTTTATAATTTAATTGCTTGGGTATATGAAGTCTTACAGAAATCCTATTTATGCATTTACTTAGGTTTTTCGTTTGTTGGTTAAAGTTTTGCTACGCTTTTCTTTTACAATTTCGATAATTACTTTTGAAAAATAAAAAAAAAATAAATTTTCTGCATGAAAGTATAAGGTTTTAGTTCCACTGAAAAGTAGCTTTCTTTGTATGATGTAATTGTCACAACGCACAAAACTACCTGAAGAACTTGTGGTCGCAAAATTATTTGGCTGATGATTATTAAAAGCCAATTTTCTAAAAATAATAAATGTTCGAAACATAAAAATTATCAATTTGATAAGAACTTATATAAAACCGATTCATTAGTTTTCAAAAAAAAAAAAATTGTTTTAAAAAAAAAAATCTTTCAAAAATGAATGGTACCAACTTATTGACTACCCCCGATATTATGTTCTGTTGCTGAACTTTATATGCTAAATACTTCCAGCAACATTTAGTCTCCAGCATCAATACCAAATGTTGATATTAACACACAACTGAAACTTATAGTGTGTTGCTAAAATCAACGCATGAAGTTCAGCAACAGAAAAAATATAAAATTAAGGTACAACTTAATTCAGTTTATTTAATTTTAAAAATGCTTCACGATTGTCATAAATTTCTCAAAGATCGATTGGAATGGAGACGAGAAAACGAAAAATAGCTAATGAAAGTTCGAAAGAAATTTCGCCATCAACACAGCAAAAAAAAAAACGGTATGCGATTCTTTACAGCTTTCGGCGTCAACTCAAGCCAATAAAAACTTTCAGTGAATGCCAAACTGCATATAAGTAGAACGAATGCTCCATCTTTTCAGACTGTTTCTAAGTGGTGTCGAGATTTCAGACTGCACATTTTTCTGTATAGGACGAAAAGGTTGGGCAAAATCTTCAACCGAAAAGAGAAATGCGGTCCTAGTAAAGGCTTAAGTTGACGAAGGTCTACGATTGATACAAGAAATGATTGCTAACGAACTGGGATGCCTGTGTCGCGAATATTGCATAATAATCTGCTGTACATGAAGAAATCTGTTCGTTGGGTCCCACGATTTTTGAATGTGGTCCAAAAAAAAGCTCGAGTTTGTTTTGTCCGATATTTCCTAAGCATTTTCGAAAACCAACTAGCAACTTTAATAAAATTGTAATATCTGATCTGGTTTGGTTTTATTAGTATGGCCCCGAAATCAAACAACAGTCCATGGTATGAAGCCCAAAAGAAGCGAACCCTTTTATTCAAGCTAAATAATAAAAGTCAGTAAAAGTAATGATGTCTATTTAGTTCACTAGAGCGAAAATTGTTGTTCCCTTGAATGCAAGAGAGACAGTAACTGCGAAATGTTACACTGCACCAAAAAATTTCTTGGAAAATCAAAAAAAAAGAAGAGCTACGTCGATACTTTTTACATCACGATAATGTGGCCTTCTGAAATAACAAGTAACTTTATTATGGTCAACATCATATTCTTCTGATCTGACGGTTTGTGATTTCTGGTTATTTCCAAAAATTTGAGGGGAAAAGCTTTCACTAAATTTGATTGCTGCGTTATGGACGACGGAACTTACGTCAAACCAAATTTTAAGCCGCTACCTGGACACAAATATTATACGTCACCGAAGAAGGGGCATATGGCTTGTAAATTTAAAGAGAAAAAAATTCCGAAATTTTCGAAGCATTATATGGTTTGGCAGGTCATATGTACCTGTGGCCTCAGAAGAAGCTACTTTGTTAAGCAAGGCACAATCAATTCAAAAGTTTATATAAACGAGTGCCTTGAAAAACGTGTTCTACCATTTATTCGTGCACATGAGGGTATAGTGATGTTCTGTCCCGATTTAGCAAGCTACCATTACTCTAAAGCTACGATGGAATGATATCAAAGAAAAGAAAAGATCAATTTTGTACCAAAAACAGCAAATCCGCCGAACTGCTCAGAGCTTCGCGCAATTGAGAGATATCGGGCTCTAATGAAAAGTTATAAGACTACAAAAAACTTACAAGACTTAAGACTTAAGTGGAAGAGATCGTTCCGTACTGTCGATGAAACACCTGTACAAAATTTAATAAAAGACCTTAAGAAAAAAGTTAGAAATTTTAATGAAAAAAAAAAAAATGTTAATTAGTTTTTAGTTATTTATATTCTGAACACTAGCTGTTATTAATAAAAAAAGAAAAAAGATTAAAAAGTTTACTGGGTATTTTTTTTATAACTGAAAAACAAACCGAAAGTTTTTTCTGGGACAGTCCTTATGTAAATTTGAATAAAATTGCTTCAAAAGCCCTTGAGATATTGAATTAAATCTGACCTGACGAAACTTTGGTGGCCATATTACCCCTTAATTTCGAATATGAAGGATAAATCAATACTCCAAGACAGCGCTTCTTGGAGTTTTTAACAAAGATCATGGCCAGGTATGAAAAAACTCGCAACAGATTTGCATTTAGTTAAAAGAAATCTCTCGGGTCTATATAGTCTGACCAAAATGTATTTTGCCTGTGTCGCCTGCATTATTATTAAAATTCTAGTAAATAATTTTATTTATTACTTTTGTTAATTTAGCATTATAAGATAAATAAATTGTTGATAGAATATCTTAAAATCATAATTTAACTAAATCGGTATATCGTAACAAAATGAAAGACCCCTTATATCTTCACAAAACAAAATGTATAGCGTTACCAACTTTTGGCTTTGCCAATATTATTCCGTGATGCTTAATATAAAATTGTTAACTTTTTTAAAAATTTCCGCCTATGATCCTGTGAATTTTTGTTGGCATACCCTCCTCAGAATAAAAACGCAAAGTTTTTTTTAATGATATTCAATGAAAACGGAAGTAAAATTCTTCAAAATTAATTTTATTCATTTATATACTGCATATACTACTCGTATTAGGACATCAGTTTTATAAAAAAAAACCAAAATTTAAAATAATTCAATAATTCAAAAAATGACGAAAGGGGACCCCAGCGGCAAATCGATGAAGTACTCTGATTTTTCATGCATGAAAAGCTATACCCTTTGTGTTGTATGTTTCACAAATGAAATTGTTACTGTGATATTTTGTTTGTTTGCTTGCTGGCTGCCGGCTTTGTATATGGAGCTGTAGGCTGTCTGCTTGCTTTGTGTATGAAGATGTAAGGGGTCTTTCCTGTTGGCTGCATACTTTGTATGTGGAGATGTAAGCAACTCGCTAAACTATACTGGCACTTAGTAAGCGATATTTTAAGTCAATTTGCCTTTCGTGTGTTACACATTGTATATAGAGATGTAGGCAAGCTGCCTACAAAACGGCCATCCTTTTGTAAAAAGAATTTATAGTTGTGGCTGAAGTTGTGAGCATTACTGCCTACAATGAGTATAACTATTCATCGATGTTGTTTATAAAATATTTGCCGCTGGGACATTAATAAAAATTTGTGGAGATATATTAACTTTTATTTTTTTCAAAAAATAAAAAGTTTTCCTAAAAATGTGTTGCATTGTCCTTAAAGATTAAATGATCAAATTATTTCAGAACTGACAAACATTAATTCTTGTTAGCCCGTTAATGAACGTGGGTAGTAAAAAAATGGCACGTAACTTGGGTAGACAGTACATTTGAAGCCAAACGAGTGCATAGTATGATAACTAAGTTTAAACCTGGAAGAATTCTATAAACATTTAAGAACAAGTGTTAAACTGTAGTTAACACGTGCTTTCGCATACAAATTAGCGATTAAATTATTTAATAGATAAATTAAAACTATCAACAGTTTGCGTGCTTAAAATAAATTATTAAAGTCATACAATTTTAAGATTTTCGAAACAAACATAAATATCGTTAAAAGCAAACAATGCTAAAAAGGGTAAATAAAAGTTTCTCACGTTAAGAGCGCAACATTTTTTTTATTTATAAAATGCAAGAACTTTTTAAGGTGGGGTTCTAAATTTGAGCACAAAGTTAGTAGGTTAAATGAAAACGCAACAAAGTGTGAAAATCCAAGATCCGAACACTTCAAAGTTAATTAAAAATTTCAAAATGAACTGCAAATGGCAAATGAGTGACAGTTAAATTAGCCCGAAGATACAGCGATAAATGCAACATGGCTGGAAGTTGCCGCTGTCGCTTTGCTCTTAACCATAACATAACAAATGATGGATGCAATTTTAATAGTAGACCCGCTTGCTTGTCAAAGACTGCTTAGATTGAGGGCTGGCTGGCTGGCTTGGGTTGGGTGCTGCTGCAGTAGTAAAGTAAATCAAAAGGTTCTAACGAAAACGACGACAACGAGGTGCTAAGTTGCCAACACGTTAAATGTAGCAATAATGTGTTGTAAGCACGTGCTGCATATGCTGCTGCACACGTTACCAGTTTTGTCTTGGCCAAAGTCATAGATTATTTATTTCCATGGCCAGTTAAACAGGTAATATACGACTGGTGTCGCTGTGTTGGTGAAAATATTTCAATTAAAATTTTGTTTGGCGACAAAAATCAAAACGTTGACCATCATTCAATGTGTGAGCAGTGGGGGGGGGGGGGGGGCCGAGCAAGGGGCAGACGACAGCATTATGCGCACGCATATTGCGTGCTTGCATAATAACGCAATAAATTATGAACTTCAAATGCGGGTTGAATGATCGCGCTTGTGAGCACAACAACATTAACATGGACGACAGCAATACAATTTGGGAGGCGAAAGAAAACGTGTTTGTTGGCCATTTTCTTTAGCAGTGTTCTGGAAAGTGTTTTGTGTACTAATGCTATGAAGCAAATTGCATTTGAAAGACGATAATTAATTCTGCACTTGGAGCTATGTATATCTTTCAATGGAACTTAATGGATTATAAATAATGGCTTTAGTTTACTTAAGCTCCCATTTATCAATTTTTTATAAACGAACTCTCCTAATGCGCTTTTGAAATCTAAGAAAAAATCTGTAACCAAAAAATTCCGGTCGGATCTGGTAAAAATGAATATAAGTTGTAAGCTGATTTAATTATCTTTCTTATGATAACGAAAATTTAAGGAAAAAGCATCCGTAATATACACTAATTTCAAGAGTTCTTCATTAAATTGAGTAGCAATCTAAATCTTTTATGAGCTGGAAAGCTATAAGTTAAATATTGCCAAATATGTTAAATATTACCAAATATGGTAAATATTACCAAATATGTTAAATATTACCAAATATGTTAAATATTACTAAATTTAAGTACATTCATACATCATTTTCTCTGTGTATAAAACAATACCACGTGGCTTTCCGAAAACTAAATAATAAAGTTTAAGAACATTTTTAAAAGAATTTTTAATTTTCCTCCAACGCTGCTGCTTTTGAACATCATCACTTACATTTCAAACAAAGGCGTCACAATATATAGGGTTTTGTATGAAAAGTAAAACCCAGACACAAGGCAACCTCTTGATGCATGACATGGTAACGTCATAAATTTTCAGCCAGCATACGAGTGTTGAGGAACAAATTTAAAAGAGGTCTTTAAAGGTGGCAACAACAAAGCGAGCCGCAAGATTTATGACACGGCTGTTGGCAGCAGAAGAAGCAAAAAAGTGGGTATTCAATTTTACTTCGCTGTTATGAAACCGAGCGTTAAAACGATGATTAAAAAAATTGGCGTAAATTTATTTATTAAAAAAGTACGCACAAAAAGAATTCCATTATGTATAAATTGAAAAAATAAAAGACGTTGCGTCTTAAAAGAAGTTGCTGGTGGTGTCTTTAAAAAGAGGGCATTAAAACACCCACTCATACGAAATTAAATATGAAATTCAGTTGTTGGCCTCTGCACAGCTGCACTGACCTTAACTGACTTTGTCAGCACAGCTGCCAACATTGCAATGCCATGATGTCAACGTTCTTAACATGGCATTATTTATGTTGCAAGTTAACTTGTTGCACAAACCAAGAGAGAGAGTGTTGCGAAACGCTGGACCAGCATGCGAATGCGCGCATTAAGTGAAAACGCAGACAGTGAAGACAGTAAATGCATGATGTTGATGATGGAGGTGGTTAGGTGGAAGAACCACGACCATGATGATGACAACTTAAAATATGCTAAACGGCCAATGTAATGTAAGCTATTTTGCTTTTCTGCTGTAGCCATTTAAGTTAAGCAGATATGCGTGCCTTCACCAGGAAATCCGCAAATGTGTCGCGTAGTTTAAATGCGCATACGGGACGCATCATCGGTGACATGGTTTCGTTTGTGTATTTGTTGACTGGAAAGAGGTGGACATAATCAAGAAATTAATGCTTTTATGCTAATGTGCGAATTTTTAAAATTTTCTCATGGTGTTGAAGACAACTTTTACTCCAAAAGTGTGTGAAGCACAGAATATTTTTCAAAATACAAGGTTACAAGTCGAAAAAATTTGGATTCTTCATCAGTTCTCTGAATTTTCCGGTTCACCTATTAAAGGACACTATACATGCATATGTAATAATGTCTGTTCTTGTGCAAAAATGGCTTGTAATCGGCATACAGAAATATAGTGTTTTGTTAAAGTAATGACTGGAAAAGCTTAAACAATTTCAATTCGTTCCATTCAATCCGATATTAGTAACACAGTAGAACAAAAAAACAATTCCAGAGTGCTAATCAACTATTCCAAACGATGTATGCCTCTATCACGTTACGTTTTTTTCTGAAACTGCATTAAATATTTTGGATTTTATACGCCTTTCGATGCGACTGCATCAATTAAGTATAAAAAATCGAAGGCCAGATTCAAACTCGGCGCATGAACATTTTTAAGAAACACACACTACTTAATTACTTAAAGTTTTTTCCTTTATCTTAAACCTTTTACGATAAAATTAAGATTAATTTGCTATATAAAATGTTGATTATCTTAGATTTTCATATGAAAAAATTTAAACTATGTGTCCATTTTACAAAAAGATGTGACTTAATGAACTTAATAAATATTGGCTGAGGTCAGCTCAAAAATACCTTTCCGAAAATATACATATCGTCGCTGTCAGGTAGAAAGGCCCTAACTCATTTTTTTCCTAAAAGATAACCCTCAAATACAAAAACATGAGTTTTTCTGCCCGAGAGCGACGATATGTTTTATCTCTGTCAATCAAAGTTTTTTGAAAATTATTCTACAGTGTAATTGTACAATTTCAGCAATCCCACTTCAAAGGAAAGTCGGTCTGACCTCATCATTTATCATTTTCTTTAATTTCGTCTGATTTTCTTAGGACTAATACAAAAAAGGTCTTTTTTTTTGGCTTTTTTTGACCAGATTTTTGATAAATTTCAAAAAAAAATATGGCTTCGTAATTTTTTTCACATTTTTTTTATTTAAGAGCCCATTTCAGTAACTTCCCGATATGTGATACTTCTGGGACAAAATTAAACTCGATTTTAGCTCACTGGACGAAAATTATAAAGAGATAACCTTTGATAACCTTTGGCCTTCAGCAATATTCTTGGTCTTAATGACCTCCTTGATTGGTACATAGCGCTCAAGGTCCTCTAGAGATTTTATCAATTTAGGTAACAATGAGTAAAGCCTTAACTACCTAAACTGATATTATGCTCTTGGGCTTAAATGTAAAAGCCTAGGTTAGGTTAGGTCTGCCGATAAGCCAGTGGCCGGCCAGTTATTACTGCAACAACTGACGAGATACTATGTCTAGTGCGGGATATCAGTTCTAGAGATCGCTTAGCGTTCCATTCCGGCGAGATTTGCCTTGTAGCTTTCCCTTCAAGTTGACCCTTGGGTCCATCTTATGTTAGCCTTTTTTATCATATCTTCTTTAAGCAGTAACTTGCAGGTGCCAACACCTTCCTTGTCTTGAGGAATTTGTGCATTAGTCCCCTGCCTAGCAAATTCATCAGCTTTGCAATTGCCATCAATGTTCCTATGCCCAGGCACCCAGATAAGGTGAATGTTAAAATGCTGAGCCATCTCATTTAGAGACGAGCGGCATTGTTGGGCCACTAGTGAGTTTAGGAAGACTGATTCTAGGGATTTGATAGCAGCTTGACTATCTGAATAAATGTTAATACCCTTCTTGGATACTACATTTATCCTCAGCTAGGATGCTACTTCTTCTATTGCTATAACCTCTGCCTGAAAAAAACTACAATGGTCTGGTAACCTCGCAGCAATACTTATTTTCAGTTCCTTAGAGTAAATACCATAACCCTCTTTGTTATTTAACTTGGAGCCATCCGTGTAGAAATTAATATGGTTCCTTCTCCCCGGGATTCCTCCCTTCCAGTCATTCTTAGATGGGATATGAGTTACGTAATCTCTCTTGAATGAGATTACTAGAACAGTGTAGTCCAATTTAGAGGGTATGGAATTCAAGCTTTTAAGGATAATTGAGTGTCCCGTACTTCCCTCGGACCAGCAAACAGTTTCCCTGAGCTTAATGGCGGTACATGCTGCCATTCGTTTAACAAACAGGTCAAGGGGAACGAGATGAAAGAGGACCTCCAAGGCATCAGTCGGTGTAGTCCTCAGTGCACCACTGATGCACATGGAAGCAGCTCTTTGAACCTTCTGCAATTGTCTGTAATAGGTGACCTTGTCTAAGACAGGCCACCACAACACAATGCCATATAACAGAATCGGTCGAACCATTTTTCACATCTAATAATCTATGAAGCTTTGTCTTGAAAGTTGTAGCACTTTATTTCAAAAATCACTGCTCTCTTCGCCAAACGATTAAGCTGTTTAATGTTTCTATCAATAAAGCAAATTGCCATATCCAAAATCCATAAGAGATCCTTGAAAACTTAAAGCATCCTGTAAAATATATTGTGTAGAGTACCGTTTGCATACAAGAGACATCAACGGACCAGACTTCTTTCTTAGTGAATTCGAAAAGCGCTTTAGTAACGTAAAGTGCCCTATTTCCGTCCACACCCTAATTCCGTCCAGTAGCTTTTATGCCAAATATTTAAATTGTAACGAACAATTTCAAATCAAAAATTTTCAAAATATATAGCTGTACTCTTCTTTTTCTTAGTTTTTAGTAGTTTGAACCTTTTGTGACTTTGATTCAGTAGCAATTTGTCATTTAACGCGAAGTGACGTGAAAAGACGTTTTTTTCACAGAAAAATTGTCAAAATCGCGATTTTAGAAAAGTGCTTTTTTTAAAAAACAGTTTCGGTTAAAGGTGAGCATAAGTTGTTCTATTTATATATGTACTATTCAACCATGGTTTAAATATAATATTAGTCATAGTTTTTAATAAATACGGGAAATAAAACAATTAAAAGAAGTGGACGGAATTAGGAACATTGAAAAATGAGTGGAGTTCTAATTCCGTCCGTTGGCCGGAATTAGGGCATAATCGCACATCCAATTTAATTGATAAAAAAAATATTATTTGCCATTAATTAGGCTTCAAAACATTTTTAGCTATTAAATTACATATGTCGTTATCTTAAGACCTAATTCCGTCCTACCTTTAACAAAATAAAATTAATAAAAAAATGGTTTTTGTTTCTGCAAAGTTTGTTATTCGCTATGTTTTTTTAAAGAAAAGTACTATGGTTCTTAAGTGTATTTTAATAAATAACATTTGTTGAAAATTAATTTAAAATTAAGTTTTTATCAGGCATTATGTAAATATTGATATTATTTAAAAATATTTCAAAATGTTTGCGATGCTTCCGAGATATTCATTATTTAAAAGTGGTCGGGACTTAGGCACTTATTTTTGCAATGTTTCCTAATTCCGACCACGTTGTATAATGCTAATATTACATAGAATAGGAAAATTTTTTAGCAACTTGGTTGGTTTTCATTTTGTTTAGATTAACTAAAACGTACTTTTAACTAGAACGTATTTAGTGTAAATTCGGTGTGAATTGATTTATTTTTCTTATTTATATATTTGTATGGGGGCCACCCTAAGTATGCACCCTAAATAAAATTTTTACTATCCAATCTGTGCCCCTTAACATAAAAGCCATACTGAGTAAATTTCATGAGAATCGATTTACCTGTCTTTGAAAAATCGCTAGTTTTAAAATAATTGTGTATGAGGGCCACCCTAAATAAAAGTTTTATAGCCTATGACACCCGCCAGATTGATGCCCACACACTGTAAAAATTTCATCAAAATCGGCTGGATAGTTTCCGCGTGCATAAGAGACAGACAGACAGACATACAAAAAATTAATTTTATATAATAGATACGGATAATTGATCTCAACAACTATTGGAATAACAAAAATCTTAATTATAATTATGTTTTTATGAAATTTTTTATTTTTAATTTGTTTTTTTTTTATGGCAATCCTTTTTTTTAACAAAATAGTATTTGAAGTCCTTAAATTAATAAAACTCGATTTTATTAATTATTATTATTCAATTTTATTATCAATTTTTATTTATATTTAAACAATTAAACAATTGCTTGAATAAAAACAAATTTAATCTTGAGTCCTTTTTTATTTTTGCCTTTGTAAAGACACAAAATCTGAATGAAAATGTGGGTGGACGGAATTAGGCATGTCAGTGGACGGAATTAGGAACTTGCAATTTTTGTGGACGGAATTAGGAACATAAAAAATTTTTGATGTGGGTTATATATTTGATAATAAAAAAATAATTGTTTATTTATAAAAACATTGTTTATTATTTTCAATTAGGGTAGATTTAAACCTTGCATATGACATTTAAAGCTTTTTTATATGATCTATCAATAGCTTAGTATTGCACAAACTAAAAAAATTGCCAAAAGTGGACGGAAATAGGGCACTTTACGTTATGGTATGTTAAAGTCGAATTATCAATTTGTTTTTCCTATATATTTTGCCATATGTCGTATGGTTTGATAATTTTCCAAAATAAATAAAAAAAACAACAAAGATGAAATTACACATATCCGCGAAATCAAAAGTCTGAAAAGAATCCAAAAGCAGACTAGCCTTTTTTGTGTAGAAAAGTACACAACGTTTAATCTAAAACTGGTCCCCTAATCGCCACATCACTTTAAGTTTTTAAGATCTCATGACACTTTTTAATTCAACTTTGCCCCTATTGGAATTTTTTTTACCGAGGTACAATAAATTACCCTTCGAGTCTTATTTTTTTATATCGGAATCAAAGAATCAGATCAGTCATTTCATATGCATTTTTGAACGCAGAATCTAAACCTGGCCTCAGAAGTTCTCTAACGTGTTAAATGGCATATACGTTTTGCACAAAAAACCTGCATTGAGCTTCATATTGTCAAACCGTGTGCTTTATAGTGTTTCCTTTTTTCATGGAAGTCTAAAGTGAAACGCATAAAAATTTGTGGTGTACGTAGTGTGCGTCACAAACTCTTATCCAACCAATTGATAAACCCTTAATTGGTCGTTCACAAGCTCATAAAAAAAAATCTGCGAAGTAACGTATGTGAAGTTAAAGGAAGAAGTAACCTTAGAACCACGTTACCTTAATATAAAAAGGCACTATCTAACATTTTTGTTACTTTACCGGAGAACGAAAAAACTTAAAACATTTTTTTATCAATGGTGTATTAGTGGGTGCCCTACCGAAATCTACAAAAACCCGAATTTGAAAAAAATGTTAGCTAGGGCTTTCTATATTAAGGTAACAATATACTCCCTTACTGTTAATTTCCATACTTCTTCAGATCATTGAAAATACTCGTCATCAAATAATGAACCCTCGAAAAAATTCTCGTTATAGACCCCAAAACGTTATAGGAACTCAAAACGTCGTGTCCTTAGATGATGACATTTTTTGAGTTATGTACCTTAAATACAGGAATAGCAAGAACGGAATATCGTCTGGCATCTGTGATAAATATCAATGTCAAATTTAAAGTTTTAAAATAAACATAAAAATGATTAAAATTTTATGTTTCATTATTTTTTGTATTCTTTTGTGAGATTTTGTAAATTGTTCTTAAATGTTTTTAAAACAACATTCCATGTTTTTTTACATTTGTTTTTTTCTTTTTCTATACAAACTTATTATTTGACCTTAAAATATTTTAAACAAAATTTTGGACTATACATACATCCTCAAAATGTAAAATCATTTTCAAGTTTGTAAACAGCTAAAGAAGTCAATTACATGAAAATTTATTTTCAAAACTTTTCGGTTATTGCGAAACAGTAAACATCTTGAAATTTTTCATTCAAGAATGTAATTTGGCAAGATATATTGGAATATTAACAAGACAGAACTGAAATGTAGCAAAAAAATTTTAATTTATTTTTTTATTGCCAATGTAACGATTACGAATACGGCCTTGATTGCGACATACACAGAAGAACATAAAAGCGCTGAACAAATATTTATGTTTACACGAAATGTTTATTTCGTGTAAAAGGAAACTATTAATATTTTGTTGAGATTTTAAGTGCAAGTTCACGTCCGCACTTGTGTAATATTTTTTGTTACAAAATTTCATTTAGTTTTGTATAATTTATTTTGGTGCTGAAATTGTTCGAAATTAACTTATTTTATTTATATAAATAGTATATATAAAGTAGTCTAGAGACTAATGGGAACGCTTGCTTTAAAAAACAGAAATTCTTTTAAAAGTAACACTTCCTGTGAAAAGGGATGTTCGAGCTATTTCTATAGAAAAAAAAATGTGATAGACAGGAAATAAAGAAAGACATTAGAATAAGGGAAATATCTTGTCTCAGGCATATTCTTATAGAGTATATTTAACCCATATAGTACCAAAATATTCAGCATACTTTTTTTTTTAAAAAAAGTTGTAATAAGGTGGTAAATTGAGTGGAAAAAATGGCGGAGGTCGATCAGAAATAATTTTTAGCCAAAATTTTTTTGAATTTATTCAGCGCTTGACCTAATCGAAAAATTTTATTTCTTCAGGATTTTTATTTTCTTAGCGCTTGGCCTATTCAAAAAACTTAACATCTTCAAAAATAAAAATTGCCAAATATTTACCCTGGAAAGTGGCCATTGATTCGTATACGCATCACTATAATTGTGTGCTATATATAGCTCACCTAAACAATTTGGATATATAATTTTTATTGTGGAGAATAACATTAGACCTTTTGAATCTATTTCGTGTAGGTTTTCTTCACATTTGGTTATTTTTAATATTTTTGATTAATTTTCAAAAACCGGGACCTCGGTCGTCTCGGGTGGCAAAGAATATGGGGAGAAGCGATCGTCAGCTGCATCCACACCTATGCTCCAATGAGTTATTCGATCTTGTGCACTCGCTGTGCTGAGCCATACACAAGCTGCACCTACTACACAAGAAGTATAAGTCCCTGCTAACTTTTGTTTCTGGAGACAAGTTCATTATTAAATTATATATTCATTATTCACAATAATAATGTATAATAATGTTACCTAGTCTAAGATTTTAAAACTTATTGTTAGTCTCTTAAGAGAAGATACAATAAAAGAAAATGAAGTTTAAAAAAAAAAAAAAAAATATCCAAAACAATTGTTTTTTTTAAACTCCCACTTAATCCTAAAAAATGGGCGTGGCACGAGAAAAGATATTTTTAAAGAAAAGCCTATAAAATAAACTTTAATATAAAAAAATATAAACCTTCGAATTTTTGTTTTTTTATAATGAAAAAAATGTCCAAACATGAGCAATTTTGGTGATTCGTTAAAGAGTCAAAGGTACGATATGGGTTAAGGCAATGACACAAGATTTTATTTCGTTAAAGCAATCCAAAACTTAAAAGTTATGAGCTTTGAATAATCGGAGTTAAAGAAAAATCGATTTTTGAGAAAATCGAGTTTGAAGTTTTCAAATATTTGAAAGTTGTTGCATCGTCTCCCTTCAAATCGACACAAACGCACCCTTGATTGTGTGCTTTGAGCTTAATGCGTACTATGTGGCAAGATGTCCACCCTCTTAATTAGCAAAATTTCAATATCATTAATTTTGACACTGAGTGGCACTTTTCGCTCTCTTAAATATTAAGCTCTATCAAGATCACATCAGATATACCTCAGCTAAAAACAAAATCCATTAAAATTGCTCTATTTTTTCAGTTTTTTCTTGTGAAAAAATATTCACAACTGATTGAATTTCCACGAAATTCCAATTAAATCCAGCAGTAGAAAGGGTTGGCTGGCAAACGTAAAATTTCAAACTCATAAAAATGCATCTTGCGTATAAGAAACCGTTTGCTGCGCACACCGTAGTTTTTGGTGGGCGTGCAAATCTTGCCACTACTCCTGCTAACACTAACTTGACTGCTTAGAGTGGCGACACATAAATTGCACTTGCAGCAATTTGCATGCAACACTGGCTGCCTGGTAGGCAGGCAGGCAACACCGCCTGTTGCATGGGACCCGAAATCATGTCAATACGATGAAGTGCGCACATGTGCATGTCAACAAGAAAATTTGATTTTGCCGAATTGTCAAAGTTTGATCGCATCATCGGTGTACGAGAAATAAACCTTAAATTTTTGGCATTATGCACCGAGCACGCCATCCATACTTCAAATCCAATTAAATTTTGTGATTTTTTTTTTTGATTTTTCTTAAATAATTTTTGTTTTCTTAATAATTATTTTAAATTGTTTGCTTTTAAAAAAATTTCTGGTGATTTTTTCATGTTTCGATTGTCATCTCAATTGTACACTGGCAGTTGCAGGTCTGCTGGTTGCTTTCTTTCCTTATTTGTTGTCCCTCTGTGGCTTATGAGAGGTATTCCCCATATGGTGTTTTCCAAATTCATATTTTTTTTTTTGTTTATTTTTATTTTTAATATTTATTTCTCTTTTACTCGACGATATCATAAAAACGTGATGAAAGCCAATTATTTGTTGTGCATTGATGTTTTTTTTTTTTTCATTTTTGTATGCAGTTGGCTCTGGCTTTAGTGATGAAGTTGATAAGAACAATTGGATTATTTAATATGTTGAAAGGCAGTAGGAAAAAAAATTACAATAAAATATATTTTAGTTGCATATTAATTTCATTGCAATTATTTAGTCCGTATGCATGGCTTTGGGTGAGTGACATACGTGATGAATATTTAAGACAATGACTTTACCAGTGATGTAAACCGGGCTTATGGGAATATATTCCGTATTGTAAAAGGATTAATTAAATAAAAGAAATATACGATTAATATATATTAAAATAAATATAGCATAATAGAAAAACTTCTTGAGAGTGCTGTTGAGTCGTAGCCAAATGAAAGAACAATTTGGCGACTAAAGGACTTAAATATTCAAAAGTGAGAAGTTTTTTCACAATTCGATGCACAAGGGACGTAATCAAATTGAATAAAATGACTTACTTTGTCTTAGTACATACATTTTTCTTAATGTTTGAAAAGTTTTTTTTCCTTTGGCATAATAAATTTGCCATTGCTAGAACGAAAAAAAAAAATGTTTGTGAACAACTTTCTCTTGAGGTTTTTAATGACATTGCATTTTTCTAACTTATCAACGAATATTTTTGAACCAAAATGTCAAGGATAAATCTTGAATAGTTATACTTTAATAATGTTAAAAAAATGTTGGTCTAAAATAGAATGCGCCTTAAAAATAAAAAGGGGCGTGGCATCGCCTCAAATGTGGAAAAACGCTATCTACATACCAAATTTCATCAAAATCGGTGCAGTGGCACAGCCGTGATAGCGTTTTTTCACATTTGAGGCGATGCCACGCCCCTTTTTAGAAATCAGAGTTTCTAATAATCTTTCTTAGGATTCAATCTATCTTCAAACAAAATTTTATCAAAATCGGTCCATTAGTTTAGCCAAGGAAACGTTTTTCTTTTTTAGGGGCGTGGCACCGCCTACTATTGAAAAACAAAGTATACATGTCCCCCCTTCTCCTTACAACCTTTCCAACAAAAAAAAAAATTGAGCGATTACGTTGTGCTATGGCTGAGAGGCTTAATGCATCGTGTACCATATTTGGTACACTGCACAAATCACATTTTTTTAGGTTTTCCGGGAAAATAAATGCCCATTTCATGGTCGATGGCGATTTTACGTAAAAGGAGCTTTGTCTCCATATTGGGAGCTGACCACATGCATTTAAGGGTTAAGGTTTTATATTTTATGTGTAAATTATGCTGAAAATTACAGCTTAAAAAATCTTAATTGAGAGATTTTGCAAAAAAAGTATATATATCCCCGGATTTCCTTAATCTTTTCATATATTGTGTAAGAAAGTATAGGCTACTAAAATCCAAATTTCCACTTGGGGGCTTTCACTCTTTTTATGAGTCTTTTTCCATTGCAATTTTTTGAAGGACAAAAATATTTTTATTCCTTTACATTTTGCAACACTTCAGAATAATTTTATCAACTGTTAAAGCTTACAGTCAGAAAGGAGGTGCATAAATTCAGAAGACAGTTCCTTTAATGGATGGAAAACAACTATGGGGTATTTTTCTCCTTTTCATTCCCCTTGGGATAAGAGATATAAAATCAAATGCTATTCAAAAATAGAAGAGAAATCTTCAAAACAGTTTTTCTCTAATAACTTCAAAACTACAAGAGATATCGCACAGTTTTTAGCATTTTTGAAATTCGCATTGCCAAATTACTGTCAATTGATACCCATTTTGAAGAAAAAACCTAAACTTCATCACACTTTTATATGGGAGGTAGGCGTGTACGTTAGCGAATTTTTTTTATATAAGCAAATTTTTGTTGTTTTAACTTAAAAAACATCTATACGAAATTTCAAGAGTCTAGCGCTATTATTACTATCGATGGCCACCGATCCATCCAAACCCATCCACTATGTGATGGCCATTTAAAAAGGCTGAAAAGCAATCAAATAATAAAAAAACCTATTAAACAGGATGATCTTGTTGGAAATATATTTTAGATTTATCACATAACACTTCATCGCATTTTCCGAGCAAAAGTTATAATACTAAAATATATCTTTTAAATCTAGAACATATTGGAGTCAAAATTTATTTCGCATCTGTCAATCCTCAGGTATTCAGAGTGGACCATATAATCTTTTCTCAAAATACGCTCCTTGAAAAATTTTTGCATTAGATATTTTCTTTAGTTTATGGCAACTGATATCTGGAAGGATTTCGTTGCGTTCTTTCATCAACTTTTATTTTGGAAATCTGCATTAGTATGACTGCAATTGTAGGATATAATTGATAATGAAAAAAATCTTTAATTTTTAAAAGAAATATTTTAAATATTTTTCCAAAATAGCTTGAAACGTAATGTGAATTTTTCCCAAAATAAGCTTAAGCTTTTGTGTAAATTAGGATCGATTTTATCAAATACTTTAAGAGCCATTCATTTATTCTCGTAATTGCAATTGTTTTACAATAAAATCATTTTCGTTAAATTGTATTTTTAAATACAAAAGAAAACACTACTAAACAATTTCAATGTAATACTTAAATTACATTTATTATGTTACTACAACAATTAACATGGAAACACATGTTGTGTTGTAGCATATTGTGCCACTGGCAGCAATCGAAACTACGATACGGCACCAGCATCACCAGCACCAGCACCGCCAACAGTCAAAATATAAATTATTTGGCAATCAAGTTGGCTTTCGGGCGGCAAACATGGCGTAGTACAACAAATATCGGCTTAAATGGCGTTACTGTTATTTCAGCCACTTGCTGCTGATCCAAAGCTGCCGGGCGTTGCATTGATGCTGCTGCTGCTAATGCGCGCGACTACATAAATCAAACTGCCAGCAACAGCGCAAAGTCGCGCGAGCTGCAACATTTCAATAAAACCATAGCTAAATATGAAATAAATTAGTTGCTCAACCTGTCGGCCATAAAAAGAAAAACTAAGAAAAAGTTTGCTGGCAATATATACAGTTTTTTCTATTTTTTGCCAAGCAACACTTAATCTTGATTCATTGGTGGCGGCGGTGGCGGTGGTAGTGTTGGCGGCGGCGGCGTTAGTTGTTGCAACTGACATTTGACAAATGTCATATTGCACCTAGTTATGCTATGTGGTTGCGGCCGCTTCTGTTGCTGACAGTAACAACAACAGCAACGCCAACCCAAAAGAGAAGGCTGTTAACTTTTTTTACTGATGTTGCTGTTACCAGCAATAACTGCAACAGCTTCCTATTGTTTTGTTTGGCAACAGGTGTCTGATAATGTCGACATTTTTCCTCATCTTTTTTCACATCTAAGGAGCTCTGCTTATTGTGGCAACACTAAATTTATTTCATCTTCTTGAACGGCTTTTTGCTTTTCTTTTATTTCTGTTTTTATGACATATGGCATCCCATGCTGCTTTTTTTTCGATGTTGCTGCCCGGCTGCTACCAACATTTTAGCTGCTAATCTCAACATCAACAAGATGAAAGAGTCTTTTAGTTGCACGTGACATTTTCTCATAGCCTCTGTTTGGTTTTTGTTGTTATGGTGTGATGACATAATCCGTGTGATATACCGCTGTGTGTGACACTTTGCAATCAGCGTTGCCACATTCCGTTTGCTTGCAATCGCTAAGATGGATATCTCTTTGTTGTTGCTAACTTTTTGTCAACTTGTTGCAGGTTTTGTGTTGCCAAATTTTCTTTTGTCACACCATCATTTTTGTTTTGTTGTGTTGTTGCTGTATTGTTGTTGTTTCACTTTTTTTGCAATTGATTTTTGACACTTTAACCTGTCAACATTTGGATTTTTCCTATGTTGTTGGGCTGAAGAGCCGTGTGAGAAGCATCAAATTTGTGTAAAATGAGATTTCGATTTTAAACTGAAATGACTTTCGTTTTTCTGTTTCCTTCTTATTTATGTTTTGTTGCCTCCAAATCAATTTCTAAAGCAGCTACTGATCTAGGAATCTAGTGTTAAAAATTGTTGGAAACTTTCCTTTCAGCTGCGCTGTTATTTAGAATTTCTTTATCTATCCGAACGAGTGGAACTTAACCTTTTGAACTACATAAATCCCATAAGACTTCAAAAATCACCATCACAGTGTTTTTACCCAGAAGCCGCTGTAATTGATAAAATGCATCAGAATATGAAAAACCATTTTCTGTATCCATAATACAGAATTTGGCAAAAATTTAAAAAAATATCATGTGTGCAGTTCACACGTGGTAGAAGTGAAACCTTTAGAAAACTAAACTGCGATAGAATGTTTTATCAAAATGATAAAATTTTTCGGGATCTAAAAAATATACAGCAATAAATGATTTAGTAAATTGAAGCAGCTCCGAGATCTTTTAACCAAAAGCTGAGATATAAGCGTGGAAAGGTTTCGTATTTTTTAAATTTTTTCAAGCGATACACTGATTAACTACCAAAACTTTGCCATAGTGAGGACAAAAAAAATCTACTACTCTTCTCTCTCTGTAATTGTTATCAAAAGCAATAGCAAATTACAATGAGACAGTGTAGTATATGTTCTTCTCTTCGCTACGGCAAGGCTTTGGCAGTTGATCAGTGCATTGCATGAAAAAATTTAAAAAACGCTTATATTTCAACTTTTAGTTAACTGATCCCAAAGCTGATAGTTTTCGGGCACTCTGCTCAATGAGTACTTTAATTTGACATATAATTTATTGTTGTACCTATTCTAGATTCCGTCAACTAAGCCTTACCTTCGAGAAAAAAAACGGCGGGTTGCACTCCGGGAGTGCCGACAGAAATGAAAACAAATCGTTTAATGGCAAGTTAGTTTGTTAGTTGGTATGTGTGCGTTTTCTTTTTATATGGCAATGCAATATAACGGAATATGTATTCAAATTTTACTCTCGCTCTCATTCTCAAATTGTCAACGCAACAACGCGGAATTTGAAGGAAACAAACATGTAAGTAAGCAATCGTTGAATGAGAATGGAATGTGTCAGTTAGTGTGTGCGCTTTGCTTTTTGTCTTCCACTTGGAATATTTATTTAAAAGAAACAATAGAACATTCAAATTTTACTATTGCATTCATGACGGGGAATCCCGATGACGGTCGGTGTCGCAAGTTTATAATTTTTTCCTCAGCCGCAAATCGTGCCATAAGAAGTTTTCACTTCAAAAAATTAGTAAGTAGGGCTAAAAAAATAGCATCGCTTTTTGCGTTTCAGTATACACACCTGATTTCAAATCACACCCGTGCTGAAGAAGTTTCACTTCAAAAATTAAATGTCGGAAAAAGATATGGCTTTATTTTGGAAATTTTGTTTTTATAAATGTTATGTCTGATTTTCGATATAAAATGTAAGTGTTGTACTCAAAAATGTACATTTTACTCCATAAAATTTTTTAAAATTTTCGCTTTTAATTTAAATACGTTTTGTTTGTTAAAATCGTCCAGTCAAAAACTTTTTTTTAAAAATGCTCTTATTGTATTTTATGAAAGACATTTTTAGATGATTGTTTATCTTTTAACGATATAGCGCACATTTTTGCTCCAGATCGAAACCACAATGTGGTGCTAATTTGGATAAAGCTCGAAAAAACCTCGTTTCATTTCGCATTTATTTGTTTCCTCAGTGTAGTTAGAGTGGGAATATCTTGTTGTATATACAGCTGTTGACAACTAATTGGAAACGAAATTATTCGCTGTGTTATTCTTTTTTTTGGTCAACCATTTGGTACAAGGCTTTTCCTGTGTTTAACAGTCAGCAATGGTTTCTTGTGGTAAATTCGTCCATGACAGTTCGTTTGGATATTTTTGCATAGTATTGATCAATTATTTCTTTCACATTAGATGTCTGCAGGAGTCTTACGAAGATCCAATTTCGCATTGCGCACAATCTGGCGATTCTTCTGCTCAGAAGTTTTACGAGGTCTCTTACTTCGGGAAACATTTTTTGCTGTGTCATACTTACTAAAATGGATACCATATTTTTAGAGCAATTTGGCTGTGTTGCCATCGCCTGATATCTCATGTCCGTCCTTCGAAACTAAGAAATTGACGTACACATGGCCGGTGTACAACTTTATGTCACTACCCATGATTAAGGATATGCTAATAAGCAAATTTGGTCAAAAAGTGTGCTTACTAGCAATGAAAATATCACAATATCGTTTCTAGAATATTTTATCCAGTTTTTCATTTAATTTTTTTGCTAATTACTTTTATGTTTCCAATTAGTTGACTCAGTCAAACCTGAGGTTTGAGCAGAAAATCACTTATAAGACGTATTTATGTAAGGAATTTGAATTCAATTCGGCTCTTTTTTTCAAAGCTTAGATGTCCCAGATTTATATTGTGTAAAAATTTTCTGATACACAGAGAAAAATAAATGAGAAAAACTACCAATAACACAACGAATGATTTTGTTTCCAATTAGTTGTCAACACATGTATGTATGTAGTAGATATGCCTAATATTATTATAACGTGAGGAATCAATTTGAGACGAGCTTTGCACTTACTGAATCGGTCAAAATATGAACTTTAGTTATTGACCCCTTGGAGTACAGTGTTAGTTACTATTTTTTCACATTTAATAGCTTATGAAAATAGCGCATTTCTTGAGTCTTGAGCCTCGTACATGCCTTAGATCTTACCAAGACCAACGATATTGCTGAAGACTGTTAGTGATTATTTTCAACCGTTTTGGAACAACTGTGACAGATCACAACTGTCTTTTTTTATTTACGTGAACACTACCGTTGAATTAATTTTTGATCGCTCAAATATTCGCCACAGTTCATGGTCAGTTATTTTTTCACCACTTATTAAGATAGTTCCATTACTTGTTTCATGTTTCTATCAAGAACGTTTTGATCTAGGCGGAGTGACAAAAAACCTGTCCACTCAAACAAGACAATGTATTTTTAATACCCCTTTGAATAGATTTCATCGCAGATTTCTTTTTAATAATTTTTTTATTAAAAAAAGGTTTACCAAAACAAAAAAACATCAGCAGCCATATAACCATAATCTAGTCTGAATTAAAAAACAGAAAAAATAATGTTGAACTCCAGATAGCATGGCAACGTTTTTGGTCAGAAAGTTTTCTGCAAATTTTGTAATTCAAACAAAATCTGAAAATAATTTAAAAATTTAATCATTGCTAACTCGCTTTGCTAATTAACTATGGAAAAAGCGAAATACCAACCAAAAATTATTCTGTCTATGGACCCACATTTGACAATATCGCATAACAAACGACGTAAAATTTGCAATGTTGCAGCAACAAAGTGCGCTTCCTAGGAAAACACTGACAGCGGCGCAGCAACATTGTTGTGACCAAAATAGGTAGAGAAGAAGAAGACTATCCAATTATTTATTTTTGTGAGCTGCATCGATCACCATGAATTTACGTATTTGTTGTTGCTGCTGTTGTTGAGTTTATTATAAAATTCTTTTCATAGTTTTTGTTTTCGTATGCTACTTTACCGATTTTGCTTAAATCTCCTCAGCAGATAATGTCAGCGAACTAAGCTTTCAACATCTCGTTGTTGTTGTTTTTGTGGTTGTTGTTGCTGCTGTCAATTTGATCATGACAACATTTTGGGTAATGCATACTTAAGTTAAAAATTTACAATTTTTTGTGTTTTTTCATTTTTGATGCAGCATTTGGGATTTGGAAACCACGATGCTAAGATGCTTCAAATTGTTTACATTGATTAAAATTGATGCGATTTTTGTTTTCTTTTTTTGAAGAGATCAATTTAGCTGTGTGCTAAATTTATTATTTTCATCTTGGAGGAATTTATGGGACCTATATTTGTCTGACATGTTTTTATCATGAAAGCATTTCTTAAAAAAGGGTTTTAAATCTTGATAAATACAATTAAGTTTCTTGTCCTTCTTCTTAATGTGCACACAATATTGATCTCTGGGACACATTATATATATTATTATTATATCTAGGATTCATTATTTAATTTGAGATTTTCTTGAAATTTTTGCAGAGTGTTCTAAACGACGATTGCGACGATATTGACGACGACGATTCGTCGGATTGCTGTGACGATATTGATGGCGCCACTGAAGATGATATAGATGATGTTGCTTCCGATTTAGAAAGTGACGACGACGCCGCTATTCATAATTCATCATCGTTTTGTGATTTACAACGTTGTCACACCGACGAAGACGAAGCAAAAGTGCTAAGCAGCAAAGGCAACAAATTGCTTTTGTTGCATCGCGATTGCATTGAAAATAAGGTAAGTTGTCAGGCAGCGATTACTTTACGCCTTCTACCCGCCTGTTTGTTTGAATGCAATGTGAATATTAATTTTTTTTTTTTGATTTTTAAAACTTTAAGTTGTTGCATGAATGAATGAAAATTTTAGAGTACTGTCAACTTTGTAATGAGATATTTGCAATTGAAATTATTTGGCATTCTTTTAGTAAAATTTTATTGATTATAGAAAAAAAAAAAAACACTTTAGATTTTAGTTTAAATTTTTATTTCCAAATTTTAACAATTTTTTTTTCCAACCAAACAAAAAAAAAACACCCTCTAAAGTTGACAACACTGCCCCAAAAGCATGTGGCGTTTCGAATACTTTGTTTTGTTGTTGTGCGTGCTTGCGATGCCCAAAAATGCTGCTTCTTTTATTTTCTTGTGGCGCACTCAATACTAATGCATTTTTAACTTTTTGCCCACCCCTGTTCCCAATAAACTCCCTTGTCCCCGTTTTTTATGGCATCGCGCAAAAATCAACTTAATAAATCAGGCCGATTGTGAAGACGGCGACGACGAAGAAGAGGACGAAGACGAAGTCGACTGTGGACGTTTACGTTACAGCGCTGTTGTTGTCACTGCTGCCGGCAATACATACCATAAGAGTGGCAACATTAGCCTACAACAGTCAACAACAACACTTACCGACTTCGAGGCCGATTCGGAGAGCAGCGATTTAGAGACAATCAACAACGCCGCTATACGACGCCAGCGAAAAAGTAGTGATTTTCGTTACATCACAGCACAAAAGGTACCGCCAGCAGCAGCAACAGTTGCAGCTGCCAATACACGAGCAACCGAAACAATTGCCGCACTGGTGTCTCACTTGTCCGCAACAAGCACAGTTACTAACAATTATATTAACAACAACAGCACTGTTGCACCTGTTGCCATTACTAACAATAATAATAATGCTATTGCTGCCTTGGCAATAAGCATGCAACAATTGTCACTTGACACTGAAAACAATACAGCAACAGAGGCAGCAACAATTGCTAACGACATACCCCCCGCCGCCGATATGCATACAAAAATGAATGGTGTTATTGTTGGTGTTGCTGTTGGAGAATCGCCTCAACAACAGCAGCAACAACGGCCTACATTATTAGATATACAAAACAATATACAAGTTGCTACAGTGCCAGCAGCAGCAACCCAATGCAATTCGTTGTCAACAACATGCACAACAGCAACACAAACCCAACAGCAGCAGCAATTGCAACGCACTCCGTCCAAGGCTAAAAATGTTGCTGTCATTTCACCTAATTGTCACAGCAACATGAATGGCAATCACAATCATCATCATCACCACCACGGCGGTGGCAATGGTGGTGGCAACAGCAACAAAAGTCCCACCGCATTGCGCAAACGTCAGCAACATCAGCGCCATGCTGTTGACATTTCAAAATTCAATCGTTCAAATCGTAAATCGAAGAATTGTGCCATCTTTTATTTTAAGCATCTGGATACCGACAACGAGACCAACTACGGTGGGGATGGTGGCACGATCAGCGGCGGCGATGGCGACGTGGTTGGTGGTGGTGGTCGTAGTGGGGGCGGTAGCGGCGGTTTGTCATCGTCCACCTCGCATACGAGTGATGTAAGTACACGTTCTGTGGTGTTTGTGGTGATTTTTTGTCGCAATACAAAATGTGGTGTCTGTGATCAGTTCAGTTCGTCGCAGAATTTTTGGTGTTGGTTGTGTGATGAAATTCTGTGGACTTTCATTAAATGTTGGTGTTGGTATTTTACTTTGATTTAGTGTGGTCCCACGTTTATTCACTTTTAAGATACATATGTTGGCAACATGTTGTTATGTTGCCGTTGTTTATACAAAAGTCGACGCAACCGGTAATTGGGTTAATGACTCAACAAATGCTCGTGTAATATGTATTTTTATTTTGATTTAAAGTTTCAACATAAAAGGCCTAAATATTTTATTTGCTCAAGTTCTAGATAGACACACGAATTCAGTTCTTCGTTTGTAGACAAGGGTAAACAAAATCTGGAGGTGTGAAACAAATAATGTAGTGAATATTTGTATTTCGTTGGACTCATGTTTTCTGCTCTGAACTGGAGTGTCTAAATTCAAGAGAATTTTATGCTCTACCGCTTTAAAAGGTTTAATGTCATCCCGAATATGGCATTTCTAGGTTAAGGTGTCTCAAAACGAATGACTAGCTACTCGATTACAGCAGAAAAAGTGGTATTCCGTAAAGCTAAAGTAAACGAATTCCGTGTTTTTCTCAGTCACTTGCCTGTACTGTTGCTATCGTCTGAAATTCGATTTGCTTTTATTTTGTCGATCCCAGCGGCAAATATGTTATACACAACATCGATGAATAGTTATACTCATTGTAGACAGTAATGCTCACAACACCAGCCACAACTGTAAATTCTATTTACAAAGGGATGGCCGCTTTGTAGGCAGCTTGCCTACATCTCCATATACAATGTGTAACAAACGAAAGGCAGATTGCCTTAAAACATCGCTTACTAAGTGCCTGTATAGTTAAGCGAGTTGCCTACATCTCCACATACAAAGCAAGCAGACTGCCTACAGCTCCATATACAAAGCAGGCAGCCATCAAGCAAATAAACAAAATATCACAGTAACAATTTCATTTGTGAAACATACAACACAAAGGGTATAGCTTTTCATACATGAAAAATCAGAATACTTCATCGATTTGCCGCTGGGATTATTATGGAAAAAAAACTATGCTATGCTAAATTCTCTACTACTCATGGGAAGTAGTCAAAACATTTTACTTGGATGAAAATGAAAAATTATCTTGAATCGAAAAGAAACTTCGCTCGAGATTGATTAGTCCAATAATGACATAGATATAAAATCGGGTCAATAACACCATTATATATTAAGTGCTTTTTTCAATGTATTTATGTATAGTTATGTGTTGTATTTGTAATTTTTGTTTTTAACATATTTTCAATTGTGTAAACTTAGTACTAACTTTATGCATTATTTCTTATGTGTTACTCGCAATATCGTTACCATTTTTTCATTCCAAAAAAGATAATCAGAGAAAAAGAAAAAAGAAAAATTTCCAAGAACTGACGCCAAGAAGCTTATCGTATGCATATCCCGAGCGATTCATTCCGATGACAGATGTCAGTTCCAAAAAATTTCTAAATTTATATTCTAAACTTAGCTGGATTGAAGTCTTAGACTATTTGTATTCTTGTTTAGGTTATAAATTTGTCAGAAAGATTATTCAGATGAAACTTTATTGTAGTGACGAGAGATCAAAGGAGACTATGGTATTGTGCTTATAGCAGCAATTGTGCGGAGCGTGAAACTGCCTAGCAGCAATTGTCTGCCACTTCATGTCTCTGACTGACTTTGATAAATCTTAGAAATCATCAGAGATCCTTAAATTAAAGTACTGAATCTTTAAAATTAAGCCTATTTTCGGAATATGGGGAGGAGGAAATCGAATCATCCTCACAATGAAATAAGTTGCAGTTTCTTCTACCTGTTCACATTCACACAGATTGTTCACTTTGAACCCAATGTTCTTCTGATAGTCTTTCAACGGTGCAAGTCATATAAAGTCGGTTAAGATCTTGGGCATACTGCACTATATCCAAATGATAGTCATTACTTTCCCTACCGAATGGTTTCAGCGAGCAGATGTCGAAGTGGGCTTTTTTAGGCACAAAGCCCTCAACCAAACGGCTTTAGCATACTTTTTAATAACAAAGTTATAAAATCGTTAACATTTTCAACAGATATATGCTAACCAGAGAACGTCATTGAGTAGGTCATTTGAGTCACTACCAAAAATTTGAAACGTAGGTTGTGCCTATTGCATGCAATAAAGCTCGAATATGGCTATTTTAAACATTTCCCTATCGATTGGAGCAAAAATGGTTTTTGTTTTGATCCACCCTAAATTTTTTTTTGCTCCAATTGATAAGGAAAGGTTGGAAATGACTTTTGGACGCACTTAGGATGGCTCAGAACCTTGAAAAGGACCGAAAGAGTCAAAAACGGTCCTTTCCAGGATCCGGAGCTACCCTAAGTGATGTCCAAAAGCCATTTTCGAACTTTCCCCATCGATTGCAGCAAGAAAAAATTTCTGAAAATGGGTCAAAAACAATCCTTTTTAGGCTACGGGCCGCTCTAGAACAATTTCGATCTTTCCCCATTTCTTAAAAAACTTTCCAAAATGTTCCACGCGAGTATCACAAACTTTTTTGATACAATCTGTGCCATTGATTCATGAGTAGCTCACGCAACACTCATATACTCATACGAAATGAAACAGCATTCACTAGAAATGATTCTGAAACACACTCAGATTCAACAGATTCATGAATGGAAAAAATGATGAATGTCTGACTGCCGTTCTCTGATGCCAACCTCTGTTAACTATAAAGCTAGGTTCTACAGCCCTTCATAAAAGTATTTTTACTTCGAACTAGAACACATTTGGCTATATGAGACTCAATAGCTTTGAGGTAAATTTATTGAATGTTCCTGGGTGCATATCCTCAGAATTCCCACAGACGCATCAGCATCTTTATAGCTTTCCATCTTTCCAGTGGACATGTTCGCTCTAGTATACTTTTCTGTCAAATTTCTGCCCCAGATCATTGACCAAGCTTATGGAGATAACACCTACTTTTATGCATCTTGATGTCATCTTTGTTTTTTTTTCGAAATTAACAGATACACACATGTAAAAACAATATCAATGCTGTTTTCAGCCGATTTGAAACTTTGAACTTATTGATTTGGTACCAGAAAATAATCAGTTTATTTAAGAATGACTCCCTCGGATTTTGCTTACGAAAAGACTTCTAATGGCTGCAATATCAGATGCTAATGTTTTCGCAGTTAACATTTTTAGTTTTTTTAAACTTTTAGATATGGACATTAAAGTGGTACATAAATTTAGCACTCTTTTAGTTTTGTATTGTAATATTTGTATATTTGTAAACACTTAAATATTATTTAAAAAGATTTATTAATAAGAAAGTATTTAGTTGAATATTACTAATGTATATTTATTAAAGAGAGATTAAACATATATTCGAGTCATTGGCATACATTGTTTTACAATGTGTTACACAACACATTGTGTGGAAAATCTTGGATGAAACATTATAAGTTTGACACAAATAAATAGCTTACTGTTCAGTATAGTGTGTTTTTAACACCAACAAAATTCAAAGCTAAAATAGCAATATATATACGTAAATGGCAAGTCAGAACATGATTTCGATTCCCGGTACAGAACCATCCTAATTGACCTTAATCTGATACAGCATCGAACTTTAAAGCTGCTTCTTTTCATTTTGCATGATTGTCTTAAGAACTATAGCAAAAATCAAAACACCAATGACAAGAATTCACTCTTAAATACTTAAGTTCACATAAGTCTCCGATGTCAGAGGCTTTTCTTGCAGGCGCTTCGTTGCAAGATATTTTTGGCGATTCAAAGTAACACGCTCTAAAATCTGTAATATATCGCTGAGCTTAACGAATAATGTACTATGGTTCTTAACAGGTCTATGAAAAAGACAAAACAAAACAAGCTTAAAAGCTCTTCACTGTGTTGTCAATTAAAAGCCACTGAGAATTGTTGGTCGCTAATGTTTTACAGATACTGTACTTAACAGCAAGCTCATTAAATATTTATTTTTTCTTTTTCAAATATACATTTTTTTATATTCAATCAAATGCTTTTCTCAGTGTACAAAAAAATATATTTTTCTTATTTAATGATTAATGCTTTAAACAATCATCAACATTGCGCTTCAATCATGGACGGTAAATGGAAAATCATTGAAAATACTTCGGCCGCATGGGCTCAATTTGCTATTCGCATCACTACCGTTAATTAAACTCATTTTTCTCATTCTTCATCAGATTTTCTTCTTCTTTTAAATTCCTTATTAACTTCTTTTTTCTCTCTCTTTCTTCTTCATTGCATTGCCGCCACAGTTGATTAAATCCGCTGATCCATCTTCAGACGACGACGAAGGTTGGCTCTACTCAGCAACACCAGGTTTAGATAACAACAACAGTGGTGGCGTCGGTGTCGGCGTGGTCTCATCCGTCATCATTTCCAACTTGGTCGTCGATGGTATTCAGTCATCGGCGGTGTCATCGTCAACCACAGCAGCGGCTGTAGCCGCAGTAACAGCAATAACATCCGTCATTAGCGACGACTCCGATAAGGAGAACAAGGAAGCAATTGCTGCCGCAACGCAAGCAGCAACAATTGCAAATCATCGCAACAATTCATTCTTTTTGTCGTCATCATCAACATCATCATCATTGCCGTCCAATCAAATTTCAATCGCAGAGATTCAATTGGATACAAGAACAACAACAGCAACAAAAGCTTCATCAAAATCAATTGCTGCTAATAGCAACAATCTCATCAGTAGTAGCAGCTGCTGCAGTAACAGCAGCAATGCAAGCTGCGCCTCGTCTAACGATTTGCTTACAGAGGCAACAACCACAACAACAACAACATCATCGGCTACAGCAACGTCACAAATAACACAAATGCATTTGTATCGCAGCGAAATGGAAATGCAATTGCAAATCAATGGTGGCCACAACAGCGAAAGCAACAATTGCTCAAATCAGCAGCATCACAACAAGAGAAATAATCAACAATCAATTGCAGCAATGAAGAACACACCGCAACATCAACAACTCTTTGCAGCAGCAGCGGACAGCAATGGAAACACTGAAAAGCGCAGTGGCAGCGGAATGGTGAGTTGTGTTGGCAATTTTTTTAAATTACTTCTGTTTTGTTAAGTGGTGGTAGATACTATGTACAATAGGGTGATTCAAATTTTTTTTTTTTTGTTTTTTTTAAAGTGCTGTTGCTTAAAAAGTAAGTTTATGATATGAAGAAAAAGTTCACGAAAATTCAGCTCTGTAACTCAATTTTATAAGGTGGCGCCGGAGCCTGTTAGTTTTACATGTAAATTGTATGGAAAAATTATTTTTTACAAAAAAGGTAACTAAATGAATAGGCGATTAGTGTTGTTATGCTGAAAAGAGTCGTTTTTCGACGTAATTTTTTACGCTGAATCCGAATCTGGCCTCAGAATTGACTCATCATGTCGGAATCCTGAAATATTTGAGGTTAATTACCTGAAACATGATGTTTTTTGTCTACTTTCGAGGCCATGTATAGGATTCAAAGAAAGTTGATCAGCTTATTTTTAACAAAAGCATCATTTAGTACCATCCTTGCCCTTTACAATGAGCTTTCAAGTGGTGATCTGTGATGTTTCCTTTCAAAGTTATAGCCATTTTAAAGTGACATGAATTGGATCCCCTACAAAGGGTTGCAACCCAACAATATTAACCAACGGGTTTCAAATTCATGTCACCTTGAAATGGCTGCAACTTTGCAAGTAAGCATCACAGATCACCACTTGAAAGCTTATTTTAAATGGCAAGGATGGTACTAAATGATGCTTTTGTTATAAATAAGCTGACCAACTTACTTTGAATCCTATACATGGCCTCGAAAGTAGACAAAAAACATCATGTTTCAGGTAATTAACCTCAAATATTTCAGGATTCCGACATGATGAGTCAATTCTGAGGCCAGATTCGGATTCAGCGTAAAAAATTACGTCGAAAAAACGACTCTTTTCAGCATAACAACACTAATCGCCTATTCATTTAGATACCTTTTTTGTAAAAAATAATTTTTCCATACAATTTACATGTAGAACTAACAGGCTCCGGCGCCACCTTATAAAATTGAGTTATAGAGCTGAATTTTCGTGAGCTTTTTCTTCATATCATAAGCTTACTTTTTAAGCAACAGCACCTTAAAAAAAACAAAAAAAAAAAAAATTTGAATCACCCTAATGTACAAGGCATAAATGATGGGTAGACAAATAACTAGAAAGAAGATGCTGGGAAAACAATGAAGAGATGAAGAAGAAGAAGCTTGTTAGCTGGCTATATTATATAGGTTAATTTTAAAAATATAGGCCAGTTTCGTCGCAATTGGATTGCGTTGTAATTTGATTAAAATATATTGAAATTTCTCAATTGGGAATATCTGAATTCCCTTATTTATTTAGCTGAGAAAATGTTAATTGAATCTGTAAAAATCTGTGAAACTGAATAATAAATGCATTCAGGATGTGTACCCAAAATCATAAAAAAAATTTATGGAAAAACCACTTGAAAAAGTCTATACGAAAGACAATCGTCGTGTGCTAAATAATTTTCAACTCCTCCCCATAACTTCACGAATCTCAAACTTTTACGAAGAGTCTTAAACCAAAAAAATCCCCTTGCTATCAAAGTCACAAATTTGCTTGGAATGCAAAGTTTTGATAATTTATTTTTATTAAGTTTTATTTATTATTTCCCGTAAAAACCTGGAATCATTATCTTCTTCACAAATTTTATCAAAATCGGTGTAGAGGCTCAGCCATGCCAGGGGATTGAAAAATATCGGCACTCAAATATTTCGGTGTTTCTAAATATCAATTTTGAATCTTTCGATATTTTCACATTCATTTAGTTGTCAGTTTTCTGTTTTCCTTTGAAAATCAGCAAAACAGGGCTTATCTCCTCTTTTTTATTTGGAAGCGGACGCGGTAGACATCCTTTTTCTTTATTCTTCTTTTTTCGTTCCACTTGGAAGCTACTACAGAAGTTCGATCGTCAAAAAGGTGGAACCTATTTTATGTAATTATTTTGATTTTACAATTATCCTTGTGATATATGCCCCACATGTTCTCAAATACTTTCAACATAATCTGCCTCATCAAGCCTTATCCTATATTTTCTAACTATTTATTCTATTATTATCAAAAGAACTCAATTGGTGCCATTAGGTTGCTGTACTGCTTTATGGTATTCATTTTTAAATTGGGTAAGCTGGTTAGTTGAGGATCATGATGGATATATCTCGCATTTACCAAAATCGACCGCAATGTCTCACGCACATTCTAAATTCAGATGTACAATAGGCCGCTGAGTTTATATTCCTCCTAACATTGATCGAGGTTCGGAATCAAAATACAGACTTCACATTTCTGATAAATCTTTTTTAAGAAGAATCCAAATCTGACTCAGAATCGGTACGAGATAGGAGGAAACGGTCTCGATTTTTTGAAGAGCAGGTTGGAAATTCCTATAAACTAAACTCAAAATGGCGTTTATGGCAAAAATGTGACTATGCTGTGTAATATTACAAGACAAATTTAGCTGAATAGGGGCGTCACGCACTCTTCAGTTCTCATATTCCTAACGATATAAATTCGCCATTTTGTCTTCCGTGGGGGTTGTAGGGAGAATGAAAGTATTGCAAATTTTAGCTGTACCTGTCCCGCTTTTGTGGAATCTGATGTAGCTAGATGCGCACCGAGATGATTTTTACAATTTTATAAATGCTAATTTTAAAGACTATTCGTAGATTTTCGCTGTGTTTGATAGCATTTAACTTTTTTTTTTTAAATTAACATATCGCTCACTTTCTTCAAGACTGGCATAACTCAAAAAACATGATTTTTGAGTTAATGATGCAGAAATATTCGACATCAGGAAATTATCTCATAAACTTGCCTTTTGAGAAGAGTTTACATAGACATACTTTTCATAATTTTCATATAAAAAGCAACTTATTGAAAACTTTAAATGCATTTTTCTCACACTTTATGTTTTTTGAGTTATGCCAGTCTTGAAGTAAGTGAGCGATATGTTGTACGGTATACTCTCCAGAAAATTGCATAGTTGGGTTTGAAAGCCGGGTTTTTTATAGATATAATATCGGTTTGGGGTTATTTTCTTTCAAAAGTGTGAATCGTAAGCGCTGCTTCGTATAAAATAAATGTAATTTTAAAGGTTATATTACATATTCATATTATAAATTTAAGTTTTGGACAAATTTTTTTTTAAAAAATCTCTTTTTAAATGTTTCTTTCAATTTTTTTATTTATTTACTCTAAACTAATGTCTTGTATTATATTTCCTCTAATAAGTTGGTACCAAATTTCAATATTATCAATATCAGTGTTGTTATATATTATGATGAAAAGTTTAAAAAACTATATTCAAAAAATTATGTTTTTCATATTTCCAGCCCCATTGTGTTAATTATTAGTAAAAAATCAATATTTTTTATACGTTAGTTCAATAGCCAAATTAATTTTCAATAAATAAAAAATATGCGAACATGCCCAGACGTTCAAAAGTTATAGATTTTTGATCAGCTAGAAGTACAAGATGTACACTGTGCGGCGTCACAAAACAAAACGAATGCCAGATTGAAAACATTAAAGGGAAAGTCCAGACAATCTATTGATGAAACTTCTTACCGATGCTTTTTAATTTTTATAATTTTCTTATTTCTGTTGCTACTCGTTTACGGATTGCCTTTCGCCTTGTTTTGCCAATCTATCGACTCATCATCAATTAGTTTTATTGAGAAGAAAGCGAAAAACTCTTCCTCATTTGTTGCTAAAATCCATTACATTTACTCCAATTAAAGATGGAAGGCAGCGTGCATCATGATTTGCCATGCACTCAAGAAATAAATCACTCAATATTTTCTATTGCTTTGCTTTGTATTTGTATTTCTTTTGCCAATAATAATGATTTCTATTTTTACATTGATGACTACTTACTTTGTTACATGGGCTTTTCAGAATTTTAGTTTTTTGAAGTTGCTGGTTGGTAGCTGCAAACTTTTCAATCACAATTTATTTACATTATATTTGGAAAGTGAATTCGTTAGTCCATGTGCTATAAAAATGCAATCTCTTAAAAGTTTCCTACACTTGTGGGGAACTTCCATCATCTTGGAAGGTTTCGATTTTCCATTAATTTTCCAAAAATGTCGGAGGTATCGAGACCTTAACATTGCTATCCCAAGTTATGAAAATCGCTATGAATTTTCATTGAATTATTTACAGCACAATGAATTGTTTGTTTTTTACCTTGGGAAAGCGACAAGTTTCCGAGTATGCTTTATTTTTGCTTTTGCATGAATGTGTTAAGAACCATAGCAAAAAACAAAGCAATGTCGAAATTCGTCTCATGGGCAGCGCTTTGTTAAAAATTAAACAACAATAATAACATTTTTAGGTTCTAATGAAACATAGCAACTTCTTTGACACTGATGGAGTTGGGAACCAGACCCGTACCGACCCAGGGGCAAAAGGGGTCTTTGCCCCCCAACGCGTCTCATTTAAGATGGGATTCTGAAAACGTTGGTTTAACTCTTCGCAAAATAAAATTTGCTTGCTCCCCACGCAAAGTTGGGTTGGTACGGGCCTGTTCGGAACTAGGAACTAGACCATTTTCATGCATACTTCCTTATTTAAATGTAGTTTTTAATTAAAAAACCACGCTAATATCAATTTTTATTTATTATTTCAGCTTTATAATGGCAAAACATGTTACTACACACGCGCTGATATCTGTAACATAACTGACAAGCCCAAGGAGCAACATCTGTTAAGCCCAGGAAAACGTTTGCCGCCACGTTCGCCAGCCAAGTCAATGAAATCAAACAAATCCAATGGCACCATGTCCACCATGTCACCGACAAAGGTAAATACTTTTTCCGATATTTTGCATTCGCTGTTATTAATTAATTGATCGCATTTTGATCACCACACTTGACTTCCTTTGGCAATATAATCAGAGTGGCATTAATTTACGCCTTGCATTTGAATGTTAACACTTTCACTTTATTTCCAATCGAATGATTTTTTTTTTTTTTTCATTTCTATGCTGCTTATGTTTCAAGCAAAAATTCTGTAATCGATCGTGACGTGTTGTGAAAAAAAAATACACATTTCGACGCTCCTTTATAAATGGAAATTAACTTTTTTTTATTTAATTCCAGTAACTAACATTATTTAATATTTTAAAGTCGTTTTTTTTAACGGACGCGCTTCATTGTCAAACGCATGCGTGGTTGTTGATCGAACAAGTGATCGTGATGCATTGCCTTGCAGTTTTGGTGGTCTACACACGCTTTTTGGGCGGTAAAAGTGTGTGCAAAAAAGATCTTGTCAAACATCTTGTTCAACATGCGAGTACAACTAATGACAATTACGATCAGTGATCTATGATCTTGAGAGAGATGGGGGGAAAAAAAACTTGAGCGCCTGATCAAAAATAAAATCTTGTGTTAAATTAAAAAAAAAAATACTTTAAAGTTTATACAATTAAAAGTGCTCATTGATCGCAACGCATAAAATCTGTGATTTATTAACAACTTGTTTGCTGCTACTAACAGTTTAATGTTGGGCGCCAACTTTTTTGCACCTTAAAGTGGGTCTATTTAGTCTATGTATTTCTTCTTTCATTTTTATTTATCGATATCAACGCGCTGCGCTTGACTAGCGGCTTTGTTTCACACACGATTTTTCTTTCTTTCAAAGTTTTGCTTAATATTTTCATTTGTAAATTTCTTTAAGAAATTGGTTTGCCATTGATAAAATTATGGCCATATGCGCAAAATTTATGCTTTTGCAATGAAAAACTGATTTCATTTTTGCGCCTTCCATTGAGCGTTAAAGTGCCTAAGCGTCTAACTGCAGTTGTTGAATTAATAATTTATTAGAGGCGGACTTTGCAGGTTTCAACTTGTTAACAAGTTCATTCAGTGGCAGCAAAGGAAATGCTACAACAACAACAACACAAAAACAAACTACAACAAATTTGTTGAGAAATTTGTCAAGTGTCAAGTAAAATTTGTAGTTTAAAATAGAAAGTGTTAGGTTTTTTCTTTTGGTTTACGTCTTGTTTTGCTGTCATTCTGTTAAAATTAATGTGGGTTATGCTGGCTGTAGAGCATTTTAAGTTACCCAGCGGTAAATTGATGAAGTACTCTGATTTTTCATCTATGAATAGCTATACACTTTGTGTTGTATGTTTCACAAATGAAATTGTTACTGTGATATTTTGCTTATTTGCTTACTAGCTGCCTACTTTGTATATGGAGCTGTAGGCAGTCTGCCTACTGGCTGCTTGCTTTCTATATGGAGCTGTAGGCAGCCTGCTTGCTTTGTATATGGAGGTGTAAGTGGTCTTGCTTGTTGGCTGCATGCTTTGTATGTGGAGATGTAGGCAACTCGCTGGGGGAAAATGTCGCCGCTAATCCTTAAAATATGCAGTAAAATGCTAATAAATTATATTGATGACGATGATTATCAAAAAGATAACAATTTTATTTTGCTAAGTCATATCCGTTTTATTTAGAAAATTCTTACATTTCACTTAACTGAATTGTAATTTAATTTTTCAATTTCATAATATGAAGTCCTAGATAAAAATTTTATATTTGGCGTTATATTTTTGTTTTCGAAACAATATTTGACCTACTGATTTTGTGCGACAATTAAAGCATTTTTCAAGTCGATAATAAGGTCTTCAACATCCTCCAGACCTACCGACAATCTTATTAAAGAGTCAGTAATTCCCAATTTTTTTCTATCTTCAGCAGGAACAGATGCATGCGTCATTATTGACGGCAACTCTGCTAAGCTTTCGTAGCCTCCCAAACTTTCAGCCAAAGTAAAAACTTTCAAAGTTTGAAGAAACTTTCTAGAATGTTTCAATGATCCCTTAAGGTAAAATGAAAAGACACCACTATAGCCATAAGTCTGCTTCAGAGCAATATGATGATGTGGATGTGATGGAAGTGCTGGATGTAAAACTTTTTCAACAAAACCGTGACCTTCCAAAAACTTTGCAACTGCAATTGAGTTCTTCTGATGTTGTTCCATACGTATTGCTAATGTTTTTAAGCTTCGATTCACCTGATAGCAATCGAATGGTGAGGGTACAGCTCCCATTGCATTTTGCAAAAATCTCAGTCTCGTATGTAAATCATCCGAGCTAGTTGTGATGCCACCCATAACAACGTCCGTATGTCCATTCATATACTTGGTCAAAGAATAAGATACCAAATCAGCGCCCAATTCCAATGGCCTTTGAAAGTACGAAGTCAAAAAGGTGTTGTCCACAGCAACAATGATATCTCCTTTGGCATGGCATATTTTGCAAATAGCTGCTATGTCTGCAACTTTTGTCAACGGATTAGTTGGCGTTTCAATCCATACCAATTTGGTTTCTGGTTTTATTGCGGACTCAAATGCTGCTAAATCGGTGGCATCAGTAAAAGTCGCTTTGATCCCACGTCCTGTTGTGACTTGTCTAACTAATCGGTTGGTTCCTCCATATACATCATCGCCAACAATTACATGATCACCAGCGGAAAGCATTGATAGTACTGTCGTAGTTGCAGCAAGTCCTGAAGAAAATGCTAAACCATATTTTGCATTATCCAGTGCCGCTAAACATTTTTCCAGCACATTTCTAGTTGGGTTTCCACCGCGAGAATATTTAAAACCCCTATGATCGCCAGGACCATCTTGTTTGTAATTTGTGCTGAGGCAAATAGGAGGAATAACGCACATACTCTTCCATTGCTCTGGATCCTGGCCAGCATGAATAGCCTTTGTGGCAAACCCTTGGGGCTGCTTTTTGAAATTATCGCTCATTGCACAAACAGACACACTTCTTGAACCCACTAATTAATCTTTTCAACTGAAAATTGTACGTGATTTTTTGCTTTGATCACTGCAAAAGTATTTAATTATGTGCTGAAAATCACGAATGCGTTCTTTATTTCAACCCTAATGCGTTGCATTTTTCCATTTCCATACTCTTTCAGCTGCTCCTAACATTTCATTATCTTATCATTTGAAGTGCTGATATTTTTCTATAACAATACCCTTACAAATATTGTCTACTCGAATCATTTAAACTTGAATTTTATTTCATCTACAAAAAAAAAAACAAGAACTTTATCATTGATGATTTATTTGGTATCTATCGCAAAGCAAACTGTAGATTATAACAAAGTTTTTTATGCAAAAACTCATTTTCTGACAATTAAAAAAAACTGATAACGAATAAAACATATTGATTATATAACATTTACTAATGGTATACTATATCTTTACAATAATAAACCTTTCAATGGTAACATTTGTATTGCCATTGAAGGTCATTCGTAAACAGGGCTGCCGAGCAAAAATTCTGGCCTGTGGGAACTATGTTGTATGACTAACACATATGTATATGAGGAAAAGTGCGAAAATTTATTTATTCAGTTTTTACCCTTCGTTGCAAAACTAATCTGTGTCATTGTCAAAAAAGCGATTGCTATTCATGTTTTTTTTAAAAAAATTTTACGGAAAAAGTATTTTTGGAGTGAAAGATAGGTTGGATCTAGCTTTGGCTACCTAAAAACCAGAATGAATTCTTCATAAAATCGCCTCTGCATCAATTTCTCTTCTTGGAAGATTTTTAATAGTAATAATAAAGTTTAGCTACTACAGCCATTAGCCCTCTTAGCTATTTAGCTTTAAATTAAGTTAAACTTAAAGTTCCATCTTCAAAAATGTAGAGAACAACCCTTAATTTCCAAAACTGTTTTATTGAAGTTCTTTTTGTTAAAGACATTTTCAGAATGGAATTATTTTTCTTGAAATTCTGCATAAGAAATCTAACGATTTGTTTTCGCTATTCAACAGTAAACTCCTGTAGTTTGCATTTAAAGTAGAGCAATGAAATTAAGGTGATATTCCTCTAATCCGAACCCCGTTTAAGACGTTATATTGGCTAAAGTGAACAAAATTGAAAAAAGCGAAGTTTTTCTTTTACAGAACACATGTATTTTTCTTTGCTTAAGACGGTCCCGAAACGAACTATTTGTTAAAACGAACCGAATTTACATACAAAATTTCCCGATTGTTTACTTAAGACGAACTTTTGCATTGGCAGCACTGTAAAATGCGTGTTTTATCCTGTTTTGTGTTTTCAAATTGAACTTTCCTTATGAATTTATGTCAAAATCGGATTACAAGATTCAAAAAACGTCACAACGTCAATATGGATGTAGTCAATGATTGGCTGGAAAGAATAATCGCGCTTTTAGTGGCAAACCTTACGGACACAAAAAAAGAGAAAACTGCTAGTAATAGATAAACCGAAAAATCCTAGTTGTTACTCGGGATAGCCCACAGTATGTTTTTGATCACTTAGCTGAAGTGCGCTTAAAACGAACCATTTCTTCTGGTTCCTTCAAGTTCGGTTTAGAGGAATGTCACTGTAAATTAAATTCTCGGGAACCATAACTGATATTGATTTCACTATATCTCTCTTTACAGAGTAATTTCCAAAGTTCAGTGGTCAAATTTTAGCATTTAGCATGCATTCAAAATGCCATTTATTGGAAAGCCTATGTTTTTTGCTTCAATATTGCAAAAACTAAGTGAGATACAGAAGTTATTTCTTGAGAATGTTATCAACTCCATTTAAATTTAGTAGACAAATTGTGACAAATTTTATATCAGTTTGATGATGAATAGAAAAAAAAAATCGTTGCATTTGTTGTGCAGAATTTCAAGAGAAATATTTTCTTCCTGGAAATTTTTTTCATTTGGGCATTGGGATACGAAGAAAATTAATATAAAGTCAGTTTTGGATCTTTTTGCCCCTCTTTTTGGAATGTTCTCTACATTTCTGCGGTCGAAACTTTTCGGAAAATCTCAACAATATTAAAAATATATGTAAGTGAAATTTCAAATAAAAATTAATTTTTTTCTACTAAAAAGTTAATATCTCTAGATTATATTACAATTTTACATTTTATTTCATTGAAATAAATGAGGTTTATTTCGTAAAGATTCGTAGATAGATGTATGGGTTCATTTGAAAGATAAAAAATGTTTCATAGAAATACTAAATCAATTCGGCTTTACATTTCAATACTTTTGTAATTTGAACTACTCTAATATACATGCAGTGGTGGCGGACTAATTAAGAAAGCTCAATGCTTATTTCTGATTTTTGTTCTGATTCTTTTTTTTATCTATTTTTTTTTTAATAATTTAGTTACTCAACGAAAACAATATCAACAATTTTTGGAATTTCACTGGGGTTTTATTTTTTCTTCCTTCCCTTCCTGTCTAACTCTACCAGATATGAAAATTTTTCATTTTAATTGTTAATTTTTAATTGGTAACAAAGATTTTCAATAGGATCCAGATCAGATAAATGTCATAAAACATTTTAAGAAAACTTAATCAACAAATTATGTTCCTGGACCCCAACGCCCACGTGATGATATACTATTAAATCAATTTTTGGAATCAATCATAAAATTCGACCTTAAAATAAAAACAAACTTGTGCCGAAACTCATGAGCTTAGTAAAAATGTTTGGAGGGAGTATCGAAGCAACAGCGTAAATTTGCTAAAAAATAAAATAAAACATTGTCTTGTACAAATAAAAATATAAAAATTATATAGACACGAAAAAAGAAATCAATAATTTGTCGTATTTCAATTTTATCTTATCGCTAAATAATTTAATTGTTATATACATTGTACATACATGTACATATGTATGTCAGCTTTTGTTGCAATAATTAATGCTCTATTTTGCTGTGTTACTCAATTAGTTCCACTGTTTTTATTCTAAATACAATCGTACAACTTATAAAGCTCTTTTGTGTGATCGCAACAAATGCAAAAAATACAAACAAAAACAAACGGAAATTATAGAAATCTCTATATACACTCACAACTAAAATATCTATATATTTTATATTTAAAAAAAAAGTTTTAAATAATATTTCACACAATTGAGTCGCTAACCGTGCGTACGTGCAAACGGTTCTATAAGATACGCGCTTAGTGCTATAGATAGCTATCGGCAACTATTAAATAGAAAAATAAAAACCATCTATATAAAAAAACTTTAACAGAACTTGAAATTGAATTGAAATTTAAATTAAAAATAAAAATAAAACTTAAATTTATTTTTTCACAATTTTGCGTGAGTGACTTTTTTTTTTCTTTTGCTTTTTCCATTTTTAACTTAAATTAATTTTTCACTGCGAAATCTTGCAGTTGCAATCAAACAGCGGCCGGTGCGTGTATCTGAGCAATTAAAATTTAACATTAACCGCACTAAAATGAAAACAAAACAAAACTTTTTTTAACGCAAATAAAATGAGAGAAAACAAAACGGCAAACGGGTAAAAGGCTGAAAAAGAAAAAAAAAACAGTGTTGCATTTGGCCCAAAGCGTTGCATCCGTTCGTTTGTTGTTACTCTGTTTGTTGCTGCTGTTCATTTCGTTGCGGCTTCAATTTTGTTCGTTCGTTCGTTCGTTCAAATGGCCAAGTGTGAATCCGTTAGTCAGCGTCTGTCGTTTTCTAGTTTGGGTTTTATTTTTCTGATCTCTTTTTTTGCTACAATATTTGCACAGTGGATAAGGTGGCTTAATAACTAAGAATAAATCTTTCTTCTGTATGTACAATGCTTTGTATTTAGATAATGCTGTTTTTGTCGTTTAAAATCCGATCAAATTTTGATATTAAATATGGAGCATTTTAAGTTGGAGCGATTGGAGGACTTAAGTTGTTGTGATTAGTATTTGACTAGTTGCTGATGTACCATAAATTACCATAGGTCAAACCGTTATTGTACTACAAATTTTGAAAACTTTTGAATAAATAATAGAAGTGTAATTTTGAAAATATGTCTTATCTCTGTAAATATTAACCTTGGAAAGAAATACTTAAAATGTTAGGAACATATTGGCTTTAAAAACAACAAAAAAAATGCAATCTTTTATTCCCAATAGAGTAAATTTGTGTTAACTTGAAAGTTGGCCAAAACTCAAATTTCGTTTTTTTAATTTTTTCATATAAATTTTTTTTTATAAAATCTGTGCAAAAAGAAATCATTAATACCAAAATAGGATCTCAATAACTTATATTTTTCGAATTTGAAATTTGAACAGAAATACAAATTTTTAAAAAACCCAGAAAAAGAAGTTGTTGAATCAAAGATTCTCTATTGCTTTTCCAAAAAAAAAAAAAAAAAATCATTAAAAATATCAAAACGTAAATTTTAGTCAATTTTCTAGTGAAACAAGAAATATAAGTTACCCTAAAGAAATCCTGATTTATGATTCATCATTAACTTGTCAAATACAACCCACAAAAAACTAGCAAAATTTTAACTTGTAATGCCCCCCATAGATCTGCAAGTACATACATTCTCTTCCGAGTAAATGGCGATATGCTGCTGGTGTGATTATTATTTTAACCCTTCTGTGTATGACAGGGCAACCATTTCATTTTCAACTATAAATTTTTGACGGTTGCATATGCTATATAATTCTGAAACTTCACGAGAACTCCTGACATTATATTAACCCTCTAATGCATACCACCGCCCATTGGCGGGTTATAGCCGAATCAGTAAATTTTCCACACATAATATTTTTTTGAAGAATTAGCTCAGTACAACACTTAGTCAAGGTTTCAACTTACGTGTTGGTGCATATCGTGCGACTTCTCATCTTCGTTTGACATTACGACAGTTTTAAGTGAAAATTCATTGAAAAAAAAAACGAAATTAATTAATTTTGCGATATCTAATTTTTCAATTAGTAAAAAATAATACTGTCCATAGTTTTACTGATGAGTAGCTAAATGTATTATCTAGTGACTAGATTCTAGTCAACGGTGTATGAATTTACGTAATGAAAAAGAATTAGGTTAAAGTGGCATCCATTTTCTGGCAACCGTCAATAGGCGGGCTTATGCAGATTTTTACCAGTATTTTCACCGAAATGAAAATCCAACTTCATACTCATGATTTACATACCCCAATTACCTTCCCCACAAATTATGAGCTAATGTATGCATTAGAGGGTTAATATTATATTTTTATATGAGTAGTTTCTCCTGATCAGTTTGAGAGTAATAATTTTGTACAGTTTGAATCAAAAAATTTCAAATTTTCATACAATTTCTACAGGGGAATCCAGGTCACCGTGGGAAAGGTGTTTTTTTTTTCTCACGCACAGAAAGGTTAAGCTTCATTTATTATTAATTTTTACAAAATAAATAAAACTTTCAATTTGCTATACTGCCGTACTTAGCGAAAAAGACGTATCTCAAAAAAAAATAAAATATCCGAGATTCTTATGGCATCGGATAGCTTAAAAAATTACGCGTCTAATGAAATACTCCAAATGTCGGCATCTTAGTTCAATCATATAAAAAATCTACTAATAAAATTTCCTCTATCTCAATTTTACAGGTATTTCAACAAATTGACATAAACAAAACATCAATTATCTCGAAATCAATTTTATTGAGATACGTCTTTTTCGATTAGTACGGCAGTATAGGTATCTCGAAAATAATGCGAGCTAACATATTTTTTTCTAGAGACTCTATAAAGAAACACCTATCTAAATTTTGAGTTTCAAAATGTGTGCAACTACTATGGCATCTAACCCACAGTACTTAGATTCCGCTGCTTCTTTGAATTAATGCCTTAATTTTACCTCCAATTTATTTGTGTGCAATAGCACTTGTTGTTTTTTTCTTCGTCTCTATATAAAATCATGCACTTGGTTTCTACAAAGTCAACTTAGTTAATTGGCCAACTGAAATCGGCCTGACGACGTTTATGCAAATGCAGTTCGTACTCGTTATAATTGTCATTAATTATCGCATACGCCCATCAATTCGCTGATTTATCAACATTTATTTATTTTTCAATATTTTGTGCTTTTTTATTTCTCTTTGCTAAACATCGCCAAATGTTTCCTTCTTTTTTATTTTAATTAATTAAATGCAATTTAGAAATGGTTTCCGTTTAGTGTTACCACTTTTAGTTGTGTCTTCATGTTGTGATTGTTGCTGTTGGTTTTGTGGTTTCCATATCTCGTTATCACTGCCTTTGATCATAGCTTGTTGATGCGTAATTATTTACTTTAAAAGTTTAATTACTAAACAAAAATAGAAAAAACTATTTGATTTAAATCAAAAGTCTTGTTATCGCAATGATAATGAAAAATTACGAGGTTTTATGCTTTAAAATCTTATCAATTTAGCATGATTTTAGCTCTTAACTTAAATGTTCTTTATGGCTATATTTTTCCAATTTTGATATAAGTATGGAAGTGGAAAAAATTAGGGAATAGCGAGATACAATTTTTCATTGCTTTCACAAAAACCAAAATTTTTTGCAAATTTCAAAATGGTACTGGAAGAAAATCTTAATTTTTAGCTTGAGCAGTTTCTTGAAATTACCATCTGCTGAAAAAAATCTGAGTGTCGGCAAAAAACATACGTTTTGGAGATTTTCCCACAAACGATTTGGTTGACAAGATGACTCATTGAAAGTTTATGCAAAATTACTTTTGAGAGTCGAAATATCAATGACACACGATAATTATAAATATTTTTACCTGTATTGGTTCTACGAAAATCATTGCGAAAACAATGCAAACGCTCAATATAAACATTTTGAGAACATTTTTAAAGTAGTTGCCGCACGGAACTAATAAGTTCGTGTGCCACGCATCGATTGCTGGTGGAAAAATGAGCTTGGTCAAAGACATGACAATGGCAGCCATTTATAAGAATCAAACTTTTCATTTGTGGTGAAAAATTGATGTGTCTCACAATTCCCTATGTCTCACAATTCCCCATGTCTCACAATGCTCCGATTTCCCCTAATATATATTCGGCTAATAGCATTTCAGTTTTTTTTGATGAATTTTAGTTTGAATCATATCTTTTCTTGAGATATTGATGACAAAAGAATTGCTTACTTGTAAATATCGGTGAACTCACCTTGTTATGATTCTTAACTGGTCAATGCAAAACGTACAATATAGTATGCTTGTGAATTTTTTTGTGTTTTTTGCACGAACAGTACTGAACAGGAAGCTCGGCAAAAAATATAATTAAAAAATTTAAAAATATAAACTATGTTTTCCTTTTAAGTCGGGTGAAGCCTTGTATTGAAATTTGAAGCTAGCTCATTGGGATGGAACTGCATTATTGCTATATATCGGGTTGCATCTTCTTTTTTTTTTATTATTTCTTCAACCCTAAGTAGTTTTACATCATGGTGATGCTGTGCGTTAGTGATATATCATAGATAATAGGTTATTATACAAAGTGTTTTCGACGTGAATTGCTACAGTATTTCAACGTTTGAGTTTGCTGCTGGTACCCTTAGTTGAACTCCATAAAACAATGTGGTATATAAGGGGTCGTCCATAAAAGACATACTTTTAAGGGTCAAAAACTAAAAGTTACTAGTTTTATGGAATTTTTTTTTTAACTTTTTTAACTCTTTTTGATCATTTCTTATAATTACATATGTTAATATAACGATAATAATTTCAGCGGTTATAATTACATTGCCGCTTAATTCAATTCAAGTATGGAAATTCCTATAATTTTTTTATTTACGGCTCCCCCTTTCGGAATTCATTGGCAATGCTTGGATTGTATAGTTTGCCGCGTACAACCGTTCTCACTTATCGCCTTTCGCATCCGGCTTTAACTTGTAAGGCCCCGCCATTCTTTATAATTGAAGTATATACAATAAAATGGTCTGTTGCGCCTAAATATTAATATTATTAGGATATGAGAAAAAGAAATATGGAAATAAATTTAAGAAATGCATATTTTTTGAACCTAAAGATAAAATCGAAAATTTTTTCTTTTTGGCCCTTAAAATCTCACAACATATTGTAGGTGCATAAGAAATTCCAAGTACCATATTGTCTACAAAATTTTTGTTAAAATTTCATCGAAAGTCCTTCCTCCAATCTGTTCAAGCAGCGGGTTCTAACAGATAAAAAATAAAAACAAAAAGCTAATTGTGGGTATTTCACTAATATCATTTTTTGGGAATGTTTGACCTTTAATTAATAATAATTTATATTATTTTCTTATCATAAAACTCTTAAAAACATCTGTATGTACATAAAAAGGATTTTTTCTTGCAATTTCCCTCCCGAGGCAAATTATGAAAGGTTTGATTATTGAAGAGTTATAAAAACCATCGAAGAACATATCACTTGACAAAAATGGATAATCGTAATTCGAAATATGATTTTGGACATATTTAAAATACCAATAAAATACAACATAAACAAATAATTTAAGAAACTGCGATAACAAAGGAAAATTACGGTGTAATCCACTCATGTGGTGACGTTATGCTTTAATAGTGTAAGCAAAAAAGCGGAACAGCTGATTGAAATTTCAACGCAATGGTGTAATCTTTGAATTCACTAAAAATATTTACCACGTTTGCTTGAAATTAAAAACTAGATTTTCGTTAGATTTACATTAATATGGCGGGTGTAATTTGAGTGTCAACCAAAAATATATTGATGAGATTTTAAGAATCGAAACATATGTCTATATATGCTAGAGTTGTTGTTTTTTTCTTTCCTTTGTTGTCAAAGTTTGTTTAATAAATAAAGCATTGTATCAACTTGTAAAATTTTACTTGAATATTGATCGTTGCTAAAAATGGCTGAAGTTCAATTGTCATTTAATTAATAAACTACAACTATAGCCAATTTATGAAAAATCGGGTCTGAAATCTGAATCCGCGTTTAGACTTGCAAACAAAGTTGTACCAAAACCGTTTAGAGTCATCGAAAGTAAAAATTTTAATCTCTTATTAATTTTTCATATTCAACTAAACCTAAAGTTTCAACTTTCGACGGCTTTTCCCAGCCTTACTTCAATATTACTATGTATATTATGACATCCCGATTTTACGAAAAAATAGACTATATGATCATGCTTATATTGCTATTCTAAATGGATGCGAAAAAATCAAACAAAATAGACCAAAAACATTGGGCAAAAAACTGGTGTTTCAGATCGCGATAATCCAATTTCTGCAAAGTGAAATCTATCGCTATCTATCATAATTTTTCCGAAGAGAGAATTTGTGGGAACTTTAACGAAATACATAGCAATTTTAATCACTGTAATGTAAATATCCACTTAAAAGTCTGTTCATTTCCAAATAGCTACTATGTATCTGCTGCTTAAATGGTTGCTCTGTTTTATTTTTTGTGAATTTGAGTGTGAAGTTTTATGTATTCTCTCTTTGGTGTAAAAACGTTTTTGTACAAATATTTGTGAGGCATTTCTAATTTTTGCATACGTATGTATGTATGTACTTACTCGGGCATATGTATATATTAAGGTTTTTACATTTTCACGCTCTAATTACCATCGTTCCGTGGTAATTAAAATGTTTCCATTTTTTTATTTAAATATCAAAAATAAATATATTCAAAACAACAAAAAAAAACAAACCAATAAATATTATGCAAAAAAAATGTCAATTATTTCAGAGGGTTCTTCTTAAATATCAAAAATGACTATACGAAAACTTTCTTTAGTTATATCGCACTGATAAAATGGAAATCCAAAAAAATATGAAATTAATTCAGCATTTCATGGTGTTAGAAAAAAGAACCTCTTATCATTATTTTTAGCAAGCGGACTTTTATTTGATGAATTTTATTGACAGTAAATCCATTTTGTTATCAAATTTTAACAAGAGCTTCCTGTGCATTTTGGTGTGACATGAAGTTTTCGTAGAATACAAAAAGGTTTGCAAACCCTACATCAAGTACTTAGTTTGCATAGGTTCCAGTTTTCAACTACGTCACTCCACTCCTCTCAGCCATCACAAACAAAGCCTGATAAGACAAAAGTAAATAATTTCCATTTAATTTTCACACCCTCCGCCCATTTAATCGCATGCGAACGACCAGACGTTCTGACTAACAAAGCTGCCCTCGTAACGATGATAATAAGTTGCAGATAAGCAGCTTCGCGATAAAGACCAGACCACTATGCCATCGTCGTTGTCGTCGTCGTCGCCGTTACCGCTCCAACTTCACTATAGAGTTGTATGTACGACGGTGCCATCGCGCACCTTGCTGCAGCTGTTGTTGTATGTGTAACGTCGTCGTCATGTGTTTTTCTTTTGAATTTCTATTTTCCGCAGCACTCTCTTTATCACTGCCATTAGTTTCTTCAAACTCTTTTGTTTTTTCGCTTGTTTTCCGTTTGTACTTATTCTCCTCTCTATTTTGCTTTTACCTCTTGTATAGGAAATATCGCATGAGTCAATCAAACAGCTTGTGCTGGAAGCGGAGCATTTAGTACGTGACGAAGCGTTGAAGACTCCAAGTAAATCGAAGCATTCCTTTCTGAAAATTTCTTCAACTGTTAAGAAACGCGAAGTGATTATGCCCGGTCCCATAAAGCAGCGCGTTCAAGTAAGTGCATCCGTAGTTTGTTGACTTTCGAAATCAATTTTTTAATTTTAAATCTTTCAACTTTTTCAGGAGTGGCTGGCACATCAACCCAGCACACCCATGCAACTAAGTAAATCGCATGAGCCGCTCAATAGCTCCTCGACTGCCACACGCAATGGTGATGATTGTGAAGCCTCTGGTGAGGCATCCGAAACTGATTCTGTGCCCCAACCGGAGTCTGACACATCCGAAGGTTTTACTGACTCCATTGCCACTTGCTTGCAAACGAGCACCAACTCATACGGCAATTCGACGGAACGTATGGGTGGTTCTGCTGAACCGATTGTCAGCCGTGGTGCTGTGCTTGGCTACGGCAGCAGCAATCAAAGTCTAAACGCCTCCGGTGGTGGTGGTGGTGCTAGCGGTATTGTGGAAATTTTAAAACGTCAGCAAATACGTCGCAAATCTGATCGTCCCTGGTCAGTTTCGTGTTTGTCGCAATTGACCACCGAAACGGCACAAGTGGTGACCAAAGCAAAAGCAGTTAACAATGTACAGGCTGGCTTGGCTACACATTCTATAAGCGAATCCGCATTGGATAGCTTATCACCAAGACGCCCACGCACTTCATCGTCGGCAGGCACGCAAGCACATGTGCAACACCATGCTAAGAACTATGACAGCAAGGGTTCGCTTAAGAGACGCAAGACACGTAAGAAGAAGCATTCAACTAATGCCACAGCAGCAGCAACTGGTTCAGCTGCCGCCTATTCGGCTGGCAAAAAGACCGCCACAGACTCTGGCTCGGAAGAGACTTCAGAGATGCCCAAGCTAACGCAAAGTCTTCTTATAAATTCATGTGAAACCATGTCAGCACAACAGATACAGGAGGTAGCAAATGCATTGCAGAACTTGCAAATGGCTACAGCAGAGGGTGGCGGCGCGCATACTTCTACCTCAATATTATCATCCGAACAACATCAGCAGGAAGGTGGCGAGGAAATGCCAAATTTGATGAAACCGAATTTCCGTGTGGGCTCATACACCACTGCTTATATGACAAATGAGGCACGTTTAGGATCATTGGCTGCACTGGCCACCTACATGAATGATGAAGAGCAACAGGGTGGTAAGTAGTCATTTTTTTATTAGATTTTGGTGTTATTTTCAATCAATGTTGCTTCGTCGAATATTTTAAATGTGAACTTTTTTGTGTTTTGCATTTGGATAAATTAATTTTCTTACTGAAGACTGTTCACAGAGATGTACATTATTTTATTTTATTAACAAGGCAATTTGTAGTGTGTGAAAACGCGTTCAAATGAAAAGTATTAACACTTCTAATGTTTACTTTAATAAGCATCTAAACTAAGGAGGAAGCAAAATTATTATAAGAAAAGGTATCAATCAATAGCCCCGTTGCAAAAATTTATTCCCTAAGAAAGATTCGTTGAAAATGTAATATCCATTTTAAAGTTAAATTCTTCTATACAATTTTCCCTTATGAATTTTTGAAATATTTTTCGTAAGGAAAAATCACTGAAAAACTAAATGGAAAAGTATCCCAAAAAAGCTTGAGTAATCGCTCAAAACTACCGGTTTTTCTTATACATTTACGACCGCTTCACTTCTTTGATCGCAACCTTCATGTTCTTATACGTAAATATACAAAACTCGGGCCCCTGCTGATAATGATCAAAGTTTTACCCGGTACTGCTTAAGAATTTATGTTTAATAACCGTTTCCCATCTCTGTTTTAATCGACAGTATGTTCTATTTGATGTAAAAATCTTTAAAAAGTAGTACCATCTGTACTTGGAATTTCATATTGCAAAATATAGTTAAGCACTTTAAAAGGTATATTAATCATAATTTGATGCATTGTTTTCTTATTTACAAAAGCTAAAATTCGTTTCGCATTCCAAATTATTCAAATATGGACTTTGTTATGGAATTTGAAAAAAAGATTTTTAATATTTGCTTTTATGAAAAACAAACCTGACTTAGAATACAAATGAACTTCCATATTCAGCGATTGCGAAATAGAGTAGGGTTGGGCAAATAAAAAATATTATCGAAATTTCAAAAAAGTATCGAAATGTATCGATAAAAAATATCAGATATATCGATAATCAAAAACCGAGATTTTTGTTGGAAAAATTATATTCTTACCAATGATGGTGTAACTTTTCACGGTTGCATTTATTTGAGTATAACAAAAAAATTCTATCGAAACAAATATCGGAAATATCGATAATCGATATATTTTGCCCAAACCTAAATAAGAGACCTCCATCACAGTTTTGAACATACGTCAGATAAAATACTCTTTATAGCGTGCAGTAATTTTATTTTACAACAGTGAGGATGTTCAATTTTACTTCAATGAGTCTTAGGAGGCACCTTAATTTTGTAGTTTTCCAAAAGTCAGCACTTTTTTCAGTTTTCAATAACATACACCAAGTTTTGCGCACATGATCATACTATTTTCTAAAATAATAATAGCATGGAACCTTAAGCTCAGAGCGTACAAATTTGATTCTAAATTCTTTCTTCAAACCGTGTGTAGGTTTAATTTTCCCAAATAAATTCATGTTCGCAGTTTTTCGAATTTAGTGTGATTTTACTAAAGGAAAAAGTAGCTTAAAATCAGAAAAATATTAAATTTTGGCGTTTTACTTCGAGATTGGTTATACAAAAGCTGAGATATAAGCGTGGAAAGATTTCCTATGTTTTCCATTTTTCCAAGCATTACACTGATTCACTACCAAAGCCTTGTCATAGCGAGGAGAAAAAAATCTACTACTCTTTCTCTCATTGTAATTGTTGTTTCCCAATTTAGCGTTGTTGTTATTAAAATATCAAAAGCAATAGCAAATTACAAGGCTTTAGTAGTTAATCAGTGCATTGTTTGAAAGGATTGGAAATCTTTCCACGGTTATATCTCGCTATTGTTTAACCAATCTCGAAACTGATAGTTTTCCGACACACTACTCTATGAGTACTTTATTATATCATTTATTGATGTACCTATTCTAGAGATCCCGTCAACTTTAATCATTAAAAAAAAAAACATTTGCATCTCATTCTACCGCAGTTTAGTTTTCTGAAGGTTTCACACTGAACTGCACACTTATTTTTTGTTTTATTTATCTCAAAATTCAGCTGTTTAGTGTTTTTGTTTTTTTTTTTTTCTTACAATAAGAACAGCAAATTTTACTGCCTGTAATTTGATACACAATTTATAAAACCAATTGATTAGTTCCGTTTACTTGTAATTAAATTTAACTATTTTTTGTTTTAACTTTCCAAAACGTGATAAACATTTTAGCTGTTTTTTTTTCGATATCAGCGCACTATTTTACATAAAAAGTAGCTACTGATTTACCCGGAACATTTTGAGTATGAATTTCTATATGTTTGTACATATAGCTATTTTTTTCAATAAATTTTTGAAACAAAAACAATTTTTGTGACAAAAAGCTCATATGGTGACCAAGCTCAGTTCAAAATTCATCAAAAAAATCGTCTGCTCAAGCACTTTCAGAAATCCAATTGGCGGATCCACGGAAACACATGTGTGTTTTTTTCTATATTCAACAAAATAAGGTTGAAAGAATGCTTAAATTCTCGCAGTAATCATTTTAATTTAATACTTTTCACCTTCTACTAACAACACATTTTTCTATGTTGCAAGCTGCCACACCTGTACCACAAATACGAGGTATTTTTGTAACGCACCCTATTCCTAACAACATTTCTTTTTTTTTGTTTTTTGTCACCGTTTCGTACGCTGCTTTAGTTTATTTTTGTGCTCAAATTTAATTTTCCCCATATTTTTCGCACACATTACAATTTACAGTCTCGCTCATTTTGATTTTGTTTTCTATTTTTACTTTTAAGCAGAGGACACAACTGGCACCGAGGATCATCACAGCAGCTTCTCTGAGACTGCCTGGGACAACTATCAAGAGAAATATAATTCGGAAAATTATTCTGAAGGCTTCGATTCAGATGCAGCCAGGCGTTTAATGGAATTTGGCGATGATTATCGGTAAGTGCAAAACAATTAAAGGTAATCGGATATAAAAAAAATCTAAACCTAATATGAAAATCACATTGAATGCGCATACTCACTATTTTTCTCTCATTACATTTTCAGCAATTTCATGGACTCACAATCAGATTGTTGCTCATCACTATCGGCTGCCAACAATGTTGATTCATTGTCGCCACCTCGCATGGATTCGCTGCAACAGAATGAAACGAAAATCATTTCCCAAGAGACCATCGTGAGTAGCGTTGATCACGCCAGACGTCGTCGTGCACTTGAATTGGAATACGAGCGTAGACGGAAGACCTTGGAAATAAGACGCAAATCGTGTCAAGGTAAGCATTTTGGTCTTTTGTTTTTTCTTATTTACAGTGTCTAACCCAAAATTGAATTTCTTAGATTCCTCTGATAATCAACAACAACAACAGCAGCCACAACCACGCAGTCCAACCATTAGCCTTTCTTCATCGGCTAATGCACTGACACCTAAAAATACCGACGGAAATTATTTCCAGTATAAACATAACGGTGACTCGGCCAGTCGCAAGTTAGAATTTGGCATGAGCCATTCGGCACAAAGCCTACGACGCACTTCCGAAAGTGATACTTCAACACGTCGTCGCAAGGCTGATGAGCGTCGTCGCTCTTCACGCAATCTGGAGAAATGCATTAAAGTTATACCGGCCACCACATCGTCGTCCAGCTGTGATGACTCTGATGGTGAGAAAGAGATGCGCAATTTGTTAACACAGAGCCGCAATCGTTTGGAGGATACGCGTTCACTTAAAATACGTTGTCATCTGTTGAGACCAGAGGATTATGTAAGTAGTGTTGGATAGTTTTTGGAATTTAATATTTCATAAATTTCATATTTCTTTTGCAGACTGAAATAATTAACACTTGTCGTGACAATATACGCTGTTTGGAGGCAGTGCTACGTGGTCCACCTAGCACTGTGTTGTCTGCACCATGCATTAGCACATCTAAAGGTGAGTTGGTCGTTTACGTTCATCTCGATTGCAAGTGTGCGCCCATTACCCGCTTTATTGCGCGTTGCATTGAATTCGTTTTGGATTTCAGTAATCTCCTCGAGAATTTCATACTTTATAGATTTTTTTTGAAAACATTAAGAAGTATGTACTCTTTGGTTTTTAGTAGAGTAACAGGTTTCGATAAGTTTTTAGGTTATTTTAGAAGACCTCTTTAAACTAAAATGTTTTAGCTGCAAGCATTAACATTATTATTATTCTTATTCCTATATACTTGTTTCATTTTCTTTTTTTTTTTTAATTTATTTTAAACAATTTTTAATTTAAAATTAAATTTTTATTAAATTCTTTTCTTTGTTGATTTTGTATTTGTGTCCATTTCATTATACCTGCATATATATACATATATAGTTTATAATATATATTTTATTTTGTATTTCTTATACATATATATTATGGTTAAGAAGATCAGTATTCTAAATACTATAAAAAATTTACGAATTTATGCATTTGACAAGCATTTAGTCTTAGGTTTTTTTTTTTTCAAAATTTATATTTTTTTTTCTGTTTAAAATATTTCTTAAATAAAGGCGATTATTTTGCAACACAACAACAACTGCATTTTCGATTGTATTTTGGCAAATTTTTGAATAAATGTGCTTTTGTATTTATCTGTATAAATTCATGTATTAAGTAGTTGTGCTGTCAAATGTAATGTAAAAGTATTTAGTTAAAATTAAAGTCGTAGAAATACTTTGCAATAAAATGCGGTAATGGGCTCACAAATGTATTTTTGTGCATATGAACTTGTGTCATTATTTTATACATTTGTGTAATTTTATATCATATTCTAACATTTTGAAACAAAAATCATATTGTGTGTACTTACTAATTTATTTTCCTGTGTAATATAATATCGATCGTTTTCAACAAATCTGTCATCAACGACATGTTAGAAAATCTTACAAATTTAATATCATGTTTTTGCAATAATTTTTTATTTTTTTTACGTATATAATATTCATTTATAAATATATTTTTGAAGCAATCTTTATAAATGGTAATCGATGTTTTTAATATTCTACTTGAATTGACATTAGCTTTGATGAAACGATCGGTATAAGAAATATTTTTTTTGAAGCAAACAAATTTTTCCATTCATATTATTCAAAATTTGTATTACATAAATTGTTTAGGGGAAAATTTGACTCGGATTGAATTTTCCTGATGAAATCCTTGTTCTCTGTATATTATAAATGTTTAAAGTAATAGACAATATTATGCCTCGAATCTGGCAGGGCATTAAAGCTCATTCCATGGCCGTTGATTTTACAGTTTATATTTTGAAAATTACTATTTTAATAGAATATTTCATTCACATCACTTTCAGTTTTTTCGTCACGTCAGAACTCTGTGATATCCTTGTTTAAAAGTCCAAAAACGTTGACTTGTAGTACTTATAGTTGTCACACATTAACAGAGTGTTTATGACATCAGATAGTAGAAGTCCTAAGTCAAAAATATAAATCTGATTTTATTTCCTTGGAGAAATCTGAAAAAAAGTCATATTTTGCGCACTAAAATGTTCTCAACCTCCTAATTTTAACCTCTTAATAGAAAATGTGTGCCTAGACTGCAAATTTTTGCTTCATCGATTTGTTTCTTTTGTCAACAATATTTCTTCTCAACATTTTCGTTGTTTCTTACAAAACAAAAACAAGATTTCCCAAAAATTATCTGCAAAATTGACGAAAACAATTTAACCTAAAAAAATTCATAAATTCTGTACAAAATAGTAAAAAAATTCCCTTTAAAATCGGAATAGAAACTTGACCTAAAAAATTTTATTTTTCACACAAAATTTAAATTTTTTTTTTATGTTAAAAAGGGCCGTGACTTGGAATGCATGCCAAAGACATTTTTATCTCAAATACTTAAAGGTTCTGCTTTAATCCGTCTGCCTGTTGGCTACTTATACAAGAGAAGAATTATATTTTTTCTAATAAAATCAAGTTTTCCATACAAAAAAAAATATATGAAAAATATTAACTTTCTACGCTAGAGTTTGACTACCTAGGTGCCAAAAAAAATCAACTAAAACGATGCCATAGCGTGAGAAATGAATAATTTTGCAGGATCAAATCATTGGCTATATTTTTTAAAGTAATTAATTGTATAGAATTTGACTTTTTAATCTTTATTTAACATTTTTCTTTCTATGTTTATCTACTCATCTGTGAACAATTTCACATTTTTAGTAATTGAATTGTAATATTAGAAAGATCATGAATTTATGTTGTTGATGATAAAAAATCTTTACATATGTATATAATTACGATTTTAATAGAAAAACTTAATAATTTTTAACCAACATTTTTTTTTTCTACTTAAGTTTAAATACATATTTTTTTAATGGACATGTAAAAACTTTTTATTTTTTTATACAAGTCGCTTTTACATGTATAACTTTAATATAATCATAGTTCAATTATCATTTTTTATTCAGCAGCTATAAAAGCTTTAACCCTCTGAGTTTCATGAGTCTTAAAATGACAAAGGTAAATCGGTCGCTAGCAATATGATGAAAAAAAAAAAAAAAGAATTACCAAAAGTTTTTTTTAACATTTAAAACACTAAATTTCAAAACAATAAATGTAATGAGTTGTACATAGTTGGAATGTAATAGAAATTTATAAAAATAACCATGACCAATAAATTATTTCCTTGGTATTTATTAAATTTTAATTAGTCAGCGTCGGTTATCGGTGACACTAAAACAATTGCAACACCAAATTAACTTAAAACTGGAAATATTTTTACGACATTGTTTCGACTCATATACATACATACGAGTTTGTATGTATATTTTGATTTCAATATATACTATATATTTATAAATACAATTTTTGAATTTGTGTGAGTGCCGGCCGAAAATGCATTCTACAATAGAAAAAAAATATTTATAAGCTATAGATCTGACATGAGCTCAGGAGCCGAGCAAAAGAGTTTGCAGATGACCTGCATTAAATGAGCCAAAGTGCAAATTCGCCAAGTTAAATGCCAAAAATTGAACGATATTAGAAAATTAAAAGGGGCTCGAAACTACCGCAACACAAATGAACACTCGTATCTCGCTTTTTTTTCGGTATTGTTTTTTTTTTTTTTGAAGATGCAACTGATAAGCAAATCAATATGCTTAAAAAAAAAATCGCTAAATGCGGTAATCGTTGATTTTTATTGTTCTTTGCCTGTGGGTTATCAGCTCTAACTTTTGCTAAAGTGAAAAATGCTAGTTTTTATTAAATTTATATTTATATATAAATTCAAATTAGACTGATATTAAAATGAAATTATATTTTCCTCTACATGAGCATAGTTATATGCTTTAGAACAGCGGTGGGCACGAAAATCTAACAAAAGAGCAAAACAACAACATCATGCAACAACAAACGAAATGTTAAAGTTTTTTTTACTTTCATTTCCAAAATTGCCATTAGCACAAAAAAAACCAAATTACACTACAAACAAAAACAATTGCTGCATTGCAACACAATGCGGCGCCGTCGCTTATGCCTTTGTGTGTTGTTTTTGTTTTCATTTGAACTCAAGTCAACGCTTTGCCTCGATAGCGTTGAAATTCTGCGAATTTTTTTTCGCTTGCTTGTGCGTCGAATAACGGTTAGAGCAATGTGAGCAAATAGAGCCACTAAGTGCCCTTCACTGCTTTAGAACATCGAAATTGATTGATATTTAAAGGATGCTACTCACCATGCCCGTTGCTTTCGGATGAAAGTGGGAAATCTGTTTGCAAGTTTGAAACTTCATAACTTTTCGAGTTGTTCCTATAAAATTATGAAATTTTTTCTTCCCAATCTACTTATCAAACCCAGAAATATTTTGAAAATTTCGTGTAAAAAAAATTTATAAGTACTCAGAATAACCGCGTATTTTAACTGAAATCGTATTTTTATAGTTTGGTTTTCTTACTTTAATATGAGACTACCTCTAAATGTTCGTTGATTTTGATATTCTAAAGCCTAAAGTTATTGGTGCATAATCATAATCGAAATAAAGTACACTTTAAGGTTTAGGATTAGTTTTTTTAGTGATTTTATTAAGGTTATTAAGGACGATAGTTTATTGAGGTGTCTGTGAGACAGCAAACTCCTTCTGCAGCACTCCAGCTATGCTCTCATTCTCTTTTTTAAGTCAAAGAAATTTCTAAATAAATTGAAAGAAATTGACAAGTATTAAAGTAGAGGCTCAATCTTTTCAGTATTTTATTAACTAAAGCAGCTGTTTAGAGCGACTATGACGATGCGCCATTGTTTTCTATTATAGAGTATATGCCAGCACTCAAAAAATTCAAAATTTGTCGAACACTGACTTTCAAGCCAAAAAGATCTGTGGCTCCAACGGAAGAAGTCTTAAATGGTCAGATCTGGTAATCGGGCGGGTCATTGAAAATCGCCAAAAAAAAAAATTAATAACGCGGCACTGGATAACTTTTCTTCAATTTAATTTAGTCAAAACCCTGTTTGCATAAATGGTGCACCGCCTTTTAAAACCGCATGTGACATTTCGGGTATCAAAACGCTATGTAATATGATTCAAAAACACTCGTTAATGACAGTTCTCCTGTCTGGTCTGCCAGCCTGTGCTCTATCGTGAGCTGAGTTAGTCTATTCGAGACTTACAGAAAAACTTTGAATTGTAAAACTGGTCAGTGTCAAATGGCGCACCTTATTACTTTGTTTTTCTTTGAAAGCCATAAAACTTTTCAAAGACGGAACGAGAAAGATAATTGAAACGCCAAGTGAACGAATGATGTTCCATAGAGGAATATTATTATGATAAAGATGTTTATGTTAAGTGAGGGTCCAATAGCAAATCTTTCATTTATTTACATTAACAAGGTAGTCAAAATTGAAACAGAAAAACAGCTCCGTATGTACTTCTAAAGTACATAAGTAAATTCGTCACCGGTGTTATTAAAAATCTTAATAAAAAATTTATAAAACGTGGCAACGCTCATTATAAAAAAAAGTTTTATCTGAATCCAAGCAGAGCGTAACTAATTGGTCTCTCACGCTTTTACTCTTGAAATCATATGGGGAGCTTTTATAAAAAAAAAATTATAAAGAGAAAGAGTGCATTTGTTTACGTTTATTGGTAAACAAATTACTCATTTGTTTATTCAGTTTGTTGCACTCTTTGGTACTAAGCTAAAAGAAAAGAATATACAAACTTCAGAGTTCTTATTTATAGGGTAAATATACATACATGATCTTATGCACACATTTTGTCAAGATATAAACAAAACTTAATGCTAACAATGAGTAGGGAAGAGATCTTTCAAACTTTTCTGTGACTAAGTATACCTCTGCTGATGCATGTATGTTTTTCTAAAATTTCATTTTAGATGGGTCCTCGAAAATGCGTCAAAATGAAAACTTAGTCCCTTAATTCTTAAAACGATGACTTCCTTGTTCTTTCAAAAATTCACCAAAAACATTTTTTCCGATTTCAGGCAATTTTCGAACAACTACTGAACATTTTCTGATAACTTTCAGTTCAAAAACATTTTTCTTATACCCGACACACAGAGTATATAATTCTTATTTTCATTTTGTAATGGGTAGAATGGGGTAAAGCAGGTATAGCAAATTTATAAATCTTTTAAAATTTTAAAGTTTTGTCTTAAAACAGAGTTTAAATTTTCAAATTGTGAGTCTTTTTTTACAGAGATTTAAAAATCACCTTCCATGTAATTTGGGTATATCGAGGTGTATGAGGAACTTCAATTTTGTATATGAATTAGATCTCAAGATAATACTTTGCAAGTAAATTATCCTTCTAATTTTGAAAAAAAGTTTGAAAGCATTTTAAATAAAATTGTATCAGAATCTTTGGAAAGCTATCCTAAAGAAAGGCACACCTCGCTTTCAGAACTAAAAGAGGTTTTCGAAGTATTCTAAAAAAGAGAACTCAAAACTGCTTTAGATAGGATTGATTTTTCACCATTAAAGGATCATATATCTACTGCAAAGTTATCTGAAGATCTGATTTTAGTTGTACAATAGCAACATACCAACGATACCAACAATCGAGAAAATTTATAAGACTTTTTCCACTTATCTTCGTATTAGTTGAAAGAAGTGAAATGAAAAATAATAAAAAAAAAAACTTTTGCATAAGACGTGTAATATTTACTTAACCTATCTCACCTACACTGCGACAATTGATAAGTAATACCACATCATCACCGAAAAAGAATATTTTTTTAAAAATACCTAATTATCTCATTCGCTGGTGAAATCTTCTGTTAAAAATGTTTTTGTTTGATCAATAAGAAGCTTAAAATGATTTTTTGTTTAATTTTTTGCTTAATTGTTTGTCTATTTTTTGGCAAAGAAAACAGAAAACAAATAACTTAAAACATTTATATTTACAATGCTGACGTAATTTTTGCCAAATTAAACATTAACAATGGTCACTTCACGTTGTTTGTTTATAAACAAATGAAGACCCTCAAAAACTACTCGTGTTTTACTTTATAAACAAACAGAAGCAACATCACTTCGTTAAAGAAAATGTTCCGTTGTAATTTAGCGGTTACGCTACGTAATTTTATATGAGAATTTATGTTTCATATCTGGCGTTCCAAGAGAATTGCTGCAAAACTAACAACACCAACAGCAGCAACATGTCTGAGGTGGTGCCAACACCGTCGATGACGAGCAACTCATTAGACGTCACACTCGTAAATAATCTAAATATTTTAGTTCAGTTTAAAAAAAATAAACAAAAATACTCCCAAGTTATTGCCAGTAAAAATAATTTATTTGGTTTTTTAAAAGTAAAGCAGATTTAGCTTTAGCACTTTGTTTTTATTCATTCAGCAAGCCAACCGAAGCAAAACAGCTGTTCTGTGCAAAAGCTTTCCAAAATTGTCGAAAATGGACATGCTCAGTTGATTATCGTGTAGCACAATGAAATTTGTATTCACCAAAGAAGGGAACTTTTCTTAGGGGTGGGTCAGTTGTCATCAACTGTTGGCTTCGATTTGCTTTTATGTTTCTTCTTTAGTGCTGTTTTGGCATTGAAATTCTCTTATTGTTTAAGAAGTTGATGTGTAATAAAAGGGTTCCAAACCTTTTGAATATGTGCTTCTAAACTGCTACTTAAGCGAGAGATTAATATAAGCATTGTCCAATAAAAAATTGACTCTTTTATTTCTTAAGATTGTATTTAACCTGATCATCGTATTGATCAAGATAAGGGTGTAATTTTTTCTATATAAGTGGACGTTTACAGTATTATATAACACTTGGTAATAGCACATTAAATAAGAAAGATATCTAGATATCAATAAAAAGTTCGCATGCTGATTTTGTCCAATTACCTGAGGAAATCAGCATTAAAATATTCAGCCATAGCGCAAAAAATCAATACAGTAAAAAGAACTATTTAAAGGGGTATTTCCAATTACAAAATGGATGTACTTGTTTTACGAAAAAATGGTTCGACAAAAAATCCAAATTTTCAGGCCCAAAGTCAATGCTCAAGGAGAAGCTAGTAACAGATCGTTCCGATAATCGATGGTAGCTCAAAAGCGATCCCGAAAGTTATATGAAGACTACCTGACTAAATTTGACTGTTATGAACGAGGACAACATTTTTTGTCTTTTCATGCCTCAGGCACCAAACCTCTCAGTCTTTAAATTGAGTATGTTTATTTAGACGTTTGAATTTTTTCCATTGTATCACGAAGAAAATATCGTTCAAGTGGCCGGTGCATAAAATTTTTTATTTGATATGTCACTGATTAACTACCAAAGCATTGTCATAGCGAGGAGAAAAAATCTACTACTAAATTTTTTATTTGATATATCACTGATTAACTACCAAAGCATTGTCATAGCGAGGAGAGAAAAATCTACTACTCTCTCTCATTGTAATTGTTGGTGTTTCCCAACTAAGCGTTGTCGTTATTAAAATATCAAAAGCAATAGCAACTTACAATGAGAGAGTAGTAAATTTTTTCTCCTCGCTATGACAAGGCTTTGGTAGTTGATCAGTGCAATACTTGAAAAATTTGAAAAAATATTAAATCTTTCCACGCTTATATCTCAGCTTTTGATTAACCGATCTGGAAGCTGATGGTTTTTGGGCACTCTGCTCGATGAGTACTTTAATTTGACATATCATCGAAATACAAAAAAAATAAATCATAGCATGTCTTGAAACCGACGGCCTAACAAAGCTATGGCACAAACAAGAAATGACAAAAATAGATGACAGATGGCGCATTGTGTGCGAAATATAATAAAAATACATAAGACTACACTTCGTGATAAAAACCCCTGATAGCTCAAGTGTTTGGAGCGGCTGTTCCAAATATAATTCATGGAACGGTCAGGGTTCAAATCCTAGTACAAATTTACTAAAACTAGTCTGATAAGGCTCTGTCATATGTCACCAATTACCAGGTTAAATTGTTCCATTTGTTATATTTGTAATGTTTGTTTCAAAAGCATCGACCGATTTGTGTAAGTTCACATGAATATCGGTGTCTGCTAATGACTGTAAAGTTCGATTAAATAATCTTCAATTAATAAAAACTACTCCAAATGTTCTGACGAATCATGATTGTGTACCACTGACTCAACACCTCGAATACAAAGTGCGCTCGCTGGCAAGCTCAAAGCACACAGCACCGCTCGCCAATCTCAATTGTGAAGGTAACACATTAGTTACAATTCTACACTCAGACACAGTGGTTGAATCATTGTCTGTGCGGTATTTCAATGTCAGAGAAAAAAAACGTGCGTCTTAAAAGTTTCGTAAATGAGCAATAGAATGCCCAATATTTTACGCAGTTTTTGCAAACAAAAGAGTTTTTACACATTCATGTGATTTTCTATTGATATTAATGTTTGATGTAGTAAAAGAAGAAATCTACGAAAATTGCTTAAGATGCTGTGATATTAATTTTAAAGAAAAATATTCTAAAAATAACTTCAAGTTGAAAAAAATAAAAATATTCCTTGCGAAAGCGCTTTTAAATCTGTAGATAACTTTGGCGGTTTTTATTATCACTTTATGTTGTACGCGTATTTTTCAATTGTTTACCTAATTAAAAATTTTAGAAATATCTACAACGATAAACATTATTGCGTATGCTTATCGCTAATTGTTTAAGCATTTGCTTCTATGATTGCGTTTCAACTTGGTAAAACAAAAAGTTATCTTCCCAAATGATGTTGAAACAGCTTCCCGCATGCGTTAAATGTTGAAACTAAAGTGGAAAAAACAAGATAGAAAACAAAAGTTTTTAACTTCTTGTTCCAAACTGCAATAAAAAATATAATTCATAACAAAAAAAAATTAATTACTAAATTGAATTTTAAGTGTTTGCTGAAGCGTACTAACTTGAATGTTTCCAGCTGTCAGCAAAGCACGCGACACTACTCTGAAGAGTACAATATCGTGAATGAAAAGAGAAAGAGAGTGTTGTGTGCGCTGTGTGTAAATACAGAAAAGTAGGTCATCTTTAAGTCAACAGTAGGGGTTGCTTCTTGGAAGCTTTAGCGTGTACGTGACTAATATTTTAAAGTTTGTGAAAAATTCAGTCATAAAAATTTCTTTAAAAAAATTACTGAAAAGCAGAAATTTGATAATCCATTGCAATTTATAAAAAAAAAAAATCTTCAAAATGAAAATCGATGTCGCCGTACAAACTAACATTTGTGAAATGCTCTCCTCCACGAGCACATCGGCTTCTTCATCGCGTTCAACATCGATACAAGGTAACCAGCTTTGAATTTTTATATTATGAATGTTAAAAAAACCATTATTCTTATATTAATCGCTGTAAAACATTTTGTTATTAAGTAAAAGCTATTGAGGCACTTAATAAAAACTTATAAAATAGCACTTCGAGCTTGCCTGTTAAGAGTTTCAATGACCTCTGACACTTAGCAAATGGTTATTTCATGAGATGATATCTCTCGAACTAACTATTGACTATGTGAATAGGGCTACCAGATGGCCTTAGTACAAAAGTAGCACATCCTTAGTACAAAAGTATCAATTTGGAATTTTGTAAATGAAAACCTTAATTTTTTTTAATTTTCATACAAATATTTTTGATGAGCAAAAAAAAAAAAAAAAAAAAAAAGTCCTCACTTCGTAACAAAAAACCCCAGCAAATTAAAACAATAATTTCAAATAACTTTGATGAGCAAAAAAAAAAAAAAAAAGGTAATCACTTACAAAAAACCCCAGCAAATTAACAAATTAAAACAATAATTTAAATAACTTTGATGAGCAAAAAAAAAAAAAAAAAAAAGGTCATCACTTCAGTTCAAATATTTTACACTGCAAACATGGAAAGTAGCAAAACCAAAAACAAGGTAGCACAGCCCTTGCAAAAGTAGCACTTTTGCTACTTTAGTATCGCATCTGGTAGCCCTATATGTGAAAGGTCATTGAAACTTTAATAACATGCTGATCGTGCCTTGAGAATGACCATACTATAGAGCACTACTTCTGTAGATGTCCGGCTTTCGGAAGATGTATGAATTGATTTTTGGGTAACGACATCTTGGGAATGAGTTCTGTTCATTCTCTCCCTAGATGTTTGAAGAAGAATAACCTCTACTCTATTTCTTCTAGTTTCCTTTCTATTTTTCTATTGCTATTCACTTCCGCTTCCTCTATCAGGTCTTAGTACAATGGTCTTCTTACTGCGTGCTATAAAAAGGTCGCTTTTCAGCCCACCCACAACTTAAAGCTGTCAACAAGGCACAAAGTTCGACTTGAGTACCGAGATCAAAGAATTTCCTCTATGTCCTCTCATTTTAATTTAAGTGCATAGCTTTATATATGAAAAGCTTAGTGATGGACACTATCGATGTCAACGATATTGCCGACTGAGGGTTAAAACTGATTGAAGTTTCAAAAAATTTTCACAAAAGCTTTTGATTCATTGAACTTGTTCCAGAAATTCCAAATTTGATAAAAGTTTCTTTCGCCAGTTCGCTTGGTCAATGATTTAATGTAAAACCTTTTTCCTTAATTTTAAATCATTTAAAAGTACTTTAAACTTAAACTAAGTAGTTAAAATATTTCAATTTCACTGGTAAGATTAGATTGAAATATTGTCAAGTCCTGATATACTGAAAAATTCTACGATCAGATTTAAATTTAGCATAAAAAAAAAACTAAAAAAACTTAAAACTTCATTTAGTTTCTGGAAAGTCTAAATACTTATAGATCATTTATCACAAACACAAATATTTTATTCTGCCACCAGATTAAAACTCAGCACATTCAAAGTTAGAAGAAAGTGCTGTCAATTTGACAAATATAGCACGCATCATTCTTTTTTTATTAAGTGTCAGTTACGGCTGTTTCTAGTCTTATCGCGGGGTATTTACTGAACAGTAAGCTCTTAAAAATATTTAAGGTTTCCCCGAATGAAATCTCTTCAATCCTCTTAAACAAATATCGGGGTACTTTGTTTTTTCATGATATTAGTAATATTTACCAAAACTTGCTTATTGTTTCCTTCAGTTTTTTTGTTCGATTGTTCATGAAAAAGTTAGCATATACATACATGGTCTGTCAGTACCTTAGAATGTACCATGACAAAGAGTTTATGTCAGCAATATCTGTGGTATCGTCCTTAGTATACTTTTTTTGTGGATATACATTTCTCAAGCTGCAGGTTAATAATCTGACTTAATCTGATTTTTGGTTTTTCTAAATATTTTTTTTTTCTTTTTTGATTTGAAAATCAATCAGAATTCCTTCATTAAAAAATATTTTGCAATCAAATTTTAAAAACAACAGTATATAAGTTGTAAGTTATGCTGTTAAGACCAAATTTGGAGCCATATATGATCATTCCGTTTTATCTTTATATTTAATTCCACAACTTAAACTCAGTACATTGAAACACATTGGGGATATGTTACTTTTTAAAGAACTCTCAAAAACTACTACATATTTTGTTTTTCCATCATTATCTCTCTTAACAAAATTTGATATATTCATTCGTTCTCAAGTAACCTTTACTTTGACTCTTTTCAAAGTTTTTACTATATTTATACATTTTCTTGCATTTTTTTCTAAAGTCAATCGACCGGAAAACATTGTAACACTTTCTTGACACAGATTGTTTTTTCATTTTCTATCTGTGTTCTACTTTTTACAGTCACATCATTGTTTGTACATTAAAAAAAAAAAGTTATAAGAAATTTAAAAAAAAAATTTCCCATCACTGGAAACAAGAAGAAAATATATGTAATAGGTATGTGCACATAAGCCAGCTTGCCATAGACTTGACAAAGAAAATTGTCATTCATCAATTGTCATGTTTTACTGTATTTAGCAGTTGTCAGTTGCATTGACCTGAGTTGCATTTGTAATGCAGAGGGGGGAGATGGGGGGGGCACAAAATGCACTCTTACAAAGCAATGCAATAAAATGTTGCTTCTTAGCTAACAGTAAACACTGGACAGTGACTTATAAGTAGGTTTCGATTGTCGTTAATAACGGCTTTTTTTTTTTCAATCTATGTACGCTCTCCCCTTTTGGCCAGCAATTGCATTGTTCAATTTTTCCTAAGCATATGAACTTGTATTCGCCTGCAATTTAGTTGTAAGGTTTTATTTTTAATTTCTATATTCAATAAAAGAATGCTTCTTAAAGTAGTTGAAAGTTTTCTCCTAATGAGTTGTTCGTGGAATAAATGTTGATGTGGGTTAATGTGGGCTTAAATATTCACACGTGAACTTTAATTATGATACTTATACCACATATTAAGTAAAAATTACATATGCAAAGTGCTCATTCTGAGCCTCAAGTAGAATGAATGTATTTTAAGAAATTAAATAAAAAATGGAATCCAAAGTTGACTTTATAGACAAAAACTAAATAGAATAGAAAATGTATCGCTAAATCAAAGTATTTTATAATCAGTGTTGTTATGTTCTAACTCTTAGATTTTACTTTATGATAATATAAAATATAATATAGGTAAAGAGGCAAATAAATGTGTAGCTCATTTTTGTATCATCATCAGTTGAGAGAAATTCGGTTTACATGATGACATGTATTTCGATCAAGAAATCTAATCGACATACATATGTAACTCAGTATATTTTTTCATAGAAAAAGCTTGATAAGTACGTGACTAGAATTTGAAATGATAGAATTAAATTTTTAAGTGTTAACCAGAAATACAAACTAAGTACGTTCATTTTACATTGTCTTTTATAAAGTGCTGCAAAAAAAAAACAAATGTTTTTGCTTATACCCAGTGAGTCCATTAGATCTTTACTTGCTTTATACGATCTCTCTATAGTTTTTTCCCATGCATCGGGGTTCTGAGAAAACCTTGCTTAAAAGTTATTTCTGTTAATAACTTCTGATGGTAGTAACTTTTTTTTTATTCCCTAAATTTTACTTAACCCTTTCGCTTCCAAAGTTGCTGATAAGCAACTTTAATACTAAGCATTGTTTAAATGTCACAATCGCAATAAATTTTGTAAATTACACACCTTATTGATTAATTGCAATTCTCAGAATAAAAAAACTTCAAAAAAGTAACCGTTATGTTGTGATCAACAAAATTACGATGCTGTAATGAAAATGAAGTCATACAATTGAAAACATTTGAGAATTATTTCGTTGTTACACTTCTATAATTTTTTGTTGCTTATAAACAACTTCTAATTATCTAGTAACTGGATTAGTCTAGAATGCTGAAAACTTCCAAAATGCCTTATATAGACTTAATAAGCCTGGAAATTAAGAGAAAATTTTTTCCTGGTAGCTGGCCTTAGAACGGGCGCGAAAGGGTTAAGTGAGAGTACAACAAAAAACAATGTATACTCATACATACATCGTCCATTGAGTTTCGAACTTTCTTACATGGAGTAAGACAATTGACTTAACTACATACATTCGTATGAATTACAAGATGCATCTTACTGAAAAGCCCTTTTTTATATGGAGTTTGGTCTACTTTATAGGCGGGAAAAACTTTGGAAGCAGCAGCTACTTACAACAATAGCAACAATTACAATAGAAAAATCCCCACCATCAATTCGATCTCAATAGCAAAAAAAAGTAGTTATGCAATAAACCCAAAGCTAATTCTAAGAATCAAGCAAGAGCAACAAGAGTGTAGAAATAAAAGTACACTGATTAAACGAAACGAGAGAAGCTGTCTTCAATGTGCACATTATTGTTTTCTGGTTTGCTCGCTTCGGTTTTTCTGAATCATGCAACAATAACAATAATACAAATCCCGGGCCTAGCGCTTATAAATAAAAACCACAACGATAAAAATGTATGTCGCCATATGTCATGTTAACGTGAGATAGCTTTAAAATTTGCCTTTTACACCGTGTTTTCGCACTTTGAATGGCACGATTGACCTTCAAATGTTCACCGATTTTAAAATTTTAAAAAGTAATTCTTTTTACTTTTGGATGATCTAAGGAATTTTTGGTTGATTGAATATTGAAGAAATAGTTGTTTTGAATCACCATGAAACTTAGTTTAAAAAAATTTAAATTTGGTATATATTACGTATACAACATGTATTTTAAAAACAACTTATTTTGCCTGTCGATTGCGAATTTTCGCGAAATATTTTGGATGGGCAAATATGCTATGCCAAATAGAATAAATTTCAGGAATCATTCAGGGATACTCAAACAAATTTACTTAATCACCTAAAATGTATGAAGTCATTAAAGCTCTTTTTATGTGTAGTTTTGATCTTTTCGGGCAAGCATTGCCTCCGAAACGCCTGATTACTTTAAGAAATCCTTTGTTGATTGTCTGTCGGTATGCAATGAATCCCAACTGGACAATAACAGGAAACAGACAATCAATCAAGATGACTCTCATTTTTAGTTTTAGATATCTGATCGAAGTTGATCTCGCGTACCGTAAAGAAGCGTTTTATAAACGCAAGCTCAAAATTCGCATGCACGAGAATTTGTATTTTTCTAAGTAAGTAAAATAAGGAATTTTTCTGTTGGAAACGTTGAGAGTCGAACCGAACAAGACAAATCTGAAAACACGTCTTCCCTTTTTTTTTGAGTTTTCTATAAAGCTATCTTACCGTTTGCCCTATTCAACAGAAACATAAGGCCGACTGATATCGTAATTTCGATTATTTAAATAATCTGCAATATTTGAAACTGATTGTATACATCATATATCAATTAAAGGCAATTAATATTCTAACACAAGACTTAACTTTTTGCTAATTTAATTTTTAGCATCCAAATAAACCAATCACTCTAATGAACAGTCGATTAAGTAATTTATAATTTACAGAAAGTATAAAACAATTTATCAAATCTTATAACCGGTCCTTGCTCATGTTTGCATAACTTTAAAAATAAATCTAGAAATCATAGGGCAGCGATAATACACAATAAATCTACAATTAGCCAAATTCCAAACGAGTTCCATTTCTGGTCCAATTGGATTACGATAGTTTCGATTTTTTTTTATTTTAATTAAGAAATATAAAGCCGGCTAACGACGTCATCTCAATCTTGAACAAACGACAAAAAGTAACCTAATAAGCATCAGCAACAACGACGACACTAACATACCTTTCTTGAAATATTTTTTAATTCTAGAACTATTAAAGTTATAGCAAAGTATTCTAGCTAGCAATTAAAAGTATCTTATAAGTTGTGTTATTGCCGCTTGTTTTTTGCGACTTCAACCTTGAGTGTGGCTCTGACAGTGATTCTATTACATCATTCCGTTGTTTGAACTTGGCGGTAGATTTTTTGTTTGAAGTTCAAGTTGTGGAGGAAAGAATACTCTGTGATGACGACATTGCATTTTTATTGCGATATTTTATAATTTTTGTGGTTTATTTCATTTATTGATAAAACAATTTTTTTTATAAAACTTTGTGTCAAGCTGCCAGTTCAGATATAACTGAACATTGTGAAAACGGCCCTTAATCTATCAGCTACATTTTGTGCTGATATTTTTTAATAATTTTTACGAATTGGATTTTTTGTTTGCAATTTAGAAATGCAAAGTGACATTTTTAAATAAAAGGTACTTTCCATTTTGATAATTTTAAACTTAAAAAAAAATTTATGGAAAAATTTCCTTCGTAAAAATCTTAAAATTATATGTAAAAACCGTGAAGAATTTCCATTATGATTTTTCAACACATTTTGTTTACGTCTCTATTTGTCAACCACAAAAAATGAACTGTGTGGTTCAATGACTTAGTTCACTGCCAACGGACAGACACACCTTTTCTAAAATTTGTTGCATGCAATAGAGCACAAGTCTGCTGCCATTCACCAGTTTAGGGTGCGGTTCTTCATTGGTTGCACCTACAACGTAGACAAATATTAAAAAAGAAAACAAAATTTGTTAAAAAATTTCCAAAATTTAACAAATTTTTTCGTTGACTGTCAAAAAAATCGTTAATGACTTCCGTCAATTTGAACTTTTTTTTTATTAGTTTTCATTCTCACTTTTGGCTTATTACAATTATTTGTCTAGCCTTTTCAAGTTGCTAATTAGTTTTCATTAGCCTCTAGCCTTTTAGATGTACAGTTTATGTCTATTAGCATAAATTATTAACTACGCTACTCTGTATGTTTATTTTTTTAATGTAAAAAATGATGGTTACTAAATAACAACTGGCACTTTGGAAATTAACTTTGGAAACACATTGGAAATTAACATAACTCGTGTTGTCTCGGAAATAAGGTCTCAATTGCTTTTAAAAGTGGTCCAAATTTGAACTGCGCGAATGTGATATATTACAACTAGTCGTGGTAGCCATATTTTGAAGCAAATAAATTGTAAATCATATAATAAAATATGGATTCAAACTTAATGTGCACGAGTATGTTTTATTTCAATTTAAGGTTTTGTCACTCTAAAAAATCACCCTTTTCGTAGCAATGTTGATCCTTAAAAGAAAGTTCACTAGAATAAAATATCATGTAAGGAATCATTGACACATGTATGTACCACGTATTGCGAGCAAGGGGGAGTATTCACGCATTTCAGATGAAATGTGATGTGTGAAGAGGAGAGGTCAGCATGTTACGTCACATTTAATTTTTTTTTGTCAACATTCCGAATTTTTCATTTAATTGAAATTTGTGAAGAAATTGTGTTTGGTCATGGAAAATCATTGCACATTACGCCTAACGTTTTCTATTACCATACCATCAGATGCAAAATTTCGCATCATCCATTTAAAAATTAAACCTATAGACTGAATAGTATTAAACGTCCATGCTAAATAGTCTAAAAAACGCGTTAAGTTATATGTGATCGACCCGTAATAAAAAAATTCTAAAGCTCTTAACCAGCGTAATTTAAAAGACGAGTGTAAATTTTATGACTCATCCGCCCCTTTTAATCGTCATGTACTCATCATTTTTTAATTCTCTGTGGCCTCACAAAATGATACACACAGAGTAACTTCTGGTAATGTGTTACGGTCGGCTATTGTGATATGGTCGGGTAATGTGATATACCATCATATTTCCTTAAATAAACCACTCTTGACATCATTTTTTTTGTCAACATGGCAGAAACGGAAAAAGATACGTGCTGCAAGGTTTTGGGCGTTCGCATTCACAGTTTTTGGTCTCAGTGAGGTGAAATGGATTTAGCCACAAGTCGAAATTTTATTTGTGTGCATTTCATGTGTGAATTATGCCCAAAATAAAGTATGTATTATTGCCGAAGTACTAAAATTTGTTAGTGGGTGAATGTACTTCGTCATAAATAATGTGAGTTCTTTATTTGCTGAAGTGTGTTTTAATAAAAATAACCTGAGTGTATTGATACTAAAATTCGGTTACTGTGATATAGTCCAATTTGCTCCACCCAGTAAGGGCGTTACCTGTGCTTTTTGCAACAAATTCTTCCGTAGGGATACAAAGATTCAGACCTGAGTTCAATGCGATTTAATTTGTGCTCAATTTGTGTATGTGAGTCATCTATCTGACTTTAATATGTTCTGGTTTTCGCATATTGATTCAGTTTAAATCTAGTTTCCTTTTTTATGGAAATTCTATTGAAAGATGTAATGTCATTGTATTTTTAGTTCCTACTGTTTTATGCTTGTTATATGGTACTTTTCATGATGGTATATCACATTACCCGCCAATTTCATTAAGGGGTGTCACTTGGCTTTTTTCCATTTTGTTGAAATAGCTTCAGATTGGCTTACGCTATAGAGCTCCGAAGTCGTAATATACTGCACAATGCATCAACAGACCATAATACATAAAGAAGTAGATGCTATGCTATAAAAGTTACGTGTAATTTAAAATACAAAATACCCATATCACAATACCCGAAGTTACTCTACATCGGCTTAGAATAATTACTTACGTAATGGAATAATTAACTACTTACTTACAAATATGTATGTACTTACAATACACATATATCTAGGAATCGATTGATATTAAAAAGTGATTACTTTGTATTTTGTTGAATATTATTGTCAAGTTATAATTAAAATTGTAAAATTGTTTGTGAACTGTTGTATTTGCGGTATCTTACATCGTTGTATGTTTCTCGGAAAAGTGAAAGGGATTATATTTTAGTTTTTTATCCATAAAAAAAAATTTTCAAATAATTTTTTTCTATAGAATAACTATTCATTCGATCAAATAATAATGCTTCTCATTTTTTTACACTAATTTTTAAACGAAAATGTGTAATGGAAAAGACAATATGAAATATAACTTCTTAAAGAAACACACATTTCCGATATAAGTGCGGAAGCAATGGTAACAAAGACTCTGTCACCAAATACCGTCATGAAATAATTAATAATAATATGTAGGTCTGTTTCATCCCAACTTGTTCCACTTATAAAACAGAACACTCCGAGAGTGATCTGAGGTCTTAAGGGTATTTGTAGCAAGGAGAGATAAATTCCCTGTATATTTGATTTTATTTTTCCTTGAATAAGATGGGGTTCTTTTAATTAGTTTTAATTAGCTTAACTAAGGCTGGTAGTTTCGGCAAGCTAAAGATTTTATTTTTACTGCTATATGCACCTTCAACTTTATTTAATTTCATTGATGATTTCATGATGGTGTTTGATATCGTGGGCCCTTGACATGATGTTGGAAAAAAAATGTATATGCAAAAATTATTTATTTCATATGACTTTTTGCGGAAAGCGTTATGTAAAAGTAATAAGTTTTTTATGCACTGCAATTAACATATAGACATATTTTTAATCTCAAATTTCTTGCCTACTTTTACCTTCAATAACAAACCTTAGGAACCGCTACTCGGTATACAGTGACGTCAAGGTTTTTCCTTATGTTACATTCAACTTTTGTTATGTTTTATGTCTTTAGTTGCTTTTGTTATAAATAGTATATGTGTACGTATTTAGTTATGTTATTGTTGTATGTCACGCAAATAAATATTTATGTTTATCCCATCCGATACTTTTATCGATTATTTTCCCGTATGTAGCTTTAGTTAGTAGAGCGAAACATCTTTTTAAGTTCGCTTGCATTGCTATCGAGTTCATTTTACCACGAAAGTCAATAATAACAAAATTGTTGGCATTTTATTAAAATACAACAGACACGTATTCGTATTAACATGTAAAGAATCTGATAAATATCACGGAGGCCAGTAGCGGTTTATCAGATAAATTTCGTTATATTTTGCCATTTTATTTTTGTCGCCCAAGGTTGTTAATTCTTATTTATTTTTTTTTTTTTGCAAAATAATAATCAACACAAAAAAAAAATATGTAAAACAAACTGCCATAGCATATTGTTGCAATTAATTTTACTCTCGTTCTTCATTTGTTAAATGAATTCTCACTTGTGCCACTTTCATTACAAAAAAAAAAAATTAATTAATTTGGATCATAATTTTATGGGGAATAATTTTTTTATTACATTGGTTGACATTTGTTTTTATCTGCGATATAATTTACTATTAATATCAGAAGAAGATGTGATGTGATGCAAAATATCCAGATGTGGCGTATGTTTATATATTTTAAATATAAATAAATTAATATCATAAATTATGTCTTTGTTCTTCAAAATGCCACATCTGGATATTTTTTCAAAAAAAAAAAAAAAATAGACGTAAAAAAATGTCAGTTTTCAAAAATTTATGTCTCTGAAATAGCTTCATAAAAAAAAATTGAAAAAAATTATGGAGAATACTTTAAACTAGTACTAAAAGAAAAAAAAATTTCAAAAAAATCAGAAATGCAAAAGCAAAATAGTGTCCGATTTGGCATGAAATGCCCCATCGTTAATTACTTCCATTTCAATAACATCATATAATACGCAAAAAATCACCCTATCATGAATTAACATTCCTGCGGAATTTTTCTCCAATCCCCTGTTTTGCGATCGTGAAAAATTTTTGTGGGATGAGAAAAAATTCCCTGGAAAATTAGGTTATCGGCAATACTTTTTTGGGGAACATGTTTTGACGTTTCACGTAAATTTTGTTCCCTAACTTTTTGGCGAGCAATTTAATGAGGAAAGAATCAATGCTAGCAATCTTTTGTAATTTTATTTGATAAAAGGAGTTTTTTAACATATTTACAAGATCTAGCAACACAAACAAAGAGCAATTACTGTTATTGGTCCAGCACATGGAATCCAATTCGGATACAGTAAAAATCTTCATGAAAAGGAGCAGATGGCAAACTATCAAGCTATGCTATACTATATTTTAGGTGATTTTTTTTGTAATATAGATAAATGTACTTCATTTTTATATATAAAATTGTTCAGCTGACAGAAAAGCTAATGTCAAATATGCAAAATTACAGATAAGCTAATGTCAAATATGAAAAATGCAACTGTGATTTTTGGCTGATTGGAAGTAATTGGATATATTTTGGCAGCACTGACTGGATATGAAGTTTTCCATTCCTCAATTATTTATGATCGCAAAATACTTCTCTCGAGAAAAAAAAATCCGAGAGAATCGTTTTCCTCCAGATATTCATGATAGGGGTGATTTTGTATGATTTTTTTTAAAGAATTTAATATCCTCATTTTAAGAAAAAATTCCGTCCTCTAAATATTAGAATACGGAAATTTCCTTGAATCCCAATTCCCTTTCGAACTTGATGCTTATGTAACTCTGAGAATCGATCCTATGTTGCCAATGTAAAATTTTGACACTAACAATAATAAGCAATTCCTTGCCATTCCCACCACACTCTTCATACACCCGATCCTGGCTCTGATTTGATAAGCTTCATTCTCAAAACGTAGTTATTTTCCGTAATGAGACTTTTTACTATGATTCGATTTTGTTCATTTCATAATATTTTTTTTTTTTTAAATAATACATTGAGCTTATTTTTATATCCACCGTATCGTAAATTTTTTAAACAATGTTCTTATCTTCTTTGCAAATAAAACAATGCTTGTGTATTGTTGTAGAGAGTAAACTAGAATTGGTGCATATTCGCCGTCATATTTCAAAGACGTATGTAAATCGAGCAAGCTATTTCCGGACAAAACAATCTGATAGAGTGCTTTCACATTAAACTTGGGTATTTCTGCTGCAAACCTGTGAAAGAATATTTTTGTGTGCCAAAAATAGATTCTTTTGAGCGGTGAAAAGAAAATGTCTTGAACGATGAAAAAACTTTTTGACAGATGCAAAAATTTACTTTTGTTGCATTTAAATTTACTTGAGCGATTAAAATTTTAATATAGCGATGAAATCAAATGAAATGATACTTTATGCAGAAGTACTCTAGCTAACGAAGCTCGTTTGGAAATGCTGTTGTATGTAAATCCCTAAGCCGGAACATAACCAAAAAGTTACAAAAACAAAAAAGGGCTAAAGCGAAGTCATACTAGTTTCATCCATTGCTAAGTGGAATCATCAGTGACTCCTAGCCGATTAATAAGAATTTCTAAGCCTAATGTATTTATCTTTTTGCATAGATTTGTTGAGAAGTGAAAGAAAAGAAAAAAAATTTTTTTCTGTTGTGTCTTTGTTTTGTTTTTGTGTTTTTTTTTTAATGTTATCGTACTCTGTACTGAACAGTTAGCTTGTATGCTTAGTGAAATAATTAAATATTTTTTAAAAATATCCTAGTGGTGGATTCATTCTTGTGAATTTTATATGAAAATAAGTCTCATCGCAACCGAATCTGACAAGTAGATTCCATCATAACATACTAAACAAAAAGTTATAAATATTAAATTATCACCTATGTTTCCTTATTTATGTTACTCTTAGAATACACTTTTCCTTTGAAGGAAATCCGAGATATAGACCAACATTTTTAATAATTTTGCTTAAGTTCGTATATGAATATTGTCTCAAGATTGCTTCGAATTCGGTTTGCTGCTTCTTTGGGGAGTTTATATAAAGCCCACTAACTGAAGTCCATTTTAAATCTATAGTAACTTCAATTTCACTTCTTAACAAAGCTTGTGATGTTGAAGAGGTACCGCCCATTTGCTCAAACTACCTGTGCTTGAACTTTTTTGTTCAATACCTATTGAAGCACGGACTGTAAATCAATTATATTGTGCCAATATGACCAAGGCGACTTTTCCAACAATTGTGTTTTTTAAACAACATACTTTACCATCGTCTTCAAGCAGATGCCATCAATTGACAACTATCAAATACTGCTTGAATGTGTCAGCATACTTAGACATTACTGTCAATGCTTTTATGCCATGTCTTTACAGACAATTTTGGCTAGCACTAAGTTATTTAATTTCTATTTAAGTTATTGCCAACAACATATGGTTGCCAACGAAATGACGCTGGCAATGTTTTTACCAACAAATAACAAATTGAGTAATAAATCAAATTGGTAACTGCAACAACTGTTGGCTTGTCAACAGCACAAGTATTAACTGGCGTTGGGCTGCATATAAGGTCAGCTGCACAGGTACAAGACAACAAGTTGCTGCATCTTTCGTATGCAGCTCCCGCGGTTGCCAAAGTGCTGTTGGCCAAAAATGGTCATATAAATCGAAACAAGTTGATGCACAATCGCTGGCTGTACCCACTGTGGGATGCAGCAAAGGCAAGGCGTTTTAAAAAAAGAGTACCTAGAGTCATAACAAGCTCTAAGAACCATTTATGGTCAATCGATGTTTTGTTCTTTGGTTTTGTCTTGCATTTTTGAGGCCAATTAAACCAGTTTCTTTATATCAAGGGTAAAATGATACCAGTACGGGTAAATGCATTTAATTCTTTTCGCAAATTGAAACCACTTTCTATTGATGCTTTTATGATAGATATTTTCTAAATATTTATGGAAATGAACTTGATTTGTCTACGACAACACTAAGTTCCATATTTATCTATTTACAACCTCCAAGTCCGCTCCTGTGCCGTTAAACAATTTCGCGCGCAGCTTTACTGCCCTTTCGTTTCGTGGCAGCGCACAACTTGAACAACAACGCTTATTCCGCTTGGTTGCATTTTGTGCATCCAGGCTGCGCGGCGCAAAAAAGTCACACTCGCTACTCCATCGACCAGTTTGCATTCGACATTCGCGTGGTTCAGTTCGTTGTCAAGTTTATTTGCCTTGATTTTATTGTGACCACCAACACAACTTTGCGCCGTTGTACACAAAAAAAAAGTTGTCAAGTTGCGTTGACTTAATTTTTTTCTATCGTCAGATTTAAACGCATTTTTATTGCCACTCGTCGTGCATCTGCCGTGACTGTCCTAGAAGCGCCTGTTTGGCTGCGCCTTGCATGTTTACTGCTGCTGCTGCGCCTGTTTATTTTGCAATTTAGTTTTTAATCGTGTGGTTATTAATTTTTAATCCATCAATTTGTTATCTTTACACGGGGTCCCCAGACCCGATTCAGTGAAAGTGCTTACTGCCTGCATTCCTAAGGTGCTTGTAGTCTTTTTGATGCGAGTGCGTAAATTGCGTGCCGTGGCGATTTGGCGCCATCGTATGGTAAATTTTTTGATGTTGTAATTAGTTGATATCGTTGCGTCTGCGCGGTAGGCAGTGTCTTGTATTTTTACAACAAATTTGCTGAAGTTCATGTTCAAATAAATATTTTTTGTTCGTATTGGACTGTAAGTGTTACTGTATTCGGTGAGTTCAATGAAATTCTGTTAAATAAATTGATATATATGTTAACTCGTGAACATTTCGTTTAACATAATGTATTTATTATTTAATTCCAAAGTATTTTATGTAAGAACTATGAGTCAGTTTAAATGATAATTTCTCACAAACTAGTTTTTCTTTGGAGGCCAAATCCTTATCTACATATAGTTTTGATTTTAATACTAAGAGAACAAAATTACATATCTACTATTCTGCAATTTTAAGATAAGAAAAAAAGTCATTGCCTCCCTGTGGATCGAAAAATGTTGTGGATTAACTTAACCCTTCCTTACAATTTTTCTTTCTACTGCCAAAAGTTTGACAGCCATGTTTTGGGACATAGTGTATAATTAAACTATATAAGATTAGGTGGTGAAAAAGATGATAACAAATCACCAGTTGCTGGCCTATTTGTGGGCCTATCTCGATGACTTAGTTGTCATCCAATATTTTCAAAAATAATAATAATATAGAGCTTAGCTAATACAGCTATTAGCCTTCTTAGCTACTTAGCATGAAGCTTTAATTCAATTAAAAAGGTTATTAAAATTAAATTTTGAAAATGAAAAAATTATGCTTTTTTATAAGTTTTTTTTAAAGCTAGAAGAGCTTTATTTCTATTATCAAATTTTATTTATTCGTCGGTCTCAAACCCATATTCAGCGATTTATAGTCCTGCGCACTACCCACTAGGCAACTTGTCATATATTATATTATATGTTAAAGGCGAATCATATCATTTTCACATTGGTTTTGGTAAAGCACCTTAAAACGACAAAAAATGAGCAATGATGTGCCTGTCTCGTGTGTGTCTTTCCACTGTACATAATAAAATGCTTATGAAAACATGAGACGGCTTGTTTTCCAAATGACTTTAGACTTAACCAAAATAGACGTGACGAGACGGTAGCAATTGAACGAACGTTTGCACTCGTTTCGTCTGTTTTGACATTTAACCCAAAATGTTACGCTAGCCAACGAGTCGAAAAACCTGTTATGACGAGTAGCAACGTTTTGAAGTTCGGTTCTTACGGAACAACTCGTCTCGTCAAAATGTTTCGTTCACTTTCGATCAATTACGTTGGTTCATTTTGGCTATCAACATTGGTTTACATACACTCGAACTTACTCGTTACGTCTCGTCTCGTCTATTTTGGTTTAGGCTTTTTATGTCTGCAGTATTAAGATATACGAGACATGTGGTCTCAAGTTTTCTTATGTATAATATAAAGACACACACGAGACATGATGTGGTATGATTATGGTCTTAAAGGTCACGTAAAAGACATGCCGTCTCATGTTTTTATAAGCAATTTACTGTGTACATACGAGACCACTTAATATCTTTATAATTAGTCTATTATGAGCTTTAAAAATGCATGTTAAAGACATTTTTACGTCTCACTTTATCATGAGTTTATATCTTGTTCTAACAAGATATTATAAGACCTAATTTCGCCACAAATGCAAAGTTTCTTATTAATTACGATAAAAAGCTATTTTAAAGATATCACTGTTTTGTAAGCTGGATTTTTGTCTTCATAGCCTAACCTTATGCTACTAGGTTATATCCATAATTTCCTATGAATCAATATCGGGATAGCCATAACGAGCTCTAATTAAACATTTATACATGCGCTCGCGTGTAACTATGGTTTTGCCGCCCACTTAAGTTCTTAAGGCATTTGCGCAGAAATGTTTATTTACTTAATTTTTTAACCTATGGGGCCGTCCATAAATTACGTGAGCCAAAATAGGTTGGGAGGAAGTTTGGCAAAGTCTCACGTCAACTTTTTAATTAAGAGAATATACATTATTATAGCAGATTATATACACCTAAAAATTATAAGACAAGTCTCACGGAATTGAGGGTGGGGGTCCCACCAGAAATCTCACCAAGAGGAGGGGTTGGTCCGGATTTTTCATGTAATTTATGGACGTCCCCTATATGATTTGGCGAGTCACTAACTGTGATTTGCCGCCCGCTCATGGCAGCTCTGATCGTTCGTCCTGCAGTTTCCTTATCCAAGCTCATCCTGATAAAATGTTTTTTAAGCATGCCATTTTTACTTAGAAAATGTATGTTTCGCCCCTAGTGATACAAATTTTAAACTCTTTTACCTCTAATTGGCATCTATTTATGTTGCGATTCATCTCTAAGCTATAAATTAAGAGTTTTTTGGGAAGAGGCAAGAACTAACTAGTCAGTTATTAAACCCAGTAAATCTCTTACAGTCAGGGTTACCAAGTGATCGAGATTAACCCGGCATGTCCAATTGAAAATTATTTGAACATTGGTGGCTAAAAAAAAAAGTTTTTTTTCTTTTTATCATCATTTATCAAAAAAATAACTGCTATTCAACTTGGTAACCTATCCTGCTTACAGTCAAGGATTCAGTCACAACATGCTGCAGTCTTTAACTGCAATCTTTTTCCATTCTGAATGAAATTGCAGTCTTTAACTACAATTTGATTTCAGTTAGAATGGGACTGACTGCAGCTTCTGAATTCAAAATCAATTTTGTTTTCATTAAAAATTTCTTCTAAGCGTTACAAACGGAAAAACAAAATGATTAGCGTGTAAAAAACCAGTAAAAACCATAAAAATTAATTAATTAAACATAAAATGCATTTGTTTTAATTTGAATTGCATCAAAAAAGAAAAACTGACGCAAATTTGTGAAAATTGCCAGCATTTTATTGAAGTCATTAGTTTTTTATCATTATTAATAGATCTCAAAACTCTACAATGAGTGTTAGCAACATGGCATAATTGACTACGCTTGGCTACTGGTTACAGCCAAGCTCGATTAAAAATGGTGTTAAGTTTAATAATTAAATAAATGAGCGTAACTCTTGTATACGTGATTCGAGCGTTTTTTATCTTTTCAATCGTTGAATATTCGCACAAATTTAATCATTCAATAAAAAAGCACATAATTCATTTAAATTGCTGCTGCTGTTTTTCATTAAATGTGAAACTTTTACACTTTTTCTACAATTTCACATGATAACTTCATTTGGCAATGAATGAATGGATGCAGTTGCTTAACCTTTATGTTAAGCTAGCATGACACTTTACATACATTTTCTATATTTCATGATGTGCTTTGCAGTTGATGCTCAGTAAATTGTTAGATGGCTACAAGTTCAAGACAAGTGTAGATTAAATATCAAGCGAGAACCTTTGTTTTATAAATTTGGCCATCAAAAAAATAATTAAAAGAAAGAAAAAGTGGAGAGTTCCAGAGAGATCCGCCCTTATTATTATATAACAAAAAAAAGAGTTTTGGTCGGAAAACCAATCCCACTTATTTTTAGTATTTAGCGAAGAATTTTACAAAGAATAGGTATATTTAGAATCAAAAATTGCATTTCTTAAAGATTTTGGTGAGAAATGGGAAATGGGTAACTAGGGGACTGGGGAGAAATTGGTTCGATCAATTTTTTTTTTTTCGAACTCTGAAAAATTTTACACAAGAATAAGTGGGTTTGATTTTCCGACCAAAAATTTTTTTTTTTGTGGTCTGTTTTCTTTATACCGTAGCCCTTAAAGATGGTACATGTGACCGTATTATTGTGATAAGTCTGAATTGTTTGGATGTATATCCTGAAGCGATTATCGTCTACGATCATCACGTGTGCGATACTGGCGACATAAATTTTCAACAGGCCTTTGTCCTCTCAAGAATTTTCATATCACTTGTACAGTGAGGACCTTTTCTCGGGTATAGAACTCGAACTATTCTTCAATTCCAAGCAATGTTTTTGTGGTGAGTCTTCATCTTTTTTGTGCAAGAAATAGTGATATCAGAAATCGTGAACAAAGACAGGCTGCAGCGTAGAGCCCCGCACCACAATCAATCTTTTAATTAATATAATGTAAAAATTAAATTTTTGTTGTGTTCAAACAAATTTATTTGCATGTTTTAGCCAAAAACCTCTCCCAATAAGACCCGCACCAAATTTTCAGCCTAAGGGCCCGTGGATCCTAGACATGGCGCAGCGTGATAGGCTTTCCTTTATTTCTTAAAAAATCCCTCAGTGTAGCTTTTCTGTTTCAGAGTTTTTGCTTGTACTTTAATTGCCTTATCTTAAGTAAGTGAGGGATAATAAAGCTTTTTAAAATGTTTTCTTATTGAAGAGGCACCACGCCCTCTTGTCAAAATTCGCTTAGCAGCCCATTTTCAACTGGAATTGAATATGTATTTAGCTACGGTAGCAAATGTTATTACTATTGCCGCTAATCACTGCGGCCTTGTGGCACACCGGTAGTGTACTGCGCTCACAACTCAGAGGTCGCGGGTTCGATTCTCGGTTCAGGCATGGTAATACACTTTCCATATTTCCTTTCTTTCCAATTATTTCCTTCTCCTCTTCTTAATTTTCTGGTGGTTTTATCGAGCTCTTACGAAATTAGCACCACATTGAGCTTTTCAGCTGTGGTAAGAAAAGTACATTGTATCGGCAAAGCATCAATAACTGAATTGTAATGAAGTTCAAAAGCATAACACTGCTTCAGATTTATTTCACATATTGTTAAGCCAGAATAATTAAAAAAAAAATCCTACTCTTCTATCTCCCTTTTTCGAAGCTAACACACCACGTGTCAAAGGGTTATCCCCTAAAAGTTTTAGCTTATTAAAAAAAAAAAATATTCTTTTATATTCCTGCCAAGCCCCATGCTATGCGCTACAATCGAAATCACAAAATTAATAATATATGCTGAGTGTAGGGTATAAAAAGAAAAGTGCAACAATTTTCAAGTGCATTTACCGCCGTCAAGCAATCATTGGCACTTGTTGCGAGCAAATGAAAGGGAAACTTTTTTTTTTTTTTTTTTTTATTACAAAGGGAATTTCCTTGACGGTAATTTGCGCATGCGCAGACTGCTTGTCGCCGGCGTCATCGTGTTCATTGTCATGTCACAGACATTAACGGTGTTAATTGTCTACTTGCGGTGGATGTTGATTTCTTTTTCTGTTGATTTTTTCTCTACTGTGTGCAGATTTCTCTGTTGATTAAGTTTTTGCTGCACTATAATTTTGTTTCTGGTATTAAATTATTTTTCTTGTTTCTCTTATAAATGTTATCATTATTTAAAGTATCGTATTCGTATTTGTAATTATTTGTTATTTCTATCAAGATATTTATTAATAATTTTGTGTTTTCTTTATCGTATTTTCCGTTACTTAGATTTGCTTGCTGCCTGGGAGGATTTATTGGGTTGGAGCGAAAATGCCGCTGCTGCACGTAAAATGCAGGAGGAGATGATTGTCTTGAAGCACACATTGATTCGTTTGGGTAACAAGTCATCGTTTGAGTTATTAGACACGGAGCCATCCATACAAATTACTATTGAGGCATTAAAGGTAAGCGGTAATTTTTTGTTTTTTTTTTTGTCTTGCATGTTGTGTGCTGTGTCTGGTACCCTCAGCAAAGTGCTATTGCAAGTACAATGCCTTTTTCACGATTTTTTCCATAATTTTCTTATTATTATTTTGTAATAGTTCAGTAACTTAAGATCGAACTAAGAGAAAAGAGTGCTGTCTGATTTATCGCGCGCGATGTCTTTTTTTAATTGGCAAGTTTAAGATTGAATGGCCGAAAATATTGATATGTTGCGGAGATATAACGATCGGATTTGGATTCAAAATCAAAACTTTATAAGAAGAAATCCAATGGTGTTAAATCGAATGATCTTGGTGGCCAATTCACGTCTGTTCTTCGAGATATTATTCGATTATTAAACTTCTCATTTAAAAGATCGATTGATTCTTATCATCTTCCGATATAGAGCTCCATTCACAGTTATTGCCTTGCCATTTTGATTTTCAAAAAAAATAGGGACCAATTACGCCAGCACACCAAAATCCACACCATACCGTAACTTTCTTTGGCTTTTCAAAAAATTACTTTACCTCAAATTTGAACACCCTTTATATGTAATTTCTGGTTAGTACTTTAAAATTTTTTAAGCTCATAGAGTAGATTCTCCTCTACCCTGAGTCAATATAGCCTTGTCCGTCTATCTGTCTGTAAAACTACGATTCGGACTAGTGCTAAACACAAAGTAGGCACATTTTGACAAGAGAGCACAACACCTCCGATACAAGAAAAAATATAGAACATATCAGCTCATCGCGTGGCGGAAAAAATACCATCAATTATAACATATAATTTTAATCAACGTTGAAACCAAAGATAACACTCTCGCTAATTGTAATTCATTTTATTTAATTTTGGCATTTTTAATCTTCTATGAAGTCATTTTTATGACTGACAAATTCTATGAGTTGGTGTTAATTTATGGCAAGAAAACTCTGATGAATTTCAAAACCTTATCATGTTATCTTATCTACTTACATATATTTTAATTTAATTTTAAAACAATTACTTAATTTATTTGATCTATTCATGTATCACCCCCGCAGAGTGAAAAATCACAATTACAAACCTATCGCACAAGTATGTTGCGCCTGAATGCATCCGTTCACAGTTGGTTGACCCGACAAGAGCGTAAATTACAAGCAGCCGTTGCAGAGCAACAACTAAAGGAGGCTGCCATAAAAGTTGCTGACGTTATAGCTGCTGCCGCTGCTGTTGCTGCTGCTGAAGAAGATATAAACGTCAATACGCAAAACACATTGGAACAGCAGCAGCAGCATCAACAACAATTGGAGCAACAAAAAGCAACAACTGCTGAAATCACTGTTACCGATTCCAACGGTAATCAAGTAGAAGCACACGCTATTGGTATCTCAACCATGAAAAGCACCAGTACTAGCACCTCAACTGATGCAGCTGAAATCGCTGAAAAATCAGCGAAGCTCGAAACGTTAGTGCAATCAGAATCTGAGTTCCATAAGCATCTAAAGGATGAAGTTAGTGACATGTACAGCGCTTGGGATGAAGCTGACGCTAGGTAAGAGTTTTTAAAATAGCAATCATTATATAACTAATGTGGGCCTTTTTTTCATAATGTCTCTATAGAATCAATAATCAATTGGAGGTTTTGACAACATCATTGATTGCTTGGCGTCAACTGGAATGTGGACTTTCTGAATTTCAACAAGTGTTGGGTAAAGATCGTGGCACACTGATGGGATTGGAAGGCGCTTTGGATAAGGGTCATGCCACACCAGTTGAACTGGCACAAAATGTTAAACTCGTTGCGAAGTTGCTGTCAGAAAAGGTCAACGTTAGCCAGGAGCAGGTAAGAAACAGTGTTTTTTTTAATCAATGTTCGATTAAGATCGATCTTTCGATTAAGTATTGATTAATTTAATGGCAAGATAATTTGCCAGTTAGCTGTTAATCGAAAGAATTATTCAGAGCCATGTGCCCTTTGTGCAGGGACCAACTGGACATGTGCCTTTTTGTTAAACACTTTAATGGACATGTTCCTTTTTGCTTAATCCTTTAAAAAATATGTGGCTTTTTGTTGAACTACTATAACCGTTCCTTGGCCTTTTTCTGGCTTCAAAAATAATTTCGCTTACATAGGGCTACCAGATGGCGTGCCTGCAAAAGTAGCACATATCAAAAAATTTAAATTTAGTAATGAAAAGCAAAAATAAAATTCCAATTTTGTAATCAAAACCAAAAACTTCTTTAATTCCATACCAATATTTTTGATGAGCAAAAAAAAGTCCTCACTTTGTACGAGAAAACCCCAGCAAATTAAAAGAATATTCCAAATAACTTTTAGTTTTCAATGCAAACCTCAAAAGTAGCAAAACCATCCAAAAGTAGCACATTTCGAGTGAAAAGTAGCAAAGTAGCACAGCCTTGCAAAAGTAACACTTTTGCTACTTTAGTAGGCCATCTGGTAGCCCTACGCTTACAGCTTTTTCCATTTTGTATACAAAATAGCAATAAAACTGAAAATGTACTTAGCTTGAGATATAGATATAAATCGCGCGAGAACCGATGCGTTCCACTTAAGAGAGTTATACAAACCATTGACTTCGTTCAGAAAGTACTAAAAGAGTTTAAAGTTCGTTTAAACACTCCTACATTTGTACCATGTGCCGCTTTGAACTTCTATTATTGAGCCCAATCTTTTTTAAATGAAATACGTTCCCTTTTGAAAATCCACACTCATGAATGGTTAAAAAATATAAATATTCCCAGGAAATGCGCCTTTTTGTAGGAAACCTTTGACTTTGCTATCAAAAAAATATGACATCAATTCCTTTTTTGAAGTGTCTGAAATGGACTCTATTGCATCAAAAAATTCAATAGGACCGATCATGGACCAGTTTCAGTCTGATGAGGCTATGAATATGTATGTATGTGGTAATAGCCGAAACATATGTCACCAATTACCAGGTTAAGTTGTTTCATTTTGTTATCTTTGTCATGTTTGTTTATAAAGCATTAACACATTTGTGAAATTTCACATGAATATCGGTTTCTGCAAAATGACTGTAAATTCGATTAAATAATTTTCAATTAATTAATAATAATCAATCGACTAAAAACAATTTAAATTTCTGGACGATAGCTTAAATTTCTCATACCGTATGTTAAAGTAACATTTATAATTGAAGAGTGGGCGAACAGAACAGCACATGTTCATGATCGGTCCTTTTGAAAAGAGATTTGAGCCCCGACCATTCCATGAATTATTTGTGGTCAGCCGCTCTTAACACTTGAGCCATGAGGGGCTCTGCCAATGACATGTACGAAGTGTACTTTTTAATGCACACAAAGCGACATCTGTCATCTATTTTGTCATTTTTGGTTTGCCGTTGGTTCGAAGACTTGCTATGATGTAGCTTTTTTCGAATTTCATGGCTTCCGACACTTATTTTAAAAATAGATGTTTCTTCCGGTTATATAAACTTAATTTGTTTTTAGTCGACTGATTATTATTATTTAATTGAAAATTATTTAATCGTCCAGATAGATAGAATAAAACTTTTTCTTTTACTTCTTCACATCCTACTTTGACCCAGAAATTTTTGTCTGTAACTTAAACTGATAAACAAATTTTGAACTATAATTATGATAAAATTATGTAAAACCAGCCGCCTTTTTTCGAAGTTATCTATATAGTGTACAAAAAAAAAATCAAAAAATCCAATTACATATTTAAAAATATATATTTTATCAAAAAATCACAGCTAATATTGATAAATCAAAAATATCGCTTGTACCAACTAAAATTTTACTTATTTCTAATAACAAACTCTCTTTTATATTTTCAGCTTACTGCCGTGCAGGAGCACCTTGACCCCAATCATATTCTACATATTGCCAAGTTTACTGCTTCCAATGGTTCACTGTCAGACTCTGGCATATCTGATGGTGGTACCACTTCCGATGGCGGCCTCTCTGAGCGTGAACGACGTCTCGGAGTCTTGCGTCGCCTAGCCAAACAATTAGAATCCGCCCTAGCACCTGGCAGCGAGGCAATGAAATCAATTGCGGCACGCATGGAATCAGCAGAGGATGAATTGAAGAATCTGCAAAATACCTGTCGTGATTTGATTGTACGCACCGCAGCTACACATCAAAATAAAAAACAATTGGAGGCACAAAAGCAACAGCAACAACAACAGCAGCTAGAACAAGATACAGCTGAAAAATTACACGCCACCGCTGCTGCTGCAAATGGGAATATTAAACTTAATGGTCACTTACATAATGAAGCTGGTGCAATTTCTAAGAAATCACAACAAAAGGTACAAAATGTCAGTCCTTCAAGGCTACGCAAAAATAAACGCAATGAGCGTTCTACACCAGCACAACAGGCGGCAGCAGGCGAACAAAAAACAAAGAGTGCATCCGGCAATGCAACAACAGCGCTCATTGTAACTGATGCGCCCGGCGACGATGATCCAGCAGATGATCCCGCCTTGGAATTCGAACTAAACTCATCAGATGATGATGAAAGTTGTGCGAAGCCATCTAAGGGTTGGGCTTGGCGTATTGCAAAGGTGGCGCTGCCAATGCAACTGGCGCTTTTTACTTTTCTGTGTGCCGCCTGTCTAATGCAGCCAAATTGTTGTGACAATTTGAACAATTTCTCAATGAGTTTTACGCCACAATTACGTTATATACGTGGGCCACCACCGATATGAGCCGTAAGCGCATAATGAAATAAAAAAAGTAGAAATTTGTCTACGCAGCCACTAGCGCTGCTGTAGTTGCCCCGTATGCAAAGTCTCTTGACACTTTGTTAACTGTTGCTTGAAGACCAATAGTGACACAGCGGCGCACTAACAGCTTAAGGACGCGTCAAAAGGTCACATGGACAAATGTCTAACTTTTTTTAATAGGGTATTTTTTATACGTACGTTTAACATACGAGTACCAATTAAGTTTGTGTGTTAAGGGGTGTCGGGGTCAATTGTGAAGCATTTAAAACAAAAGCAAAGTAATTTGTGAAAATCCAAAAGGAGCCAGAAAAAGCTCTCTTAAAAAATGCACAGCAATTGAAATTGACTTTTTTAAGCTGGCAAATGTTGGGAAGAACTTCAAATAACAATTTTGCCCTAGAAACTGAGTGCTAATTGCGCTTAGCTAAGCTAAGTAGAGAGGCGTGTTAAGTAGTAGGAGGTTAGTAGTTGTTTATTTATTCTATTCTATGATATAAACTTTTTTTAAATTTTTTGGCTTAAATGGGCTATGAGAGCAAACTACTTACATAGTATATACTTGATGGTTTTACGCAATAAAACTAAGCTTGTATTTATTTTAAGTTTATATAAAAAATGAAAAGCAAATCCAAAATATGTTTTCAAAACAAATTTTCTTTTAAAAATTAAGTTTGTTTAAATAAACTTTAAGCTATGGAGAAAAAGAAATCACATTTCAGAGAAACAATGAGAGAAAAAATCCAAAAGCTTGTAGAAAATGCAATTCACGGATTATAATGGATAAAAAAATCTGCATAAGAAAGAAATATACGGATATACGAGTATATAAAAAGTCGCCGAATATGGCATCTACCGATAGTGAGTCCTTTAAAAGAAGAGATAAACAAAAATATGCAGAAAGAGAGAGAGAGCCATTAAAGCTCATAAAAATGAAAATCATTTCATTGAATTCTTATAAAATGGAAAATAAGAAAGACACGTAAAGCTCAGAGAAAGCTACGTGATCGCTAAATTGCTGCAAAGAGGGCAAATTAACATCTTACGTGAAATAAATAAATGCCCATGGAATTAAAAATGATAACACAGCGTAGATATTGCATTTGCAGCACAAGATTTATCATAACTTGCTATAGGCCTGACAGAAAAGGTCGTAAAGCAGTTGGCTAATTTTGAACCATTTGGTCATCAAACAAACAAACAATCAAGAATTGCTAGGAATGAAACAATTAAAATGTTTTCAAAGTAAAATGTTTTCTTTTATTCTGAAGATAAGTTTTATGAAAATGAAATAAAATAAAACAGATGTCCATAAAACTGTTTTGAAAGAAAAAAGCAATTATGATTGTTAATAAAGATTAAAGATAAGTTCGTATTGTATGAACAAAAATGACTTATCAACATTTTGAAGTAACCTATCAACAAAATGTGGCTACATATCAAAACAAAAAAAAAGTGCTTGAAGAGAGCCACAAAAGCTAAAAAGGTTTTTAAACTTTAAAGCTACATACCTGATGGTATTGAGTACTTGTCAAAACCGCAGCGCATATCTTGCCAAAGCAACTGGTGCAGCTATCGATGCTATAAGAATTTAAGCGCCGATTTTCATTTTAAAATAATTTTCAAAAAAAAAAAAAAAAAATGGAGTTACTTTTGCGCCACAAAAAGTGCCTCAATTCAGTTAATTCGTAAAACAAAAAAACCCAAGTACAACATCAAAAAACAAAAAAGAAATGAATTTCCTAACAAAATGAATAAACAATATCTAATAATAGAAATATTTTTGTACCAACTCAATTAAAAGAACAATAAAAAAAAAAAACTACATGTTTGATATAAAGCGACAAACATTTTGAGAACTTATAACAAATAAGAAACATTGTATTTCTTTTATGTATTTTTCTATTACATTAATAGGCGCATTAATTAATTTAAAAACAAAAAAAAAAATGTTTACTAAGTAATTGAGCGAGCCACCTATAGAAAAATCAGTGACACGAACATTTTTTGGATGATTGAGAAATTTTGTTTAAATCATAACAGTTTTATATAAACTAAATAACATTATACAATATGTATTTGTCCAACATTTACTTAAATATTTAATTTTTTCTAGAATTTTAGTTTCATTTCATTAACTTTTCTACATTAGAGCAAATATAAAATTTAAGATATCGTATTTCGTAACAAAGCAAAAAAAAAAATATAATTTATAATAAAGCATTTCCACGAAAAAGCAATTTGTGCGTTGTTTCTTAATCTTTGTTGGATCAATTTTATAAAGTTTCAGAATTTTTTTTTTTTCGAAAATTACATATGAAGGTGATCCAAAATATTTAAGAGCAACATATATTATTCAATATACACAATGCGACTATTTTCCACCCAGACTCTCTTTCCACTGCCGACATTATATATTGTTGGAAAGGTGTTGCTTTCTTCTTTTCAATACGCTTAAGTTGGCTGCGCTAGCTAATGAAATGACTGAGTTATGAAATTCCGAGTGACAGCCCAAAAAAACATACGCATCGTTGCAAAAAATTTACGACGTTGAGTGCTCAAACCGAGCAACAGTTTCCGTGAGGGCGAGAGTCAGTTGAAAACGATAACCGAAAAAATAAACCCAAAAAAAACCTCAAACACCATCAAAAATCAAAGCATTGCTGATCGCCTTCTACAATAGCAAGTGCTTCACGAGTTTCTATCCAGTAGCCAAACAGTAATGGCAGTATTCTACCTTAAAGTTCTATGGCGTTTAGTTCCAAGAATTCGACGTGTGCGGCCAGAATACAAAGTTCCAGAAAGTTAGTGCTTGTTGCACGACAGCGCACCTTCGCACAATACCATTTGGATACGCCAGTCCCTAGTGAAAAATCATGTCTGCGTCACCGTCACTAAATATAACATTCGAAATTAGGTACATAAAAACATATTTTAGGCTCCCCCGTCTTTTCGGCCCCATCCCCATTGAGAATATCTTGATACAATTATTTTTATTTATTTTTACTGTGTTAAATTCAGCCAAATATGGTAAGTGACAATGGCTTCAATGTTAAGTTTCGGGGTGTGCGAAACTTTTGCAAGTTTTGAAAAAGTTATTCCAATAATTTACGATAGCTATGCCTTCGAAATTCGATAAGTTTAGATAAGATTTATCCCCTATTTCTTATAAAGTAAAATAGAAATACAAGTATGAGCTAAGAAACATTTTTGCACGGTCTCGGAAAGGTGCGCCGGTCGTCAAAATCCAATGGAAAATTTTAACAAACGAATTAAGCTCAAGCATTTTTGGACAGCTACAAAGCCACATTTTGCTGTCAAATATTAATACGACAATTTAATTAAACCTCTATTGTTAGTGTCATGATCATTTTGAAAAATATAGAAATCATAGAATATTTTTTTCTTAAGTAATTTCAATTCAATCTGCATAGACAAAAGAAATTTTGTTGAAAGTAGGCGCTCAGCAAATCAAACAACATGAATATTATTTTTATTTTTCAGTTTGAACTGAAAAACGAATGTATTTACTTTATTAAGGGATCAAGATTGGTTAGTCTTCCTTCCAACATATATATTTTTGTATTTGCAAAGGTTTAAGCCCAAATTTCAATAAAATGTCGGTAGTGACAGTGTCTTTTGACATTTTAATTTTAAAGAAAGTTCCATATTTCGTCTTATTTTTCTTAATATGTCTAATAATTCTTTGTATTCACTTCTTTGCTTCACATATAACAAAGAATTATATATGAAAGAACTACGCTCCCAGAAATGTCGATAATTGGTTCGCTTCACTAATTTTCTGCAAAATGTGGCTTCGCAGCTGTCAAAATCCAGTGCAAAATGTAAACAACTGAAATTGAGTTGAATAATTTTTTGACAGCTACGAAGCCACGTTTAACTGTCAAACTTTAATGTGACAATTTAGTATAACCTTTATTGTTATTTCCATGATCATTTTGAAAAATATAGAAATTATAGAAATATTTTGAGTTTTGTAAAATTATTTCAATTCAATCCGTAAGACAAATGAAATTTTGTTTGAAGCAGGCGCTCAGCAAATAAAACAACATGAATATCATTTTTATTTTTCAGTTTGAGCCGAAAAATGTACGTACTTGATCAAGGGATCAAGGGTGCTAAGCCCCTTATATGAATATTTCTGGATTCGGAAAGGCTTAAGCCCAAATTAAAATAACACAGCGATAGCAGTAGTGTATTTTGGCATATTGATTTAGTTTCCGTGTTAATTTTAAAGAAATCTCCATTTTTTATCTTTGAAAATTTGATTTTCGTGTTTTTTTAAATGCAGGATCAGGTCTAGTAATTAAGCTATTCCTATTGAACTTATTTAGTATTAACTTGTTTCATCTAATGATTTGTTTCAAGTAAAACAAGAAAATTGAAAAATATAAGATCATAATTTCTATATATTTATAGCCCCCAAAGGAAAAAACCTGGTTGCAAAAAAGTAGCCTAATTTGAGCACACACACAAGCAAACAACATAAATATAATTTTTGTGATTTTTCTGCCGAAAAAATACCAACAAAATTACAAATAACGGTATCAGTTGTAAACTACAAAAAAGCAACAACAAATACACGCAATTTTATTAGGATTTTTTCAACTGAATTTTTCTGAAGAAAAACCAACAACAAAATTTACGCGGGATCACTTGCAAATTTGCAAGTTTGAAGAAGTCAAAATAAAAATCATGTTGTTGGATTTGCTGGTTGCCTGGTAGCAGATCAGATCAGAGGGAATTGCAGCTTCGTTGCTAAAAACCCCAATACGCAGCATAAGCCAAAATCACATTTCCCCTCATTCTAAGACTGTAATTTTATTGTCAGAAAATTAGTGAAGCGAACCAATTATCGACATTTCTGGGAGCGTAGTTCTTTCATATATAATTCTATGAGCACAAACACTGTGAACTGACTTATCGACCATGGACATTTTCAGAACCACAGCTCTCTTAAAACTGTATTCAATACAAGCGCCACAATACCACTGACTATAAAACTGTATGTTTCAGTAGAAACTCAACTTTATGATGTTTTTATGGCAGTTGGCTTCAAAATAAAACATCAAAAATAGAGATGATGATAATTGCATAAGGGGACGTCCATAAATTACGTGGGTCAAAATGGGGGGAGTGGGACCAGAAAAGTCTCAGCAAGGGAGAGGAGGGGTCAATAAAAATCTTACGTCACGTTATTATAGCAGATTACATTTAAAAATTATAAAGCAAGTCTCACGGAAGGGAGGGGGGGTCCCGTCAGAACTCACCAAATCTCCAAGGGGAGGGGGGTCCAAATTTTCAAAAAAACATCTCACGTAATTAATGGACGGTTCCTAATGTATATTTGTAGAAATATGTATGTATAGAAAGTTTCTTTAATGACAAGGCTACCCAACAAATTTACATTTATTGTGCATTTTGAAATGAAAATAAGAAGACCTATTTAGCGGAAAAATAAATGTCAAAAACAAGCAATTTGAAATAAAAGTAGAAAGGACAAGAAACGAGTACTCGGAAAAAATGTTGTTTTGACAACTAATTAGAAACAAAATCATTCGTTGTGTTATTGTTAGTTTTACTCATTTATTTTTCTTTGTGTACCAGAAAATTTATACATACATAATATAAATGTAGGACATGTAATCTTAAAAAACAGAATATAATTGAAATCAAGTTCATAGCATAAAAAAGTTTTAAGAGAGATTTTCTGCTCAAACCTCAGATTTGACTGAGCCAACTAATTGGAAACAAAAAAATAATTTGTAAATAATAAAAGAAAAAGTTGATAAAAGGTCCCACACTTATGTTATGTATAAATTTTCTGGTACACATAGAAAAATAAATGAGAAAAACTACCAATAACACAACGAATGATTTCGTTTCCAATTAGTTGTCAACAGCTGTAGATAGCGACTTGACGAATAAAACTGAGTTAATATTTCGTTTTTTACGCCGAAGAAAGATCGGTTTGAAAACGATTTACGAAAACGTAAAAAATAATGAAAACTAAAACTTGAAAATGGCATCTAATCAGGGTCGCCAAATAACCTGGATTGACGCTAGGCCGGTAATTTCATGTCAGAGCCGACCTGGTAGGAATTCAAAAATTTCAGAGATAGCCGGGAATATACCATATAAATTTTGAAGGAAAAAACTATATCAAACAATTAAAATATTAAAATATTATTCTTGATTGAAATATTTTAGGCTAAAAAATGTTCTTCTCAAGACTTCATACATTAAGATTTCAGGATAAGACGGCTTTAAAATGTTTCAATATTGTTGAGAATTTGAGCTTTACACAATCTCAAAATATGTTTACATTCTGGATGTCGTAGAAATTCTATAAAAAGTATTTTATCGTTGTTACTTTACTTGTCGTTTTGTTCCAAATTTAAGCAATAATTTTTTGTTAAATCTTTTGTTTCTACTTAATTTCCGGCGCGCTGTAATATGAGAAAAGTGCAGAAGACTGTAATAAGTCCTGACTTTTAATTGCACATAAGTTAAGTAATAAGATAAAATCTACGTATACAAAATTTACTGCACACAAAAATCTCCTTATAAACCTTCAGAAAAAAGGACCAAAATACACTCGTATGCCAACGTACCTGCAATTGAGCCCTAAAACAAAAGAAGATAAGAAACATTTGATTTACTTACGAGACAATAATAATTTAAATGATTATAACGAGAAATACAAATGTGAAAACTTCCAACAAGAAAAACTTGCTGCAAAAGGATATGCGCGGCACGCACTAATGTGAAATCTTCATTAGCAGCAAAACCTTCTTACACTGAAAAAAAAAAAAAGACACGGTATTCATTTTTAAGAAAAGTTTTCTCAGAAAAAGAGTGAAGATAAAAATTTATTTGAAAAGTAAGAAATGTGGATTCAGGAAATACATATATTGGAAACAAGTGTCCGAACAATATTTTGGTAAGCGCTCGAATAATATACGTTTTTACGTACACATTTTAAAGGCGGGAAAACTCCCAGTGTGCCAATCAGATTCGATTCGAGTTTTAAACGGAATCGCTTTTTCGGATCCGTCTATAATTCGTTTTTGCATGAAATTTCTCTCGAAAAAGAGTAAAGATTGTCCGCTTTGTCGGATCCGTCTCAAACGGATCCATTCCGGATTCGTTTTTTGTTAATAAAACGGTTTCGAGACGGCTTCTTTTTTTAAATAAAATGGACTCGAGACTGACTCGTTTTTTTTTTTAAATAAAACCGATTCGGGACGGACTCGGTTTTTTTTTTTAAATAATAATAAGCTTTATGGTGGACTTATTACTTAAACACCTGCTTTTGTTAATTTTAACTATTACAATATAAGGGGACGTCCAAAAATTACGTAAGTCAAAATAGGGTGGAGGGGGTACGGAAAAATTTCACGAAGTCTCACCAAGGAAAAGCGGGGGTCAATATAAATCTCACGTCAAATTTTTAAACCAGAGACTAAACATTATTATAGCAGATTACATTAAAAAATTATAAGGGGGAGGGTCCCGTCAAAACTCACCAAACTCACCAAGGGAAGAATTTTCGATTTTTCAAAAAAAACACCTCACGTAATTAATGGACGACCCCTAAGCAATGCAAACAATTCCTGAGTATGTAGGTAAAATTAATTCTTAAATTAGTTTAAGGGCGGAAGTCTCGAGTCCGTTTTATTCAAGAAAACGAGACCGTCTCAAATCCGTTTCATTAAAAAAAAAACAGTACGTCTCGAATCCGTTTTATTTAAAAAAAAACGAGTCCGTCTCAAATCCGTTTTATTTAAAAAAACGAGTCTGTAACGGATCCGTATATGATGTCCATTCCGGGATCAAGACGGAATCCGCATCCGTTTTTGTGTACTTTGAGCTTAAACAAACGGAAACACTGTTGTGTCTGAACAACTTTTCTGATTTAATCACCAATATTGTAGCTTATTACATTATCTTTATACGACACACTTTTGATATCTATTTTCCTACTTCCCGAATATTTTTTTTTTTTGAGTGTAACAAACACAGATTTACATTTGCTCATATGAGTAGCAGCAGCAGTATCTTCGCATAATTTCAGATATGCAGATTCCTCAGAATGCGTTTTGGGACCCAGTGTAATTAAGCATTTGTTACGGTTCCATTGTCGTCATCAGAGTCGCACGCTTTTAAGGAGACCGTTCCGAGGCAAACAGTTGGAGTGGGACCAGCTAAAGTTTTCAATGAAACAATGTGCGACAAAGGAATTCTAATTATTCTCTGTAAGGATATGTGTTTGTGCGTGTCCCATAAAAGGACACAACCATTAATACAAGCGCATACACACATGCACACTTGCGAATACCTTCAGTGAAAATGTGGTGCTTCATAGCCGTGTAAAATGGTTTTATTGTAATTTTGTTAAAATATGACATATTTTATGACTCAAAACACTTTTATCGAGTTGCAATTTGCATTTTGGTTGTGGCTTATAATGAAAAGAAATTAGACTCATTTGTATTTTATTACGGATTATCTTGGGAATATCATACAGAAATAAATAGAGGTAGATCGTAGTACGCCAAGTGAAATGAAAATGATTTTTGATAGCTTTTGTAAAAATGTATTTATGAACATAAACACTTCAGAGGCTTAGACAACTAAAAAATATTAAAGCCAGAGTAACAATTGAAAATAGTTCATTTATATACATGGTCATTAGTCTGGTTTTTTTCTCCAAGTCTTAAAAACATCATACATTAAATACTACAATTGGTGGCGCAGAAGGAATGGCTTTCTTTTCCAACGTCTTCAATTTGATGAGCCAAAAAAGTTCACACTGCCTGAGATGACCCTGTATTTAGTAGAACAAACACTTGGAGGCATGGCAGAGTACATATCAAAAATCGGAACATGTACTTTAATAAAAATCTAAGCCTTTTTCGACCACTTTTTCTGTTAATGCAGTGTAAGGTTCTTCATTTTGGCAAGGATAAAATTACTATTTTTTTTTTTAACTTAAAATTTGAGCAATGTGGCGAGAGGTTATATGGAGGTTTTGAAACAAACACTCTCTTACTATGCTATGCACTCTTAGCTAGAACTACATATATCTGAGGAAAACAAGGAACTACAGCAAACTCTTAGATGGTGCAATTGAATTTTGTTCATGTTTAAGTTTCTTCATTTTTGTAAAAGACTCCCACATTTTCTTTCAATTTTTCCATTAATTCAAATGTTTATTTTATGCGATCAATTGTTGTGCTTTTCCGCAATTTACGAAACAATTTTTGGAATTCCAAAAATTCCATGTGAATTGGAATCAACGATAAAAATCGCACGTTACGATAATCCAAGGAAGCATTTGCACACACGGCAAGAAATCGTCGATGCCAACAGCGAGAATGCAAGATGGTGTCATCCTGATGGTCCTGTTTATGAGCAACAGACCGCCTGCAAGGATTTTTATGATGCTTTGGTGGCTTAGCGACTAGTGCTGCGGTGTCGATATCAAGAGCAAAAGCAATAACATTTGCAATGAAATCACTTGTGACAATACAACAACAATAACATTTAAATGTTCAACTAACTTCAGAAATCAATGGATAAATGCATGATAATACCAATACAAACTGAAATAATAAGGATAATGGATATACATACATAGTTTAACAACATATGGAATTTAAGTATTTTTTGTGGATTTAAAGAATGATGTGCGTTTTGGTCTAATGATCAATCGAAAGCTTAAAACATTAGCATTTTTTGTCTGAGAATATCTCTCAAAAGTGCCATAGAAGTAAGATACATGTCTTGAAAGTTCTTCGAAAAAGCTGAAACTCCTTTAAACTCAAGCCTAGAAAAATTAAATTAAGAACTGTGGAATAATTTTAGCAAGATGAAAAATATTTTCTGTAGTTATGGAAATTTTTTTGTTTATTAAACATAAATAACACAAGTTAAGGTGTTATCTTCGGCCAGGCCGAAACTCACATACCCTACACTGTACTGAAAGTACCTTTTAAATAAATGTTAAAAAGACGTTGAGACGAAGAGGTTGAATAAGTCGAAAAAAATGTGAAATTTTAGAAAGATTGAAAAATGTTGACAAAGTCGAAAATATATCCAAAATGTTGAAATAAAATGAGAGAGATTGAAAAAATTTCAAACAATTCAAGATTGATGAAAAAGTCGAAAAAATAAAGAAACTTATGAAGAAAGTTGAAAGAGGTTGAAAAAGTCGAACAAATACATATAGGATATATTGGAAAAAGTTACAGGGTTGGAAAAGGCGAAAGAATAAGGAAAATGTTGAAAAGAATCGAATAGGTATGAAAAATTAGAAATATGCCACGCCCACTAGTCCAATTCCGCCCACTTTTGGTTCAATAAACTATATTCGTGATCGACATCCTCACATTAAATTTCAGCATAATAGCTTGTATAGTTTGCGATATGTGCCACAGTTAAATTTAGGGCGGTGACACACCCACTAAGACAATCCAGCCCGGTTTTGATACAGAAATAGCTTTCCATAAGCAAACCTCTTACACCAAATATTAGTATGATTGCTCACATATTTCGATAAATATGCCACTTACCGTATTTTACTTGTATGGGAGGTGCCACGCTCACTGGTGCTATTTCAGCCAATTTTGATTCAGATATACTCTATAGCAACTGAACCACTTACATTAAATTTCATAGCAATTGCTGCAATAGTTCACTTAAAACAGCGCTTACAAATTTATGTTTGTATGGGAGGTGCCACGCCCACTGATGCAATCCTGTCAAAATTCATTTATTTTTAAAGCTTATAGTAACTGACATCTATAGACCAAATTTTATGAAGATTACTCTCATAGCACACTATAACAATGAACGTTTTTTGCTTATATGGGAGGTGCCACGCCCACAGGTATTATTGGACCAAATTTTGTAATAAGAGACCTTATAGCAAGTATATCCACCTCATAAAATTTCATAGCTATTACGTTGTTAGTTCTCTTAATATAACGTTTATAAATATTGTGGGCGGTGCCACGCCCTTGAGCGAGTTTTTTCAGTAAAGTAGCTGAGATTGTATTAATGACTGCTTTCAGCGGCATCATCCCCAAAATTTTTTTGGAAATCGTTTGTGCCAATTTCCAAAATTTTTAACAGTTGAAAAGTGCCACGCCCATTTTCTCGATTCCACCCACTTTTATCTCAATTCAAGATATATTTGATATGTATCCGTTTACCAAATTTCATCGCAATATCTTGAACGGCTTACAAGATATGGTAGTTTAAATCAGGGATGCGCACAAAAATTTTTTCGCGAGCTGGCGGCTACAACAACATCAATTTAGATTAAAAAAAATCAAAAACATTTAGGGAAAAAATTCCTAGTATTGACGAAAATTTTGAAATAGCTGCGGCTAGCTAGTTGCATGTAAACAAAAACAAAAATCTTCAGGTGAAAACGCGAATGACTTGAAAACAAAATCACACAAACAATAAAGTGCGTTGAACAAAAATTACAGCAACAAAATACATGCGGTGATTGCGGACCAAAATGATTTTGCTGGAATAACGGAAAGAGCTCGAGATGAGCTCAATATTTTTTGTTGTTGTTGTAAGAGCTAAAAGAGCTAATTGAGCTATGGGTTGCGCATCCATGGTTTAAATGATAAAATTTAGGGCTGTGCCACGCCCTTGTACGACCTTTTGGAAACTTGAAACCCAGCCTTATCCTAATTTGGTTCACATGTGCACCAAATCACCAAGTTCCATCAAAATCGCTGCAACTTTTTCAAAATTGGCCTGGGTAAATTTTAAATGCATTTTCAATAGCAAGATGCCTGTAAGAAGATGTGACCTATGTGTGAAAGTTTCATTCAATTAGCTTTCTTGGTTTTCCCGTAAACCTGATTTCAACGGACAGACAGACAGACAGACATCGCTAAATCGACTCAGGTGGTGACGCTGATCAAGAATATATATACTTATCCATACCTGCCACGCCCCCTTCGAAGTGTTACAAACGGAGAGACAAAGTGAATATACCCTCGGTGTAGGGTATAAAAATTTTATGAAAAGTTTCAACAAAGCACTTTTACAACTACACCACATAAAACACTTGTGCTAATTCACTTTGAAGATTTACTTATTTCTAGTTTTATAAAAAATGTTTTCAATTTTTGAATTTGAAAAAGTTATCAAAATAATTTTCATTATTCTATTTTCAAATTTTCAAAAATAAACAAACTCAAACATAACACATCCAGCACTTACACTTGACCCAAATACACCACATTCTCAAAATTAAAAATTTGCATACTTTTAAGAAAAATTTTATTTTTGTTTCAAAATGAAGAAATAAAATTTTGTTATATTATTCAAATTTTAAAAAGAAACCTCGTAATTTTCAAAAAAAAAAAGTAAATTCGTTTAACAAATTATTGATTTATTCACGGACTCCACATATGTATGTATGTGTGAGAAGTGCATAAGCGTACCTAGGAGGGGTGGCCGCCTCGGGCACAAAGGCTTGGGCGCGGCAAAATTGTCGTAATATGAAATTCAAATATTGCCTTTAATCATAATACTAAATTTAAATCAATTTGATGAATTTTTATTTTTTTCGAAATCAAAATTTTGTGATGAAAATTATTATTATTTAAAAAATTTTATTAATCTTATTACATATCAGGTTTTGTAATTTGATATGAAATATATCTCATTTTGCTAGGGTTTTTGGGCACGTGAAAAGTGATGACCATTTTTTTTAGTAAATAAATTTGTAGGTACTGTGGGTAAAATTTTTTCATTGGTAGGTCGGGGTCGGCAAATTACCTCATCGCAGCGGGCACCAAATGTCTTTGGTACGCCGCTGGAGAAGTGCTGTCTACAAAATAAGAATTGTAGTTTGAAAAGCAAAATAATAAGTAATTTGAAAACCGTGCCGACTTTTTTTATATGTAGTAGTAATTGGTAAATGTGTGTTTTGGTAGGAGAATGATCGTTCACAATAGTGAGATAATATTGTTTTCTTAGTTAAATAAAGTGTTTTTATTATAGAGGCGTCATTGCTCTTACTGATGATGCTATGTAACAGCGGTTGAAACTAGTATATGCAGCTACTTAGTTGCCAATTTTTATTTTGGGGTTTTTATACTAAAAACAAATAAACAGGAAGCTCAGCAAAAAAAATATATTAAATTATAATCTGTTCCGAAAACGAAAACAAAGGGATTGACTAATCTATTAATCGCAGAATCCTATACTCTTGGAACGATTAAGTTAAAACTCAAAATGGACCTTCTGTCATAGATTATTACAACAAACAGAAAATATTAATACCTACACTACGAAACGTATTGACGTGAGAGATAAAACGTCGAGAACACGATTGCAAACCTAAATAGTCCACACTTTCAGCAAGTCGTTATATAGATTTAACTGAAGAAATTAGAAAATTGTTTCCAAGTGACTCTCAAAACTCTTCACGAAAAGTTGAGTACAGGGAATGGAGTAAATGCTCATGGAAAATTACAATTTCAAAAAAAAATCAAAAATTGAAACGCCTGAAAGAAAGTATTGATGGAGGTATGGAAAGCTATGTATACTTGATATATAGTAATAATATTTATATTGTTTTAATGATATGTATGTATGTTGGTAAGCATCTATTGATTTATATATTTATGTATTTCACTTATTGTTTTAAGATCATATAATTTCATAATTTGCTTTCTGTAGTATTGGTTTTAAGACCTTTTTTTTATTAAAATCTTTTTTTTGATATATGCACCTGTAGTGCTAAAAATAATTAATTTAACAACGGATACATTTGATTGCGAATATTCATTCACATTTCTGAGGACGTTCTCAGAAAAAAGAAGAGGGACCTGGACGCAGGTATGTTGCCCCACATTTACACTCTTTCATTCACACTTCTACATTTACACTTTTACAATAACACCATATAAAAACACTTATCTTAATTTTACTTAAAAAATTTAATTATTCCTAGTTTTAAAAATTTGTTTTTCAAATTTTGAATTTTTAATTTTTGTCAAAAAAGTTTTCTTTATTATAAAAATACAATCTAAAATATATTCGAAAATAATTGTTGAACCAAATATTTAATATTAAGTTTTCAAAATTCAAAAATAAAGAAGATTCAATTTTTAATAAAACTAAAATTGTTTAAATTTTAATTATTTAAATTATTAAATACGGACTCCACAGGTATATGATTTGAGGACAAATCATGGGACCTACCCCGAAGCAATGCTAACGCAGTCCCAGGGTAGATAAAAGCCTGAAAAGAGGGTGTTCTTTTCAGTGACTTTAACACATTCTAAAACTATGACGACAGTTTTAGGTTAGCGCAGAAGCGTTTTTAAACATCCTCCACCCAAAAAAAAAGAAAAATAAATATTCATTCACAGAAAGAATTGGATTTTCATCTGATATATTCTGAGAAACAAAACGCTTTCTTAAATAACTGACCGAAATAATTTCGAAGAGATAGATAATTAAAAAATATATTAGATGCATGTGCCTTGCAGCAAAGCTGGCCAAACTTAAAGGAGGTTTGTTTCATTAAATTTGTTTATTCTTATTGTAAGTAATTATATTTTTTCAGCTGCTTTAGATTCAGTGGTTCTGGTACTGCTGATAAATGCGTTTCCTAAGCCATCATTTATAGAAGAAATACTGATTCGTCAGTTTAATGCTCATTAAATAATACTTTGAGGCAAGGATAGACTCAATTGCACCAACACCGCTATATTCGGCTGTTGTTGCTGCTGGAGCAAGTAAGTGTTTTTATAGATTATTATGTATATTCATGTTTTAATAAAATTTCCATTTCTTAGGATGCATTACCACTTCAATTGACGCCTCCACCGCATACAAAGGCGATGGTGGTATATTTTCATCAATCATAAACGATAAATGAAAAAACTTATTTGGGAATAGGTAATTCCAAATTAGAAGCTAAAAATCAAGCATGCGAGCAGGCAATGCCTAATATAAAAACTGGTAAGATTTTAAGAAATACCTTTTTTTAAAAATTGTTAAAATTAATTTTTTAATTTCAGACAATCAACTGGCCATGGCGTGTTACAGCTTATACAAACAAAAAAAAATGGAAATTGACGAGCAGAAATATGTGACAGAAGCAGGAAAATCCATTTTCAAAAATATATTCAAAAAAATTAAGACTTCTGGTATGTGGATAATTATAGATTGATAACACATTTTTTGGGAAAAATAACGATTTTTTAAAAAAAAAATTGGTCAAAATTTCAGAAAAATCGTTATAATTTCCAAAGTTATAGATTAAATTTATATATATCATATATCTTATTTTATTCTAGTTAGGCGAAAATTTTCAAAAAATGCTTTAGTTACATTAAATGAAATGGGGATTGATATCACATCCGAATGGCAAAGAGACGATGATCCATCCATTTTAGTTTTTGTCACTATAAATGACAAAAAAGGAAAAGGTAAAACCAAGAACGAGGCAAAAATAAAAGCCTGTGAGAAGGCAATGGCAGAAGACTTCTGGTAAGTGGATAATTTAATTCTTATTCATTGAATACATATTTTTATTTTTCGGTCAAAGAGGGGGTAGATATTAAAAAATTTACAACAAACTATACACCATTTTATAGAGAATAAATTAAGCTTTCTTAACATGCTAAAAAAATTATGGATTAATAACATATTTTTTAGAAAACATAACGGTTTTTTTTAAAAAAAATAGGTCAAAATTTCAGAAAATTCAGAAAAATCGTTATAATTAAATATTTTTTTTTATTCTAGTAAGAGTAAAAGCAAGGCGTGAGCGCCAACAAAAGTATTGGAAGAAGGCACTCAAACCCAAAACCGCTCTTGTGATAATACACGAAGCAGGAATAAATGCAGAAGAATACCAAAAAGATGGTTAAGAGTATACATGCTTCATAAACATTGAAGAACAAAACTACTCAGGTACTGAGAAAACCAAACAAGAAGCAAAAAATCAGGCATATGAAAAGGCAATGTCTTTGATTTAAAAATTGGTAAAATTTTAAGAAATACTTTTTTTTTAAAAAATTTTAAAATTAATTTTTTAATTTCAGACAAGCTGGCTATGGCTTGTTACAGGCTACAAAAACTTGAAGAAATGTGGAAAAAATCTTAAAAATTTATGATGTAAATTTTTTATTATCCACTTATCAGAAGTTTTGACTTTTTGAAAAATCTTTTTAATATTTTTTTACTTTTTGGTAAATAATAATTTTTTGTTTTTCCATCAATGATGGTAATGAATGTAATTTTAAAAGACCATTAATAATATTAATAAAAAATTTAATAAAACTCATTATTTTTTTCTTCGAAAAGGAAATTTATAAGGGTCGTATAGCGACAACTAGCTGTTACTGCGCTTGAATTTTGATAGAAAAATGAGTTAATGAAGATAAGTTTCAACTTTTATTAAGTCAATGTATCAAAGTTCACAACTTTAGCTACCATAAGTGGCTAGATATAACATTCATTTGAAGTATTTCTGACGAGTGGATAGTATTGCGCCTCATTGTCAAAACTCATTCAGATTTTGCGATGCGCTTAAGAAGCCAGCGATAGTAATTTTTGAATGATTTTTATAGAGCTATAACCTTTCGCAGACTAAAAGAAACATTTTGAAAAAAAAAAAATATGGAAAACTCAAGATTCCAGATACCGGGCAGATATAGTCTTCAACAATAATCCGAAGAAACAATTGGTCAATTACATACTTTTGGAAAATTAACGGTTTTTTGAGATAAAAAAACGGTCGAAATTTCAGAAAAAAGTTCCAATCTCTAAAAATATGTGTTACATATAAAAGGTTTATATTAAAATCTTGTAGCTTGTGAAGTCATCTTGTATGTGACATCCATAACTTTGGAAATTAATTCAGGCATTCCGAATTTATATCAATTCTTATGAAAGGTACATCCGTAAATTCCAAACGATAATGTACTTATATTGATACATAAATGATAACATATCCGCGAAACTAAATTCGTCCGACATATTATATATATACATATATATATATATATATATATATATATATATATATATATATCTTTTGCTTTAAAAATACTATGTGCCCTGAAGTAAATATTGGCGAATGGGACTAAAAGTAAACGAGTTTCCTTAATTTAGTTTTTATGACTATAAAACTACGAAGTACAAAACTTACCCTGAGACAGTTTGCGCAAGTTTCGGCTTCCATTTCTTTTTTCCATCTGATTTGATGCAACAGCTTTTAGCAAAATTTGCATTTTTTTGCATAAAATTTCCAAGTTGCTCGAGCTGAACCCTGGTGTTTCCTGTAATTGAGTTCATTTATTAAAAGATTTTTATGAATTTTACTTAAACTTAAGAAAAAGGTCATTACATTTTACATCACAAAAACCTTAGCAAAATTAAATATTTTTTGGTGCGAACCCAACACAATTTTAACTGCTCTCTAGCCCTACTTCAATCCGCTTCTGCTTATAATAACAGATTTAAGTAATTTATCAATTGTTCGATCTCTTAAAAAAAAACAATTTGTAAAAAATTCAAAGCTTCAAAGCAAACGATCGCTTACAAAGCTATATACTCAGGCTCTGCTGTTCAAATAAATCTTGGGTTCGTTGAAAATATCCCACTATTCAGGGAGCTGAAGTGTTTGTTTATAGTAACTTTGGGGTATAAACAAAAAGTTATCTTACATTTCATTTGCGTATTAAACTATCTACTGAATATAATTATGTATTTGAAGAAAGCTTTCAACTGTTCATTCGTTGACTGTTTAAATATAACCCCTTCCCCTCAGTGCTTTTTCCACCGCAAATGTTCACTTTCATTTGTGATAACTTAATTACCAGTACTCGTGTTCGTTCTCCAAATTGTTTGTATTGAAATTTTGACTTAGTAATCCACCCTGTTCAACTCTGATTAAACAATGGATTCATTGTTTCAATTGTAAATATTTGGAAAAAATTTGCATTAAACCCTTTTTGTCAAATCATTCTCCATGAAGTAAAAGTTGGGTAGCCGCTATACTCAATCACTGTTTATAATTAGCTTACATGGGAACACAGAAATTGTTATAAGAAAGAGCTTGTGAAAATCTGTATTGAATATAATTCTTAAATCAATGTCTATGGAAGAATATCATTGATGATTCCAAGCGTTTTTGTGCGTATGCTGGAATGAAAAAAAGTATAATAACAGAAGTACCCTCGGAATATTTAAGCAAACGTTCAATAAGACGGTTTTGAAGTCCTTTTCTTAGCATAGTTGGCTTATCAATATAAATGGTATCGTACATTGTACAACGAAACACCTTTTGGAAGACATCTCCGAATACAATGTTTTTATTTAATATTAATAAAATTCCATATTTTCTCGCCTTTCTAGCGGAACTGCACTGACGTCAACCCTTTGGAGAAACTTTGGAAAGAGAAACTGCATAAAAAGCAGTCATCAAGGCAGGAAGTTAAATCTGAGCAAAGAGGGCAAAGCGAAAACCTGTGGATTGATATAGAAAGCTTTTGAAAAAAACAACTACAAAAATGTCGACAAACTGTTCCAGAATGTAGAAGAAGTATGGAAAAACATTCATTAAACGCTATGGCCTGTCTTGCAAAATGGTGCATGGCCTTAGTTTTGATGGATTTCGAGATATATACATTATAATTCGATATATTAGGAAACGTTTTTAATTAAATTTCTATAGAAAAATAGACTGTTTTGTGATGCTTAAGTCATTTGGAAATTCTTAGATTTCAATTTTAGAAAAGAAAACTAATTTAAAATTACAATCATCTTAAAATCATTCAACTCTCAACATCTATTTTATGTATATTATGTTTTTTTTCACGCTTGATTACAATACCTTACTTTTAAAGAAAAAAGTTCAACTAATTAAAACGTGTGTACATAGCGTCATTTCCTCACTGTTCAGCTTAATTTATTGCACTTCAATTTGTATGTCTAGAGCAGCGGTGGGCACAAAAATATAACAAAAGAGGAAAACAACAACATCAAGCAACAACAAACGAAATTTTAAAGTTTTTTTTACTTTCATTTCCAAAATTGCCATTAGCACAAAAAAACAAATTACACTACAAACAAAAACAATTGCTACATTCGTCAAGACACAATGCGGCGCCGTCATTTATGCCTTTGTGTTTTGTTTTTGTTTTCATTTGAATTCAAGTCAACGCTGTGCCTCGATAGCGTTAAAATTCTGCGAATTTTGTGCCTCGATAGCGTTGAAATTCTGTGAATTATTTTCGCTTGGTTGTGCGTCGAATAACGGTTAGAGCAATGTGAGAAAATTGAGGCACTAAGTCCCTTCACTGGTCTAGAACAGCGGTGGTCATAGAAATCTAACAAAAGAGCAAAACAACAACATCAATTAACAACAAACGAAATCTTAAAGTTTTTTTTTTTACTTTCATTTCCAAATTTGCCATTAGCACAAAAAAAAACAAATTACACTACAAACAAAAACAATTGCTACATTCGTCAAGACACAATGCGGCGCCGTCGTTTATGCCTTTGTGTTTTGTTTTTGTTTTCATTTGAATTCAAGTCAACGCTGTGCCTCGATAGCGTTGAAATTCTGCGAATTTTTTTTTCGCTTGCTTGTGCGTCAAATAACGGTGAGAGCAATGAGAGCAAATAGAGCCACTATGTGCCCATTACTGGTCTAGAAAGGTTAAGAAAAAGAATTCACCCCAAAAATTAAAAATTTCCACCATAACAAGAAAAAAAAAATGTGTAAAGAAATAAACTGGCAACACGGTCTAAAACAAGAGAAGGCACCTGCAAAACTTAACGCATTCTGAAAAATTTAACTAGGTACATTTTTTTTCTAAAATTTGCATATAAAAACCATAATAATTTGTACAATTTTTTTATGTTTCACGACGATTTAGAAAGCAACAAATAAATGAAAGGGTTAAATTTTTTTACCCAATGTTGTTACGGGTGTCAATGCAAGATGATATTTTTACAGCTTTTTCTAATGAGAATTTATTCACTTTTAGGGTTTTTTTGCTTACAATCTTAAAGGAACACCACATGGAGCAGTTAGCATGCAAGTGTCAAAATAGAACTTGGCTTCTTTGACAATGAAGCTGAAGATTGCCTTACCATCAATGCGATATGTTACAATTAAACTTATTTTTTTGGTCCCGATTAAACTTTTCCTTATTCTGGATGAGATATGGCTCCAAATGGATTGCCATACTGTGTACAATACAATCATTTTACTGAAGAGAATCCTCTTTGACTATCCATGACAATATATTTTATCTTCAGAAATCAGCCTGTGAAAACCATGTTTTTGTAGCTTCAGTTGTAAGTCGCTCTTGCTTCCAAAATTTTGCCCATCTATGATGTACAATGTACATGAAAATAGAAAGAATCAATATTTTTGAATTTATTTTCGTAGGAACTGAATGTTTTTGAACTTTTTCCGCAGGAGTTCAAAGCCTACCACAATTTTTTTCATCATTCTAAAAATAGAATTTCGTCAGACTTTTGAATTCACTTTGCATGTGTATCGATTTCACAGCTAACAATCGGTTGGATTTTATTTGCGGAGTTAAGTGTTTCATTGTAAACAATCACAACCCTTTTTTATTCAGTATGGTACATTTTAAAATGCAAGATTACAAATATCAAAATTTTTCGCGTTTTCATCGTCTGAATTTTGATAGGAAATCGGAAACTGGGATCCATTTTCATATATGTACTTAGGGCTTTTAAGATATATACAATTTCTATATAAACGTATGTAAAAAAACATGCACTCTAATCTACAGAGCACAAAATTTAATATAAGCTCTTTCTATATATCTATAGATTTTCATCAAATAATGAAATACGTTCATTTCATTTAAATTTTGTTCCACAACTAATAGCAACATTTGTAAGTGGAATTTCTTGAGGCGCAACATTTCGCTCTAATATGCAATATTGTTCCGACATTTAAATTTGCATAATCAAAATCAAAAACATTATTTTCATCATCATACAACAACAGGACGAAGTAAAGTAGCGCCTCACATCAGAAAAGCGTCAATTTAAAGTTCTTGCAACGCCCATCAATTCGCCATAACCTTACAATGACACACTTAACCTCAACGCATCTTTGTCCGTCCGCATTGCGCGCCCCACCAAAAATGAAATTATGCAAATTCAGTTTAGATCCACTTTTGAATGTGAGGTGCATTGCAAAGGGGCAGGAAACATGAGGAAGGGGGAGGTATAAAAATAAACATCGCTACATAAGTAAGCGAGTTCGTATTATTATAATTGCCGGCTGCTGGTGTCGAAATCAAATTTGTGCCATCACCACCACAATGAGCATCATCACTGTTGCTGCCGCCGCTGCTGCTGCTGATGTTGTTGTCATCAATGTTGTAGCAACATCCCGAACACATCCTGGCGACAGCCACTTTCAGCTTTTTAAGGCTATGAAAAATTATGTTTCCATTGTTCCTGTTCATTTCCTGAGCTTCGTCACAGCATTTTGTGGCATCATTTTGAAATTTTCATTTGGTTCTGCGATGATGGGTGCATGGGGTGGGGTAGTGCTGCTGAACTGCTTTCTAAGGACGAACAAGTCACACGTCAATCCCTTTTAAAAACTTGCTCGAGGGTTTTCTTATGGCTTAAATAATAAGTAGTAAATATTATTAAAGCATAACAAAGGAATAAATTAAGTGCGATTTGAAACCTCCAATTTTAATGAAATTATTTAATTTTTCAAATTCGGTCTTTGGGGGAAGTGAAGAAAATTTGTGACACATCGCACACGAAGCAATAATTTAATTAGATGGACAATATTTTGAAATTTTTGAATTTCCGAGCTTGTGTGGAATGTTAGGTAAAGTAGAGCTGGGAAAAATCGTCAAAAAAAAAATCGATGTTTTCGATGTTTTTTGGTAACAAAATCGATTATCATCGATAACATCGAAATTTCCCCCTCCATTTGGTTTATGTTATAAATAATATTTTAAATATTTTATTTGATATGTGAGGGCATTGCAACGCGCGCATGGCTTAGGTAGTTAGTAATAAAGAAATTAATTTTACATTTGTACATAATTCACATTTTGGCGCAAAAAAAAAACAGTTTTTTAGCCATCTCGGGGCAGAGTGAAGCTCTCTTTTTGGACAAAATATTGCCCGCTGTTGAATTGACCCTCCCTGATGATGTGGATGAAGTCGGAATAAACAGATATCGCAAGGCCACTCTTCTTAAAGCATCACAATTTGTATAGTTATTCCAGTATTGAATTATGTCCGTTTCCTCACTTAACAAAGGCTCTTCGAGAAAAAAATAAAAAAAAAGTGTCACTCCGATCTAGTTTTGGAGATATAGACATCGAAAGTTGCGGACAAAGCTTTTGGAAAAATGAAGTTTGGAACCGCTTAATAAAAAATAGTAAATATGAAGGTCGTAAGAAAGGTAATATAATGGCCTACAATAATGAAGCGTAAAATTTTGAAATTTGACCTATAGCTTTGAAGATCTGACGAATTTTCTGAAATTATGACCAATTTTTTTTTAAAAACCTTATTTTTTCCTAAAAATGTGTTAATAACCTATAACTTTTTTAGCACGTTTAAAAAGCTTAATTTATTCCCTTTAAAATGATATGTAATTAATTCTAAATTTTTTTATATTTATACCCTTTTTAAAGAAAAATAAAAAAATTTATTCAATGATTAATAGATTTCGATTTTAATCGTTAGGGATCAAAAATATCGACAGTAAGCGATGTTGAAAAACATCGATATTAATCGATTTTTCCCCAGCCTTAAGACTAAAAAGAGCACAAGTTTGCTTTATTTCTAGCAAGCAACCTTTCAAATATTAAATTTACGAATTACGTGAAAATGCAAGCTGCGAATGTTGGAATTTTTTCAATAAAGAAGTGGTTTTTCAAGAAGCAATAAAAATTAAATTAAGGATTTGCAAATGAAAAAAAAATTCATCCGACTGAATGCAAATCCCAAAAAAAAAAAGGATCAAAAATCTACATCTAAAGCCTAAACCAAAATAGACGAGACGAGACGTAACGAGTAAGTTCGAGTGTATGTAAACCAATGTTGATAGCCAAAATGAGCCAAAGTAATTGATCGAAAGTGAACGAAACATTTTGACGAGACGAGTTGTTCCGTAAGAACCGAACTTCAAAACGTTGCTACTCGTCATAACAGCTTTTTTGGTTCGTTGGCTAGCGTAACATTTTGGGTTAAATGTCAAAACAGACGAAACGAGTGCAAACGTTCGTTCAATTGCTACCGTCTCGTCACGTCTATTTTGGTTAAGTCTTAAGTCTTTTTGAGCTGAAGCAGTGAAACTTTTGCGAAACAAAACTGTTTCGATATGTAAAAAACTCAACGAGAGTGCGCACATTTGAAATCTCTGGAGCGAAGTAAAACTGGTAGGAAACAAAATGGCGACGAAAATATTAAAAATGATTTTTTAATTGATGAAGTTGAAAAATGGAAGGAAACAAAATTGACGACGAAAATATTAAAAATGATTTTTTAATTGAAGAAGATGAAAAAAGGCCAGAGCTGATTGAAAGTATTGAAAAAGATAGTACATTTTCTTTGTCTTTGATCAATCAGAACACGACCTTTTTCTTGAAATTAATTTTTCAGATTGAATCATAAAAACGCAATTTGTCGTGAAACACAACATGAACCCCTAAACAAAACCAAAACGGTCTTGAAACTGTTTTGCCGCAGTGAGGTACAGACCCAAGCTTCTTTTAAAAAAGCAGGAACACCAACATTAAAGATAATAAATACTCATAATGGGAGTTCAGACCATCAAATTGATTGTTAAACACTTTGCATGAACTCTAAATAAAAGACTTAAGCAAAGTTCACACAATTGAAAGGAGATGCACAACTGGGACACGTTATTGGGACACGTCATGCTGAGAAACACAATGACGGCGTGACGAGGCTTAAATTTTTATGTCAATTTATTCTTGTTCATCAAAATTTTTCGGAAACTAAAATTTAATCGTTGCGCAATTCAACAAACTTTTCCTTTAACTTTATTATTTAAAATTTATTTTGTTCGTTCTAATGCATTCAAAATATTTGCAAAAGAATAGTCTTTCATTTGTAGTCTATATATGAAGAGCTGAGATGCAAAACCCGCCAAGTCCATATTTTGCGTTTTTGGGAAAATCGAAAAAACTGTTTTCCACTGAAATTTATCTACAGTAAAAAAGTAGATTGATCCATTGTTATAGTTATCAAAAGTTATTAAGATCCTGATTTTTCATTACATTTTATGACCTAATCTATAAGGACTAGAATAAAAAAGCGTTTCGACTTGGCGTGTTTTGAAACAAAAACTGTGGACTTGGCTGGTTTTGAAAGTGAAACCACGGGACTTGGCGGGTTTTGAGAAATAATAATAGTAAAAGATTTCGAAATTATTTTTTAAAACTGGCTAAGTTTAAATTAATTTCAAAACATTTGAATAAATGTAGACTGAAATTTTAATTACACAATAAAATTTCCGAATCTTTTTTAATGAAAAATTGGACTTGGCAGGTTTTGATTTTCAGAAATGTGGACTTGGTGGGCTTTGATAAAAATAATTTATCAGAAATTATTGCAATCAAAAGTTTGTGAAGGGAAACATTTTTTTAACAATTAAGAGTATGTAGGCTTGTAAACAAATATTTTTTCTGTCCCCTCCTACAATATCTCACATTTTCATTTTTTTTGGACTAAGCGGGTTTTGCATCTCAGCTCTTCATATGAAAAAGAAAGAAAATGAAAGCGGGAGCGAAACTAAAATTTGAATTTAATTATTTCAGGAGGAAACAGCAAATAAAAAGGCGACTGAGGATTTAAAAGGAGGGCGGATGGAACAACAGGGACAGTCGTTGTGAAAAAATGTCTGTATAAATGTTGTAAAGACAAAGAAATCTTCGAACAAATCAAAAAAGATGTTAAAGAAATGTCAGCTTTGATCGTCGAGGCATCGCGTTATATTCATTATTCATTGATGAAAAAATGGAATGGAGGAGATTTTTCGGAGCAAAAATTTATAGATTATTTTTATTGTTTGCTGAAGTATGCCAAAAATAAATATATTCTCGATCCGGAGTATCGAGAAATAAGAGAAGCTGCAGGATTGCAGCTATACAATGGTTCGTATCGATCCAATTTGTTTATTAATCTATCAGAACAATTGAGTGTGCTTTTGCAACAACATTTGGATGCATGCGTACCGTCGGGTACGAGCATTCTTCAAAAAATGCGATGAAGACATTAAATCGTATGATACGTTAGACTTTTTATTTAACAAAAAAAGCAATAAAACCCCAAACGAGAAATTGTTAAATTTTCTGCGAACAGATTTGGGATGGAAAGATGAGCCATTTTATGATATTAAACGAAACCCATGGAGTTTTGTTCAATTCTTTTTCAATTTGTCGAAATTTAATGAATTGAAAGGCTGGCCGAATTTCGCTTTAATACCCATTTGCAAATATGGGGCACATCATGTAAGATATGATTCCAGTACCTTTCGGATGTTATTAAGAAGATTCAATCTTGTTGGGAGTAAAATATCAGAATTTGATAAGGATACCGAATGGAGGAAATATTTTAAGCTCCCTGAGACGGCAACGAAAAAATTTGATCATTCTTTGACAACGGATGGTTTGGCCGTTTGCTTTCAAATGAAGAAGACAGTAAAAGAAATGCATGGTTCGCAAAACAAAAATTTGAAAATTTCAAATAAGAAATTTGAAACTAGAATAGGACTTGATCCTGGTTTGCGGCTAATTTTTGGCGGTGTTCGCATTTCAACCGATGAAGAAGGAAATGAAGTTGGAGAAACAATAAAGGAAAAAAGCTCTACGTACCATTATGAAAGTGGATTCCACAGTTGTTTGAGAAAACTCAAAAAATTTACAAGAGGAGATGGTCTGACCATAGACGAACGAAAACTATCTCCAATGTCCACTACGGAATACAAAGAGTGTACACGCGCACAACTGAAGATATTTGAAAATAAACAAAAAATGTTTGTCAAACGAAAAGTGACTAGGTTGAAGATGCAAAAATATATATACACATATATAATCACATGTAAATTTAACTTATCTCCATCCTATTCTTATGCATATACTTAGATTTAATTTGTACTCACTGGGCTGATGATCTCTGTAATTAATGCCTATTTAAAAGTTTTTTACATGATTTATTATGTAAATAAACTGATTATAATACTAATAATAATAATAATAATAATAATAATAATATTTGTGTCGAAAAAACCAGGCACGTAATGGCAAAAAGAATTCTTGGCAATGGCCCGGGCCCGAAGCTAGTCTGTGTAGGCGATACACAGATTGCTGCGAATTCTCCAATGCGTGGTTATAGATGAAATCCGAGTAAAAAACTAATTGATGCATTGAAGTTGCATGGAGGTACCATTAAGCAGGTTAATGAATTTCGAACAACAAAACTTTGTGGCAACTGCCATGAAGAAAATATAACATCGAAATCGCCCCACCGGTACCGATTTTGTCCAAATTGTAAAATATCTTGGAATAGGGATGTGAATGCTGACGCGAATATTTTGTATCTGGGAGAATACGAAATGAGTAATGCATCCAAGCATGAAAATTTAAACAGATAATCGCATTCTCCCATATACGGAATGTTCATCACAGCATTTACGTCCATTTGGGCAAAATTAGGTGTGGTGATTCTAATGTGGTATAAGATTTGTTCTTTGAAATTCGTCCTTTAACAAAACTTCCTGCAACTTCAATACAATGCATGAATACTGTTTTATGCGGAAATAAAAAACCTCGCATTGGTGAAATTAGCTTGGGCCAAAGAATTTTTTTCGTCATTCATTATTTGCAATATTATCCGCGTCACTGTATGTTGCACAAATATTGCTTGTTTTGCCTTTAAATGTGAGCGTGTGTATGGAGTTAGATGGATGGAATAATGGATAATAATAATGTAATAAACGATATGGCATCAACAAATGAATTTATAGACTTGTAGAAAGAGATGTCTCATCTATGGGATGCCAATAGTTTATTATATGGAAATCATGTTAAACGTTTAGAATCATTGAAAAAACTTCTACAGTCATTAAAAAAATATAAAAAAAATTCTGATTTGAGCTGTGTAAGAAAAAAAATTGGTGTTATTAAAAGTGCTTACAGAAAAGAATCAAAAAAAAATTGAAGATTCTAAAAAAACTGGATCAGGACAACTCGATGTATATAAATCAAAATTATGGTACTTTCAAAAATTACATTTTTTAAATGAAACTGTTATAGTATCAGATACAATATCGACAGACGATTAATTGTTAGTTAAACGCATTGCTTGCATGTGATTATTTAATTAATAATTGTTTCTTTAGGTAACAATGCCAACAGCAAACAGCTAAAAAAAATGTTCCAGCGGAATTTATGAAACTGGCAATTGAGAAGTTAAGTAACCACGATGACGGCCACATCTACGGTGCCGGGTGGATCAGAAGTTTTAATAAGATGAGCCCAAGCCAACAATTGCTTGCAAAACGGGTAGTTGATGCGATCATGAATGCGGGCCTGTTAAACCAACTGATTTCTATTGATCATGTGTACGTTGATGGTACAATACGTGATGCACAAGTTATATCTATAAACAATGATGGTACAACAGATGGTATAAGCGATGATGGTACATCAGACGATTTACAAGATGTACCATCATGGTTTATGCCTTCAACAGATGAAGCACAACAAAAATTTGAAGAAAGTATAATGCGTATGATAGAAAATGATTATTTTTAAAAAAATTTATGTATAATGGGTGAAATAGGCCTACTGCGTTACGTAATACTTGAACGCTCCCTTAACTGACCAATTTTCGAAAAAAAACAAAATTATAGACCTATACGAAAAATTACAAGTATTAAAAATTAAACGAGGCATCACATCGAACTTTTACCATATGTATGGTTTTGTTTTAAAAAAAAATTGTGAAAATAAAATGTCGGATAAATAGCATAAATGAAATAGCGTAAGATACGAAAGTAAGGAACAACTTATTCCGAAGAAGATCAGACAAACGATTCATTCTTTATTCGTCAGAGACTTAACCAAATTTTGGTTAATGATGAAAACAATTTTCAAAGTCCAACCGAATTTGGGCACACCTCTATTTCTTTTATGGGCAAATCTGAACATCTTAACCCACGAAAATCTGATTGGTTTAGCGATAACACCTTGAATCCAATCGACAAGAGATGCAAAACTTAAATCCAAGCGCACCAACGCCCGAACTCGTTAAATTAAAACCACTCTAGAGCAGCACTATAAAGAACTCCATGGAGATGTTAAACAAAGCTGGAGGAACGAAAAAAGGGTTAGGGAAAATAGTCTTGCACTTAGAAAAAGCAACACTTCACGTTCAATCGAGAGTAAGAACGACACATAAAATTCGAGCAACTAGTCAAGTCCCTCGCCAGCACTCAGTACTGACAACAATGAAAATGACACAATTGAAAATTTCATAAAACCATCAGAAAAGACTTTCAGGAATATATCCCCTATTTCCGAGCACGATCCCGAATTCGAACTTCATTTGGCTACCAAGCATACTTCTTTCTCAACTGACATTATGTAAAGACGCTGGCAATGCATAGTCCACACGATTAGGAAATACGACCTTTCATTTGGCGTTATGGGAAACCCTCAACATCAATAAAATAGATTCGAAGATGCCCAAGAACCAAATTATTTTTAATAAATAAAACAAGGCGCTTTGTTTAAAATATATATCATGTGTATGTATATATTTTTGTAACATATTTTCATACATATTAAGATTATTTTTGCATTAAATAGTTTTGTTTTAGTTTACATTTCGTTATGCGTACTTCGTTCATAACAAGTTATGTGTTCCCTCAGCTGCATTTCTAAGCAATGCAAAGAAATTGCATTAATTTATGAGTAAATTTAAACAATTTGTTGTTCATACAAATATACTTAAAGTACTTTACAAAACAAAATATTTTCGTTAATCCTTTGATGAGCGTAACATTCATATGCACTAGAATTTGAAAAAATTATAAATAAAATTTTGTAGATTTAGATTTGACATACAAATGCATAAACGTATTTGCTTTGTTTTTGATTTTTTATTTAGATTACAAAGCACTTGCAAATATTTCTTCTCAGTGCTCTTTTTAACTTCAGTTGCACAGTTTAAAATTTACAGACTAATTTTATTTTTGTTTAGGATAATTGTTCTAATTTGTTGTTTATAAGTCAAAACAATTTTAAATTAATATTGAAATATTTTTTGCTCAATTTTTAATAAAAAAAAAGAATACAATAAAAATTAACTTTTATTGAGTTTAGTTTTTCATAATTGTATATATATTTATAAAGATATTTACAATCTTAAAGGCTAACTTAGATAGCTATTCTAAATTTGTAACTCGTGGTAATCCGACAAAGATTTTGCAAGACGGTGTCAGGTTATCGAATTTTTCGGAGTGCTGACACCGACCCGGAGCTATTTTAAATAGGAGTACCTTGTAATCCTATACAAATAAAAATGGTGAGATAAAATCGGTCGTTACGATATGCAGTTGGCATGTCGGATTACAAGGGGCGCCGGAATAGCCAGAAGCCGGATTACCGCGGGTCAACTGTATTTGCATATAGTAGAAGAATTAGAAACAGAAATATTTATGCTGCTGCAGAGGACTACAGAAGCATTTTTCAATATAACATCGAAATGTTAAACGATCTTTCATTGACCGTCCAGTGGCTATCGTGGTATTAGCTGCATTGGTGCAGCTTAACCCCGCTGTTTTGTTTTTTTTTATGCTGCAGCATTCTATTAAAAAGACAAAAAAAATTAGTAAATGAAATATAACTACTTATATATAAGAATTTTACCTTTACTGCAGCCGGAGGCTCAAACGAATCAGCTATTTTAAAGTAATATAACACCACAATAATTACTTTACAAAATCACAAATTTTCACGACTTTGTTGTTGTGGATAGCAGCTAACTCCTGGTGTTGATATATTGCTATCCAATTTAGAGCGGTCATTAATGTCTCTCACGTATTTAAGTGAATAGTGAGTGGTATATCATCATTTTCAGTCTATGAATACGATAGAAGTATTTAGATGTCTACTATGCTTCGCTGACAGTTCTGTCTGATAATGAATAGCTTGTAATGATCACATCCGTCAGATGGGCCTAAATTGCTCCGGTATTATGAGACAAATTAGATGACATAGTGCAGTGTGAAACAACATACTAAAGGTAAACGACAACAGTATGTAATGAAATTTGAATGCGCGAACCACCAAAATGAAAGGATTGGATTTCCTGGTTGTATTTAGTACAAAAATTATCTGAGAAATTCATATGTACTACGGCATCATTTCTTCACCAACTATTGGTTGTACTTCAGCGTCAAACGATTCAGCTTGAGTACGGCTTTTAAGTCTGAAATAGAAAGAATTTTAGATTAATATTAGTGTGGAAATTTAATAAAATACACCTATTCTGTTTTGACATGGTAAAAGATCATGGATTTTTTCCTAGACCGTGTGAAAACAGAATTGAGTGTATATGAATATATCGCCATATGAAATCAAAAAAGCTCCAAGTTACAAAAAATTCAAAGTCGAATTTTTGATTGATTATGATGCACCATATCACTTGCAAAATTTAACACTTCATACAATTAATTAAAAACAACATTCATAAATGAAATTAAAAACGTACCGCCTTTGAAAATTTGGTTTTAATAATACCAGGCGCTAAGCAATTCACACGAATACCTTCAGATGCCAAGTCCTTGGCAGCAGCTTTAGTCAGTCCAATGAGTGCAGTTTTACTAAAAGAGTAAGCACACCCTGCGATTAAACATCTTAACATCGAAATGTTAAACGATCAAAAGATCGTCCAGCGGCTATCGTGGTATTAGCTGCATTGGTGCAGCTTAACCCCGCTGTTTTGTTTTTTTTTATGCTGCAGCATTCTATTAAAAAGACAAAAAATTAGTAAATGAAATATAACTACTTATATATAAGAATTTTACCTTTACTGCAGCCGGAGGCATCATTTCTTCACCAACTATTGGTTGTACTTCTGCGTCAAACGATTCAGCTTGAGTACGACTTTTAAGTCTGAAATAGAAAGAATTTTAGATTAATATTAGTGTGGAAATTTAATAAAATACACCTATTCTGTTTTGACATGGTAAAAGATCATGGATTTTTTCCTAGACCGTGTGAAAACAGAATTGAGTGTATATGAATATATCGTCATATGAAATCAAAAAAGCCCCAAGTTACAAAAAATTCAAAGTCGAATTTTTGATTGATTATGATGCACCATATCACTTGCAAAATTTAACACTTCATACAATTAATTAAAAACAACATTCTTATTTTGGGCTTTTTTGATTTCATATGACGTTATATGCTATTTACACACACCGAATTTGAGCATCGGCGTATGACTTCGGAGTAGTTTTTTGTTGTGTAAGTGCGACATACGTCGGAGTGGTGGATCGGTATTTTTATGTCGGCGTGGAGAGTCGATGCTCAAGTTCGCTGCTGTGTAAATGTAGATTTGAGCGTCGACGTATATGTGTGTAAGTGCCTGAATAAGAGTGAACTTGTGAGTCGGTGTTACAAGTCGACGCTACGTGTAAGCAGGTAATACAAAATATGGTATAATTTACTTACTGGGTAAGGCCCACGCAACAAAAAGTCGAGACAGTCGTCATGAATATATGTCTCAATATTGTTGTTCGGTCAATCAAACAAATCATCCACAAAATCAAAAAAGACGTGAATGATATGTCGGCTTTGTTTGCAGAGGCATCGCGACATTTTTAAATGGAGGAGATATTTCAGAGCAAACATTTCTTGATTAATTGTTTGTTGGTAAAATCCAAACCAAAATGTTCTCGATCCAGAATATCGGGGAAATTGGACAGTCCGCAGGATTGCAGGTGTACTATAAGTCAAATCGCTTCAACTTGTTTGTCGATCTTGCTAAGCAATTGTATCTTGGCTTTTGCAAAAGTATTTGGATACATGAGTACAGCCGAGTATGCTCATATGTCAAACATCGCGCAACCACAATTCAATCTATGCAACGTCAAACTATCTTAATAAAAATAGCAAGCAAGTACCAGTCAGGAGTTTTTAAATTTCTTACGAAACGATTTGGAATGGAAAGATGAGAAATTCCATAACATCAAACCCATGGATTTCCATTTTTTTTAGAAATTGTCAAAATTCAATAAGATTTAGCATTGACAGAATTTCGCATTACCACGCATTTACAAATATGGTCCACATCACTTGCAATACGATTCGTTTGCAATGTTTCAATTACTAAAAGTTGAGGGTAAATGCAAAGAGTTTGATAACGAATGGAGGAAATATTTCAAATCCTTAGAGAAAGGCACAAAGAAATTTAACTATTCTTTGTTAACTGACGGTTTGATGCCGAAGCCGAAAAAAGAAATTCATGGTCCAAAAAACAAAAATTTGAAAATTTCAACTGAATATTTGAAAACCATAACAGGACCGATATTGGCTTGCAGCCAGTTTTGGCGGTATTCGGTACTCATCCGATGAACAGGAAAATGAATTGTGCGAACAAATTAAGAAACGCTCGATATCTTACAGATTTTGGATTTTTAGTCGTAACCAAAACAAATTTACCCAAGGAGTAGAATGACCCTGGCCCAAGAGGAACGTGAACTATCTCCACTGTCCACAATACAATTAAAGGAATATGCACTTTCACAATTTCGAAATTTTGCACACAAACAAGAAATATTCATGCAACAAAAAGTGATGCGCGTAAAATTGCAAAAGTCCATTTGTTTGGAGAAAGCCAACTATGTAGTGGCGAAAAGAATTCTTTACCCAAAACTTGTAGTATGTGTGGGATCTACACAGATTGCTGCAAATTCTCCTATGTGAGCTTATAGGAAACCTAAAACATAAAAAATTAGTTGATGCTTTAAAGTTTCAACAAAATTCATACAACAAATCTTTGTGGCAACTGTATTAAGTGAAATACCACACTTAAGTCAACACCCAATTCTGCCCAAATGGACTTAAATGCTGGGATCAATATTTTGTAAATGGGAGAAGTGCCTATGTTTTGCTACATTATTCAAATCACATTCTCCCAGATACAAAATATTTTTCCCAGCATTAACATCTCTATTCCAATTCGTGTGGCATTTTGGGCAGAATTGGTAACGGTGTGGTGATTTCGATGTGATATTCACCTCATAGCAGTTGGCACAAAGTTTTGTTGTGCGAAACTCGTTGACGTCCAAAACGCGCCCTCCTTGCAACTTTATTGCATCAACTATTTTTTTTTTTTGGAGTTCGCCTATAACCGCGCATAGGAGAATTCGCAGCAATTTTGGTGTCGCCCAAACACACAAGTTTCGGGCCCGGACCATCTCCAAGAATCCTTTTTGCCATTATATGGCTGGCTTTTTCGACGCAAATGTACTTTTGCATCTTCAGCCTAGTCACCTTCCGTTGAACAAACATTTCTTGTTTGTGCTCAAAAATCTTAAGTTGTGCCTGTGTGTATTCCTTGTATTTTATTGTTGACATTGGTGATAGTCCACGTTCCTCATCGGTCAGATCCATGTCCGCTCCTTTTGTAAATTTCTTCTGTTTCCTTAAACGGCCGTAAAATCCAGATTATTTTTGAAATCGACCGTTTTTTTTTTTAATGTGTTCGCACAATTCATTTCCTTTTTCATCTGTTGAATAGCGGACGCCGCCAAAAATAAGCCGCATGCCAGGATCAAGTCCTATTCTTGTTTTGAATTCATTCGAATCTTTCAAATGTTTGCTATTCAGACCATGGATTTGTTTTTTAGCCTTTTTCATTAAAAATGAAACGGCCAATCCATCAGTTTTCAAAGAATAGCCAAATTTCTTTGACGCCGTCTCAGGAAGTTTGAAATATTTCCTCCATTGAGTGTCGGCGTTGAAGTCTTGCTGACAACCCTTATTCAATTTCAAACTACTTAGCAATTGCCAAAATGCAAACGAATCGTATTGCAAGTGATGCGCCCAATACTTGCAAATGGGTATTAATGCAAAATTCTCCCAGCCTTTCAATTCATTAAATTTTGACAATTTATAAAAAAACAGTACAAAATTCCACGGGTTTCTCTTAACGTCATGGAATGGCTGATCTCTCCATTCCAAATCATTTCGTAAGAGATTTAATAAATCCTCATTTGCTACTTTCTTGCTATTTTTATTAAATAGAAAGTCTAACATAGCATAGGATTGTATTTTGGGTGCGCTATTTTTAAAATACAAACGTACTCGTGAGTACGCACGCATCCAAATGTTGTTGCAAAACGCCACACCGTATTGATTAGCAAGATCGACAAACAAGTTTGAACGATATGCTTTTTCGTACAGCTGCAAGCCTGCAGCTTCTCTCCATGCCCGATACTCCGGATCGAGCAAATATTTCGGTCTGGGATTTTTCAACAGACAATAAAAATAATCAAGAAATTTTTGCTTTGAAAAATCTCCTCCATTCCATTTTTTCATCAATGAAAAATGGATATATCGCGATGCCTCCACAAGCAAAGCCGACATTTCCTTAACATCTTCATTGATTTTATCGAAGATTTTCTTGTCCTTGCAACATTTAAGGAGACATTTCTTCACGACGACTGTCTCTGATGTTGCATCGTTTTTTCTTGTGGCGCCATTTGTATTGGCGCCTTTGCTGCTGCCACTGCCGCCTTTGCAAATTGAAAAAAAAAAAATACCATTTAAAATATAAATTAATTATAAAAGATTCAATAAAAAAATGGCCAGTGCCATACCCCCCATATGCGAAAACCGAAAACAGTTTCTCGGTCACATAAAAACGGATTTTCATAATTCCAAAATCAAATTTATCACATATCATCAACAATTTGACGCAGATGAGTGAGACTTGGTACATAATTAAAGGTACGTACAAAAGATAGATGTTATGAAGAAATGGATGGTGCCACGCTTCCCAAACTTTTGAGCAATTTTAAGTCCCGGAAAAATTTTCAAAGAAAATTTGAGTAGAAAATTTTACATTTTTTTTTCAAGTTTTGGGCAATTTTAAGTCGTTTAAGACATAAAATTTTTTCGGAAAAATTTTTGAAATTTTTCAAAGTCCCGGAAAAATTTTCAAAGAAAATTTGAGTAGAAAATTTTACATTTTTTTTTCAAGTTTTGGGCAATTTTAAGTCGTTTAAGACATAAAATTTTTTCGGAAAAATTTTTGAAATTTTTCAAAGTCCCGGAAAAATTTTCAAAGAAAATTTGAGTAGAAAATTTTACATTTTTTTTTTCAAGTTTTGGGCAATTTTAAGTCGTTTAAGACATAAAATTTTTGAAATTTTGAAAGAAAATTTGAGTAGAAAATTTTACATTTTTTTTTCAAGTTTTGGGCAATTTTAAGTCGTTTAAGACATAAAATTTTTTCGGAAAAATTTTTGAAATTTTTCAAAGTCCCGGAAAAATTGTATGTCTTAAATCTTATGATTAAGTAAGATTCAATAAAAAAAATGGCTAGTGCCATACCCCCCATATGCGAAAACCGAAAACAGTTTCTCGGTCACATAAAAACTCGCGTACTACAAAACGGATTTTAAATCAAATTTATCACATATCATCAGCAATTTGACGCAGATGAGTGAGACTTGGAAGCTAGTCTGTGTAGGCGATACACAGATTGCTGCGAATTCTCCAATGCGTGGTTATAGACGAAATCCGAGTAAAAAACTAATTGATGCATTGAAGTTGCATGGAGGTACCATTAAGCAGGTTAATGAATTTCGAACAACAAAACTTTGTGGCAACTGCCATGAAGAAAATATAACATCGAAATCGCCCCACCGGTACCGATTTTGTCCAAATTGTAAAATATCTTGGAATAGGGATGTGAATGCTGACGCGAATATTTTGTATCTGGGAGAATACGAAATGAGTAATGCATCCAAGCATGAAAATTTAAACAGATAATCGCATTCTCCCATATACGGAATGTTCATCACAGCATTTACGTCCATTTGGGCAAAATTAGGTGTGGTGATTCTAATGTGGTATAAGATTTGTTCTTTGAAATTCGTCCTTTAACAAAACTTCCTGCAACTTCAATACAATGCATGAATACTGTTTTATGCGGAAATAGAAAACCTCGCATTGGTGAAATTAGCTTGGGCCAAAGAATTTTTTTCGTCATTCATTATTTGCAATGCTATCCGCGTCACTGTATGTTGCACAAATATTGCTTGTTTTGCCTTTAAATGTGAGCGAGTGTATGGAATTAGATGGATGGAATAATGGATAATAATAATGTAATAAACGATATGGCATCAACAAATGAATTTATAGACTTGTAGAAAGAGATGTCTCATCTATGGGATGCCAATAGCTTATTATATGGAAATCATGTTAAACGTTTAGAATCATTGAAAAAACTTCTACAGTCATTAAAAAAATATAAAAAAAATTCTGATTTGAGCTGTGTAAGAAAAAAAATTGGTGTTATTAAAAGTGCTTACAGAAAAGAATCAAAAAAAAAATTGAAGATTCTAAAAAAACTGGATCAGGACAACTCGATGTATATAAATCAAAATTATGGTACTTTCAAAAATTACATTTTTTAAATGAAACTATTCTATAACAAACAGCTAAAAAAAGTTCCAGCGGAATTTATGAAATTGGCAATTGAGAAGTTAAGTAACCACGATGACGGCCATTTCTACGGTGCCGGGTGGATCAGAAGTTTTAATAAGATGAGTCCAAGCCAACAATTGCTTGCAAAACGGGCAGTTGATGCGATCATGAATGCGGGCCTGTTAAACCAACTGATTTCTATTGATCATGTAAGTTACGTGATGCACAAGTTATATCTATAAACGATGATGGTACATCAGACGATTTACAAGATGTACCATCATGGTTTATGCCTTCAACAGATGAAACACAACAAAAATTTGAAGAATGTATAATGCGTATGATAGAAAATTATTATTTTTAAAAAAATGTATTTATAATGGGTGAAATAGGCCTACTGGGGAACCGACACCCAAGAAAAAAGAAACGGTAACGCGCCAAAAGTGCATACCGCAAGGTGGTGTGGAAAATGCATACAATTTCAAGTAGATTTGAAAAATGGTAGTAATAGTTGTAAATAATTCTTCTTTATAGATAATTCAATCATAAAAAACAAATATATATATATATAATGGGTGAAATAGGCCTACTGGGGAACCGACACCCAAGAAAAAAGAAACGGTAACGCGCCAAAAGTGCATACCGCAAGGTGGTGTGGAAAATGCATACAATTTCAAGTAGATTTGAAAAATGGTAGTAATAGTTGTAAATAATTCTTCTTTATAGATAATTCAATCATAAAAAACAAATATATATATATATAATGGGTGAAATAGGCCTACTGGGGAACCGACACCCAAGAAAAAAGAAACGGTAACGCGCCAAAAGTGCATACCGCAAGGTGGTGTGGAAAATGCATACAATTTCAAGTAGATTTGAAAAATGGTAGTAATAGTTGTAAATAATTCTTCTTTATAGATAATTCAATCATAAAAAACAAATATAAAATTTTCAAAACTCGAAAATAAATAAAAAAAATTGTCAGCACATCTTAAGCTACGGCTTAAAAGTTGCGTAATATAGAGTAAAATATTTAAGAAAAATCAAAGGGGTAACACTTTTCGGAAATGTCGAATTTAATCTTTAAACCTTAATAACTAACTGATTGTAACTTGGTCAAAGTATGCAAAAGCACATTATCGGCGTTGACCACAGATTGAAATTCTGTCTCAACTGTAATGGCAATATTTAAGGATTTTGGGAGGACGACATCCAGATTGGCGGTAGCCATTCAGCACTACCACGGACGTGATCTCCCTTACGTCTGCACGAAAGATCAATTTTTGCATAACCAACGTGCCTTAGTGGAAATAACCTCGTCCTTCCGGCATGCATCGGAATACAATGGACCGTTATTTACCATATACACATAATAGATGAGTGCTAATAAAACCACAATGTTAATTTTCAATATTAAATGTTGATTGGTTTTCTTTTTTATGATTCAATATACATACTAAATTATTTGACAGTAGTTTCAAAACGACGTTGATATTTTTTTGTCGATTGTGATGTGGATTGCTATATGATAGGTAAAATTCGAATAGACATAAACAAGTGTTTTCTATTTTTACAAATGTAGATAAAATTTTTAAAATTTCACAAAAATAAGTGTTTTTCAGGTTCGTTTTTTTTAAAAGAACAACGTACTATTATGATTTTTTTACGTAATTATTGTACGCAATAGAGCTTTTTTGAGCAGAATTGTCAATGTCACTAATGTACAAAAGATCTCGCAGTGCAATTAAACAAATTCTATTTTTGGTGTGATTTTTTATTAAAAAAAAAAATTGACAACCAGAAGTTTCCTGTTTTTGTATTGTAATTTATGATTTGCATTAAGTTTCGAAATAAAATTTAATATAAACAATTTGTTCTCGATCTGTAATAACAGTGATAGTGCTACACAACCACATGTATTCTACACAAAAGTAAGGGCTAGTGGAGGTTCTTGGGCGCGGCTCAGTGTTTTCCTTCTATCCTATCTGAAACACCGGCTTCTCTAATTTGCCACTGCGGCTCAAGGTTTACGTCCTACAGTATCATTGTGAAAGAGTTTTTAGCCAAAAATTGAATGAATGTCATCGCATTTGCCTGATATAGCTGAGCATTTCTAGTTCTCGAAGTTAAAAAACGAGTATAACTATATCGAGCAAGACCCAAGAGATACAACTGATTCACAATATGCGCTGAAATATATAAACAATAATCTTCTTTTACTTCGAAATTGACAATCAGCTGTTCTCGCAACGAATAGTTTAAAAAATCGTTTGTCCAAAAAGCTCTTCTCGCAATCGCATACATTGTGTTAAGCAGTTAATGGCGGTCATTTCACAAGAAACAACGCGTACAACCGTAAGAAATGATCATAGATATTAGTGATGACTTGCATTTTGATAATGTTAAAAGTGCCTGTCGTCGAATTATAATTACGGAGTTCTGTTTCAAGAAATTATTAATTAAATGTTGAATTTGGCAATCTATATAACTGTGGCCCCTTTATTGAAGCATTGGGCGCTGCGTCAAACTTAAATAAAAGCGTAGCGTCAAATGTCAAACTTTTGAATTAATTTTTTAAATATTACGTGCTTCTTTATTGTTTTTTTAAATAGATATCGACGTATTATAAGACTTACTAGTATTGAAAGAAATCCAGGAACTGAATTCTCGTCGTAGAGACAATCATGAATTATTCAAAGGTTGCAAGAAATACGGCTTTTAATCTACTGAAGTAGATGACCCTATTGTAAAAGAAGCTGGAGTTATTTTCGAATCCACCAAAATATCGTGTTGGTAATTCGGAGCATTACTCAACAGGTAAGTGCAATAAATTTTATTGATTGTTAAAAAAATTTACTCTGAAGTTTAATTTTTAGTTCCTTAGCTCTTGGATATGCTCTGCATGTGTTCTGAATGCAATTCAGAATTGGCTTAGAAACGGCTAGATCTATTTTGTACGAGACATGCGACGTGTTGTGGAATGTGCTAACGAGTTTGTAGGCGTGCTCTCTTAGTAATGCAGAATCAGAAGATTTCCGTAACTACCAGGTTGCTGAACTGCTTGGGAGCACTTGATGGAAAGCACATTCGAATCAGTTGCCCAACCCGTTCGGGTTTGTAATTATAAAACGTACTCCTTGACAATATTTTAGTACATATAATTTTTTAGCAATTGCAGGTTCTGTTAGCGGTATGTGACAGGAATTAGTCTTTCACTTTGGTAGATATTGGCGCATATGGAAAGTTATTGAATGGTGAACTAAATATCTCAGCAGAATAATTACCACAATAAAAGACGGTTTTTTCGTAAAATTTCGTTGCTTATGCAGCATTTCCCTTAAGGCAAAGTATACGGAACCATACTCCAGAATTGCTGATAGCGTTCGGGAAAATTTTAATATAAGAATGTAAAGCGCTAGAATTAGGATTGAAATTATTTTTGGTAATTAAGGATCTATTAAATTTCCATTTCATTAATAACAAACATTTTTTTAAGAAGAAGAAACTGAGAAGGAAGACACTGCCTCACCGAAACCTAAAAACGGGGCGGAAGTCAAGAAGGTGGTTACTCAGATTATTGGCGATGGCGCAAAATCTGCGGAACAATGCGGTGACAACTTTACGGTAACAACAGTCAACAGAAATGCACTAAGGACAGCAAACGCATCTCCTCAGGGTGTTTTACGTTGCTGAAATGCTGAGCATTTATGAGGCGTCGAAATAATATGCTATGTCGGTTAGCGAAGATATGCAAATATGCATAAGGAACGAGGGATTTCAAAATAAAGTCGTTTAAATTCACAGCAACGTAAAAATTCCAAAAGCAGACTGTTGCGTTGCTCACCTTCTACAAGCAGCTTTCAATATATTAGCACATATATGCTGTCTTTTTTTACAGCTGAAAGAGTTTTCATCGGATTTGTCATTATGATCCGTTACAAGCAGTATTCATGTTTCTGTGCGAAGTGGCGGAGGTTGGCTGGGTGCGAAGATTCAACGAGAAAGACGTACAACATTTTTTGACTCAAGCTTACTGAAGGACCCTGCGTATTTAGTTATACTTATTTCCAATTCGACAAATACAATTGGATACACAAATTTTATAATTTTATTGCCTTCTTATGGGGTAAATTTGAGTTTTGATAAGTCACTTGCTGCCTATCTGATATCAGAATTGTGCCAACAACTGATTGAATTGGTAGAATTGGTGGATCAGCATTATCAGATCTTGAATTCTTACCAAAAACATGGTATATTATCGGAGTACTAGCAATATCGGGAATATCTTTGGCGCTGTTGCCTTTTTCAACAAGCTATGAAATTGTTGAATTTTGGTTTGGCATCTGGTGTCTATGTTGGTATAATAGCAGCAATTATGACTGATAAGCTTGGACGTTTAACTTCATCTTACGATGTAGGATTGTTTTTAAAGAGAATCCTTCATATGGTTCGTACAAAAACATACTGTACCCTTCAATCTGTCTGTGTCGCTTGTGGAGAACTTCACCACATTTCTAAGTGTTCAAACAAGTTGAAAAAAGATATAAATTTAAAGAAGTGCGCTAACTGCCAAGGGGATCACACTGCAAACTACAGGGGTTGTCCTATTTATAAAGAGCTAAAAGCTAGAATCTCTGAAAAAAGGAAAATAATCCGAAACCCAACTCAAAATATATTCCCAACCCATAACTTTGTCCAGCAACAAAGCACTACGCATCCAGTTAATCCAGCTATTTCATATGCAAATGCGCTCAAATCAGGAGCAACGAACCCTCAACAAAGTAGCTTGGAAAAACAGATCACAAACTTAACTCAAACCCTGAATCAATTTATGGTTTCAATGCAATCAACTCTACAAGATCTAGTTAAAACGCAAAACCAGCTACTTCAAATTTTGATTGCGCAAAAATAAGTCAGCTAAAAATTTGTGCTTGGAATGCAAACGGCATCAGCCAAAATAAAAATGAAATTTTTCATTATGTAACCCATGCAAAAATTGATTTAATGCTTGTTTCAGAGACTCATCTGACAGACAAGCATAATTTTCATATACCAGGATACAAATTCTACAAAACCAATCATCCTGATGGCAAAGCTCACGGGGGCTCAGGAATTTTAGTTCGAAATCGCCTTAAACACTACTGCTTAGAACCCTTTTCCAAAAATTATCTTCAGGCTACCTCTATTTGCCTACAAAACCATTCCAAAAACCTTACTGTTTCGGCAGTCTACTGCCCACCTCGATTCGCAATCAGTGAGGAAAAATTCAAAGAATTTTTCGATACCTTGGGAACTAGATTTTTAGCTGCTGGAGACTATAACTCCAAACATACATACTGGGGATCTCGTCTTATAAACCCTAAAGGCAAACAATTATATAATATGTTAATGAAACATCGCACCACGTTCGACTATGCTTCTTCTGGTCAACCAACATATTGGCCAGCCGACCGAAGCAAAATCCCAGACCTCATTGATTTTGCCATCACAAGAGGTATCGATAGAACCTTATTAACAGCCGAGACAAATTTTGAACTCTCTTCAGATCATTCTCCAATCATTTTTTGCCTTTTAGAGAAATCAGTTGACCTTAAGCCCCCTATGAGACTAACATCGCATAAGACTGACTGGCTAAAGTATAAAAAATACATAAGCTCACACATCCACTCAACCTATTCGATAGAACACAACGAGCATATTGACGATGCTGTTGCCGTTTTTAATACAATACTGTATTCAGCTGCTGAGCACTCAACACCTGATCAGGCTGAGAAAAATACAAAAACCCGTTTCCTTACTAACAGAGAAATTGAAATTCTTGTAGCAGATAAGCGTAGGTTAAGGCGAGAGTGGCAGGTCCATAGATCCCCAACTTCTAAAGCAAACCTAAAAATTGCTACATACAAACTTAGGTCTGCGTTAAAAAACAAGGAAGACGTGGAACAGCAAAAATTTGTCTCAAAACTTGCCCCAAATGCTAATGGATTAAAATCCTTGTGGAAAGCCACCAAAAAAATTAGATCACCCACTGAAAGTGAATCTCCGATAAGAGACCTACATGGAAATTGGGCTAGAAGTGATGCAGAAAAAGCTGAGGCTTTTGCCAATCACTTAAGTACAGTTTTTCAACCAAATCCGTATATTCAAGGTTTCATGCCTTCCCAACTGCCAATAAACACCGATACTATCCAAATGAGTTTCCATAGCAGTAATTTAATCAGTTTAATTCAAGAAATGTGTCCTAAAAAAGCCCCTGGGTGTGATAACATCACTCCCAAAATGATTAAGGAACTGCCTCACTCAGGTGTCATCTTTCTGACCAGGCTTTTTAATGCTATAATTCATTACGGATATTACCCAAAAGAATGGAAAAACTCGTTGATAACCATGATACCAAAACATGGGAAAGATCGTACACTACCGTCATCGTATAGACCCATAAGCCTTTTACCTTGCTTGTCAAAATTATTTGAAAAATTAATTCTAGCAAAATTAATGCCATATATTACTGATAAAAACTTATTACCGCCTCACCAATTCGGCTTCCGAAAACAACACGGCACAATCGAACAGGTTAATAGGATCACAAATGAAATAAGAAAGGCTTATGAGCGCAGTGAATACTGCACTGCAATATTTCTCGATGTCGCACAGGCGTTTGATAAAGTATGGCATGAAGGCCTTATCAAAAAAATTGAACACCTATTGCCTCTTAATGTTCATAAAATATTTACTTCTTACCTCGAAAGCAGGCTTTTTAAAATAAAATACAAGAATTTTATTTCAACTCACTTCAATATAAGAGCAGGTGTCCCTCAAGGTAGCGTACTAGGACCGTTTCTATATGTATTGTATACCTCAGACTTACCAATCAGTGCCAACACTACCATCTCAACATTCGCAGATGATACCGCAGTCTTAAGTTGTAACCGTTGCCCTTTGGAAGCTTCTCGAAACCTCCAGTTTCATTTGAAATCAATTGAAAAATGGTTATCGCTATGGCGCATAAAATTAAATGAGCAAAAATGCAAGCAAGTTACTTTTACTCTTAGGCGTGGTGAATGCCCTGCAATTGTACTAAATAATATTTCAGTCCCACAGGGTGAAATTGTTACATATCTAGGTATTCAATTAGATCGACGATTAACATGGCGTAAGCATATTGAAGCCAAAAAAACGCAGTTAAAGTTAAAAACCGCCAGTCTTCACTGGTTAATTAATCATCGCTCCCATTTGAAGCTTGAATATAAAATCCTTTTGTACAAAACAATCATTAAGCCAATTTGGTTATATGGTATCCAATTATGGGGTAACGCCAGCTCCTCAAACATTGAACTAATACAACGGGCTCAGTCCAAAATCTTAAGAATATTTACAGGTGCCCCATGGTATATACGGAATGAAAACATTCACAGAGATCTATGCATCCCCATGGTAAAAGATGAAATTAACAGAATCAAACAAACCTACGCCATAAGGTTGCTGCATCATCCGAATCCATTGGCTCGTAATTTAACAAACATAGAAAGTCGCTCCAGATTAAAAAGAAAGGATCGCCCTTCTATGCAAGTCACTTACACCGAACCAAACTAAACAGCTCAAACGTTTACCCTTCCCCCGAGGCACTACACGTAATCATCAAGAATCATATGAGGACTTTGTTCCGGGACCTAGCTCGTCTTGGGCACACTTGGCAACTTATCGCCGCCAGCTCCCCTTCCGTTGAGGGTGTAAGACCGGGACCTAGTTCGTCTCGGCCACTTTCCGGTGAATTGGAGAGAGTAGCAGGAAGAGAGTTGAAACAGTGTCTTCTCGGTCTTTTTTGGGTGCTAAACCGGGACCTAGTTCGTCTCGGCTACCACCTCAAGAACGTCCTAGAGGCACTAATCACTCCCAAAGTGGTCGACCGGGACCAAGTTCGTCTCGGCGACCACGAAGACAATCGTTTTTGTGGTACTCAAAACCTCCATTCGGGTAGACTGAGGCCTAGTTCGTCTCAGCTACCAAGCCAAGACCGGGACCTCGGTCGTCTCGGGTGGCAAAGAATATGGGGAGAAGCGATCGTCAGCTGCATCCACACCTATGCTCCAATGAGTTATTCGATCTTGTGCACTCGCTGTGCTGAGCCATACACAAGCTGCACCTACTACACAAGAAGTATAAGTCCCTGCTAACTTTTGTTTCTGGAGACAAGTTCATTATTAAATTATATATTCATTATTCACAATAATAATGTATAATAATGTTTTCTAGTTTAAGATTTTAAAACTTATTGTTAGTCTCTTAAGAGAAGATACAATAAAAGAAAATGAAGTTTAAAAAAAAAAAAAAAAAAATATGGTTCGAAGCAGTTCATAATTATAATCCACTTTTTCATACGTTAGGAATTATACTATTACTTGGCGCCAGCTTATGGGGTCTAATCAAGGCCGGGTTAAGCTTATGTGCCGCCCGTACGCCGATAAAATTTTGTCGCCCCCAAAATTAAAAAAAAATTATAAGGTCCTCGTTTTGTACGAAAAACACCAGAAATAAAATTATTTTTGAAGAGCAAAAAACAAAAAAAAACTTTTTTTCAAAATTTTGCCGCCCATACGCCATGGCGTCGGTGGCGTATGCGGCTACGCAAAAGCAAAACTTTAATGTTGATTCCAATGGGTGCCTAGATTAGTATTCGTTTTGCTTTTTTTTTAAGTTAATTAAAGTTGTGACAACGTGAATTTTGATATTTTTGTTGTTTTATAAGAATAACTAAGTATGTTTGTAGTTTATAAACGTTTTGTACACAAATTAGATGAAATAAAAAATATAATTTATATTTTATACCCACGAAAAGAAAGATTGTTGAAAAATTATATGACTTAGGTTGACTATAAAGACATTGATATTATTTTATTTTTAATAAAAATTGCATTACCACCGATATGAACAACACAGATTTTGCTGTGTACTCGTCATACATCGACGGATATGTAATACTAATCTACCAATGTTTAGATTTCACAAAAGTCATATATAATAAATTATTTAAATATTTCTTGATTTTGAAACTTATCATTTTTTTTACAAGTAAGTGCTACATATAATTTCAATAAAAAAAATTATATCCTGTTCTTGTCTTTAAGCAAAAAACCCGAGTTCTTGTAATCGATATGACTACAACTCGATAAAGATTTATTGCCGCATTTCCCAAAAGGAGTCAATTATTCAATCGATTATTGCAGGCAATCATACAAATCGACAATTTATGCCCAAGCCATTCGGCAATAAATCTTTTTTTCCAATTTCTAGCAAAAAAAAAAATAAAAAAGAAATATTTATAAAACATGTTGTGCTTGGCATTGACAGCAGCCAAAAACATGTGGCTTTGTATGTCGAACATGTGTGTAAACTTTTATTTCCGCCAGAATATCGTCAAAGAAAGGGGTAACACTGCGCATTTACAAAGCAGAGGGTTTGGATTTTCAATATTTTCGATTTATTTTTAACTGTGGACTACTAGAAAAATTTTGATTTATTATGATAAGAAAATCTTATTTAAAAAAATCAGTCACAAAACTTTCTTAGCACTTGTATTTATAGATTGGCACAACGCCAACTCACCCCAACATTCCAGTCAGTACAACACCTGTGGGAGTCGTTTTACGGTAGACGAATTTCACTAATTTCCGTTGTCACCAACACTTTTGGCAGTCGTCCATTGCCGGCAGGCAGTCAACCCTTTTCACAAGCCGTTAAACATTACTACACGCAATTATTACGCCCCCCCACCCATTCTTTCCCTTAATGGTAGTCTACGGTAGTTTTTTTTTTTTGGAATTTTTTCTTTTAATTTTCACGACTTTTTACGTCTTTTCTATGCAAATTTTTTAATGTAAAATTTTACGTCTTTTCATTAGCATAAGCGACAAGTTTAAGATGGGAAAATTTAAAAAAAAAGAAAGAAAAGGTCTTTAGTGGGCGCGAACATATTGCAGCTCAAAAGTTAAAATCTAATTTTTTATTTAACTTTTTTTTTGATATTAAGACACCCCATTCTGCTTTTTGGAAATGTAAGAAGAAAAAAAAAGAAAAACGGAGTTAAATAAATTAGAAAGTAACTTAAAAAAATACCATTGCTAATTAGATGAACATAAAATTCGCAATTACAGAAAATAAAATACGAAATAAAATGAAATTTCTGTGAGTAGAGCAATTTCAGCTCTAGCGTGATGTTGAAATTACCTAAGAAAATGTCGGTGCACGGAAAAAAATATTTTCAAGAATTAAGAAAACTATGTTATTTCATATTCTGAAAAGCTTTTCTTCAACCAACCCAAACATTTTATTAATCACTAAAAAGTCTACTATATTCTCTAGTAAAAAAAGTGTTCCTTTGGGAAACACTAAGCAAAATTGAAAATATTGGAAAAAAACTGGAAATAAAACTTAACGGAAAGTCATTAAATTCGGAAAGTTCTGAATAACATCGAACTGGTGAATAGCTTTGTATAACATTGAAATCGCTCACTATCAATCGATACTCTCAAAAGGTATCGAATGTTTTAAAAGCCTCTTTATGTATTTACTATGGCTAGTATTTGGATCTATGATCTATGCAAAAACTGTTTCGATATTAATTTTATTATTATTTTAAATAAAAGCGACATTAGCACCGCATTATATTAATTTTTTGACTCAATAAGACCTTGCCTGTGGAAGAAAATGTCGAAGAAATGTTTAATTTTTTTTCTGTCGGCTTATAATGAGCCATTATTTGCAAAAACAAAAAAAATTGGCTTAGAATTTGTTTAGATCTCTAAAATCGTCAAGGAGGAAACGAATGTTTTCGGAATATGACTCTATTGAAATTGAATGGGTATACTTTTACACAAATCTTATCAAAATTCCAGTTTTGCTTTAAAAGCGTCCTCCATAAAAGACGTCTGCGAATATTCCGGAGTCTTAACCACCACATCCCCCGGTTGTCCACTTATCTCCGACTTCGCTATCTCCCCCCTAAAGGGGATCCACAAAGGAGAGAGTTGCTTTTAATCAACTAACCGGAACGTCGAAATAGTAAATTTACGAAATTCCTGTCTCTTTGACGATAATTTCGATCTCTTACACTTTTCTGAGTTCGATCACTGGATTGTGTAACAATTAAAAACACGCCAACTTATTTAGTTATAAAATGGTTTATTTAAATCACAATAGTTAGTTTTTACACGGTATAATGGTTTATTTTATTAACGTTCAAACTCTAATATTAATCTGACACTGTATACACAACTGTTTTACTTTACTACTTAAAGTCACTTTATTAGGGAACACTCACCGAAAACTCAAATGACACCCTTTTATACTACAGGCATCACTTTCTCGAATAATCTACTACCTCCTAGATGGCGTGTATTCTACCATTATCCATAATTTACCAGTGCTTCTACGTGGCGTGTATTCTACCATTATCCATAATTTACCAGTATGGCGTATCGACGTTGAGTTCACAATTATCCAGAATCTAGATGGCGTTGTACGACGGCGATAATTTCTCTCAATTTACGACTTTTATAGTGTACTGCTGCAGCGTCTTTTCGGTTTATTATTTGCCGCTAGATGGTGTAAAAGTATTTATACAGCCAGAATGCTAGCTAGTATCGTTTAGTTTCTTTTGTTGGTTTTTATTTCAAGAATTTTCTAGCATAAACCAAATTTCGCTACAGTACTATATTTGATATACAGAGATATTCCAATGTGAAGTCTGGTTTAAAAAATCTGTCTTTAATGATTAAAATAGTTTTTGGGTTTTTTAGACTTTCAACAATTTGTTCGATGCTTTTCGGCTTAAATCATTTTTGAAGATACTTACTAAGTACGTACAAAAACTTTTTTTTTTTTTTGAATTATTCGACATTGGAACTTATTTTTTTTTTCGATACCTGTAAACTTTGATCGCCTATTGCGATATTTTCATGAACAATCATTCTGAAAAATTTGTGTTTTAAATAACTGACTCATTTGGTTGCTATATTTCTGAATGTTGTGAGTCAATCCTTGTTTGTACATAATTACTACTCTGTAGAAACTTTTTTAAACATTCTGTAGATCAAAGAGTGCTGGTTGTACTATATATCAGGATGGATATATGGATGAATGGATCTTAAGATCTAAACTAAAAACATCCCTAATAAATTTTTATTGAAATAAACCTACAGAAATACTGAATAATATAATTTGCAAAGAAAATGTCAGTTTTATTTAAATTTATTGAGTACTATATATTTTCAGCTATAAAAATGTAAGGCAATATATGTATATGTATGCGTGCATATGTATTTTTTTTTTTTGTTTGTTAAAAAAAACTAAATAAGTGGGCATGAAATTGGCCTCTTTTGCAATTTTAAAGTATTGCAATTGTGCTGTTGTTATGTGGTGAGAAAGACACATTTGAAAAATGTGTGTCATTCCGTGCATCCGCGATTTTAAACTTTTTCTTCACGTACGAGCATATGGAAAGGTTGACTCAGGCCGTACCGTCGTTTCACTTCCAAAAATTGGTGGCAGTTGTTGTCTATTGACGCGCGCACAGCCACCGTGACAACATTTTACATTTGTAACGCATTAAATTCTTATTGTTCTTTTACTCCATTTATTTTTTAGCAATGTGTTGTCGTGTTTAAATTAAGAAAACATCCCCTGAAGGCTCTTCAAGTGTTTGACAAATTTTTAAGTTGTAAAATTCGATTTTATTTCCGAATAAAAAATGGCCAACATTTTTTATGTCAATGTTATAAATTGAAGGAAAATGAAAACTACGCAAAATTTTGAAGCAGAATGAAAACTAGAGCACAGTGTTACAGCGCCGCAGCCGATAGACGAAACATTTTTAAATTATGGACAAATTATTCTCAGGAAGTAAATAGACGATGTGTTCTTTCAATCAATAGTACAATGATTGTTTGACTCATAATGTGGAACGATCTCAATATCCTTTGAAAATGTTATCAAATAAATAAACGGTTCAGTTAATGGAATATTAAAGTAAGACTGCTTAAAACCAAAATTATTTTTCGTCAAAGGACGAAAGAATTCAATATTCTAGCGAACCCAGCAGAAGACAAATTTTGAAGTAAATGAAAAAACGAGAACTTTCGTTTATCAATAAAACAATATATAATCAAGATATCAATCAATAATTAAAAAAAAAAAAAGGAAGGGCGTACCACCTTACAGGCAAAAAAAAAGTTCACCGTACACCATCGAATCTGAAGCATTTTTGCAAGGCAATTTCGAAAAAAAACTTTTTTTGTACCGAAAATAGAGGTCGCTCATCTATGTTTTTCGTCATATCATCGGCATTTACAGTCCGATCTTAAAGTATGATATATCAATATTTTGTCTCGAGTAGACCAATTCTTACCATCTTAATGTACCACTCTAGTGTCAGAAAATTAAGGTTTGCAAAAAATCATTAAACTTTTCCAACGGAAGTATTTCGATTATTCCATTAGAACTATTTCAAAAAATGTTTTTAGTTTTTTGCCGAACGTACGGGTTCCTTTATTAAATTTTTCTTCATATTTCCGATAATTAGAGTCGGATCTTAAAACATGATGTTTCGATGTTTTTGTCTCAAGGAGATCATTTTTTCTTTTTGCTCCAAAGGTCATTGACCTCGAGTATCTACCTACGAGATCTCAACTTCCACAACATGAATTAAAAAATTAAAAGTAAAATCAAATAAAGTGTCTTCGAGCCGTTGCCCAGCATCTTGAAGGACCTCACTATATGGTACCATTAAATTCGTACTTCTTTTAATTTAAATAAAATACAAAACTTTGTGCGAAAACTTTCAAGGAGACAATAATATTTGTTCTGGCTACTCCACGTTTTTGATTGTTATCGCTAGTCAAATTTAGTGGTGGAGCTTGATTATTAATCAGTTCTCCAACAACTGGTTCTTCGAAATCTTGATCTAACAGATGTTTGGCAGCATTATGCAGAACAAATCAAGCGGTGCTCAAATGTGGAATTCCATCACTTGACATTCTTATTTTTGATTGGAGAATTGGGTAATACCATGGCTTAAAGAATCGCTCCATATTGATTATCTTCCATAGTGGTTCTGATGATGAAATTTCGCCACATACGTGAGTAATGCATGGAACCTGTCCAACGGGTATTCACAGAAGTGAGCCAATAGTTTGTTTCACAAGTTGCCTGAACATTGAAAGAACACAGATTCACACATTCTTCATCGAAAGTTTTTAAAAAATTGATGGGAATTTATAGAGAAATATACCGTCTTTTTATGAAAATGTGTGTATAATCCAGAGCGCCAATCACATTCAGAAATATTATTTTCGATGACCATACTCGTTTGGCATCTTGTATTTCCTGAACCGTACATAGAAAGCCAATCCATTCATGGGCTTTTGTAGAAATTTTTTGATGAACATACTAATCTGTACGTGAAATACTGGATTGGTTCAGACCAAGATCTTCGTTAGTAATTTATTTTATAAATAAATGAAAAAAATTAAGATACCTGAAAACCTGGATCACCAATGAATCGCAGGAAAGATTTAATTTTCTGCACATTTGAAACTGCAACACCACTAGTTTCAGTGTACTCTGGCAAAAATGCATGCACCAGAGAATCAAATTTTTCATTATTGAACCGATACAAATCTTTAAAATTTTATTCAACAAAAGTTCGACGATTTTTGTATACCTTGATGGTATGTGCATTCAGATTCGGTAAACGTATCAGAGGAATAACAATCTTGCAATTAATTTTTACAAAAAATTTTAAAAAAATAAATCTAATTAACTAACAAAAATTAATTTGAAAACAACGAAAATATGATATTTTACAACTATTTTTTACAATATATGTATTCGAAAAACTGAATACTCGTGCGTCGCCTACTCGTTTCATTTTGCATATTTATTCCAGGACAGTTATATTCAAATGTTTGCATTTAAACAATTGTCAGTTGATAACTACATCACTTGTGTATTTTTGAACTCTTTGATCACTTTTCAACATTAGAAGCATCATAGTTCAACTTTTTGTGTTTACTTTTAACCAAAACTTATTTAATTTGAACAAATTATTTGATATCTTGTATTTTGTTCAAGAAATTGCATATTGACTACTTAAATTTTTTTTCACATACTATATGTACGTGTACATAGTCTGTTTATATTTACATTAAAAATAACACCCTTTTGTAAAAAAATTTTACATGTTAGTTTCAACTTTCAGTTTTATTCCATTAAGAAGTTATCATACCATAAGAGAAACATGCTAGACTCACTCGACATTCTGGTTGGTACCGATCATCCCAGGAAGAAGGAAGCTTACCATAATTTCAGGTATCACAATGAGCATTTAAGGCTTCTGAGTGTTTTGGCAGTTTTATCGGTAAGCTTCCAGCTCAACCTAACCTTAGTAAGAACCGGTATTGACTTTATTTTGTCCTTACAAAGTTTTGCAAAAAACTTTCCCCATGAGCTCCAAAGAAAATATAAATTCAAACTAAGAAAGAAACTTAATTTCAAATGAATCTTTTCTCCTCAGTTGCAAACAATATCGGCTAATTTCACCAACGAAAATTATAAATCCGGAAGCTATTTCCATTTCCGCTTTAACCCTCTGCACATCACTATTAAGCTCTTCATTAGAGTTCCTCATTAAACTGACCACTTGTTTACATTGCTACCAATGCCAAAGTGTGGACTGACGGCGGCGACTTCCAGCTACGTTCGAATGCCACAGGCACAGCCACACTTGAGGAGTTGGGTGGCGTTTACAATAAAAACAATACGAGTACTCGTAAAAGCTATGCAACCATGTGGAAAAAGCTACGCTTACAAGTCACTACTCCCTGCGCTGCAGTGTCGCTCATAATTGTGGTCAAATAGCCAGCCAGTTCATATTTGCTGGTCCATCAATGTCAGCAATGGTAAGGGTAATTATTTCTTCTTCGTAACTTTCCCCTTTTATTGAATCCTTACTCTGATGGTTGGCTTGTCAACAGGCGTGTGCGTTCTAACAAAATCGCCTCTGACTAAATAAGTCGAATTAAATGCGGCACGTACAGACACATACAAACAAATATTAGGGTGCATCTTTGGAAAAAAACATAATTGGAATTTATATAGCTCTTACTAATCGAATACGCTCATAAGTAGTAAAACCTTTGGATTGGATCTAATGTCCAGAACACTTGCTTTATTCTGAAATAAATATTGTTCTTTATATTGAAACAAAATTAGTTACCCTTTAAATTAAATACACCCTAACCAAAAATAAATATATTTTTCCAATTGTTTATTCAACTGACCCATTCTTAAGCTGTGCATATGAGACCGTACCCCGCTGAATGACCTTTTATGTCGCCCTAAGCTTTCAACTGCCACCTAAACTGTTCTGGCCTATTAAATGATTTTTCTGCTGATATGAAACAACAACGACTACAACGACAACAATGATGAAAAATTCATGCATTATTCATTAAACGTTTACGCATTTTCCAACATTCATTTCTTCTTTTAATTTCTTTTATTCGTTCGTTGATTCTTATTCTTTTTTTTTTTTTGTTTTCAACGATTTTTCGTTATTTTTTCTATTGGAAATCCTTACGATTTAATCAGAAAATGCGTAGATAACGAACTTCCTGCATCCTGACCAGTGTTTGGTTTATGTTTGCTTCATCAGCTAAATTCGATTTTTTGTTTTTTATTGCACCAGTTACGCTTCGGTGGTGAAGCAATACAAAATTGTTTAGGTTTGCAATCAACTGTCGTCGTTGGAAATAATTTTTCTGATTGTAATTCCGAATTTAAGGAAAATTTTTTTGACGCGTGGATTGCGTTGTCAGTGATTTTGACACTCAGATTTTTATACTTGAATTATTTTTAATACTTTGATTAGTATGATCCGCCCAGTTTCCAAAGCAGATGCCTACAGTAGCGTATGAAAAATATTTTCTTCATTTTTAAATTAAAAAAAAATTACAGAATGCATGTAGAAAACAAGAGAAATCATCAAATTATTAGATTAACTTCTTAATTTTATTAATCCTCCAGAAGGTTTTCAAGCGATTAACTGCTACCGCAAATTGTCATGGAAGGGTCATAAGTCATTAAAAGATATCCATAGATATTACAATAAAATAAAAGAACAAAGAAATGGGGCTCAACAAGTCAACCACACATTTTGGTCGGTTTTTTACGAGTAGGCACAAGTCTAAGTATAGCGATGACAAAAACTGAATATGCAGAAATATTGGTGACCCTTTATAGGATAAGAATACAGAAATCGCAAATTTGGACAGTTTCTCAGCTTCTTGAAATAAGAGGTCAAAGGTGCCTGAAGTTACCATCTGACCAGAAATCGGCGTTAACATTGACATTAACATGTACTCGTATTGAAAATTTGTTTTCCAAAATATTTTAGGTTAAAGTTAAAATTTCAGAAAATTAATTGTGTAATTCCATGTTCAGATTAGGGGAAAGTGGGGTACCTTTGACACTGGAGCACACTTGACTTTGCCAATTTCAGTATGAAAACGACTAAGGCGCCAAAAAGTTTAAATGCAGAAAGAAACCTACTTTGACTTAAAAAAACGTTATGAACTTTGACAGTCTCAACTCTTCAACTCTCTTCGGAGTGTTCCGTGTTGTTCTGTTTTCGCGATCACTGATGCAATTTTTGATATCAAGTACATAAGCGTTTTGTGAATTATATGTTACTGTTTTTGTAAATTGAGTGACAAAATATGTTAGCATTACCTTTAGGTAATAACACAATTAAAGTGTGCTTTGTGAAAATAAAACAGTAATAATAAAAAAAAAATAGAAAAAAAGCCTCTTGATCGTGTGGGGCACATTTGGCATCTGCCAAAAGGGTACATTTGACAGATGTCAATATGTTCTTACAATACAATCATTAGATTTTTTTTAGTAATTTTCATAAAAAAGACAAATCGAGGAGAAATTGATGAAGAATAAGTGAAGAGAGCTATTTCAGATATTAGAAATAAGTACGAAACGGCCACATCAGCCGCTGAAAAATCTGGAGTGAAAAGGACAAACTGAAAGGCTTCTCGAATTCAGCCTTATATTTTTTGAATAAAAAGCATTTAATTTAGAAGAAACGATACATCATTTTAAAAGCAAAAGTCTAATAGGCGAGGAGCCGGCAATCCTAAAAGCCCCGTGATCGCGGATTTGAAAAATGTCGAAGAAAAATAATAGTTTACACTTAGACGAATAAGATAAGCTCGATCGGCGTGGATTTAATTGGTTGTAAATATGTTTAAATAAATTATGTATTATTAAATTTCCATACGGTTTTACCGTCATCGCGGATTTTAATCAATCATATCATAATTGATGCGAAATTTCATTAACATTAAGAAAAAATCCGGCCGACCAATTTTTTTTAGGGGGAAAGGTCCGGCAAACCTATTTGAAGTATGTGACAGGGGGAACAATTTCTCCGTCATCACGGAAAACTTTTATTGAAGTGAAAACTTCTTATGGCACGTTGTGCGGCTGAGGAAAAAAGTATAATTTCGCGACACCGACCGTCATCGAGAAGACTTGGGAAACGAACTCGATTTTGGAATTTTGAAGACTTGGGAAACGAACTGGATATTGGAATTTTGAAGACTTTTGAAACGAACTCGATTTCAGAAATTTGAAAACTTGGGAAACGAACTCGATTTCAAATTTGGAAGACTTGGGAAACGAACTTGATTTTGGAATTTTGAAGACTTGGGAAACGAACTCGATTTTAGAAATTCGAAGACTTTGGAAACGAATTCGATTTCAGAAATTTGAAGACTTGGGAAACGAACTCGATTTCAAATTTGGAAGACTTGGGAAACGAACTTGATTTTGGAATTTTGAAGACTTGGGAAACGAACTCGATTTTAAAATTTTGAAGACTTGGAAAATGAACTCGATTTCAAAAAATTTATAAAACGTTGCCTACTTTTAGGTGCTATTAATAATTTGCCCCTAAAAGTAGGCAACACTTTCTGACAAATTTCAAAAAGAACGCCTAAAAGTAGGTAACGATTTTAAAAATTTCAGATAATGTGTCCTAATTTTAGGTGCTATTTTTGAAATTCGTCGGAAAGTGTTGCATACTTTTAAAGCGGCTCTCACACGATCAATATTACTGACAGTATAATTACTGACAGTACATTACTGTCAGTGTACCACTCACACGGTCAGTATTGTTTATTGTCAGTAATCAGTTTTTTTGACATTCGACTGGTGAAGGTGCGAACTATGCTCCGGCTACGTGACCGACAACCGAAAATGGCATGCCACTTTTTGGGGCAGATTCCATCCAAACTTGCACCACGCCTCCAGCTAGGCATCGGACGACAATACCCTTGGACGCAATGTTCCATGCCACTGAATGAGGAACTTTTTCAAGTTTCTTTCAAGTTTCGCTGCATCATCGTCTATCTGCCACAAAATGGGGCATGCCACGCCCCCTCCCAGGATTTTGCCGTCCCGTGCCCACTTGCACTCTCTGACCAACTTTTAGCCGGATCTGTCCCAAAAAGTGGCATGCCAATTTTCTGTGCAAATAATACTGATGAACTGTCAGTATTCACCTCACACCATCAGTATTTAAAAACTTCGTCAGTAATATCCGATTTTTTCATCAGTCATCAGTATCGTTTTTCTATACTGACAGTACATCAGTACTCACCTCATACGATCAGTAATACTGTCAGTATGCAAAATACTGTCAGTAATATTGATCGTGTGAGGGCCGCTTAATACTGATGGTGTGAGGTGAATACTGACAGTTCATCAGTATTATTTGCACAGAAAAGTGGCCAAAAAGTGGCATGCCACTTTTTGGGGCAGATCCGGCTGAAAGTTGGTCAGAGGGTGCAAGTAGGCACGGGACGGAAAAATCCTGGGAGGGGGCGTGGCATGCTCCATTTTGTGGCAGATAGACGATGAGGCAGCGAAACTTGAAAGAAACTTGGTAAAGTTCCTCATTCAGTGGCATGGAACATTGCGTCCAAGGGTATGGTCGTCCGATGCCTAGCTGGAGGCGTGGTGCAAGTTTGGATGGAATCTGCCCCAAAAAGTGGCATGCCATTTTCGGCTGTCGGTCACGTAGCCGGAGCATAGTTCGCACCTTCACCAGTCGAATGTCAAAAAAACTGATTACTGACAATAAACAATACTGACCGTGTGAGTGGTACACTGACAGTAATGTAAATACTGTCAGTAATTATACTGTCAGTGATATTGATCGTGTGAGGGCCGCTTAAGGGTAAATTATTAATAGCGCCTAAAAGTAGGCAACGTTTTTTGAAAAAATTGGCCCATGAAAGTATGTAATTTTGTGGAAAAAATTTTTAAATTTGTAGCATACATATGTTGACTTCCGGTTAGTTGTTGCTCAGTAAGCAAATTTTTCTCTGCTAGCGCAGCCGAAAGCAGAGCCAGCAGCCCAAAGCAGAGAAAAATCTGAAATACCAGGCCACCTTGAACCAGCAGCAAGCAAATTTGGTTTTTTGAAAAACTTTAAAACGTTATATCTCGGCTATTACTAAACCGATTTAGACAAATGAGGTGTAATAGTTTTTTTTAAGAACAAGCAGATTTTTTTGAAGTCATTTGTATTATGATTAACTGTCACAAGATGGCGTTTTAAGCAGTTTGAATATTCTAACAGCCATAACTCGGCAACGAATAAGCCGATTTTGATAAATGTGGTGTCATAGTGTCTGTTAGAAGAAGCAGATTTTTATCTTAAGTTTAAGAAAAATTATGTTTAAGCTATTTAGTCACAGGTCCAGGTACTTTTTTTACCTGATTTTTTCTTATACTTACATAATTCGCAATGATGTGTCTTACTGCAATCAGAATAAATTTTTGTTTTTAAACATAAGGAGTACTTAGCTCAAATTTAATTATTCACAGTTGAAGCTACTGAGCCGAATATACTTCTTCCAGCAATTTTTGAAGTGAAAACTTCTTATGGCATGTTGTGCGGCTGAGTAAAAAAGTATAAACTCGTGACACCGACCGTCATCGGGATTCCCCGAATGCGATGGTAAAATTTTAATGTTCTATTGTTTCTTTTAAATAAAAAATATTCCAAGTGGAAGACAAAAAGCAAAGCATACACACTAACTGACACATTTAATTCTCATTCAACGATTGTTATGCTTACATGTTTGTTTCTTTCAATGTCCGCGTTGTTGCGTTGACAAATTGAGAATGAGAGCGAGAGTAAAATTTGAATACATATTCCGTTTTTGTCTTCCATTGCATTGCCATATAAAAAGAAAACGCACACATACCAATTAACGCACTAACTTGCCATTAAACGATTTGTTTTCACTTCTGTCGGCACTCCCGGAGTGCAACCCGCCGTTTTTTTTTTTTTTTTTAATTTACTTGTTTTAATGTCAAATTCAAAAATATCTTGGTATGCGGGCTAAGAAATTGTTAGAAGTATCGCGCATACCAGTTTTTATTGCATCACACTCCTAAGAGCGAGCGAGAGCAACATGGGGCTAATGTCAAATTTTCGTACGTACTTTTCTCTTACTCCCAAAATGTCAGAGCCTGCCTGGCCTTGTCTAACAGCATATATGGAGTTCAGAAAATTTCGACATGCCAGTCTGACGTTATTTTACGAAACTGGCCGTTTAATAATTCAAAAAAGTTTTTTTTTTTGGTTTCATAATTAAAAAACCGTTTTTGTGATATAGTAGGTTCGTTCCAGAACTTTTTGGGTAAAATCCTGTAAAACTGTCAAACACGAGAGAATAAGAAAATTGCGCTCTGTGAAAGAGAAATAATGTAAAAAGTACAGGAACGGAAAAAACCATTTTTTTAGCACGAGAATAAACTTCAAAAATTTTTGAATGCAGTTGGTGCAAAAAGTTAATTTTCTAAGTCCAGACAATAAATAAACATCTTAAATTGAATGTAGTTGGAACAATAAATTCAATTCTATAAACGCAAAGAATTCATTCCATTCTCTAGAAGGGAAGACGCTTTTAAAAAATGTGAATACGTGCTAATTTTCTGAAAAATTAAAAAAATTAAGTTTCATGAGTTAAGTTTAAGCTCCAATTATTTGAATGATGGGGGTTACCATCTTGCGTGCTATAAAAAATTTATGCCTATACTAGTGAATCATAGAGAAAAATTCACCAATTGGATGCAATCATTGCAGGGTCAACACCTTTCCCCAGAAATAGAAATTAACGATACCTCTTCTGGTACAGTGCAAGAAAGGATTCGTGATATTGTCAATCATAATAAGTTTGAAGCAATCTAAATAATTACACTGTTCGACAGAATTTGGTTAAACCTCAGTATCTGAAACCTAAATATACTTTTTCGAAAGTTTCCGACGCACTGAATTCGAAATGTGTTTATTACACATTTATATTGACGATACTTCAAAGAAAAAATTGTTAAGTTAGAATATCTCAAAACCAAAACCATCAAGGAAATTCTGACTTCGGATTCGAATTCAGTGCGTCGAAAACTGTGTCATGAGTATTACTTCTGACTAAAATTCTTTCTACATAATAAATTGTATTACCTATTACATACAGGCTCTGACATTTTGGGAGTAAGAGAAAAGTACGTACGAAAATTTGACATTAGCCCCATGTTGCTCTCGCTCGCTCTAAGGAGTGTAATGCAATAAAAACTGGTATGCGCGATACTTCTAACGATTTCTTAGCCCGCATACCAATTTATTTTTGAATTTGACATTAAAACAAGTAAATTAAAAAAAAAAATAAAAGTTTTCCGTGATGATAGGTTTGCCGGACCTTTCCCCCTAAAAGAAATTGATCGGCCGGATTTTTTCTTAATGTTAATGAAATTTCGCATCAATTATGATATGATTGATTAAAATTCGCGATGACGGTAAAACCTTTTGGAAATTTAATAATACATAATTTACTTAAACATATTTACAACCAATTAAATCCACGCCGACCAAGCTTATCTTATTCGTCTAAGTGTAAACTATTCACCCTTATCATCGTAGTCGCATACGACAGAAAAAAAAAACAATACGACAAAATTGGTATCATGCGAGTCGTTTTATAAAATCGACAGTCACAAAAACGACAATCTATTACAAATAACGACAATTTATTACAAATTTCGAATCATCGTATAAAAAATTGACATCTTAAAACGACATTTTTTGTCGTTGTAAAATTTATAGACGACAGCAATAAGTAACAAACCAAGCCCAATTTGAAAAGCTTGTCACATTAATGGAACAAAATGTGGACTTGGCGAAGGGTTTCACCAGAAACCTCACAAAAATTAACGCCATGAAAGAGTGGAAGAATGTGGCGGAAGAGCTAAATAGTCTGGGACCACCAAGTAGGGACGGATTAGGCTGGCAAAAGGTATGCTTGTGATTTGGTTGTAGCAATTGATTACTGACTTTTCGTTTTAGGTTTGGAGGGACCTGAAATTTAAAGTAAAAAAAAAGTTGATTCACAACTAAAGTGAATATGCAGCCACTGGAGGAGGCAGATGGAAGCAGCACAAGCTGTCAGGATTGGAAGAGTCCGTGGCCAATCTTTTAAATATGGAAAAGGCCATAAGCCCAAGAGCAGTGGCATTGGGAGTTAACCCTCCTTCAATATATGTTTCCAATGGGATTGATTGTGCGACTCTTCCAATGGATTCAACAAGCAATCAACATGCTTCCAGTCCGTTGGCTTCCTCAACGTTATATGAGTGTGCGTCTCCTCCTTTGGCTGTCCCTAGCCAATCGCCTCCGTTTGTTTGGAATGAAGTCAACATGACACCGATGTCATCGAGACCAAGAAATACGAAACATCAACTGTTAGAGAAGCAAACTCAAATACAAGAAAATCTCTATAATAATGTGAAGGAAACATTGAAGGAAATTGAAAACCACTATTTGTGATGAGCTTAACAGTGGTTTCACTTCGTTCGTTATATGAAATAGTTCCTTTTTACGCTGCTGCAAACTATTTCCATATCTACAGCCCTTTGCTTGATAGCGGTCTCTTTATAGTTGACTTTAATCGTAGTTAACTTACTAGAAGCAGCTTCAATATCACTTGAGTATTCATAGACTTCGTGTACTATCTCTCTTACTATTCTGTCGATTGATCCGCTCTGTTCATATTTGTTGCGAATTATCACTCGTAGATTGTAGTTGCTCTTTTACTTCTATAACTTGTGAAAAGCTGCGATTAAAATCAACTCACAGACGATGCTTTCTGCTACGGTTTGCGCATCGTTGTAGTGTACATTTTTGCTTACTACGTCGACTCCTTCAAGTCACATGCTTAGAAGAAATTGCTTCATTAAGTTTACCCTTGGTGTTGATTTTTAAATTATCAATGCGCTCCAATGACAAAGGACTAACAGAACGTGGCGCATCAAATTCGGAATCAGCTGGATTTTGTGAAAGTTTATTTTCGAGACTATTAAATATTGAACTTGACACTGTCGCATCATCATCTTCAGAAGCCCGTGCACCAAAATTAGAGGTAGTGGCAACAAAATTGAACACATTCTGGTTTTATAGATTAAACTTCAGATACGGTATTTGATGCAGGCAATTGCATTTTTGCGATTTTAATAAATTGTTGGTATTGCTGAATTGATGGTTTACGTTTACTGCTTTCCCTATCGGATAACTTTTTGTTTTCTATTGCATGGGTTGCAAAAGAGTCGCCGGTAGGATCTTCATCGAACGCTGGAACTAAAAATCACAGTTTAATTATTATGAGGAAAATTAGTGCTTGCAAAAACTTACTAGAGTTCCGCAACGATTGAAAAAGTGTTGTTGGCTATCGCTGGCACACCAATGCCTCGTTATTTGATGAATATTCTGGATTTTTTCGCAATTTTAGGTAAATTTCCAAGCACAATATCAAAATACAAACAAATTTTGTGACATTTCATAATTGTCAAACATCTGTCAACATCAAATTGTAAAAGCTTTTATTGAAATTGTAGTAGTCACGAGTCGTACAAATTTTGGCGTGTCGTTGTCGACAGTCGTCGAAAAAAAAACGACTACGAGGATAAGTGTGATTATTTTTCATTAACATTTTTCAAATCCGCGATCACGGGGCTTTTAGGATTGCCGGCTCCCGGACTATAAGCTCACATGTATTGAAAAAATAACAATTATTTGAAAAAATATTTCAGAAAAATCATCACATCTACAAAACTATAGGGCAAATTTGAAAGATCTTTTCACCAATATTGTAGCTTACTAAAATATCTTTCATAAACACATAATTTGGATATAAGTTTAGGGGTTTCAAATTTATATTGATTTTTACGAAAGCTATATCCGCATGAAGCATGAAAACGTACAACTTGCCCTCATGAATTTGTAGAACATTTCATTCGCGGTTGCAGCTCCCATCTTTCTTGCTTTGTTTATCGTTTTGTTTTGATTGGATTTCTGATTTGTGTACATAAAAACTTGGTAGACTTGCAATGTGGCAAGTGACTTGATGGCCGTTTCAAATGCGCTTACGCAGACCTCTAATACGTACAGAAGTTTTTTTATGCACCCTATATATTGGAGGCCTTGTGATACCACTTGCTGCACACCTCCATCATTCATTCTTGGTGTTATGCCTGAACGATGGAAAAAACTTAAAGAACTCGTCTCTGAATAGTTTACCTTATTCCCACTCTAATGCTCCCAATTTGAAAACTAAGAAGTCTCGTTTAAGCTAAAATTTGACATATCGTCTCATTTTGGCATGTTCATAAAAGTTCACATTAATCAGCTTTTAGACCGAAATTGAATTTCTAAGTGAAGTTTAGTTTTCACTTACATACATACATATCTTATTCTGATTTCACCAACTTAGTGCTTAAAACTTTAATCAAAACAAAGTATCCTTAGCAAAGAAACGCATTAAAAGCACTGCGTATCTGTGATGCATTTTCAAACTAAATACACTTAGCAAAACTATAACTTCAAACGATACACATGAGCCCCATAAGAAAGATATTACTTTCTATTATCTCAACATGCAAAAGAAGCATAAAGTTTCTATCAAGAAATCATCCAACTAACGAAGCTTGGCCAAAGTTCACATTAAGATGCAAATTACGTGTATTCATGGAATAAAGGTATTCATTGGAGACTCCAATGGACACATTATTAAAAGAAAATATTCTCTTACCGTAAGTAAGAAAGAACTTTATCAGCAGTTTTTGAGAGTTTGGTAAAAAGAAACAACTTTGTTCAAAACAAAGAAAAAAAGTGTCACTTAGAAGTAACACATTTTAAGATTCGTATCTCTGGCTCTTAAATTTAACCTTTTCAATTACACTTAACAATTTTTGGAATTTTATATGTACGTACATATGTAGGTTATAGCAAGTTACAAAAAGTCGTAGCTACTGTTGCATAGAATACGATACTTTAATATGATACCAATCTGTTAACACTTACATTTGTATACTTCCACAGCATTTAAAGCGGTCATAAATTTAAATTTCAAAATAAATCACAGATTCTGTAGCATGGATAAAACAGTTGTCAGATGTGGATGACCATATAGCAGAATGACAAAAAAAAATGAACTTTTACGATATTAAATGAGGTTTGTAAGGTTTTTCGGAGGCACCTTATCTGGAATGAGAAATCATTACGGTTTTAATTTCATTGCAATGACTTTTTTTTTCACTAAATTTTATTATCTGTTGTGTTTATTACTTCAAAGGTAATGTAATAAAAACTGTTGTACCTACAAGAAAATATACATTTCACCTCATTGTTAACATAATAATTACGAGTTTAATTGTAAAGTAGCCAGAAGTAGCAATAAAAACTTTTTAATTTCAACATCTGTGTTAACAGGTAGCATCTGACGAGTATTTTGTGGTTGCATAAAAGTTTGAAGTGAAGAGCTGTGGTACTGACGATATTTTAATGTTGACGAAAACTTTTGTTTGCTGTGAGTTGAACAACATCCACCTCGAATAGGTTTTGTTAAAAATAGCGAAAAATGTCATGCAAGGAAGGGACTATGTATTTTTCGAACGGAGTACAGAAGACAAAAAAAAAAACACTGAAATTTCTGGCCAGAGATGGAAGAGCAATTTTTTCTACAAGTTCGAAGCACTCCTTTAAGTCGTTATCAACATATTTTCTATGTCGCCTATGACCAGATTGGAGCAGCAAACCACTGGAATCCAGTCAGTTGATAAAAAACCAAGCTAGGACAACTACAACATCCATCGCACATTGGGAAAAACATTCGCAAAACGTTCGCATTGGAGGTAATTCAAAAATTGCGGGCCTAAATTTCTTTCTCCACCAACATACGTTCTCGATTTTGATGAAATGACTTCTGATGATTCCTCGACCTCGAAACCTACATATATAGTTTTATCATCGATTATAATTATGATAATTATCATTATGAAAAATTTATGGTGAACACTCAATAAAATGAAATTCTAATGAACAGGAAAAAGGTCATCAGTTCGTTAAAAGCAAAATTGTGCACATTTTCAGGCACCAAGCGTAAAATCAAGACTTTCATTTTGCTTTGCAACTTAAAGTCTGAATGAGCAGTACTGTGACTATAAACTTTAAAAATGTTAAACCTCAAAAATTTTAAATGAAAATATTAATTTTCCACTTTTACGAACAATTCTAATAAAACAGTTTTTTATTTTAATTTATAAAAACAAAGTGACCTTTATTTACATTTATTGTATTTGAATACGTATAACGCTTGCTATGATGATAAAAATTTTAACACTCAGTTTTAAAAAATTTTTGATTTTGAAAAATGTGCGTAAAAACTACCTTGCTTGCTATGATTAACATATTATTTATAAAAAGCATACAGTTGTAAAACTAATGAAATGAAAAAATAAAACAATTTTAATTAATAAAAGTTAATAAATACCAACATACATGCACAAACATACGTGTACATTAGAATATTGATCTTTCAATTTTTCCTATTCGGATAAATTATGAAATGTTATAGACAAGAGATACAGCAGCGATGATTGCTCGAAATCATGGCGGAAATTTAGACACAAAGTCCTAGCTCAAATTTTGTGACAATTATTTTTAAACTTCAAGCTAAAATATAGGCAAAAAAAATTAAATCCATCTGCAAAATTTTCAAAAAACACACCCGACTTCACAATCCAAAATACATCGTTTTTTTTATTGTTTAATGCTGAAACAAAACTCTGTTGTGGTTAACAATTTACTAACACTAAATTAACAAAAAAGACAAAGAGGCCTTGGTGGGTTAAACCGTGGCATGAAAGGCGTACTTCCAGAGGGTCTTAGTCAGCACTTTAAGGAACTCCAGGCCGAAGATCTGATGGCATTAAAAATTTCTCAATAAAGTCCAATGAGAAATATAATCAAATCTTGGGATTACTGCACCCTGACCTCCTAAAAAATGATACCAATATGCAAAAGGCAGTGCCTCAAAAGAAACAGTCAAGTGCTACATTACGTTACTTAACTTACGTTCATTCCGAGAAAAACTAATGGAGCGCTTTTGATTCTCATGAAGATCCTTTTTGGCTAAATTTGCTTGAAAAATAAAGATTGTGTTCTTGCGCAAAATTTGACGCTAAAAGATTTAAAATTTTCTTTCTATTTTAGATAATATTCGGTCCCGAAATTCGAATTTTTCACATTTTTTATATGGAAAAATCGAATTTTGGGATTGAACTTTTTTTATAGCAGAAAATTTTTTTTAAATATTTTAACGTCAAATTCCTTGCAAGAACGCAATCTTTATTTTTCAAGCGAATTCAGGTTCCATTCTGTGAAGAAATAAAAGTAACGAGCAAAAAACACGTTTTTTTTTAGCCAAAAAGGATCTTCAGGAGAATCAAAAGCGCTCCATTGGTTTTTCTCGGAAAGAAAAAAAAATGACGCAGATATCGTTTTGAAGGGTCCTTCTAACTTTTGAGTCGGTGTCTGGCTGCCTTTTTTTTCTTCATACAAATCGATCGGGTCTAATGTAAATGTATAAAAAATTGAAATAAGTACTATCTAAAACAAGTACAATGCTAAAAAAGCAACGATCCGATTTTGCACAGCTATTATCGGTTCTAAAAAAATGTTAAGGGAAATTATTTACCAATTCCTCGATGGTAATGTGAAAATATGACCATACAAAAATCATTATATCCAAAATGTTTTGCCATCTTAAATATGCCGCTGTCATAGACTTTTAATTCAAAAATGAAAATTCGAAAAGTTATTATTTGTATCAAAGATCAAAGAGTGAAAAATTTTCCATTCAAAGCGCGATTCTTAGAAAAATATTGACATAATACTACCTTAAGCATGAATTTAAAAGAGTGACTGAACTTCGTCCTCAGAATGTAATATTAAGAGATCTGCTTACTTATACTAACATACGTACATGTACATAGGTTTTATAAATTTAAGTTTTAGATAATTCAAATATTTAGATTTAGTTAAGACTGAAGAATTTAATGGAAGGATTACCCAAAAACAAGAAACTTTTCTTCAGGAATTATAAGACGCGCCTCCAATATTACTATTATTTAGTTTTTGAACATTTTGTAAGATCCCAACAAGCAACTAGTCCAGCCTTTGAAGATATGTTTGATATTTTTTAAGCAATGAACAAAAAAAATAAATTTTGAACGTAAATATTTCAATGCTTGCATTCAAATTGGTAACAGCTTGCTGTTTTAAAATTTTATGATTTGGAAAAAAACTGCAATAAAAACTTTGCTTGTCATTAGAAAGCCCTAAATTCAATTCAGTTATATAGACCCAAACTCTAGTTTTGCACGTGAAGAAATTTGTTTTTCTTATTTTCTGTAAAATTTTTATTTTCTTTCTTAAAGAGGTAGATTTATACATTTGTATAAACATACAGACATATACGATAGAGACTGGGCTTCGAATCGGTTCTAACTACGTTATTGTCGGAAGAGGATAGAACTTCTTATCTATAATTTTACCTGGGTGGTTTCGCTGCTGGGAGACTTTATATTTCAAAATTGTTTTGCATTCGGGGGTATAATATTCTCAATACTTATCATCAACGCAAACGCACACAAAGGAACCCAGACATAACACATCCAACACTTACAATTGAAAAAAATGCACCAGATTCTTTAAATTAAAAATTTTTATTCGTTTAATAAAAGTTTTATTTTTGTTTCAAAAAATGAAAAAAAATAAATTATTATTCAATTTACAAATTTCAAAAAGTTAACTCGTAATTTTCAATAAAAAATAAAATCGTTTAACAAAATGTGTGATTTATTATTTGGACCCCACATAACTACCATAATTTTTGTATAAAAACGCAAGTAAGCTTGAAATTAATATTGCTGAAAATTTGAAATCAAATGAAAACATATGTTTTAATCTTTTAAAAATCATAGATGGCTTTTTTTTGAAATTTCTATTCTATTCAAAGTTGTGAATTTCAATTCAAAATACACTTCAAACGTGCAACTGATTATTAAGAAAAAATTTAAAACGAATAAAATACGAATATAAACTGATGGGGCAGAATTATTATTGCAATGTACGATAGTTGTTAACGATAAAAAACGATAGAGTACTTCCCGCAAAAAAAGTGAATGAGCCGCAATTAAACGAATTCTGGATCTACCGATCTATTTAGCAAATATGCACCAAGTTTAATAATCATGGAATCAGTCGTTTTTGTGATATTGCTAGGCATCCGCGGAGCTGCAGTTTGGCACCGAAAAACCAAGAAGCAATTCAGACTCTGAAATGCAACACTCATCCATCTATACAGGTTTTGGTATTCTAAATAACCCGATTGGGTTATATTTTGTAATAAGTTTTAGTATTTAATTTTATTATTAATAACATTTTTTATAGGACTTTCTAGAATGAAAAAACAAATTTTTAAGAAAACTTCAGAGAGTGGACTATGTGCGGTTTGTGGTGTATATATGTCTATTGAAGGATGACATTTACGAAATAGTGGCATTGATTTAATATAAGTGGTCTTAGTTGCAATTAAAAATTAAAGAAAATTAAGAAACGTAAAGTGCATTGGACGGGCCTGAACCGCAAATCGAGCGCAGGATCTTTGGCTTGTAAGCATAGTTACATTTACATGTTATATTCAGACACAAAATTTGTACCTAAATTCTTAGTTTTTAAGGTGGTTTCGTAATCTAAAGAGATCAAACACTTAACATATTTTTAAGACATTATATCTCAAAAGTCATAATGGACCAAGTTTTGGTATTTCGTAAATTAACATTTGTCTAATTTGTTCACGCAAACAGAAAAATATTTTACTTTGTTCATTTAGGCGCTAAGACAGATATACCCCATGTACTTATTGTAGAAAACACAATAAAATTGTTAATTACCATAAAAAAGAAATTTGTTTTTTGGTGTTTTTATTTGATGCTTTTTTTTTACTAAAAAGAAAACAAAACATTCAAAGCCTTACGGTTTATTTCACACCGAGAAACAAATAAAGATTAATGACACTTAAATTTAAAAAAATAAAAAAAAATCTGCACAGAAAAAAAACACCCCAAGTCTGAAGCCAAACGCACCCTCACTTTTGACCTTATAAGGTCTCACCTGTGCTATTTCTGAAAAAAAATACTTTTCAGTATTGTTCATTAAATACGAAAAAAATGTCAATATTAGTGTTTCACCGAGGCCGAGGCGAGGCGAGGTTCTAGTTGATCTCGGTCTCGCCTCGTTTTATAAATTTAAGTCTCGCCTCGCCTCGGCCTCGGACGAGGTCTTGCCATCACATGCATCGCCTCGCCTCGCCTCGCCTCGTTCTCGGCCGAGGCACCTCGGTAAAAAAGCGAGGTTTTTATTAAAATAAATAAAAAATTATATACATATGTATCAGGGCTGATAGGCTGATCAAGCCTCAAGAAATAAAATAAAATATCTGTTTTTATTTTTGGTGAATTGGATGAGATATGATGAATTTAATTCTTTTCTTATATGGGAAGGAGAGGCATTGCCTATTTTTCCAAACCAAACTAAGCTATGAACCTTTTACAAACTATAAGAAAGATATGTACCAAATCTTATTTATTTACGTCAAATAGATATTGAGATATGATAAAGTTAATTTGTTTCTTATATTGAAGGTATGGAACCGCTCATTTTATTAATTGAATCTTAGTTATGCCTCTACCTTTTATAAATATACCAAGTTTTATTAATCTGCATCAAGTAGTTAATAATATATGATGAATTCTATTTTTCTGTTATGTGGGGGTGGCATCACCTATTTATCGTAAGCTATGTTACGGAGCATCCCAAATCTTAATAAACATATTTGTATGTCAAATCTTTCGTCGGTCGGTTGAACGGTTTAGGAGTCCATTAGCAACGAACATACATATACTGAACTTTATTTATATACTAGCATTACCCTGTGCGTTTTGCTTCACCTTACCGGTTCTTAGAAAGACTATTAGAATAAATAAATTTCAATGCAGTGTTGTCAATCATGCAGTTTTGCTTATAGCCTTACATAGCCCTACATGCTTCCCTAATCGATCAATCGAGGCGTAGTTGCATAGAAGCTGATGCGATCCAAGCACTTCTGTGCATTAGCGCTTGGACCAAATCTGAACTCGTAAGAAGCACATGCGGGTTAAAAATAAAACAAAGCAGTTTGCTCAAAATAAAATATTAAAATATTAGTTAAATATAGATTTTAATATAAAAATTACATTCATATTTTGAATCTGCATATGGGTCTTACGAGTTCAGATTAGGTCAAAACGCGCCTCGCTCTTGGTTTCCAAAACGAGGCTAGGACGAGGCGAGCCCGAGGCGAGGCCGAGGCGAGGTGCCGTGTGATCTCGCCTCGCCTCGGTCAAGCGAGGAAAATTTATTTTTCCATCTCGCCTCGTTCTCGCCTCGGTCTCGCCTCGTTCTCGTAGTCAAAAACGAGGCTGCCTCGTAGCCTCGGTGAAACACTAGTCAATATTAAAGCGGAAACTTTAATATGGAACAAAAGTAAAGTGGCTAATCGTTCCGGAAAGCACTATTGCGTCCCGGAAGACCCGAATTCGTTTACTACTGAAATAATATTTCATATTTCTGGGTATTTCCAGATGAAAGCAATGAATAACATGTGGTTTTGCTCTTTAAGTTGAATACGACGCAAATAATATAACTTTTCAAAATTGTGGAATCCAAACAAAAAACTATTTTGGACGATACCTCAAGATTATCCCGAAAAAAAAGAGAAGACAATTTCAAATAAACACATGGGAAAACTTTACATACTTTACACTTTTATTTCTTATATTCATTGCCGGAATTCCGCAACTACGACAATTAGATTTGTTCATTTGAACCTTATGATTTATTGATAAATTAATAAAGATCCTTCTTGAAAATTTTGTTTGGAATGTCTTTTTCTTCTTTTTTCTACGAGTATCTTCGTAATGGTTGATTCAGAATTGATGATGAAAAAATTCCAATGTGATGTAAATCATGATTATCTCTTTATTGCTGACATATCCGAGATTATTACGACTGACGTCACCATGACATGAGGGTTGATTTGACTTCTGACACCGTTGGCGTTTCATTGTATGCGCTCCTTCAATGAAAAAAAAGTTCATAATCCAGTGATTATTGTCATTCTTGTCAATGGAATTGGCATGTCCTTTTTGAAATATTTTTCGTGTCTTGCAAATTTATGTCTAGCTTAGTTCCTTGATATTTTAATTTAAAGCTCACAAATCATAGTGTTCCTTCGTGGCTGTGTGACATGTTCTTGTTTTGATTGCTGTTGAAAAAGGAAACCAATTCCCACCACATGCTTCAATCTGCTACGATATTCAAGTGAAATTCATCATTTCGTAATTAGTGGCTATAAATTATCATTGCTTTCCCCGCCACACCATACCAACATATGCCTGCCAACACTTTTCATCCTGTGGAATCTTTATGCTCCTTCATATCATCAAGTTCCATGACCACATTCCATGGTCACAAGTGTAAACTATTGTTTTTGGGTTTCCGTAGAATGTGTGTGCTTGTGTACGCCAAATTCAGGATATTAAATTAAATTGTCCTTTTTCATTTTGATATTCTTACTCACACTAGCACACACACGCACTCAACTCCTGACGTATGTTGTATGTGAGGCAATAAATTAATATTACAACGCATTCTACCACAAATGTGACCAGCCGACCCTCCTCACTCCTTTTGAGATACACTTACACAAAGTGACACAGAAACAGAAATAATAACGCATATTGTTCGCTGAGCTGCAAGGACATTTGTATCCTTATTTGTATTTGTGCTTGTTTATTTGCTTAGCTTTCTTCATTAGCTTTAATTTTTTTCTACCCTTGGCTCTTGAGCATTAAATACATCTCTGATAAATTTATGTTTTCCTTCGATTTTGAATTACTTGCGTAAATACATTGAAGTGATGGCCAACTGAAAGTTTGTGCAAAGTTTATTTGTATTGTATTTGTTGCAGTGAAGGTATCGACGCATTGCCGCAAAAAATCAATACTCAATATTCAATCCATAGTCCCGAAATATTGTGCTCAACAAAATCCTCAGCGTAAGTCAGTTGGAATATATATTTTCAGGCCCACTGCCAGACATAATATATCCAATTACGCCCATAATTGACATCAGTAAATGATATTCAAGGATTCGAAGCAGAACTTTGGATAGATCAGAACCAGAATTAGCAACAGCTGTAATGTCTTGAGCTTTTCAATACAATGGGTAGTGGAATGTAACCTGCATGTGCTCTGATAAGAGGCTTTACATTTTTCAATGGAGTACAGAAGTTATGTTAAAAGAGGGTGATATTCTGTTGAAGGAGAGTTTATTACTCTTTCTAAAAGGTTTTTTAGCAGTTGCTTCAATTATAGCGCCATTTTATCCATTAATACTCTCAGTACATGACCATTTTCTGTACAAGCCATGTGGAGTGTCTAGTTTTTTTTAATTTATTAGCCTTTTTTATTTTGGTTGAACAAATTTTATTTTTGTGATTTTATCTTTTTGAGATTTGAAATTGAAATATTACTTTTATGGAAATAATTTGACTTAAAATTATTTTTAGACAAAAATTGAAAATAATAAAGTTTCTTAAGATTCAAAAGAATGTTTAAATTTAAAGTAATTTTTGGTCGAGTGTATTTTGTAGTGTAAATTAAAGACACTACAGCCACATCAAGTCACAAGACTACGGAATAATATTGTGATTTAATGATCTAATACCTTCAATTTCGCACATTTCGATGGTAGCCGATATTCATGCTTTACAGTAGAATTCAACAGGTATCAAACCCAGAGTAAATTTTAAAGAAGCTGTTATTTTCAAGGAAACGCGTAACAACAATAGTATTTTAAGGACTAACACAAAGAATACCGCTGGTAGCATGGAAGGTATTATTACCATCAATCGTATTGCTGTTGAAATCAGCATTATCAAAGAAAAACTTTGAGAAGGCATAAAGTAAGATGTTGCGTGGAGGGCGAAATGCACCAGAATCTTCAAAAATTGATACACTCTTATATATGATGCAAAAAGTCCTAACGATAAAAGAACATCAATATAATTGCTGAAACCATATTTTTTAAATTTTTTAAAAAACAATCAACGGCAAGTTGCTAATATGAAATAAAAGAAGCTGGTCGAGTAGTTGCAATAATGGAGTGGGCAATCGCCGTACACCTGCTTTGAGTCACATCCAGAGATCCACGTTTTGACTTACAGATTATTTCTGATAATAAAACTGATAAAGTTTCAGCTAAGTATTACAGTTTTTATATCGCTCGAAAAATTACCAGAAGGTGAATACTTGTTTGTTTCGTAACATTAAATATATCCTCCAAAAAAATTGTAGCTGCTTCTCAAATTTTTTGTAGTCTTTCTCCACTTTTTTTTCGATCGGTCCCACTTACCCGCCTAACTACAGGAGAGGAGCATCAGCCTATCGTATGGATCGGTGACCGACTACGAATAGTCCGGACTGCTTTGCCTTCATTAGGCGAAACCATACGTGAGGCACATCCGTCTATCGTACGGATCGGTGACCGGGACTGCACTATTTCGTTGAACGAAATTATGGATTGAGCAATTTCCGATCACAGATTGAGTACAATTTCTACTAAGCCCAGGATGTGTAAATTGTCATCTTCATGCTTTTAATCGCTCTTTTATTGTAAGTACGTGTACTGGATATGTAATCACTTCTGCTTGATTTTAGTAAATTAGATATACGAAATTAACATTCGTCACTCATTTCAAGTCGAAAAGAAAAACATATTCCATGGCTTAATACATTTTATTTTTCCGATCACTACCACATACGGCAGTTTTTTCATATTCTTTATATACAAATGTCAATCCGCTTCTGCTTTCCACTTTTCCATCATTTTTTTTATACAATAGCGTGCCAGTGGTACTGGATCGTCTGAAATGTGAAATTAAAAAGTGTTTTTAAAAATTTTTTGCAAAAAAAATATTTTTAAGAAAAACTTACCATGCCTTGGCAACAAATGTTTTAATGCATTTTCGTGTGCCATTTCTTTTGCAACTGCAATTTTGTTGCCGACTCCAATAAATTCGTAGTCTTCAATTTTTATTTTGTATTCTGTTATATTATTTGATTTTGTTATAGTTGTAATATAATTTATATTTAATTCGTTAAAAACAGAATTAGCTTTCTTTGGTTTTATTATTTTTTTTAATTTTTTATATAGTTTTTGATTTTTTATTTTTTTAATATTTTTACGGTTTTCTAAAGTAAAAAAAAAATATTTATTAATTATTTTTAATCCAATAATTAACTTACCTGCATCCCTTTTTTTTTGGAAATTTTTTTTTGCCGTTGTCGTCGTTTTCTTTTCTTAGATATATTTTTATATTAAAGTTTTAGTTTCACAAATATTTTTTGAACATTTTTTCGATTGTATTTTTATAATAATGAAAATTTTTTTGACAAAAATTAAAAATGCAAAATTTGAAAAACAAATTTTTAAAACTAGGAATAATTAAATTTTTAAAGTAAAAATATGATAAGTGTTTTTATATGGTGTAATTGTAAAAGTGTAAATGTGGGGCACCACATAACCGTTTGCTGCAATTATAGTGATATTTAGCTCCTAAAGCAACAAGATCCGGAATGTCTGCTATATGACTTAAAATTTGTATAGCAAAATCCTGTGAGTATTTGTTCACTAAATTTGGGTATGTCGAAATTTTTGAAATTATCGTTATGTATTGTATTATAAGTACGTCTTTGTTGGCTTTTAAATACTATTGCTCACTGATCGCTTCAAAACAAATGAGACAATTACTGGCAAAATCAAAATCAGGTACAGGAGCTTAACCTGCAGATACCTAAAGACTACTACTACGGCGACGAACGACATTATCCGGTCTACTAACTATTAATGTCTATAACAATGCACATGTAAGGTTACATCAGATATCCGTAAAAATTGTACATGATCCTCAAGGCCCTTGGCAGTCGCTTGATCAATTAAAATTTCACTCTACTTGCTTTAAAAGCAATTAATAGACCATCAGTCAAAGGGTTTTTACATATGAAACAATCACTCATGATGAAAATACACTTAATATACGCGTTAATACGTAGAATTGCTTCCAAAGAAATATATACATGTTGCCAAGCCATTCTAAATACCTAGCACAACTGCTTCAAAAAAATATTCACATTTTCATATTTTTTGGCGCTAATTTAATAATTTTACGATCTAGCAATCCATGCTATACATATATACTATACTTAAAAAATATATTTCCATATTTTAGGCACCCTGGGTAGGGTGTGATATAGGGGAGAAGTATGTTTGGATGAAATATTGGAGAGGCTACGTCGTGTCCAAGCCTAATAGCTAAGCATCTCCAAACATCACTATTACATATCTAATATAGAAGTTATGTAACATATAATTACAGGCTACCAAATAAAAGAAGTTTAGAAGATGAGCATTGGAAATCGGTCTATCAAAAACATCTGAAATATTTTTTTAATGAAATCAATGAGAAAAAAGATGTAACCCTTAAATGATATTTTTCTTGAAAATTTTAGTCTATTTTTAATTATAGCATTTTCAATTTTACGGTAAAAATTATTTCCATCAAGATTGTAGAAAACTCAATTTTTTACAAAAAAAAAAGTCTAAAAAAAAGTTTGCGAGATTTACGGTTCTCAAGGCTTTAATTGGGCAGGACTGAGGAGGGAATTGCTCCCCCCCCAAGGATCTGATATTATAATTAATGACATCGATTCAATTCAAAATATAATGGATTCGATATGTTATTTAAACTCTCGCCCCCCCCCCCCCCCCCCCCAAGCATTTGGTAAAATTACGCTACATTTCTCAAGATATCGCGAAAAAATATTTCAACCGATTTTCAGGATGATGGCGAAATGGCGGGGCTTTCAAACCCGAAAACCGAGATCCGACCGAAGAATATTCATACTGACCTCCCCTACACAACAAAAGATAAAAGAAAACATCTTATCCTACCTACAATGCAAGGTTCAGGCAAAATTTTTTAACATTTCAATGGATTAATATTTGTGGTATTCACACTGACCTCGTTAATTCGTTCGTATTTTAATTTTGTAAAATTATTTAACTGTCAGACTAACGAGTAATAAAGTAACTAGGTGGCATGATAGTTTTGTGTTAGTTTGTTGTAGCGATCAGCTGTTCAGATTTTGTTTTCCATTTAAGTTCGTTGCCAAAAAAAAGTTATACCTACCTACATAAAAAATTAAAAATACAAAATCAGCTGTTAATGTCAGGTTAACGAAATAAAAAAAAAATCGATCACAGTTAAAAGCTTTACCGAACAACCAGCTAACGAATTATCAAACTACGAAGCTGGTGTGAATACCACTATTGACTAGATAAAAAATAATGGAATGCCATTGAAAAAGTCGATAAAAGTCTCAAATTGTAACGAAGAATGTCGCAAAATTCGAGAAGTCGAAATGCAGGCACGTGCCTAGGGCGGCAAGATTAAAAGGACGGCAAATATTGTATTGGCGGAAACTTGAAAAAATGATTGGCGGAAACTTTGAAAAATTCTTGCATTGTATTGATTGAAAAACTTTTCAAATTTTGTTCAGCAACGAGGACTTTGTTTTTTTTTTGCTCATCAAAAATATAAGCAATGCTAATACAGGTATTCTAGGCGATTATATCTTACTTTGTTAACTATTTATTTCACTAGATTGATTTTTAAGGAAAAGTCATAAGCATATTTTGAGGTCGATTTGCGCGGATCAGTGATTGATTTTAGGACCATGGTTTCTAAGGTAAGTTTTCTTAGAGTTTTCTGCAGATTACGATTTTGCTATACCATTTTTAGGAAAATGAATCGACCCGCCCTAATAAGCATAAATGAAAAAAAAAAATAATTTTTTCTAATAAATGAAGAAGTTTTGAGGAGGGGGGGAGGGGGGTTGGGTGGGGCGGCAATTATTGGAACTGCCTAGGGGTGGCACATTTCTTAATCCGGGCCTGTCTATATGTATATGTTACTCTAATATGTCTAGTAAAGGATCCCTTGGAGTGACGTATTTTCCATTGGTTTTTAAAGTCAAAAACTTCCTTGAACCTCTCAATGGTGGCGTCACTTATGCTCAGTAGGGTTTTCAATTGTATCCAACAATGCTTAAAATTATGGAAACTTACTAACTTCACTAAATTTTCAACACAAATCGCGTTCTTTGAACCCACTGGATAATTTTTGGGGGAAGTACGTTACTTGATACTTTTAAAATTAAGATAACTCGTGCTCAAAACTCGTACCTTCAGGCTGCAGTATACTGGAGCCAGTCGTGGAGATATGTACGTACATATGTTCAAAATCATGTTCAAATGTTGAATGGCATAAAATTATTCACATAACAGAATCAAAATTTAGGTTTTTGTGTGTTTTATTGTAACTCGAAACTTCTTAAATAAACTTAAAAATAAGACTCTATAGTATCGAAAAGTTGATAAATATTCAAAAATTTAGAAAAAGTCGATTAGAGTCAAAATGTATGGAAAAGTCGATAACATTCAAAAGTTGTCGATCAGAGTAAAAAAATGCCATGTAAAATAAATTCAAAAAGTACAATTCTGCCCTCAGAAGCACAAAAGCAGTATCCCAGTGGAATTGAGTTTCGAGAAAATTGATATTTTGTTAATGTCGTATTCTTGAAATACCTCTAAAATTGATAAAGAAGAAATTCCCTTAGGAGATTTTATATATTTTCAAATTAAGATACCGGCATTTGGAGTAGTTCATTAGATGCATAATTTCTAACGCTATCCGATGTCATAATATTAAAGTATGTATGTATATGCATTTTTTGGAATACCTATCATCTTTCGAGTTATTTTATAAGCCATAGAAAATTTTCATTTGGGATTCTTAAAATTGATACTTGGCTTAAACTTATAAATATATTTAAGATAAAACTGGGCACAAAATCTCCGAATAATTTTACAATCACTTATTAAATCTTCATCCAAAAAATTAAACATTTCAACTTTAATTGCAGAATAAATATTACAAATCCAATAATTAAATATAGAAGAAGTTCGTTCCTTATATACTTGAATACTTCAAATTGCGTCAACGTCATGAAGCCAGACTCACAAAAACTATCACCTGCTTCCTTTAAAGACATATCTACGTACAAGCATTATCGTACGCTTAAACGCACTTTGAACGTTCGTCAGAAGTGGGTACAAAAATTTAAGGTTTCCTCTAACTGAAAGCGAAAAAAAGAGTATTTTTAATCGATTGTTTTTGCCGTCGTTAGTTACTTTTTAGTACGAATTTGCGCTCCAAGAAAACAAAAATTTTTTTCGTAAATACCACAAATTCTTGTCATCGACAAAGCCCACATTTTGTTGATACAAAAAAACAGAAATACTATGCTATAGAAATCACAGCAGTGGGCGCAAGCGTTGCTTTTAGTCAACTGCAAAGAATTTACGCCGAATGCATTGAGTAAACGTAAAAAAAGTGAAGAATTGTGAAAAAAACATTTTACTCATATTAAAAACAACTGGGCATGGTCACAAGGTATAGAAAAAAACTCTGCTCAAATGTATTGCAAATGGCTTTGATCGACCGTTTAATCGGGTGGTTTTTCTTAAAGACATTTTTTCTACATTCTGCTATGAAATTCATTACAGTTCAGTCTCATTCGCAAAAAATAATCATTGAAAAAATTCGATGTTTTTGAATTGAATAAGCAATATAACATTTTTTTAAGTAAGATATTGGTTTTATTATTACTTCTTTAAAGTACACGAAATATTTTGGTAATTTTTGTTCAAACAGATGTTCCCGTAAAACATTATTATCAGATCAATAAGAATTAAATTTTTGCCAACTATGTATAATAAGAGGGAAACCATAACAGCTAATCTCTGTAAAATGCTGTCAACTTTGTAAACCCCTTAGGACAATCAAATCCGCGCTTTTTAATCGATTGCCATTTTTGGATTGCCGTCCTTCGTTGCAACGTAGAAAACAGCGTCGCCAATACAAATAATTTTAAATTCGATTTTATATCTTATAACTTGAAGGAATGTAAGGTACATTGGCACATTGGCACAACTGCAGCGCTAAATATCGAAAAAAATATCATTGAACATTTGACGTCCAATACTGCACACTATTGGCGAATTATTATAAAATTTTTGATTTCCAAAGAAATAGAATTGATTGGACTTTCTCAATTTACTTGACTCCATGTTTAAGACATCCCCAGGCATGTCAAGGAAAATTTTGTTTAAAGTTTTTAGTATGGCTCATGGCAGTACCAAAACCTTCCAGTGATCGGTTATCACTGAAACAAATCGTAAACATTTTTGTAAGAGAGCTTCTTTCCTGACTACTTCATTCAAGGATTATTTTAGAGATAAATTACAGGCAAACATTTCTTTAGGCCTTGCTTAAAGGCGACCATCTGAACTGCATTTCCAAAGACAGGTCTGTATTTCAACGGCTTGTCCCCGAAACTTTTTTAAGTACATTATTTTATTAGTTTAAATTTTGTCCCCTATTCAGTAGCATACCAAGGGGGGGGCCAGGTCCTCGTATTTACTTCATTTTGTTAGGGTTTTGGAGGACCAAAACTGAGGCTCTTTTTTTTTGGAAGTGAATGTGAAATATGTCTCTTTTTGCTAGGGACAAGAAGTAAGGACCTTTTTTTTAGTCTATAATCTATACGGTTCCATCCTTTTTAAACCGCCATAGCACAACATAATCGCTAGATTTTCTTTGTTTTGGAAATGATTGTGAAGAATTGCAGTGCAGAATGTAATTTTTTAAAATAGTAGGCAGTGCCACGCCTCTGACAGCAAAACACGTTTCCATGGCTAAGCTAATGAACCGATTTTGATGAAATTGTTTGGAGATAGCTTAAGCCCCAAGGAAGTGTATTAGAAACCCCGTTTTCTTTAGGTGAGGGTGGCAACACCCCTAATGGGAAAAAATGCTGTAACGTCTGAGCCGCTACACCGATTTTTTTGGTGTGGGGATAGATTGATTCCTGAGCAAAGACATTTTTCTTTTAATGGGAGGTTGGTAAAATAAAGTCAATTTTTTGCACTTTGACATCAATTTTAGGGATATTCCTCACATATCTAAATTAGAAGTTTTTTGGGTCCTTTACTTACTTACTTACTTACTTACTTAGATGGCCATAACAACCCGTTGTCAGGTTACGGCCGACCTCATTAGCTCTCGCCAGGCGCCTCTGTTTTGCGCGCGCCTTCTCCAATCGTTAATGCCAAGCGCGGTTAGGGCTTCCTCAGCTTGGTCTATCCACCGGAGGCATGGTCTCCCTCTTCGTCGTTGACCGGGGACCTTCCCTTCGAATACCTTTTTCGCTGGAGCTTCTTTATCCATACGATGGACATGACCCAGCCAGCGTAGTCGCTGTATTGTTATACGCTTAACTATGTCAATGTCGGCGTAGAGCTCATACAGCTCGTGGTTCATTCGAATGCGATAGTCGTCGCCAACTCGAACAGGACCAAAGATTTTGCGGAGAACTTTCCTCTCGAACACCCCAAGAGCGGCTGCGTCTGTTGTCGAAACCACCCATGCCTCAGCGCCATAAAGAAGCACAGGTAGAATGAGCGTCTTGTAGAGTGTTAGCTTTGTCGATCGAGAGAGAGCTCTGCAACGTAATTGCTTACTGAGACCGTAGTAGCACCTATTAGCAATTGTTATTCTCCGCTTAATCTCCAGACTGACATCATTGTTGCTGGTTACGGCAGTGCCAAGGTAGATGAATTCCTTGACAACTTCTAATTTACAGTTGCCCGCTGTAACATGAGAGTCTAGATCCCGTGCTCTCTTGTTGTTGTTAGTAGACATCATGTATTTCGTCTTGCCCTCGTTTACCGTCAAACCCACTTTGGCTGATTCCTTTTCAATAGCAGTGAAAGCAGCAGTAACATCTCTCTTACTCCGACCGATAATATCAATATCATCAGCGTACGCAAGGAGCTGAACACCTTTGAAGAAAATGGTGCCATTATGATGCACACCGGCTTTTCGTACGATCCCCTCCATAATGAAATTGAAGAGATCGCACGAGAGCGGGTCGCCTTGTCTGAAACCTCGCTCGGTATTAAAAGTTCCGGAGAGGTCATTCCCTACCTTGACGGAGCTAAACGTATTGCTCAACGTCATCCTGCAGAGCCTTATCAACTTTGCAGGTATACCGAACTCAGACATTGTTGCGTATAGGCAATCCCGCACTGGGCTATCGAACGCAGCTTTATAATCGACGAAGAGATGGTGAGTGTCGATTTGATATTCATGGGTTTTCTCCAGGATTTGGCGTAGTGTAAAAATCTGGTCTATGGTGGACTTACCAGGTCTAAAGCCACACTGATAGGATCCGATCAGCGTTTCTGTATACGGCTTCAGTCTTTCACACAATACGCTCGAGAGGATCTTATATGCGATGGAAATAAGACTGATACCCCTGTAGTTGGCGCAGATTGTCGGGTCTCCTTTCTTTATTACAGGACAAAGCACGCTGAGATTCCAATCGTCGGGCATGCTTTCCGCTAGCCATATTTTGCTGATGAGTTGATGCATGCACCTTATCAATTCATCGCCACCAGCTTTAAACAACTCAGCTGGCAGGCCGTCAGCACCCGCTGCTTTGTTGTTTTTGAGTCGCTGGATAGCAACTCGAACCTCTTCATGGCTAGGTGATGGTACTTCCACTGCGTTATCATCGATTAGTGGTATCGTACTGCATTCTCTCTGGGCGGAATTGGTGGGATCATCGCCCGTAAGCAAGTTGGAGAAATGCTGCCTCCATAACCTCAGTACACTCTGTGTATCTGTAACCAGATTTCCATTTTCGTCTCTACAAGTGGATGCTCCGGGCTTGAAACCTTGAGTTAGACGCTTAACTTGTTGATAGAATTTTCGTGCATCCTTCTTGCCCTGGTACACCTCAAGTTCCTCACGCTCACGCTTTTCCTGCTCCCTTTTTTTACGTCTAAAAATGCGCCTCTCTTCCTTCCTCTTTTCGCGGTAGTTTTCTCGCACGGCTCGCGTTGCGGCTGACTGCAGCGTCTTCTTGTATGCGGCGTTTTTTTCAGCAGTCGCATTGCGACACTCCTGGTCATACAATTGGTTTCGAGGTTGTGGGCGTCCTCGGCAGCAGCACGCATGGAGTCGGAGATGTGTGTCCAAAGTCCACCGGCGTCGTCGGTTCCAGAGGTTGGTTGGTTGAGCTTAACCGAGAGTTGAGCGGAGTACGCCTCGGCAGTCCGCTGTGATTGCAGCTTGGCGACGTCCAGCTTTCGTTGCATGCCCGTGCGTACATTCTTCGCATTGCATAGCCGCATGCGGATCTTAGCTGCAACAAGATAGTGGTCGGAGTCAATGTTGACCCCCCGAAATGTACGCACATCCAGAATGCTTGAAGCGTGCCTTCCGTCGATCACAACATGATCAATTTGGTTTTTCGTTTTTTGATCCGGGGATAGCCAGGTGGCCTTGTGAATGTCGAGGTGTTGAAATCTGGTACTACTAACTACCATGTTTCGCGCCGCGGCGAAGTCGATCAGTCTCAGACCGTTGTTTGAAGTGGTCTCGTGGAGACTGAACTGACCGACTGTAGCGCCAAAGATGCCTTCTCTTCCGACCTTCGCGTTAAAATCGCCGAGGACTATTTTTACATCGTGGGTCGGACAACGGTCATACACGTCCTCTAGGCTCGCGTAGAAATCATCCTTGGTGGTATCGTCCTTTTCCTCCGTCGGGGCGTGCGCGCAAATTAGGCTTATTTTGAAGAATTTTGCCTTGATACGGATCGTAGCCAGCCTTTCGTTTATTGGCGTGAACCGGGAAACTAGGTGGCGTAATTTTCGACTTACAACGAATCCTCAACTAAATTCGCGCCTCTCCGCATGGCCACTGTAGTAGATATCACAGTTCGTCCGTTTAGAGCAGCCTTGTCCTTTCCATCGCATCTCCTGGATGGCGGTGATGTCAGCATTTATTTTTACGAGGGCTTCCGCCAGTTGGATAGTTGCACCTTCCCTATGGAGGGTCCGGACATTCCAGGTGCATATCCGTAAATCATTGTCCGTTTTTCGTTTGCAGTGGTCGTCATCGTAGTGGAGGCTATTATCCGAGGCTGATTTGGTTTTCATTGGAAATGATGATAATGTGTGGTGGGACCCAAACCCTACGCACACATTCCAAGTTTTAAGTCTAGGAGAGACCCGCCTTCTCACAACTAGCTCACCCCCGGACGGGTGTCCAAGGGATCTCCAGAGGATACTTGGCCAAAAAAAGGCCGGAAGTTTGTGAGCTGCTTGAACTGCTTGCAAAAGAATCATCTCTGGCCACTCCCAAGTGAGTGGCGATCAGGACTTTCCCCACTTACGTGGACTTCTACAAGCAGCCCCATCCTCCTTTACACCACTGTGAAATATATAAGTTCAATTTCAATCGATTTGAATTTTCTGCACCTATTTGCTCTTCCATCTGATTTGGGTGATCACCGATTTTCGGTAAGGCATAATGATGTTTATGTTTAATACCAGAATTGCAATTCGCAGATCCAGTTATAAATTGGATTCTGTTTTTCACATGCTTTTTTACTGCTAGAGCCTCACCCAGAAGTGAGCCATAACGTCCCGTGTTAAATTCCACATGAGGAAGTACACACACAACAGGTCTTCCAACTACCCTGCCCTGAAATACACTAAAGTACCTCCATTTTCTATTATAGCATTGACTGGTTGTTGGAAACATGTGACTATATTCAGGAAAAAAAATTGCTGCTTCTTCTCCACAGCTAACCTTTTAGCCAGCTACTTATGAAGACTGTTATGGTAAATTTTCAGTTCAATCAGAACCACGCTAAAAACGCCTACTCGATCTGCTCATTGTTGAGATTACAGAATAATCGTGGCTGAATACTTTTACTGGCTCCCAACACCATTGTTTCATAGAATCACAGAGTACGTGAAATAATAATAAATGCATGAAATGAATCTTATTACCCGCAGCTCCCCTATTTACATATTTTTTGTGTTTCTTTTCTTAAGCTCCGATTCATTGCAAAGTGTTTTTCTGGTTGCAATCAGATCACAGAATTGAATCCATGTCGAACAACGCCGTAAACATTGTTGACAATATGTGCAGCAGCATGTGGTAGCCAACTAAGTATTTCTGATGTCTGTCCCACCTGAAGACAGCATCATCTCTCAGCATTACGTTTTTGTACTCCCTTCTTCCTTTTCCTGTTCTGGTTTTTTTTTTTTTAATTTAAGTTCAATATTGGTTTTTGTTAAAATTTGATTGATCTGTCGTTGGATCAGGTGATCACCTCTAGTTGCGTTAGCGCTTTGTGGATCTTGGCTTTATGTTTTGAAAGGAAAACGATTATTGTAAGTACGAGTATTGTTGTTATTTTACTATTGCCTATTTATGGTCTTTCGCTGCTTTTTGCCAAATGGCGCGTTATGCGACTAATTGGATATGAAAGGGTTAAAATAGCACTGGAATGTCCAACGTAGTTACATCGTTGTTGACAATGTTCAACATTGATTTTTTTATTTAACATAGGAAGAGAATTCTAAATCAATTTTAAGCCACTTAACCATTTTGCTACATTGGAAAAGCAAGAGAAAATCTAGTTTTTCAATAACAAGTAAGATCTTTCATACTGTAGCTTTCCTTTGAGTAGAGCCTGCGATCTTTATTATAGAGTTCCAAATAACTCTTCAAAGAGTGGATGTGAAAGAGTGGAAATTCACTGCTGCCGTCCATATATACAACGCTCACTTTATGATTCCACTTTGCATTCGATTTTTTTTAGCAGTGATATCATCCCAGTATATTCACTTCGAAAAGAATAGTTATTAGTTTCTAAGATACAGAGGTATAAAATTGGTAATTTTTGTCATTTTTCCTAGGAACGACTTTTTTTAAAAATTCAGTACTTGAATTTCATTTGTAAAGTAGAAATTGTAATGAGTGATTCCAATAGATTTTTTCTGGACTTTACCAAAAAATACTTTGTGGTTTAAAAAATTATTTTTTCAAAAAAATTTTCCAAAATTTTTTTGTATTTTTTGGAAAAACTTAATTTTAATAATTTTTTTGAAATTAGACTTATATGAAAGCTTGACGTATTAGCTTTTAGAATAATAAGAATTAAAAATGGGCTGGCAATTGGTTTTGAGAGTTTTTTAACGTTGAAAGTGCGCGCGTAGGGCTTGGGGAAACTTCATATGGTTACGGGTCTCAAACTTAAAAGACCCTATAATGTTTGTTAATACGGAAAATGAAAGCCATTTTTTTGTGGTTTGAGAGTCACCGACGATATCTTGAAAAAAAAATCCTAGATATTCCCTCAATTCAATTTTTTGATTTTTGGAACGGAACAGTGGTCAATTATTAATACCGAGCCGCACAAAGTCTTAATCTAGAGCTGCGCAAACGCTTTCGATATTATATATATATATGGAAATCAGGTTTATGGGTCAAGAGGTCGATTTTGAGGTTATAACAGAAAAAAGTACTAATATATTTGATTAAATTTGCATTAAACATAAAATTATAAACAAACATGATATACAATATGCGTACCTAAGGGGACCGATAGAGATGGGGGCCCCTAAGTGGTTGCACCTGGGGTGGCTAAATGGTCCACGGAATATAATTAATTGTAAATGTTTTTAGTATATGAAAACTAATTCGAGAGGAAGTGTTGATGTTTTTGTAATTCAATGTGAAAATATGTCGTTTAGCTAGAGTTTTGGGACGACCAAAAGTGTGAACCTTTTTTTTTCTTTTCTTTTTTAGTAACAAAATTTTTACACTTTCAAAAATAGAGAATCATTTTTTTCTGTTGGTAGGGTGTGGCAAATTATCTCTTCGCCAAATGTAAACGGTACGCCATACCCCAAAAATAGAAAATATTTTGGGTTAATATTAGGGGGCGACAAATAACCTCTTTGCCCCGGGTGCCAAATGTGCACTGTACACCATTGCGTACATAAACCAAGTGTTTAGAGCAACTTCGAGTATTGTGATATGGTCTTATAATGTGATATGCCATCATATTTCCTTAAATAAGGGACTCTTGACATTTTTTTGTCAACATAGCAGTAAGGGAAAAAGATACGTGCTGCAAGGTTTTGTGTGTTCGCTTTAACTCTTTTTGGTCTCAGTGTGGTGAAATTGATTTAGCCAAAAGTCGAAATTTTATTTGTGTGCATTTCATGTGTGAATTATGCCCAAAATAAAGAATGTATTATTGCCGAAGTACTAAAATTTGTTAGTGGGTGAATATACTTTTTCATAAATAATGTGTTTTAATAAAAGTGACCCGAGTATATTAAAACTGAAATTCTGGTAATGTGATATAGTCCAATTTACTCCGCCCAGCAAGGGCATTACCTGTGATTTTTGCAACAAATCCTTTCAGAGGGATACAAAGATTCAGACCTGATTTCAATACATGCAATGCGATTTAATTTGGGCTCACAATGATTGTCTTCCAAGACGGCAAGCAATTTTTGTATGTGAGTCATCTATCTGACTTTAATATGTTCTGCTTTTCGCTTATTGATTCAGTTTAAAACTAGTTTCCTTCTTTATGGAAATTCTATTGAAAGATGCAATGTTATTGTATTTTTAGTTCCTACTGTTTTATGCTTGTTATATGGTACTTTTCATGATGGTATATCACATTATTCGAACGCTATATATCACATTACCCGCCAATTTCATTGAGGGGTGTCACTTGGCTTTTTTCCATTTTGTTGAAATAGCTTCAGAGAGCTCCGAATATACTGCACCAACAAACCATAATACATAAAAAAATAGAAGCTATGCTATAAAAGTAACGTGTAATGCAAAATATCCATATCACAATACCCGAAGTTACTATATCATATTCAAAAAATAATGGTCATAATCCCAAATTTGTGCAATTCTTTATGAAATTTTTATTTCTTACGGCGAACACACTTATCGAGCTCTGATCTTTCCGCCAAATGAATTGCGTAGTCAATTCAGATCGCAAGCAAGCAGTCTATTCATTAAATGCATTCTAAACTAACTGCTAGGAAAACATACTAAATAGAAATGACAACTTCATTTTGTTGCATCCTGACACCATGTTTTCCATGGCATTTTGTTAAGTAACTAATACAACCAAAAGCTTATGGGATTGGAAAAAGTTCTCATCATTAAAAGCGTATGCTTTCCACGTATTCATCCAACATTCGAGAAGGAAGAATATGAGTTCAATTGTGGTAGTGAGGCATAAATTTTTAGTTGAAATGGAAACCTCATATATTTATCGAAACGTGCTGGACATGCACGCGCACACGCAAGATCGCACATTGGCGCAATGAATGCAGCACTCAGAAACGTGATGTTTTGATTCGGTTTGTTAAGCGATGACGCTGTGATGACAGTGTGCCATCGCCTCACAGATTCATTCATAATTTTGTTGCTCTTTTTCCCGATGCAGGACACGATTGAGTCAAGGAATTTAATGACCAACGTAGTATTGATTTTACATAAAATGTTACCTTAAATGTGTTACGTAGCATTTTAATGTTGGCCTTATACGTGACATTCTGTGTCAATTATGTAAATAGTTTTTTGTATGTGGAGCTACTTTATTTTGCTGATGATACACCAGTTTACTACTTTGTTAAACAAATTAAGTTCGCTTTTCAAACGAATAATTCGATTTAGAAAAAAGCTGTCAGTTTAGTTTCAATATAATAAAAAATTTAAGAAAAAAAATACAAATTTTTGAAGAACCTTCGGCATTTTTGATATTGATCAAATATTTTATGTACATTTCATTACTTATGATCCGCCTCTGAACCTTTGCAGAAGCCGATCATTTCAAGACAGTTTTTGATAACTTTTTTTCTACATCTCGAGCAGTATCTCGGGCCATGTTTTGGGATTGCCGACGTAGATACGACTCTCAGTGTTACTTAACAGAAAAAAAAGTTCAACTTTGTTAATTCGCATGATCTTAGCGGCCATTTGACGTCACCAAAATGTGAAATAATGCGACCTGGTAACTTTTCACCATGTTCGGTTACCATGTGCTTTTGGTACTCACCATTGACTGTTACAATTTGAACTTAGCTGTTTTTGTCAAAGTTAAGCACAATAATGCCATCTCACCACAATGATGCCAAATAGTCACTTTTTTGGAAATGTAATGACTTCTCCAGAATCACATTTGCTTATCCAAAGTGATGGACATGAAGAAGATTTTCTTCGCAAATTCAGAATCAACTTGCTTATTACTGTTTCTGTAAAACAATTTTTTAATCATTTCAATGCGTTGAGCGAACGATTTCGTAAATGTGTTGTAGCAAACGAACATTTCACACTATAGCAGTTGTCTAGAATATCAAAACTGATAACATACATGCATAGGAAGTTCAAATTGGATCACTTGTTTATGTGACCTTAATTGCACTCCAAATCATATTTTTGTATAAAATGCTTAAATTTTTTACACAGAGTAACTAAGATTTAACAAGTTAAGGTGTTATCTTCGGCCAGGCCGAAACTCACATACCCTACACTGCGCTGAAAGTACCTTTTAAATAAATGTTAAAAAGACGTTGAAGAGGTTGAATAAGTCGAAAAAATGTGATATGTTAGAAAGGTTGACAGAGGTTGAAAAATGTTGAAAAAGTCGAAAATGTATGCAAAATGTTGAAAAAAGTTGAGAGAGGTTGAAAAACTCTAAAAAACTTGAAACAATTCAAAATGGACGAAAAAGTCGAAAAAATAAAGAAACTAATGAAGAAAGTTGAAAAAGTCGAACAAATACATATAGGATATATTGGAAAAAGTTACAGGGTTGAAAAAGTCGAATGAATAAGGAAAATGTTAAAAAAAATCGAATAGAAATGAAAAATTAGAAATATGCCACGCCCACTTGTCCAATCCCGCCCACTTTTGGTTCAATAAACTATATTCGTGATCGACATCCTTATATTAAATTTCAGCACAATAGCTTGTATAGTTTGCGATATGTGCCGCAGTTAAATTTAAAATTTAGGGCGGTGACACACCCACTGGTACAATCCAGCCCGGTTTTGATCCTGAAATAGCTTTCCATAAGCAAACCTCTTACACCAAATTTTAGTATGATTGCTCACATATTTCGATAAATATGCCACTTACCGTATTTTACTTGTATGGGAGGTGCCACGCCCACTGGTGCTATTTCAGCCAATTTTGATTCAGATATACTCTATAGCAACTGAACCACTTACATTAAATTTCATAGCAATTGCTGCAATAGTTCACTTAAAACAGCGCTTACAAATTTATGTTTATATGGGAGGTGCCACGCCCACTGATGCAATCCTGTAAAAATTCATTTATTTTTAAAGCTTATAGTAACTGACATATTTGGACCAAATTTTATGAAGATTACTCTCATAGCACACTGTCTATAACAATAAACGTTTTTTGCTTATATGGGAGGTACCACGCCCACAGGTTTTATTGAACCAAATTTTTGTTATAAGAGACCTAATAGGAAGTATATCTTCCACATAAAATTTCATAACGATTACGTTGTTAGTTCTCTATATATAACGCTTATAAATATTGTGGGCGGTGCCACGCCCTAAAGCAAGTTTTTTCAGTAAAGTAGCTGAGATTGTATTGATGACTGCTTTCAGCGTCATCATCTCCAAAATTTTTATGAAAATCGTTTGTGCCAATTCTGAGATATACGGAATCAAAATTTTTAACAGTTGAAAAGTGCCACGCCCATTTTCTCGATTCCGCCCATTTTTACCTCAACTCAAGATATATTTGATTTGTATCCGTTTACCAAATTTCATCGAAATTTGAAAACTTGAAACCCAGCCTAATCCTAATTTGGTTTACATGTGCACCAAATCACCAAGTTTCATCAAAACCGATAAAAAGAGAAATAGTTAGTAGAACTTCCAAAAAACGAACAACCACTTCTTTTTTGAATCAAAAAAACTGCGTTCGATAGCAGAAAAAAGCGCAGAAAATGCAGCTCAATCCGAGAAAAAATTTAATAAATCATAGAAAATTAGTTAACATCAACAAAAATGTTTTCGTACATCGAGTTTTTTTTCTTATTTTCTATTGGGAAAAGTCCTCTTTTTCGCAAATTTGAAATTGAATTTTTGTAGTTGTGATAAAGGCGGCCAGTTCGCCCCTTATCCGTTATTTCAAAATAAAAGTCCTATACGAAAGAGAATAAGTATATTATGTAACCTAGATGGCTAACATTAGATTTGTATTCTTTACCTTTCTTTCGTTTTTAAAAGTATTACAAATTTCTTCGGCTGGAGCATCTGAGATACTGCTACATCCATAATTATACGAAGTATTTGTATCTGCTGAATTCGTCATTCTAAATAAATATGGCAAAACGAACACACAACGCACTGAACAGATCGAATTTTAGAATAATTATGTCGAAAAATATTATTTTCACTCATTTCAAATTGACATAATGTTACATTCACATATGATAGATTCGTATTTGTACAGTAATTTGACATAGGTTTTGTTTTACAAAAAAAAAAAAAATATTTGAATTAAGAAAGTTTTAAGTTTGTTTAGATCAAATCTTAGTTCAACTCCATTGGTTTTTCTCGGAACGAAAACAAAATGACGCAGATATCGCTTTTAAGGATCCTTCTAACTTTTGAGTCGTTGTCTGGATGAATCTAAGTTTCGACCCGATCTAATAGATATTTAATTATAATAAAACACATACATATGTACATCTGATTATGTTATGATTCGATATTCAGTCATCATTACGTATGTAACTAATTCTGCAAGGTACTTTAAAAAACTCGTTCAAAACTCTTTCCACATTGATTTTGATATCGCGATGTATACGTAGCGAGGCTAAGCCGTTCAGCCGATCTTCGGACATAGTTGATCTGAGGTATGTCTTTAGACAACGTAGCACTGAAAAAGAGCGTTCATTTGTTTCTGTTGTCAAAGTTGCCATAACACGAAGCATTTTTGATTTTTGGCAATGCGATGACGCCAAAGTTGAACTTCATTTATCCACATGTCACGTGAATTGTCATGCAAAATTGAAATACATACAGTGAAATTCCCTATAACCGGACAGCCCCCATAACCGGTTAGCTCCCATAACCGGACAGCTCCCATAACCGGACATATTTCAGCGACACTCACTAACTTTTCCATACAAAATACATTCCGATAGCCGGACGCTCCAATAACCGGACAAAAAAACTGCGACGGTGGGTGTCCGGTTATGGGGAATTTCACTGTATATAGCGCGCATTTAAAAAACACTCGTGTTACTTAGCTTTAGCGACGCGCAGTGGTCCCAAATCATGTTTTTTTGGTTCAATAATAGCTAGATAGCTCAAATCTTGTCGAAAATGAAAAACTCGGGCTTCGACGAATTATTGGCATTTTAGTTTTTTCATTTGAAAAAAAAAATTTATTGTGTCTTTTTGATTATTCGTTCAAATGTCAATAAAAGCCTATGTGCGAAAATTCCCAATGGGGGGGGTTTGAACCCCAAAAACCCCCCCTTGCGCACGGGCCTGCCAAATCTCAACGAATACTGTGAGCCATTTTGCTGCCTCCAAACCTATTCGCGTGGGGCGACAACCCCCTTCAACCTGCCAATTATAATATGTACTGAGGTTATAACCCCTGACGAGAATGAATTAAGTGCGAAGGAATATAGTAAGTTATGGGGCCGAGAGGAGTGATATTATGAGACTATATACTCCCGATTCAATGGATAAAAAGAGTCCAATAAGCACAAAAAAGGGCCATCACTTTTGTTTCCTTAAGTATAGAATGTGGAATGAGAAAAAAATTGAAAATTTACGAATTATAAAAAGAAAATTTACAAAATATATTGGACAGGATATCTGTAGGAACAAGATGCTTCAGCCGCGGGCGCTGTATGACCTCATTATTAAAACCAATCTAACCTTTTTTATGTTTAACTTTTGGATGGTCAGTTTTTATATGAACTTTTAAGTATCTATAATGTACATACGTTAATTCGTCTATGGTTAAATTAAACTTACAGCTTATGGAATTTCCATTAGCGCATGACTAAGATCCAGTTATTACGTGAGATTATACCGCAGTATAATTCAAATGAGCGAGCGTGTGAAAAGTTCCAATTCAAGCAAGAAAAAAGAAAAAACTTTGGAATTTTAAAACAAGTCACAACTATTTATATGAGAGTAAAGTAAGATTAATTTACAATAAATCAAAGAAACTTCACGAAGGTGTTTATAATTTATGCATTACAAAACTTTACTAGAAAAGAATGCCGCGAGAGGTAAAAACTTTTTGCAAAGTGCTTAGGATACTCCTAAGTATCCTGCAAAAGTACATAATCCGTAAATAAACGGTTGCGAAATAATTTCGCGAAATAAAGCAAAATAAAATGCCAAAAATAAAAACAAACGTCAAGGATTCCAACGAGACATGAAGCTCAGATACGCCGCATATCCTGCCAGAGTGCAACAGCAAGAACAGTAGGTACAACGAGCTCGAAACTGGGTTGCTCTCGTTTGTCGCTTTGTAGCGCAATCGACGAAGGCCACAAAGTATATAATGGAGGAGGCAGCGACGACGACATTGTCGGCGACAAACGAAAGCCACCACATTGCTGATGAGCGTTAATAGCAGCAGCAGCAGCGAGGCGTGGTTGCTGCCATTCACATGCGAGTAAGCGAATCCAATGGATGCATGAATTCACACGAACACACGCACGCCATGGCGCGAGTATCTGTGATTTTGGTTCAGTCTAACGAGGGTTTTCGTTGTTTTTTATTTGGTGCGTTAATTTTGTCCATTGTTTTTGTAGCTGCGTTCGTTCCTCCGCTTCGAGGAAGCAAACATCACTTGCTGCAAGCAGCTCTTGACTTTTGTTAATTCCGATTCGATGGTTTCGTTCGCATTCCGTCGCTTTCAGTCACGTCACGTCCCGCCCATTTAGACTCGGCCTCTTGGCCGCACCTGCACCCGCATGCAACGTTGTGTTGGCAGTGCTATGCTGCTGCTTAAAATGCTGATGGTGTCGGTTCTGGCTGCGTGGTACATGTGCTGACCGGAGTCAGGTGCAGATCCTTCGTTTGTTTTCCTCGAAGTCATCGTAGTCGTTGTCGTCATTGTTTACATTTCTTGTGTTGTTTGACCGAGGAAAACATTGAACCAGGGTCCAAATTTATTTGTTTTCATTGGCAATAACTGCTGCAGCGTCTGGTAAAAAATCCATTTTTTGTGTAAAACAGAGCATACCCCATAAAATGCAAACTGACCAGGTTTTATTATTATCCATCGGCGTCTGAACATTAAATAATATTGGAAGTTTTTTCTTGTAACATTTTCTATAAGATAGAGGAAATATGGGGTTCGCGCATAAGTCACACATGTCTTTAAATAATTCATAAAATTTTTTGTTTCTAAATAAATTTAATATTTTCTTTTATTTGTTGAATAAAACATCTAATTTGTAATTATATTACACATGTTGTGGAAACATAAGTCTTTTAACTAACCGACTTTTTGGGTCTCCCAAAAACAAGCTTGTGTGAGAGTATATTCATTACGTTCATAAGAATGTCTGGTTGTAGTGGTCGAATTTTAGATCGAATTTCGACCTTGAATTTCTTGATCGTTGCTGAATTATTTATATAAACCGTATCCTCGAGCTATCTCCTTAGGAAATAGTCAGAGTAGCAAATTGGGAATCTTTCGGTTTAATGGTCTGAATCAATTGTACTTTATACTCGTATGATGACAAGAGAAATTCATTCCATAGCATCCTTTGAGAGGACCTTTGTGACTTTCCAATCTGTATCATACGTCTTCGACATGGTGTTTCGGTGTTTTCATCAATAATGTCTTGCTAGGGGTAGATTTGAAAATTTGCCGAGACCCATAATTTTTGCAAGAATCTGATGTCCTTTCCAAACGTTTTCAAATCAATAAACAAAAAAAGTCCTCAATTTGCTACAACGGCCCTAATTGACATTTTTTTTTTAAGTCCAGTCTAATACATATTCTTGAAGACCAGCCTCAAATATCTACACCTTCTCCAAAAATATTGGAGCAAATTTAAAAAATGTCAATTAGGTGAGAGACGATATACAAAATTGTATGACCAAAATAAGAAACTTCTTCATCTTATTTCGCAAAAGTCTATATAAATATTTATCCTTATGTACATTTATTGATGGTATGACTGGTATGACCCAAAAAAAAGGTCCACTTGTTTCGTTTAGAGGGCTTCAAATTTCAACTGATAAGCAATCAGTTCAAGAAAATTTTCGAACTGAATGTGATCTGCCCACTTGTGGACTTTGAACATTTAAATGCTGAAGGCAAGCTCGTTGAATCAAGATAATCGAACAATGATTTTCATAATTACAGTCAAGATTTTGCTAAGCTGTACGCTCCTGAAATTATATATATACTTCAAGAGTTTTGACAAGAAAATAAAAAAAACTTTAAATTATTTAAAACAATGTCTGATTCATGCTCCACCCTGTAGTTAAAGGAAGGAAGCTTAATATTTGAAAATTCTCGTAACTATTTTTAAATAAGGTGAAAAGGTATATTCTTAAGAAATAGCTTAAGGAGCGATTCGAGAAAAAATTGATTAAGAAGCCAATATTGTCCTGCGCCAATGCCTTAAAAATTATCAAATTCCAAACATATTTTTGATGCGAATGATATATGCTTATTAAAAAAGTACTATCACTTTGCTCAAAAACTAAAGCTATGTATAAGTCTTTTTCGAGAGACTCTTGACTCAAGAGTATTGAGGTCGAAAAACAAATTTATTACTTTATCACACTTGTAGAAAATTTTATATTTAATACTTACATACCTAATTCGAAAGATATTTTTTATAGTAAGTAGTAAGGGCTAATACAACAATCACTTTATTTCGAATATATTAAGAATATTTTTAGATTCGAAAGCCTTTATAAACTAAGTTGTTTTACTTATGTTGTACATGCGGCATGATTTTATCAAATAAGAGGCTAAAAAGCGAAATTTTTCGAAGTCAAAAACCCATTTTTTAAATGAAATGACAAAAACAAGACAACAAAAAATCATAAATCAGGAAAAACTTATCTTCCCCGTTTTGCTATTAAATTTTTTCGGACCAAAGATGGGTCAGAAAAAAGTGGTAGTTCGATGAATACGATTATGTTATTGCAAATCAGAAAAATCAATGCAATGAAAATTAGCTGAGTTTTTGCCGTTTAAGGAATAGGTGGTCAACATTTTTGAAGCAGGGGCTACTTTCTTCACCAGAAAAACATTTTTTAGAGAGAGATTGCAAAATAATCGACGCTGCGGATACAACTGAACGATATAAGTTTACACATTATCTATATCCCATATATGGGCGACCTGAATAAAAGTGCCCGGCGGAAGACCTGGCCTCTTGTAGATTACGGAGCCGTGACATAACCCCCACGGACATAATCCTCATTTTGTAAATGGGGATTATGTCCGCAAATTTTTGGACAAAATCCCCATTTTTGGTATGAGGTTTATGTCCGAGCATTTTTCGGACTTAATCCCCATGGGGGTTATGTCCGAAAAAATAAACTCTCTTATGTAAAATTACTGTGGCTAGAAAACTAGGTGTTGGATATATTATAGGCTAATCCTAGCTTTGGGTATTATGTCCCCTTTTTTATGGGGATTATGGCCGGAAATTTCGCAGTCTTAAACCCCATACCAAAAATGAAGATTATGTCCGAACAATAATAATTTGCGAAATGGGAATTATCATTTCGTAAGTGGGGGTTATGTCACGGCACCTAGAGTACTCGACACCCGAAAACTTTGTGAACGAATAAAAAAACGGCGGGTTGCACTCCGGGAGTGCCGACAGAAGTGAAAACAAATCGTTTAATGGCAAGTTAGTGTGTTAGTTGGTATGTGTGCGTATTCTTTTTATATGGCAACGCAATGGAAGACAAAAACGGAATATGTATTCAAATTTTACTCTCGCTCTCATTCTCAATTTGTCAACGCAACAACGCGGAATTTGAAAGAAACAAACATGAAAGCATAACAATCGTTGAATGAGAATGGAGTGTGTCAGTTAGTGTGTCTGCTTTGCTTTTTGACTTCTTCTTGGAATATTTATTTAAAAGAAACAATTGAACATTCAAATTTTACTATCGCATTCATGACGGGGAATCCCGATGACGGTCGGTGTCGCGAGTTTATACTTTTTTCCTCAGCGGCACAACGTGCCAGAAGAAGTTTTCACTTCAAAAATTTATATCTCTGGATTTCCGAATTTTTTTTATATATGTACATTGTGGGAAATTATGGTTAACTTAAGTCCAAAGATCCAACTGCATGTTTGCAAAAGATTATAAAATTATTTGTATCATAATTTACTGAAAAAGTATATCGGAAAAAGTGCCTACCTACATTATACTTTTCAAAAAAAGTTTACTTGAGTTTTTATATTTTATATCTGAATTATGCTGATTTTTTTAAATTTAAGCTTAAAAAGTCATAATTGAGAAATCTTGCAAACTTAAACAGTAAAAAATAAAAATACATATCTCCGGATTTCCTTAAATTTCTAATATACTTATAATGTAAAAAAGTATGGTTAACCAAATTCCAAACTACCAGCTGCATCTTTGCAATATTTGAAGGAAAAAAATGTATTTTTTTTTTCACATACTTTCAATTTTTTCCCAAACAAAAATTGTACTTTCTACAATTTGGGGCAAAAATAATTTATTTTTGAAAAGGCTGGGAATTGCTTCTTTTCAACCGTATTGGAGAAATTTTGTATGCAAATATTGTTGTATCATTTTGTTAACTTTGTGCATATGTTTCAATTAAATACTTCTGTAATTATTACTACATTTTGTGCAAGTTTTAACTTTAGTGCGAATAATCGTCATTTTCAATAAAACTTTTTCCATAAATATGAATTACTATGGAAACGTTTTAAGAGAAATTATGCACAAAATCAAAAACAACAACAACTACAACAACCACAAGTACAAAACAAAATTAATTCAATTTAAATGCCTTCATTTGTTGCATTTGTTTTGGATTATTAAATTACAAAATTCGAATTCAAACAAAAGGATGTAAAGGACAAACATACACTTATGTGCGTACCCTTGGCGCATACGAATACTCATACGCCGCACAAGACACACAATGAAACCACTAATTCTCAACATTAAACAAAATCAAATTAATGTTTACACTTTAAAGTTGAAACCCTCTCAAAAGTCTGCAGAAGTCACCCCAGGAAGTGTACATATGTACACTGCTATTTGCAGTGTACTATGTAAGAGCAGTAGAATTGCATATTTTAGCTGAAGGCAGAAAAAAAGGGGTGCGTCAACATTGGGCGAGTTTAACACCGTTGACAGCAGGTCACATGCACTTAATCGCATTATAAAGGACCTTTTTTGGAATTTGATTTTATATAAAATAATGCGACGTTATTGTGTTATTGTTGTGTCAAAGGGGCCGCATCGGACTTTAGTGCAACAAATACGCTGTAAGCGTATGTATGCATTCATTAGGGTGGATTGTACTGAAAAAATATTTTATGACTACAGAACCGATTATTTTGGATTCCAACTTTAAAATGTAGGTAAACGTGGGGCAATCGGAAAAAAGCTAACGAACTTGCCCTAGCATACGATCATATTTCAAAAATGAGTTTGTAAAATTCATACTGGGATCAAATGTTTTATTGTTTCAAAATGTGTAGTTATTAACAACCATTCACTGCAATTAACCAGTAAATAGAGATGGCAGGACCGTGACTACTGACTTGCAGGCCTCAGGGCCAAGTGATATTTCAAAAACTACACCAACATAAAATATTTTTTGAGTACAGAAAACATTAAGCCCATTTAATAATCCCACTATGTTCAATGTGATAAGCAAAAAATGGTCATCAGGCTTTATTTTCCAAAAACCTACTTAGGGGTCTATTGATCCCACCATGTTTAACGTGGCTTAATAACAATTTTTATAAGCTCGCAACTAGTAAAGGAGACTCGAAATGTGGCATTCGTTTCACAAGGTTTTTCGAAATAGAAAAGTTACTACTTTCTTTTGAATACATTGGTCAGGAAGAAACACATTTTAATTGAGTATTACGAACAGGCGCGGATCCAAGGGGAGGGTCACGGGGGTCATGACCCCCCCCAAAACAGCTCGCATTTCAAAAAATAGAGTTGAAACAATATTATTATTTGGTTATTCTTGTTATTTTTGATTTTTTTCTATCCTGTGACCCCCCCCAGAAAAAAATTCTAGATCCGCGCCTGATTACGAATAGGGCCTCCAAGAGTTTATTAACCAGGGACTTTATTCTTTTTCCAAAATTCGGTACTATTTTTTTCTGAAATAATTTTAAGTTAAGTGTGAGCTTTTTTTTCCATAAGATCGCTAATTTCCAGAGTGGCAAATCCATTGGAATTTGAACAATTGACCGACGAGTAACTAAATGCGTCAAATTTCACCTTCTGTCACTTTTTTTCCCCCTAAACTATCAATTTTTAATAATAATTACACTGAGTAGAAAGTTCAATTGGTCAAAATATTCAGAAAAATATTTTAATTTTTTTTTTTTTTTTTTTATTTTGGGAAAATGGAAATTCCAAATAGAAATTCCAATAGATATTCACATTTATATTTTTGACATTTTGGCAGAGTAGCTTATGTCTCAAACGAAAAAATTTTTTATATTGATTCCAAAAATCCCCGATATTGAGATTTAACAGTTTTCAACTAAACTATTGGAATTTTGGTTCACCCGCTATTTTTGGATAGCATCTGAAATAAAATAAGGAGATGAGTAACACCCTAAGGAAAAATATTTTTGTTTTCGACTGTTTGTTTTTTTTTTTTTTTGTCTGAATTGCGATGATACTCTCATTTCCACACCGGAAGATATCAATCCTGTTGTTGCTGCTATTCTCCCCGTAGTTAAATTAATTTTCCAAAAAATAACTAAAAAGAGCAACCCTAATAATTTTTTTCATTTTAAGGCGCAATTTACAGAGGATGTTAAAAATAAAATTTAAATTCTGATTTACATATGGTCAGCAAAATTGGGTGGATTTAGTAGGATTTGTTTACTAATCGAAAAACAAGCTGGACTTTGGTTCAAATAATTTAATTACAAGTGTTGGGCATGAGTAATTCAAGGCAGTCTTTCAGATTTCAGACAACAAAACTTAACTTTAAGTTTGTAACCTCTTTTATAAACGACCGTAAACTTTACGCAATAAAATACAATCTGAAATCTTAATGGTTTTTATTAGCACTAAATTTAGCTACTGTCTCAATATCGTGACACAAATCTTCATAGAAATGCGCAACAGTGGCTTGGCATCCACACAATGAGGAAAACCACAAAAGTAAATAAATAACCACAAACACAAGCGCATAACCCCAATGTTAAAGATAAAGTGGCCCCATTTAAATTAATTATTTATATCCGAATGTCCTTCAGGGCAATTATGCGGCATAATAAAACGATTTGTTTATCGAACTGCAAAGATTCTTGTGAAACATTATCCGCAACTAAAATTCATGCATATGCAAAATTCGATGCCTTCTATTCAGATACCTGCGCTTACATAGACCATAGAAAGCATAGAAAGCCATTTAGATAATCCATAGACAACAACAATCCTTTTACTTGAGAAAAAGTTTCTAACATAATATCCCGTGGTCATTATTAATTCATAAATTTTACAATATATTTTTGACTTTTCTTTTGCTTATCATTTTTGAAACACCAAGATTTATTTCCTAAACAATTTTCCTGAACTTTTGTAATTTAATACTTTGACCATCCGGTGTGCAAGAATTGTTGGCAACTAAAATGATTCACATTTTTTATCCAACCCGCATTTGCGCTAGTGCCATCAAACACCAACCAGACCCTCACCAGTAGTGCATTGAAAGCAGTTGTCACACCCAGAGGAGTCGTTAGAGAGATTATTAAAATGCTGGTTATATGCAAATTTCTTATTTTTTGAGGACACTTAAGATTTCAGCTGCAAATGTAAAAAGAGAGCGACCAAGAAGTGTGGTGGTCGTGGAAAGCAACGGAAATTTAAAAAGACATTTTCACTGACATTATCACTTTGAAGCATTTTATACTGGAGAAGTTGGTGGAGAAAACGCGAAGAATTGATAAGAATTATGATTAATAGAAAGTAGGAATTTAAATACTCAGTGCTTTGTCGAATTCATTTTTGATAGGTTTTGAAGTTTATTTTTTGTTAAAAGTACCCCTGAGAACATAGCAATCCTTTCAAAAACGTTAGAGCATGTAACTAAAAAAGGAGCCATATCCGTCACAATCTGTCCACAGTTGGAGGAACTCACTAACGGTCAATTACCTTACAGCACCAGATTTTCTTAGAAACTGGGAAATCTGGTTATCAGCAAGTCGTCAAACCATCAAACAAATTGAGTATGAACTTATCGACGGTCACAAAATATTCTCGATTGGTTTTCATTAAGAAGCGTTAGTGTCAACTCTGACTACAATTTGGTGAACACCAATGAAAAGAAACTTACCCCTTCCAAAATAGGGAATAAAGTATTCGAAAACTGAGTATACCAGAAACTATCAAAAATACCTGTATCTAAAAATCAACCAAAATCATATTCTTCCCATGAAGTTCGAAGATGAATCCACAAAAATTTGAAGCTAGAAATCAAAAAGATAATGCGTAAGAAACATAACAAATTTTTAATTATTGAAAATATTAAAAAACAAATGTGAAAAATGCTTATTTGGTAAATATTGACAAAACTACAGTTGGCATTAATCAATATAAACTATTCAACCAAAAAAAAACGTGTAATTCAGCAAGTCAGGTCAATTTCGGAAGAAGTGTACATATTTGAAAATCAACAGGAATTAAGCAAAAAGCATATCCATTAATCTAACCAGTAACAGTAGATAACTTTACTTAGCAGATGGCGGTATCAATATGGACAACCACGCTAAAATCAACAAAGCGGAAGAATGGTATGTACCTTCGCTTAGCTCCGTAATATCTGACAATCTTCATTTCTGTCAACGCCAAAGAAGCCCGAAATCTTTGATTCAGAAGTGAAGTCAACTTTTTTATACAGCTCTGAAACGTGGCTAACCAACAGCGCTCCGCTACATAATGTACAAGTGTTTATCAACAATTGAACACCGAATTTTCAAAATTCGAATTGCTCACCAAATGCTATCAAGAATCGATTTTCAATTAAATTAAACGGCGAAAATCAGTTGGCGGAGATGGGGTTATTGGCGCCTGGGGCTAAGCGACACATTTTCACCCCCTTCCGTGGAAAAATAAAAATTTACTAAAAAGGCTGTTCTTAGGCATGTATGTATTTGAACAAGAACAAGAAATTCGTCGGGGAAATGTCGGATAGAGTTAGGGTACCCGCAGGGTTGCCAATCCCGGAATTTCATGTCAAAGTCGGGGACTTAATAAAAATCCTGAAATAGCCGGGAATTAGACAATTTTTGTGGCATGTGCTTATGAGAACGAGCAAAAATATTGTCATTCAGTACACCACAATTGAAGTTTTGACAAAAAAAAAAAGGTCATCAACTCTTTCGCAAAAAAAAAAATTTACTTTTTACCATTTGCAGGAAATTTTTTTCTTTTTAGAATGCCGGGAGTTCTTTATTTTTAGCTTGGAAACCCTGCGTACTAGCTTAGACGTTTGGCACGTTGGAAAAATTTTGTGGAAGCCCTTTGCTCCGTGAGGAGATATAGGATATGAAAGAGAGACCGAGAGTCAAGCGTCCTACAGTTTTAAACATGTAGCCATACTACATTTTGTAAAAACATTTTCAAGATTTTACTTAAGGTCTCGTTCCGGCTATGCTTTTGTCACGAAGGATATGTATAAATATGTTACCGGCCAAATTAGTTCAGAGAAAAAAAAAAGAAGTTTTTTCTAGGCCAAATTAGATATTTGTTCCGAAAAATAATATTTAGCGTGAGTTTGAAAGCAAAATATGAGTGAATCACCCTGTAGAATTGAGTGAAATCTACGTAGTACACTATGTGCTTTTAAGCGTATATCGTTGTCGATTTTCCTCTGAGGCTTTGGATAGATCATCTTCAAAGTGACGTGCGGGGACTATCGTTGACTTAAAAAAAGCCCCACGTAATCATGCAATACCTCTAGACAACCTCGTAAAGTCGGGGAAGCTCTGCTAGAGACTATTTACTAATTTAAGTTCACGACAGGTCCCTCTTGAAACATGTAGGTCAATCCAGTATTGCTTAGCCAAGTCGGTTGAGAGTAAATAATTTGAATTTCACCTTGGAAATCAATTCGCAAAAACATCTGCCTTCAACTCAAAGCATATTTGAGATTTGACGTAGGAATGGGAGGGAGGGAGGGAATGGAGACTAATCCTACGGAAAAATTAATAAATTGGATTGGGAAGTCTATAAAATGTAGTTGGTTCGTGCATAAGAAGGTTTTTATGATTTTTTTTTGTTCACAAGCTCAAGTTGAATATTTATATACATACTTACATTATCTGCAGTATTTTATTTAGTTTTATTCTGGGGTGGCCCATGCTCTAAATACTATTAGCCTGTACTAAAATAATTTATGTCCTTTTCTATTATTAAAAACCATTATTTTTATGAGTGATAAATACAAATAATTTAATAAACACAATCGTTTTGACATCAAAACCCTAAGGATTGTTTTTGCCACCTTTAACGACAATTGACGCAAGCCCCTTCTATGAAATTACAGCAAAAGAAAATAAAATCTTGTGTGGGCAACTGTCAATGTCACATACGCTGACATGTGAGTTTTCGGTTACAAATTGACAACTGAATAGACGCGTGCCGCTATGTTTATAACGTCAAAAAAGATATTTGGCATCCACAGCCAACAAAATCAACTAAATTGTATGAAATTTAATTAAATGTGGCTAAGAAAGACTACTGAAAAAACGGGGGAAGATGGTAATTTAATAAAAATGGCAAAACGCACAATTTGCTAACTGAATTATGCAAACACTATGCCGCCGAGCACATTATTCACATTGGACCAAAATACATTGCATCATTTAATGGTAAGAATAAAGAGACAATATTCCGCATTTTTGGCGATTGAGGGAAATTTTTAGACAGCAAGCGCTATGGAAAATCATGCGTCTCCAAACTATACTCATACTACTTAGAAAGTTGCAAGAGAAGTGCTATTATTTTGCACGTGGTGCGTTTTTCACAAGATGTAATGCTACATTTTATGTGGAATTACCATTCGCTTATTCTAGTTTCAAATTGATTGTCCCAAATTAGTTTGTGTCAATTGCTCCACGATGCTTTAGGTTGGACAAGTTTGAGTTCACATATCTAAGACTGTGAAAGTCAAATTTCCACAAACAAATTAGGAGCAGTTAAAATAATCAGACCATTAGCAGCCCTTGTGAATTAGAGGTAAGGATACCATTTAGTTTACGAAAAAAGAGGAAATTCAATATCAAAAAGGAGCACAAAAAGAGCATACACCCAAGAAAGATCGGTTGGAAAGGTAGAAGGAAAACCCTAACAATTTGGCAATTCTTGGATCAAAAAGTTTTGTCAACTTCACATAGCAAAATGTATTTTAAGGTAAGTACAGGAGCAATATTGTCGTGCCTATGAAAGCTTTATTGCAAATTATATATCCAGTCACAAAGAAGAAACAAATAATCGCATGGATTGTGTGGCACTCCCCAAATATGAGCTAAAATAATAAAATTTTCGTATAAGATAAATAAAAGCAATAGAATTTTAGAAGGATTTTCAAAGGGATACATACCTAGTAGCTATGCAAATTTGTCTATTTTGGCATTGGCACAAAATTGCAAATCACTGCTTAGAAAAATTATTCCCCTTAAATTTTTATTTATTTTCACCCCACTCTATCCCGTTTATCCTTCAAGTCTACAATGCATATGTTACCACAACTAACACCTTGTTACTGCACTTTTATTTGACAATTTCCTTTTACAGTTGCCGTCGCTCCTGTTTTCACGCAAACGAGTCCTTTCTTGAGTTGTGCCGCCAAGCGACAAGATTTATGCGTTGCGCGGCAATGTGCCAAAAATATAAATTCGCACATATTTTATGAATTACCCTTTTTCTTTTTAAATTTTATGGTATGTAACTTTTCTTCCCGTATTGCCGTATATGGTTTATTTATTCTCAAAGAAAGTGGAAAGTCGAAGTTCTTATATTTTGATGTCGAATTTTTTATTATTGGTTTGTTGGATTAGAATTTGCGGTGGCCTCACTTTTTTTATTCGGATTTGCGCTCTCTGGAGTGTTACAATTTTATTTATTGGTTGCTGTGTATTTGCCATGGTAGTTGCCTCCGCATTCTCTAATGGGACAAGCGTTGCGGTTATGGGATTTCAATAATTTTAGGGTGCCAATAATGCGAATTATTCTTTTGATTTTTTCTTTCCTTCCGTTTTTTGTATTGTATATTTCAGATGTTGTTATTGCTATTTTGTGGTTTAAATTTTTTATGTTTTCGTAATAAATTGAGGGAGATTTTGTGAAAGCACTTAAGATTTTATCTTCGCTAAAAGGATTTCAATTTTTACACTTTTGTGATAATAAGTACTAATTTTTATACTTTCTTTAAAGAGAAAAATATATATTATGTATTTATGGAAAACAATTTACTTATAAACTTTTTTCAGCTGCAAAAACACTATTGTGAAATAGTGTTGTTTTGTGAGGAGAGGCGTATAATCGACTTTGAGTCAGTTTTTTGAGACTTCATAACTTACAGTCTCAACTGTATCTATAAAATTCCTTATGTACACAATGATATGGTGCTAAGGAAGACTACGCAGAGTTCCAACCTGTTGTTTTTTAGGGTAACGTTCTTAAATCTAGTGTTTCCTACAGACATAATTACCCAAGAATAAATAACGCTCAACATTTGATATCCCTTCGCAGACCAAGGTCGATTTTTTTCTTTTGGGACATTTTTCGATTATTTTGGAAAAAAAAATTACTGGATCGACACTTGAACATATATTGTAGGACATTTTTCCATACATTTTTTTAAAAAACTATGTTTTGGTCAATTTAAAACCTCACATATAAACACAAATATATGTATGTATGTATATAGCGACAGTTTCAATCAAATGCCAGTTTTCGGCATCTTGAACAAAAGTCTGAATGTTCACAGCAAAATCGTATGACAGGATTTGAATTATTGGCCCACAAAGGACTAATTTTACATACACTGGCATATTAAGTGTCGATATCTCGAAAACCAAGCAAGATATCGCTTTTTAAATTTAACATCTTTGATATATTTTGACGTGCTCTATCAAAAACCATCATCAGATCGCAGTGACACGAAATTGTAGTGGGGCCGTTTGTGGTGCAATTTGTTTAGATTACGATTTGAGTGGAGTCCCGAAGTGAAGATGGTTTTCGATTCTCTCACAGACCTAACGTTGCGTTCCATTACTCTCCTATCCTCCATATTCTTAATTTTATCTTTTCCACGATTAAGGTCCGCCAAGGCTATATTGTTTTAATCTTCATTACCGATTACATAGAATTCAATAGAGGTCATATAATTTTTCTTTGAAAAACTTCGATTTTTTTGTACTTTTAACTTTAAATCTGATGTGACGACAGAAAGCAAAATATATCAACATGATCTTAAAAAAAATAACCTCAAATTCACACTTTGAAATACGTTAGTAAGAAAGTCCTTCAGAAAAAGAAAATAATCAAAACCCAGAAGATATACCTTACTTATGTTGCGTATTTAGGTGTGCTAAATAATATTTAACAATAAAAATGAGTTTTAGTTGCCCACTTTTCCCCAGCACCCCCAAAAGGTCAAATACTCATTTCTTATAAAAATTCAAAATGAATTCATCTCCGCAGGTATTTTGGTGCACTAAAACTGATAATATTGATAAAAACTTATTTGTACCCCCTAATCCACTAAAGAATTTTATTACACCTCCCCAAAGACTATCATCGAAATTCTGAGTTTTCAAAAATACCATGCGGATTAATTTTGAGTTTTTATAAGAAATGAGTTTTTAATCCTTTGGAGGTGAAGGGGGTGCTGGGAAAAGTGGGCAACTAAAACTCATTTTTATTGTTAGATGTTATTTTAGCACACCTAGATACGTAGTATAAGTAAGGCCTTCCTTCTGAGCTTTGATTATTTTTTTTTTCTGAAGGACTTCCTTTTTAACTCATTTTAAGGTCTGATTTTGAGGTTATGTCAAGATCACGTTGATATATTTTGCTTTCTCTCGTCACATCAGATTTAACGTTAAAAATACAAAATTATCTACCAGTGCTGGTTACTTTTGACTTTTTCCACCAAAGTTTTCATTTACATTTGATTTTTTATCCTTAGAGCGCAAAACACTAAATTCGACGAATCGTTTGTTTTTAAAGTAATTTAAAAATAAATTACTCCAAGTACTACCCTATGTCACAGCTTAGTACCCCAACAATCGTCTTAAAGTGAGTATAAAAAGAGTACATACGTTTACCCATGCAAATGCTATATTTTTATAATTTTTCATTTAATCTTTGCTACTGAAAAGAATTCCCATAGCAAGTAACGGGTAAATCTGCCTTCTCTTCATTAAATTCAACTATAGACGCTGACTTTTATTCACAAAGAAAAAAAGCAGAAGAAATCATTCAAAGAAAATCGGATCAAGGATCAACTGCTGAAGCGTATTTTCCATACGATTTAAATTCAATGCATAACTAATGAGGGGTCATTGCGCACCCAAAACTACAATGGAATTGAGAATTTTTCTTTACAGCAGGGAAAAGTTCACATATAAATTACGCATCACATATCAAGCGTTCACGCGTATGTGTTGTTGTCACGAATTCATTTTTATGCATTACCCAATCGATTGGCATCATTGGAATTTAACGCAAAAAAAAAGGACATTCGTAGTGCTTCAAATGTTGCAAGAATTTTTGCATTTTTTCTTTACTATAAGATGACATTGAAAAATCTACATTCATTTCAAAAAGAATGCAATGAAATATACCAAAAGTTCTGTCGGAAAATTTCAATTGGAAATTGTAAAATGATTTTTTTTCTACCCAAAAACTCACTCTCATTTTTTTCTACATTTCAACGGTCGCACAAGAATTATCTCCACCTTGGGGCCAATAATGCAAATTCATGTTTATTTATAATCTGCACAACAACTTATCATTCCGTATATATATTTATTTTTTCTTTCCATTTGGTGAACTTAATTAATCATGCTGTAGCGTTGCTAAATGTCTCGTGAGATAATGTCAACATAAATAGCTCTGGCAATTTCATACAATTTACTCTACTTGTGTTTTTTTTTGCATCTTGCATGGTATGACGGCATATCATAATAAATATCTTGTAATCTAAGATGTCCCAGGACTAGACAGACTTCCGCTTATTTACGGTACCTGTAACTTGTTATGTTTTGTACAATTGCTTTATTGTCAAACTTGCAAAAAAAAAAAAAAAAAAAAAACACGAAAATGGAAATCGCTCGATGTGAAGAGGAAAATGCACCCTCGCTTATTTCACTTCTGAGCCATTACTGGCTCCCTTTACGAGTATGGTAATAAATTTGGAAAAAATAAGCGAAACAAAAATATTACAATCTGCGAAAGTAAGATGAATTATGAAAATATGCTTATTTGGTTGTGATATATCACTGGAAAAGCTGTTACATGACTGAGATATGTAAGAAAAAGACAATATGCAATGTGCCTTGTGTTTTGTTGGAAATTATCGTATGATACGTTAATTTAATTTCATGTTTATGATTAAAAATTCCAAAATCGCCAGTGTATTAAAAAAAAAAATTAAAATTGGCGGTCATATGAAGGCAATTCGAAAATACTCGTATACTTTTGTTCGAAAGTAGTTAAACTATCACCCGATAAAAATTTTGTTCAATTTGAAGATAACTTGAAAATAGTTTTCGCCAATTTTCGCTTATGACGATGCTATGATCAATTCGATAAATATCGATTATTTTTGGTTGATAGTGTCGATAACATAATTAAGACTTACGACGACAGGTTTAACCCTTTCGCGTCCTCTCCAAGGCCAGCTGCCAGAAACAATTTTTCACTTAATTTCCAGGCTTATTAAGTCCATATAAGGTATTTTGGAAATTTTTAGCTTTCTAGATTAATCTGGTCTTTTTTGACTTCATCTTAATAAATGCGTCGTAAATTTGTTGATCACAACATAACGGTTGCTTTTTTGAAGTTTTTTTTTTTATCTGAGAATTGCAATCAATCAATAAGGTGTGTAATTTACAAAATTTATTGCGATTGTGTCACTTAAGCAAGGCTTAGTATTGAAGTTGCTTATAAGCAACTCTGGACGCGAAAGGGTTAAGTGCCGCATCGTCTTCTACAACAAGCTCTCACCGCCTGCCGAACCAAACACAGGAGTCAAGCGGGTCTGTTTGATGACCTCACTGTTATTTCTAATAGCGTTTAGACAACCACAGTTGAACTTTGTTATAGCACAGCAAATACCAAGGCAAAAGCAACAAGAACATTTCCCCCAAACTTTAAAATATGGGCTAAACATAAGCATCAAAACATCGTCTTGGCAGCATTCTTACTGCTAAAGCCTGCACCACTATAGGCGTAACAGCAAGAACCAACAAAGCAACAGGTGTCCTTGCTCAACCGAATAAAATATCGAAATCAAGCACCATTTTAGCACGTACCATATGAAAGTAGAAAATCAAGTATTGAGTCAGTGTTGCTATATGCTTGTGAATCATGATCTCTTACGAGCGATCTGTTAAGACGAACTTCTTGCAATGGACCACTAGGGTGAGAAATGTAGAGCAAGACCCTGAATTCGATAGAATATGATATCTCGAAAAGCGAACAGTGTGGCCCAGCATAAAACAATGCGCAAGGGACTTAAATTGTGTTAAGCCCTTCGATCAGGCCCGACGATCCCAAAGAAATATAAGGATATCCGGACTAATACGTAATGCCGAGAAGTGAACAATGCAAAGAAATTGTGTATCGAAAACGAAAAGAAGCAGTAAGTTGAATTGAGTTAAAAAATAAAACATTTAAGTAGGTGCGGTGTTAAGCTAAATACGTGTCATTTCGGTACAGGTGATCATCTTAGTAATGAATTTTCGGAGTTTGTGCACGAGATTAACGTGACTTAATAATGTTGTTGGATGGATTGGCTTTTGGTTGATCAGAGTAAAGTTTCTGATTGCTTTCCACCTGGGGATTGCCAGAGCGATCTCTGTGCCAACCATTAGCAAGTTGACACACAGCCTCCCCGCGGCTCCATCTGGGTAGCTATCTCCGCATCCGCTGAGATAGTGAGCGAATGTGTGCAGCGTACGTAAAAAAAACACTCCAATGAAGACTAAAAAAGCCTCGGATAATGAACCCCTCAACGTTGACGACCACTGCAAACGAAAAAATGACTATGATTTAAGGATATGCACCTGGAATATCCGGACCCTCAATAGGGAAGGTGCCTATATCGAATTGGCGGATGCCCTCGGAAAAATTAAGGCTGACATCACCGCCATCCAGGAAATAAGATGGATAGGACAAGGTTGCTCTAAGCAAGCAAGTTGCGATATCTACTACAGCTGCCATGCGCAGAGGCGCGAATTGGGATGCGGATTCGTAGTAAGCAAGAGACTTCGCCACCATATCTCCAGGTTCACACCTGTGAGCGAAAGGTTGGCTACGATCCGCGTCAAGGCGCGATTTTTTAACATCAGCTTGATTTGCGCGCACGCCCCGACGGAGGAAAAGGACGATGCTGTCAAAGATGCCTTCTATGCGAGACTCGAGGAAGTATACAACCGCTGCCCGGCCCATGACGTTAAAATTGTACTCGGAGATTTCAACGGAAAGGTCGGAAGAGAAGGTATATTTGGCCCCACTGTCGGTCAGTTCAGCCTTCACGAGACCACCTCAAACAACGGTCTACGGCTGATCGACTTCGCCGCGGCGCGAAACATGGTAGTAAGTAGCACCAGATTTCAACACCTCGATATCCACAAGGCCACCTGGCTGTCCCCTGATCAGAAAACACACAACCAAATCGATCATGTTGTGATCGACGGAAGGCATGCTTCCAGTGTGCTAGATGTTCGTACGTTCCGTGGAGTCAATATTGACTCCGATCATTATCTTGTTGCAGCCAAGATTCGCATGCGGCTGTGCAATGCAAAGGATGTACGCTCTGGTACGCAACGAAAGCTGGACGTCGCTAAGCTGCAATCACATCAGACGGCCGAAGCCTATTCCGCTCGCCTCTCAGAACTGCTCCTCTGCCGCTGAGGAAGTCATTGGTTTCCGACGCCCACTTCCGCGAAATCAATGGTATGACCAGGAGTGTCGCGAAGCTACTGCAGTGAAAAACGCCGCCTACAAAAGAACCCTGCAGTCAGCAGCAACGCGAGCCGTTCACGAAAACTACCGGGAAAAGAGAAAGGATGAGAGGTGCCTTTTCAGACGCAAGAAACGAGAGCAGGAAAGGCACGAGCGTGAGAAACTCGAAGTGTTACGGGGCAGGAATGATGCTCGAAAATTTTACCAACAAGTCAAGCGTCTGACCCAAGGTTTCAAGCCCGGAGCATCTACCTGTAAAGATGAACATGGAAATCTGGTTACGGATACGCAGGGTGCACTGAGATTATGGAGGGAACACTTTTCCAAGCTGCTTGCTGGCGATGACTCCAACAATCCCGCCTTTGGAGAAATTAACCCGATGCCACCAATCAACGACGATGGTGTGGACGTACCGCCACCTAGCTATGACGCGGTACGAGTTGTGATCCAACGACTTAAGAACAACAAAGCGGCTGGTGCCGATGGCTTGCCTGCTGAATTGTTCAAGACCGGCGGCGATGAGCTGATAGGGTGTATGCATCAACTCATCTGCAAAATATGGCTAGTTGAAAGCATGCCCGACGATTGGAATCTCAGTGTCCTTTGTCCTGTACTGAAGAAAGGTGACCCGACAATCTGAGCTAACTACCGGGGAATCAGTCTTCTTGCCATGGTCCTGTCGACTGTACTGTGTGAAAGACTTAAGCCGTTTGCCACCACACTGATTGGGCCTTATCAGTGCGGCTTGAGACCTGGTAAGTCCACCATAGACCAGATCTTCACACTACGTCAAGTCCTGGAAAAAACCCACGAAAAACAGATCGATACCCATCATCTCTTTATCGATTTTAAAGGTGCTTTCGATAGCCCGATACGGGATTGCCTGTATGCCACCATGTCTGAGTTCGGTATACCTGCGAAGCTGGTGCGGCTTTGCAGAATGACGTTGAGCAACACAGCCAGTTCCGTCAGAGTAGGAAGGGACCTCTCCGAACCATTTGATACCGAACGAGGTTTCAGACAGGGCGATCCACTATCCTGCAACCTCTTCAACTTTGTGATGGAAGGGGTGTTGCGAAGAGCCAGTGTACATCGTAATGGCACTATTTTCTACAAAAGTGTCCAGCTCCTTGCATATTCCGATGATATTGATATCATTGGACGTTGTAAGCGAGATGTTACTGCTGCGTTCTCTGCTATCGAAAAAGAGTCAGCGAAAGTGGGTTTGACGGTGAACGAGGGCAAAACAAAGTATATGCTGTCCACAAACAGGGAGACGCGGCGTATTGGATCCTTTGTTACTGCGAACAACTATACTTTCGAAGTTGTCAAGGAATTCACCTATCTTGGCACCGCCGTGAACACTCAAAACGATGACAGCCTGGAGATAAAGCGAAGACTAACTCTTGCTAATAGGTGTTACTATGGTCTCAGTAAGCAATTGAGTAGTACAGACCTCTCTCGCCCGACAAAACTGACACTCTACAAGACGCTCGTCTTACCCGTGCTACTTTAGGGCGCAGAAGCATGGGTTGTGTCGCAGACTGATGCAGCCACGATTGGGGTGTTTGAGAGAAAAATTCTTCGCAAAATCTTCGGTCCTGTTCACGTCGGCGACGACTACCGTATTCGAATGAGCCACGAACTGTACGAGCTCTACGCTGACCTTAACATAGTCAAGCGCATCACTATCCAACGTCTGCGCTGGCTTGGACATGTTGTGCGTATGGACGAAGAAGCTCCGGCGAAAAATGTGTTTGATGCGGAAGCCGCTGGGCGACGACGAAGAGGAAGACCATGCCTCCGATGGAAAGACCAAGCCGAGGAAACTCTATCCACGCTTGGTGTGAATGATTGGAGAAGGCGCGCGCAAAGTAGAGGCGCCTGGAGAGAGCTTTTGAGGTCGGCCGTAACCCGGTAACGGGTTGTTATGGCCACCCAAGTAAGTAGTAATAATCTTGTTAAGAGAATTCCTTTTCGGGAAGTGAATCGTCATTTTCGGCTATTGACATTTCAATTTACTGAAAGGAAGAAAGTCCGGCAAGGAAAAAAAAGTTGATTTTCCATCAAGACGATATTGGGATATGAATTGCTTCTACCTCCGCCAAGTTTTGCTATTACCGAACTTGAAAAAATGAACTGGAGAAAAGAATTCGGTTCCAATGATGAGGTCATCACTTTGAACTGCTCAGGAAAAACGTTTTATTCGGAAGGGGCCCAATAAAATGCAATTGGGTTTTATTTTTCTTGTGTGTGCCGCCAGTAGCGTACCTAGGGGGTCCACGTAATATGAAATTAAAATTTTATTTTTAGGTTTTTTAGTACATACATGTAAATGCAAAATCATTGAAGGGAATACTATTGATAATTTTGTTTGGAAACAAATTTTAAGTCGTAAAGTTTTTATAATTTTAAAAGCAGGTAATATTTTCTGTTTGTGAGGGCGGCAAACGACCTGTTCGCCCCGGACGCCTAATGTTCACGGCACGCGACTAAAGGTGCCATATAAAAATAGAGTCTAAGACATATTTTGGATTTGTCTCAAGGACAAACGCATGTATTGTGTAAAATGGGAACTTATTATAACATTTCTTAGCACCCGTGTGGAATCTGCGACCGTAAGAATTGTAATACCTGAAGTTTTCTTCCAAGTGCGGTTCATATAATTGATATCGCAAACTTATATTGTATTAACTTATGAATATGAATTCGGTATCAGAAGTTTTTCGATGAAAATATCTCGAAGAGCATAAATGTTATAAAAAATATCTTATTTAATTTTCGCTGCTTTCCAATGAAATAAGTAGCGTATATGTACATATATTTGCAAAAACAGTGATTTACCATCCGCCCAAGTTCATGCCGATGTCTATCATAACCCTAATAACTTTGTTGCAGTAATTTGGCTAAAGTCATCCTCTGGTAATTGAACGATATTTTATTTGTTCTGTCAATTGGAAAATTATTGATGAACTATGACAACTACATGTGTGTTTGAATCACACACACATTTGTGTTAATCCTCGTATGTTACAGTAGGCGTATCATGTGACAAACCCAGGCGTATAAATGGAAAATTACAAAAAAAAATCCTCAAAAGATGTGATTTTCAAAATCAATGATTCGTAAACATAATATTCAACTAACATAATATTACTATTTATATAAAAGAAAAAATATAATTTGGAAAAACTTGCAAAAATTGAAATAAAAAAAATGTATATTTGCTCACACAAATGAAAGCCATTAGATATGCAAATGTTTAAGGATGAGGTTTCACGTGTTCTGTTTTTCAAATACTGGTGCAATTTTTGCAATGTCAACAAGTAAAATTATAAGCTCATCCGTTAATAGGGTGTCTCACATTTTATGAATATTCTTTAAGGGAAATTTTATTGAAAACAAAAAAAATGGCAAAAGATTCAAGGGGTATCATTAAAAGTTGATGTAAAGCTGGCAATCAATTCTGGCACTAAAGCTATGAATCACGGGCTCAATCTATTGAAAAGTTACTGCAAAATTTTGTTGGCGGGTAATACCAAGACAGCCGATGAAAGTCAAATACATGGTATATTCATTTCTCAGCTCGAAACACAAGAAAATCTAAAGTTTCTATAGCCGGTGTAATTTGAGTTTTTGTTCTTTGAAAAGAGCCCTGTTTTATTCTTAATAAAAATAAGCACTCTGTAAATGAATATCTGATAAAACATATATAATTCAATCACGCATATTTTCAGATTATTGGAATTGGAAAAACACAAACATGTCGTACATATACAAAAAATAAGCAAAAAACTAAATATTATGCAACATTTGCAAAATCTTTAACCGAAAATCAACTCAAATCTCAAATGTCAACAAAATGAAAATTTTGCAAAACCAATTGACATGCTGAATACAGATTAGAAGGAGTAAAAAAAGCTGTACAAAACCAAGAAAGACACCAATTCTTTTTGGCAGAGTGGAAAATTGAACCTTAGGGATAGAAAAAATATCGATAATGAAAACATCAGCATAACGAAAAAAAAAAAAACATTTCAAGACACGCACTCGCAGATGGTAATAGAAAATTCACGGGTTGTAGAAGTGAAAATGATTTCATGTTGTTGTTGTTCTTTGTATGTGTACTTATTGTCAACGCTGCACTGCTGGAAACGCTTAATTTTTAATGAATGAATAAATGAAGTGAATGAAAACATCATTGAATGCACATTGGGGAAGCATCGGCAAATAGGCGGCAGCAGTTACCAAAAAAAAAAAAAATCATCGAAGGTGGATGATTGTTATCTCTCACTCCACAGTTGAGATTATTGTGAGCACGCAAACAACATTTCCGTTTTTTGATGTTTTACTTTTTGTTTTTGATTTAATTTTATTTTTAATATCTTATTTTTACTTTGAAAGATTTTATCTGAAGTTTAATGCCTTGAAAGTCCAAAGTAGCGGGTTGAAACGTGGTCAGCATTTTAAGTAAATTTATTACAATATTTCATTCAATTTTTTATTTTGTACCTAACTGAAAAAACATTCAACTCAAATACATAAGCCATTGATATCAGGAAGGTGAATTTTAATAGCTTAAGCATTGAAAGAAAATAAAGACGATATGATTTTTCAAGATTATTAACCTACTCTAAACTATTCCAACATTGTGTATGGTCGAACAAAATTATTGCGATTGATAGCATTGTATTCCTAATTTTAATCGCTCTGCCAAGGGCTCCAAATTCGTTACATTGCTAAACTCAAATCCACCGATCGATATTTTGAGAGTTTTGATTACCAAAAAGCCAGACCTTCATTAAATTGACTTGTCTAAACACCTGTCCAAATAGATTAGCTGCAGTTGTGCTATTCGGATCAGAAACCCCTTATCCAGATACAGCAAGATCTACAATTATTAACAGGTGGTTGGATATTTCAATGACTTTATGTTCAACAGAGTCTGAAATAAAAATAATATTGCAGTATGTAGAATAAAAATAAAAATTTTAACATTCTTCCATTTTATTTTAAAGAATAATATCATCTCCCGTAAGAATTATAGTTTCAATTCCAGCGAATTATTTTTTGGACACATTCATATCTTTAAAGCACTGAATCGTAAAACCAATAGAATCGATCAAAAACACTTTAAAATAATTGTATTCGAATAAATTATAAATGATCAATTCGGTGATTGGTGGCCGATTCGAAGGAGCAGGGACAACGTCCGATAACTAACAAACAGGAAGACCACGGGCAATGAGTTCATTAGAAAATGTGGATCGTTGTAGCCGAAAGTGTCTAATAAGATCCAGAAACATCAATAAGATTTATTTCCGTAAGAATTATTTCCGTACAAGATATATTTAACTCAAGAACTGCTGATAAATGACCACAAAAAAAAACGTCTGGAATACTCCCAAGCGGTATTAACTCTGCATAATGAAGTTCCAGATTTCGTTTCAAAACTGATAGTGTCAGACGAAACTAATTTTGAGCTAAATGGAACAGTAAATAAACAAAATTGTAGGTTCTGGGGAATTGTAAATCCAAGGCACATAAGGTTACTGTATGGTGCGGAGTAACGGTCCAATTCTTCGTTTGACTATATTTTTTTGAAGATTACAGGGTAACACACGCTACAGACAATTGATTGAACAATTTTTGGTGCCAGAAATAAATCGATTAGGACTGCAGAGTATATGGTTTCGACAGGACAGTGCTACGGCCTATACTGCTCAAGAAACAAGGGATGCATTGCGAGAGAGTTTTTCAGACAGCATCATCTCCAAATACGGTGATTTTAATTGACCTACCCGGTTACCAGATTAAACAGCTCCGGATTTTTTCTGTGAAAAATGGTGAATTTCACAAAAACCAAAAATCAGAGGAATAGTTATGATTTCGTTCTTCGCCATCTTTATATTATCAGAGCAATCAGGAAACGATTTTGACAAGCCGAAACTTTCGTTACCATTTGAAAACTTTTTTTGCGTGCAAGACCAGTTGAGTTTAAGTTTGTTCGCCGAGCCTAGGATTGATATACAACTCTGGTTTCTCTCCTAGTGAAGATAAAAAGATGCATTTTGTCGCTTCTACTTATAAACCCAAAAAACGTTCAGTATAAGTTCTGAACTAAAAGATATCTAAAACAGAAAATGTTTAAGAATTTGAGCAAAGAAAGCATAAAAACTTTTTTTTAAGTCGGTTTTCCTACTATTTAAGTTCGCCTTCATAGTCTTCTTTCTGCTAAACTAAATTTGCCCATATACGCTGCCAAACGCTGTCTTCACTCATTCAATTACATTTTGTGTCCACTCAGCACTAAAGGGACATCATAAAGCGTCAAATTTTGTACAAATAACATCGATACAAAAGCGAAGAGCAACACAAACCAAATAAGACCATATTCATGTCCTTCAAATAAAAACTCTCCCGTGGGAATTTGACTTTGATGAGAACCATCAAAGTGTCCAAACATATTAAGCGTATCCTGTTGAAGACAACCCACAATTTTCTGCAATATCTCAGCATATGATGTAATATTAACACGAGACACTAACATCTCCTTAAAGAGGCTCGACCAAGAAAGCAAACAGTGTGTGTGTGAGAGAGAGAGTAAAAAGAAGTGCCAACGGAAAGTGCTGACCCTTACACTTGATTTGTGCCTTTTCCTTGCTACCTTGCCCTTGGACGTAAGCCAGCAACAAATATTTCAATAATACGGAACGGTACGGTACTAGTGTACTTTCAACCTTCCCATCGGTCATTTTATCTATTCAGCAGCAAGTGTTATAATCAACTTAAGTTCGCTCGAACACCCTTCGATTTCTTGCGCAATTGTCGTTTGTTTTTCTTCCCGTATGGCTTGACTCGTCATTTTTATTTTTATGATCGATGGAATTCCCAATTCGACCTTTTTCTGAGTGTTGGTCCTCATCGACCACCATCATCATCATCATCAACATCACCGGCATCTTCCGCAACAGTCTTCGATGTGTTTTTTTTGTATCTGTGGTAACATTTTGCTACAGAGAGAAAATGTTTATTATGTCCTTTGTGTGGAACATTGCGAAATCCTTGGTCATCCTTCACAGCAAGTTCTCTCGATGTACTTTTGCTGTAATGATTATTGTTTTTCCATCCCCGCTGTGTTCTCCTGTCTGCTGCTCATATTTTGGTCCATCCTACTGCATTTTCAATACAATTACCGTTAACTTTACCTTTATGCTTATCTATTCTGTGTGTTTGTTTTTTTTTTTTTTCTTTATTTGTTTTGTTTTTTAACGTTTATTATGTTTTTATTTATTTATCTCGAGTATAATCGTGTTATTGACCATTGACCACGGGTGCACGTTGGGGTCACCGTCATTCTTATCGACCACAAAATTTTATTGTAATGCATAATTTATGTTAAGGTTTTATGAAAATAGTTCGTTAATCCCATTCTTTTATTGCAAAATTTTACAATAGCACTCTGTTAAGGTGAGTTTCGAAATTGCAGCAGCGCATTACTGGCAGTCATAGAATGTAAAATATTATGCCTTGGATTCTGTTATAAAATGAAAGCAATTCAAAGTCGTTTTGGATAATTTTGCAGGCAGTTTTTGATTATTTTATATCCAAACGATGTAAATAGTTATTATATGTGGTTAAAGTATAGGAGTTTTCTAACAAGTCGACGCTAAGGGTGGGCGGATCGTTCTCAAATGATAACTTTAACATTATATTAGACTTATGACAGTCACACTCTTAGGGTCGAATGATTTTAAACTGTACTCATTGCCTTTATGTTTCAGGTAGTCTTTGTAATATTTTTATCACATTTTTTGCAGAGGTCGATCGAAAACTTTATTCTACCCTACACCGAGGGTATATTCACATTGTCCTTCCGTTTGTAACACATAAAAGGAGGCGTGGCACGAATGGAAAGTGTATATATTCTTGATCAGCGTCTCCGCCTGAGTTGATTTAGCGATGTCCGTCTGTCTGTCTGTCTGTTGAAATCAGGTTTACGGGAAAACCAAGAAAGCTAAGCACACTCACATCTTCTTGCAGACATCTTTCTATTGAAAATGGGCAAAATCGGTTCACGGACACTCCTACCGCCCATACTCTATGTATATTTACCCAGTGCATTTTTGAAAAAAATTGCAGCGATTTTGATGAAAATTGGTGATTTGATGCACATGTGAACAAGATCAGGATTAGGCTAGGTTTCAAGTTTTCAAAGTTTTCTACTGGGGCGTGACACAGCCCTTAATTTTATCCTATATACATACCACCATATCTCGTAAGCCATGCAAGATATTGTGATGAAATTTTGTAAACGGCTACATTTCAAATATATCTTGAATTATGATTAAAGTGGGCGTGGCACTTTTCAACAGTTAAAAATTTGTTCAAAATATGCTCAAAAGATTTTCATAAAAATTTTAGAGATGATGCCACTGAAAGCAGTCATCAACACAAACTCAGCCACTTTACTGAAAAAACTCGTTGAAGGGCGTGGCACAGCCCACAGTATTTATAAATGTTATATTAAGAGAAGTAACAACGTAATCGTTATGAAATTTAATAAGACAGATATACTTTCTAGAAGGTATGTTTTTGCAAAAATTTGACGCAATGAAGCATGTGGGCGTTGCACCTCCCATATAAGCAAAAAACGTTTAATGTTATAGATAGTGTGCTGTGAGAATAATCTTCATAACATTTGGAGGTGTCAGCTGTTATGGGCTTTGAAATTAAATGAGAATTGACGATATTGCAGTAGTGGGCGTGGCACCTCCTATATTAACATAAAGTTGTAATCGCTATATTAATTGAACTATTGCAACAATTGCTAAGAAATTTCATTTAGGTGGTTTACTTGCTATAAGGTATACCTGAATCAAAAGTGGGCGAAATAGCACCAGTGGGCGTGGCACTCCTCATACAAGTAAAATACCTTAAGTGGCATATCTATCGACACATAATCATACTAAAAATTGGTAAAGAGTGTTGCTTATGGAAAGCTATTTCTGGATAAAAATCAAACCATATTACACCAGTGGGTGTGTTACCGCTCTAAATTTTAAGGCTAATTACAGCATATATCGCAAATTATACAACCTATTGGGCTAAGATTTGGTATGTGGATGTCAATGACGAATATAATTTAGTATACCAAAAGTGGGCGGAATTGAAGAAGTGGGCGTGGTACATTTAAATTTCTTAGTTTTTATTTGATTTTTTCAATATTTCTTTTGACTTCATAAGCCTTTTAACTTTTTCCAATATATCCCATTTGTGTTTGTTTGACTTTTTCAACCTCTTTCATTTTCTTCATTATTTTTACGACTTTTTCAGCGATTTTGAATTGTTTCATCATTTATTAACCTCTTTCAACTTTTTTGAACATTTTCATATTATTTCGACATATTTAAGCTATTTTCAATATTTTTCATATTTATTCGATATTTTAAATTTTTTTCAACTTTCTTCAAAGGTTTACATATTTTTTCGACTTTTTCAGTCTTTTACAACTATTTCAACATTTTTCAGCCTCTTTCAAAATTCTTTACATTTCACATATTTTTCGACTTATTCAAACTCTTCAACGTCGTTTAACATTAATTTAAAAGGGACTTTCAGTGCAGTGTAGGGTATGTGAGATTCGGCCTAGTCGAAGATAACACCTTACATACAGTACAGACACGCAAACATTTCTTGAAAGTCTCGAATCAGATGAACTAAATTTTATCGCAATAACACGACAAAAGCGAACTGTTCAATGAACAGCAGATAAGCCCTAAGATCAAAAATGTTTTCTTGAAAAGTGTTAACATTTGAAAAATGAATAGTAGCGACAAAAGTCCACTTACCTGCTCACACAGTTAAGCGAATAGAATTTCTCGATTTCGAAACATGGAACTTACACGAATTTTGCAAATTGGTAGGATCAGATGCCTCTCGAAGAGTAAATCTTAAGTACTTTCCATACGGTGATTCGTTGCTAAACTTCTTCCCTTCAATTTATAAATCTTATTTCTTCAATATCTACTTGCTTTTGTCAACTATTATCTTTTTGAGGATTTTGCAAAAAAAAAATATTCTTTAAATGACCACCCTAATAGCTTTGTTTTACTACAGCAAAAATTACCATAAAATAAATGAGAAATAAATTAAAACCAGTTAAGCACTGTAGCAAAATTAATATTCTATAAAACTATCAGACTAGATCATTTTCCCCATAGAAATGACCCGCTTAGTACATCGTATATTCTTGGATTCACATAAAATTCCAAATTAATGAATAACTTAACTAATGACACATTCACAGCCTCGAAATTGGTTTACAGCCCACTGGGGAAATGTAATTAGTATCGAGGAAAATCCGACCGTGAGCAAACTCACACAAATAGTTTCATTATAATTATTTTATTTGTATGCGATTCAGTCACCAGTGACCTCCCCTGCACACATGGGGGTGTGTTAGCGGTGGGTGAGTTACAACATTTCAGCAATAATGCTGCTACCACTGCAGCCACATGGTCAATCAGCAATATCCCAACAAAGCCAACTCTAATGAAGCGAATTAAACGCTATCATTGTATTCCTATGAAATTTCAGCAAATCTTGTAAGGGGTTGAGGCTGAAATTTCTAGGAAGCATTTTCAAGAAAGAACACAGCATTTCAACATGCATTATTCAAAGACTTTCTCTATTGAGTTTTAAATATTCATTAAATGCATTTTCTTTTTGTCAGCGATATCGGTTTTTCTATGGCTTTTAATAATCTTCTAAAGATGCTTTGATATGAATTTAATGAAGATTTCCTTCGCCATATTCCAATATTAACTATTTTTGCAATTACAAAAGACTTTGACAATCACACTGGCATCATCTCATGAGTTGTCATAGATGCAGTTCATAATGAATTCTGCAACAGGGCTGCCGACTTTTAATGTTAACGAAAAAAAAAAATGTATGGATTTTTTACAACCAGTAACAACTAGTGATGGTATTTTAAGTTTAGTGAATTTGATGAAATATGAATGACCTTTTTTGTTGTTTTTTTTAATAAATATTATAATTGTATTCTGGGTGTATGCCCAAAAATACATTCGATATCCAAAAATTACATTTCGACTCTAAGTCCAGTATATTCCCGAAAAATCGAAATTCGGTATATGAAGTGGATCAAGTAAACAAAACTAATGGGTTTTACTCCAAATTTAACGTAAAATTATTCTTTTCTAAAGTAAATACTGAATGTTGCAGTCGTATTTCCTGGTTGTGCCGGGTTGATACTGTTCCGAAAATGAGGTCTCATTTTTCTATCTTTATTATTATTCATATCAAAATAACTCAATTCACTAAGATCGATGTCTGGGATTCCCCTAAGCGTATCAAGGATAAAATTGACTATGAATTTTAGCCTGACTCTTGCAAACGACTGACACGTGCGAAGGAGGTTTTCCAATGTTTTCTTTACCTCTGTATCACCACAGCTGCGATTGTGTTAATTGCAGGACATACTCGATTTATGGCTTGTTCACAGTATCTGCGCAATATGAAGAGCTAAGCTCTGTGTCAGGCTAGTTCAGCTGATTGTTCAATTTTTTCTATGATGCTGTCGAGGATGAACGTGGACTTTTAGTTACAAGCATCTTCGTGATATGCTGGATTCTGCAATCTTAAATACACCGTAAATGGTCAGAACCTCTGGCTTAAAGATGCTGGTGTCGTCAGGCAGTGGAAAGGGTATGACTATATCAAGTTCTCTGAGAACATTTCTGCTCCAACTTCCTAACTGATCATTGGGGCGTCTATTTAAATCTGATTTTACCTCGAGCCATTAATCGTATTGCTTAGAATATTTCATTCTAACTTTTAAATTTTTAAGCCGAATTTAGGCAGTAGACTTTTTAGAAGTTTAAGTTAGAAGTCAAAGTATTAGTACTTTATTCCACGCCTATTTTAAGTTGTCAGATGAATATTATCTCCTACCACATTTTCGTTACTTAGAAACATATACGAGTAAGGTGTAAGGATTTCCAAGACCTATTTGAGTAAATTTTCCTTTTTTTATTTTTATTTTTTTTTTGAGTCACTTCCTCAAACTCTAATTATCTGGATTAGATCTAATCAAAAACGAATTAGAAATATTTTTGTTTGATTTTCCTACCGAAATGCTCGCTGAAGACTTAAAGGCCCTTGCTATGAGCTTCTTGAGCCACTTCAGTTATTGACCGATTGGTAGCAAGGCAAGAGCTATAGTTTCTGTTTCATATAAAAAGCATTTGAGCACAGAAGAAGGCGTTTTCCTCTTGTTAGTACTTCATCTCTCCTTTTTCCTACAATATCCGCGGTACCGTCACTCATCCAGAGTTTTTTGTACCGTGGGGTAGTGCTAATTATGATTCTTTGGCTATTAAAAATCAAGATTTAATGCTTTAGATTCGCTTGAGGTCTGAGTGTTAGTGAACTTTTAGTTGTTGCGCGGGACTGTTGTGTATATCTATATTAATCAAAGAGAATCCATAAGGAGGTGGTGATATAATCGATTCTACTGACTCCGAGTCAAGAAGACAATTCCCCAGGTTTTCTTCATACATAAATGGTATTGTGTAGAAGTTTGTGGTGAAAAAATTTTCCTTTAATCATAAAGTTTGTGTCGCAGCAGAAAATTTCTGGTGCAATATCGGCCCATAACGTGCTTAAGGTTATTGTTGTCGTCTATCACTTTAGCTAAGAGGTCACCAATAACCGCAGCTATGTCTATGTTCTGCTGTGAGGAGTTTACCGTTGCCATTAGTTGGCTGTAAAAGCTTCTTTCATTGTATTGTTAGAGGTTTTTGTTGGAGCATATACATATTTGTATTATCGTCGTGATCCTAGCTCTACTTTTGAAGTGAGCCCACCTTAATCTTTCATTAACAGGTGGTTAATAGTTTTGTGACACATTCACTGAGGAGTAGTCTAACTCCGTTGCGATGTCACCCATTTTCTGACTAATCAGAATATAAAACTTTTCAACCAGAGCTGATTGTGAGTTCGTTCATCTGAGCCGCATCGTCAGCATTCTGACATCCCTCATATTTATATCGATGTTGACTGCTGCTTGTTGCAGATTTATAATGTCATTGACTGTTCGAATGTTTCAACTGCCAATGTATTGGCTTTTCACCCAGAAATTTTGTTTTCATTTTTCCATTTCAAGAGAAATTTCAATCGACGTTTTTTACAATATCTACATTTTGCTTCATTGCAGAAATGAGAATGAGAAATACTTTTCAAATGCGGTTCATATCACTTAGTTTTCGACACATGAAGTTTGACTAGCAAAGCTTACGATTCATTATCATTAACTTTGGTTAGCTAAAAATTAAAGAATAAAAAAAAACCTGAAAAACCAGGATGGCAACCAAACGCGTACGACTCGTACACGCATATACAACCTGTCAGACTGCCAGTAGCAATATCTGCTTGTCACAACTTGTTAAAAATTGGCTACATCAATTTGAAATATTAGAAAATTATACAAAAATCTTAAAGAAATCGATAACATTCGATTGTTGTCTGTCTGCTATGCCCAACAAAACCCCGCAGTCATTACCCTCGCCCATTGAATACCCACGGCAAATTAGACCGTGTTGCATGGCAAGGATGTTAAAACGAAACTTCTGCTAATATTAAAACATATTGTGCATAAATAAAACATAAATAATAATTTTGTATGCGTCGAAAAAAAAAAAATGATGTTTATACTCCCACCTACTTTTACTCTTCGAACAGTGAAGGGTGCTTTTGTCTTTTTGCAGAAATCCTATTTAGTCCTTGAGCAAATTAAGCAACAACACAAAGGACAAAAAAAAAACAACGCGTAAATTTTTTCTAATTTCAACCTTACAAAGAAAAAAAGAAAAAAATTTGAGAACTTCGATTTTCAAATGGCTTTCAAGAGGGTGACCCCAACGGGTAGGTAGGTCGGCAAAGATTAGGTTAGAGCTTGTTGCGACAAATTATAATGTATTGAAAATTGACAAAAATAATGTAATGAATATAAAATTATGTAAATTACAGTGCAGTTACATTTAATGGCATAGCTTTTATAAATTTGTATATTTCGGGCCAACCTTGATTATGGGCTACGCTGTTCCCCTGTTTTACATTTAGTTTTGTTAATGCGTAAAATCGAATGACATTGATTTGAACATTTTGGCATTTTGTTTATTCAAAAATTTAAAGAGTTTTCGTTTCTTAAACATAAAAATCCCCATTACTTAACTTAAACTGGCGACAGAAAAAATGGTGAGAAAATATTTACTTAATGGTCTAAAATACCTTACATCTCTACCGCTTGTCGCTCCCAACAATTTATTTTAATATTTAATTTGTATTGTTCTTAGAAAAGAGGCTTGTCTTTATGCTCAACAGCGTTTGCATGGCTGGGATTCAAGTTAGCTAAAAGTGATAATGCTGAATTGAAAATACGGCGTCATGAAACCCACTCATTTCATTGCTCGATCCTTATTAGAAAGTTATGATATAATCTTTGTCTGTAAGTACTACTCTTAAGAAATTTCGTTAAACACCCTGTAACTCAGAGGGTGTTCAAGATAGCAGCCCCCAACCAAAAAAATATTTTAGTCAAAATAAATTGCGAAATTAAATTTTTTAGTATGGTTGCTCAGAATAGGACCACAGTGTATAAGTTACTCTCTTTTTGGAGATAAGAATTTAATTTGTTATGAAGAAATAATGATTTAAGTTCTTGACTAGTGGCGTAACTAGGCGAGGGGGCAAACGGCCGCCCCGGGAGCAGTTTTTTAACCCTTCGTTACAAATGCAAAAATAAATATGAAGCACAAGTATTTCCATAGAATAAAAGTGTTACCACAATTTTTTTTTTATAGAAGAATCAATACAGAAAAGTGTGTCCGTCTCATTGTAAATTTGCGGAACCGTCAATGTGTTTTTTTTTTTTTCTGAAATACACTGGGCAAAGAGATCCCCACATATTTTGTCCACTTTTTTTTTGTAAGAAAAGGCAAATGATCAATAATTTTTTGGTACCGAGTTGGAGAAGAAATGATTTCAGCAGGTTGATAGCACTTGTTATACTTGTTATACTGAATCGAAGGTCATGTGACTTAACGTTGATTCAGTAGCTTATTCAGATAAGCCAGTAACGAATGCCGCTTTGAAGCCAACATAACTTAAGTAAGGCATAAGCTTCTAATTGCTTGAAAATTGAGGCTCCAGAATGTACATAATGTAAAGTAGTTACGATGGGCATATATGCCAATGTTATATAATAAACTTGATTGAATGTTCTTTCAAATGATACAAAGCAAATGATCAACAGATAAGTAAAAATATTGTAGCGAAATTTGGTTTATGCTAGAAGACTCTTGAAATAAATACCAACGAAAGAAACTAAACGATATTAGCACCATCTAGCGCAAAATGCTAAAAATAATAAACCGAACAGACGCTGCAGTAAACAATAAAAAGTCAACAACCGAGAGAAATTATCGCCGTCGTACAACGTACAACGCCATCTAACATCTAGCATAATAGCTAGCTCAACGTCAACGTGGTGAATTGTGGATAGTAGTAGAATGCACGCTACAAAGTAGCACTGGTGGGTTGTAGATAATGGTAGAATATACGCCACTTAGAAGGTACTGGATTATTCGAGAGAGTGATGACTGCAGTATAAAAAGGGTTGTCATCTGAGCTGAGTACACAGTAGAATTAAACCAGCGAAGCAGAACAGTTGAGTTAGAACAGCGAAGCAATAAGCAATAAAGTGAATACAGTGTGATCCGTAGTAGAACAAAACAGTTTTCTATACAGTGTTAAATTAATATTAGAATTTGAACGTTAATAAAATAAACCATTTTATAACTAAATAAGTTTGTGTGTTTTTAATTGTTACACAATCCAGTGATCGTACTCAGAAAAGTGTGAGAGATCGAAATTATCGTCAAAGGGACAGAAATTTCGTAACAATTGGTGTCAGAAGTGGGATTGTGTAAAAAGAATTAACAATCAATTAATTAAAAAATAAATAAAAATGGTTAAGTTTGAAGATCTGAAAGTGGATCAACTGAAGAAGGAGTTGCAGCAGCTGAATCTGCAATCTACTGGCGGAAAGGTGGAGTTACAGAAACGCTTACGGCAGGCTCTTGAGGCTCAAGGTGTAAACCTGGAAGAGCATGAATTTTATAGTGATGTATCAGAATCAGCAGCGAAAGTGGAAGAAACTTCTGGACCAGCGGCAAGTGGTGAAGTTGTAGATATGTCAAAGTTCGAGAAAATGTTAATGGCGATGACAAGCAATATCCAGGCCGTTCGGGAAGAAATTGGTCAGAACGCGCTGCAGATCCATGCGGTTCAGGAAAAAATAGACCAGAAGTTAAGTCAAAATGCACTACAAATGAATAGCAATATCCAGGCCGTTCGAGAAGAAATTGATCAGAGCTTAAGTCAAAATGCACTGCAAATAGACGAGAAGTTAAGTCAAAATGCACTGCAAATAGACCACAAGTTAAGTCAGAACGCGACGCAGATCCACGAGGCTGTTCGAAAGGAGGTTGCCAAAATGGTAGATGGCCTCGATGCAAAAGTGACTGAGTTACGAGATGACGTTGAATCATTCAAGGAAGAAGTTCAAAATAATCTTGAAAAAGTTCAAAATAATTTTGAAGACGTTAATAAAAGGATTCAACAGTTGGAAATAAGTGAACCAACCACTCAAGTTATAAGAGAAATCAGCGCAGAGAGGCTTAAGGCACCCTCATTCGATGGAACAACGCCATTCAGTGTTTTCAAGCTCCAGTTCGAAACAACATCTGGTCACAACCGTTGGGATAACGAAAGCGCAGCTGCAGCGCTAATTGTGGCATTAAATGGCGCAGCTGCAGAAGTATTGCAAACGGTTCCAGTGGCGGAGCAGAAAAATTACAAGGCGGTGATGGATGCCTTACAGCGAAAATATGGCAGTGACCACATGAAGCAGATTCACAGATTGGAGTTGAAAAGTCGTATTCAGAAATCTGGTGACTCCTTGCAGGAGTATGCTGCGGATATTGAGCGATTGGCACACCTTTCCTATCCTGACGAATTAAGTGTCGTAGCAGAAAAGTTCAAAATAGAGGCGTTTATTGACGGCATACGTGACTCAGAAACAAAACGCGAGACAATGAGGAGCCCGAAGACGACATTTAATGAAACAGTAACGGTTGCCCTCACGCAGGAGACGATTGCGTTAACATGCCACCCATCACTGAAAACTCGTTGGATGGAGATGGAGGCTGAAAAGAAAAATTCATCGTTCGCCAGCGGTAGCTTCAGCGGAAAATGCTACAATTGTGGTAAGCAGGGACACATGGCACGTGACTGCAAATCACGTCGTAAACGATCTGCATCACGTTCACCAAAAAGAAGAATTGGAAATAGGGTGAACGATGGCGAAAATGTTAGCGAGCAGCAGTCGTTAAACTAAAGAGAGTCAGTACAGCGGGGCGTGAGCTGACTCTTACAGATGATTGCCCCATAGTCTTGGTTTCGAAGCTCTGCCGAAATTCCAACAGCCTTACCATCGGTGGAAAAATCAACGGAAGACCATGTGAGCTTACTTTGGATACAGGCGCATCGCATTCAATTGTGAGGAAAGACTTATTTGATAGACGACCAGTAACGCCATTAAATGGGATCCAATTGAGAACAGCGACAGGAGAAATTGCGCAAATAGTCGGAAAAGTTACAGCGAGTATTCTTATCGGCAACAAAACTGTGGAACATGATTTTATTGTTGCAAACATCACCGATGAGGTTATCATTGGCGTGGACTTCATGATTCGACACGGGTTCACTTTGGATCTTAAAAAAAAAACGTTAAGGTATGCCAATGTAGAGTTACCTTTAGACATTGGCTGTGGACAAAAATTAACAATTGCAAGAGTCTACATAAGTGAGCGCTGTCGAATCGAACCCAACACCGAAGAAATTATTTGGGCCACAACAAATGAAGACTGTGGGACAAGCCATCTGTGGGTAGTGGAAGCAGATAAAAAAAATTTTAAGAAAGACCTGATTATTGGAAAGACCCTAGTAAACACAAGAATAGACAGAAAAATACCGGTGCGAATTTTGAATCCAACAAATAAGCCGAAATGGATGCAAAAAGGTGAACTTATAGCGCAATGTGAGAAAGTTACGGCTGTGATAAATTGTGAAAATAACCAGCAGAACACACAAGGCCCAACTTTAACGAAATCGTCGGCCATGGAAGTATTGACGAAAGAATGGACGAAGGAGTTGTCTGCCCAGAACAAAAATAAAGCAAAAAGGTTTCTGCAAAAACATTGGCGGATATTTGCGTCCAAAGGAGAAAATAATGGCCGAACATCAGTTGTCAAACATCGCATTGATACAGGTGATTTTCAGCCGATTCGTCAACCTCCAAGGAGGCTAGCACTCGCTAAGAGAGAAGAAGTGACGGGCCTTATAGAAGATATGGCGCGAGAAAATGTCATTGCACCATCAGAAAGCCCATGGAGTTCACCGGTCGTACTTGTGAAGAAAAAGGATGGAAGTATGCGATTCTGTGTGGATTACAGAAAATTGAATGACGTCACTAAAAAAGACAGCTACCCGTTACCCAGAATCGATGATACACTGGATACGTTATCTGGAGCAACATGGTTTTCCACCCTGGACTTACAAAGTGGATATTGGCAGGTGGAAATAGATGAAAAAGACAAAGAGAAAACTGCCTTTAGTATTGGGAATGGTCTATGGCAGTTCAACGTCATGCCGTTTGGTCTTTGTAACGCTCCAGCTACGTTTGAACGGTTAATGGAACGAGTTCTCAAAGGACTACATTGGAAGACTTGTCTAGTGTATCTCGATGACATAATCATCATGGGTAAAGATTTTGATGACCACTTGAAAAATCTGGAGGAAGTGTTTGAGCGCTTGGAGACAGCTGGACTAAAATTAAGTGCGAAAAAGTGCTCACTTTTCCAGCGTGAAGTCAAATATCTGGGGCACAAGGTTACGTCAGAAGGAATACACACAGATGAAGATAAAATAAAAGCTGTGAAAAATTGGCCACGTCCATCTAATCTTCATGAGTTGCGAAGTTTTCTGGGTCTATGCACTTATTACAGACGCTTTGTTCCTGGTTTCGCAAATGTTGCAGGTAGTCTACATGAGCTGACACAGAAAAATCAAAAATTCGAATGGAGTGGGGCACAGGAAACTGCATTCCAAAAACTGAAAGAATTACTGTCCACAGCGCCAATACTCGCGTACCCAATACTCGGCAAAGAATTTGTATTGGACACCGATGCGAGTGGCCATGGTATTGGAGGAGTTTTGTCCCAAATCATCAATGGTCAAGAAAAAGTCGTCGCATATTTCAGCAAAATTCTGTCGAAACCTGAGAGGAATTATTGCGTAACTCGGAGACAGTTACTGGCAGTAATGGAATACGTGAAACACTTCCATAAGTACTTATATGGACAGCACTTTCTCCTGAGGACAGACCATGCAGCATTAAGGTGGCTACTTCAATTCAAGGATCCTGAAGGTCAAATCGCACGGTGGATAGAACGCTTGCAGAGCTATGATTTCACCATAGAGCATCGCAAAGGAAGCCAGCATGGAAATGCGGATGCACTTTCCCGTCGTCCATGTAAAATTGAATGCGGTCATTGTTCGCGAACAGAAAATAAAGCTGGAACAATTGATGTGCGCCTTTTGAACGTTTTGCCTGAAGAAAAGTGGACAAAAGAGGAGGTAAAACGAGATCAGCGCAATGATACAGATTTGGCAATTATAATTAAGTTTAAGGAGCTGGGTAGGAAACCGGCGTGGCAAGAAATTTCAAATGAAAGCCAAATCTGTAAAGCATACTGGGCGCAATGGCAAAGTTTGGAGTTGCATGATGGTTGTCTCTACCGAATCTGGGAAAGCGAGGATGGTAAAACTCGCTCAAAACTGCTGGTTATTCCAAAGGCCAAATTTAAGGAAATAATCGAGGATTATCACAATGGATCGAGTGGTGGACATCTGGGCATAACGAAAACCACAGAGAAAATAAAGAAACGGTTTTATTGGGTAGGATGCCAAGAATCAGTTGCTGACTGGATCCGCCGTTGTGACCAATGTGCAATTGCTAAAGGACCAAGGCAACGCACTCGGGAAAAATGCATCAGTATAACGTTGGAGCTCCCTTTGAGAGGATAGCCATGGATATAGCGGGACCTTTTCCAATCAGCAATGCAAGAAATAAATACATCCTTGTGGTAATTGATTATTTCAGTAAGTGGCCAGAAGTATATCCCATTCCCAATCAAGAAGCAAAAACAGTGGCAGACATTTTCATCAAAAATTGGATTTGCCGATATGGAGCTCCACTTGAGTTGCATTCCGACCAAGGACGAAATTTTGAGTCGACACTTTTTAAGGAGGTTTGTGACATGCTTGGAATACAGAAGACACGCACCACAGCTTTGCATCCTCAGTCCGATGGCATGGTCGAAAGGTTCAACCGTACTCTAGAGGAACATTTAAAAAAGGTTGTCGATAAAGGACAAAAAGATTGGGATGAGCATCTACCAATGTTTCTGATGGCTTATCGGTCGGCAATACACGATACCACTACAGTTACGCCAGCAAAAGCCATTTTTGGTACGGACTTAAGGCTTCCAGCAGATTTGAAGTACGGAGTAAGCGTTGTCCCAGAAACGACCCATGCTGACGATTACATGTCGCGGAAAAGAGAAGAATTAGCAGATATACACGAGCTTATTAGAAGACGTACTCAATTAGCTAGCGACAAGATGAAAGCTCGGTATGACCTGCGAGCAAATACTGAAGGGTTCAAAGAAGGTCAACTAGTGCTGCTACATAACCCACAACGAAAACGAGGCTTGTCTCCTAAATTACAGACTCATTGGGAGGGACCTTACCGGATCGTCACAAGGATTAATGATGTTGTGTATCGAATCCAAAAATACCCCGGGAACAAAAGTAAATTAAAGGTAGTCCACATCGAAAGGCTGGCACCTTATACTAGGGACGGAGAGACTCTTGTTCGGGACGAACAAGTTTAAGCGGAGGGCAGTGTAGCGAAATATGGTTTATGCTAGAAGACTCTTGAAATAAATACCAACGAAAGAAACTAAACGATATTAGCACCATCTAGCGCAAAATGCTAAAAATAATAAACCGAACAGACGCTGCAGTAAACAATAAAAAGTCAACAACCGAGAGAAATTATCGCCGTCGTACAACGTACAACGCCATCTAACATCTAGCATAATAGCTAGCTCAACGTCAACGTGGTGAATTGTGGATAGTAGTAGAATGCACGCTACAAAGTAGCACTGGTGGGTTGTAGATAATGGTAGAATATACGCCACTTAGAAGGTACTGGATTATTCGAGAGAGTGATGACTGCAGTATAAAAAGGGTTGTAATCTGAGCTGAGTACACAGTAGAATTAAACCAGCGAAGCAGAACAGTTGAGTTAGAACAGCGAAGCAATAAGCAATAAAGTGAATACAGTGTGATCCGTAGTAGAACAAAACAGTTTTCTATACAGTGTTAAATTAATATTAGAATTTGAACGTTAATAAAATAAACCATTTTATAACTAAATAAGTTTGTGTGTTTTTAATTGTTACACAATCCAGTGATCGTACTCAGAAAAGTGTGAGAGATCGAAATTATCGTCAAAGGGACAGAAATTTCGTAACAATATGTTTAAATTCAATGAAATGTTCTCTCATCCCTAAAAACACCATTCATTTTATCATCATCATTTTAAAATTGATTTTTATTATTATTTATATTCCAAGGGCTATATTGAAAAACTAAATGCTTTGCGTTTGTGGACAGTGCGACATGGGTTGGGTAGGGTTCAGCTTATATGTTACGTCACATTGAAGAGTCATAACAAGCGCAAGATTTTTGGCTTTGTTAAAATTGTTTCATATGATTGAAATTTGAATTTTAAATAGGGTTACCACATGACATGAGACCCATCGATGACGCTTAGAAAATTTTCAACTTTTTACCACAAATAGCTTAAATTTTTGAAAATGATCTATTTTTGATGAGCGCAAAAAAAAAAAGGTTCTCACATTTCAATATCTAAATCGTGGGTATATACAGCAAAGAAACTCAAATCTTAAACACTTACAGGTTTCCAAGGATGCAAGAGCACCTGAGGACACTTCATCAAGTTCGGGGACATATGTATGTCAAGCCTTACATTATTCTAAAGTACATAACTACTCCATCTTTCTACCGTACATATTGTTTGTTCAATTTTACGAAACTTCAAACAAAATTAAACCTTTCATAAAAATATCTTAAATTTCTAAAAAACACTCTGAGTTGACTCATTTTAACAAAGTTGGAAAAACTCTCTTTGTGCAGAGTGAATGAGAATGAATACTTTTCTCTTAGAAAATTGAAACTATACACTCCTTTCAGGATGTATTCAACATTTGAGAAAATGTGTGAACATTTTTAATTGAAGGAGGCATAACTTTTTCATCACCTTACAGAGATGAAAGTTTTCACATTACCCATACAAAAACAAAATATTTTTGCCATCACTGAGTGAGAAATATTGCCAAGACCAAACTGACTATATCAACGACATTTACCAAAAGAATGGTATAAGCTCGGTACAAAGAAACAAAGTAATGTTATGCAGCTTCTTAGATGCAAATCCTTTGGAATCATATCAGGACAGTTTTCCAAAGTAATGAGCAAAGTCATTAAGCGACACGAGCAACATCAATATGAAAAATGGGTTGGTTTTGAAAGTTATTGAAGTTCGGCTCTTTTATTTTATCAACAAATATATGCGAGTGAGGTTCGTGAATTTGTAACAAGCACCCTTTATACAAATTTACTTATATTTTCTTAAGATATTTTTTTTTGGACATAAGCCTGGCAACTCTGTACCACAGTACCCCAATATACAACTGCTAAGGTTTATGATCTCTGTTAAATCCTGCGCTTTCTTTTCACTTGATCGTGATTAAAATCGTGTCGTTGGCGCGTGAAACAAAAAGTTTATTCATATGAACTGGAAATTGATCCGTTTTATGCGCTCAGGCTGATTTCCAGTAGTTTTATGACTTTATTATTAGTGGTTGGCTTTTGTTCTTGGCAGTTATGTATTGTTGACTGTTATTCATATGAAGAATATGTCTTGTTTGTTGTGTTCGTTATTTTACGTTGTTCTACAACAAACATTTCGTTGAACTTTTTTATTTTCAGACTTATTGTTGGTATAGGAAATATTCTGTTCTTTTTTTTTTATTTGAGTCATGATTCACGGATGTTACTTCACAATTCATGCCGGTATAAGTTATGTTGAGTTGTTGACTGAAACTCGTGCTTTACAAGGAGCAGGAGTTATGATCATGATGACACATTCGATTGGGTTGAGCTAATGAATTGTAAAAACCGTTTTTATGTGATATGGGAGTGAGTTTCTTTTTATATCAGTTATATTATATACATAATATATATTCATTGTCAAAGTACATTTACATTAACCTCTAAAGTTTTCTTTTCAGATTAACTTTTCTTCGAAAACTGATAAGGCACACTCGTTAAACTGTTAAATTTGCTTAATTTTTGGTCATAAATTTTATGAAATTCCTACTTAAGTATTTGGGATCCAACTCCCATTTGTGTCGTTTCAATATGTTGCTATAAAATTATAGCAATTTTAAGAAAAAGGGCAAAAGAACGAATATTTAAATTTAAGTTCCCATCTGTATAATGGCGCCAAATTACGTGTTTCTTTCTTTACGAAAGAATGCTGTTGCTCCCAACTCCCTTAAAAAGAGCATAAAAATGCGTCTTTTATAAGGTACCGAAATAAAGTCAAAAAATAAAACAGAAAGGCAAGCAAGCGAACAGCAAAGCCTTTTGTCAACATTTTAAATGCATTTTTATTATGATTCATATCAGTACGTACCGACTCACTTCAATGAATTTGCTAAAACTTCAATTGGCAGATATTGAATGCGAATTGTATGTGACAAAGAATTGACTTCAAATTCCGTAAATTACAATGGGAAAAATGCAAGAAAATGGCAATGATCTTTTTTCAATACGACGCGTATATCCTTGTTCCTTCGATATCCTTGCGTCATGGGGAAGGCAAAACAAAAACTTTAAAGTCGTAGAAACACGCGCACGTTTTATTCGAATTTGAACGGTAATAATCGATCCCTGAGGCATTTTAAAAAATAAATCGGATTTAAAATTGCATCGCTGCGAAGGTACTTGGGACTGGGTTGGTGGTGGTGGTGGTGATGGAAAGGGGTTTTCCATACGGGAATTTCATGGTTTGAAGTTGTGCCTTCTTAAGGATGAGTTAATGATGATGAAACATATGGGAACAATAGGAGCAGTATTGTAGAAATCGTTGTTTGCGAATTTTAAACTTTTCCTTTTTTTTTGTTCTTTCATTTTGTTTGCTACTTTCTTATCTTTGGCGTCGGTTTGTTTGTATTTGATTTTGAAGCAAAGTAAAAAAACGAATAAAACACATTCGCAAGTGCAAACAAATGCAGATAAGAGCTTTTGCGAAATTTATTGCTTTTAAAGTCTTGCTCAATGGAGTGGGTGCTAATAAATTTAAAATTGCGCAAATGTTCCTCAATAGCGCATTAAAACTTCACTTCATTATTTGTTTTATTTAACTGATTAAGTGGATTAATAGATTTTCATTTTCAATTTACACAATTGTTCTTTATGGAAGGCAATAAATTTCCTTATTCCCGGAATAACAAGATTTTTTTAATACTTAGTATGTACTTAGAAAAATGTGTTTAAGCAAAAAAATAATAAAATCTAAGAAATAAAATCTGGTTTTCCCTATAGTACTGCAAGATGTTACCAGTTTTTGCTACCAGGAATCAATATTAACTGAATTCAGCTACGATATACTGGACAAATGTTCGGTGAAATGTTACCAAATGTGGGGTTTTAGTTTGGACTTTTTTTTTGCCCACCAATATGAAAACGGTGGTAACAAAAACAAGTACTGAGAATATTTTGTGGAGGGAGGAAGACGGGCAATTTTCCTTGCTACAAATCTTGTCTTCAATTTAACTGATAACCTTTGAAAAAATATTGCAATAAATGATACTTTTTAGAAAAAAAATTTGTCTAATATGGCAAATTCATTCATTACAACAACAAAACACCAAGTCTATGATTTTTGCAATAGTTACAATATCCTTTCTTTTGATAGGTAATTTTTATGAATTTCCTATTTCCAGAGTACATTTGCTTCCGATAAAATTATTGGAAAAGATGTATAACGATGAAAGTAATAAAATCGTTTTCATTAAATATTTTCTTTATTAGGAATATGTATGCTTTAAGAACACCACTCCGATTTTTTTAGGAGAAGTAACGTTTTAGGAATAAATAATAAATCTGCAGAAAAAAAGGGTCGCTCGAATCTAGTTACGGAGATACATCCATTGAAAGTTGCGGTTTAAGCTTTTATAAAGAACTATATAAGTAGTGAAACACTGAACAAATTTCTAAAATATTGGTATCATATGAAAGGTAATTTAATAAGGTATAAAATCGAAACATAAATATTTCAAATACTTACTTACTATAGTTTTCGAGGCATGACAATTTTTGTAAAATGCTGACTTTTTTTCCCAAAATAAAGTTATTTTTTACAAAAAAATGTATTATTGACATATATTTTTTTAGAATTTTAAGAAAGCCTTTCTTTTCTTTAAAAATGATGTATCACATGTACTACATTTTTTTACTAACCCATTTTTTACCGGAAAACAAAAAATTCATTAATTTTTTTTGAAATCTGTGTATTTATGGACAACATCTACAATGACTACAACAACAGCATATGTGTATATGTACATACATATATATGAATATAGGGCGCGCTCAGACCTCCTCATTCTTTTTTTTAGACTGAAAATCAATTCAATCTATCAGCCAAAACAACACCGACTTTGCTTGTAGTAGCTTTGCCAGTAGCTCTACAAAAAGTTAGTTAAATAACGTTAATCTTCCTATAAAGATTCAGTTTTTTTATGAAAATTATCGCTACAGTGATAGCGCAAAGTGATGTTTCTTGTTGTTGTTTTAGTCGTTGTTGTTGTTGTCCATAAATACATAGTTCCAATATAATTGATGTTACTACTTTTTTGTTTTCCGGTAAAAAAAATGGGTTAACATGAACAAATTTTTTACAAATGATGCATCATTTTGAAGTAAAAGAATAAAGCTTTTTTAAGATTTTAAAAAAATAGTACAATTATAATACATTTTTTTCGAAAAAATAACGGTTTCATGGAAAAAAAGATCCAAATTTTATAAAAATCGTCATGTCTCGAAAACTATGCATGAAATTTCAAATACTTGTACACAGATTTCATGCCTTATTTAATTACCCTTCACATGACACTTCTATTTTGAAAATTTGTTCAGGCATTCCCAACTTATAACAGTTTTTATAAGAACTATAACCGCAACTTTCGATGACTATGTCTCCGAAACTTGATCCGAATAACACTTTTTGATTACACATTTTTTTATAGAATCAAAAACTACATAAGAATATGTTGGCTCAAAAAAAAGAAGGATTGTCCTTAAAGCCTAATTTCCATGTGATCTTTCTTGAACTTATCTTATCAAATATCAGGAAGGAAATCACATGCTATAAAGATAGCAAATGTATGCTATTCAATCTCGCATTCTCCAAGCGCATTAGGTTCTGTTCGCATGCTTTTTCTTTCTTACAAAAATTTGATTTGATATCCCTGATATGGGATCAAGAAAGATAGCATGGAAATTAGGCTTTAAGTAACGGTTAAGATTGTTGGTGATTTTCGGAATAAGTCAGCAAAAATAACCCAAGGAAGTGAACTTAACTCTAATCTTTACACATAAAAAAAAAGTAAAAACGGAAACGCTTACCTTTTAAGTCTTAAGAATTCTCACAGACTTTGAATACACTATGACCCACCATAGCGGATGCGATGAGCGAAGAATTTTTTATAAATTGCACAAACACTTTTTAATTGAGAAAAAACAAGATTTTACAAGCACTTTTTGCTATTTGACGCAATAAAATGATGCGCTATATTTTTAAATTTACAATATAAAAGCAACAACAACACACGCACTTCCAATAACGGCTCTGCCGACGGCGGCGGTGCCGCTTTGGATTAGATTTTGCATATTTTGCAAAGTTTGCAAAATTTTTATTGAATATTTTGTTGAAATTATCACTAAACACTTGTAAAGATAATAATTTAATTTCTTTTTTAATTTACTTATTAATATTTACGCGAAAAAACAAAATTTCACTTGAAAAACAAAACTGCAGTTTGCAATAGAAATTATAGCTAACGAGTAACAGTTAATTAGTGTTGCCACCCACCTTAAAAGCAACACCATAAGAAACGCAAAAATGTAATAGATTTTTATGGGTAACAGAAGCGACTGTGCCAGTGTAATAAATAAATTTTCTCAAAATTATAAGAACTGAATTACGAGTATAAAGCTTTCACCCGTTTTTCATTTATCTCATTTTTTGAGCCAAAAAAGACGCTTTCCAAATAAATAAACGTCAACCAAAAATGATTCGGACTTCGTATTCTACCAAAGTTAGTATCGTTTTACAGTGCTATTGTGAATATGTATTTCCTCGTAATATGAAATTAAAAATTTGTTTTTTGACATAACTGCGAAACTTGTACTTTTTTTTTTAAGTAAATGGGAAAATTCGAGGTGATTTTGTAACTTATTGAGAAATTTATCTCATTTTGATACGGTTTTACAGGACCGAAATGCTACACGAAATGTAGCATATTTTAATCAATCTTCTTTTAAAAATTTATAGATCACGTTTTTTAATTAAACACTGTGATATTATAAAATCGGTGGCAGCGGTCGCTGCAACGTTCTGATTGTTTTTACTATTTTCTTATATTCTTTAATGCATCCCACTAAGTTAACTTATTTTAGATTTTTAATATCTTACTGGCGTACCCGTCAGACATTGTTTTGTCCCATACCCATCCCCATCTGGGACCGGCAAACGTTGTCATGCCTAAATTAATTAACTTACTGGAAAACACAATGAAATAACTAAACAAAAATGAAGATGTTATTTGAATTGCATTCTCTATACAAGTTTTACTTTGATTCGAAAATCGTGGTATAAAAATATTTTAGTCACTGACACAGGTATAGCTAAGAAAAAAAATTTCCTTATATTACAAAAAGACCCAAGTCTGGGAACTCTGACAAAAAACACAATTTAAATTATGTTGTTTGCACGCAGGGTCGACTTTTAACACCGCCTCACAAGTTCCCTGTTATTCAGGCATTTAGACGCAGATACGTCGGCGTTGAAATATTGTTGTTGTTGAATAGCGTAAGCTTAGGCGCACATTGATCTGTGTCACGCAGGCTGCGAAATACCAGGAAAAATCACTGTTTCGCACATTCGTACTCGCATATTAAAAATTAGTTTTGTACAACAGGTTGACGAAAGCACATATGACACCAGGTATTTCCTCTCAAGCTCGATCAATTTTTCTTCACACTCCATAACTTAAACTGATTTAAATTGTATCAAAGCACAACAAATAAACAAAATGAAAATTTCAAAACACAGGACTAAACTGCGTCTTTTGTGACACGTTTTCTGTGCCGTCTCCACAAGTGGACGCAGTTAACACGTGAGGCAGTACTATATTTGCAGTATTGCGCGCACCTCACTTGAAAAACTGCCCTGCCTACGCTGCGTTGCTGCGTATTCAATGTGCGCCGGCCCTAAACCCAAGTCCGCGTTTTTGATTTTCCGTCCCGCGCGGTCCGCGTTTTTATTTTATGAAATATATCTCATTTTGCTAGGGTTTCAGAAATGTGAAAGTGAGGACCTTTTTTTTAATAACATTTTGACATACTGAAATAAATAATCTCATTGTTGAAATATACATACATACATATCTGAATGTGAAAGTGAGAAAAAAAAGGTTAGTAAGATTTTCCGAAAAGTTTTTGAATTTTAAAGCAAATTTGATCAGTTTTTTTGTAATTCCGCGTTTTGCCGAAAAACATCAGGTCATGTTGGGTTAGAGCAATTATTATACTCTTAGCTAATCAAAAAGTAACAATGAGTTTGGCTGATCTTGTTAAACTGCGCATCTGACAACATATAACACCCAGGTTCAACCCCCAGTGCTATGCAAAATAAAATTTTTTATATCGACGTATTCCTTTTTTATGTAATATCACAAAAAAATTTTTAAATACCAAAATATATCACGGTTTTACTCATTAAAAAATTTAAAAATGAAAATCAGATTTGAATTAGTTGCCGTAACCATAAAAGCAAGTAACCTATTTGACAGCTAAAGTACGTTTTTGTGCCTCTCGCGTGTTGAATAATACCAACAAAAAAAGTAAGGCGCACGCTAACCGTCATATTTTGACGCAAATGTGAGTGAGTGCATTTATAAAACATAACATTCACACGAAAACGTAACTCGCCGCGTCGCGTCGCGTTGAGTTTTACATAATCTTGCTGATTAAATTTAAAAGTAGCAACTGTGTCGAAACAAATAAAAAGCCCACGAAGGTTGTTGTTTTCTTTTTGTGCATTATATGGTTCTTGGGCTATTATTATATTTCTTGGCTAAATTTTATTTGTACCCTAGCGGGAGGGTGGTAAGGGGGCCTCCAAATCTTGGTTAGTTGGAACCTTATAGGGATATTTATTAATAATAGTGGTGTTATCAGTTAGTCGTATATTTTGTTGAAAAAAAAATTTAAGAAATATATTTCATGGAGACCCCGTTCTTTTCTACCGCTCTAAGACCCAGAGCACAATCTAGCTCCCCATGTGAACAGATTTTGAAAGCCTTAATATCGCCGTGGAAATCTATTAAGCGGTCTACTAAGGACGATAAAACAAAGTAGACGCAACTTGCAGCCGACCCCATGAGTGTGAAGAACAAGTTGATTAATCTGCAAGACGCTTTATGATGCAGTTGTAGTTTCGATAAACAGATGGCAACCCCAATCAGCTGTCACTCGTTAGTTATAAATTCCATTTCAAAGTGAGTTTTTGTTTTTCAAGTTAAATTTTGCTTTTTCGCGTAAATATTAATAGGTAAATTCAAAAAGAAGTAAAATTATTATCTTCACAAGTGTTTTGTGATAATTTCAATGAAATATTAAGTAAAAAGTTTTACGAAATATGCAAAACCTTATCCAAAGCGGCACCGTCGGCAGAGCCGCTAGTACAAGTGCAGTGTTTTGTTTTAATTTTGTCAAAATCCTTTTCATTTAGCAAGTGTTTGCTTTGTTAATTGAAAATAAAGTGTTAGATTTCGCTTTATTACATAGTAAGTGCATTTCCGTCGCTTCCAGAGTACAACATCCACCGTAGTGCATTTGAGTGTCTTCCAAATGACCAGTGCTTCTTCAATTCAGTGAGTAAGTACGCGTGTTTACGTTTTCTTTTTATATTTTATTTATCTTTTGCTGCAAATTTAATGTCATAACTATACTCGCAACAAATTTGCCGAATAATTTCTTCTCGAGTTCATGTACCAAATAAATTTGAATATTTTGCAGTTTTCGACGAAAAAAAAATCCAATCTTGCGATTGACTTTTGCATTCACAATTTGTTAATACCCTACATAGAGGCCACATTCACTTTTTCATTCCGTTTTTAACGCATAAAAGGGGCGCGGCAAGTATAGAAAAGTACATACATATATTATTGATGAGCGTCACTACCTAATCGATTTAGCCATGTCCGTCTGTATGTGTGTCTGCGTGTCTGTGGGAATCACGATTACGGGAGTACTGAACAAACTAATTGATTGAATTTTGGCACACAGACCACACCTTCAAAAAAGGTTTTTGGTATTGAAAGTCGGCGAAATCAATTCATTGACACACCAACCACCCACCCGTATATATGTATTTATATGGCCAAACCTATTTCGAGAAAAGTTTCAGCGGTTTTAATGAAACTTGGGGACTTGGTGCGCATGTGAATAAAACTTATATTGGCTTGGTTACAAGTTTTTAAAGACTATTATAGGGGCGTGGAAACGCCCTAAACTATAATTTTAATAACATCATGTCTCGCAAACTAAGATTTTTTTCGATTCTTTTCAATCTTTTTCAATTTTATTCAATATTTTTTCGAATTATTCAACCTTAAAAAAAATGTTCCACTCGTTTTTTTCAATCGTTGGATCAAATGGAAAAACCGAGTAATGATCGGTCTTCTGGTACTTGAAAATGTTTTATTCGCTTTGGTTAAACCTAAAATTGAATAAGACGCATAAGTTTGACCTTTTATAATTCTGTCTCTGACCACTAGGAGGCATGACAGTGTTGGACAGAAGTTGTGTTATAAAATCAGAGCCGGATTTATGGCCGTGTGGTTGAAGGGACCTAATAACATAAGGTATGTAATTTTTTTTCGAAATGTTACTATCTAAAGCATTTAAACTATTTTTAAAGCATCGTAGATGCTGATACCTAATTTCTTTTTTTCGTTTTCCGAACATAAAAAATAGGCGATAGGAGGGTGAAGAACAAAACTATTTGAAACTATTAAAAAGAAAAAATCAAAGCAGTGATGCCTTTTGCTTCATCATTGTCTTTGTTTTAATAAATAAAATATGCTTTTCTTACTGTAATGGCTCGGTGTTGGAGAGAATTGAAGGCACTCGCGACTGATCGTACAGAATGGAACAGTTCTATGGAGGTCCCAGTGGCCGCCATTAAAACAAAAGTAGGCTCTTGTCACATATTGAACCCCCAGCGAATAACTTAATAATCCGCTGCCTGGGGTCCCTTTGAGCTCGGCGTAAGCACCCTCTAGAGCTATCTTAATCCGCCGCTGAGTGGCCCTATGCTCCGTGGAAAGATAAATGACACAAAAATAATGGCGCCACTTTTATATTGGAGTTTTTTTTTTCCTATCAATGTGTCAAAACAATAGAAAACAAAAACACCTTGAGTAATAAGGATATCATATTTTGTAAGACAAGACCACATGCGGTCAAAAATGATTAAACAGTTAGATGACAACAAATTCCAGGGAAAGTAAAACAAATAACGAGACATTAAAGTGATAAAAGAAATCATGTCATAAATTTCATAAATTGTCAAATATTAAAGTAAACATTGTGCGTAAACAAAGAAATACCCTCACAGAAAGGTGTGAGAATTGAGTGTCGAAATGAATACAGTACTGTATTATTAGTTGCTTTTCTACCTGTAAATAGAGGATTCCAAAAATGTGCATATAAACTTACTATACAAATGTTTTTATAAAATGTTCTTCACAAAAATAAAACCTTTGTGTTCATATCAACTGAAAGTCACTTGACCATGCACACACTCATCATTAGTGTGAGTCCTTCAAATGACCCCTGAGAATTCGCTGATCATTGCTGCAAATTGACAGAAATTGAAGCGTTACTTAAGACGCAACATCAAAAAAGGGAAAAAAGAAAAAAAATGTGAAAAGGCATGTATATATTCCTAAAATTGACACTTAATATCCTTAGTTCTTATATGCTTTCTACTTCGTTTACTTTTGCTCGAATGCAGATGGATACTGAATTTCTTTTCGAGTCCAGTGATGAATGTTCAACTTCCTGATATACAGCTGCGAAATTGGAGTGAAAAAAGGATATAAACTAAATTGGATTGCATAACATTATTTTACACTTGTTTGTGCAAATTCCAAGCAAAACACACAAAAAGGAGAGGGAATAAGGGACTCGCAGAATGTTGAGTATAAAATGCAGTGTAAAAAGGATAATTTATGCGTTCTTATGGATATGCTAGGAAAGATGAACTTCACTCACAATTGATGGACATTCTAAACCAAATGTTCTAGAATGACTAATGTTTGTTGTTGCCATTTAAATATTATATATTGTTGTTTCTGCTGATGTGGCTAATGTGTATAAATTGTTGTGCGTATATTTTTTCGCATTATTTTACTTCAATGTAAATTGCATTATTGGTAACTGAAGTTTCATAGTAAAAAAGGCAAATGTCCTTTCTTTTTTCTGAGAATTACTTTAAAGTTAAATTTCCCAAGCAATTAAAGCATGTGGAAATAGAAAAAGTATGTTTCTTTGCTGAATTACTGCGAATATAACGGAAGTCTGAGTTTTCCATTGACATCTTTTCAATATCCATGACATTCCTCCAAACATTTTTCCGTATTTTCTATACAAAATAAGTAAAGAAAATGTGTGACTGTGTGAGATGGGGATTGATTGATTGTAAATTAAGTTTGGATGAAAGAGTAGAGCGATATTGAAGTCACTTGGCCCAAAAGCCAGCTGTAGAAAAGTCGATTGTATAAGATTACAGGATGTACGAGAAAGATAATGAGCCATTTTGGTGAAACCAGCGAACCAGGGTTGCCTTGCCAAAGTCTGTTCCGATGCCCGAAAATGCCCGTATTTTATCCAATTTTTTTGGGGAGAGGATTCAACAATGCACCCCATATATTATACTTAGACCTCTTCGAGTTCTATCATTTGACACATATTTTGAGGTATAATATTATACAGTTTAAATTAAAACAACAAAATGGGATAAAATTCGGGCATTTTTGAGCATCACGACAGACTTTGGCGTCTTTGGTTCGTTGGTTTCACCAAAATGGCTCACTATCTTCCCCGTAATTCCCATCCTGTAATAAACTCGTCTTTTCGACAGCGGGCTCCAACTTTCAGAAATTAATGGAACATTTTGATGTGACTCAACTTTATCTTTTTTTCTTTTTGGTTTGGGTAATCGAAATTTAACGATTCGCTTAATAAAAATGTTGAATTATAAGTACCGATTAATTTATTCAGAGCAGTAAAGCTCAACCCAAAACTCTTGCACAATCAGATCAGAAAACAGAACTATTAAGTCTCTCAAATACGCTCGATTCATAGAATCATACTAACAATTTAATTATGTTTCTCTTCGAATGACTTCAAGAGCGGTAAGACAGCATACTTCCGAAAATACCATCAAATCAAGCTTCTCTTATAAACCATGCTTTTGTGGAGGTCAGGAGAATGTAAAATTTTGGACAGGAATTTTTGAAATACATTAAAATATACATACCTTTCGACTTATTTCACATTAACTTCATAAAGTAGCAAAAAATAAAAACACTTTGCTTATACCAACTAAGTAGTCCAACAAAGCTACTTGTCATCATAGCCAAAAGTGTGAATCTGCTGACTAATGAAACCTGATACACGCAAACAGCAGAACATTCCTTTGCAATTATGCAAATCAGGCAAAAAACTTCAGTCAAATCAATAGCATCGATTTTTCTAACCGGCTGAGCTAAAACTGCAGCATGCAACGAGAATGTCGAGCATACAAAGATTTAATTAAAGAATCTTCTGCAACAGGCAGAAGAAAACCCCAAATCTGTGCTTCGGAGCAAGTTAAAGTGCATTTTACAAAACCAACAAAACTCAGTTCTTAATGTGCGAACATGATTCCATAGTAAGCGTGCATTAAATTCAATTGAGCGCAAACACGATGCCATAAAAGATAAGCAATTGAATGCGGCAACTGCGAGCGACCAATGAATGGATGAAGCCGATAGCCAAGTCAACAAAACAAAAAACCGTGTACTACCCAACTGAAAAAACAACCAAACATCGCATCGTTTTTTTAGAAAATAACGAAAAAATTTGCATCTTGCAATCCACACGTTGGCGTCACGCAGTCTCGAGTTTTCAGAACCATTTATCCATTTGTCCGTCCAGTTGACTGTTGCTTGCGGCCTCTCTTGGAGTAAAAAACAAGAGTGTTACATTTCACCTAATTGGCGGGTAACGTTTAATCCCCGCGTGGCCAAGTAGCAACCTCCTTCATAGTGAGTTTAGTTCGGTAGCAGCAGCAGCATCTTTTCATATGCAAATTATAAAAACTTGGTTGAATGCTTGAACGGATGAGTAGTGCTACGATGATGCACTGTGGCCGAAAAGTGAAAAATCGCTTGAAAAAATGTTTGCATTTGAAGACATAAAATGAATTGAAATTTGGCAAATAAGCGGAGTATCTCAATTTGAAGAATATGTCATCATTTTAAACAAAGACGCACAGCTCGAAGCTCAAGCTCTTTTAGCTCTTACAACAATAAAAAAATGTTCAACTCTTCTCGAGATTTTTCCGTTATTCATGCTAAATTATTTCGAGTCGCAACCACCGCACGCTTTTTGTTTGTGTAACATTGTCTTCAGGCACTTACTCAAGTTAAATAATTTCAATTCGCTATCGCCGCGTCCTTTTTGTTTGTGTAATTTTGTCTTCAACGCATCGGCTCGTTCAGCTCTTTCATGTTACTCACGTTAAATAATTTCAAATCGCTATCGCCGCGTGCTTTTGGTTTGTGTAATATTGTATTCAAGTCACTTGCTTCATCAGATTTTACTTTTTTAGGCGGAAATCCCGCTGTAGAAAAGTCGAGTGTATAAGATTACGGTATGGGATAGATAGTGAGCCATTTTAGTGAAACTAACGAACCAGGGTTGCCTAGCCAAACCCTGTCCCGATACCCGAAAATGCCCGAATTTTGCCAATTTTGTTGTCTTAATTGAAACTGCGTAATATTATATCTCAAAATATATGTCAAATGATAGAACTCGAAGTTGAATCCTGTGCCAAACATGGGTTGTTACCGGTTTTCTGGGTCAATTTTTATTAATGAAGATAACAGCTTGATATGTGTGCCAATTGATAGAGCTCGAAAACCCTCAATAGGATTGCCTTGTCAAATCCTATTCGAAACATGTATGGCCACCCATTTAAGAAAAATTGGCCCTAAAAACGGGTGGTAACCCATGTTTAAGACCAGATTTGACAAGGCAACCTTACATGTTTTTGTGGAGGTTTTGTGCTAAAGGGTACGAGTGACATTTTTGCGTTTTTGAGAAATGCGAACTTAAAGTTAAACTGTGGTAAATTTCCAGTATGTTCTGAAAGCGAAATGATTTTTACTAACTAGAACGGAATGCCTGTCCATCATAAGCTTGTATTCCATCTCAGCAAGGAATTGCCATACACTAGCTACTCATTTCTTTACTTATCTCGGTTTGACCAAAGCGATACTTGTGCCTCTTGGTTCTTACTTATGTGAACTATAGTTCCGGAGGCCCAGCTTACTATGGTCTCATCATGCAGAGAGCTACTCTCAAATTACACGTGTATATCGAATTTTCCATGCGTAAAAGCTACTGTACTACGATTTTTATTTACAGTCATTTCAATTATTAAGTCCACTGTGCGACGGACAGATGCACGGAAATAAAACGGTAGCAACAGAAGAGGCGGTTTTTGTTAGTTTTATACTTTAAGTTAGCCGCTGCCAATGCCGCCGACACAAAAAGCACATCTGGCTAAGGCCAATTCTAAAAGTAGAATATGGTTTGGTTTTTGTTGTTTTAATTTTTTGCCTTTTTGGTGTTGTTGTGAACAGAGTTTTGAGCTTCCTTAGAAATCCAGAAAAAAAACTTAGCTGGTGATTTCACCTGACTAATTAGCATTTTTAATGTTAAAAACTTGTAACTTTTGTTGAGAGTTTCTTAATCTGTAAGTTTACATACAAAAAGAAAAGTTTCATTTCTTTTATTTTTCCAAAGTCCCCCTCTTTGAATTTTAATGAATTATTTGATGTCATTGCGCAGTTGGTACGCATTCTATGTAAGCGGATGCCAAATCCTGGAGGTGTCAAAACTTTTAAGTAACTCGATACTTTTAATTTGTGATTTTATGCAAGTAACTACTGGATTTAATCTGGATTGCGTTTTGTTAAGTTGTAATTTTTTAATTGCTTTTTTAACGCACTTTTAATTGAGTTTGCCACTAAGGTGTTGGGGAGTTCTTAAGAAAATATATAGACAGAAGCAATTAATGGAAACTATTGTTGTATTTAATATAGGGCGCCATAATTTTGTGGCGCCATACATAAGGAATTTTAGTTATATGCTTGTACTATATGTGCGTTTGAAATATTTTTAGGCTTAATCCTGCTGTCACATATAAATGTTCAAATTAAATCTATCACCCCAATGCTGGACGCTGTCCGAAATGTAATTTCGAGACTTGAATTTTTATTATTGCAGATTTTATTATGCCCCCGCAAAGCTGTTGATTATTTTCTATCTTATGAAAAAGGGGTTAAAATTACGAATGCAGATGTTTTTCGGCGTTTTGCTAATAGTTTTTGTTTTATATGACATGCGGACTATTTTTTTAATATTTATTTATTTGACTGTCGCCAAAGGCAAATTCTACAGAAATTTATATTCTTGATTTTTTTTTGTGTAAATGTCTGTGATAAGATAATCTAAATAAATGTGGTTTATGTCGTTTTTAGTCCTTTTTTTGCTGCTGTCGCGCCTTTGATCCTAAACATTTTCTGAAGAAGCAAAAACTTTATAGATACGTAAAAAGATAACTTTCATCTTCCGTTGGGAATAAACTGAATTAATGTTTGTTGTAGACAGTTTGTCTCTCGTCGCGCTAAAATGTTTTGATCTTTATTATATTTAGCATGTTAAGATCCTAAAGCTTGCATTTTGGTTTATTTTTATTATGTGTTATTTAAACTATGACAAGTTCAATATATGACCAAGCTGAAAATGAAAGGTTGTCCACAAGTCATTCTGGAACATTTCAACGAAAGTTGGTAAGAATCGCTGTTAGGATTTAAAAAAATAAGTTTTACCTTAAACCTTAGAAAGTAACTAAGATTTTCATACTCTGTTAATATTGCTGTCGAAATTTTACTTTTGAAGACATTTGAACCTTATTTGACGAACTTATAAGCTACAAGAAGTAATGTACTCTCTTAAGAGAAATACTAATAAATAGCTCTACTTGGTAAATTTCCCGTTGTAGGTTGTTGTATTGATTTTGCAGTAATAAGCAACTATTTACATTCGTAATAACACCTGATGGCGTTATTACGAATGTAATAAGGAAGGAATAAGGATATTCATGCCAGAATCAATTAAGCGAAAGGTACAAGTTACAACAATTGTCTTCACTGAATTCTGCAAATATGGTTGCCTAGAATAATTTCCAGTACGAACTGCTTACCAAATGCCGTCAAGATCCGATTTCCATTCAAAACAAACGACGAAAGTGGAAATAGGTTTGGCCAGTGGCGTAGCCAGGATTTTCGTTCGGGGTGGGCCCGGTGGTGTAGTGATTATTTTTCCTTTGGGGAGGGGGGTGGTGTTGGTTGGAAGGACACTTGCCTAAAATGAAAGATAAAGTCTCCATGATTTTTAATTTAGCATTTATTTTATACATTTACATATATTATGAGATCTACCCAAGAACTATTCTGCGCGATTTCTGAGCGAACATATCAATAATGGATTCCTCACTGATTGATATGTCTCGATGTATGGTCATGAGAGCCATACCTGTAAGACGCTCCTCACTTGTACGATTGCGAAGGTAGGTCTTAACACGCTTTAGCGTTGAAAAACTGCGTTCAACAGTTGCCGTCGTGACAGGAAGCGTCGCCAAGAGTGTTTGCAAGATATGCATGTTAGGAAAGAGCTCTTTATCGCACAGTTTGAGTGCGCTAATTGCACACGTCGGTACCTCTTTCACGGCATGCTGCCATCTCATCGACCACATATCAAATTCACCCTGAAGAATAGCTTCATTTTAATTCTTCAGATCATCTATATAAAATTCTATAGCTGGCTTTAGGTCTTCGAATGTGAACTTGTTCACGTTTGCTGGTACTAGACACTGGAGTCCAATAATTTTCTTTTTCTGTCGTAAAAACCTTTCGCTGAGTGAAGATCCAAGTTAGGTACGGTATGAAGAGGATTCGTCTGTAATATTCTTCAGGCGTATCTGCGCGTTGATTACTTCGGTATTTCGATGTACCACTACGTCGCGGAAGTGATGGGGTTACGCCAAAAGGCTCACAAATATCAAAAGGCTTTTTTATATATTTTAAGGAATTCCTGGTCCGCATTGGCTCTGATATCCGCTACTTTCACGCTCACAAGTTCAATTTAAGCCATAGCTCTACTTAGGTCAAGCGACTTGCTTTGTAAGTACTCTGAGAGTGTGTGCGTTAAGCCTAGCATTTGTTCGCACACTTTTAGAGCAATTATAAAATCGAATTGGCATATGCTATTATGAAGGGACTGAGCCTTTGCAGCATCGTCTTTTTTTGCCTCTACCAAGTCTTCCAAGGATTCGACCACATAAGCCAAAGCACAAACGAAGAGGGCAACGGCGTCATTCCTCTCTACCCACCGGGTCTCGCAGTACCTCATAGGCCCAGAAGATGTGACAGACGACTTCTCTAGCTTTTCCTTCAATATTGCACTACGTCGTGCAGATGCTCTGAAGAATGTGCACACTTCGAAAATGACTATAAAGCAATGACGGACAGGCACCACTTTGGAAGCATCATTGAGGCAGAGGCTTAGGCAGTGTGCTGAACAGTGCGTATATACTGCCTTCGGATATTCATTTTGAATCAGTGCTTGAACACCACGAAATTCTCCACTCATAGCAGACGCTCCGTCATATCCTTGACCTCTCATCGCGTTCAAATCGAAGCCTAAAACAGTAAGTCTTTCTTTAATCGTTTTTGCCAATCCAGCTCCAGTTAAATCGTAAACTGGGACAAATTCCAAAAAATCTTCACGCAAAGATATGCTGTCATAATCGACGTATCTGACGCAAAGCGAAAACTGTTCTATTCGCTGAATATCAGTAGTCTCGTCAGCGAGGACAGTAAAAAATTTTGCTTTGGATGTGCGAGCTACTATTGCTTGCTGGATGCTTTTTGCAATGAGGCTGATGATTTCATTTTGTATAGTGGGACTAGTATACATTGCTTTGCTGCTGCTTTTTTCGATATGCTCTTGAAGAATTTTGTCGCCAGTCTTAGCACGGCAACGTAAAAGAGTCCTGAAGTTCCCATCGTTATATTCTGGTTCGTCTAGCGATAAGCGTCCGTGATCAACATGACCTCTCAGTGCGATCTCTTGTCGGCCACAGAGAATAATAGTTTGTACGATAGCAATCAACTTTTTTCTATTTTCTAAAGAATCTTTTTTAGCTTGTTGATTTAATTGAAGAGCAACGTCGTCTTGCCTCCCATCATATACAGCGAGGAAATTAGCGGAATCTAATGCAGCAGCTTTATGAAAACTGTGACGCGAATGACTTTCAAATACATCGATTGCCCTCTTCCAATTTGAAAATGCTGATTTAACCAAGGATCCTACTTCTTGATTGTCACCTTTTCCAACCTTATCGCGATCGGAGTTAGGCCCAAAGAGCACACAATACTTACATAATGCACCCGCAAAAGCATCAGAATAAGCTAGCCACGGAAATCTCTGTAGCCAATTCAATTGAAACGTTCGTTTCTTCCCCGCTATACATTGCGGCTAGAATTTGTGCGACCCATCTGGTTTCCATGTCCTCATTAATAATTCTGATTTTTCGAATTCATTGCAACGAAAAATTTACACCACGAAATATTATTTTGAATTGTGCTGTTGATCGTGCAATATTCAGAATGAAACTAACCTACGTTGTAGAAAAGTATAATAATAAATATGACTCGACAGTGACCAGAGACGGCAGCAGCGAAGCTCTGACAATCTCGAACGCGCTCAGCCAGGCATTTATCATTTCATATTTTGTTGTAATTGTTGTTTTGCTTGGTGATTTTAGTGAGATTACATATTCCATTTCGGGGGGGGGGGGGGGTGCCCGGGCCTACTTTTTTTTTAGTTGTGCCGTATCCGAAAATATCCATTTCATATCATAGGAATGCAGGAAAAGTGTTCGAAAAACGACAGAGTTTTAAGATTAATATTTTATATGAATAAAGTTATGAAGAAGCCAGGTGACACAAAAAAAAAACGCTGAAAAAATGGGTGATATTGTGTAAGTGGGGATGGTTAAAAACAGTTTAAGTCATATCTCAAAATCTTTATTGCAAATTGTGATAAAAGTTGGTGGCTCGGTATCCAAAAACAAATTTCAGTAATAGTATACAATCAAAACAAAATGTAAAAAACGCTACATATATCTTGAACTTGAAATGGAACTACGAGTACATACATATATTTCCATTATTATGCAACTGACACAGGGCAACAATATCAATTATTGAGCATGTAGTAGGATTGCTTAATCAAGTAGGTGTGGCACTTCTCATACAAGTTAATAATAAAACACATGCGCACCCATCTTTATGCAGTGGAGCCTCTTTAAGTCAGAAACCTTCCAAACTCGAAAAAATGTTGTGTTCCCTTCCCTTCAAGCTTCAAAGCCTCTATTGCTCGAAATCTGACCCCTCTACAAGACGAAATAATTAGTGAGTCCCTAAAAGTAAATTCAGCACTCTATAACTCGAAAAAATAAATTTGACATCTCCTGACAAAATTCGCTTAAGTCGAAGTCCTCCATAAGTCGAAAACTCTATAACTCAAATTTTTTGGAGTCCCTCTTCAAGTTCGACTTACAGAGGTTCTACTGTACTATATCTCATTACATTTTTCATGTTTTTTGCTTAGAAATGCTCAAATCTAAGTAAATAAGGTTGTTTAAACATTTATCTTTGTTATTTGTAAAAACGTTTCTAAAAATATCTTGGAGACATCATCTTTTTATTTTTTTTTTATTTTTTGATTTTTTTATATTTTATTCTTCAATCCATCCTAAGAATGTAATCTACCTTTGAAATCGAAAATTCCGACATAACGTGGCCAACTGTGTTTCTTTTGAGAGTATAGTGTTTCTTTTTGGCTCCTTGTACTGCGTACTTCAAAGTACAGGCAGCCTTGTACACCATTGTACTGAATGTCCTTTTTGTTTTGTTTTTTTTTGTTCATGAATATTTTTCTTGATTAAACTTTTTTCAGAATATTCTTTGTATTACATATCACAATTTTAAGTTTTCGTGATAAATTTTCGGATTTTGAATAATAAATCAAGAATAAAAGTGGTTGGGAGGAATTTACCTAAAGCAATTTTTTAAAAATATATACAAAATTGTTGGAAAATATATTTTCCTTCTATGTATGTCTAATACATATAATACGTAGCCTTAACAAATGTAAAATATCTAACTATGTTAAACATAATTTATCCCCAAATAGTTATAGCATATTTAAAGCATTGAAAATACTCATACTTCCTTCTTACGGTAATAATTACATAAAATTTTGACAAAAAAATAAATTGTATGTATTCCTTTTAATCAAGTAAAGTAATTTAAGGCAATAAAATTTAATAGCATTTCTTAACAATATTTCATAGTGTTACTTTAGTTGCAAATCATATTCATCAACGGAAAAAGTCATCTTACAACTCAATTTACACAGAGCGTTCCTACCGAAACACAGCATCTACCAATAAATAGCAAATACTACAAGAAGCAGTAAAATCCCCAGCGGAACATATTTAAGAAATGCAAATGACATTCGGCAAGATTAATCTTATCACTTCAGCCTCTATCGACCTACAGAAGCAAAGTGTATTAAGCACACTGAACCGTAAGACTATGAATACTAAAAAGGGTTAAATTAGCATTTTACTTATGCGTTGACACTTCTTCGACTGTCAGAGGCTCTTATGATTATGATTATTATTTCCACCACAAGAACAAAAAGGATACGTACGCCCATCGTTGTCGCGTGTAGTCACACAACGGCAGCGTCTTAGCGCGAGCAACTGTCGCCGTTTTAGACAGAAGGCAATTTCCGGATCGGATTTTCAGCGAAGCCTCAAGGGTATTTAAGAATTGGCAATGTTCTGCAACAATGACTTAAATTAAAGTTAAAACAACCAACTCAACAACATATAGTGAAAGTGATGAAAAAATTTTAACGGCAAACAATAAAAAGACGAAAAAATAAAGTAATATTTCATATATGAGACAAGGACATGAGGTCATTTATCATGTGACAGCCGTAAGAAAAGCTAGGAAGAAACGAAAAGAAAAAAAAAACAAAGAAATATTGCAAGAAATTGCCCTATATGACCCGAAGTGACATAATGTCCGAAAATGAATGGAGGGGTGACAAAGCCAAAAATGACATATGAAAAATTGCTCAACAAATGAACGAGGCATACGGACACGAAAAAAAAACGCTACCATGTGGATGGGGAAAAGTCACATATGATGGTGTCAAAACAACAAGTCAAGCAGGCAGGCAGGCAGTCTCATGGACAACTAAAAGAAAGCAGGCAAAAGGATGACATAAAGATGGTATTATCAAACATTTCGCGTACTTTAAAGAAATGTCATAAATCTCGACATCACTTTGTGTTCACTCAACATACCATGCACTCGATGCCCCTTATTTTATTGCACCTTACACCATAGGCAGAATCGCTGTTCTCGTAAGTAGCGTCATTTGTTAAATCAAAAATATTTCCGGTCCACGTCGACTGTGCTGGTGGTGGTTCGCTTACTAAGCGCGCCAAATTCGTTGATTAATGTTGATCCATAAACAATTGAAATTCCAAACTTAATCAATGTCAAATTGTTGAGTCCAATTCATCAATAATTTCAACATGCAATTGTATGCTGTGGTAATAAAATAGTTAAAGGAGATTCAAAAGCAATTGGTGGTAGTAGCTAATTTGTATGTATTATTTTTAAAAAAACTTGTGAGTAAATCTATTTTCATAATTTGTGTTTCTATCCTTTCGGATAAAGTGCATTTGAATTTGTTTTGTTCTCTCGTAAATGGCGTAAGTTCTCTTAATTCTCAATTAAAGTCAGAGTAAGTGTGCGAATATCGGCAAAATATGTTAAATATTGCAAAAAAGTGTTACAAATATAATACGCCTTTAAAGCAAATAAGCCAGAATTTCTAAGTTTATCCATACAAATATAAGATTTTTGTTTTCTTTTTGCGTATATCGACTTCTACACCTTTGTCCATTACAGCAAATCATGGTTCCGTTAAAATTCATCCAGTCATCCGTCGATGTTGCGCCCGTCTTCGCCGGAAGTTTCTGCATTGACTCATCAACATTATGGGTTGAAAATTCTGGTTGATAACGATGTTTATCGCTCGTTTTTGTCTATCCTCGCACTCTTAGGTCTGTTAACTTATCTCAACTAAATCTTAGTATAAGCTGCGATTTGGCCTTAATCGCCGATTAGTCACAAACATCGATAACTTATGTCGAGTAATCGGCTATTAACGAGCAAATCGTCGATTAAACTTAATACGAGAAATTTCTCAGGATAACGAAGTTAACTCGACTTGACGTTTGTTTTTACTCAATTATTTATATCAAAAAGTTCTTCTCTCAAATGGACTTTTGTGGAAACTTTTATGAAGTTGAAACTATACAGAATCGCGGAAGGAAGCGAAATGCATATTTTCCGCGATCTAATAAAAAGACAAAGTGGACTGAAAAACAGTTCCTCCAACGCTTTCGCATATCAAAACACACAGAGGGGAGCTAAACAGTGCTAATTTTCTTGCATTTATTCAAATTTTAGTGTCCACGATTTATCAGCTCGGAGTAAGTTGCTTATGACATTGAAATTTTATGCAATGAGCAGCATTTTGCAAGCCCCTGGGAACTTTGTTGGCTTTTCTTCCATGCCTGCATCCCTCTGTTTTGAAATATTTTTGTTATCTGCCACATGTACTAGCTCAATTAACCTCAAATGTCTATATGAACAATTCACAATTGACTTTATGTGTTGCATTTTTCGTTAAACTGAGATTTCTTAATACTCAATAAATTCAGAGATAAGTTACCAAATTTAATTCGAGATATAATCGCAGTTTATAAAATCTTCGAACAAGTGGTATTAAGAAAAGAGATAAGTTAACAGGCCTTAGTGTAACACTATAACTTTCGAAACTTGCGCTTACATGAGTATCTCTCAGTCTATGTAGCTCGATCTGTACCAGCTGATCGAACCGTTGCTCATATTCTTGTGTTTCACTTCTTTCTGTTTCCAGTCTTATTCTTTCTTCAAATCGTCGCTTGTTTTCTCTGGATTGTTCTCTTTCTGCCTCTCGTCTTAGTTGTTCCCTTTTTCTTTTTATTTCGTCGTTTTAATTTTGTTGTATTCTTCTTTCTTCATTGTTCTTGTTTCTTCCTCTTTTCTGTTTCTGCTCTTATTCTTTCGAATTTTATCTTAATTCCTTCTTTCAATACGTTCTTTTTCACATAATTTGATTCGCCTAACCAAAGTTGTCCTGTCGCGATGTTCTGAAAAAGGTACTGAACATAAACTTCTTGGAGGTCCTGATTAGATGTGTATATGTGCAAATCCATCAGATTTGGTCTTTTAGCTGGCCTCGTTTTTTTTTTTTTTTTTTTTTTGAGTACATCTTTCAGCCATAGTTTTTCTTGAAGCTAAGGCTGTCTTGAATTAATATTCAAGGTTGTTCAATTAAAATTCAGATAGCTATTTTTTTTGTTTAACTTTATATGTAACTTTTCATGTTTTTTTTAACTTAAATGCAATTTTAACTATGTGTTCCTTTGAATTTTAATTGTTCCTCCTTGAATGTTAATTCAAAATAGTCTTAACTTCAAGAAAAACCATAATTGAAGAGTCTGCTCCAAAAAAAAAATAAAAAATCGAAGCCATGGTCGAGCTAAGATGACAATTTAAATTTTTTTTTTTTATTTTTTTTTTTTTTTTTGAGCAGACTATTTTGAATTAACATTCAAGGAGGAACAATTAAAATTCAAAGACCTATAATTTTTATGTAACTTTTCATGCTCCAAAAAAAAATATAGAAATCATGGCCTGGCTAAAATGATAATTTCGCATGGTTTCGATTCATTTTTCTTATTTTTGGAGCAACATTTTGGGCAACAATTTATTCTCATAATTTAAAATTATAACAAGCATTTGTTTCGCATTCATTTTCACCAATATTAAATACCTTTAAAATTGTTTCCTCTATCATTACTCACTATTCATTCGTTGTGTAATAGTTTCATTTACGATTTAACTTTATAATAAAATCAAATTATTATATCTTATTAAGTTATTTTTCATTTGACACCCATATATTTGAAATCGACTCAGAGGTGTGATATTATGTGCCTGAAAATTGCGTTTAACAGCCATTTTTTGTAAACTCTTATGTGAAAATATTTTTTGAGCAATATGCAGCTCTTGAAATAACTTGAAAAATTCTAAAATGCTGCATTCCATATATAGAAATTATCTTCAGCACAAATGATATGCATGTACATCATATTTTATTCGAATTCATCAGCATATTTATTTTGCTTAAATAATTCAATAATTTTTTTCCTTCATACTCGTATATCAAAGGATTTAAGTTTTTTAACAATACTATAATATCTTATTTTATATAAGAGAAAAAAATAGTTTTTCAAGTTTCATTAACGCACGCAGGATACGCTCGACCGGAAGTTACCTCGGCTGTGTATGAGTGAATAAAAACCTTTTTCTTTCCTTTTTGTTATACTTACAACTTTTCTTACTTTTTCCCATCACAAAATGCGTTGATTAGGTTTTCCTTGGTATTGATTTTCTTCTGAGCTGCTGATAGAAAACGTGTTCGGAATTCATTACGAGAGTCTGCGTTATACAGCATTAAGCAAAAAGACTCCTGAATATGCTACGAGTACTTTCAATGTTTGAAAAACTTAAATTTAGATTAAGAGAAGAAGTTCCCTCTTTAACTTTTGTAGAAATTACAAGATTTTAAAGTTTCAAACTCGTTTGCAGCCAAAGAATATACAAAAAATTTGAAATTTCTTTAATATTCAACAAATAAATGGCAGTGAGCTCTAATTGGACTACTGCAATATTTGGTTCGTTGCTATTTAATAGAAGAGCAGATAACTTTAATTTGATACTGCCAATTTGTGATGACTCCTTTATGGTAAAAAAAAGAAAAGTTAAGTATCCTTTCATTCAGAAGTAATTAAAAATATGTTTCAACCAGTTTGGTGCTGATTTATCGTTTTCCGCTTTACAATTATTCTTTCTGGAAGTATTTTTACATAGATATCCGAGAAAACACCATATTCCTGAAATTTTTGACCATTAAAAGAGCTTTATTCTCGCCAGAAGCACAGGCTGATTGCTAGACATTTTGAAGATATCCAAAACAAATAATGTCACACGCAAAACCATGTTTCGAAATCAACAACTAAAGTTTGCCGGCAAGAATTTAAGTGGAACCCTCAGGGCAGTCCTAAGACATCGCGGAAATGATAGCTAGAGCAAAAAATACGTGAGTCCGGGATATTTTGTAGAGAATTAAAGGTACTCTTTACTACTCGTTCACGTTGGAAGAGATTTGTGGAAACCCTATGTTTCGTGAGGAGATAAAGGATACAAAAAAAATACGAAAAATAGTTTGTAGCTACAGATAGGCCCTTGTAAACGCATTTTGCAAACGTTAAATTTTGCAGGAAGTCTATCGAAATTTTAAACTTTTCCTACTGTTGCTTTATTCGCTGGAATAGTTGAATATATTATGATATTAAAAGGACATGATTTGTGCAAAAAGATGTGTATAATTTAAGAAATAATTAGTTTTGAAAACAAGCAAAATAGAATTTTCTTTTGAAAATGTGTCTTAAATGTTACGTTTTTGAAGTTTGACCGTACCATGATTGGAAATTTTACCACGTTTTAAAACTATTTTTATAAAATATAATGTTCGCAAGTTATATACAAAATTATGTTTGTAATATTTGCTCTAAACTTAAACAAATTTTTAAGTCAAATAAGTGCATAAAAGCACTTATCTCAGCAAAAACGAGAAGGGGCCAGTGTGGAAGGTATTTTTAAAAACGAGATAAGCTTTCTGCTTTGATATCAATGTGATAGCGAGATAAACTTTTTGCTTTGATATCAATGTGAAAGCCTTATAAATCATATTATAAGCAACAAATATCTACTTAAAAGATTTGTATCAATAGTTCTAAAATTTTTCAAAAAAAAGAAACAGTATTTAAATAGAATTAAAAATGCGTTTAACTGAAGAATCGGTAAATCGTAGCGATATCTTTATGTTACACGTTTAGTCAGCCAACGAACATTGAAGTGAAACCTTTAGGGTAGCAGGTCGTCCTAAATCGGTGTGCAAACTATTGCTCAAATAAGAAATCATTCGGTTGGAAAGATTTGAAGACACTCGCTAACGATCGTGATGTTGCAAAAGTTTTGTGTAGGCAACGGTATGAATCACAAACTTTTCTACCAATTTGATTTTAAAAAAGAAATGAAGTCATTTTCGGGAATTTTGTGCTATATAAATATATATTTTATTCAACAACCACATTTCATTGATTATCCCGAATACCAAGAAATCAAGTCTGATCCATCAATAAAATTTTGACAAACGCATAAATCAAGCGATTATGTTTTCAATTGAAATCAACAATAAAGCAATAAAATTATTCAATTATCCGAATGACAAAAACATTAAAAAAGAGAAATTATCCAATGAAATTCTGTAAATTAAAAATGTGCAGAGCGTCGAGACCCAGATATGCAAATTATGTTCCACAGAAGAGCCAAAAAATGTAAAAACAAATCGACAAAAACCATAAAAAATCGAAAATTCCACGAAAATAATACCGACACACAGGTGCACCCAGCATTTAAATGGCTAAAATTACAACAACTACTGCGAGTACTACTTAAGGCAACAATGTATACAACCAAAATGGCTCTACCACCATTGACAATTGTGACCAACTGTGACTTACTCTCAGGTTGAGATATGTACGTGGATTCTCCAAGGCGCTGCTCGCTTATTATGGACGCAAGGTGCTTGGATATTTAAAATTTTCTTTGTTTATTTGCCACATTTGTATACTCATAGGTTGTTGTTGTCGTTGTTGTTGCTTTTATATTGAATTTGAATCGAATTTTAACAGTTTTTATTTTTATTAAATGATGCAAACGACCGACTGAACGATGCGCTGGCAACTCTGGTCGCTGGTTGAATTTCTAGCAAATCAATCACGCGCCATGGCTCAAGCAATGCGGTCGCTACAGTCAGAGATGACAACAAGTAAACATTCGGACACTCCTTAGAACTAGCGCTGATGACAGTGAGCACCCGCTCCCACGCACATAAAATAGGCTAAAGTGTATGAGTTGGTATGTGCACAATGTGCATATGTGTGAGTCAGATAAACCCTCTCATGACACATAGCTCTTTTATTTTTAATACTGTTTTAATGGAATGCAAATCGGGTACAGTGGGCACAAGTGCAAGTGCAACAACAATGCAAGTACTAGGATGAAAGATGTGCCTCATAGCTGCAACAACAAGAACTGCAAGTGCAGCAAGAATAACAGCTTAAATCGCGTTATCATCGGCTGAATATCACACATTTTTACACAGGGAGAATATTCTAAAATAATTTTTTTGCGATTACAGGAAGAGAGAAGGAAAATTCCCCTAAAGCACACAGTACCTATTAATAGAATTCCTTGTGTTGCTATCCAAACTTGTGAATATTGAAGACAGTACTTAACGACTAAGACTGCCGAATTCGAACCTTTGTCCAAAGTGTTATTGAAATTCAACTGTTTTCTCTGCATTTCAGCTATTAGTATCGATTCTAAGCGTGATCAATTAGTCGCAAATTACTTTCTCCTGGGTTTTCTATTTAATGATTTAAGAACCGAGTTTTCATCTTTGCGAAAAACTAAAAAAATACAATTCCCCAATAGTAACTGAAATGTGTTCCAGAACATGAAGAGCACGTATAGAGCCATATTACCGCATACGCCACCGACGCCATGGCGTATGGGCGGCAAGGCCACGGGGGCGGCAAAATTTTGAAAAAATTTTTTTTTTTAAATCCAAAAATTAACACAAAGTGTGAAGTGGTAGAAAGAAATGAAAGTCTATATCAGCGGTGGGCACAAAAATATAACAAAAGAGGAAAACAACAACATCAAGCAACAACAAACCAAATTTTAAAGTTTTTTTTACTTTCATTTCCAAAATTGCCATTAGCACAAAAAAAACAAATTACACTACAAACAAAAACAATTGCTACATTCGTCAAGACCGTGGCTGGGCAAAACGTACCGCGCGCGGTACTGCGGCAGAATGAGAATAACTTTTCATATACGTATATAAAGCAGAGAGCGTAAAATTTAATTCAGTTTGCTTTGAAAAGCGAACAAAGCACAAATACACATGCATTGGAGAACATTTAAGAAAAACACACGTGTAGTGGTGCCCAGCTCTGGTCAAGACACAATGCGGCGCCGTCTTTTATGCCTTTGTGTTTTGTTTTTGTTTTCATTTGAAAACTGTGCTGTACCTCGATAGCGTTGAAATTCTGCGAATTTTGTGCCTCGATAGCGTTGAAATTCTGGGAATTTTTTTTCGCTTGGTTGTGCGTCGAATAACGGTTAGAGCATTAGTTAGTTTATATGAATATTTTCTTTAGAATTTTGCTTATTCAAAGTTGAAAGAGATGGTTCGCTCCAAAAAATTGTACCCGTTGGGTCGATTCGGTTACTTTCGTTTGCAGTTTCAGAGTTCAAAAAAATAGCTTAAGGCTACTGAGGTTACTGGGGTTACTTGAGGTTGCTTGGGGTTCACTTGAATAGCATATAACTTATAAATTCCTAAGGTTGCTTTTGTTGTTACTTATAATTTTTTTTTAATTTTGGGGGCGGCAAAATTTTATTGGTACACGGGCGGCATATAGCCTTAATCCGGCCCTGAGCACGTATGCAAAAGCAGTGCTGACTACCTAGGAAAAGGAGAAAAAGTGAGCCCTAATTAGACCTGTACCCTTTCGTGAATTTTTATATGGTGACGAAGCAGATTTGATCAGGAAATGAGATGGAAGAAAATTTTCCTCTCACGGAAATAACAGAAATCATTAAACGAAAACTTTTCTAACAATATCAAAAACTACATTACTAAAGCTTCTTACGCTGTGTGGAGAACATTCTAACTGGTTATTTAATAATGCGCCATACGGTCGCAGTACATATCCCTCTCATAATATTAATTAACAGTACACTGTAGCCTCAAAGATCATCTAGATAAAATTGCCATATCTGATGACGATATCGATTCCGTTGCATCTTTTAGACAACAGTCTCTCCCGCTAGGACCCGCACGAAATGTTCAGCCTAGGAGTCCGCACACACCTAGACATGGCCCTGAACAGGTCAGCTCATTAGAACTACATACTAAGCATAGTGCATATAGACCTTTATCTTTATAACCATTACACCGAAAGACAGCCCAATATAGATTATTAATAAAATGTTCAAGTTTTCGGAATATTTTTCATACTTTGATACAAGTACTAATTTTTTTTTTTGCTGCTCCTATTTGGATTATTTAATAAAAAAGAGAGTATTGACTAAGTCAGCTAGAAAAAGTAACTCCACCAATCGTCTAAACCTATTCCTACAAAGGTCAGGACAATTACAGAGGATGGTGCTTAACATTTCCTTCGGCTTCTTCGCATTAACAGCTTCTACAGAAGATATTGGAGGGATCACCCAAATGAATAGCATGTTTGTCAAAAATACAATGGCCAGTAAGGTTACCGAGGGCCCATGTTATCTCAAAGTTCTTTATAGTTATGAGATTCTTTGATGGCTTGTAATCCAGCGTCGACCAGGTTTGGTGCGTAATAATGCTCGCGTTGTTCACCTAATTAGAGTTTGCTAGCATCTGGCTTTTTTTTTTCAATATGCAAGCTGTATGCTTACCCATTCATAGTCAGGTAGTAAAGGCAGTGATGTGCGGTGTCTAGTGAGCTCGTTAGATTTCTCGTTTTCCTCAGCACCTCTATGTCCTGGCACCCAGTAAAGAATAAGTTTGATTGCACTGAAAACCTCACTTAGAGATTATCGGCTTTTAATCACGACAAGAGAATTGTAAGAACCAGCGCTGAGGAATTTGATAACGACCTGTCTATACATGAAAACACAAGCATTTCCCGAAAAAATACCATTACATTTAAGCCATACCTATAGGAATTACAACTAAGTACCTTCTTTATCTCTCCTCTTTGAACCATCGGTGTAAATTTGAACAACGTCTTTAAAGGGAGGCATTGATTCCATTTCTGACGATCTGGAAACGAGAAGTGGAAGTTTTTATTACATCTCAAACTGGGCATACTTTTACAGAAAATTCAATGCATAAATTCCAACCTCAAGGGGTAAGGGGTAATGATCCTTACCCCCTACACCTGATGTAGACTAAACCAAAAAAGAACAACGAAATAGCCATGATGATATATTCCCCGGGATACAAGTTGTAGCTATTTTTCCTCTGTAAATCACTGTTAGAAAGCCAGGAAAAATGGGAATTTCTTCTCTACTTTGGGAAATTATTTTTTGAGCACTATCATATTATGTGTAGATAATCCCCTCCGTGCATTTTCATATCTTTGCATACATTTGTGTGATTTGTTATTTATCGTTGTACTCGGTATTCCGCCTACAAATATGGTCATTAGGATTTCAGAAACGTAATTTTTTCCTCTTCTGCTTCTCCTTCGTTTTCTTTATTTAAACAGCATTCCCCATAAACACTCGCGGAATACGAAATTTTTTCCAACTTTTTATGTTTTGTTTAAAAATGTACAAACATATTTGTTGTTATTTGTTACTTGGCGGCCATTTGTTTTTTTCATTTGTATTTTAAATCTGATGTTTTGTATTTCAATTTGCATATGCGTACATAATGCATGCATGTGTTTGTGTAAACTTTGTGACATGTTTTACTTTGTTATTTAGTTAAGTTGACTTAGATTTATGCATTAACTATAAGGTTTTATTTCTAGCTTTAAATTGCGAACGACAGTTTGGACACTAATGTCTAAAACGTTAGATGGTTTATATCATGGTGGATTTGCTTTTGTCATTAATGTCTTACTTTTGGTATGGCACGAAATTCGATTACGGAAAAAAGCAACTTGACAACTTCTGGTCAGACAAAACAGATTTTTTTTCATTTCCGCCGTGTGTACTTACTTAATGTTTAAAACCATTTTGTCCTGCATAGAGCCGACAAAACAAAAATCGTCGAATTACCGGCTATTTCAGAAATTTTTAAGTCTCTAGCAGGCCTCAACTTTGACATAAAATTCTCGGTCTGTCCGGGTCGATCTCAGTAATTTGGTAATCCTGTACAGAACATTGTTGTTTCCATTCATTGCATAACTCCAAGAGTGCTCCAGAGCATCTCGCTCATGATAAGAATAAATCCAGACATAAACATGTAATAACACCAATTCTTAAGAACATCCACGAAGGCTGGAATAGAATGCTTAAATTATTAAAGATATGAAATCCTAATGACTATGCGCCTTAAAATAAAATAAAGAGGGTGGGGAATTCGCTACCAGCAAATTTTTCGGGAGTCTGGTACTCTACACCGCGGACAGGTCTTTCGAAAGTTTTATGCTCTTGAAATTTAAGTATAAAATGATATTAAAAAAACTGGGGTCCATGTGTCAACGTTACTACTATTTTCCCACTACATCATTAAAAGCGTAAGGCCTAAACGAAATTTCTATATTGTTCCCTGAGTCGTTGTTTTATGCGTCAATTTTTGCAATATCATTCTCCACCATTCGACGCCGCGATGCTCTGGATCTTTCTGTACAACTGCCTCCCTTTGGGTTCCAACAAATCGCTGATTATAAAGATTCCCCAGCATCTTTCCTGGCAACGCCAGAAACAACATTAATGCAAAACATACAAAAAGACTAAGATGACCCGTCCCAAACGTATTGTATTTTCAAACCGAAAATGTTCTTGTGTAAGTGAAAGGTTTCGAATACGTCAAGCACAAAGTATATTCATTTGAATTCGAAGTGTCAGAAGAGAATAGAATGACACTGATACTAACAAGACGAGAAAGGCAATCATTTGCCGTCATATTGTAGAAGAAGTGCATAGACACTACAAAAGGAACTTCAAACTTTGCGAATTGTTCCGTATTTTTCTGTCAGAAATTTTAGAGTATACTGAAACCTCAATTAAACAAAAATATGAAGGAGCCGGGAGGAATTTAATATCGTTTCAGTAATAATATCGTAAATATCGTTTCCGATATGGTAGGAAAGGTCGGCAAAATCATAAATTTCCTCAAATGAGATCTCAAAGAGGAAAATACACGAATTCAAATGGAATTTGAAGGCAATGACTGGCACTTTCAGATCTCACGACGAGTCATGTAAAAAAGTTTCACCCTAAACTGAAGCATAACCTCGAATATGAGAAAAAAAAACAATAAAAATACACTTTTGGGTTTGGATGTTTCGAAAACCAAGGCCGATGGGCCAAACCAGAACTTAAATTCGGATTCAGCGCGTCCATTGGAGGGCGTGACAAAAGCTCTGTCAGTTTAGTGGTATTTGCCTAGTTTTTATGTTGATGTCGTAACTAAGAAGCTTTAAAAAAACTATATTGAGGAATGCTTTAAAAGGTGGACCTACTAAATTAAAAAATAGAATGAAACTATGTAGAAAAAATAGAGAAATTATAAAGATTAAGGAACTAAAATTATTTGTCATTATTTTTTTTTTTTCAAACCAACTGACCAAACCTTTGTTATCTCTTGCATATTGATTTATTTCACAATAGAAATGATAATCAAATTGACTTCCGACACTGTAACGCAATGTTGAACGGCATCATAATTTTAATCAAAAGAAGTAACCTGTCGCATAGACCAAAAAGACCTAAAACGCGAAGAATCTCCAAAAGCACTGCCAAAAATTAAATCCTCCACCAGAAAACCAGGAGTTATGCACTCGACTTGCATGTGTGAGCTTAAGCAACACAGTGGAGCAAATAAAACATTTCGTTACATAATTTAAGACTCTGGGGGTTGTTCGTGTGGGTAATAAAGCACTTTGGCCAACGATTATGCCACAACAGTAGAATACACGGCAATGGTATGTGGAGAGAATCATTCCCAGGTAATTTATAGCACATTGCTTTGCAGCAGCATGTGAAGGTAGCGGTAAGTCACCGAATGCGAGTGAGTAGTGTGTACCCGCAATAAACTTAAAATGTTTGCAAATATACGGCGGGCACCGTCAACTCATGACAATTTCTCAACAACAACAATTTTAGTGTCTTTTGTTGTCTTTTTGTGCAATTTTTATTTGTTTTATGTTTTTGGCATTTAGCTCTTTGGAGCCATTTGTGGCGTAGCATTTTCATAAATAAATTATTAACTTGGGTTTGTGCTTAAATTTATGAAGTAGCTGCTGCTGTTGCTGCTGCCCCCGCTTTGTCAACCACAAGTAAGTAGTAGGGATTTTATGAGGAACCCAGAGTCAGTGGTTAAATCTTTAGCTTTTAAGTCATTGGATTTCCTTGAAAAAAAAAAGAAAAGAAAAAATATGAAAAATTTAATAATTGCAAGCGCACTGTTGTTGTTATTGTTGATATCTCGTAAACCCTGTAGTCACAGCATATTTCTGCATAGCGCACTCCAAGACGAATGCTAAGAATTCTTCCATTGCCACATTGAAGTAGAAAATATTTCATTTGCAATATTAACGAATTGAAGCTTCGCCGCATAGACGAATGCACCACAACGACGGCGAAATGCGCACGTGACAAGCATCGACAATTAAACTTATGAGTTTTATACTTCATATTTCTTCATAACGCTAAGACATTTCTCTGACATAAAAAACTTTCCTCTCCTCTATTATGTTGTGCAGACGCTCAAGGAATGGGAACAGCGTTATCGATTATTTGCTGCCTTTGGTGTCACTTTAATGTCTTAAAGTCATCTTTTTCATATGTACATATGTATTGGTTGAGTACAATTGCAAAAGGCGTGGACTCTTGCCAAAAAACATAAGTTTATATATTAGTGCCCTAATATTCTTGAATTCTTATTCGAGACCACGTAAAATTTGCAAACTCAAACCTCTAGAAGAATAACTATCCGTAATAAATTGAGGGTTAGTAGCAACTTTGCAGAACTTCAATTTTTTTTCTAGAAGTATGAACGGAGATTTTTTACTTGATCATCTGACAACCATCCTTTGAAAAACTTGTCCTGTCAAGACAGTTGAGTTGTACAATTCCAGTGGAACAATTCCGATGTCACCTTCATGGGCAATTACATACACTGTATTTCCTCGTTTTTAAGTGATAACAAAAGACCATCGCAATTTGGAACAAATATTAATGAATTTTGTAAAAGGATAGCTCTTGTTCACTTCAGAAGAACTAATATGAAATTGAAATACAAAGGGCACTGCAAACAAAATAATTGTTCGAAATAAACTCCTGAACTACTTGGCTGATCCTATCATATGATGTCTCATTCATTTACAAAGATGTTTAATAGCATTTAATACATTAAATTTTAAAATATTTGTCAATCGAGGGTGTTGTAGCAAAAAAAATTATAATATGTTGCCATTTACCAAACAGAACAACTTATCTGGAAACAACAGACAGGACTTTACTCGAACAGATCGTGTATTGATCAAATTAACATCCTTACATTTTAATTTCATCGAATACAGTATTTCTTTTCATCTGGGACATATTGACCAGACGGGGTGGGATGCACGCTACTGCGCCCTTCGACTCCTCGTTAGCTGCGTGATTTGCGCTCGAAATTATTTCAAATATTTCCGCCAATTTACTTTAGTATGGATTCTCTGTAATAGTCGGCTGTTAAGATGTTAAAACTTCTAAAATTTTCAGCTGGAAAGGTATGAACGCATATCACTTGAAACGATTTATGTATCGTCACTCTCGGGTAGAAAGGCCCTAACTTATGTTTTTGCAATTTTACAGGAGGAAAAAAAAACTGCATAAAAATTTCGAAATCTTATATTAAGATGTTTTTTCAATATGGTGTAAATCCGCTTTGTTTTGAAATATCACGTCAAAATTTTGAGTGGACGTATATTTGAGGGTTATTTTTTCGGATCGACAAAAAAAAGTAAATTTAGAAAAAAAATTAGTTAGGGCCTTTCTAGTAGTGTTTCACCGAGGCCAAGGCGAGGTTCTAGTTGATCTCGGTCTCGCCTCGTTTTATAGACTTTAGTCTCGCCTCGGCCTCGGACAAGATCTTGCTATCACATGTCTCGCCTCGTTCTCGGCCGAGGACCCTCGGTAAAAAAGCGAGGATTTTATTAAAATGAATAAAAAATTATACATGTAACCGGCCTGATAGGCTGATCATGCCTCAAGAAATAAAATCAAATGTTTGTTTTTATTTTTGGTGAATTGGATGAGATATGATGTATTTAATTCTTTTCTTACATGGGAAGGCGTGGCATTGTCTATTTTTCCAAACCAAACTAAGCTATGAACCTTTTATAAACTATAAGAAATATTTGTACCAAATCTTATTCATCTACGTCAAATAGATAAAGTTAATTTTTTCTCATATTGGAGGCATGGCACCGCCCATTTTTTAAATTAAATCTTAGGTCTGCCTCTACCTTAATGTACCAAGTTTTATTCATCCGAGTCAAATAGTTGGTAAGATATGATGAGTTCTGTTTTCCGTTTATATGGAGTGGGGCATGACATTGCCTATTTTATCCAAACCAAACTATGCTACGAACCTTCTCCAAATCATAAGAAACATATATTCCAAACAAAAAAACAAAAAAATTATCTAATAAGCTCAGTATCATGGCCTCATCGGTGGCCATGTTTTCACATACTTCTCTAATCGATCAACCAAGGCGAAGTCGCTTGAAAGCGATCCAAGCACTTGTGTGCATTAGCGCTTGGACCAAATCTGAGCTCGAAGGACCCACATGAGGGTTAAAAATAAAGTAAAATAGTTTATTCAAAATAAAATACTAAAAGATCAGTTAAATATAAATATGAATATAAAAATTACATTCATATTTTGAATCTGCATATGGGTCTTACGAATTCAGATTTGGTCCAAATGCACTTCGCTCTTGGTTCCGAGAACGAGGCGAGGACGAGGTGCGATGCCGGTGTGATCTCGCCTCGCTTTGGTCGAGCGAGGAAAATTTATTTCCATCTCGCCCTGTTCTCGCCTCGGTCTCGCCTCGTTCTCGTAACCAAGAACAAGGTTGCCTCGTAGCCTTGGTGAAACACTACTTTCTTCCCGAGAGCGACGATATGCAGCATCACAAAATATGACAATATCTCTTTGTTTCACAACTTAGATAGGTGTAAAAGGGTTACTGTTCAGATTTTTCATATTTTCCTTTTAGTACTTTGTAGCACTTCTCCTTGCTCCCATTACGGCATTTGATGTTTCAAGAAAATTCATATTTTTAAGAAAAAAAGTGTTTTTTTAAGTGCTCAATGATAGGATTTTTAATTTTACTTAACTCCGATCTGAATGATATTCCTTACATTTTCCAAAAAAAAAAATAGAGATGATGCATTAACAAAAAACTCAAGAAAAACCTGAGCAACAAGAGAAAGAAATGAAAATAATGGCTTTATTGCTTATTCGAATATTAAATCAATTGCAATACAAAATATCACAACGTTACATTTTTTAGCCATTACGCAGTTGACCTGCCATTTAATTATCTAAAGCAGCGGTGGGCATAGAAATCTAACAAAAGAGCAAAACAACAACATCAAGCAACAACAAACGAAATTTTAAAGTTTTTTTTACTTTCATTTCCAAATTTGGCATTAGCACAAAAAAAAACAAAATTGCACTACAATCAAAAACAATTGCTACATTCGTCAAGACACAATGCGGCGCCGTCGTTTATACCTTTGTGTTTTGTTTTTGTTTTCATTTGAATTCAAGTCAACGCTGTGCCTCGATAGCGTTGAAATTCTGCGAATTTTTTTTCGCTTGCTTGTGCGTCGAATATCGGTGAGAACAATGAGAGCAAATAGAGCCACTATGTGCCCATCACTGATCTAAAGGGAAGTCTGTACCAAAAATTAGTTGCTTTATTATCATTTTTAGAAATTTTTTAAGATTTTGCCTATATGGGAGGTGGCAGTTGATCTCTCAGGTTCACCTTTACAAATATTCTTACACTTGATGTAAGAAAGGTCTGTGCTGAGATTCGATGATTTATTTTCATTTTTAGAACCTTTTTAAAATTTACATTGGAGGTAGGCGTGGCTGTTGGTTTTTTGCATCCATATTTCTAAATTTTCTTATACTTGACCTAAGAAAGGTCTTTGCCTAATTACGTTGTTCCACTGCGATGAACACGCACCACTGATGAATTTGGCCATTGCGATTTGATTTTCTTCCATTGTTAGATTGAAGTTTTCGGCGATGTGACTTATTGTAGGTTGGTGGCTTTAAAAATGCATTAATTTAGCATTTACTGTTCAGAGTCTCATTCTTCTACTAACTCTTATCGAGTTGAAAAAACGGTTCGTAAGTATTACAAAGCTCGAAGATAAACTAGATTGGGATCCGATGACAATGGGTCCGCTACTGTTATACCTTAGGCTTCAAGTAACATAACATAACAAACACACTAAAACAAATGCCATCGCAATGGGTTCACTTTTTGCGTTGTCGGAAGTAAAGTTCTTCTTCTGCTCCATTTTTGGATTAATATTCTAATTTTTAAGTCTTAAGCCCAAGTAAATCAATACGCTTAAGATTAAAAATAATGCTTAAAATCGAAGCAAAATAATCTAACTTGTGTATACATACTATTCTATTTATATTAAAATATTTCAAATGTTGTCTAACAAAATATTCCTTTTTGCGCAAATACTTATTGCTCACGTTATGACCTCCAAGTTCAGATGTAGACCATGTGTGGCGCTTAAGTCTCTACGAATATTAAAGTTGCAATGACTAAAATTTTCTGCTACAACTCCAGTCTAACCAGCAACTGGAAGATCACTCGTACACTTGACCGACCAACTTTAGGAACTCTCGAGAGCAACACAAATGAAGAGGAGAGGGAGGCATCAAAACTAAAGAAAATGAAAATGAAAACGAAAAAAAAAAAAATCGTAGCTAAGAGTCACGTTAACCACGTTTCACCAAACATTTTGTCAACTTGCCCAGTCACTGGCAGAGTCACCATAAGCGTCAGCATTATCGTTGTCGTCGCATTAGTTGGAATGAAAATGATTTTAGCACAACATAAACAAACAATTCGTTGACCCAGCACGATTTGGATTCGGAAGTTGAATGTCTCAATTCCATTATGAGAGCAAAATGCAATGTCGCACACTGACAGTCAGGCCGACGTCGATGTCGATACCGATGCCGACCCAATCGACTTCCACATATGTATGTATGTGGTACGTAGTATATCCCGTGGGAGTATTGCTCTACGATGTTCCCTAAAACTTTTTCCTTTGTCTTTTTGTATTTTGTCATGTTATCACGAATTTATTATATTGTAATTCTGTGACAAGTGGCGCTCCAGTTGCCAAAAAAATATTGGATTAAAACAACACAAACAAAGACAAATACCATATGAAAATACTCAGACAAAAGCATTACAAACTTCTAAAGTATTTCAGCACTTAGGCTTCGTGAGATAGAAAAACGTTATGTATATCTTAAATAAAGACGCCTATACCAAGAGGTTATGTTTTCATTATAAGCGAATTTTAAGAAAATGCCAAAATCTTACTTCAGAAAAGCCTTTACGTATAACAAACAAAAATACCAGGACCGTGTTTAAGCATAGGCTGCAGCCTATGGGCCTGCACCACAAAATTAAAGACCTTTTTGTTCTGGTCAGCAATCTGATAATTCATATAATCGTAAAAATTTTATCTACCATATATTTTTCTTTAAGTTAGTTTTGTATATTGTTAACCTTCATATTATTTTCTCTCATATATCTTCATTTGCTTGAAAATAATTTCCAAAAATTCTTTCTTTTCTACAATATATTGAACTAAGCCAAGTTTTCATCTGATTAGCATTCATCAGATGTTGAAGCCATCATTTGCCAAACGTGTGTACATACAGCAACTACATACAACAACAACAACAACAACGTAAATATCGACATTTCTCTGACATGCCCGGCATTCACATACTGTATTCTGAATGTTATATTTTGGATGCGTACATTCATCATATTTATTCTTCTTGTGCACTACCAATATTTTGTGCATGAAATGCTATTTTTGCAGCCACCATCGTTAGATACCAGAATGATGCTGATGATGACGGCCAAGATGTGCTTGGCATCTCTAATTTCATTACAAATTTAGGTTGCTTTTTTAGGGGTTGAATTCGTCAGTTTTGTGTATTGGCCCTTTTTGCATTTGCAACAAAGTGCCAGTAGCGGAAGCATCATATGATAAACTGCATAAAGGCACCAACTTATTTTGTTTACTTAATATATATATATTTTTTAAACTCCGTGCTGTTTGTGTTAACAGCAACAAAAAAAAATCTTTTGTGTCCAATATCTTCTCACCGAGTATAGGGCCTTCACAAAATTCTTCCATTCTCCATCATTTCTCCGATGAATTATGCCGATTCACGTATTTTTTTCTCTAGCGAACGTTTCCATGATGATCTAGGACGGCCGCGTTTTATGCTTCCTTGAGGGTTCCACTCCAATGCTTGCCGATAGACTTCAATTGGTGAAATCTGTAACCTATTTCCATTTTAGTCGTTTAACTTGATCGATCTTTTGAAAGAGAAGTTTATTAAGTAAATAATTTCTCGAAGTACAGACGTGAATTGGCCACCATCATCATTCAATTTAATACTATTGGATTTCTTCTTATGGGGTTTCTTGAAGAGTAAAGCTTATGCGGGTAATCCTCAAACTGCTAAATAGCTCAAAAACAACATCATCGAGCATATTTCACTAATTGAACCATCATTATGCGAAAAACTTATTCAAAATTTTGGTAAAAGCCTGCCGAGGCTAGCTGTGGTGGTCACTTGAACGACATTCTTTTTCATTATTAACCGAAATCAATCTATTTCAATTTCCAATAAAAATATTTAAAGATTTCATACAATTTATGTCTTTTATTTAAAATTTAAAAAGATATCTCAAATTTGAACACCCTGGAAAAGCAACTTTCGACTTTTAAGCTGAAATCGCAATGCGGCGTTCGGTCGGTCGCGCTTTGGCCAACTTTGATTGGCGTTTGAAAAACTTTGCTAAAATGTACGATATTGGCTGTCAAAACGCCCGACCTTACTTTTTGTAAATCATAATGTTTCGAGCGTCTGTCATTTCAACATTGTCAATAAAAGGAATTCTATTTGTCAGTTTTTTGCTTAATTTTGTCGTGTTTTTTAGTTTTGATTGTTATTTTCAAAAAATAAATAGATTTGAACGAAATGGATAATTTGGTTGACCTTATTTTGTCACTGCATGAAGCGCTGGGTAAATGAGAAGTGTCAAAAGCACGTTCTAGTAGAAAGTAGCTCTACTCGAACTTCGGGTATGGCGTTGATCGTATTTACGATAAAACGCAACGCAACGCCTGAGGTCGCATTTAAGATTACAGCATAAGCATGCATTGTTTCTACTTCAGCTGTCAGAGTGCGACCGACCGAACGCGGCATTGCGATTTCAGCATTATTCCTAAAAATTTAGTTTTTCGAGTTTAAGTTTTTAACTTTTGTTTGAAAAACTATCATTCTTATTGAACAAACATACTAGGTGCACAAATATGAAACCAGTAATGACATCTAGCGGTCGATAGCCGTATATGTATGAGCTTCCGAACAGCACCAAATGTCTTAATTGTTCATTCTGTCATCTGTCAACAATATTCAGTTCACAATTTGTCAAGTTTCATACAACAACGCATTTTTTCCGCTCGTAAAAATGTCGAATTTTGTGCCTGAAAACTCTCATTTGCGGGAAGCATGGATTTTCTGTTTCCATTTGAAGAAAAACGCTTCTTAATCGCATCGAATGCTTGTTGAAGCTTACGGCGAGCATGCTCTTGGTCGTACACAGTGCAATGAGTGGTTCAATAAATTTAAAAGTGGTGATTTGGATGTGATAAATGAGGAGCGCGGCCGGCCACCGAAAAAGTTTGAAGACACCGAATTGCAAACATTATTGGACGAAGATGATGGTCAAACGCAACAACAGCTCGCTGAACAACTTAATGCGACACAACAAACCGTTTCCTTGCGTTTGAAGGCCATGGGAAAGATTTTAAAGGTCGGTAGATGGGTGCCACATGAACTGACCGACAGGAAGCAAGAAAACCGAAAAACCACTTGTGAATTGCTGCTCGCCAGGCAAAACAGAAAAGGTTTTCTCCATCGAATCATCACTGGCGATGAAAAGTGGATTTATTTCAACAATCCCAAACGAAAAAAATCATATTTGAGCCCCGGCCAACGATCCAAATCAACGCCAAGACCAAATCGCTTCGGCCGAAAGACAATGCTGTGTATTTTATGGGATCAGCGTGGTGTTATTTGGTATGAGCTACTAAAACCAGGTGAAACAGTTACTGGTGCACGTTACCATCAACAATTGATCGCTTTGAACCGTGCTATACGTCAGAAGAGGCTCGAATTTCAACTTCGCCATGACAAAATTGTATTCCAAGATGACAACGCATCGCCACATCGAGCAGCGGTCAATAAAAACTTGGTAAAATCGTACAATTGGGAGCCCCTGCCCCACCCGCCGTACTCACCGGACCTGGCGCCATCCGATTACTATTTGTTTTCATCGATGGGACACGCACTCAACGATTCGCACTTCAATTCTTACGAGGAAGTGCAAAAATGGCTCGATGAATGTATAGCCTCAAAAAACGAAGAATTTTTTTGGCGAGGAATCCATAAATTGCCTGAAAGATGGAAAAGATGTGTAGCTAGCAGACCTTGAAACTTTTATACTTTTATTCAAAAAGTTTTCAAAATAAAAGTTTCTTAAAACTTTTTTGTTATAAAAGTTTTTATAAACTTTCTTCAAAAACTTTTATAGAATAAAAGTTTTTCCAAAAAACTTTTTCAAAAAGTTTATACATAACAGTTTTTTCAAAAAACTTTTATGAAAAACTTTTTCATAAGAGTTTTTCTGAAAAACTTTTATTAATAAAAGTTTTTTATAAAAGTTTTTTTTGACTTTTATTAATAAAAGTTTTTTTTAAAAGTTTTTTTTAACTTATATTTTTAACAGTCACATGCAAAGAGTTTTTTTTGACTTTTATTTTTCAAAAGGCGAAAATAAAAGTTTTTTTTGTATGAAAGAACGAGAAAAATCCAAAAATAATATCTTGGATTACTTAGCAAAAAATTTCAAAGGAGAAAACTTGGGATTATTGATAATAAAGTCCAAAGGAAAATACTTAAGATGTTTCTGAAAAGAAAGAAATTTCTGATAATTATGCACTTATAATATTTAGAAAAATTGTGCTTAACGCATCAATGGGAAAAGGCCGAAAATGGATTTTGGGAGTACAGGGGAGGTTCCTGACCCTCCAAAAAGGTGTTTTGGACCCATTTTTCGAAAAAAATTTTATTGCACGAATCGATGGGAAAAGGCCGAAAATGGATTTTGGAAGTGACAAGTGAGATCCCCGACCCTCCTAAATGGGATTTTTGGACCCATTTTTCGAAAAAAATTTTATTGCACGAATCGATGGGAAAAGGCCGAAAATGGATTTTGGAAGTGACAAGTGAGGTCCCCGACCCTCCTAAATGGGATATTTGGACCCATTTTTCGAAAAAAATTTTATTGCACGAATCGATGGGAAAAGACCGAAAATGGATTTTGGAAGTGACAAGTGAGATCCCCGACCCTCCTAAATGGGATTTTTGGACCCATTTTTCGAAAAAAATTTTATTGCACGAATCGATGGAAAAAGGCCGAAAATGGATTTTGGAAGTGACAAGTGAGGTCCCCGACCCTCCTAAAAGGGATTTTTGGACCCATTTTTCGAAAAAAATTTTATTGCACGAATCGATAGGAAAAGGCCGAAAATGGATTTTGGAAGTGACAAGTGAGGTCCCCGACTCTCCTCAATGGGTTTTTTGGACCTATTTTTGGAAAAAATTTTAGTGCAAGAGTAAAATTTTTTTCCAAAAATAGGTCCAAAAAAACCCATTTAGGAGGGTCGGGCACCTCACTTGTCACTTTCAAAATCCATTTTCGAACTTTTCTCATCGATTCGTGTAACCAAATTTTTTTCGACAAATTGGTCCAAAAATCTTATTAAGGAGGGTCGGGGACCTCACTTTCACTTCCAAAATCCATTTTCGGCCTTTTCCCATCGATTCGTGCAATAAAATTTTTTTCGAAAAATGGGTCCAAAAATCCCTTTTAGGAGGGTCGGGGACCTCACTTGTCACTTCCAAAATCCATTTTCGGCCTTTTTCCATCGATTCGTGCAATAAAATTTTTTTCGAAAAATGGGTCCAAAAATCCCATTTAGGAGGGTCGGGGACCTCACTTGTCACTTCCAAAATCCATTTTCGGCCTTTTCCCATCGATTCGTGCAATAAAATTTTTTTCGAAAAATGGGTCCAAAACACCTCTTTGGAGGGTCAGGAACCTCCCCTGTACTCCCAAAATCCATTTTCGGCCTTTTCCCATTGATGCGTTAAGCACAATTTTTCTAAAAATTATAAGTGCATAATTAACATAAATTTCTTTCTTTTCAGAAACATCTTAAGTATTTTCCTTTGGACTTTATTATCAATAATCCTAAGTTTTCTCCTTTGAAATTTTTTGCTTAGTGATCCAAGATATTATTTTTGTTTTTTCCTCGTTCTTTCAGCGACTGTTAAAAATATAAGTTAAAAAAAACTTTTAAAAAAAACTTTTATTAATAAAAGTCAAAAAAAACTTTTAAAAAAAACTTTTATTAATAAAAGTTTTTTTTAAAAGTTTTTTTCGACTTTTTGAAATAAAAGTTAAAAAAAACTTGTACTTTTATTTTCGGATATAAAAGTTTTAAGGAAACTTTTACTTTTATTTCACAAAAATAAAAGTTTAAAGTTTACTTTTACCTAAAAAAAAACTTTTATAAAAGTTTATTTCAAGCTCTGGTAGCTAGCGAGGGGAATTACTTTGAAGATTAAATTTGGAACTATTTTCGCAAAATGAACGTGTTTTTTTGAAAAAAAAAAATACCGGTTTCATATTTGTACACCTATGGGCATTTCCACGAAAACGGACACGTGCGACACCTTGGTTTTTTTTAAATTATCTTGAAAACGAAAAATTGCCCGAATTCAACCTTAGCACCAATTATAAAACTAATTAGGAGCTTGAAGTTGAACATATTGTCAAAAAAAAAATCCGTTTTATTTTGACTATTTTTTACTTTAAATGTGTTCGACGGTCGAAAGGGACCCATGGAAATGCCCATATACCAATTCCATTTTAAATCATGCAAAAGCAGAGGCGTCAATTGGGTAGGGCTAGCGGGGGAATTGGTCCCCCCCAAGGATCTGATATTATTATTAATTATATCGATTCAATTCAAAATATCATCGATTCGATATGTTTTTTTAACTCTCGCCCCCTCCTCCCCCCAAGCTTTTGGTGAAATGACACTACTGTGCAGAAGGACTATTTCAAGTTACGGAATTAGATGCCGATTAAATATGTTGTTTTTCAAAGGACATAAGGAGACCCATATTTCCCCGACTTGATTAAAAAATTTTTTTACGAAGTTATGCCCAGTTTAGGCTGAATATTTTTTCAAAAAAGCGGCATTTCCATCCAAATCAAAATAATTAACTTCTGTCATTTGATTCTAATAGAACTTCTTATTCTCTGTCAGAATCTTTAAAAAAATTTCAAAATGGTTGAAAATTGGCAGAGTTATAGCGCTTTTTATGAGAAAAAAAACAAAGCTAATTTTCTGGAAAACCCTATTCTTATCGCTTAAAATTTTATTTTAGATTTATACCAATATAAGAAAGAGATGACATGAGTTTAATGCGCGCTTAAAGACATTTGAGGTTAAAAAAATTTTTTTTACAAAAAAAAAAATAATTTTTTTTTTTCAACCTTGCCAGCCATCTGTGATACACTGATGTCAGCTTATTTTTAATAACAACATCATTCAGTACCATTCTTTCTCTTTAAAATGTAATCTTCAAGTGGTAATCTGTGATGTTTCCTCGCAAAGTTACAGCCATTTGAAAATGACACGAATTTGATCTCTTTTTGTTTTTTTTTTATTTTTTAAATGTTACTAGGAATCCTAAGAATATATCTACTTTGAAAATGAAATTGCCAAAATAGAACAAAACCTGTCCGTCTATTTTTAAAGAAGCCCACCTATGGAGCTTCAAAGTTTTAGCAAAATCGGATGTTTTTTTTAAGATTCATACGAATGTTATACAGATATATCTTTAAAAAACAATAAATATGAATTTAAAAATAGCTCTGATGGTTAATTTTCTTTTGATTTATATCGACTCTAAATTTCATCCCAAATAGTTCCTCATTCAAGATTTTTTTTTAACTCAACCTCTTATATTTTACATTGTGTTATATTTTTTGAAAGCCGCCACTGTCTTCTTTGGTAATACTGAAATGCTCCACCACTTATGCAGTACTTTGCTGTGAAAACTCCTTTTGTTGTTGCTGCTGCTGCCAACTCCTGCCAATATAACCAACAACTCTGGTTAAAACTTGGTCCAAACTGTATATCTCGAGTTGAGTTGGTTGTTGGGTTGGCACGTTGGACGGTTGAGGTTGATCTGATCAAACTTGGTATGAGAGCGTAGTGCACTTATTAACATCTCTTGTTGCTGTTGCGATGCTGTTTTAGCCATTATCTCGCTCTGGCTTTAAGACATAACAAACAGAAAACAAAATTCCACCACACTCAACATACGATCTGATGATGTCTGTCTGCAGCACGAAATTCTGTCTTGCGGCTGTTTTGACGGTTGTGTTGCCACCTTAAGGATAAAAAAAAAGAAAACGGCAGTGCAACCAACGCCAGTGCCATCTAACAGATTGCACGATTTTAACCTGACGAGTGAGTGAGTGTTGCTCGTTCAGGTGGGCAACTCTGAATGAGTTGAGATTTCGATTGAGATGCTGCGTCGACGGACTTCGGTTGCATGAGCTGTTGCTGTTGCTGCTTTTGTTGTTTGTGTGATGCTGTCTAAGCTATTTCGCGCTGGCGTTGCCTTTAACATGTGCGAATCGCTGTTGTTGTTTTTGTTGCGCTAAGTTTTACGTTCCAATACGACATCGTGTCTGCGATTTGTGCAATATTTTATGGCAGCAACATCTTGGCTTTTTATAACTGGTTGTTGTTTTTGTTGTTATATCTGCCACTACTACCACTACTACTACCACCAGGACCATAATCATCATCATCATCATCATCGGCAACGGCAACATCATCAACAGAAACAGCAGCAACATCATCGACTGGTTGATAAAATGTGGCAGCAACAGAAGCAGCAGCAGCAGCAGCAGAAACCAGCAGCCGCAACCAGTTGAGATGAGGCAACCATGTTTCCTGATGCGATGCGATAGTTTATCGCAAATATTCATGCCGTGCAGAGGTGAACGCGGAACAAAGCGAAAAACGTGCGAAAACGAGAAATCGGTATAAAATAACAACAACAACAACGAAAACAGCAACAATGAAAAAATCGCATTTCCGTCGCTGTTAACGAAATGTTGAATCGAAGTTCGGTTTCTTTTGCTGTCAAATTACTTAACGAATTTCTTTGCAAAACGTAAGCTTAGCGGTTAATGTTGACAAATTTTGTCAAATTGGCAACACTGCTGTGTGGATTAGTTATTTCCACCATAATGGCTGACATTTTTAAAAATGTTGCATCTTCCGGTTTAAACGTTGTAAGGCCGTAAATATAAGTGAAAAATAAAATGAAAAATAAAATAATAATAAGTGAGAAAGTTATAAGAAAAGTGTAGAAAAAATCTAGTGAAAGATATAAATCAAACACAAATTAAAACAACTGCGGAACATCAATCCAATAAGCGCATTAAATCACAAGCAAAAAATTAAAGAATTTAAAAAAAAATCAAACTTCTCTGCTTTCCAAGTGTTTTTCATCCCCTTTAAAAATGGATCCACATGGGAGTGGATTTGTTGCCTCGCCCTGGGCGGCCGTTTTGGGACATCATGCAATGGCATCGGCGGCGGGTGCCGATGCCGGTTTTGCAGCCGCGGCGGCTGCAGCGCATGTCCAGAACGCTGTTGCCGTACAGCATTCGCATCATCAAATTGCTGCTGCTCACCATCACTCGCACCATCATCATCCGCATCATCACGCGCACCACACGCATCATCACCCGCACTCGCATTCGCATCACTTGAATGCGGCAGCGGCTGCGGCCGGAATGCCAATGGATTTACACGTTCCACAAGGATTTCCCTATTATAGGTACATAGCACTACTCATTTCTCTCTTACATTTCTTTCTTTATTTGTTTGTTTGTTTATTTGTGTTCTGTTTTCACCTTATGCCGTGGTATTCAACGCCCTCTGTGTACTATAGCTTACATACGTGTGTGTGTGAGTTTGCGTGGATGTATCTTCGTTGATGTAATAAATTGAGTTACCTTCATATGGAGATACATAATGCCGTCGGTTAAGGGAAAAAAGTTCCTATTTATGCAGTAAAATTATTAACAAAATTTTTTAAATGACAAAATGTTTTGGAGCATATTTGAAGTTGTTGTTCATTTACAGGTAAAAGTTCGGCTTATTTTTACCCATTGAAATTTTATTCATCGACCTTTTCAATGAAATGCTTCCTTTCGGAGATAACATTTATCAAAGTCAAGAAGTCTCCAATTCATACAAATGTATTTCTCTTGCTATAATGCTATTATTTCAAGGGAAAATTTTTCAGTAGGGAAGTTTTATAATGAAATTTTCAATAAATAAAACTTAAAAGATAGGATAACAACTCTGATCTTATAAGCAATTAGCTAAATCACTTTCTGTAAGTATGAGGTAACCTCCAATATCCCTTTTTCGTGACTTCTTCGACTGTCAGTCTAAACGCTGGGCTTGAAATTTGTGCGCCTGTGTCATTGTTGCTATAATTTTGATGTTTTGATATGAAATAAAAACTTTCAGTAAAATGTTTATCAAAAAATATAAGTGAATGTCTTTCTTAGACTAAAAGAAGTCGTTTTAACACTTCCAAATTCTGAATAATTCACGCAAAAGCAATATCTTTCGGCGGATGATTATACTTCGAAGATGGATTGAAAAATCTGAAAAAAAAAGAAACAAGAAGCGGTGCTCAAGTCCCGAGCCTCATTTTTCTTTTTTTAAATTTAACACTTCTTTTAGGTATTGGCACAAAATTTCAATTATATTTGAAAATAAAAAAAGCTATAGAAATGTTACGGAGGCTCGTTAGCTACGCCAAGAACGTTACATTAATGAAAAGCTGAATTTTCTTGTGGTGGTTAAAAAGTTACAAAGCCTCAGCGACACCCGTTCAAAAAACCCATGATGTCACACACAACAAATCACAAGTGAATTTTTCTAAAATATCTAAGACAACAAACTTATCTAAAGATAAGACCAAACCAGGTCGGGATCGGTTTTTAAATTGAAATAAAAATAAGTATTTTATTACAAAAAAAAATTCATTGAGTGGATTAGATAGCTAAAACGTCAACTTTCGTATCAATTAAGATCAATGTATCCCTGGAAAAGTGTACGACCTAGGTGAAAAATTCGCATAGTGAACTTAGAGGTAGTTTTATGTTGCAATAAAATATGAGAAAAAAACTATATTCTATTACTAATTAAAAAAATTTTTTTTTCAACTTTGAAAAACGATAATTCAGAATTTAAAGCACATCCAACAATAGTGGCATTATGGGAAAATGTGTGACAATTTTTTTTCGCAATAAATCAAGAAATCGAATATTGGAGTGTGATTTCTCTGAGTCAGACCACTCTGTATAACATATTTGATGAGTGATGTCACTTGGACTTTTCACTAAAGTACCCAGCGGCAAATCGATGAAGTACTCTGAATTTTCATATATGAAAAGCTATACCCTTTGTGTTGTATGTTTCACAAATGAAATTGTTACTGTGATATTTTGTTTATTTGTTTGCTGGCTGCCTGCTTTGTATATGCAGCTGTAGGCAGCCCGCTTGCTGGCTGCCTGCTTTGTATATAGAGTTGTAGGTAGTCTGTTTGTTGGCTGCCTGCATTGTATATGGAGTTGTAGGCAGTCTGTATGTTTGCTGTCTGATTTGTATATGGAGATGTAAGGGGTCTTGCCTGTTGGCTGCATACTTTGTATGTGGAGATGTAGGCAACTCGGTAAACTATACAGGCACTTGGAAGCGATGTTTTAAGGCAATCTGCCTTTCCCTTGCTACACATTGTATATAGAGATGTAGGCAAGCTGCCTACAAAGCGGCCATCTCTTTGTAAAAAGCACTTACAGGCGTGGCTGGGGTTATAAGCATTACTGCCTACAATGAGTATAGCTATTCATCGATGTTGTGTATAACATATTTGCCGCTGGGTACTGAATAAATAGTCGGATTACTCTCTTTGGAGATCGAGCGTCTTTTCTCTCAATTTTTTCGAAAGTGGCAATAAAATTGGTTGCTTTAATCAATCTAAAGAAAATCTAGCAATCATTGTTATGACACTGCCGAATCCGTGCCGTTTGTTTTGAAAAAAAAATTCCATCTTTATCCTTTGATTTGCGAACATTTAGAGGCGTAAGTGTTATTTCTGACCACTATACGTTTTTGAAAACTCCTTATCAATGAAAAGAAATTGCGCCCTTTCTGAAGAAGGTGATACATATAACATTAGGAAATCGTGTACACTATAGATAATTGGGGACAATAAGATCACCTACCTAAGACTCGTAAATATGCATGCAGACTCCATCGCAAATGATTTAAAGACAAGAGCATAAAAAGAAAACAAATCATAGGTGTTTCAGAATGGGTTTATATCTCTTATTCTCAGTGAAGTCCTTTTTGGTGCTGACTACCTAGAATGAAGCCCTTGAATACGGCCTTGACTATGCGTGCTCTGCACTGACCCAAAAACTCCCAAACAAGAAACATAGAGCAGAGCTTAAGGAATCACCGGAAGATGGAAATAAACCCAAAACAAGAGCAGCTCATAAAAAATTTAAAGCCAGACAAGTCTCCTAGCGAGTTTATTGAAGAGTTTCGCAAAAGAAAAGACAACCAGAGCACTTGTAAAAAATCAAAGAACAGACAGTTGGTAAAAAGCACAGAACGGAATTTCTGGGAACCAACACAGGAGACCTAGTCACGGACCCACAGCGATAAGCAGCATTTGCAGCAGTTGCCTTGCAGACATTCATCGGATATACTGATTGAGCCGCAAGCATCGCCACAATTTGAAGAAGAGGTCACTCAAATTAACATTAATCATTGGTGTAACTAGGGCTCTGGGGATAATTTGGCAATAAAGTATTCCCAAAGAAAATAATCAAAAGTCGTTAAGTCACAGGATCTTGGAGGCCAATTTACAGATCCATTACGCAAAACTATGCATTCGTTCGTCGAATGTTTTCTTCAATGAGTTGATTGTTTTGTTTGCTGTATGGTACGTAGCCCCATCTTGCTTTAACCACATCTCTTCCACATTCATGGCATTCAATCGGGGAACGAAAAAGTCATTAACCATGGTTCTTTAGAGAAATCCCGTTGAAAAAATATGGTCGGATGACTCTACCAGCCCACAAACTGCAAATTGTGCATTTTTTGGGATGTATCGGATAATTTTATGTGGATAATCTTCGCTACAAATGCAACAATTTTATTTATTGACATATCTATTGAGCAAAAAATGAGCATCATCACTGAACAAAATTTTTCGATAAAACAGTGAATCCAATGCCAGTAGATTTTGGGCTCAATAACTGAAATTTCGACGCAAACAATGGTCCTTCGGCCAAAAATAATCAAACCTCAAAAAATTTATATACTTTTTTTGGAGTTATTTCATAATGAAATAACAACCAACGTTTGGATTTATTTCATTTCCATTGGGATTTCTTTCATTCGTTCTCATCGGGTTTTATATCATTATGAAATGACTCCCAATGAAATTTCAGTTGGGGCTTCTCTTTTGGGGGTTATTTCATTTTATTTGGCTGTTATTTTATTTGACAATAAATGCTTTTTTTGGAAAATTTCTTTCTTAACGGTATAATTATTTCTAAATTTGTGGTGCTTGAACAAAGTGACTTGTCCACATAAAAGTAAGGGCAGTAAGCCAGCCAGAGTAACTCTATATAAAAGTTATGTGCAGTACTGAGTTTCGTTATTGTTTGGGAGTTTTTCATAATGAAATAAGACCCAAACATTGGCTGTTATTTCATTTATTTGTTTAGTCTTATTTCATAGTTTTTGGACATTATTTCATTAAGAAGTATTTCGTTGGAGGCTATTTTGTGCACCCGCCAAATGTAATGAATATTCGTCGAATGCACTGACGGATATTTTTCACAACGCGAACGTACTGAAAGCAGTTCAAATGTACCGAAAATGCCATCACTGATAGAAAGCAGATCGTCAGTGATTACAATGGCATTTACTCACTCTTGGCTAATGCTTACTTACTTACTTACTTACTTGGGTGGCCATAACAACCCGTTACCGGGTTACGGCCGACCTCAAAAGCTCTCTCCAGGCGCCTCTGCTTTGCGCACGCCTTCTCCAATCATTCACACCAAGCATGGATAGGGTTTCCTCGGCTTGGTCTTTCCATCGGAGGCATGGTCTTCCTCTGCGTCGTCGCCCAGCGGCTTCCGCATCAAACACCTTTTTCGCCGGAGCTTCTTCGTCCATACGCACAACATGTCCCAGCCAGCGCAGACGTTGAATAGTGATGCGCTTGACTATGTCAATGTCAGCGTAGAGCTCGTACAGTTCGTGGTTCATTCGAATACGGTAGTCGTCGCCGACGTGAACAGGACCGAAGATTTTGCGAAGAATTTTTCTCTCAAACACCCCAAGCGTGGCTGCATCAGTCTGCGACACAACCCATGCTTCTGCGCCGTAAAGTAGCACGGGTAAGATGAGCGTCTTGTAGAGTGTCAGTTTTGTCGGGCGAGAGAGGTCTCTACTACTCAATTGCTTACTGAGACCATAGTAACACCTATTAGCAAGAGTTAGTCTTCGCTTTATCTCCAGGCTGACATCGTTTTGAGTGTTCACGGCGGTGCCAAGATAGGTGAATTCCTTGACAACTTCGAAAGTATAGTTGTTCGCAGTAACAAAGGATCCAATACGCCGCGTCTCCCTGTTTGTGGACAGCATATACTTTGTTTTGCCCTCGTTCACCGTCAAACCCACTTTCGCTGACTCTTTTTCGATAGCAGAGAACGCAGCAGTAACATCTCGCTTACAACGTCCAATGATATCAATATCATCGGCATATGCAAGGAGCTGGACACTTTTGTAGAAAATAGTGCCATTACGATGTACACTGGCTCTTCGCAACACCCCTTCCATCACAAAGTTGAAGAGGTTGCAGGATAATGGATCGCCCTGTCTGAAACCTCGTTCGGTATCAAATGGTTCGGAGAGGTCCCTTCCTACTCTAACGGAGCTGGCTGTGTTGCTCAACGTCATTCTGCAATGCCGCACCAGCTTCGCAGGTATACCGAACTCAGACATGGTGGCATACAGGCAATCCCGTATCGGGCTATCGAAAGCTGCTTTAAAATCGATAAAGAGATGATGGGTATCGATCTGTTTTTCGTGGGTTTTTTCCAGGATTTGACGTAGTGTGAAGATCTGGTCTATGGTGGACTTACCAGGTCTAAAGCTGCACTGATAAGGCCCAATCAGTGTGTTGGCAAACGGCTTAAGTCTTTCACACAGTACAGTCGACAGGACCTTGTAAGAGATGGCAAGAAGACTGATTCCCCGGTAGTTAGCGCAGATTGTCGGGTCACCTTTCTTCAGTACAGGACAAAGGACACTGAGATTCCAATCGTCGGGCATGCTTTCAACTAGCCATATTTTGCAGATGAGTTGATGCATACACCCTATCAGCTCATCGCCGCCGGTCTTGAACAATTCAGCTGGCAGGCCATCGGCACCAGCCGCTTTGTTGTTCTTAAGTCGTTGGATCACAACTCGTACCGCGTCATGGCTAGGTGGTGGTACGTCCACACCATCGTCGTTGATTGGTGGTATTGGGTTAATTTCTCCAAAGGCGGGATTGGTGGAGTCATCGCCAGCAAGCAGCTTGGAAAAGTGTTCCCTCCATAATCTCAGTGTACCCTGCGTATCCGTAACTAGATTTCCATGTTCATCTTTACAGGTAGATGCTCCGGGCTTGAAACCTTGGGTCAGACGCTTGACTTGTTGGTAAAATTTTCGAGCATCATTCCTGCCCCGTAACACTTCGAGTTTCTCACGCTCGTGCCTTTCCTGCTCTCGTTTCTAATGATTTTTATTAAATCAACCACAACATAAAGTCACCACCCTCCCCTGAACGTTTTATAGAAAAAGTTCTGTTATACAGCTCAAAACGAATTCTACATTTTTTAAGGATGCTTCCGAAAAGATTTTAAAACTTTCTTTCGTTTCCATACCACCAATGCATAGATAGTGGATAAAAAATAATGTTTAATGCTACTTCGATATCTAACAGATTTGTATGGATAAGGTCCTTATGACGAAAGTAAATATCAGTGATATTTCCTGCTACGTTTAATTAGTGAAGTAAGAATTAGTGTTGATTAGTCGAACATCCAAAGAGTTCTGCATTTCGGCATAAACGATAGACTTACACAAAGGATGGCAAACTGCTAGGTCTGCAGTCTTAGCTACTAAAAGGTTGACATTTCTTAGGTATGGTCAAATAGAGCTCCTTGCAATCAAAAGTATACTAAAAAAATTGGATTAATCGTATTGGCTACTACAAGGCGAGCTGATGAAGTCATTTGAATGAAATACTGTTCCATTACAAACCGGGAGCATTATTAAAAACTTACTCAAAACGTTAAAAGAAGTAATAAAAGTTGAAATAATTTAAAAATGGGTGATAGGACAATAAATATTGAAAATAAAATAAAGAACCGAAAACTCAACAAAATTAAAACTGTTACCGTTCTTTTTCCTAAAGAAAGTGAATGAAACAAAAAGCATTCCGGTGAACCAGGTCATGTTCAAGACTCACCTTTAAATACCGAAAACGAACAATGGTAGCTGATCCGTATCAGTATGGCGACGTTTTTCTTGACAAGAAATACTTAGTTTTAATTCAAAGCATTGACTTGAATACATTTTGCCGACATTATAAAAATAATGAATTCTTTGTTTTTGAGAAAGTGACCCAATTTAAAAATAATTTCCGATTATGAAAGATCTAAGCTGAAAGTAGAATAATTGATCCTTTCAAATTGTTTAAGCTATGCTCCTTGCAGTAGCACTATCTCTTTGTAAAGTTCAATACCGACAAGTTTCCATTAGCTCCAACACTATAAAGGCAATTCAACAGTGGATCTAAGTCAAAGGTATTGCAACCAGCACCTTAGAAAACACCAGCTTCCCCATCATGATGAGCATTAAATTTAATTTCAATTTGTTGAAAGAACGACTAAAATCAGCATTGTCGGCATCACCATCGCGCGTTATACTATAACTGAATTAATTTCGTTGCAATAAAATCCGTTTTTATAAAAAGGGTAATTTCAGCAAAGAAACTAAGCAATTGTAAAATTATGACGCGCCTAGCGTATCTGTGGGGATAGACAGAATGAGATACGTCATCGCACAAAGTTCACCGCCTTACCACAACACCACCGAATAACCAACCAACCGACCAACCAACAGACAAATCCACCACCGCCAACAGACCGTAATTTCAACAATTTATTTTCGAACGTGATTGGCGAGTGACCGAGACTTGACCATTTCAAAATTACGAAAATTCAGCAAAAAAACAAAGCAGACAGACAAATCAGTGAAAAATGAAATATGAAATGCTGAAAATGGAAATAAAATTCAAGAAATTATACTGCATGAACTGAAGATGCATCATCTGATGGGGCCGAAACTAAGACAGTGGTTTAGCATGTAGTCGAAAGAGTGTCGGTTAATTCTTGAAGACCCTTTGATTACATTTCGCACCATCATCAACATCAACAGCAGCAGCAACAACAGCAGAAATGAGTTGGTCTCTAATATGATGGATCCATCCATGACCGGCATGCAAACCGTATTGCAATCGTACATCATCAGCCATCGCGCAGTAATCATATTTCTTTTTATGAGCCGCAACTGCAACAAAATGGCAAAAGTTCAGCCGACTGCTTTTTCTCACTCACACACTCCATCTGTCTCACAAGTTGAATACAAAATTTCGTTTTTATTTTCTAGCATTTCTTATGATTACCGTGTAAATGAATTAAGACCTGCACTGAGAGAAACGATTTGCTGTCTCTGATTCAAAGGTTGCATTGATTTTGAATTTTTTCGCAAAAAATTGAAGAATAATATTTTCCCTTGATTAAAGAAATGCCTTTCGGATGACACTCTTAAGAATTTCAGACATAATATGCTGACAATATTCACCGACGCCACAGTTAATATGAAAAAGCTCGCAGTGATATGGTCATAGCTCCCCTGAGTTGCTTCAACCTGCACCGGATTTCGTGTATGAATTTTACAACTCTATTAAGCTGCTAGAGTATGCAACTGATATTGACAACATCGCTGTCTCCCTGCAATTCCTTTGCGAAACCTTTGGTAAATAAAATATCATTTATCGGCCATAGTGGCATAGGGTAGCTATGATTTGAGAGTATGTTCAGAGGAGTTTATTTACCTTGGAAACATTAACTCCACAAAAAATATATTGATGGTGCTCCGACGAAGGCATGCGCTACAGTACCGGACAAACGAAACTATTAGGGCAAAACTCCTCTCGCAAAGGACTCAAGTTATACTGTATAAGACAAGAACTTTGTCTATTATGTATGGAACCGAGTATTGAATGTTGAGCAGAAATTAAAACAGATCCTAGAATTTTCTAAGGTATTTGATATTATTATGTCTTCATCTCAGATGATCCGAGTAGTCTGTGAAATATTTTTAGATTTGGATGTAGTTCGAAAGGTTGATATGCTTCGACTGCGACACCAGATCTTTCGGACTACAATATAGGAATAATATTTTCCCGAAACTGAGAAAAATGAAAAGCTAATTAAGTCCAGCCCATGAATCCCCAATAATCTTAACAAAACAAATTAAGATTTTTTATGAAATCTCGGTGTCTTGAAGACAAAATTACACATTTCATGAAGATTGTTGGGATGTAGGCAGGGTTACCAAGTCTTCGGAATTGACCCGACCCGAAATTTAATTTCAAAGGAGGGAACTTGGTAGAAATTCAAAAATTTCTGAAATAGCAGAGAATTGGACGGTTTTTGTTGAGGAAACATCCATTTCCATTGACCATTTAAAAGCTCGTTTTAAAGAAGTATTTTTTTATTAGAAATAAACTGAAAACATTTTCGAATCCCATACATAACCTCAAAAGTAGACGAAAACGCCATTTTTTTAAGTATTTAACTTCAAATGATTCAAAACTGTGACGTGACTAACCAATTTTTAGGCCGAAATCGGATTTAGCGCAAAAAACTCCTTCGGAAATGACCATCATCTGTCCAACAACAAAACCTTTCAGACCTGTGTAATCAAGTTTAAAATTAACGTTTTTGTATTTTACGATGAAATCTAGATTGTGATGCATTCATCTTTAAACTACTTTATTATAAAAACATAAATAAATCAAGTCTCTAGAACAATAACTAACTTTGCTTAAAACATTTCAAAAGTTCAACTAATTTTCTTTGTAAGACAATACTGCGTTCTACATATAAATCACTCCAATATTCATTTGCAATCCTGAAATTTACCGGAACTTTGATTCGGCCGTGTTATTTAATTTATTAGCTCCATCGATATATTTCGTTACAAGTTATTTGTTCGATGTTTTTCGATACCATCAAACTATTGCCATGTTTATCGATGTTGATTTTTTCAATATATGAACATTTTTTTACCACTTTTCAACTAATACACATTGACTCTTAACAATTTTTCTATCAATTCCAATAGTTTTTGATATCTTTCGATATAATATTATATATTAAAATTACATGAAAATTGAGGAATATCGAAATAGATCGTAAAACGTCAAAGCAGTTGATGAAATACTAAACGCATCAACATATGAAGAGCTGAGATGCAAAACCCGCCAAGTCCAAAAAAATTAAAATGTGAGATATTGAAGGAGGGGACAGAAAAAATACATACCTACATACTCTAAATTGTAAAAAAAATGTTTCCCTTCACAAACTTTTAATTGCAATAATCTCTGATAAATTATTTTTATCAAAGCCCGCCAAGTCCACATTTCTGAAAATCAAAACCTGCCAAGTCAATTTTTTCATTAAAAAAGATTCGGCTTTTACATTGAAATTATATTGTGTAATTAAAATATCAGTCTACATTTATTCAAATGTTTTGAAATTAATTTAAACTTAGCCATTTTTAAAAAATGATTTCGAAACCTTTTACTATTATTATTTTTCAAAACCCGCCAAGTCCCGAGGTTTCACTTTCAAAGCCCGCCAAGTCCACAGTATTTGTTTGAAAACCCTCCAAGTCCAAACTCTTTTTTATTATAGTCCTTATAGACTCACAGAAAATTTACTATATTTAATATAGGAAACCAGGTTTCCTATATTTAATATAGTAATATCCATGCGATGTGTAAATAATATTTTCATCACATCAAAATGTGTAAATTGATTTACACATCAAAATGTGAGTGAATTTACACTCATATGTTTGTAAATGTCTTTATAACGTTGTAAACTACACATTATGTATAAATAAACACATTTTGTGTAAAATTCTTCGAGTTTTTATCGAAACATATGAGATGTGTAATTAAACTCATGTAATAGTTTTAAGACAAATTAAAATATGTAATTTTATAATAATGAATATAGCGATTTCACACATCGCTGTTTCTATTTCTTAGAGTGTAGATTACGTCATAAAATGTAATGAAAAATCCGAATTTTAATAACTTTTGACAACTATTACAATGGAGCAATCTACTTTTTTACTGTAGTTAAATCTCAGTGGAAAACAGTTTTTTCGATTTTCCCAAAAACGCAATCGAAAACATCGAAAAATATTGAAAATCATTGAAAAAATCGATAATCGTCGAAGAGCTATAAATCGACAAAAGTCAAAGTATCTGTTCAAATAAAAGTAATTATACCTGTTTGGTGTAAATATAAAAAGACCTTTGGGAATCACAAGCAGTGGCGTACCTTGCACATTTACCGTCCGAGCACTACCTGCCATGGAAAAGATTTTCAAATTTAATTTTTACACAAAAAATTGTACTACTTAATAAACAAATCATTCGGATTTTCTGATTCATCATTTCAAGTGTATTCATCACATTGAAATTTAATTAAAACTTAATCTCAATAAATATCAAGCACCATATTGTTACGCGGCTGAGAGTCTAGTCCTGATCTCAGTTGCTTTTAATAGTTTGAATATAATGTCATGGTAGCTTGAACCAAGGATGCACAGCTCGAAGCTCGTTTAGCTCTTACAACAATAACAACATAAAATATCCAGCTCTTCTCGAGTCATTCCATTATTTGAGTTAAATCATTTCGATTCGGAATCCGCATGCTTTTTGTTGGTGTAATTTTGTCTTCACCGCTCTTGCTCAAGTTAAGCAATTTCTGTTCGCTATCGCCGCAATCTTTTTGTTTGTGTAATTTTGTCTTCAAGACGTTGGCTCGCTCAGCTCTTCCTGTTACTCGCTGTTACTTTCGGTTCGCAATTGCTGTATGCTTTTTGTTAGTGTGATTTTGTTTTCAAGTCACTTGCTCCTTCAGCTCTGGCTTTTTGTTTCTTATTGAATTTGTTTGTAAGCAAATAGCTTGCCGCAGCTAGTTTTTTTTCGCAAAATATTTTTCATTTTCTTATCTAAAATGATGTGGTTGTAATCAGCTCCCGAAGCAGATTTTTGTGTGCATCTCTGGTTTAAAACATTGTTTACGCATTCATACTTTTTGTGAAATACATCCGTTCACTTTAAATATAAAATTTCAACACTTTGTGTAAGTGTGTATCAGTGATAGCATTTCAAGCATATTTTTACTTTTTTTTTTGGAAGCACACAAAGTACGATGAGCTGATTTAGAGTATCTAAATTTAGAGAATTTTCAGCATATTTCCAATAGACTATTGTCATAACAATTTTCTTGCAATATGAGCTTTCTACGACTTGTGTTCATAATATACAATAAACTTAATGTAAAGAATTGCATTATGATACTTGGAAAAGTTAGAAAAAAGTGCGCTCAACGTGCTAAAATTCCAAGTGCCATCAAAATTAATGGAATTTAATATTTCGACAGGTATAGATCATGGATCAAAGAACTAGTAAACTTGAATGAATTTATGTATGTACTCGTAGTTGCGCTTCTATATTTACTTTTGTGTTCTAAAAGTATTCGCTAGAAAAATGCCACTTATTTTAATAAAATTTTTCCCAATGTAGTTAACGCAATTATGCGTTCATTTTGTTGAAAACATTAACAAAATGTGTGTTATTGTGGAAATATTAAGAAAAATATCAGACAGCAGGAATCCGCAAGTTACAATCAGTTGCATTTGCAAGATGCAACAGTGAACGTCAGAGTTATAACATAAATGTAGACACATCATCCCAATACATAATCAAGTTTTCATTTTATTTTAATTTTATTTTATTTTATTTTGTTTTGTTTATGCTTCATGTTTCTTCTGAATGTTCGGAGTTGTATGTTACAAAGTATTTTGCTTATGTTGTTCGAAATTTTTTTCGTTGAGGTAATAACTCAGGTGATTATAGTAATTATGAGTTCTGACGCGATACAAGTACGGATAACGTTATATCGATATAATTGAAAAATTCTGATAGACACTGATTATGTGTGCCAAGCATAGCTGGGCTTGATGTCAGAGGCAAAAATCAATTTAAGCTCTCATGGTACTTATTTATTTTTTTATATTTATTAATGAATGAGTGAAAATTCTCTTAAGTCGCAATTTCAGCTGTTTGTGTGAAATTTGGGTGTACTATACAATACTCTCTCAGCATAGCTTTTAAAGGTTTTTTCTACGATTGGCCCTCTCATCAAAATTTGTGAACTTTTTGTCCATGGGTTTGTCTGAGTTATTTCTACTATTTGTTAAAAATTTGGTTACACTACATCAAATAATTCTGTCAATACAGGATTTTACTGTTTCATTTGCATGGGCGGAGGGCGTGTCCGTGTACTGATTTCTCCCATTTTGAATCTCACGAACTATGTATGTATGTTTGAAGGTGTAGATAACGCTTCAAATTCAAACCTTAGTTTTTTCGTAATCGTGATTTCCACAGATAGACAGACATGGGTAAATTAACTCAGATGTCTGGCACGCCCTTTCTACAAATAAACGGAAGAACATAGTGAATTTACCCTAAGTGTAGGATATATAAATCGTGCCTTATGAAATTCTTTACATACAGAGGCATTTTAGTATTACTTCCAATAAAAAATAGTAAAAAATAACAATAACATTTAGGCGCAAGAGCCTATGAAGGACGCGGTTCATTCTCAGTCTCCTATTAAAGTTACATTGTGAAAAATATAAACTAAAAGTTGTACTATAATAGCTTAAATGAAAATCAAAATTAAGCACGAACAAATCGACTGACTCGGCGGCATACTGACAGCATCGCAATTGGGGTCGCTTGCTGGTTTACTGGCCTGAGCTGCCTGCTTTTTTTCGATGACTGTTATAGCTTTCAAGCAGCTTCTACTGCTGTTGCTGGTAAGCCATAAAGGGTTCGCTGCTTGTCCGTCTGTTGATTCGATCATCTGACGGTACACTTGAGCGCACCAACACTTCATCTATCAGCCAATCAAGCGAGCGTTTACTCTTGCGCTTCATTAACTCGCAATTGCATCAACTGCGGACTGCAGTTTTAACCGAAGCACTGGCTGTAACTAGCGATTGCAGCGCATCCAGGCAGCACCAATCAAAGATTATGAATTATATTCTTCGCGCTTTATGGCGATGGTATGGGAATGTCTTCGATCGATCCAATGTTGGATGGGTGATGTGTGCGGCACGGCGCGGGGTGATGTTGAAGCGGTGCAACGCGGTCTTTGATGCTGAGATTTCTTTTTATGATATCATCGAAAATAACAATGAATTAGTTTTCGCTTAAATTTAAAGGCACCCAGTAATTTGTGCAGCGTATTACTTTATTTTATTACACAGCATGCATCAGTACCGTTTTTGTTTCTTTTTTTTCAGTGTATTCCGCTCACTTCCACACTGACAGCAAGATGTGTGAGAACGCATTCGCTTGTTTTACTGAATTTTTGTTCAAAGTTACCTACGATCATTAATAAATCATTGCGATCGTGCCAAGTGTTTCGACTCTTTACCCCCCTCCTTATCCACTAGTTCCTTTAATTTTGTACTTAATTGAACTTATTGACTTATGGCAATTACTATAATTAGTCATGTGTTAATTAATTTCTATTGAATGTTTTTTTAATTGTTTTGGATATGAAATAATCAAAGATTTATTAAGTTAATTGAGTGGTGATTTCAACACCTTGTCAGTGTTGCATTAAAACATTACATATTATTATCATTGGATTGTTATTTGATTGATTCTTGTTGTTTTAATGGAATGAAAATAATTTTTTACCAAGATGTAAATTATTAATTGATGTGCAATATGAAGCAATAACACATATCACTTTCAGAAAAAACTTTTCCTAATGATCATAAGCTGTAGTCTTAACAATCTGAAAAATGGACTTAGCAGTTTGGTGCTCAAAAGGTCACTAAGATCAATTAGATTTGGCCCACATATGGGTGTACTCTCTCTTCTTCCTTTTTTCTTTTTTTTTTAAACTTCATTTTCTTTTATTGTATCTTCCCTTAAGAGACTAACAATAAGTTTTAAAATCTTAAACTAGGTAACATTATTATTGTGAATAATGAATATATAATTTAATAATGAACTTGTCTCTAGAAACAAAAGTTAGCAGGGACTTATACTTCTTGTGTAGTAGGTGCAGCTTGTGTATGGCTCAGCACAGCGAGTGCACAAGATCGAATAACTCATTGGAGCATAGGTGTGGATGCAGCTGACGATCGCTTCTCCCCATATTCTTTGCCACCCGAGACGACCGAGGTCCCGGTCTTGGCTTGGCAGCTGAGACGAACTAGGCCTCAGTCTACCCGAATGGAGGTTTTGAGTACCACAAAAACGATTGTCTTCGTGGTCGCCGAGACGAACTTGGTCCCGGTCGACAACTTTGGGAGTGATTAGTGCCTCCAGGACGTTCTTGAGGTGGTAGCCGAGACGAACTAGGTCCCGGTTTAGCACCCAAAAAAGACCGAGAAGACACTGTTTCAACTCTCTTCCTGCTACTCTCTCCAGTTCACCGGAAAGTGGCCGAGACGAACTAGGTCCCGGTCTTACACCCTCAACGGAAGGGGAGCTGGCGGCGATAAGTTGCCAAGTATGCCCAAGACGAGCTAGGTCCCGGTACAAAGTCCTCATATGATTCTTGATGATTACGTGTAGTGCCTCGGGGGAAGGGTAAACGTTTGAGCTGTTTAGTTTGGTTCGGTGTAAGTGACTTGCATAGAAGGGCGATCCTTTCTTTTTAATCTGGAGCGACTTTTTATGTTTGTTAAATTACGAGCCAATGGGTTCGGATGATGCAGCAACTTTATGGCGTAGGTTTGTTTGATTCTGTTAATTTCATCTTTTACCATGGGGATGCATAGATCTCTGTGAATGTTTTTATTCCGTATATACCATGGGGTACCTGTAAATATTCTTAAGATTTTGGACTGAGCCCGTTGTATTAGTTCAATGTTTGAGGAGCTGGCGTTACCCCATAATTGGATACCATATAACCAAATTGGCTTAATGATTGTTTTGTACAAAAGGATTTTATATTCAAGCTTCAAATGGGAACGATGATTAATTAACCAGTGAAGACTGGCTTCAATATGCTTACGCCATGTTAATCGTCGATCTAATTGAATACCTAGATATGTAACAATTTCACCCTGTGGGACTGAAATATTATTTAGTACAATTGCAGGGCATTCACCTCTTCTTCCTGAACTCATTTATTTATTTCATTTCCCATGTTATTGTGTAATTTTCAAAGCCTACCTTGGATGGTTTTACTCTTAAGTTTTCAAACGAAGCGAAAGGCCAAATTTCAACTCTCATCGTATTAAAGCCATAAATATATCTCTACGGCATGCTTTGTCTGCCGTAAGTTGTGTGGTAAAACCGATAGACTTGACCCAAGAATGATTTCTTTGACATTCCCCTCTATTATGAGGTCGGTTATCACATATGCAGCTCTAGTCTGGCAACTAACAGCAGCCAGCCCCTTGAGCAAACAGCTCAATGATAACTTGTCCAACTTAGGGTACTAACGAGCATTTCAGCTCTAACCATTTGAATGTGTAAGGATGTATGCTTACGAAAACATAAATCAAAGTACTTCCTAAGCGATCCTGTACTTAAAATCTCCGACGCGACATCATCTAAAGTTGCTCGCCTGAAACTTTGAAATAATCATTCATGACAGAAGCGTATGGATAGACAACTTAATCTGCCTTTAGGACATCTTACAGACTTGTCATACCGATTGGTCAAAACTGGAAAATGAAAAGACAGTAGCAGGTTTGTTTCGACCTACACTCCCAAAAACAGGTCCGGATTAAGAAATTCGCCGCCTCTAGGCAGTTTCAAAAATTGCCGCCCTCCTTCCTGAAAACTTCTTCATAAAGAACAAAAATTGTATAATTTTTTTGATTATAAAAATATTTTCGAAGAACAAATCATCTCAATCAGAACGATTTCGCAAAGTTTCCGCCAATATTTGCCACCCTTTCAATCTCGCCGCCCTAGGCACGTGCCTACTCTGCCTGTAGGGTTAATCCAAGCCTGCCCAAAAAGCACTGCCCGTGGGTAGGTTTGTGACCATCAAGAGAATTAGTTCTTTTATTTTTGTTATTTTATTAAGACGTCTCAATTTTTTTTTCATTAAGTCGCGACGGTCAAATGGCTGATGTAAGAGCTGATACACATTCGAGCACTGCACTTCGTGTGACTTTTCTTCAAACTTGTAGCGAAAAATACTCAATTCTAGTCAGATCTTAAGCTTCTTCGTTTATACCCGTAACCTAAAAAAAAAATTCAAAGATAGAAGGCGGTGAATTGAGTGAATTGTCAGAAAAAAAAAACGCCGGGAACACTTGATTTAAAATGTCTACTGACTCTAGTGCAATGTATGAGCTTCGACAGCAAGAAGTCGTTGTACGTTGTTCTGTAGCGATCACTCATCACAGCAAAAAAACTGTTTGTACTTCATACGGGAAAACTTTGAAAACGTTCACAAAAATTAGTAGCAAAACCCGGCAACTGATTCCTAAATGCATTTGCCGTTGTCTGGTTGATGTAAGAGGGAACTCTTGGTCAATTGCAGCATCAGCAGAGAAAATAATCAATTAATGTTATTATATGAAAAGTTATTCTCGACCGAAGGCTACTTCCAGCCTGCCACATCATTTACGGTTCAGCTATATGAAAGGAAAAGTAAGTGAGCGAGATATTTGATGATATATGTTACAAAAAAAAACAGCTAAGTCAACAAAAAACAAATGAAGTTAAAGTCAATTTCAGGACTATACGAGAATGTTCGAAGAGTTTGTAGAAGCCTGCACTAGCTGATAGAAATGCATGCCTGTTTGCACAGAAATTCAATTGAAGTTTTGATGCGTGCTGATCATGGCTTGATTTATTTTATAGTTTGAAGCAGTACATTTGTTATAGTTGTTATTTCTGCATCCAAAAAAATGTGCACTGTAATCACATCGCAATCCAGAGATCGAACTCATAAGAAGTTAAAAGATCAATGTGGCAACTGTTTCACATCACCACATGACGTCAAGGAACATCTAATTCCAAGAAATTGCACAAGTTCTTAGTACTCGTGGATGACACTTCTTCTTCACATCGAAAGTCTAAAGTAGAGATCACAGGCTTGTACGAGCGACACGACCAAAATACCTCCTAATTTAACGTCTATACCAAACTACAAAGTTACAAAGGACGTCTGTTTCTTATACTAAATATAAAATTTTACAAGGTCAAAGTACATTCCGTAGTAAAAGCAGAGAATTTGATATGACTCTTGGATAAAAGCTAGGGAACAGGACGAAAAATCGGAAGAGAAGCACTTGCGGTGGGTTAGTAGAATAGCAAAGCCTCGATAACTCAACTGCAGAATAACACATTTACAAACAGTAAAAGGTTTCTCATTCGCGCAACTCAAACATATACTCATTAACGTAACTAAAGGAGGACAGGCCGCAGCCCTCCCCGTGATAATTAGTCCTCAAACTATTATACATACGTAAAATATGAATTTCTGGTTACCTCGGAAAGCAGAAGGCATTAGTGGACTACAAAGAATATTGAATGCTACTCAGGTTTGCCTGAAAATTCCAATTTGCTCATGGGGAGTACAGAACATCGAGTTGGAATGAAAACAAATTGCCGCACTTGAAAAAATACTACATGAGAAGTTTCAGATTGCGAATGTTAGAAGGAAATTCACAACTCAACTGGCGGACTGGCTGCTTTCGAGATAAGGCAAGGACCATGGTTATGCATGGTTCACAGGGTCAACTTTAATTTTATAACTGTAATTCAGAGCAGCCACTTTGTTTTAGAGGTCAGGCTAGCGCTGGTGCTAAGTCCTTTTGTCTGATTAACCAAAATGCTTCGTTCGAGTTTGAGGAAGATCGAAGACTGTTTTAATTTAAGTAATGACCTAAATGGGTTGGTAATCTGACAATATATTTTTTCGTTTTTTTTTGAAACAGCACATACTGACAAAATCTTGATAGATTCAATATGAATCTAAATATTTGCACTGTCTATCTACCTATATAATATTCTCAAAGCGATTGTAACACAGTTCTACTTTTTTTCAAAGTCATTTTCTAATTTGATCAAAAATACTCTAATCCTTTAATTACATGTTTGAGCATATGCACGCAAAATAAAAAGAAAAATTTATAATTAAAAATTTACTGGATGCTGCTGCTCATCTGGCGTCGCAACAGCAGATTGTGGTGCGCATTTTTCACGACACCTGCAGCAGGATTTTTTAGTTCAATTAAATTATGCAAATTGAACGCTTCATTGGCGATGCGGCGCGAACTCCACAACCAAGAGGCGATGCAAACTGATCTAATGTTGATGCCGCTACTTGTGTGGAATGGTTAACATGCCGCCGCTTTTGCCGACTAAAGTGGAACTCCACCCACTCCAATGAGCACTAAACAACAACAACAACAACAACTACCATGAGGAATACAACAAACACGCGCATTAAACTGATTCAAATTCTGCACATGCAACGCATATGCAACAACAATAACAACAAGTAGCAACACAAATGCACTATTGGCAACATCCGAGGAAAATTACAACAACGAAGATGTAAGGAACGCGCGTATTATGACAACAACGACAAGGCTGATGATTGCAATAACGTAACTGCTGATGATGACGATGATGAAGACAATGTTCACACAGCCTCCAGCTATATACTCATTACAACATGCTGTACATACCCAAGCAGAGAAGGCACTCGCCCCGACGGTCGACAGTAGTCGAAACTATGCGACATCTGACAGTTAAGATCCTTGAGGCCGGCAAACACAAAAGCACACAAATCTTGGAAACGCTGCAATTGGATTCCAAGTAGACGAGCAGTTTAAGAATAAACTTTAAGCCAACTTTATTATACCAAGTAGAGTTGCCAAAGAAACAGCAATGTTGAGATAAAACTCGAAATTTTGTGTTTCCTTCTTTTTCTTTATTTTTCTGCCGTCTCTTTCCAATTAATTCTACTTTGCTTTAAGTATATACAATAGTAGTTTCTGAAAAAAAAATCAAAACTGTATCGACACAATTATTATTACGATAGAGAGTTCAGTTGATATTCGAAAGTGTATAGAAATTAATTAGTGCGGTAAGACGACGCAAATCGAGGACTTAGTTATAATATTATCTGAATTTCGTGAAAATGCCATCTTCTAAAGTTTCGTATTATTGTAACCCATAAAAAGATTAATAAAATTGTTAAGCGTGTGAAGAAAACGGGGAATGAAATCATCATTTGTAAAAGATGTCGTTTGATTTTTTGAGAAGAAACGCAAGTTTTGTCCGCCGTTACATCTTTAGAGTTTCAGTCAGAGACAAGTGATGAAGAAAATTCCAGCACAGATTGTGACAGTGATGTATACTCATTCTTAGCTGTTTGATTTCAAGTAAGAACGTATTTTTTATTGATCAACACGCATAATGATTCATACCATTGTTTATTTCAAAATCGCACATTGGAATACTCAAAAATCGTGTTTAACAGGAAAACTGAACAATACATACAAGGAAAATGAGAGAGATGAAAATTGTCCGAGGAAAAAAAAATTGATTTGTCAAAAGAAACCCACCGGAAGAAAAAAATACACAATAATTGACGACTATGGCATCTCACTGGAGTTTTCGAAAAAAGTGCTTCGACAATTCTTACCGAACGGCATCTTCTGCGATAAATCTGTGCCCTTCACGTGGCCTACAAAGAAAATTGATCACAGGCTATCTCAAGATATCATGTTGAAGGTAAAACAATTCTACGTCTTCAATGAAATTACTCGTATGATGCCAGGAAAAAAAGATTGCGTTAAAATCGTTGGCAAGGGCGGAGGGCGTAATGTAGTTCGAAAACGTAAGCAGCTCAAGTTTTATTTGAAAATTCTGGAAATTAAATAAAGGTCTCGAAATTCTCAAAGCTTTGCTTTCGTAATTGCATTGTAAATAAAATTCACAAAAAAAGTTCAGCTAAAAATCATAGTTTTCAATAATTCTCTACGAGAAAGTATGAATTCGCAAACCTTTTATATTGAGGATATTTGAAGAAAATGATGTCGGAAAACGCAAAATTTTCATGCTAATTTGCTAACTGCAAACAATTTCCTGGTGCGGAAAAGCTCTAAGAGACATGAAGACAGCTTCGACAGAAAATAACGTAAAGAAAATTAAGTGCAGTCAATGGACCAACACTGATAGTTATTCCGGAATCTAACCCAAAAATAATTTATCAACGGCTGTGTTTTTTAAGTTCAGAAATTGACTATTTTTTCTTAAGATGCAATCCGGAATTTCTATGCGACGACATCAAAAAATTCTTGACTGTTTTGAAGGTCAGCTTAAGAAACTATACAAAACTTTGATTTCATCGCAAATAGTCAAGCACGCTACATTGTTACCATAAGAAATAATCTCGACGAAGGTGCATTTTTAGTAGCGTTAGATTTTTCGGAAAATTATTTGTTTGTGGTCCTAGATGCAATACAGTCGTATCACTCGAATGATGACCAAGCCACTTGTGATATATTTTATGGAAAAGTCATTGGATAGAGACAGAAGAGAAATCAAAAACACCACAACTTTATAGCGATTTCCGATTGTCTGAAACATAATACAGTACTATACATTCATTAAAAGAAAAAATTATTACCTTTTTCAATCTATTTTTTTAAGTTTTCAAACAGTTCTAAATTGGATTTTCTTCTCTGATGGTGCTGGCGGTCAATATTAAAATAAAAAGAATCTTTATTCTGATTATAAAACTTTGGTATGTTTACTTCTTTGCTTATAATGAGCTCCTTTCTAATTTGCCTTACCCCTGTGCTGTCCCACGATGAATGAACACTGTTTATCATCAGTTATATTTCATGAATCAAATGAATGTAAAAAAATACATTTTCATATCCCTGTTTTTGTTTGAATCCCTTATGTTAAATATCTGTGTTCGAACCAACTTGCACTAACCGTGCTAACAAAACCGAAAAGCTCTAAGCTCTAGCACTATGTAATGAATTTTTGCTTCACTTTGATCAACTTTTTGCTTGGGTTCTCAACATATTTATGCAGAAAAGAGAAATATATTAGGCTAGCAAATTCTTACTAATCGGCTTAAAAGTCACTCATGACACCGTTTAGCAACGAACAAAACTAGTGTGACTATCTTTTTTTTCTTAATTTATCTCTGTTTAATGTAATTTTTTGGTGTTGACACACACAATACTGAACAGGAAGTTCAGTAAAATAATTTTATTATTATTTATTCCAATACATTACAAAGAAAATACAAATATCTTTGGTGCTTGATGTTTGTGTGGCTTATTAGTATTTATTTTTTATTCCATTTATTTGCATCGAAATTTTCTGAAGATGAAAATTGATATTCCAATTTTTCAAATTAAAAATTGCTGATTTAAAATTAAAAATCAAGTTTTTCAAAATTTCAAAAAGCAATTAAATTTACGATTATTTAGATTAATTGTAGGACATCACATATCTTTTCTCAGGGATCAGTCTATCTCCATACCAAATTTCACCAAAATAGGTGTAGTGGCTCGGTCGTGACAGCATTTTTCTCCCATTAGCCGCGGTGCCATGCTCACCAAAAGAACACCGAGTTTTTAATACACTTTCTTAGGGATCAATTTATCTCCAAATCAAACTTATTCAAAATGGGAATATTTTGCGGTGGAAAAGTTTTTGTACTGTTAGAGGCGTAGCACCGCCAGCTTTTGGAAAAAATTATATATTCACCCCATAGATCTGAAAAAACTTGAGTCATTTCGGTAGATCTGATATTATTTTTGTATTTAAGAGGCTAGAATTACACAAAATTGACTTCTTATTCCTTTACCTTATATTATTTGTATACATGCGTAATGCACTCTACTGAAACTATTGCTTCCGCACCGCCCAACCTCTTTGTTCATTGTTTAAGTAAAAGTTTTGCTTAAACCTACAACCTGGCAGCCATAGACGCATGCAGCAATGACTTCAAACACGGAAGCAGTGGGCGAGGAAACAAATGGCACCTCTACATAGGTATGCTTAAAGGTTAAGCTGTTACATATTTCCATTGCCGTACCTTAGAAAGAGTTCCGTGCAGCCTTCCGTCATAGAAGAACAACAAAAAATAAACTTTTTGCTTTATTGTGCCGACAAAAGCAAATGAACGTAAGTGTTGCGGTAGCACTGTTGGCAGCTCTAGACTCAATCCGATGGTGAGTCGCACAAGCCAAAAGTGCAAAAGTACAAATTCCTGTATGGAATAACTAATTCTGATTTGTTCTTTTTTTTTGCGGCCAGAGTGTGAGTTTGTTGATCGATAGGTGTGTTAAGGAGTTGCCATAGATCGACTATACATAAGTCGATATATTGGATTGAGATATTAACCTTGTCGTGAAATTATTAAATAGTCAAAACGTCGGTCAAATAAAATATGTGCATTCTACTACAATTTGATCGATAGTTTTTTCTCCATATTCCGTATTCATAATTCAATAGATCAATTAAAAACTTTCGATAATTCTGTCCCATAATTTTAATAGCATTATATCTAAGCACTTGATTCCAAAATTAAATTGTAGTTTATCATACGCACCACGTACATTACTTGCCGCCTCATTTTCACAGTTCACATTACTGCTTCGCTGCCTTCTGATTTTCGCAACTACCTACTACCTCAGGTGAGTCACATTCAGAAGAGTGCCACGACGAAGAAGCAACGAACGTGCTGCATCTGTTCCATCGAACTATGTTGTGCTTCCTCGATTATTAATATGCAGAGAGCATTCAACATTTTGTCTGACTCGGGTAACGCAGCGCCAGCCACTTGCATTGAACACGCGAGGAACCAAATAACCGCTTGTCAATTCCAAGTTGACTGTGACACTAGCGACGATCGGTGGCAAGTTCATTGAATTTTTTACTTACGACTGCACTTAAGGAACGACTGCACACATGCACATGGGTGAGGAAATCGAAGAGTGGGTGCTACGTTTTACAAAATTACGCAATTCCTGATTTTTAGCTATAACGTCCATGAGCATCATAAAATTTGGCGATCATTAACTGTGATCGTCATCTCTCTCGTGAAGTTCTTTATGAACACAACTTTTATCAAAGATTTTTTATGTTGTTGCTGTTGTTGTTTTTTTTCTATTTCCAACAATCGATCAAAAAATGCATTAATTTGATGCGTCTCCTACTCGTCGTAAATCGTTGCATTGCCTGTCTGTCGTCTAAGGTGCTTTGATGACGATCGCGTATATCAAGACTGCCGGCAGTAGTTCGTGGTGCAAGCAAAAACAAAATGAAAAATCTCTTTAATTTTCGTTGGAGAACTTTGGGGCGTATTTTTCCACATATCATACAGGTTTACGAGATGCCGTTCGTTCATCAATGATTGAACTGGCGGCTGCTGTTGAATATGCCGATCGGTGTGGATCGCGTCGATCAGAGTCTGGAGATGTCGACCGCAATGCTGATGATGACAACGACGAAGATGATGACTAGGTTGATGTGCTGTCGATTTCCTTCGCCCTTTGAACGTTCTTCTGATGCGCCGACCTTGCTTACCTGTCCACAGCCCGTTCAAGGGATTCCATCATTCCAATCAAGTCCGGATCAAAACTGTTTTAGATTCATACATATTTATAAGTTGAAAGATGTGGCTACGAGTGGGTTCTTTTTTTCGTTTTTTTTTTTGCAAGAGCCTTATTTTATTTCTTTATCTCAATTATTTTATCGGTCAAAACAACAACAACAACAACAACAAAAATTTAAAATAATATAATAAACGAAAAGCGTTAATATGATGTTCGTTGATCGAATCGAAAGTGGTTCACAGTGGCTCGTCTCCATTGCAAGCGGTTAACTTGGGAGAAAAGAAATCAGTTCAGTGTTCTTTGTGTTGTTTTTTTTTTTTTGTTTTGTTTTTGTTCTGTTTCCACTTGGCCTGATCGTTAAGTGACCTTGTTGAAAATGTAATTGGTTCTCTCCTTTTGATTGGAAAAAATTGTTATTTTTTTAATTTAATGAAAGTTATAAATATTTTTTTTTTTTTCATTGATCTGTTACAATGTTTTTAGCTACCCGATTTGGTTCTTTTGATTCAAGTAGCAGGAACATTTAAAAATATTTAAAAAAATCTACAGGTTATCGCTTATACTCTCCAAACACTTCAAAGCAAACATACAAGAATCAAAGGCTTAAGGAGCTGGACATTTATCTCCTATTTATTGAAAACTCGTTACACTAAACATTAAATTTTATATAAAATTTTTCTCGAATTCTATGTCTCCTCACGGTGCATATTTTCTCTACAAAACCCTTTTTTTATTTTTCTTTTTTCGGGTAATGATAATGATAATGGAGTGGATGTGGACCGAAGTTACAACTCAATGCCTTAGAAACTATTGTTGATAAAAAAAACTGGACCACAACGCATCACGAAACCAGCGAATATGTTCTTAACTAAAAGTGTTATCTTCAGCCATACCAAATTTCACATACCCTACACTGCCATTCGCCTAGTACTTGTCCAGAGTATTTCCGAATCTCACCTACTGTTTAAGTGAAATTTGCTTTCAATAACTAAAATGATTCTCTCAGTATAGCGTTATGAAGTTTTTGTTTGTATGAGAGGTACCACACGCTCTAATCGAAGTTCGCCAACTCTTTTTCCATAGATTGCCCGAGTTATTCCTAGTGTTTTTGATATATAGGGTTAAAATATTAAGTGTCTGAATATAGGGTTTATTTGTGTAGGCAGCAGGCGTTCTCGTGTGCCGATTTCACTTATTTTCAATCTAACGAATTAAACTTGAATGTGTAGCCTGTGTACCAAATATCAAACAATTAACGCACTTGGTTTTCCAGTAATCGTGAATTCTACAGGTAGGCGGTCATGACTAAATCGACTCAAATGGTAACGGGGATCTAGAATATTTATACGGAATGATAATATGAATATACCCTGAGTGTAGCGCTTAAAACCCTGAAATGGAATATGGATGCAAATACAATCAAAAGACGTTATATGATATATACATATATAATATGGCTGTAAGGCATTGTTATCACTCAAAAATACAGGAACAGATTCTAATCAATGTTGCAATCCTTGAAAAAATTATTCAATTAGGAAACCCTTTGCACACATGGCCTTTCCAAAAGCATCCAAGCATTTCATGTTTCAAATTCCTTACCATTTTTTTGGAAGAATTACAATAATGAATTCTACATACTAGAGGACATACACAATTACAGATAAAGTTTTTAGTCTGTAAAAAGAACAGAATACGCATAAAAGTAAAATTATGCAATTCGTAGAAACGGCAACCTAATTAGTTAATGACTAAATAATTAACATAAATATTTCAAAACAAATTAATCCAAGACTCGATTGCAAAAAAACTATCTTTAGTTATACAAATTTAAATTGCAAGATTCCAAGAAGACACGTGTCCCTCTGACAGACAACGAAGAAACTCTTCTATAAAACAAGACAGAATAAGACGCTAGGAAAACATTTAAAAGATCATAGACCAGTGTGCATGGTCAAACGCGCAGACATCGGCTAAGACAACAATAAGCCCAGAAAAACAAAGTGAAGATATACAATACTCAAAAACGAGTCAAATTCCTCTTTATTATTTTTACACAATTCAATCAAATGACCAAGAAGACGTCAAAAAAGTAATCAAACGGAAAGCGGGACAAAGAGTTAACAATTGCAGAATGTGACAAAAAAGGAGTCGTAATTTCAATTCTACAACTAAACACGTCGTCGCCGTCACAACAAAATAAACTAAAGAAAGAACAGAAAAAAATAAAGTAAAAAATCCATAGATGTAATGTTATTAACGATCGATCAAAGGACTATGAGGATAAAAACATTAACAGCATAAAATCAACAACAACAGCTACGATAGTAAAAAAATACAACAATACGACAACCAGAGGTAATTATGTAGAACGATGCTGGACTATTTGCTACGATATCTGTTTCGCCAAAGTCTCGGCGTGTGATAGGGTGTAATGAAAAAGTTTTTTAACTTATCAATCTCGACATTAACAGTGTTCCCCACTGGGCTCAAATGGTCTATCGACGCTGGCTAATCCGCATAAAACAGATATTTCACATATTTCCACAAGAAATAATCCAGAGGTATAACATCACGATATCTTTGTGGTCAATTGCATACATAATTTCAAGAATTCAGAGGCTAAAATTTTCGTGAATTCAGTAAATTTTCCCAATTCGCAAACGTCATTGCGGCAGAAATATTTCCGTGATGAAATAGCAAGCCTTGCTGGGTATACATAGATGACACCAGTTATGTCAACAAAAAGTTGATGAACTTTTTAAAGTTTAATTCTTATTGGAAATTACGACTCTAAAAAAAATATCCTATACCTACCAGTTCATTTTATAAAGTTTTAACCTGGGCCTTACACTTTTCCAGGCTCTCTCTGTAAAAACTACTGAAACTCAATGAAACAGTCGGAACAAACACTAGTTATCACGATCGCGATATTCAGTTCGAATTCGACGAATTCTGAATGGTGTAAAACTTTCAACCTGTCAGCTTTGACCAATTGATACGAGTTCTTGCTTTCGAAGAAAACAGAAAAGTTAACATTGTCTTGATTTTTTATGGAATTTTCGGTTTTTTTTGGATTTCGACTTCCATTTAGCAATGTAATGCTTTGTTTCTGGGTCATGCTGCAAACACCATGCCTCGTCGCCAGTAACAACTAATGTCAGGTAGGTTTGACTATTATTTGCTGCTCGCACGATCTCTCGGAAAGTATTCCACTCTCATTAATTTTCGCTCTTCGTTAGTGTCTATGAAACAAATTTCGCACAGATCTTTGTTTTTCCCAAATCCTCCTTCAGAATCTGACGAATTGTTACTTTTTTGATGTTTAATGCCTCTTCCATCAATCTCAGTGTCGCATAGCGATCATGGGCCATGAGTACTTTTTGAATCTACTCTGCTGTTCGAATTGTTGTTGGACTTCCCAATTGTTCATCGTCCTCCAGCCTTAAAAGCCTTTGCCAATAGACGTTGCTTCGTGTTGCTGCCCCGAATATAATTGCCGCACTGTCCTCCATCAGACTGAATTGAAGCTAGTTCTCGTTGCTGAATTGACATTTCCATATAAATAGATGGTAAGGTCCCTCTGATATGTTGTGACGTTACTAACATTTATTATTTCCATCATTATTCTAATTCTTGCAACGTGCCTCATATGTAGAAGCTCATAACTGTTAGGTCTGGTGATCTTGCAGGGTAATTTATTGGACCTTTCTTTTCAATCCATCTATTTGGAAATTTTTGATTCCTGAAGTTCTTCACAATTCGGTTATCATCTTCTTGGTAAAAAATACTTCTTCTTTGTGCTACAGTGAAAATGATTTATGTTTATATATCGAGACTTGGTAATCCGAAAATCGATGTTTCAAGATATAGATTCAAAAATAAATCAGTATTTCTAATATCGTAACATCCTTATATTGGATGTCATTGGTATTTACGCAATCATAAATACATACCTAAATTGCCAACCAGGCTGAAGCTACCTAAGTAGTGTTTTATTTAAATATGTTGAGAATTGTATGATTTCCATATTAATGAGAAGTGAAATCAAATAAAAATAGGATTATCAAATCCATAGGTGGGCACAAGTTCTTCTGCAAGTTCTAACGAGAGCGTAATTGAGAGTAACGGGAGAGCATTTGTGTATACGTATACAAATGTGAGCTCACAACAACGATTCAATTCTACTTCAGCGGAGTAGAACTTCATATGGTTGTTGTACCACTACATGGAAACAAAATGTGCATTCATGTTAGTGCCCACCATTGATCAAATTTCTTCAATCGTGAAGTGACTTACATGGCCAAGGGCATTGTATCGTTAAATTATGTTTCTTCCGATGCAAGTCATTTGAGCAGAAGCTTCAAAAACGGGAGATCATCCACTCAAAGTCCCAAAATTTCCGATATACCCTAACACACCTCTTGCTGCGCCTGATTTACAAGGCCTGTCTTTAATTTTGGCGCATTTTGCTATGACCAACCCAATGGCATACTAGATGTCTCAAATTGTCTGTCCTCATGGCTCTCCATTCGGTTGCCCGTATGTCTGTCCGTCACATTGGTTTGATTGTCATTCGTACCCAATTAGTCGCATAACGCGAGTGCGTAAAAAGCTGCGCAAATCCATAAATAAACATGGTGCCGATGCTGTTCGTTCTTTTTCTCAAATCGTCAGTCGTCTGTCCAGCGTAAGTCAGTAAAGATCAAATATCAGCTGCATTCGTCAGATAGATAAAACAACAGATAGAAAGACAGAAGATCGTCAACAAATGTATTGTATATGTGTGTACATATGTTTGAATTTGTAGGAAAAAAAAAAGTTGTGTCAAAATCTGGTTGACTGGTTTTTATACACGAATTTCGCTGTTAAGAAACTACGCACATGCGCTTTATTTGTCAACATTTTGGAGTGTCATCAGCGCTAAGTAAGGCGAAAGCTTAGTTCAAGTCAGTTTTTCCATTGCATATTAACTTCTTTTACATTTCACTAAGGAATAAAAGTGATAAAAATTGTCTAATAGAACGATAACGATGACATATCCCATGGGAAGTAAAAGCGTTCAGAAAGTCCTTAAAAAGCGCTAATTTTTCATTAAGAAGCTTAACTTTAGTTTTATAAAAATAAAATGATATGTTGGATGCACCAGAACGCGAAATCGTATGCTAAAAACCTTTAGACTGTAAATAGCTTACCAATTTATCACCGTTTACTGTGCATATTTCAGTTGTCCCGGAGCAACTGCCCTCTGCGCTTCTCCTCCCCCCATAGGTACGCTAAAGCACAGGTCCTGATTTTGAGCAAAAAATTATGAATTTACATGAAATCGACACGCTAGAGAATGTGTTTTGACTTTAAATTTATATGGAAAAGAGCTGATTTGATTTCGTTAAGATTTTGGCTCCAAATCAATATGCATGGGAACTAGGCTGATTTTGATGCCAGTGTGATTTGCCTATAACACCGGTGTACAGAAAAAATAACTTACCTTAAGTGCCTATGCCAAAAATATTGCGACCAGTATGTTCAATAAGCTTATGTTTTCATGACATATGAGGTTAAATATATCAAAAATCTCAATTTTCTTCTGGAACACCGATTTGTTCCAAAAAATCGTAAACTACACAAAAATCGTAGACTACACTGAGAAAATAATTTGATTGTAAATAAACAATGTATATTTGATAAAAAGGAATCATATTTCATTTAAGCCAAACAAATTTTATTTGGAACAAATAGTGCCAAATCTTGATTGAAACATTATTTGTTTGAATCAAGCACATATTTAGTTTAATGTACTTAAGTTTATAATTCTTTAAAACAAGAACTAATTGAAAAAAATCAATATCATTTAATATTTCCAATGAGTATATTGATATATGAATATTAAGAAATCTTTTACATGGATTATGCTGTGTTCAGGGCCGCCAATAACATTTTGCCGCCCCCATATTTAAAAAAAAAATTATAAATTTTATGACCAAAAAAAAACAAAAAAAAAAAAAAAAAAAAAAACAAGGTCCTCGGCTCAAAACACATAAAAAAAATAGTTTTGATGACCAAAAAAAAAGGTACTCATTTTCAAAATTTGCCGCCCTCGTTTTGAAAATTTGCCGCCCTTCTTTTCAAAATTTGCCGCCCTCGTTTTGAAAATTTACCGCCCTTGTTTTCAAAATTTGCCGCCCTCCTTTTCAAAATTTGCCGCCCCCAATTCCTTGCCGCCCATACGCCATGGCGTCGGTGGCGTATGCGGCCACGTGTTAAACAAGATATTTAGTTGATCAATCCTTTATATTGAAAAGTCTGAACTTCTTCAACTCATTAACGTTTCTGTTTAGTCTAGTTATTAAACCATAAGCAGTCTTATCAGAAGCACCTTCAACTTTTTAGTAGTTAGACTTTACTAAGACAGAGATCCATGTTCCTATATAATAAACGCCATAAGTTTCTTAAAAAAAACAACTCTTTTTGAAATAAATCAGAACCTTTTAGCTACGTATGACAATTTTCTACAGAGCTCTATCAAATATTCCCTAAGGATTTTCAAAAGTTTTCCATTTTTGTTATTAAATTTTTTTCGTCCTGTTTCGCAACATTTATTCTGCTGCATTTATAGAAGTTAAGGACATAAAATGTCTGCTATTTTATTTTTGCTGCTTTTTATTGAACACTTTGGAAAACACAACTACACGAAGCAACACACTCCATCCGTCAAATAAACAAGCTGAACAAGGCATCTTATAGGAATTTCAAGCAAAAACCAGAGTGATCAACAAAAACTACAGTCAACAGACAAAATTGACAAAAAGTGAAAAAAATCGTAAGCAAAGAAAAAACTCCCGCAAGTAACCAATTCATTGAAACTAGCAACGCTGTGGGACTGCGTCTGCGTAAGTGCGGAGACAATTCTGATGGCCGCATGTTTTCAGCTTAACAACGCATCAGATGAACGTCAAGATACGCTGATAAACGCTTGCAATCAACCTTAACTGATGAAAAAAACTTCAATAAAAACGAAAACATCAGTTTTTGCCAATACTTCATCTGCTCCATTCCATCGCTCAATCATGCGCACAAGCGGCAGCAAAACGCGGCCACTTGGGGCAATTTTTACAGCATTTGCGCTCCCGTTGACAGACAACTACTTATCTATCATTATTGATTATGCCAAATCGATTTGTGCACCCTGTCTGCGCTCTTTTAATTTTTTTTTTATTTTTGTCAGTTTTTTGATGCTCACTATTGAAAGACTTAAGTTCTATGATCCTTCATCATGATCATCATCATCGGATCTAACCTTAACGTATATAAAAAAAGACGCATGTATATAAACAATTGTAGTTCGGCTATCAGCTGATTTTCTTATAGGAGACATTGTATCATGTTATTAATAATTAATTTGTTGACTAACCAATCTTCTCAATAGGTTACTTAAACTCCACTTAGTTGGATCCCTCGTTTTACTGAGCACAAAATTTAGAACTCTATGAGAAGCTTAACGTTTAAAGGAGTACCATTAATTTGGTTTTCTCGTAAGACGTGCTGAAAAATAGTAAATGTTTTCTAAAAATTAATCCAAATATCCGTGAATAAAGCCAAATAATAATTCGGAGTTCTTCGGTGACGTCATTAATACTTTTATTTCGACTTGAACAGTACACTTTTGAAACTCATTCTTAATATTCATATTAGAATCACTTCCGCAAGCCGCTTATCCCGAAAAGTTTTTCTCTAACAAACCACTGCTTGGCATCAGAACATGAGCTCGCTTGCGATCGAAAATTCTGGGTGATTGATATAATACGCTTCAGCGATTAAAAATGTTTGCTGGGTTGCTATTAGTGATGTTGATCTCTTGTGTATCATAAACTTTACTCACACAATTAATAAGCGTATCTCTTAGCAATCTTCTGGAAGATAAATAACAACGAAAATAAGCACAAATAATTGATTTTGAATCATGCATGCGATTATTTGGCGACTCTTGTTTAAACAGGGTTGCCAAGTTGAAATGAAGGAATTCCCGGCCTTCCCAAAATAAAATCATCCGATTCCCGGCTTTTTCAGAAATTTTCCAATTTCTCCGGCTTTGACGTGAAATCCTGGCTTGACTTGGCAACCCCGTGTATATGATTCCATCTTCCAGTCGATGAAATTTTAACTCTGCTGGAATAATTCAATAAACGTTTAGCTATTTTTAGGATCTCGTATATTTCAATGCATTATGATTCGTTCAGAATCGTTTGACGGGCACTCTCAGTTTTTTGCATTATAATTCTTCGATTTTTTCGATACTTTTCTATACTAATCGATACTGTTTCAGTTTTGATACTATTTGACTCTTATTCGGATCAGTCGCTTTTTTATCCACTTTTACCTGGACTCTCAAGTATTGATTTTTTCCAGTATCGAAATATGTATTGAAAAGGAAGTTTTGTAGACTTTTTAGACTTTCATGTGATCGCTCTTTTTCTGGTGTGAAATCATTTGATAATGCACAGAAATACTCTTCTAAAATCCTAAATACTAAATATATATAAAAATATTTAAATCGAAATAGAATTTTAAGCATTGTTTTGAAGATAAAACTTAAGAATTAAATTTAAATAGTCACTAACAATGTATTCCGTTGAATCAGGTTATTATCTATGTTATCAATTTTAAAATACACGATATTTTATTAACAAAATATTTGATTGGAGAGTTTTTACAAAAACTAATACATAACTTCTATTCGAGGTATACAGTTTCAATAACATTTCTACGGACTTACAAATTCAGCTATTTTTACTACACAAACTCTATTACTCTACCATTCCCATTATTTTAGAGCAGTTCTATTCCATTACTAAAATCTTATGAAAACTACATACGTACATAAGTAAACCTTCTTCGGGACGAAAGTATGGTGAGAATGGTATTGGTATTACTATGAATAAGTTATGAAAATCAGTTTATTCTCGCTCCGAATTATGAGCGACCTAATAAAAATCAGAAGATACTATACATATTATTCCTTTTCTTTTCGCTTTCTTCTCATTCTAACATCCCAATTTTGTAAGGAAACAATTTCGCGACTAAACATCAATCTACTATGTGTAATTACCAAAAAGGTCGCAATATTTCGTTAAACTTTATGTAGTGGAGTTTGATTCAGAAACCGCGAAAGCGACCAAAAATACAATTTTAATAATTGGTTTATTGTCTGGCATCTGTGAGATAATGTTGAACCCCTTAATAATTCTGATCGTTAATCGCACAGTGTAGCTGAAGCTGAAATAAGCAGAACAAAAATTTAAAAGCAAAAAGGTCCTTCGTCGCTGAATCCTAATGCCGTGGCAGATTCCGGGGAAAAATAATTGTTAATCTGTTCCGTTCCCAACATGTCAGGCTTTTCTTGAAAACCTTCCGCAATTTTTATTCAATAGAAAAAACCTGACATGATGGACAGTGGCGTACCGTGCATATTTGGCACCCGGGGCGAATAGTTCTGTTGTCGCATACAAATATCGTTTTAATAAAAAAAAAAAAAATGTTCCTCACATTTACTTCAACAAAAGCCCTACCAAAATAAGATATATACGGGGACCATTTCGCCGCCCCCTCTCGACCATTCCCATGTACGCTACTGATGATGTGTCGAAAGTGCAATGAATTCAGCAGCCTTACTTCATTCATGTTTCACATGAGCTATTTCTTGAGTTATTTTGAGTTATTCTGTGTATGAGTAGATAGAAGATTTTTAAGAAATGTACAAAAAGATTTCTAAGATTAACCAACCCACTGTGCAATGCTGAGATACCTACATACATACATACACATGATAATATATCGTCCTCGGTGTTGTCCTTTGTTTTGGGATCGAACAAAATCGATCAACTCGCTTCAATTTGCCAATATGATGTTATTTTGTTATTGTAGTTGTTGTTATTATTAGCAATTTAGAAACTTTGGTCGAATTTCATTTCGTAAGTTATGATCAGGTACGGACAGTTGAATGCAAGGTGAATGAATGAATGAATGAAGGTATTATTTAAAACAAAATTTAAAACATAATTTGTGTGATATTGTTTCACAAATTGGTAACGGTGATCAACGTTCTCATAACTCTTTTGTTTCATAATAATTATTTTCAACTTGTGAGTTTCTCAAATTGCCATAGTAGTAAATGACCATATATTAAGAAATCCACTTAAATAAAATATTAACTTTCAATCCACACAAAGTTTTTGAGTTGTTTGTAAAACATTGGATATAACGACGTGAAAAGCGAACAATTAAAAGATAATTTTCGAAAAAAATACATATATGTAATAACTACAACTACTCTGTAACAATTGAGAACGAATTCTTTTTCGGAAATGGAAAAAAGAGAAGAGACAAGTTGAAATAATATGACATGTTCTCTAAAATGAGTACATGCACATATGGTAACTCTAAGACTATATATGTATGTATACCAAATACTTGACGAACAATTTTTTTTCAAGAAAGATATATACCCACCTATCATTTGGAAGATTATTTAAAAAAAAATCACCTTGCTGAGTCTTATTCGAGCACTTTTGATGATTAAAAATAGTATAATTGTAAGTACACGGTTCAAAATTTAGGTTTAATTTTTCAACCGTTCTCAAAATTTGTTGGTTGAAAACAACATTTATGCTTTTTTTTCTTCAAATTTTCAACTTTTAAGTGTAATTTTTCATCCTCTACTAGTTGAAATCAATACATATTTACTGATTTCAACCTGAAAGATGAATTTCTCGCCGCCCAAGTCAATTTTTTCAACTTTTTGGTTAAATTTTTATACTTATTTGGTTAAAAATTTTCAAATTCAACTTCAAAGTTGATTTTTTTAACCAAAAGTATAAAAACTAAACTTCATGGATGAACAAGTCTTACTTTTTGGTTGAAAAATTGTTTTCAACTTTATTTGATAAATTTTCTACCTTAGAAGTTATTTTCAATTTCTGTCGTTCTGACGTCTGTTTTTTACATTAAAAAATTTTTAAATTAAAAAATTTCAATTAAAAAGTGTCAAGTTTCTTCAGTTATAAAAACGCTAATATAACCCAACGGAAGGTAAATATCATCACAGTTCTCTTTGTGTAAACATTTAAGCACCTGGCAATATTTTTTACTTAGATTTCAATTGACTTCCATATTTTGTTCCCGACTATTGAACAAGACCGCTTTTACAACATTATCTTAAAAAAAGAAACCCATGTTCCTGTTGCATTAAATTGAAAAGGATTTAATATTGATTACATTGAAGGTAATAAATGTTAACTATGGTACCAAACTAGGTTATAGGATAAACTAGTTTTTTCCTAGGCCAAACAAGTTGATTTACATGCCTGAAAGTATGCAATTTAATTTTAATGCAAAAGCACTGTGGATAGCAAAGCCGATGTTGAACATGTTGGAGGATGTAAATCCTAAGCCACGGCCGAAGGCCGCCCATTTGTCTTCACTTACCACTTGATAAGCATACAATGAAATTGATAATTTTATTTTTTTACTTTGCTACTATCTAGTTTTCACTAGCCACAGTGCTTTTTCATTAACTTTTGATTGCATATCGTTAGGCTAAACGGTAATTAGTTTGGCCTGAAACTAGTTTGGCCGGTAACATATACACATATTTAATTTCAGATTGGAATGATGAAGTGCAAACGTTCTTATCATCGCTAAAACCATACCCACTTTGTTGGAAAATTTTATAACGTCTGTCACTTGCACCATTTTTTAAATCAATATTTTGGAAAATGGGTTGTTTACTTAAAACAGAGGGCGCCAATCCAGTTTTCAATATTAACCTTAATCCTAGTAATGGGCTTTGTCCAGACATATAAGGCTACTTTAATCCGCTGACACATCATAAAGAAATCGAAAAGTTTTTATTTTGAACCGCTCTTAATTATTGTTTGCATAGCAAACGCCATAGCATCTGTGAATGCGGCGTAATATAGCGCCTTGTTATTCATAAGCCGCTGTAACGTTTGTCAACTATGCAAACCCTCTGAACGTCACCATCGATACATAAGATAACCTTTGGTTTGACATTGCGAATTTTTCTTACTTTACTTCTTTTTGACCAGCAGCAGCGAAACACGCATTTCTTAAATCTAAAAGTATTTCTTAAAAGTAAAAGTATTTTCTTAAAACTTAAAATAACTTAAAAATATCTTAAAGTAACTTAAACCTAAATAGTGCTAAAATAAAGTAAATTGTTTAAAGTAAAAGAAAAGACAATTTTTAATTGTGCGAAAGCAGACGTCGGCAGAGGGAACCACAGACACCCAGCTCACACACACAGAAGGTGCTCCAGCAGATATAGCCTGGTAGTTCCAGCAACAGTAGATGCTAAACCACCGGTGCAGTCCCGTGTACAAAGGTACATGTATATTGAACAAATATGTCAAAATGCTAGTCACAAGTTGTTTTTACTATTAAAAAATTAGTATGGAGCTGTTAAATAAATAAAAATGTATCCTAATGTTAATCACGTATTATTAAATTACATGTAAATGTCCTTAAAATGTATTCACTCATAAGCTAGTTGCTGTTAATAATATGAATGTATTCATAAGTACTCACATTTTTTCTCTAAATAAAAGTTTCTGTTTTCTATAATTTACTAGCATATTAATTTAAATTTGGAAAAATAGCCTGAATAAGTAAGTATAAATGTGTTTCTACTAAGGAAAAACTCAGCCATAAGGATAAGTTTTTTTCAACAAAAAATATTTGTATTCCTTTTTAAAAAGTAAACTTTTGTGTTTCAACTCATTGCGTTGAATAAATCAACTTTGAAAGCAATATTTTCGTCTTATTTGAGGAACTTTTTCAACTATTTCGGTTGAAAAAGTAAACTATTCTGCGAATTTTCAACTCACTGCGCTGAATAATTCAACTTTCAAAGCAATATTTTCATCCTTCTGAGCAACTATTTCGGACGAAAAAGTAAACTTTTGTGTGAATTTCCAACTTACTGCGTTGAATAAATCAACTTTGAAAGCAATATTTTCATCTTTTAGCGCTACTTTTTCAATTATTTCGGACGAATTCAGGTTTTATTTTAATTTTTAACCGACAAGGTTTTAATTTTCAACGGATGAAGATGAAAATGCCTTATGTATAACGTTTTCAACCTAAATAAGACAAAAGTTTCAACTTTTTTGGAAAGAATGTATATGTCAACTTAAAAAGTTGAAAAATTATACTTAAATTTTGAACCGTGTAGAATAACAAAATGTAGAGCAATCGCAAATTGATAATGCAGAGGATTGAAATGTGATTACTTAGGCTGTTGCTGTACAGTAATACGAGTATTTCGCCCCGCTGTACGATGCAAAACTGCTTGTTATTCTTTTTGTGATTCTACCGTAACTTTTTTTGTCAAATTTTGAAGCACATGTAAAATTCTAGAAATAAAATTAATAGAAAAACGTAAAGAAAAGTGAAAAAACTTAAATAAAAAAGATCATCGAAAGGTATTTTCGGACAAATTGGCAGGTTCTTATAGGTGGATGGCGACCAGCACTAATCCAAGTGCCGAAAATAGCTTCCTTGTTACAACTATTAAAAGTAGGTACATATTTCTATTATTTTGAAAGTAAAATTAATAATTTTTGTCTTAGATACTTGCCATATCAAATTCAAATTCACAGACAAGGACATAAACGATGTCCCACAAAAGCATTTTGTGCACGCTAAAGATAGGGTGACAAAAAGAAAACGAGTGGATTGAATTTTAGATTTAATTTTGGAAATTTTTATAATTTAAATTTTTGTTAAATATAAACCTGGATTCAATTAAATACATATTTCTTTTTATTTTGGAAAGGAAACGATTAGCAAAACGACACGAAAAACATTTGCAAGTGATTGGAAATGATTGAAAATGAGTCATAAACGACTCTTCAAGAAGAGTCACGGATAGGGCACCATTTTCTCCCGATAAAAGCATCATTTATGATCAGAAAATGAGCGAATTTATGACCATTTTAATCAGACAGAGTACTCGAAAAAGACTCAGTTCTCAGGTATCACTCATACCGAACAGACAAATTTGTTCTCTTTGCTTATTATTTCAATAAAATAATAAACTTTTTCGTGGTAAGTAAATTTTCATCCACGTGGTACCAACAAAAGCCCCCGGAGTCTCCTTTTTTAGGGGATAATCGTTTTGCTACACTAATAGACGAGTCTACATCAAAAAACAAAAACGACACCCTGACCCAAAAAAAAAAGCATTGGATGGAATGTTTTTCCAGAACTTCCGAAGATCAGAACACCAATTCCTAAATTTTTAATCGTTGCTTCAACAGATGCACAAAATCCGCTATCAAATTAGTCTTGCTTTGCTGTGCAAAGAGCATTACTTCTTATCAGCAATGAAATCCAATCAATAGTAGAATTAAGAGACGGTAATCTATTGCTCTTAGTTAATAGTAATCAAATTGCAGATAAATTTTTGAAAACCAAAGAATTGTACGGTTTATGTTCTGTCAACTGCTCTGTTCATGATACGCTCAACTATGTATACTAAAGGTACGGTATATGGTCCTTGCTTAAATAAAGTTTCAGACGATGAAATTGTAAAAGAACTCGCACCTCTAGGGGTAGTGTCAGTGTATAAAGTTATTGATGGAGTATCCCAACCAAATGGAATCGCTCTTCTAACCTTCGACTTATATAACCTCCCAGAAAAAATTAAAATCTCTTGGCATTCAGTTAGAGTAGAACTTGAAAGATGGTTCGCAACTGTGCGCATAGTCCAACAAAGTTTTGTTCTGATCTTAGGACCTCCAGAAATTTAGTTTCAGTTCAAAGAATAAGTCAGCAGGCTAAGACGTTGGACTTTGCTTTAAGACAATCGAAGTTCGATCCTGGTCTTTTGAAAGATTATTTTTTACTCAGCAGTTTTGATAATCCGAAGCTACATCGGTTGGTTTGGATACTCTGTTTTCTTGATTCCTTGACTAGCTCAATTTTAATTTTAATTTTTTTTTGGTTTGAGTTTCAAAATTAATAATTTCTTTTATTCTTTTTTATTTACAGATATCGAGAGGATGCATTATGTTGGGGAGATCGGTAAGTAATTTAAATACCTATACCTTAATTTAAATACCTATACATTTTGAGCAAACACGAAATTGCCTACTAACTTGAACGGTTTAAAACCAGTTAAAATTTCAAACATCAAACCTTCGCAATTTCACTTCAACTAAGTATGCTATAAAATTAAAAGAAGTTTCATGAAAATGTTTTAAAAATTCGTTAAAAACCTAGTTTGAATTTTACAATTGAGATTTTATCTGACTTTTTAGAATTTGATTCAAAAGTTCGTGTGGGTGAAGGATCTCTTCTTCTGCAACAGGATTCATCATTTAAAAACAACTTACTACTTTTTCTTTTACTTTTAAGTGACCAGCTATCTCTCGGCGTAAAGTTAGCTGGGAATTAGTATCAAAAAACAATTAGTGGAACACCCTGGCATTTTGAGAGATTGTATCTTCGCCAAAAAATAGATTGTCATTAACAATCTACATCAAATTAAAAAAAGAAGAAAAAAAAATAGAATAACAAATCCTTCCAGATTTTGTTACTTAATCCCCCCATAATTATGGTCAGGAGTATGTTATCTTTGACTTTCATAGTTTGCTGCATCTACCAGGTTGCGTCAGACAATATAGAACACTTGACAGCTTTTCGGTCAGCAAATTTTAAAAGTTTTTGATTTACATAAAAAAATTAATTAAAAGCGGTCCAAAGATACATCGATTATCTATGTTTAAAAGGTTTAATAATAAAGGTACTTAAGTTTTTTATATACAAAACAACGACTTTTTATAATCATAATTTAAGGAATCTGAAATTTTAACTTACTTTTTTTTAAAACCATAAGTTTGGAGATATGACGATTTTTCTGAAATTTTAGTTAACTTTTATAGTTATTGTTCTGAGTTCTTCATATGATCTTTGAAGTAATTGTTGTTTTTGGGATTGCTCAATGTTTTTTTTTTTTTGTTTTTTTTTTGCTAAGACGGCAGTGGCAGCGGCAAAGGTGTCAGCAACCGGAAAAGGAGGTATGAGACAACAGAGACAGTCGTCGTGAAGAAATGTCTCTTTAAATGTTGCAAGGACAGAAAAATCTTCGACAAAATCAATGAAGATGTTAAGGAAATGTCAGCTTTGCTTGTAGAGGCATCGCGATATATACATTTTTCATTGATGAACAAATGGAATGGAGGAGATTTTTCGAAGCAAAAATTTCTGGATTATTTTTATTGTTTGATGAAAAATCCCAAACAAAAATATGTGCTCGATCCGGAGTATCGGGCATGGAGAGAAGCTGCAGGCTTGCAGCTATACGAAAAAGCACATCGATCAAACTTGTTTGTGGATGCTGCTAATCAATACAGTGTGGCGTTTTGCAACAATATTTGGATGCATGCGTACTCACGAGTACGTTTGTGTTTCAAACGAAGCGCACCCAAAATACAATCCAATACAACGTTGGACTTTCTATTTAATAAAAATAGCAAGCAAGTACCAAATGAGGATTTATTAAATCTCTTACGTTAAGATTTGGAATGGAGAGATCAGCCAATTTCAGGAAATTTGTACAGTTCAAAATTTAATGAGTTGCAAAATTGGCCGAATTTTGCATTAATACCCATTTGCAAGTATGGGGCGCATCACATGCAATACGATTCGTTTGCATTTTGGCAATTACTAACGAGTTTGAAGTTTTATAGGGGTACTCAGAAAGAATTCAACTCTGGCACCAACACTGACACTGAATGGAGGAAATATTTCACACTTCCTGAGACGGCGACAAAGAAATTTGACTATTCTTTGAAAACCGATGGATTGGCCGTTTCATTTTTAATGAAAAAGCCTAAAAAAGAAATCCATGGTCCGGAAAAGAAGAATGTGAAAGTTTCGAATGAAGAACTCAAAACAAGAATAGGACTTTTTTATTTGTGTTTTTGGAACAAAATTTCATAATAATAATATTTTTGTACAGAGCTTCTTGTTCAGTACTTTTAGTTTTTTTTTGTTGTTTTTTGTTCCAAAAACACAAATAAAAAAATTACCCTTGGTGAGTTCGCCGACATTTACATGTAGCACTTGCAACTTCGTTCGGATCGCCAAAAAAGCGGACAACGAAGCGCTCGTCAAGAAATGTGTGATATCAAAGAGATTACAAGGTCAATTGCATTAAAGTGTAGAAGTTTTTGTTTTGTTTACTGCTGTGATTCTTAACAGATCAACGCAAGAAACATTACTTAGTAGGCTTGTAGAACTACTATACTTCGGCTAACAAAGCTTACTAATGATATGACGTAGCGGTCATTGAAACTAGTATAAGCAGCTCGTTGCCCATTTTAATGCATTTTGCGCTTGTAATTTTTTTGTTGTTTTTTGCACTAAAAGTACTGAACAAGAAGCTCTGTACAAAAATATTAAGAATAGGACTTGATCCTGGCTTTCGCCTTATTTTTGGCGGTGTCCGATATTCACCCCGATAAGGACGTAAACGAATTTTACAAAAAAATCAGAATCTTGATTTTACAGACGTCAGAGTAAACTGAAGAAATTTACCAAAGGAGAGGAAATGGATCTGACCGATGAGGAACGTCAATTTTCACCAATGTCGACAATAAAATACAAGGAGTATACACTTGCACACTCTCTTTTCACTTGGTTTTTGAATTTGTGCTCCTTTTTTCGGATGCAGATTTTGGAAAATTCACTTTCAGTCGTGCACAAACAAGAAATGCTTGTTAAACGGAAAGTCACTAGGCTGAAGATGCAAAAGTATATTTGCGTCGAAAAAGCCAGCCATATAATGGCAAAAAGAATTCTTGGTGATGGTCCGGGCCCGAAACTTGTCTGTGTGGGCGATTCAAAAATTCCTGCGAATTCTCCTATGCGCGGTTATAGGCGAACTCCAAATAAAAAATTAATTGATGCCATAAAGTTGCAGGGAGGACGAGTTTCGTACAATGAAACTTTGTGCCAACTGCTATGAGGTGAATATCACATCAAAATCACCACACCGGTACCAATCCTGCCCAAAATGCCATACGACTTGGAATAGGGACGTTAATGCTGGTAAAAATATTTTGTATCTGGGAGAACGCGAATTGAATAATGAAACAAAACATACAAATTTTAAAAGATAGTTTCTCCCATTTACAGAATATTCATTGCAGCATTTGTTGGCTCTGTGGTGTTGATATTTTCATTTGTTGTACAGCACTCATCATCGTTTCCCAAGTTGCTCCTGGAATCAAAATCGGTCGAGTGCGCACAAGAGTGTGATGTTCTTTTGTGGTTTTGAAACACGAGAGTATGACTCAACATGCGTCCATGCACGCAACAACACTGTCAGACTGAATTGATAAATAAATATAAACGTACGAAGAATATATATATAAATCTCTTGTTTGCAGTGTTGCGCTGTGTTGTATGTTGTAATGTTGCCAATTGTTGTTGCTATCTACGTTGATTGTTGCTTGCTGTTGTTTATGCTTAGCGCATAATAACCAGGTTGTATCGCAAGTTGTAGTGATTTCAGACGAAATATGTTCTCGATCCGGAGTATCGAGAAATAAGAGACTGCAGGATTGCAGCTATACAATGGTGCGCTTTGATCCAATTTGCTTAATAGTCTATCAGAACAATTGGGTGTGTGCTTTTGCAACAACATTTGGATGCATGCGTACCGTCGGGTACGAGCATTCTTCAAAAAATGCGATGTAGACATTAAATCGTATGATACTTTAGACTATCTATTTAACAAAAAAAGCGATAAAACCCCAAATAAGAAATTGTTAAATGTTCTGCGAACAGATTTGGGTTGGAAAGATGAGCCATTTTATGATATTAAACGAATCCCATGGAGTTTTGTTCAATTCTTTTTCAATTTGTCTAAATTTAACGAATTGAAAGGCTGGCCGAATTTCGCTTTAATACCCATTTGCAAATATGGGGCACATCATGTAAGATATGATTCCACATCATTATGGATGTTATTAAAAAGATTCAAGCTTTGTGGGAGCAAATGGTTGGAATTCGATAAGGATACCAAATGGAGGAAATATTTTAAACTCCCCGAGACGAAAACAAAAAAGTTTGATCTCTCTTTGACAACGGATGGTTTGGCCGTTTGCTTTCTAATGAAGAAGACAATAAAAGAAATGCATGGTCCGCAAAACAAAAATTCGAAAATTTCAAATCAGAAATTTGAAACTAGAATAGGACTTGATCCTGGTTTGCGGCTAATTTTTGGCTGTGTTCGCATTTCACTCGATGCAAGCGGAAATAAAGTTGGAAAATTAATAAAGGAAAAAAGCTCTACGTACCATAATGAAAGTGGATTTTACAGTCGTTTGAGAAAACTCAAAAAATTTACAAGAAGAGCTGAGGATGATCTGACCGAAAAAGAAGAAAAACTATCTCCAATATCCACTACGAAATACAAAGAGTATACACGCGCACAACTGAAGATATTTGCAAATAAACAAAAAATATTTGTCAAACGGAAAGTGACCAGGTTAAAGATGCAAAAATATATTTGTGTCGAAAAAACCTGGCACGTAATGGCAAAGAGAATTCTTGGCAATGGCCCGGGCCCGAAGCTAGTCTGTGTAGGCGATACACAGATTGCTGCGAATTCTCCAATGCGAGGTTATAGGTGAAATCCTAATAGAAAACTAATTGATGCATTGAAGTTGCATGGAGGTACCATTAAGCAGGTTAATGAATTTCGAACAACAAAACTTTCTGGCAACTGCCATGAAGAAAATAAAACATCGAAATCACCCCACCGGTACCAATTTTGTCCAAATTGCAAAATGTCTTGGAATAGGGACGTTAATGCTGGCGCGAATATTTTGTATCTGGGAGAATGCGAACTAAGTAATGTTTCGAAGCATGAAAACTTTAACAGATAATCGCATTCTCCCATATACAGAATGTTCATCACAGCATTTACGTCCATTTGGGCAAAATTAGGTGTGGTGATGTTGACGTGATATAAGATTTGTTGTATGAATTTCGTTCTATAACAAAACTTTCTGCAACTTCAATACATGAAAACCTCGCATTGGTGAAATAAGCTTGGGCCAAAGAATTTTTTTCGTCATTCATTATTTGCAATATTATCCGCGTCACTGAATGTTACACAAATATTGCTTGTTTTGCCTTTAAATGTGAGCGTGTGTATGGAATTAGATGGAGGACATTGGTGATGTTTTTCTTTGGGCAGATATTCGTAACTCTAGTTTAATTTTATTTTTGTTTAAAACGTCTGGGAAATTCGCTCTCTGTGAGTTGTTTTTTCTCAACTTCAATAAATAGCGAACACCAGCTTTTAACGCAAATTTTAGTTTTAAATTCTAAATTTTTGTTGAAGGGACTTCTTCTTTTCGTCTTGACCATTGGAAGTTACAAAAACAAGCCATCCGTCGCTAAAGTAGTGAATGCGAAATATTTCCTTTGTTCTAAACCACGAATTGAATTCTGTCCATTAACAATCAATCCCAATAAGATTGAGGTCTTTTCCCAAATTTGATGTGCACCATTTTTGCGAGGCAAAGCGAAATTCCACATTCATGGGTTTTTTTTTAGTTATAATTTCTTTCCAAACAAAATCGAAAGTTATTTAAAAATTCCTGAATTGTTGCGCTCTTTTGTTAAATAGATAATGGTAAAACATTTTATACGATAAATATCTTCGTATACGTCGGTACGCATGCTAGATTGTGCCAAGCACCACATCATTATCACAAACAAACTGGATCAATTTACAACTGAAATCCTGCGGACCCTCTGTCAAATTTCAATATACTCTGGATAAAAGCAAACAATAAAAATGACCAAAGAATTACAAAAAATCACCTCCATCAATTTTCATCATTTTTCATCAATTTTAAAATTTTGTTTGCAGAGGCAATAATATCGCGATGCCTCTGCAAACACCATTTCATTCTATTTGATTTTTTGAATGATTTGTCTGAGCCATATTGAACATATTTTCTCAAACAAAATTTTATAATAATGAACAAAATTTTATTTTTCATAATTGAAGTTTTTGATATTTTTTAAAATGAAAACAAAACATGCTTGAAAAAAAAAATTAAATTAAGCAAAGTTAAATTTACTGAATTATGTAGGCGAGCACTTCAAAGGCAGTGGAAAAATGCACCAATTGTAATTGTGAAGGGTAATAACATGCATAAAATTCGCTTATTAAAGCACAAGAATATAAAAATATATATATTTTTTTTAATTATTTTCGAAGCTTGAAAATTAGGAAGCTGCAATGGAAAAATCAATTAAAAACTACATCACATTTCAAAGAACGTTTTAATTAATTAAGCTTTAACTAAGCTTCTCATTTTCTTAAAAGTTTTCAATTTTGATTTTTCAAAAATAAATTTTTACTATTCATTCGAAAATAAATTGTAAAATAGGAAGATTAAAAAAATATAAAATGTAAAATACAAATACGTTAATAAGTTCCTAAATAAACGGTCGTAACTAAATATAAAGATGTAATCTAGTACCTGTAAAAATATGGCAGCAAATTTAAAAGGATACCTCAAATTTGAGCATCCTTTACAGCTGATTTAATAGTAACAAATCTGCTTTTTTTTGTATGGTTGGACTTTATATGTGGTTAACAAAAATAAAATAGCTAATAAAAGAAGCTCAAAGGCTGTTTGGAGCAGCACAGAGTGATGTAGTTGTGAAAATAGCTGCAAGATTACCCATAGCTACTCCAGTTGGAGTAACTTTGTTTCATTTCATTTTTTTTCTAAATGTGTCTTGCTCTCATTTTAAAAATTATCAAAAACTATTTTGAAATTTTAAGTTTTGATTATTATAAAAATTTTGATTAAACAAATATGTTAAATTGTGAAAATTTTTCCAAAAATTAAAAAATTTATGTAAATTTTATATATAATGTAATAAAATATAAACATTTAATCGTCCTTAACTCCCACATATCGTGGATCACTTGGACACCGGCCATAATTGACATTTTTTTTTAAATCCAGTTTATAACACATTCCTGAAGACCAACCTAAAATACACCTTCATCCAAAAAATTGGAAAAAACTTTAAAAAAATGTCAATTGGGGCCGTTGTACAAGTGAGCGACGATATACTACATATAACGATATGTCGAGTTAATTTGTTGTAAAAGCCATTTAGTCAATTTTGATTTGGGATTGGTTTCAGAAGGCTTTAGACCTGCTCCTTAAAAAATTCGAGTTTGCTAGTATCTATATATGACATAACTAGTTTGTGTGCTGAAAATATACTCACCACATTGCAGAAGGTAGAAAAAAGCCTAATTTAAAGTTATAATATCTGAAAAATCTTATAAAATGTGCAAGGGAGACTTTGAAGCCAAATTTAAATTTAATTTTTTACATCAAAAAAGACTAGTCTAGAGTCCGATTCTTTTCAGACTCCACATACCTCAGCTATGTGCAATTTTCTCCATCTTACTTTTTGTTTATATAAATATACAAAAAAAGATTAAAAGATTTGTTTTGTAACTTTACAAAGAACGATGCGCGATATGTAAACTATGTCTCAATGAAAAATGGTCAAAAAAAATTTCAAAACATGTACTTTGTTCTTAGCAAATTTATTGCAATATTAAACTTCATGTACCAGTATCTTTATAAACAAAAGCCTGTTTATCTTTGAAAAATGTTCTGATCTGAATGAAACCTTAGCATTTGACTTTAATTAATCGTTTGGAAATTCCTAAAATAAAACATATTTTTTTCATATTTTTTAATTAATTGCTTATAAAAAAAATTCTTTATTTTTGTTGTTCTCATAAATGCCAACTATGATTTTTTTTCAGAAAGCAACATATCGCAGAGTTTGATTATAAATTCAAAGATAAGAAAGTTTTTCGTGTCGACTTAGTCAAAGATCTAGGTATACATTTTGAGGCTTAATTGACGTTTAATGAGCACATGTCACTGTTGAGGTTAGTAGTTATTTTTGGAGCTGATACAGGTGGAATTTTCTGAAACACCACTAATATAGAACGTAACTGACGTGATGTTAATACTTTTGGTCTACTATGTATACTACATTTCTAAACGCCTTAGCCTTCATTCTTCTTGACTCTAAAGCAAAACAAAAATATTTTTAAGTTTTGTTGTTATTTTGAATAAGTGATAAAAAAAATCATGGCAGAATCGAAAAAATTTTTTTTAAATATCAAAGCAAGCATTTCTTTTTAGTAACAAAAAAAAAATCTTCGTGTTTCTAAACTTTTTTTGACTTTTTTTGTTCAATAAAATTTCTACAGTTTTTGTTTTTGCAAATATTCAATGCCTGCTAAAATGAAACTAAAATAAACTGAAATGAAATAAACAATTTTACGTTAAAGTGAGGTAACTAGTGTTTCACCGAGGCCGAGGCGAGGCGAGGTTCTAGTTGATCTCGGTCTCGCCTCGTTTTATAAATTTAAGTCTCGCCTCGCCTCGGCCTCGGACGAGATCTTGCCATCACATGCCTCGCCTCGGTCTCGGCCGAGGCACCTCGGTAAAAAAGCGAGGTTTTTATTAAAATAAATAAAAAATTATGTGTTACATGTATCCGGCCTGATAGGCTGATCATGCCTCAAGAATTAAAATAAAATATTTGTTTTTATTTTTGGTGAATATTTATGGGAAGGAGAGGCATTGCCTATTTTTTCTAAGCTATATCCTCATACCAAGCTGTGCCTCTTAATATAAAAGCCACGTGGTGTGAATTCCGTGATAATCGATGCAGTGGTCTTTGAGAAAATGTTTTTTTTTAAATATTTATGTATGAGGGCCACCCTAAATAAAAGTTTTACAGCCTAAGCTTTGCCTCATAACATAAGAGCTACGTGGTGTAAATTCGATGTGAATCGAACCTGTTTTCGTGAAAATGATATTTAAAAATATTTTTGTATGAGGTCTACTCTAAGTATGCACCCTAAATAAAATTTTTAATCTGTGCCTCTTCATGTAAAAGCCATTTGGTGTAAATTTCATGAGAATCGATTCAGCGGTCTTTGAGAACATGATATTGAATTGGCTGGTTTCCGCGTCCATAAAAGACACACAGACAGACAGACAAAAATGAATTTTATATAATACTAGCATTACCCTGTGTGCATCGCTTCACCTCAACCGTGGTCTATATTCGATGTGCAGTCTGCGTGAAAACTCTATTTGAAAAATACTTTTGTATGAGGACCACCCTTAGTATGCACCCAAAATAAAATTTTTAAAACCTAAGCAATGCCTCTTAATATAAAAACCACGTGATGTAAATTTCATGAGAATCGATTAAGCGGTCTTCGAGAAAATGATATTTAAAAATATTTTTGTGTGAGGGCCACCCTAAATATAAGTTTTGTATCCTTAGCCTCTCAACATAAGAGCTACGTGGTGTAAATTCGGTGTGAATCAACTAACCAGTCTTTGTGAAAATTATATTTAAAAATATTTTAGTGTGAGGGCCATCCTAAGTATGCACCCTAAATAAAATGTTTACGATCTAATCTGTGTCTCATCACATAAAAGCCATATGGTGTAAATTTCATGAGAATCGATTCAGCGGTCTTCGAGAAAATGATATTTAAAAAATGTTTTTGTGTTAGAGCCACCCTTAATCAAAGTTTTGTATCCTTAATAATGCCTCTCAACATAGGTGCTACGTGGTGTAGATTCGGTGTGTATCGACTAACCTGTCTTTCTGAAAATGATATTTGAAAATATTTTTGTATAAGGGCCACCCTAATTTTGCTTTTTAAATAAAATTGTTACAATCTAGTCTCTGCCTCTTAATATAAACTCCATTTGGTGCAAATTCCAAGAGAATCGATTAAGCAGTCTTTGAGAAATGCTATTTTTAAAATATTTGTGTATGAGGGCCACCCTAAATAAAAGTTTTGTGGCCTAAGCTATGCTTCTTAACATTAGAGATACGTAGTGTAAATTCGGTGTCAATCGATTTATTTGTCTTCGTGAAAATGATATTTAAAAATATATTTGTATGGGGGCCACCATAAGTATGCACCCCAAATAAAATTTTTACCATCCAATCTGTGCCCCTTAATATAAAAGCCAAACTGTGTAAATTTCATGAGAATCGATGTGCCTGTCTTTGAGGAATCGCTATTTTGAAAATATTTGTGTATGAGGGCCACCCTAAATATGCACCCTAAATAAAAGTTTTATAGCCTATGACACCCGCCCAATCGATACTAACATACTGTAAAAATTTCATCAAAATCGGCTGGATAGTTTCCGCGTGCATAAGAGACAGACAGACGGACGGACAGACAAAAAATGAGTTTTATATAACAGATACAGATGTAGGTAGTATATATTTTTATTAGCTTACATTTTGTATTTCATTTACATACATACAATAAACATATTTTTTTTAAGAAATTATTTTGTTTAAAGCTGATGTGGGTATATAATAAAGTACTAAAATATTAGTTAAATATAAATATGAACGTAAAAATTACATTCATATTTTGAATCCGCATATGGGCCTTACGAGCTCAGATTTAGTCCAAGCGCTAATACACAGAAGTGCTTGGATCGCATCAGCTTTCAAGCGACCTCGCCGTGGTTGATCGATGAGGGAAGCATTTGAAAACAATCGCTCCACTGGCACCGATGAGGCCATGATACTGAGCTTATCTTTGGCTATTTTTGCCAAAATTGGATAATCTTTCTCATGTTGTTGCCACCACTTTAAGATATTTGTGCTCTCTGTTGCACACGAAGCTTCTAAATATTGATTTAATTCGCTCTCCCAAGATTCTAGCTGATCCTCAGAATCAAATATTGATGAAAAATCCAATAGATTCGAATTTTTACTACCCTCTTTAGATGATTGAGGCACATGTTTTTGTGAGTGCTTATCATAATAGTTTTTATAAACTTTTTTCAAACACTTAAAGCTTTCAGATTCTAAATTTTTTCCCCAATCTGTCTTAGCAAATTTTCTTAATTTATGTCGTGGATCTAGAATTAACGAAGCGCTGTAAAACCAATTGCATCTCTTATAATGTGCTAAGATTTTATCGCGACCCTTTTGAAAAGATTCTAGTAGAACTTCGTCTAAGGAACTCCGGTTTGGTTTTTCATCTAAATTTTTAACTATTTGTTCGATTCTATTTACTAACATATTAAATGCCATAACAGCCAAAGGTAAGGTTGGGTATGTTTCCCCAGCAAGTAGGTCAGAAACTTGTTTGAAGATTTGCAAGTACTCGACTATTTTTTCTATGCCATACCATTCACTTTTGGACATTTTTAAATCGCGCATGAGAGTATTATTCTGAAAAAGCATATTTATTGCCGGTTTGAGGTGAATAAATACTTCAAGCATCTGCAGCCCACTGTTCCACCTGGTTTTACAGTCAAGTATTGGCTTGATGAATTTTAAATTGACGGGCTTGCAAAATTCCTCTAAATTATTACTAATAACTTCAGAATACCGAATTTTTTTTGTAATTTTTCTAACTTTATCTATCAAAAGTACCCCTTCGGTTTGATCTGCATGGCAATTAATTTCGTTGTCAAAATCATCTTGATCATCTGAATCATCGTCATCGGATTCGTTTCTTGATTCATTGTCGTCGCTGTGATTTTCAGAATCATCTTGGTAGGGCAATGGAGGTTGCATTTTGGACCGATCCCCTAGAGTAATGTTGAGAAACTTGAATGTATCTTGGACTCCAAGGTTTAATATATGAGAAAAGCATTTGTAGTGATCAAGGTTTGAGTCAAAATCAGATATTCCTTCGATGTCTAATAGTTCTTCTAACTCTTTAATAAATTTATTATTGACCGATGCATTATCTACCGTGATTGAGCCCACTTTGTCAAGCAATTTGAACTTTTTCACTGTTTTTAGAAAAATAACAGCCATATCCTTTCCAGTATGTTTTTTTTTTGCAGGCATAAGATCCAGGGCTACAGATTTCAATTCCCACTGATCATTAATAAAATGCGCAGTCAACCCATAGTAATGACTCAAATTTTTTGATGACCACCCATCGAAAGTAAAATTGATTATTGACGAATTTTTTTCAAGTTCTTTAATCAAATTTTGTTGCATTTTTTCATGCTCGACAATTACTTTTTTCCGCATCATATTTCGGTTTGGATAGTGACCAGAAGAATTCAAGTCCTTGTAATACGCTTTATTGTATCCCTTTTCAAAAAAATTCAGTGACAGGTTGTTACTAGCGATGAAAAGTACATTTTTTCTATCCGTATCCAACTGTTGTATATTAGCAGTAACCTATAGCAGAAAATTTAAATTTCTTGTAAATTTCTTACATAAATAACATTTGGAAAAATAATGACCATTCACAAAATTTTGATTTGAGAATATCAATATATGTTAAGGGTGCACGATCAAAAGTTTTGTGAGCCGAAAATGAGGACCCAGCTTATATTTTTTTTGACCTTAAAAATTTAAAATTGTTTGGTGTAAGGCCGTTTCAAATATAACATTGTTTTGCTCGTTTAGGGCTCAAGCAATGAAATGTGGATTGAAAGTGTATTGACTATTGTGTATGATTATTTATCTGGACAGGGCTCTCAATATTTGATCTAAAAAAAGTTTGTATTGATGGGAACGATAAAATGAAAAGTTGTGTATACATTTTTGTTTTCTATTACCTTAAAAAACTGATCCATTTTTTGTTTTCTGGACATGGCTACTTCATCTGTTTTTACAAAAGCCTTAGCTGCCTTCATTTCTTGCAATAATTCTGGGTGTACCATTTTCAAGTGCTTTTGCAAACTTGTTGTATTATGCCCTGTCATCTTGTAGGCAACTACATAATCCCCTTTCTTATTTTTGCCACACTTTTTGCAGCACCCCTTCTTTACGCCGTTATCACATATAATCTCAAAATTTATTGAATAAATACTTTTGGATTGGCTTTTGAGTTTATTTTTATTATTTTTGTATATAGGAGTCTCAGATTCTGGGACGGATTCATCTCCGTGTTCAACAATAGCCGACAACTCGAAATGTTGATTTTTTGATGCACTGGACGAGGTTGGGTCACCAAGATTTGTTTCCAAACTTTCCGCTGCTCTAACCAAAGCATCGTCATGATCGTTATTTTCCAAACTTTGCACTCCAATTTCACTTGTTTTTAATCTTTTGTTTTGAGGTGTCAAACTTTTATTATTTATTGACGAGTGCTTCATTTTTTCACTTCAATTCAAAAACCGCAATCAGAATGAATTTTAACCTCTCAAGCCTAAACCAAAATAGACGAGACGAGACGTAACGAGTAAGTTCGAGTGTATGTAAACCAACGTAATTGATCGAAAGTTTTTGACGAGACGAGTTGTTCCGTAAGAACCGAACTTCAGAACGTTGCTACTCGTCATAACAGCTTTTTCGTTCCGTTGGCTAGCGTAACATTTTGGGTTAAATGTCAAAACAGACGAAACGAGTGCAAACGTTCGTTCAATTGCTACCGTCTCGTCACGTCTATTTTGGTTAAATCTTCACAAAGGCGCAAAATGCAAAATAGTTGGTAATATGGTTGGTAAGAAAAGAAAGACAATACAAATAAATGAGAACAAGCAAGAATGCCTAATCAGAATTTGGACCAGGGCTGTCGTTTTAGAATTTTTGACCGCAGTGAAAATTCCGAAAAATTCTGGAAAATTGAAGTGTTCGCAGCGTTTTAAAAACAAAAGTGCAGTGAATTTCGCAGTGTTACAAGATAAAGGATATAAATGATTTTCTCAAAAAAGCGGCATTGCCATCCAAATCAAAATAAGTAATTAATTTTTGTCTTTTGATTCAAAATGGTTGAAAATTGGTAGAGCTATTGCGCTTTCTTTAAGAAAAAAACAAAGCTAATTTTCTTAAAAACCACACATTTTTTTCGCTTAAGATTTTATTATGGATTTATACTAATATAAGAAAGAAATGACATGAGTTTGAGGTCAGGAGAATTTTTATCTCGAAATAAAAAATTAAAGTTTTGTTCCAACCTTGCCAGCCATCTGTGATACTACTTCTTTCAGCTTATTTTTAATAATAAAATCATTTGGTACCGTTCTTTTTCTTCAAAATGAGCTTTCAAGTGGTAATCTGTGATGTTTCCTCGCAAAGTTACAGCCATTTCAAAAAGACATGCATTTTATCCCCTACGACTAAGATGAAATAAATTTGTAACCGGTTGGTTAAAACCAGGGAAATATGGATCCCCTTATATACTTTGAAATACAACATATTTAATCTGCATGGTTTGAAATGGATTTGGTCAAAGATATACTATATATTTTTTTAGTAATATCCGATATTTCATTATTTGTTAAAATTAAAAAAAACACATAGTGTCATTTTGTGCCTCCATAGACTATTTCAGTACATTTTGTAAAAATAATAATTATAAAAGTACATACATCAGTCATTTGGCATTTGGGTTTTGTGCAAATATACTAAATGGAGAGATAAAATGTACTTTTTAGCTAGTTCATTGCTTTGCACGAAAAGAGTTAAAAAGAAAAGTTAAAACAAAGTGTCAAAAGCTGATCAAATTCCAGTAATATTACGGTAAGATTAATTAAAAGTTCAGTGCTGTCAACTTCGAAATGTAAATAATCCAAGAGTTATTGTGAAAATTTTTTGCCGGACTGCTTTTGGAAAATTTTTTTTTCTGAAAGTGCAGTGTTTTCATAAAAGATGCAGTGTCGCCCTGATCCCTGATTTGGACGATGGCGATATTGTTAAAAAATTATACGCGACAACATGATTTTATTTATACGTTAGAGCAAGATACGACACAGAGCTTTTTTGCCAAAACTGTCAAATTCTTGTAGGTGACACTACAAAATTTATCGTTATTTTCTTAAATTCGTAAAAAAGTTATTTGAAAATGAAAATAAAGCCTAATTTCCATGCTATCTTTCGTTATCCAATATCAGGGATATCAAATCAAATTTTTGTAAGAAAGAAAAGCATGCGAACAGAACCTAATGCGCTTGGAGAATGCGAGAGTGAATAGCATACATTTGCTATCTTTATAGAATGTGATGTCATCCCTGATATTTGATAAAATAAGATAAGAAAGGATCACATGGAAATTGGGCTTAAATAAATTGAAATTCAAAAATAAGGAAAACTTGTTGGGAAAATTTATTCAATTTAAACACTTAAACCTGCATTGAGAAAATCAATTTTTATATCTACAAGGCAATCAGCAAATCCAACAACATGATTTTTATTTTGACTTCTTCAACATTGCAAATTTGCAGCTGCTGCCGCGTAAATTTTGTTGTTGGTTTTTCTTCTTAAAAATTCAATTGAAAAAATCCTAAAAAAATGCGTGTATTTGTTGTTGCGTTTTTGTAGTTTACAGCCGATGCCGTTAGTTGTAATTTTGTTGGTATTTTTTCGGCAGAAAAATTGAGTTGAAAATAATGCAAATAAAAATTAAGGTTATACTAAATTGTCACATTAAAATTTGACAGCAAAATTGGATTCGCAGCTGTCAAAATCTAGTGCAAAATGTAAACAACAAAATTCTGTTGAAGAATTTTTTGACAGCTACGATGCCACGTTTTGCTGTCAGATTTTAATGTGACAATTTAGTATAACCTTTATTGTTATTTCTATGATTATTTTGAAAAATATAGAAATTAAAGAAATATTTTGAATTTTGTCAATTCAATCCGTAAGTCAAATGAGATTTTGTTTGAAGCAGGCGCTCAGCAAATAAAACAACATGAATATCATTTTTATTTTTCCGTTTGAGCCGAAAAATGTACGTACTTGATCAAGGGATCAAGGGTGCTAAGCCCCTTATATGAATATTTCTTGATTCGGAAAGGCTTAAGCCCAAATTAAAATAACATGGCGATAGCAGTAGTGTATTTTGGCACATTGATTTAGTTTCCGTGTTAATTTAAAAGAAATCTACATTTTTTATCTTTGAAAATATCATTTTCGTGTTTTTTTAAATGCAGAATCAGTTCTAATGACTAAGCTATTCTTATTGAACTTATTTAGTATTAACTTGTTTCAACTAATGGTTCGTTTCAAGTAAAACAAGAAAATTGAAAAATATAAGATCATCATTTCTATATACTTATAGCCCCCGAAGCAAAAATCCTGGTTGCAAAAAATAGCATAATTTGAGCACTGCCGAAAAAATACCAACAAAATTACAAATAACGGTATCAGTTGTAAACTACAAAATCTTAATAAAATAGAAAATGGCAGATCAGAGGGAATTTCAGCTTCGTTGCTAAAAATTCCAATGCGCAAAAAGACATTTCCCCTCGTTCTAATCTAGCTAAAATAGTACCACATTCCAATTATCGACATTTCTGGGAGCGTTGTTCTTTTACATATAATTCTTTGCTTTTGTTATCCTTGTCATATTTGTTTATAAAGCATTAACTGATTTATAAAATGTCACATGAATATCAGTTACTGCAAATTACTGTAAATTCGATTAAATAATTTTAAATTAAAAAAAAAAAATATTCATTTCCGACGAAACTTGCACCCTCAAGCATTTTTTGAACCCAAAAATAAGTTAAAAAAAAATTTGTTGGCTTTCAACTTAAAATAATTAAAAAAAAATATTGTTTTTTTCAATATAATGGCCTTATCGGTGGCCATGTTTTCACATGCTTCCCTAATCGATCAACCAAGGCGAAGTCGCATAAAAGCTGATGCGATCCAAGCACTTCTGTGTAATAGCGCTTGGATCAAATCTGAACTCGTAAGGTTCACATGCGGGTTAAAAATAAAATAAAGTAGTTTACTCTAAATAAAATACTAAAATATTAGTTAAATGTAAATTTTAATATAAAAATTACATTCATATTTTGAATCTGCATCTGCGTCTTACGAGTTCAGATTTGGTTAAAACGCGCCTCGCTCTTGGTTTCGAAAACGAGACTAGGACGAGGCGAGGCCGAGGCGAGGTGCCATGTGATCTCGCCTCGCCTCGGTCAAGCGAGGAAAATTTATTTTTCCGTCTCGCCTCGGTCTCGCCTCGGTCTCGCCTCGTTCTCGTAGTCAAAAACGAGGCTGCCTCGTAGCCTCGGTGAAACACTAGAGGTAACTTCAAATATACCCGAAAACAACGATTTTGGTAGTTTTCAGCAAGGAAACCTCGAAAGCTTGTACTGAAATTTTGGTTCGTGTTAAGCACATAAACATTTTGCCAATATCATGTAGTGTCTGACGTATACCACAAAACACACACACTTGCTTAAGTTTTTCTAAAAATTTCAAAAATTTTTGAATTTTTAAAATTTTCAAATTTTGAAAAATATTTAAAATTAATTTTCTTTTTGTTAGTTATAAAATGTTCTTCAACGTGTAAATATCGTTAAAAAATAAAATAAATTTTCAATTCACTTATAAAAAATATTACATCACATAAGTAATTGGGATTCTGAGTTTAACCAAGAGTTGGTTTTGTGTGCCTGAGCAATGGAGCTAAATTATCAAATGGAAACAAAGGACTATTAAGTTCATATATATATAACTAGCATTACCCTGTGCGCATCGCCTCACCTCAACCGTGGTGAAGCTTCGATGTGCGGTCTGCGTGAAAATTCTATTTAAAAAATACTTTTGTATCAGGACCACCCTTAGTATGCACCCAAAATTAAATTTTTACAACCTAAGCAGTACCTCTTAATATAAAAACCACGTGATTTAAATTTCATGAGAATCGATTAAGCGGTCTTCGAGAAAATGATATTTAAAAATATATTTGTATGAGGGCAACCCTAAATAAAAGTTTTGTAGCCTAAGCTATGCCTCTTAACATAAGAGCTACATGGTGTAACTTCGGAGTGAATCGACTAACCTGTCATCGTGAAAATGATATTTAAAAATATTTTTGTATGAGGGTCACCCTAAGTATACACCCTGAATAAAATTTTTTTGACCTTATCTGTGCCTCTTAATACAGAAGCCATGTGGTGTAAATTTCATGAGAATCGATTTGGCGGTCTTCGAGAAAATGATATTTAAAAAATATGTTTGTGTGAGGACCACCCTAAATAAAAGTTTTGTATCCTTAGCTAAGCCTCTTAATATAAGAGCTACGTGGTGTAAATTCGGTGTGAATCGTTTAACCTGTTATCGTGAAAATGATATTTAAAAAAATTGTGTATGAGGGCCACCCTAAGTTTGAACTTCAAATAAAACTTTTATGATCTTATCTGTGCCTCTTAATATAAAAGCCATATGGTGTAAATTCCATGAGAATCGATTTTGCGGTCTTTGAGGAAATGGTATAAAAAAAAATTGTTGTATAAGGGCCACCCTAAATAAAACTGTTGAAGCCTTAGATATGACTCTTAAAATAAGAGTTACGTGGTGTGAATTCGGTGTGAATCGATTAACCTGTCTTCGTGAAAATGATATTTAAAAATATTTTTGTATGAGGGCCACCCTAATTTTGCACTTTAAATAAAATTGTTACAATCTAGTCACTGCCTCTTAATATTGGTGTAAATTCCAAGAGAATCGATTAAGCAGTCTTTGAGAAAATGCAATTTTTGAAATATTTGTGTATGAGGGCCACCCTAAATAAAAGTTTTGTGGCCTAAGCTATTCTTCTTAACATAAGAGATACGTAGTGTAAATTCGGTGTGAATCGATTTATTTGTCTTCGCGAAAATTATATTTAAAAATATATTTGTATGAGGACCACCCTAAGTACGCACCCTAAATAAAATTTTTATCATCCAATCTGTGCCCCTTAACATAAAAGCCTTACTGTGTAAATTTCATGAGAATCGATTTGCCTGTCTTTGAGAAATTGCTATTTTAAAAATATTTGTGTATGAGGGCCACCCTAAATATGCACCCTAAATAAAAGTTTTATAGCCTATGACACCCGCCCGATCGATACTAACATACTGTAAAAATTTCATCAAAATCGGCTGGATAGTTTCCGCGTGCATAAGAGACAGACAGACAGACAGACGGACAGACGGACAAAAAATGAATTTTATATAATAGATGGATAATTCAATTCGAGTTTTATATGTTGGCTGGCTACTTTGTGAATCAGACAGGTGCCAGTAATCACCAACGTGAAACCTCAGTCTGCAATACCACATTTACGAGATGTAAGGGCTCACCACCGCACAGCGCGGTAAAATTGTTGAGTGAGACCAGCACGAAATTTCGGAGGAAATTCATATATGGGTATATGAGCCGAGGAAAATGTACGAGTAACATACAATGGTGAGCGCTATAGGCGAAAGATTACACAGGGCAACAATAATTTTGTTGCCTCAACTTTAATATACTTTTCCGAAGGTTTTTGAAGCGCTGAATTCGAGTTCAAGATTAGAATTTCTCAAATGGCCCCGGTAAATCGTAAATTGAAAATACAAACTTTTGAATGTAAATTTGTTTGAAAATTTTGAAAAAAAAGATATTTATATGATTCCAAATGTGTTTTAAAAAGGAAGAGTAGTTCTTTCGAACCTCTTTAATGGATGAATAAATAAAAAATATATTTCAATGTAGATTTGCCTCAAATATCTTCGAAATCCGTGATTTTCGCACTTTTATGTTAAAATATCTCAAAAACCGGAGCCATTCGAGAAATTCTGAGCTTAGATTCAAATTTAGCGCGTCAAAACCCTTCGAAAAAATATATTAGAGTTAAGGCAACAAAGATTTGACCAAATTTTGTTAACCTGTGTTATCGAATATTTGTAGGAAGATTGGCAAGACATCAATGATATTGATGTGGAAGACACTGAAAAGCCCGAAACGTTGAAGCAACTATAAGCCAACATCCGAAATATGTAGAAAATGTCAAAAAATACCGCGAAAAGATGGACTGTTGCAAAAGGTTTAGTGGAATAGGTCTAATGAAATACATCAAATATTCGATGCGAATTTATACAAAATATCCGAAAATTTACTTATATATATTTTGTTTATTTTTTAAATAAATAGTTCGGAAACTGAAGTTGTTGGATCATTCGCATGTATCAAGAGTCTGAAGTCAATATATCTTCTTCAAAGCGAACTCCACATACATAAAAATACTCTAAGCATGCCGGCTATTTGCTTCCTAAAAATATGTTTTAGAAAAAGCACAAAATGAAACGAAATGTTAGAAATTTTTTGATAAGAGAAAAATATCGGTTGTGGTACGCTAGACTCTTATGCTTTTTCGAACTATATGTTTCCACAATATACAGATGCGTTCGCTCAACATTAAGCTTCTTCTAAACTACGATAATTTTTACTGTTGACTAACCGGTTGCGCCACATTTTTATACTAATTAAATTTATTAGTGAATTCATTATGAGTTGATCATTTCATTTTTTTTTTCTCTGCCCCGTTTTTCTAATATAAACTTTATATGTTCCTTTCTCTCCGAACTACCTCTATGCATTTACGAATAACTTTTTTATGTTTTCCGTTTTTTTTTACTGTCTTTGCAGAAAGTCCATGGAAGAAATAGGAGCGGCACAATCCTCAGTAAATGCGCGGTAAGTGATAATGTCGCCGTTGCGCCATTGAAATTGTTAAGTTTTTTTTGCTGCGGCTCAAACTGAATTTGTTATCATAATGTGTTCCTATTGATGTGGCTGGCTATCGATGCCACTTTTATCTAAGAGATTCTTTTGATTTACTTTTGTTTGCTCATCATTTAAACATGACAATGACAATAATAACAACAACAACATGTGTGCTTGATCCTGTTGAGTTGTTTGTTTGTTTGTTTTTGTTTTGTCATTTCTTAAAGTTTCTATTTAATACGAATTGTCGCATAAAAAGTACAAATATCTGGCTAATTGGATTTATCTCGTGACTGACTTCAGAGTCTGCAAAAATGATGTTTTGTTGTTAAGACTTTTTTTTTTTTTTTTTAAATTTTTATTGTGGCTTTTTGTTGATGTAACAGACAAAAAATGTTGTCTGTTCCAGCATTATTGCAAAAGTGACCACATCAACATTAATTGTGGTTTTCAATGTTTAGTTGTTGTTCGAAATTGATCATCAATTGATCGCTACACGTTACATCAAATAGAAAGAGTGGATATGGTTAAGTGTTGGCGAAATGATTTTTATAAGCTAAATATTTTCAATTTTCCTTATTATACTTAAAAATTTAAATTTTAACAAATTAGCATTTCAAAAAATTCTTTAAGAGAATCATTAATTTGGTTCATAAGAGATCGTCCATTAATGACGTCCGCAAAAATCATAGAGTTTTAACTCCCTCCCACCTAGTTGCTTACTTTCGTTCGAAGAGTATGTTTCGTGACCAAAAGATCTTTAATAATTTCGAAATTTTGGTTGATGTTACCGTCGAGAGGAAGTTGAGTCCAATGCCGTTTGGAGTGCCAATAGTCTAGATAATCCCTGGAGAACATTAAGTACCTAATCTTTACATGTGAGTGAATACTTTGGACAAAATAGAACAAAGAAAGAACATACATATGTATGTATAAGAGTGTTCCCATTGCCTCACTCAGAAAACTTTCCGTTCGAAAGCGTCCTTTTCCCTACGTGACTAGTGCGGTACCATTTAAGTTGATTAGTCGAATATGGGCCCCATTGATTTAATTTTACTTTCTGCTGTTCGATTATCAGATAATTTTTTCTCTTGTGATGTATGAAGGGTTGGCCGAAAAAAACTTCACAAACAGCCAAGATGCAATTAAATTATAGTTCAAAAAAATTTTGTAGCAGCAAAAAAACTACAATTTATTTATTCGATTTTCAGCTGCTTCTATCAATTTAGACTAGTGTTTCACCGAGGCTACGAGGCAGCCTCGTTTTTGACTACGAGAACGAGGCGAGACCGAGGCGAGAACGAGGCGAGATGGAAAAATAAATTTTCCTCGCTTGACCGAGGCGAGGCGAGATCACACGGCACCTCGCCTCGTACTCGCCTCGGCCTCGCCTCGTCCTAGCCTCGTTTTCGAAACCAAGAGCGAGGCGCGTTTTGACGAAATCTGAACTCGTAAGAATCATATGCAGATTCAAAATATGAATGTAATTTTTGTAATAAAATCTATATTTAACTAATAGTTTAGTATTTTATTTTGAGTAAACTACTTTGTTTTATTTTTAATCCGCATGTGCATCTTACGAGTTCAGATTTGGTCCAAGCGCTAATGTACAGAAGTGCTTGGATCGCATCAGCTCCTATGTGACTTCGCATCGATTGATCAGTTAGGGAAGCATGTAAGGCTATGTAAGGCTATAAGCAAAACTGCATGATTGACAACACTGCATTGAAATTTACTTATTCTAATAGTCTTTCTAAGAAACGGTAAGGTGAAGCGAAACGCACAGGGTAATGCTAGTATATAAATAAAGATCTATATATGTATGTTCGTTGCTAATGGACTCCTAAACCGTTCAACCGACCGACGAAAGATTTGACATACATATATGTTTCTTATGATTTGGGATGCTCCGTAATATAGTTTACGATAAATAGGTGATGCCACCCCCACATAAGAGAAAAACAGAATTCATCATATATTATCAACAACTTGAAGCAGATTAATAAAACTTGGTATATTTATAAAAGGTAGAGGCATAACTAAGATTCAATTAATAAAATGGGCGGTACCATGCCTTCAATATAAGAAAAAAATTAACTTTATCATATCTCAATATCTATTTGACGTAGATAAATAAGATTTGGTACATATAGAATTAAATTCATCATATCTCATCCAATTCACCAAAAATATAAACAAATATTTTATTTTATTTCTTGAGGCTTGATCAGCCTATCAGCCCTGATACATATATAATTTTTTATTTATTTTAATAAAAACCTCGCTTTTTTACCGAGGTGCCTCGGCCGAGAACGAGGCGAAGCGAGGCGAGGCGAGGCATGTGATGGCAAGATCTCGTCCGAGGCCGAGGCGAGGCGAGACTTAAATTAATATAACGAGGCGAGACCGAGATCAACTAGAACCTCGCCTCGCCTCGGCCTCGGTGAAACACTAATTTAGACAGGGTGACTGTTTTTAAAAAAATTTCTACTGCCAAGGCTTTCGACTCTACTTGAAATCTAATAATGAAGTTAGTAATAAATCATAAGTTATTTGATAGATTTGATATATTTCAAAAATTTTGAAATTTTCTTTATTATTTCTGTATTGATAACTTTAAGAAGCTTCAGTTGGCTTAGTGTTGCCAAAAATCATTTTTCTTACTTGATCCAAATTGGGACATTCCACAAGTAGATGGCTAACAGATGGTGTGCTGGTACAAAAAGGACAGTTTAGTGCAGCCTCGTTACATAGTAGATGCTTATGATAGATTATCGTACGCCCAATGCGTAGCCTTACAAAGATTTTGCTAAGATCTCTGGAACAAGAAACTCTAGCTCTAGATCTATCAGTGTTGATAAGTCTACACCTGTGATTATACTCTAACTATTCATTAAGTTAAAAATTTGAAAACTTAAAATACTTAAACCTATTCTGAAAGTAACAGATTGTTCACCCTGATTGGTAAAATTATGTAGAAAACTTATAAAACTATAGCAAGTTTTGCAACCGACTAGGTATTTAATGCTAATTTGAAATGTTCCCAACAATTTTAAAGACTGAAGTCTTAGTGAATCCTCTAAAGTATCTCAATTGTATAGAAAATTGTGAACGTGAAATCACAACGACACTCATTATAACATTCAACTCGGTGAATTTTAGCTCCATCCTCTCTGAATGTCCGGTTTTGTTCGATTTCGTTACCACCTCCGTCCTAAAGGTCTTTGACAAATTTTATGCTACCCCCGTTTAATTTTTCCGTTCCTGATGAACAAAAAAAAATTATGAAATTCAAGAGTGAATTTGAAAAAAATGGACGTCCACAAAGGCCTCGACCTTCCCCCTGCTTGTTCTCATATGTCCGTTTTTACGACCCTCCTCCTTGCTTGACGTCTTTTTTGGATAATCCCTTATGAGAGGAATCTAAAATATCTTTACATTTATCTTTATAAAAATAAATAGTGGATTATTTTTAAGTAGGCTGTGTAAAAATATTAATCAATTTAAATATTCCCATAAAAATAACACTAAATAAAATACATGACGAATAAAAAAATGTAAAAAATTGTATGAAATAGAGAAATTTAAAGTTCTTTTTGAAAATTATACAAAGTTTGAAATCCAAGCAAAAAATATTCATAGCTTACTCATTTATAGTTTTTCAAATATCATGACACAGTGATTTTTATTCTAAAACCATGTAGAAAACATCATCTAATGAATAGATCTTTGACGAAAACCTATTATCTGGTCTCCTCCCTTTAATTCACCACCGTTGTCAAGGCAAGACGAAGATTTGATAACATTTGTTCGAATTTTTAGAAGCGAATATCGTGGAAGTGGCAGCTTAGGACTTGGATTGATGTTTTCATTAAAAAATTCAACTCACATCTTTGGTCGCTGTAATAAAAGCTGTAAAATTTTCAAACATTGAAGGATAAAACAGAAATTTTTAAGAATAAAATTCCTTGTAGCAAAATATTCCTTTATTATTTAAAACATTTCTTATACGTTTTGGCATACTTTTGACCAATTTCTGTATGATTTCATTGGATATACTTTGCCACTCCAGCTGCATACGACGCCACAGCTCAGCCAGATTCGATGGGGCTGTTTGATATTGTTTCAACCATCTTTTCACGATTGACCATAAACTGTTAATAGTATTGAGGTTGGGACTTTGCGCTGACCATTGCATTAATTTAAGTTTATTTTTTCAGTCACCCATTCGTTCACGATCTTGGAGGTGTGTTTTGAGTCACCATCCTGTTGAAATGACAATTCTTCAGGATAGGCGCTCGTTTCCACAAAATAAGAAAGATGGTTCTGTAAAATATTCAAATAGTCCTATTTCCTCATTATTTCATCAATTTTGTGCAATGGTCCAACAAGGCACCACGTAAAAAAACCCCCTACCATAACGTTTCCTCCACCATGCTTGACTGTTTGTTTAACATGGTGCCTTTGGATATCTTCCACAGGTCGGCGCCAGCAATATTGCTTACCGTCGGATTGAAAGCGATTGAATTTAGATTCATCTGACCAGATAACATGTTTCCAGTTTCTACTGTCCAATTTTTGAGTTCCCGGACAAACTTCAAGAAGTACAAACATATTCTAATTTCTGCTCCCCACTGTATATTTAAGTCCCTCCAATAACTTAAAAGTCAATAACCAATTACTCTGCACACATTAAATAAATTTCTCGATTATAATAAAGCTGTATTGTTGTTCCAGCCGTACTTTAAAATAAAAGGAGTAGCGCGCAATACAATTTATCTTGGTTAAGCAGCAGCTTTGCTTTTAGTCCTCAAAACTGAGATAAGTTAGCAAACAAAAAAACACGCCATGCTCCATATAGCCAGCTTCAGAAAACTGAAGCTTTGTTTGCAGCATTTCTTAAATTAATGTGTGTAATTAATCGAAAGAAAACATTCCAGCAGTTTGAGGCATCCCAAAAATGCACTTCGCTCCTGCGCAGTCATTTCTCTCTTATGTCGTCGAACTGCGTCGCAAGTGTTCCGCCTGTGGCAGATGTCGCCAAGTGGTTAACAAGTTGATTTTGCGAACGAACAAATTAGTCGCAACTTGCTGTGCCGTGTGTTGCACTATGCATCGTGTGATGGTCATGGCCACGGCCACGTCACAACTGATTTCATTTCCCATATTGCCGCCAAATGGAACCAGTTCCACTGTGTTTCCTCTTCTGCGCATGCACGGATGGATGTTGTGCGTGCGCAGATCTTGTGTTCGAACTTAATCGCAACTCATTATAGTTTGCTGACTTAAAGGCGAGAAGGTGCAAGAATATTAATTAATAATTCCGATCACAGACTGAGACTCTGTGTCGGCGTAGTTTGCGGCTACGACTTGGCATCTGAACTATTTGCTAAATACGAGTACCAATATGTTGTACGGACGGCTTGAAATGCTCTCAGATGGTTGGCTTCGTATAGTAACGTCGCAGCTCTTTTGTTTTGAGTTATTCATAATTATAATTAAAAGGCAAATGGCCGAAGATTAAATTCTTTAATAGTGATTTTATAATTATTTTAATTCAGATTTAATTTTTAGCTGCATTCGATATTATGCAATTCTGATCCAAGGCGATTTTAATGCCGCAAGTTAAAAACTACCATTGTAATTATTAAATTTAAACGTTCATTCATTAGCAATGATTATGAAACAAATCGATAATTTTTTTTTAACAAACGTGACAACAGTGAACCAATATTGTAATGCAGACAATGAAAAGTTTAACCTTATTAAGTTGTTAATTTTGAAAATTTTTTAAATGTATTTTGTTTTTTTTCCCCTATATTTTAGTTTAAGGATTAAAAATAATTTTCCCACTATTTGACCTTCCTAGCTCAAATCTGTAAACGGCGCGGACAGAGCTTATGTTAGCTAACGCACGTTGAAAAAATGCTCGTGTGAACCAAGCCTTACTCTTACGGCTCCTACGGCAATGACATTCTGGTGTTTCTTTTTTTTGCTCATCAGTATTAACATTTTTGTGATATTTCTCTGACGCTTAGTTATGTTATTATAAATAAAAAAATGCGGTGGAGGCCCACTTTTACCATTCCATTTTTACCACTCCATTTTTACCGCTATACTTTCTTTCCACTAGGACTTTTTAACAATTTTTTTAACCACTTTCCTTTTCTTCCGCTGGAACTTTATGCCAATATACTTTTACCACTACATTTTTATCAGAAATAAGTAAAAATTCCACAAGAGATAAACATTTATTCAAAATTGTATATTATAGCCTACAGCTCTCAAATATTCGGCGATTCGGCCCTCCTCTTTTTGGGTTACATATTCTTCTGTGGAGTTTCTTGCTCTGCTTTCACTCTTTTTTAATTTGCGTCCAATGTCCAATATATTTTGTCACATTTTTCTTCAGTTTTGTGGTATATGTTTCCATCAATATTCAAAAATGGGTTTCATTCATTTCATTCATTTCATTCAATTCATTCATTTCATTCATTTCATTCATTTCATTCATTTCATTCATTTCATTCATTTCATTCATTTCATTCATTTCATTCATTTCATTCATTTCATTCATTTCATTCATTTCATTCATTTCATTCATTTCATTCATTTCATTCAATTCATTCATTTCATTTAATTCATTCATTTCATTCATTTCATTCATTTCATTCATTTCATTCATTTCATTCATTTCATTCATTTCATTCATTTCATTCATTTCATTCATTTCATTCATTTCATTCATTTCATTCATTTCATTCATTTCATTCATTTCATTCATTTCATTCATTTCATTCATTTCATTCATTTCATTCATTTCATTCATTTCATTCATTTCATTCATTTCATTCATTTCATTCATTTCATTCATTTCATTCATTTCATTCATTTCATTCATTTCATTCATTTCATTCATAAATAAAATTTTGAAAAACCTTAGTGTTAAATACATAAGAATGTAACATACCAAACAAATTTTTAGGACAAAAAGTGCAAAGGCCGGATTTATCTTTTTTTTTTTTTCAAGTACCTACACTCAGACGAAAATTCTCTAACCTGCGACAAGTTAAATTTTAACCTGATAATTATTCTATGGATTTCCATTTGATTAAAAAAAAAAAACCTTTTATTCCGCATCTACTGGGGTTTGAACCTGAGCATTCCGTGTTGTTATGTGCGCAGTTTAACGACTGGACTGGCCAAAAGTATATTATTTGCATTACACTAGTCAACAGTGGTTTTGTTGCCCTGGATGTCTCTGCGGATTTCTATAGTTTCAGGCTCACAGTTTACGGATATATTCATGAAAGTTCTGGATTGGCTCTAGTTTTTGTGATATTGATGTATTTATATAATATATAAAAATCTCGTGTCACAGTGTTTGTTACCGAACTCCTCCGAAACGGCTTGACTGATTTTTATGAAATTTTGTGTGCATATTTGGTAGATCTGAGAATAGGTCGTAGGCTATAAAATTTTATTTAGGGAACATATTTAGGGTGGTCCTCATACAATAATACTTTTAGGATAGCATTTTCACAAAGATCACTGCATCGATTCACATGGAATTTACACCCCGTCTCTTTTATGTTTATAGACATAGTTGAGTCTATAAAACTTTTTTTAAGTATGCATATTTAGGGTGGCCCTCATACAAAAATATTTTTAAAGCAGCAATTTATTTAAGACAGGTTAATCGATTCACTTGCAACTTACACCACGTGTCTTTTATATCAAGGAGCATAGCTTCGGATATAAAACTTTTATTAAGGGTGCATATTTAAGGTGGCCCTCATACAAAAATATTTTTAAAAATAGCATTTTGACGTAGACAGGTTAATCGATGCTCTTGGAACTTACACCACGTGTTTTTTATATCAAGAAGCTCAGCTTAGGCTAACAAAACTTTTATTTAGGGTGTAAATATGCCTGGTGGCCTTAATATATACATATATTCGTTGGTGCGTCTGTTTGTGATCGCGTAACTTCTGTACGACTTGACCGATTGAGGTCATATCAGCCGGGTCAGCTAGTTGCACTATAATTAGCAGAGTAAATGAGGAAATAAAACATAAAATATTTTTTTTAATTTAAACAGAAGCAAAAAGAGAAAAAAATAGCAGTAATAATGTTACACTTCAGAGAAATACCTTTTATAAGATTTTCTTTTGTGATTTTTTTGTGGACAATTTCTCTGTAATGACCAGCAGTAGTCTGCCAGCATATGACGATCCCACCTACCCTGATACCTCTTTTCCATCACTTAGAAGTCTGTGTGGAAGTGTTCTCCCTGTTCCTCACTGTGATTTCCCAGGTTATCAGGAAATCTATCCAAGTGACTGTGAAGGAAGTGTAGCTTTACGCTCATATTTGCTCCTAAAAGCTTGAAGCTCTCCAACATCTTTTACAAAATTTCTTTGTAATTTGGTGCTTTATACTATAGTTACCTAAAAACTTTTGCACCACCAACACAGAAGCCCTCCAAGCTTCACTTTCAGAATTAGTCATAACTTTTATGAAGTTTGTGTCTTTTATCAATGTGCGAATATCAGGGCCATCGAATATTCCTGCTTTCAACAACAACAAATGTACTTAAAGCATTCTCCGTTCTTGTCCAGCGCTTTGACGAACTGTTTCATCATACCTAACTTAATATGGAGAGGAGAAAGTATGATTTTTTCTCTACTTAGCAAAGGCTCATTTACTACATTAGCTTTTCCAACAGTTAAGGATTCTCTCAAAGGCCATACATCTTGTTCCCAGTGAATTTGCTTTGCTCTACTGTCCCACATACAAATAAAACAGGGGTTTTTCGTGTATCCACTTTGCTGACCAAGTAAAAAGTTCACCATTTTCAAGTCAACGCAAACCGGCCATTGATGTTCATAGTAATTAATTTTTTGTAGAACAACTAATTTAATATTTTGATATTCTTCTTTGAGTTTTGTTGAATGAGCAATTGGAATTGATGCAAAATGATTTCCATTGTGCAATAGAACGCATTTTAAACTCCTTTTGCAGCTATCAATAAAGAGTCGCCAATCAGTAGGCTTGTATTGTTCTAAACCCATATCTAGAAGTAACTGAGCAATATTATTACAGTAGACAAGCTCTTCATTTCCACTGAAAAAAGGTAAAATGGCACTTTCTCTTGTTCTGTATGATGTAATTGTTACATTTGATGCTAATAAATTCATTTCTTTTAACCTTGAAGCAAGAAGTTCTGATGCTTGTTTTGATAAATTTATGTCTCGTATTAAATCACTGAGCTCATTTTGACAAAACAACTTTGGTGATGTTTCACTAGTAGATTGAATTGAATGCTGTAAGATTGGTGACACTCTAGACTCTGAGGGCATACGAACTACTTGTGGGGCATAGATAGGCCTCGGGAGATCTTCACTATGCAAGATAGGACATTTTGTGAACTGCAAAGCTGGATATTTCCACGTTCTATTTCGATTGAAACCTTTAATGTCTGCTGCACAAAAATAGCAATCATTGAAATGATTTTTCGGCTTCATCCAGATCATAGGGATACCAAAATCTAACCCGTGGCGTTCTCCTTTTTTCCACAAACGTAAAGATTCAACACATAATTTACAAACTTTATGCGGCACCCATGATTTATTTTGATTTTTAAAACGAAATCCGAAATAAGCAGTATAAACTTCTTACACAAAATCTGTGATATTTCGTGTCTGTTTTTTTATTTTGTAAATACCACAAATGTAACAAAATACGTCGTGGCTATATTAGCATTTTCTTTGCGATGTACTCAGATTTCTGCGGAGAAAAATAAAATAGTATTGAAATAAAAATTTAATAAATAAAACAAAGTATTAAGCATTATAATAGTAACTTACCCAAATGCGCGTCGTGCGTCCTCTAATTTTTTAAATAAATTAATTTTTTGCTGGTTCACGTAGTACGGCGTCACTAGCACACTTAATTGATGTACATAAGCCAAACTTTTATAATAAGGTGCAGTGCTTATTAAACAAACTGTTAGCACAAGATTTTATTTGCATTTATTTTCACAAATTTAGTTTGAATCAATTAATGAGAGTTCAGCAAAAGTATCTATTCTTAAAAAATAGAATTTTACTAAGTAAGAACAAAACAAGTTAAATAAGCAAACAGTATTAACCTGTCTTCGTTAAAATGCTGTTTTAAGAAATATTTTGTATGAGGGCCACCTTAAATATGCACCCTAAATAAAAGTTATATAGCCTAAGCTGAGCTTCTTGATATAAAAAACACGTGGTGTAAGTTCCAAGAGAATTGATTAACCTGTCTACGTTAAAATGCTATTTTTAAAAATATTTTTGTATGAGGGCCACCCTAAATATGCATACTTAAAAAAAGTTTTATAGACTCAACTATGTCTATAAACATAAAAGACACGGGGTGTAAATTCCATGTGAATCGATGCAGTGGTCTTTGCGAAAATGCTATCCTAAAAATATTATTGTATGAGGACCACCCTAAATATGTTCCCTAAATAAAATTTTATAGCCTACGACCTATTCTCAGATCTACCAAATATGCACACAAAATTTCATAAAAATCAGTCAAGCCGTTTCGGAGGAGTTCGGTAACAAACACTGTGACACGAGATTTTTATATTTTATTTAAATACATCAATATCATAAAAACTAGAGCCAATCCAGAACTTTCATGAATATATCCGTAAACTGTGAGCCTGAAACTATAGAAATCCGCAGAGACATCCAGGGCAACAAAAAAAAAAATTAATTTTTTTGAGTAGTGTTATCAAGTGACAACTATAAACAACGAAAACTTTTTTCATTTTAATAGAAAAGTGATATAATTTTATTCTCACGAAATAACGCAGGAAACCTAGGTTCAAATCTGATCGGTGACTGTCACTCTTCAACCATGGTTTTTCTTGAAGCTTAAACTATCTTGAATTAATACGAAACAACGAAACTTTTTAAATTAAAAAAAATCTCTACCACCGAAAAACAATGCACAGGAAGAAGCCCTCCTATAACGCCGTTTTCTCTAAGCGGCAACTTCAAACATTGCGAGCATTTTCCTACTAAGCAATGAAAATTTGCATACAACGCGGTATTTTTAGTACCTTCGCATTACATTTATACATTTGTAAGCCCGATTCGCAATGAAATCATTGTTAACCATTTAACTGGAGCATTACTAACCGACCCAGAATATTGTTTGGAAGATGAAAACTTAAACTTTAGCAGAAAGTTGATTCATCTCCATACTTCTAACTTTACCTTTGTGTTAATTGAATACCATCTTACAACTTTATTTGGCTACTGTCTCTCATAAAAATGTCAACATGTGGCATATGATTAATTTTTATTTTCAACCTGAACACAAGTTATCTGCTTTAAAAAACTTCCTGAGAGTTTTGCAAACCAACAACAGCGATAAAGAACGCTCACCGAATTTCCATCAAAATACCACGCGTAACATTAATAATCACTGCATAACTTCACCAAGTAGCCAGCACCAGCCACTGGCCACATTAAAAAAAAAAAAACAGCGAACAAGAAAAAAAAGGCACAACATTTTAGATTGGAAATGAAATTCAACAACATTAAACTAAAGAACGTCCACTCTCATCTGAGCGGATCATTTCGGCCCACAATTATCAAAACGTAGCAGAACCAAAACCCCACAACCAAAAACAACCGAAATAACTTAAAATTTATGACCCTTCTTCCAAGTGTTGCGTTGATATTTTTGTGTGTTTTGTGATGCTCAGTGGCAGCTCCAAGCGGAAAACTGTCATACAGTTCATCATCACGAAAAATTATGGCTCTGTCGTCGAGTGCAACAGCAGAACAGAATACCACAGAAAGACGAAATTCTGATAACGATCGATAATTTTGTGTCGTTTTGTTGCTTTTCTTTGTTTCATTTTTTTTTTTTTTTTTTTTTTTAATTTTTATTACTTTATTGCTTTTGTTACCTTCTTGGTTACCCAAAAGTTATGAACTGATTTCGTAGCTCTTATGAGCAGAGTTTTGGTTTTTAGGTTTTGTGTAACACGCTGCTGCTGCTGTAAAAGTGAGAGCCTGGCGTTAAGTGCGCGACGATCGTTTATCGCTGCAGATCATTTGTCGTTCTATGTAAAAATTAGATTCTTGAACACTTCTGGAAAATGAGCGCCTAAAAATAATGTCATCCTGTTATTTTATTACCTCTGTCATTTTTATTGCCTTTAACTGTGTTTCCACTGTCTGTTCGTTTGGTTCCTTTTTTTAGAGGTCTCTTGTGTTCAGTGTGTGATCAGCGATCAGTTTCGTTGTTTTATTGCTTCCTTTTTCTAATATCTTTGATTAGACGTTTTGATTCACTGGAAATGTAGTGGATTTTTATAAGTAGGGGTTCTGATGCTACTAACGTATAATTTTGGACTCTTAAGAGTTTGCTTGAATACTAAAATCATAGAAACGAAAATGGGATGGGTGTGGTATGCTCATAGTGGCATCTCCATTATTGAAGTGTGGTCAAAAACCTTGAAAAATCAGAGAGCCAGAAAAAATTATTTAATGTGAGATGTCTGATGGGATGTGAGAGCCTTTGATCAAAGTTTGCTTGAAATCTACTTATCTAACAAAAAAAACCAATTCTGCATTAACAAGTAAAGTTATCTCACTTGTCATATTCCCCCGGATATGTGTCTTTAGGGTATATACCGAACTCACTGTCTCCCGAATATGTAGCTTTCGGGTGCTTTGGTATGTGTGAAAATACACTCTCATTTGGCCTATATGTTGTGTTTGGTGCAGAACATTCGCTGTCACCCCGACATGGGTGGAAGTAGGACTGATTATTTGTTTAATAACTTTATACATAATTGTACTAGAAATAAGAAACAGGGAAATGCTATAACACCTCAAAAGACAAATTGTGCGCTTTCTCCAGAAAAAGCTTTATCAACTTAACTCCTATTTACTTTATAAACGTCCTGTATGTATATTTTAAAACGAAAAATAAAAACTTCGTTTCATTTTGAAGTACCCTCGAAGACGAGCTAGAAAACTTCAAAAAAGGCAAATTTTTCAATATAGGAACAAACCTTCGGTTGCGATGTATTCGTTTATAATTTCGAATAATTTTCTTTATTAATTATTTGAAAAACTTGCAATTTTTATACAAATATCGGTATTTGTACCGATGGTGCTACATACAAAACATCAGATACAAATTTCTAAAGAAACTATCTTCGTTTACTACAAAGTTTTCTCGAACGTAATCGGCTCTAACTTTTGATTTTTACGAGAGACTATGAATGCTATAGTTCAGGAGGCAGCTTTGCAAATGGCATAATCATTTGATTCCTTTTTTAAATTATTCTTTTCGGGTAATAATTTGATGATCTTAACCAGTAACGCAGCAAGGGGGGCGGACAGCCTGGGGACAAAAGCTTAGGGGCGGTCGCTCCGGACGCAAAAGGTTGCTAGTCGGGAAAGTGGTCCTTGTACTATTCTATCCCGTGCTATATTGTTTTAGTAAACTCCAATTTATTTATTTAATTTTGTTAGGGATTTTGGGATCTAAAATGTTGTTGTTCTTTTTGTTTTTTTTTTTTTTTTTTTGAAAAACATTTATGTTTTGGAAGAATTGTTTTTTTTTTAAGACGGCATATTAGTTCTTTGCCCCGGACGGCAAATGTTACGCTGCGCCACTGATCTAACTGTCAGTTGCTTTAGTAATGGTGGGGTTGGTTGTGCGAGACCGAAATAAAAATTTCGCTAAGTCACTCGAAAAGTGAGCTACAAGTAATGGCGACAAGAGCACACCGAATTCATGCCTGAAAAATTTCCATACGAAAAGATTTGACCCAATTTTCGCCCTTTACAAAAAAAGTTGTTTTGGACAATAATTGCGGAAATCGTTTCTTTTTTTAAATGACAATGGATATTAGTAATTTTAAGACTATGAAACACTGGTCAAATCTTGTGCTACGTAGATATTTCGAGCGTGAAATCGATGTTTTTTTTTTATTTCCTGACCCTTACTTGTGGCTTATTTTCCGAGTTGTTAAGCGAAATTTATTTTTTTCGGCATCTCAAAACCAGCCAATACTGCTGGTAACTTTCAGTGACGTCAAACTTTTCGATTAACAACGGCGATTCATTTTCGTTAGCTTCGTTCAGTAAGTAAATCGGATCGCTTTCAAATCTCTTACGATTTCGAATACGATAGTTTTCTTATTCAAGAAACCTTCGATTTCAATACTAAAGTCGAACTTTGTGTTGGGCTTATTTATCATAGTAATAGTTGATAAGCACTCAGGTATGGGTTCCTGAAAAGAACTTTATTATTTCGAGGTGATACAATTCCAAAAAATGGGAAAAAATAGATATCATAGTTTGCTTATTATCACACTTAACTTAATATTTGGTAAATTTTGTAAGTTTTTACAAAAAAATGACGATTTCATTTTAATGTCCGATTTTTATTATTATGAAACACCTTATTTCTCCTTCAGATACAACTTATTCCAATCGCAGGGCCGCTTTACCGTGGGCGGCAGTCTCAGTGGGGAAGGGGTGAAGTTTTTATTAATTGTATGCAACAGAGAAAAAGAGGTCATCAACTTTTTCCGCCGCACAGCAACACAATTAAAAGGTCATTCCAAACATAATAAGTTTTTCGGTGCATCGCATATATGGGGTCCTTCATTTACATCTGTTATATGGATATTCATTCGTACAAACTTTAGACGTCAAATATAAGAATTGTATTCATGTGGGTTAATGACCCCCACCCCTTCGTAATACTTTGGGTTGCAATCGCTTACAGTAAAAATTATAACAATTTTCTTAAGCACCGAACTTTACTAATCACGCTGCGGCACCTGTTTGACAGCCTTATTTTCGCTTTTTTTTTTTTGCTTTTTGTTATTGCATTACGTGTGATTTCAGAAGCGGCGGCGGCGGCGAATCACAATGTAGTATGCGAATGTGCTGGTTATGCGGTCCACATCCACACATATCCGATAAACGGACAAATGGACGGACAGGCGCACATTAGTTAAAATGGATGCCTCGTTCGCTCATCAGAACGTGATGAACACGTTGGGAACTAAACAAAGCTAAAAGCTAAGCTATGCGTTCCAGCGTCGCAACGCGTCGAACAAGAGCAGCAGCAGCAGCATGTGATATGATGCGATGCGATGCAATGTGATGTGATGTGATAGAATAGTTCAGGAACGTGATATTTCGGATAAAGATGATGATGTTCGAATCGAAATGAAATGAAACGAAATGTCGGCACGGACGACTGACAACCGACTTGGATTGGACATGTTGAGGCGCCACTCATTTCGTTTTCATTCATTAAGCGATGCGGTAAACGAACATGTTTTTGGTGCTGCCGTTGGCGTTGACTGAATTCAATTTAACCCATAAGCGTCTACCTTACCCCCCGACGAGTGTGAAATGGTTAAAATGAAAGGGAAGCTAAAAAACGATGAATGAATGAAAATTCATGATTTGCAAATGTAAAACGATGAAAAGAACAGCGAGCGGCGACACGTCGTATAAGCGGATGCGTTGTAATTTGACGCACGCATCGGTCTTGGTATTTGGTATCGGAATCATACAAAGCGCTCAAATTAGGGGTGCACGTTTGCGTGCGTCTTCTTGGTCGTTTTCATGTACGAACATTTGTCGTTTTTTCTTTTTTCAGCTCCAGAGGCGGACAAGCGGGCGGACAAATGAATAAGCGGTGTATGGTGAATGGTGGAGCACGAAATGGACGCTTTCGATTTCCGACCTACAAACGCACGTAAAGAATTATTATATTGAATACGTCTCGATGGTGTCTGATGCTTACGTGTCTACTTTACCGGGCGTTTGGTCGCCCAGTTGCTCGGTCGCTTTGTTGTTAAAGTGTTGGTGGGAAAATGTAGCATTGTTGCCAATGGTATTTTTCGCTTCCTGACCACGTTCACGTCTGCCTGGCTGTCTACTCTGCTCTGCTCTGCTCCAACTAATTCGTGCTGAATGCGTAGCAGGCCGACTGACTGACTACTTTCTTTTGTACAGTTGATGATTCTTTGTTTCCTATTTAAAATTCACAATTTATTCAAGACTCGGTCAATGTTGTTTTAAATCGATCACGTGTGAGTTTTTTGGTGCACATTTGTTCGTAGCCACAAAGACGTGGTAATGGGCCTGCTGTAAAGTCTATTTACTCTGTGTTATGATGATGGCTTGTTATTTAGAAATTTTTGTTGTTGGGGCAGCAAAAAAACCAACTATGTTCTCGGCTCATCAAGTACTATGTAGTTATAACTGAAAATAATTGAACGTCGTTTAACCTATCAGTTAAATTAAAAACTTCTCTCGAGAAAATGAATTTCGATTTTGGAAATATTTTATTGATAACTTGTGCGATAACTTTTAATTTATTGGAAAAAAGGAGACTAGAATAGTGTCTATTCGATGTTATAAGGCGTTCACACTAGTATCAAAAATAGCCGATTTTTCATTATTCCTATTTTTTGAGTCAAATAGGACACATTATTGTGAAATGGTATTTAAAAACTATGCTATTATATCAGAGGCGTCAATTGGGTAGGCATTGCCCCTCCCCAAGGATCTGATATTATTATTAATTACATTGATTCAATTCAAAACATCATCGATACGATATGTTGCTTAAATTCTCGGATTTGGAAGTGATGCTAATGTATTATATTAACTTTTCACTCCTTTACAAGAAGCTGACGCAGCAATAATGTCAGTATGAAAACTACTTTGAAAAACGCGATAAATATAAACCGGAGTGTTTTGATGCCAGTGTGAAAGCGTTATTATATATAACAAGCTGATATTCTTTTAACATTGACTTAGTTGCCATCAGCTATATAAAAGATTTGACATAATATTTAATGCTGGGTAACAAAAATATATCTTTAAAGACTCTTGTAATAATAGTGAATATAATGATCCCTAAGCCAAAATAGAACTAAAACGCTCCGTTGAAGATTCTGTTTCTATTCTTTTTTGCGTGATTTAGATACATAACTGTTAGTTAATGAAAGTTTTTTTTTTTTTTTCAACAAGTTCTCTTGCGGCCAGGGTAAGCTTTTGGAAATGTAGAAGTCTTGTTTCTTTCATAAAGATACTTTTTATACCTATTTCTAAGTGAATTACTTATTATTATTTCCATAGAATTTTTATTTTTTCTTTTCAATAAATGTGAATTCTTTTTTTTTTTTTTTGATGAGTGTACCAAAACTTTTTGCTTTTCCATTTAAGTGATTGCCAATAAAAACGTATGTGTGAAATATTGCTATGGGGGGATTGAACCCCTAAAACATCCCCCTGTGCACGGGCCTGTCTGAACAAAGGCAACGTAAATCTATATATTAAATATAACAAATGTAGCTGCACTAAGTGCCAAGATAACAGTATGATGTACAAGAGCTTTAATTATATGGGATGAGCCACGCCACGTTCTTTTAAGAAAGAAAAAAGCCTAAAGGCTAAGCCAAAACTTGCTCGTTAAATAAATAAATAAAAAGTATTAGCACGTATAACAATTAATTAATTAATTGTAAGCTTGAGAACACAAAAATCCAAGATCATTAACTTTTTAGTAATTATTTAATGCTAATTTTGAAACTTATTTTAATATTAATGATCATTCCAAACGGCCCTGACTGGGACACTAGAAATAACAATTTTTTTTTTATGTTAAGTAAAATGTACCATATTTAGCGTTTCATTAGTTAAGGCCACGTTTTAGAAAAGTGCATAATTTTAAAAAGCGGCCTCAATTATAAAATATTTGGGTAAAACAAATGTAGGCACTTTTAGAAACTCTCCAGCAAATAATTTAAAACTTCAGACTCAGGCCCGGCTTAAGACGTGTCCTCGGTGTAGAGTACTCGACAACCGAAAATTTTGCGGATGTCGAATTCCCCGCCCGAACTTTATAAAAGGTTTTATCAATATTTCTGCATGCCATTTAGTTGGCTTAAAAAATTAAAAATATTTATTTTATATTTCAATTTGTAAAAGATCGTGGCGATAGCTTCGTTATGCCATTTATGGTATTTTACCCATGCGGGATTATGTTGACCTACGATCCGAGCACTTTACGCTTTTTGCGCTATTCGTTCAGCAAATAACGCGAATTTAATTGTGAGAGCCATCTGTTAAGTCCCTGCGAATCCAAACTATCAATTGCAATCGTCATAATTTTTTAATAATTTACATTTTATAGCGTTTTCGAGTGACATGCTCTGGAGTATTTTAGGAATCTCTCTGTCTCTACATTTTTATACAATAAAAGGTAACAGAAACGTTCTAGGCAGACCATCTATGTAAACTCTCAATTTTCAGATAAGAAAACAAATAAAATTCATATGACAAAATTAAAGAAAGGATACTCTATTTATTCTTCTCAAAGAGTAATTCTTGGGATTATTCAGTTATGATGTAGGGCATATTTCCTTCAGCGTATTGTCTCAAATTCAAATTCATTTGTTGTAATTCTTTAGAGATAATATACATACGTCCCATTTCTTCAAACCCTTGCTCGTGGTCATTTTTGTACTAAATTCAGGAAGGACAAAAGTTATTGCAAGAACTCATTTGAAAAGTTAGACATCGTGTCGTGGTCGGGAAATGTTTGTATCTAGAACGCAATGCAAAGAAAATGGCAAAACCTGCCAAGTATTTTTTTTTTTACTTAAAGTTAAAAATTAAAAAAAATATATTTATACATGTTTAGGGTTTAATTTTTAAATGGACTTTTAGTTTCGGTAGTCTTCGAAAGAAAATATAATTGAAGACTTTGGTGTAAAACCCAAATAAGTTCAGATCTAGTAGTTTTGAGATATTAACAATAAGCTAAATGTTTCTTAAAGAAAATATAATACTAAGTTTCCTTGAAGCAGATACGTAAGGTAACGCAAAAACGCAGATTAGCCGGAATGCATTAGTCAAATGTAAATGTAATTTTGTAATTTTATATAGGGCTGTTGCTGGATGTCGGATATTTGGACGATTTAAGTTGTTTTTATTTGTTCGATAGTCAGACTATTAATTTATTTCATTAAGGCCTTTTAACTTAACTCAATAAAATCGTAGTTTAAACTGTGATTTGGTCTTAATCGCCGATTAGTCACAAACATCGATTACTTACATTTGTCGTGTAATCGGCAATTAATGTGCAAATCGTCAATTCAAGCTACTATAAGAAATTTCTCGGATAAACGAAGTTAACTCGAGTACGTTTGACTTTTGTTGCTTCAAACAATTTAATCAAAAATTTAGAATTCAGAAAATGTAAAATATTTTGCATTTATTTTTTTAAAGGAGGCCAAGTAACTTGTTCGGATTGTAAAATGCAATGAGACAACTTGCTGGGAAAAATAAGCGGAGTTTAATTTTCTCAATTTAATCTTAAATCTGTCTTACCGATCCATAATCACCTTACCAAAATCGCTGTAGTTTGAACGCTCCTTATGAGCATAATGGAAAGATGTTTGCTGCATTTCTGCTTAGATTGAAGCTTTATAAAAAGAAAGTCAATTGCCTATGATCTCTTTTGGTAAAGGTTCCAAGGACAGATTTCTGTAACGACGGGTACAAGTTGCAGGCATTATTTTAGCTCTAAAAAAGCTGTCAGTCAACTTCGAATTTATTTTTATATGAAGCAAAAAATATCGAAAATGTAGGAGTAAGCGCTACAGAGTGCCATTGTAAAAATAAAGGGAGTCATGGACAAAAAATTGAAGCTACAATCTTTCCAATCATTACAGTAATTGAAATATTTTAGCAAAAAATTAATAAATTTAATGTATTTTAAATGGGAAATTTTGAATAATTACTGGCACGGAATGGGGCTTTTCACACTATTGTTTATATTGTAACCAAACTGCTGCTGAGCCCAACTCGAAACAAACAAATTTAATTGGTATCCTAATAATAATAAGTCAACTAATGGAATTCAATGTAGATTTCAGGGTCCTAGGAGCCGAATTTTCTTTTTGCCGGCATACTGTGTCCAAATTTGGTCGTTCTTACAAATGCGGCTAATTAATCCTTAAATTTGTTTCAGCTCGCTGATGTGTAGAAAAAAAGAAAAAAAAATTTTATTCAGTTACAATATGGAAGCTTCAGTTAAAAAAAAATGGTCAGAGGAACAAATCCATCTCAATACTTGGGACATCCATCAAACGAGCCAACACTGATACCTTCGCAGCGTTTACTCCCTCACCAACTCACACATGCATCATTCGTGCGTATTACATATGAAATACCTGTACCGTTGTACCTGTCCATGAAATGCTGCTTCACTGATATTCACAGTATTGGTATTTTATATTTCAGTCACATACCAACACAGTAAAAACAAAAAGCAACAGCCATAAAAAAGACATGAAAACATCCATGTTGTCACATAATGCCGTACACTGTAAAAAGAGATGACAACAACCCAACTGTAGGCTTGCAGAGTGTGTCTGAGTGAAAGATAAAAACAGTTATGGAGAAAGTAAGAAAGAGAGCCCAACGAACTAATTGCTGAGCGTGACTGCTGTACATAAACACGACTTCAAAGCTACAACTACAAACTGATGATGGAGCCAAGGCGTGGTGATCCACTGCTCCAAGCGCGATGTGTTTCAGTGTGAGTGAGACAGTCATCTATGTTCCTACTGTATGGGGTCATAGTAAGTACGTGTTGTGTACAGTATGCGACAGATTCGAGTGGAATAAAAACAACACAATGAAACCATTTTTTATGGGAAGAACCGTTCGCACGTACACAACAACGGCTGCGACGACGGCCCCACAAAACAGCTCAAAGAACAAGTCAATAAAGAGCGCCAACAATGAGGAAGCAAAGAGCACACAAATATACACACCACTGCCAAGCAGCCACGCACGAAGCACTAAACTGCTCATTATGTATGCGTGCGATGTCGATTCCGATTCGATGGCGGTTCCTGCACGGCCTGGTCATAGACACACACACACCCAGGCAGTTACATTAGCTCAGAAGCATGTATGGTATATAGTTGTATATATCCTGACAGCAGTCACGTCCCGCCCATTTAGTTGCGCGGGCTTAAAAATTGCGAATAGAGTGTGCAAGAAAGAGATAGTGCATCCAATGATGTGCTTGAGTGAGAGTGAGCCCGTTGCCAAAAATTACAACAAAGTTGTTCAGCTGCGAGCGTGAGGCTGCTTAAAATGCTACTGGTGCGACCAGTACATGACCGCACCACAAGTCAGGTGCTACGCTCGCAATTCAACAACGACTACTATGACGACGGTATCGGAGACGAATTTCAGAAGCAGCACGCAGCAAATCCTTTTGTATCTTTTGGTTGCGTCTGTATTCGTAGCGCCGCACAGTGGAACTTACAAGCAAAATATCTAAATGGTTGTTTTGCATATTTATTATGTTAATGTAAAATTACTTTTTGGTAGGACAGCAAAAGTATTTAAGTCTTCTAAGAATGCATAAAATAACTACTTTCATAAAATAAATACATTTTGCTTCTGCAACTAAGATAAAGTGTTGAAATTGCCGTGTCAAAGAGTCCCCCCATATGAATAAATGAAAATGAATTGGATACGTCCGGAAATCTCTGCTGACAAGCATTGGACTAGAACTCTCAGGGTGGCAGATAACTCGGCTGTCTTAAACTGTCGTGTAAGTGATCGCTAGAAAAAGAAATAGGTGAATCCGAGAAATGTTTGCGAGAGTAAAAGGACACAAGAGAGTCTAGAAAAATTTCTTATCGTAGATTTCCAGAGCCCTTAGAGTCTGAGATTTTCTCCTCCAGAACTATTTCGCCCATGTATAGTAGGGCGGAGCCTTCGGGAAAACATTAAATGCATCCTTTCTTATATGAAAATGCAAAAAAAAATATCCCCACTCAGTGAATTTCAATCGAAATTAGACATTTTTGTCATTTTTTAAGGTTTTTCGGAGCTAAGCATTTTTAGTTTTCTGCAAGTGTATCAGATTCTCGAATAAACCCAACTTGAAACTGAAAAATTTCGAACAAATGAACGATACAATCAGCTCGCTGTCTTCGACTACCAAATCACTGCCATGGCAATCTAGTACGAAACACTTTTTGTTTGAATATGACATTGAGACGACCGACTTTCCTGAAGAATTCGGACATCCCGTTATCTCTCCAAAATAATTTCTGAGTGACAGGATAAGAAACTTAAATGATTATGAGAGTGAGGTGAGCTGATGGGCCACCCCCGTGCTCCCCAATTTTTGAGTTTTAGAGCCGATGCGGCCAGATTACGTTGAGCTACGAGCCAAGCAACACACGCCTTTTGCGCTAATCGTTAAGCCAGCCACGCGAATTCAATTGGACGAGCCATTTGTAAAGTCCGTGTGAACCCAAGCCAACAAACGCAAGAGCTGTAAATTTTTTAATAATTCACATTTTATAGCTTTTTCGAGTGATACGTTTTTGAGAACTTGTAGAGTCTCTCTGTCTCTACAATAAAAGGTAACAGAAACGTTAGGAGAGTGCTCCAAAACGTTTCACTCGAAACCGCTATTTGTTTTTATGGTGACTCATATATTAAAACAGCTTCCTCATCCTTCCTAAACAATCGTCGTCTTACGACACATGACATGACATGACACATGATTCACATGTTTTACCGGCTTTGAACACATCTACATAAATATGTAGATATGAGGTGCCCAGCTACAAAACCGGCCAAGTCCCTTTTTCATACTTTTGGAAAAACAACGAAAAATGTTTATCTTCATCTATGTTTATTGAAGAATTAAAACGTATTTCCCACATAATAGCTTATAAAATTTCTTACTCAAAGCACGTCAGATCAGACTTTTCGAGTTTCATTTGTCTATGTTTTTGAGAAAACAATTTCGGGCTTGGCAAGTGATGATACCAATGTACTGGACTTGGCCGGTTTTGACATTGTAATTAACAAATTTTGTTTGAAAAAATGTGGACTTGGCAGGTTTTGATATCAATATACTGGACTTGGCCGGTTTGGATTTCAAGGCGTTGGACTGGTTTTGAAAGCAAGTTCATGGAATTGGCTGGTTTTGAAATCCTTGCATAAAAATAAATTTAAAAAATGTGATATATGTATATATCTGTCAAAACAATTTTTTTAATCTATAACCATAGTTGAAAGATAAAGCATGATCTAGATTTTGATATATGAGAATATCTCATCAATCACCTCATTCAGGATTATTAAGTTAATATTATAGTTAGAAATTATAATTAGAGATATTAGCTCTCAAAGTTAAATGTCTTTTCAAAAACATGAATTTGTCATAAATTACGAGACCTTACGATAGTTACTTTGAAGTTTTTCAAGATTAAAATGCTTGGTGTCCTCTTCTTCCTGTAGAATTAGCTTTCCTTAACCAAAAAAGTGGGTGGCTTTTGGTAGAAGGTTATAATGCCAAGCGACTCTGTTCACATTTTTCATAGTGTCGACTTTTGTTCATCAAATTTTAAGTGAAATTACAGAATTCGTTTGATTTTATTCCATTGTGCGCTGCGCTCATCGCTATGTTTTCTTCTTTTTTTTATTGTAAATTTCTCTGCTCTCATGCCATTGTATGCAGTACATGCCAAGTCAACGTTGTCACCCCGCTATGAGCTCCAGTTTAGACAATGCGCTGCGAAGAAGCAACGGTTTTGCAGAGATGAATTCGTACGGTTTCGGGTTTGAGTTTGGTTGTTGTGTTTGGTCGGTTATGGGTTCGTTTTAGTTTTTTTCATCTCAACAATTTGGTTTTGTTTGTGACGTGCGCGTGTTTCTGAATTATTCTGCACGTACTCGTCGGCAGCAACGGACGCATCGTCGAAAATCTTCATCATCGTCGTCGTCGTCGCTACGTGTTGTTGTTGTTGTTTTTTAAAGATAGTCGATTGTCATTCCAACGGTCGTCGGTCGGTCGGTTACCCGTTTTGACTTTAAGTGAATTTCGTTCAATAAGTGCACTCCTCCGGCCCCACTTCCTGACAAAACGCATAGCTACCCTGAATTATTGGCATACTGAAGTGGCGCTCCACCCCGCCCCCAACACGGCCTTACACACCACATGTGTGTGTGTGTGCTTGCGAGGCAGCTGGACCTGCTTTGGCAATTTTAATGCTGACGTGCCGCAAGTGAACTTTTGCGACCGCAACGTATCACAACGTAACGCGTTTGACGTGCAAGTCAGCTAAATTGAGTGGACGGACGGACAAACGCAGGCACGCGAACATCGAGGATTCGATTGGAATTACTAATCTGAATTTTACGTCACGTGACACAAGCAACGCGCAACACAAACAAAACAACAATAACAATTTTAGTGTCAATAATACAAAATAACAACAATAATTGCAGGACATACGCAATGCATCCTGCTACTGCATTCCTGTGGAAATTATAAAAGCAAAAGTGAATTTTGAAAAAAAAAGAATATCAATCAATTGAATTAGAAAAAAAACGTAGTGAAAACTGTAACTTTGTGCTCCACGCCTAAGAAAAAAATAAAACATTTTTTTTTCAGGGTTAACTACGCGTAACTATCAATTAAAGAAATTTGTAAAAACTTCAAAAATGATTAACTAAAATCGTGTACTCTAATTCGAATAAGTTAAATAACCATAATATAACCTCAAATACACGCCCCTTTTTTGTTGGCAATATTTACTCTTCATACTCAACACTTATGCTCGACTCATCATTCACCATGTTGCCATATCAAGCTGTTGCCATGGATTATGCTGGCTATCAGCGCCAAACAGCATCTGGTCATCCTGGTGGTCCCATGGCCACCATGGGTTCATTAGGAATGCCCGGTGTTGGTGGTGGACCCTTTACGCATTCGTGGCTGGTACCCACGCAGGACTTATGTGCTGTGCCATACAACAAGATGCCAAATCAACATCAACCGGGTCTTGGTGGCATGCACGCCCAGCAGCAGCCCATCGAATCGGGGTCAGTAAGATTTTAAACTTTTTTTTACATTATCGATTAATATAACGCATTGATATTCATACACGAGACGTTCAATAACTCATTAACTTTTCTGAAGAGGGTCTTGATAAAAGCTCAAAGATTATAGTAAAACGATGTAATGAACTCACTATAAATGAGACAACAATCTAAAAAAAAACCCAAGACCTAAAAAGTTATCGACTTTAAAGATCGAAGTTGGAAAAATTGATCTAACCTTGTCGTTTAAAATCGACGATAGCGCACGTTTGTCGCCGATGACGCCTGGCTTTACAGTCAAAAGATTATGAAACAATATTTTGTCTGACATTTTTTTTTTCGAATGTTCCCCGACTTATATGTCTATACAAAAATCATCTTTGACTGTATAAATAATCACATGATTTTTAAACTCATTATCACTTTGTGCCAATACCATTTCGAAATTGTTTCGAAGCATATCCCAATAAACTCCCTACATATATTAATTATAATAAAAATTCTCAACTTATTTGATTAAAAAATGTACTCAGATTTCCACGTTTGTTATATTCATTCTAATAGAAAAATAACTATTTCAGTTTATTGAAATATTCATTTCTATACCTTTCTTATGATATAACTTGAGCTTAAAATGAAAACTTTTTAACTATTTTTAAATGCTATAACCTTTTGCACTAGTCAGGTAACCTCGCAGCAATGCTTTACTTCAATTCTACAGAATATATACTTACTTACACTCTTCTCCCTGGCATTCCTGCCATTGAAATTGATAGGATGCAAGTCTTGGTATCCCTTGCTAATAACATTATAGGAGCAATGCTGTCCAACTTAGAGGAAACAAAACTTGGACTATATAGCCGAATGCCCTGTCATCTGCTTAACTTGTAAGTTGACAAGAAATAGATAAAATATGACTTATTAAATCTGCATCAGTGTATGCACTGACGTTTTTTACATATTATTATGTCCCAAACTTAATTTCTAATCCAACGTCAGACCAAGATGCAAAGCACTTTCCAGGTGCAGCGGTGGATTAAGTAGGGCTAGAAGGCGCTATAGTGCTGGGCTCCGAGTTCAAGTGAAATATTAGAGGTCACATCGTTAATAAACATAAAAAGAGCTTATTGGGAGTACCTTTCCATATTTTGTGCGTTGCAGCGCAAAAAAATTATTAATGTTATGAATGACCTTTTTCAGTATGGAATTTTATATTTTTTTTTATAAATTTGTAGGAAATGTTCCCCTGAAGTGATCATAATATTTTTGTTTTAGTAGGGGTCTATTTCTACTACAGACTTCGTCTTAATACGCCGCTGTCCAGGTTGATATTGGAAAGCTATTGATATACTATATTAACATATTAACAGGAAATAGCTCAGATTTAAGTATATCTTAGTATTTTCTTTGGTTCATGATATGAGTTTGTTTAAGGTGTTTTGAAGAACTCAACACATTTACAATTGAATTTATCACAGGCAGTGAGAGTGATGTCATCTGCTTATGCATCAGTGACATTAGCAACTTGTTTAAAGTCATGCTCTTCCAGATTAAATACACTTAAAGGAAAATACCTTGAAATCAATTAAAATTGTTACTGAATTAATAGTATTTTATGATTGTATTAAGTCAATGTGACTAATCCTATTAATTTCAACAAGGTTGTCCCATTGTTTTTTTTTTATAATAGTATGATCACATTGAAATAATATGATAATACATTATTTTGAGAACAGTTTGATATTAAAAAAAAATATTTTTTTAATTCGGTTGTTAGAACGTTTGCCTGGGACACACCATGCACGGGTTAAAATCCTGGAACATAAACTTTTTTATAATTTAATTCTACTTACAATTTTTATTCATAAAATGATTTGAATAACACAAATTTATTCGACTGAGATTTCAACCTGTTTTGTTTCTAGAATAGTTTGAATGTGACACCGTTCCTTAGCTAACTCGGATACAGAATGTTGATGTTTGTTTGTTTATTAAACAAAATTGAACAGTTAAAATGAAGTCGGGAAATTGATAAAAATAAAAATAACAAAGCGTTGGCTCTGAAACTAATAGTACAATACCATAAATAAATCACAATAGTTTATATGATTCACTTTATAGTAAACGGAGCATTGGCTCAACAATAGTACAAGTCCTATTAATTTTCCATGAAAACTGTTGTCTCAATGGGCTTTTATTATTATTTTCTTAACTATGAAATCAATAGGACCAGTATTATTCGTTTATACGATATTTTCCCCTTCATTTGATTCAACATCATTAAAAATATAATTTAATTTCCTATTCAATATTCGTTATTTTATGTGTTGCAACCGATCTAGTCGTTCTCCCTACAAGTGAGTTTAAGTGAAGTCATACCTAGAAAAACAATAATTTTCGACTTAGAAAAAATTTCTCACGGTGTAAAAAACAAATTTGTTGGACAACACACTCAAACTAATGAAATAATTAATGAAAAAAAAAATTCATTCAGCATTGCTCTATATCAAACTCTATTGACAGCGACGTTGTTACCAACATAATTTTTGAACAAATATGGACGGTATCTCAAAAAAAAAAGTAAAAAACAAATTCTTGATTCTTATGGAATCGGATAGCTTAAAAAATTACGCGTCTGATGAACTACGCCAAATGCTGGTATCTAAGTTCAAAGATATAATGAATCTGCTAAGAGAACTTCCCCTATCTAAATTTTAGAGGTATTAAAAGAACACGACATTAACAAAACATCAATTTTATAGAAACTGAAATCCCCTGAGATAATGCTTTTGTGCTTATGAGGACAGTACTGGTATTGCAGTATTGTGTACGATAAAATTTTTTCAAATCTTTCAACAATTCGGCGTATAGCTTATGTAGTTGGTTGATTAAATATACCACAAAATTCACGAAAATAAATCAATTCCCTGATTTCTCAATGCGTTATGATTTCTCAAAGCTTTATTTTTCAAAAAGTATAGACATCAAAATTAGTCCATAAGAGCTGATATATTTTTTGATATCATTTATTTCTATGTTTGATGCAGCACATTATATATTTTACTGCTAATAAGCAGCAACTGTCCTTGTTATGCCATGATCGTTTAAACAGGTGCTGGCGGTCAACACACAATAACTCTGTATCCTGCTGTGTGAATGATAAAATGTTGTATCTATAACCGTTATAAGGACATAAATATTACAAAGTGTCAAACTATTAAACACACAAAATAAAGCAATAAAAATTCCAAAAAAAATGCTTAAGTCAAAAATCTTATACAAGCCATCATTATCGATTCCGCGAAATACTGAAAAAAGGCTATTTGTTTTTCTTTTTTTTACACATAACGGCGAGAATAGAAGTGATCATTCCTTAGATAAGGACATGTCACACACAATATTTAGAGTTGTGATGTTATTAGCGAAAGATTAGCAGATTTCATCAATAAAAGAGAAAACAAAGGTACCATAAGATAAAGGACCATATATTAAATCCTTTATTTGTTAACACTTCATTGAATCTTATTGGCAATCTGATATCAAAATTAAAGAATTTTTTTTTTTTTAAATAATCAGCTTAAACAGCAAAATACCATCAAGTGAAAGGATGAAATTTCGTAAGGTACAATGTAAGTTCAATCTTAATATGTAAGACTTAAATAATTGCACCCTTGTTGGTATCTTAACGTCTTGCTGGCACAAAACAACAACGATTAGTGCCAACGTAGACATTTTAATATCGCAGTGACAGTCCTTTGTATCTTTGTCCTTCTGTTTGTTTGTGTTTTCTTTCAAGGGTGAGAATTTGTGGTAACCTTAACAAAATAAAAGACTCTCTAATGTTTTACAATTTGGCAGTCGTTGTCGTAGCTCGTTTTTCCTTAAGCGAGAACATTCGCGATTACACTTATAATTAGCGCTACCACATTAAGTTAATAACATAATTTTCGGGTGTTTAATTGCAATAAATTGCAAAAATTTGCACGAATACTGAAACTGCATGAGGGTTCCTTATGGTTTCAGTTTCAAATTAGAATTAAGTATCATTCGATTGTGGTTGGAATACGAGTGCACATATGCGTATTCGCATGTGGAATAAAACACGAGAGTTGCCAAGACAATTTTGGGCCATGTCTTTTGATTGCCCTTAAATTTTTAAAGTTGATGTTACAGAGTTTCCATCTCGAAAATAGAACATAGTCGCGGATAACTTATCTGGGATAAAATTAAAAGCTATCATATCTTTTTTTCTTCAAAATAGACAACATTAATGTTGAAAACTTTAAGATCGGTACAAAAGTATTCAAGTTATGTCTAATAAGTTTCCTACAACTAGGTTATGTTTTTCTTAAAAAACTCTAATATTTTCAAAACAATATTTTCCAACCCGAGTTATTGTTAACATATTCATTAACTATCATAAAAACATTTTGAGACTTAGCTACCTAAATAATTTTTAGCTCCCAGCTACATTCTTATCTACTTTTTTGCAATTTTAGTCAGTCCCGGCAGAAGACGTGTCCTTGGTGTAGAGTACTCGACACCGAAAAACTTTTCGGGTGTCGAATTTATAATTGGACTTATCAATATTTCTGTATGCCATTTACAGTGAAATTCCCCAGGACACCCACAGTCGCAGTATTTTTGTCCGGTTATTGGAGCGTCCGGCTACCGGAATGTATTTTGTACGGAAAAGTTAGTGAGTGTCACTGAAATATGCTGAAATATGTCCGGTTATGGGAGCTGTCCGGCTATGGGAGCTGTCCGTAATGGGGAATTTCACTGTAGTTTGCTTAAAAATATAAAAATATTTATTTTATATTTCTATTCCTAAACGATCGTAGCGATTAAAAACGAATATATATTGAATTTGAATATCAAATGGCGCAAGAATGCCAGGCGGCGCACCATCGATATGCCTCATATATTTTTGGCAGGGGGTAACTGCTATAACATTTTTTTTTTTTAAACTATGTAGCACTAAATTTTGTGTTTGCACCACTAAATTAACACTTAATAAGCACTAAATTATGGCATTGGTTTCTTTGCATTTTGCTAAAAATGCTTTGCTGAGTTAAAGCGTCTCATAAATCACATTAAACTGTGTCCACTCCATTCAAGATTTTGGCAGTGAACATATTTCATTATTGTAACACTGTCTTAAAAATAGAATTTTTTTAACTTACTGCCCTTACCTACAAAGCCTTTCCCGTGGAAAATCAGGCTTCACATTTGAAAAACCCTAGCAAAATGACATTTATTTCATATTACAGTACCTGATGGGGCACTTGCACATTCGAATTTACTATCTTCATTTATTAAAAAATAAGTTCGCCAAAATGAATTAAACATGCTTAAGTCCATGGACCATTTTTCGACCCCCCAAGCCGTTCTGCCCCTGGCAACCGCCCTCTTTGCCTACCCTAGGTACGCTAATGTTTCCACCTAGCCCTAACTTAATCCGGTGCTGATTATTGTCTTACTAAACTAATTGATTTTGCAAAACTTAAAATTTCTGTGAAAAATTATTTTACTCACTACAAACGAAAGTGTTTTACTCAGTTTAATTATCGATTTATAAAAATCTATTATTTTTGGTGCTAATAACTATACCATTAATACCCAATTTGTCCATTAAGCATTCATTACATAAAAAATAATTCACACAAGCACATTTAGAGCTCTATAGCAGTGATGGGCACATAGTGGCTCTATTTGCTCTCATTGCTCTTACCGTTATTTGACGCACAAGCAAGCGAAAAAAAATTCGCATGAAAACAAAAACAAAACGCAAAGGCATAAACGACGGCGCCGCATTGTGTCTTGACGAATGTAGCAATTGTTTTTGTTTGTAGTGCAATTTGGTTTTTTTTTTGTGCTAATGGCAAATTCGGAAATGAAAGTAAAAAAAACTTTAAAACTTCGTTTGTTGTTGCTTGATGTTGTTGTTTTGCTCTTTTGTTAGATTTCTATGCCCACCGCTGCTCTATAGTGTTCAACACTCTCAAAAAAACCTTACAGCATATAGGAAAATACACAGTATTGTGTAAAGTTTTACCATTAACATAAGTAAAATTTAAAAAATTTTTGGCTTAAGTCATCTTTCTATACATATGTGTAAAACATTTTAAAAAGTCCACCTATTAAGAAAAACAATTCATCTAGAATTAGATAAAGATATATTACACAACATAGAATCAAAGCATATTCTTTTACACTACATTTTTCAACTATTGTAAAGACTTCATTTTGAAGCTGTACAACCCGTAATAGCGTATCCTGTCTCTTGTGCAACACCTGATGCACAATGCAACACTCATTTATCTATGGCACAAAATTACAATGAAAATATGTTGCTGATGAAATGCTGTCAACACAAATGTACACAATGGTAATATGTTTTTGTACTATTAGAAAAATATCTACAAAAACAACAAATGTATAACCATGGAACTGCATTATCCGGACATGAATAATTGCAACCAATTTATTTTGTTTTTGAATTCTTTTGTCGGTTTTGAACAAAATTTCTAGAGAGATGCACAATTTGTTTTTTTCTTTCATTACCTATTTTTTTCAACCAAAAACAAAAAAAATTAGTAAAATCTGAATTGTCTCGGTAAATTTTTTTTCCCACCAACATAAAGAAAATAAAGCTAGAAAAATTGACTCTTTTTCTGCGTTACGAATTTTAAATTTTTCATCTTTATTTTAATATTTAAAAAAAAATGGCTTGTCTAAAAAAAAAATAAACTTGACAGCAACAACAAGTTGAAAAATAAACATGTTGTTATAACAAATAACCGCAACCGAGTTTATCTTTTTGTCAGCACTGAGCGGGATCTTGCAAAGCAAACGAAACGTCCGTCTTTGTTGCCAAAGTGATGCGCGCTTGAATGAGAAGCAGCAAGAGACGAGCATGTGCAACAGTCTTAATGGGCCAAAAGGCAACTGTAGAGAGGTGGCGTATACAAAATTCATGGATGAAATTTTCAAGAAAGATATTATCATTTAGATCAGAATTAACTAGATGCAGCCTTACGCAGACCTATCTCTATTAAATTTGATTTAATTTTTTATCAACTCTGAAATTTATAAACTCTGTATCATGAAAACGGCCGATCATACGTAATAAGTTGCCAGGATCTTTTTTATAGAAAATCATTTAATCTAGAGCTTTTGCTTAAAATAATTTAATGACTGACCAATGCGAAGCGAGAAATTGACATAAAGCCACTTTCAACCTTTGACCTTGAATATCATGAAATCGATTTACGTGATTAATGTAGGAGAGTTTTTTAAGGAAAATTACCGTATCTATAACTTTTCCTCAGATGTAACTTATGTTCGGTTGTTATGAAGCGACATAAAAGCGAAAAACTGTTTATGTGACCTTTGACCTTTAATATCTCGTACAGGGACAAGTCTGCGTAAGGAGATCCTTAATGTATGTATATAATAATATCTGAAAATTTCAACCATGAATCTTATATACGCCACTTTTATACAGTCGCCTCTGCAACTATAAAGCTACTTTTTAATAGCTACCACTAAGGCTATGGCCAGAGTATATGCAACCAAAATGACCAAGAAAATAAATATGTTTTATTTTTTCAGCACTCTATTTAGCTTTTCAGAATTTGCTTATTCAGAATTTTGCTTTCGCTGTGGCCGCGTCCTAACGCCAAGCTACAAATTAACGTAAAAAAACTGTGAGATATGGTTTCATTCACAAAAGCGTTCTAAAAGCGCTTTAAGCCAATTTTAATATAAAGTTTCTTTTGTTTTTTGTTGTGCTTGCCGTCCGTCGGTTACTTCTGCAGTCTGTCGGCATTTTATGCTTTTGTAAGAAGTATCTCACACCACTCATCACGATCGGTATCTTTAAGATATCTTCATAAGAAACGTCGGCTTAAGGTTGTAATAATTTTTATTTGTGGTTATATGCATAGGTCTGCTGCTGTCTCTTCTGATTTCTACTAAACAGCTGCAAGAATTTTTAATTTATTTTATTGTTTATTTTTAAATGATTGTCACAATACTTTTATGCTTCTTTCGTAACTTTTTTTCGGTTTCTTTCTTTTTCTCACTTAAAAATTGTGCTTAATTGATCTTTATCTTGGTTAAGCTTGAAATTTTAAGCGTAAAATCTTTTTTATTTTTTTTATGTTCAACAATTAAAATGAAACATTCAAAAATATGTTTTTAGCATGTGCTTGCCACGGGCCAAAATATTATAAAAAAGTAAATACCAGCTACCATACCAATAAAGAGAAATAATTGTAATTGCTCATGAAGTTATGAGCGCTTTTGTCCTAATTTTGAAAAAAAAAAACAAAACCCAAATCAGAAATGTACCTACGTATTATTCATATCTACATATGTATGCATATAAGACCGGGCCAATTTGCTTTGAGGATGAGAATAGCTAAACAAAAATCTACGGGCAATTCTAAGAAACTTTGCCCAAGGAATCATGGGCTTAAAATCAATATCGCGCTGCCAAAAAGTCCGTGGAAGTTTGGGAGCCGGAAAATCGCTGCAAAATAGTACATTCACATACAAATGACAGAAATTATTATTAGAAAAATTTTATTAGAAATTATTAACTTCTTAATAAAAAGTTATCGTGGAGGATTTTTTGATACGAAGAATCAATATTTGATACTAATTTTTGCAAAGGTATCCAGAGAGCGCTACAATGGAATTTTTTGATTTTTCTTTTATTTCAAAGTAAAAAGTTCAGTACAGTTTTACTTACTTCAGCTTCAATTTGCCAATTTTTATTTATTTTTTTTTTCCAAGCCAAAGAATAGTACTTTTAAATAAGAACAAAAATATGTAGAAAAAGCGTTGATTGGATCTAGTTCCGAAATTATAGCCATCGAAAGTATCGGTTATATTTTTTATTAAAATGGGTATCATATGAAAGCGAATTTAATGAACTATAATATTAGTACATTAATTTATGAAATTTATTTTATAGTTTTCAAGATATTACGACTTAACTGAAATTTTGACCGATTTTTTTTCCGAAAAGAAGCGTTGTTTTTTCCAAAAAATAACATAAGGACTGTCCCAGAAAGGTTTGTTTTTCAGTTATAAAAAAATACCCAAAAAACTTTTTGATCTTTTTTTTATTATATAAAATATAAATAACATATTAACGATTTTTTTTTATAAAAATTTCTTCCTTTTTTCTTAAGGCCCCTTATAAAATTTTGTCCAGTTTTTTCAGTCACCTTTTCCACTTAAGTCTTAAGTCTTGTAAGTTTTTTGCAGTCTTACCACTCTTTCGAAGATTTCTTTTCATTTGAGTCCGATATCTCTGAATTGGGCGAAGCTCTGGGCAGTTGGGTGGATTTATTATTTTTGGTACAAAATTGATCTTTTTACTTTGATACCATTCCATCGTAGCTATAGAGTAATGAGAGGTTGCTAAATCGGTCCAGAACTTCAGTGTACCCTCATGTGTACGAATAAATGGTAGAATACGTTCTTCGAGGCACTCGTCTATATAAACTTTTGAATTGATTGTGCCTTGCGTAACAAAGAAGCTTCTTCTGAGGCCACAGGTACATATGACCTGCCAAACCATATATTGCTTGGAAAATTTCGAAATTATTTTTTTATTGAATTTACTAGGCATATGCCCCTTCTTCGGTGACACATAATATTTGTGCCCAGGTAGCGGCTTAAAATCTGGTTTGACATAAGTTCCGTCGTCCATAAAGCAGCAATCAAATTTAGTCAGGTACCTTTCATACAGTTTTCGGGCTCGTATCTGAGCCATCAACTGGTTTTCATCAGAACGGTCTGGTACTTTTTGAACTCTATATGTCTTCAGCTTACTTTTTTCTTTTATCCTTTTATCCTGCTCAAGCCGCCATATCTTTCACTGAGGTGTTGGGACTCTGCTTAAAAAGATGCTTCACCTTCGCCACTACCTTGAGTTAGAAAATTCTGGTTTTCTGCCTGAACCTTCTTTTCGTGAAACAGGTAGACCCTTCTTATAATTAAAAATAACCGTCAAAACAGTTCTATCTGATGCACCAACTATTTTTGCTATAGCTGAATATTTTAACTCTGGATTTTGCAGGTATGTGGACAAAATGAGTTCACGGACTTTTTGTTGCTTGCTAGACATCTTTGTCATTAAAAGTGGTATCACCAAGTGTTATGCATCACATTAAACGTCACTTTATATAGAACAAATATTGTGTCTTTTTAGACCTATAAGAACATCATATAGAGTATTATCAAACAAAATAAAACCGAAAGTTTTTTCTGGGACAATCCTTATCAAAAAAGCTCAATTTCTCATTCTCTTAAAAATGATGGAAAATTTGCATTAAAATTTTTTAAATTAAAAATTTGAACTTATAGAATCTGGTTGGCCTGACCCCTCAGCTGCAAAAATCTTCAATATATCCTACGATAATATTACTTTACGCTAAAACATTATATTGAGTAAGAAGATATCAAGAACTAGTTCTGATACAAAATAAACAATTTATTAAATTCTCCAAAATAGCTTTATGTACTTTTTGAACACCTCACAGGCATTTCTGTCAATTGTGACATTTTGTTTGAGAATTTGTTGGTCATTTCGTCTTTACTTCAACCTTAAAAAGGTTTCACGAGCGATTTCTGTAGATAGCGATGATGTTAATATTATAGGGAAACTGTAGTAAATTAACATATTTTAGTTGTATTTTGAGATATTACGTGGAATCGCCAGTAGCCAAAAAAAATACCAAATTTTACTGAAAACGCACCGTGTGCTTTTCATTTTGTTTATTTTTTCTAAAAAGTTACTTAAAATGTAGTTAACATTCGTAAGCATCGAAAGCTTATATTTTTCATTACAGTCGTAAATATCGTCAATGTTTCACCTTTTTCTAGGTAAAAAATTGTACTGTAGTTTGTTAGATTTTTTTTTTTCTTTTGTATTGACCTTTTTCTTAAAGGCTGTGAATCTTTTTTTTTTATTCAATTCCCTTGCAATTTATAAAACTCTATAAAAATGTCGATTAATCAATTCTATATTAAATTCCTTTGAGAAAAGCGCAATTGGCTGCATATTGCCTTGAGCTCAAAATTAGCAGCAATTTGCTACTAATTAGTAACGCTTCATTTATCGCAAGTTATCAACTTCACTGGTAAAAATTTACATTTTTTGTGTTGTTTCAAAGACAATCAATCAATTGAAAATCAATTGTTTTCAAATTGTTGTCAATACATAGACATATAGCAGCGATAGATGTAATGGTAGACATAAAATTTCTTCAAATGCTTGTTGTTTTACAAATTTTGCCATTTAGGGTGACACTGATGAAAACATGTTAACAACAGAAAACTTACTTTTAACACGATGTACATACATACATACACATACTGTCTTCAAAAACAATTGTTTGTATGTATGCATGCATTTCATCGGCTATAGGTAAAGGGAGGTCACAACAAAATTGATTAATGAATTGCTGCTTATTGCAAAGTGAGCTACAGAAAAGTGAGAAAATTTAAATGTTTCGGTTACACAGGCCCGTGTGCGGATTTCATCCAGGGGGGGAAGAGTTTGAACTTGGATATATCATGTTAAAATAGTTCATCAAAAAGATAAGAAAACTATATAAAAAAATAAATATTTTAAAGAAAACGTCAAGCCCGAAAAAGTTTTAAATATTTTTTTTTTTAAACTTATAGTAAACTAACGCCCAGGGGATAGCCCTTATAAATGCAATGCATCGTGTTGATTTGTAAGAAATGAAGATAGGTTAGTGGGAAGGGAGATGTGGAGAGTTGTGTCTGTGGATATTTTTTTGAATTTGATAATGTCAGAGCGGTCAGGAAAGAGACTCGCAGGGAGATTATTCCACAATCTTATGGTCCGGCCAAAAAACGAACTATCACGATAGTGCGAGACGTCCTATCCAGCACCGTCGTGACTCAAAAGGGATGGGCCTGATAAGACGCCCAAGTGCTACGAGAGAATACACGAACTGTGGGGACCAGCTCATATATTTTTCTAGAGCACTTCCTATTAAAATGTCTTTAAAGAGAGAATTAATAGAGAAAGATTTATCGCATGTCGCTGAACTCTATCTAGCAGTTCCAAAATAGTTTTAGAAGCCCCGGCTCATTAGTGCAAATTGTACTCCAGTTTAGGTCTAACATAAGTGAAATACACAGTTCAAAGGTCAACGGCGGTGAAGTATTTCTTACACCGATTTAAAAAACCTGAAGACTTGGCCGCTTCTTACGACACACCGAACACATGATCTGTTGACCTCAGATCAGATTGAAGCGATATGCCCAGAATGTTAAGAAATGTTGATTTCGAAGTGTCTATGCCAGCCATATCGAGGGGTGGAGGAGAATAATCCATTCGTCTGTGAGACAACAAACAACATTGGGTCGACCCGATTAGCACGACCCCACTCAGAGATTCTTTTCAGGTCATTTGAGGGTGTGTCATTCATAGAACGCCTTTTTCTCTCAATCTTCACAGAGCTTGGGCGAATATGATTACGTGCCATAATGATAGTAACACATGAAAATGTTAATGTTTAAAGCCTAAACCAAAATAGACGAGACGAGACATAACGATACGTTCGAGTGTATGTAAACCAATGTTGATAGCCAAAATGAACCTACGTAATTGATTGAAAGTGAACGAAACATTTTAACGAGACGTAAGAGTCCCGTAAGAACCGAACTTTAAAACGTTGCTACTCGTCATAACAGCTTTTTCGGATCGTTAGCTAGCGTAACATTTTGGGTTAAATGTCAAAACAGACGAAACGAGTGCAAACGTTCGTTCAATTGCTACCGTCTCGTCACGTCTATTTTGGTTAAGACTTAAGTGTTATTTTCATAAATTTTAATTAAAAATATAGCTGTTTTGTCCAAATTAAATTCCACCTAACTCTGTTTCCTGCTAAAACAACATGGGTCAGGAACCATTTTTCTTTTTTTATTTTAAATAGATTATAAAGATTAATCGTTATTTCAAACTTCTAAGTCCAACTACCTAGGGGCGGCAAATTTCTAAATCCAAGCCTGATCATGATTACAAATTATGTAGAGTTAAGGAGAGTACCATACAAATTTTATAGTTTTTGAAACGTATCCATAAACGTATCCGTTTTAGAATCTGTCCTGGTGATGGACGTCTTCCTTAACCAAAAACCACCATTAAAAATATTTAACAAACACCAATTGCAAAATTGTAATGATCTTAACTTTAAATTATTTTATTTATTTCTTTTTTTTTCAGAATCTTAGAACTTCGTAAGGAAAAATCACGTGACGCAGCGCGTTCACGACGTGGTAAAGAAAATTACGAGTTCTATGAATTAGCCAAAATGCTTCCATTACCTGCAGCAATAACAAGCCAATTGGATAAGGCATCGATCATAAGACTGACGATAAGTTATTTAAAGTTAAGAGATTTTTCCGGACACGGTGATCCACCATGGACACGTGAAAGTTCCAGTAGCAGTAAATTAAAAAGTAAGTACTCTCCAGTATTTTTTACATTTTTTTATATAACAAAATACATTGCATTAATTGAGTCCCCCTAAAATATACAATTCACAATAATGCATTTTTATCTAAAACATATCTACTTACTTTGCGGCAGAATGTTTTAAGTAAAAATATGCGCCATTTAAAGAAAACCAACCCACACATATCGAAGAAGAAACATAAAAAGAATATGAAAATTAACATACACCGCCATTCAAAAATGGCCGAATACCAAACAGGCAGCCCATAAAATAAAGAAATATTTCAAAAATTAAAATAAAGGAAATGATTTTTTTTTTCATTTCGTTGTTTTTTTTTTCTCCATTGACTGAAGTTGTTGCATGAATTTTAATTGAGTGTCACAAAAATAATGGAACATACGAGTGCATAGAAAAGAGAAAACAAATAGAATTAGTAAAAAGTAAAATAAAGACTTACACTGAGATAAAAATGCCTTTTGCCATAGCAACTTTGAATAAAACACAAAGCAAATATTTGAATTTTTGCCAACATCTATGAAATTTGAAACACATTTCTAAACTTTCGTAGATTTTTAAAAATGAAATGTAAATAAATCAATAACATTCTATATCTACATATAAGCAGGGCAGTGTTTAAGCATAGGCTACATAGGCTAAGGGTCCACATCACAAAATTGGTGACCTTTTTTTTTTTTTTGGTCAGCAATCACCAATAATCGTAAAAATTACGTTTTTTTTGTGTTCAAAAGTTCTCCCGCACCAAAAGTTCATCCTAGGAGCCCGCGGATCCCAGTCACGGCGCTGTCTATTAGTTTGGCAGAATGTGGACATATTTTGACATGTAGGCCATACATTATGGGAACTGTCATGTACTACTTATATAGCACAGGGCAACAGTGATTCTGCGGCATCTGATCTAGAAGTCTTTCTAGTCTCCTGAATCTGAAAACGGTCTTTCTTTTGCTCAATTAATTCTATGTATACGATACTAGGTTAAAATCGCATTTTGGCCCATTTTATGAATTTATTTTAAATTTAATTGCTTATTAAATTTCTTTAATTTGATAAAATTATTGTCCACATCGGTAAACGTTAAGTCGAAATTTGTTACAAAATGTTAGATTACTTCCGAAAAAAATTGAATAATAAAACCAAAAATCCATATCTCGAAAACCTCCATAACAAAATTTTTTAAGGGTGATGTTTGAGTTCAGAGGCCCATTTTACATAAGAAAATTAACAGGTTTACTTAAGCTACCATTGCGGAATTTTTTATGGTAGTATGTAGTTGTTTTTGTTGTCGTTTTTATTGTTGTATCCATAAATGAATAGTTTTCAGAAGAACTTATTGAATAACCTTTTTTGTTTTTCGATAAAAAACGGGTTAATATGCAAAAATTTAAAAAAACACAACACATAATTTTAGAGGGGAAAAATTATGGTTTCTTAATAGTATAAGGACATTTTTGGGAAAAAATAATATTTTATTATCTTTCTAATGGCACTCATATTTTTGATATTCATTAAGGTCTTCCTAACGTATAAATATTTTTAAAAAACTATATCCACAACTTCCCATGACTATATCTCCGATACCAGATTCGAGCGACACACGAGTTACATATTTATTTTTTTATTATACACATAAGAATAGTTTGGGTTTGGTAAAAATTTGCGAATGGGAGCTAAAGTTAAGCGGAACTGAGTATTAACATAACAAGCCATTCGATTTTTTTGGTGCACCCGATTTATTTATTTTCATTGACATTATGTTTTTGTTTGATGCAACAAGCACTGTAGTTGCGAGATGAGACTAGAATGTGTACATGATTTGATTTCAAAGCAACAAGCACTGTACCTATGTTTTGTCAATCAAACAGTGTTCAATGAAGTAGAGTGCCCTACTGTAGACGAAGAAAGGAATGCATTCGTGCTGAGCTCTAGATGTATTTTATTTTATTTTGTATTTATTTTATACCTTAGCTTGAGGCTTAAAAATAATTGTCCCAACATTTAAGTTTCCTAGCTCAAACCTGTAACCTATACACCTCTTCGGGCTTATTTTTTCCGCATTTCCAGCCATACATAAAAATGTGGACGTAGTTTGAAAACAGTGGGTGACATCTCCCAAACATTTGAAAACCTAAAACGCTATATCTCTTGCACCTGAGGCAGACTTTTTCTAGTAACTCGGTCTTTTCGTAAAATTTCAACGAAATCGGACATAAACTCTGTTTTCAGGTCCAAGATCCAAGTTATTTTTAAGCCTCAAGCAAAAAAAAAATCCATCTAGAAAATTTTCGAAATAATCACCTTAATATACACACCTGCTCAAAATAATAGGTACATCTTTGAGTTTTTAGTTTAAGCTTTATTATAAAAATATGTTGGCAATTAAGAGGAAAAATCGTAGTGGTAACATGAAGTACACAATTTGGCAGCACGATCTTCAGTATAACAAATCATTTGATTGCCTTAAGTTTGGAGCGTTTCTACTCACTGTGCACGTTGATTCAAATTCTTGTTTGAAATTTTATTTTTTTAATTCTTTTTTGAGTTTCCCTCAGAAGAACGGTAAGTTTTATTTAATTAAACCTTAAAATGCAGTGAATTGACACCAAAAATTTTAGTTGAGATGGGTCGTAAGCCACATTACTCTGCTGAGGAATCGAGACTGACTTTATATGGTCTCTGTCCTTGATTCGTGTACTAACCCACTAAATATCGAGTTTTGAGTTACCTATGCAGTTCGATTCTAAATATTAAAGTGTATCTATTTTTAAAACTAAAAGGCGATATTAATTTTTAAAAGATTTTAAAAAAAAATCAAACAACAATCGAATATGTGAATACATCTCAAAACAATTTGTGTGTAACATATGTTAGAACACGAATACAGAAAGAACAGGGTTGTGATAGCAAGTCTTTAAACTGTTCTTAATTCAAAAGCTCTATAATGATTGATTGAGTCAATTCATTCAAGTTTGAATTTCAATTCATTGATTCCTTTTTTAATTCAGAAGATATTTTAATTGTTTTCAAAAGAAATTTAATAACCTGTAAAATGAGTTCGAACTTAGAAAATAAAGTTTCTTATACCGAAAAAAATATTTAAAAACAAATAATTTTTAAAGCAAATAATACGAAAAGTTATGCGTATAAACTTTTTGTTTTTGTATATTATATATTATTAAGTATAAGTATTTTAAATTTGAATAACTCACGCAGACAGCAAAGCATTTAAGGTTAATTGTTATTGAACGTCAGCCATTTTTATTTTATAAAACTTTTTGTTTTTTACTTTTTGTTTGGTTCATTTTTATTACTTTTCAGTAGGTAACGGAAAACTTGGCTGAGGTATTAACTTTTTCCATATAAACTTATTACCTTGAGTTTTAGTTTGTTTTGTTTTTTTTTTTTTTTTAGTTTCTTAACATTGACGCCATTTTCGCTGTTAATGTCTGATTAATAGTCTCAATAAAATTTAATGATTCATTGGAATTGCGTTTTTGATTTAATGCAAATTTTTTCGGGAATTTCAAAATTGTCAAGTATATAAATTTTTGTTTATTGTCTTAGTAATATTTTTTTTTTTGTGCAATCATACGTGAGCTGAAATATTAATAATGATATGAAGTCAGACTTTCTATTGAAAATTTCTAAAGGTAACATATGTCTCATCGCATTGAAGCGGAAGGAGCTTAAATTTAATGCGTAAAAAAAAAAACATAAAAAAACTAAAGGCAATTACTCAATGGTATCGACTGCTGTATTGTATATTTTGCTTCTGAGGGCAGTGCTGCTGAAACAATTTGTTGATTGAAATTTTGAATAACAATTAGAGACATTGTAAATTTCATTTCACAATTATATGCTTGTGCTTAAACAATTTTTTCTTAAGTCCGGGATTTTGGTTGAGTTATACCGGGAATTTAAGTACTGCAATAATTCGATCAAATTACACTTATGATTTCATTTTTCAAATTAAACTCTTATGGTTGAGACAGTATGCCAAGTCACAGAATTTCTAATTTCAAAGTTTGGAAAAAAAAAAATTCTTATTATCTAATAATACGCAATAATTCTTCTGAAAACAATATTTTATTCCTTAAATACAACGAAATAAATTAAAATAATAATTGCAAGTACAACCTGCAGATGTTAAATCAAAAATGGTCACTAATGTGCCGAATGAGCCACCCTCAAGACCTCAAAAAAAAAAAGATGAAAATTCGATTTACACTTCACATATTGGATTTACACTTCCATATGAGAGCTTTCGAAAAAGAATTATTTATTTTTTCAGCTGACTTTGATCCTTTTTGACCATTTCACATATTTATTTAATTCAATTATGGAGTTTTACGATTATAGCACATAACTCGAAAAGAAACAACAGCGGAGGCGGACACAAGGCGAGCAAGTGTCAGAAAGCTGATTTTATTTGAGGCAACCCTTATGCTCATATTTCTTAGCCAACACTTAGTTTGCCGTTTCCTGTCTTAAGGGTATTTCCGTTTTGGTCAATTCCCCAATGATAGGAATTCGTACATATGTGGGATGCTTATTTTTTGCGCGATTCCACCACAGTACTCATAATACCCCAGAAAGCTGTTCATACTCGTATTAATGAGGCAAAAAAAGCGTAGTGTTATCGTCATAACAATAATTCCTTTTTTGTACTTCTTTTGCTTGGGGTTGTTTTTTTATATTCCATCGCGCCCCTTCAATTGGAATTTTTTTATCGCTTAAAGGTTTTCTTTTCATATTTTATTCGTATAGGAATTCATATGTGTGTGTAAGTATTTTAAGTGCCTTCTCTGTAAATCCACACTATTATGCGGGAATACTTTTTAGTGTTTTTTATTTTTTTTACTCTGCACCTTTTTTGAGGTTGGTTATTAAGGTACTTAACTTCTTTCGACTCGACGCTTTTGTTGTGACATTTTGGTATTAATTTTTTTTTTTGTTATAAAACCACTTGAAAACACGATTTAACGTGATAATAATGTAACGTGATCAACGTTGCATGACTTTGTGGGGTAAACTCATGTCAACATGTTTTAAGTGTTAAATCAATCCATGATATTAAATTTTCAGTTAGAATACCATCAACTTAGTGAAAAAGACCTTGGTCAATACACTCGTCGTGAAATTTATTCAGTTGTATTAGTTAATTTATTTTTTTAGTGAATTTATATAAGAAAGGGATATTTACTGAGGTTATTTAGACAATAGTATCCTACCTGAAGAGCTGAGTTATTCACAGCTTTAGATCAGTAGATGTTCCAGCCGTAGACATTTAACTATTTTCAAGAGACTGAAGAACTATAAGCCATACAATAAATTGCTCAGTACTCTAGCTTCCTCAGGAAGTCATCGATTTGCATGGAACTTGAATAGATGGAACTCCGATTCCAGAGTAATTCATCAAGTTCCACAGAATCGTAGACTGAATTTTTTCACTCTGATAGTTGTCAATCGCGTAGTACTATTTCCAGTGTAAAAACTCCTTTTTCTAGCATCGACCTGCGAGGTCATGCATTTGAGCCCAATATTATTCTTTAATAATTTATTTATTCTTTTGTTTTCAGGTGCAGCCATACGACGCAGTCCTGCTGTTGACCTATTCGAACAACATCAGGGCACCCACATCTTACAGGTATATACTCTTCTATACAATACTTATATGCTTTCAAATTATAACTTCAGCCTTTATATTGAATAATTTTGTTACAAGCAACACGTGCCATATGTATATTACCAATCGGCTTAATTTACTCTTTAATTTTCTCTACATTTAGTCACTCGATGGCTTCGCTTTGGCTGTTGCTGCTGATGGACGCTTTCTGTATATATCCGAAACGGTTTCTATCTATCTTGGTCTCTCGCAGGTCGAAATGACTGGTAGCAGTATATTCGATTACATTCACCAGGGTGATCATGCAGAAATCGCCGAACAATTAGGTTTAAGTCTTACCAGTGGTGGTGGCAGTAGCAGCAGTGCTGCTGGCTTAGCATCACCAACATCGGGTGCATCAGATGATGGCGGTAATACACACGGCACAAATAATCCAGATGGTAAGTAGAACTGCATATTTATTTAATGTTTCTTCCTTTTGCCCTGTTTGACAAGATCTTAGATTATTCCAAAATCGTGATTTACATAATATACTCGCAGTCTATTGAAGAATTTATTAAAGTTTGACCTTCTCCTTTTTTTATCGGGTGGGGAAGATTATTGGTCTCCGAATGTCTCCATGGAACTTGCTGGTAACTTGCAGGTTCCCGTTTTTCACAATTTACAAGTGCTCATCAACAATCTTCTTTGCCGTATTTGAGAAATTTGGTGGCTCAGGACCATCTCCAATGTCGAATTGCTCATCATGTGCCGACAAAATGCGGTATCCATTCAAATTGATTGACGAATACGTGAATCGGGAAAATGTTGAGAAGAATCGGTAGCGTTCGCTAAGGACCGTGCACAAGAAAAGAGTTTTGTGGAGAAACTCACGGCAGGCAAAGAATACCTTTTGGACTTTATTTACAGTGAGAATAAGATATTTGTTCCAGTTGAAGGCTTTGCAAAGAAAACTCATAGACACTTCGCTTCGTTTGAAATCTTAATCCAGGGTTTCGTAATGATCAGCTTCTTTTGCCTAGTACTCGGCACCAAAAGGTTTTACTGAATAAATAATAAGAGCTAATCGAACATTTGCCATACGCAACGAGTCAATCTCGAACAACTTGATTCGTTCGACTCGACTCATGTTCAGTTCGTTCGTTGTCCATATCATACGAGTGCAACTTAAGAGTTTCGAGTTACTCGTTTGTTCGAGTTTCGACAATTTTCCCACTGTGCATCGTGTCGTAATTTTCATTTATTTTGCTCGAACGATTTGTACAAAGGTACAAACTGAAGCAAAATAACGATATATGAGCGAAAACGTCGAACTAAGTTGAGTCGAGCTCAACGAACTTGGATCGGTGCTGAAAATTTGTGAAAAGCTATTCCAGAAGTTTAACTATGACCAGAGCTGACAGTAAAAGAGGCGGGTGTACTCTGTACCCCTTTGACAGCTTTTATTGGCTTTTATTGATCTCAGTCAGGTTCGAATCACCAATCTGATTTTTCCAACTTTTATCATAACTAGAGATGAGATAAAGATCCTTAGGGAAAGATCTATCTGATAGCCTGTTGTATTACCAGTCCATTTGACAAAAATTTTGCACAACCATAAATTAATTTTGAAGACCTTTTTTTAAAGTATGAAACTTATTTATTATTAACTTATTGTTCGGTTAGAGAAATTGTCCACTGAAATATATTTAGATGAAATTGCTATATCTATTTTATCAGTTTACATCGGTTTTATCTTCAATAAAATTTATTTTTTCCTTATTACAGTTTCTGCTCAAATGACAGTTACTTCAACCAGTGGCTATAAAGGCTATGAACGTTCATTTTGTATACGCATGAAATCGACTTTAACAAAACGAGGCTGTCATTTTAAATCTTCTGGCTATCGGGTGAGTTACAGTTCAATATATTTTTGCATTGAAAATATTGAAATTGGTCATTAAAGATTGTCAAAATATAAGTTTAATTGTATGTTTTCCATTAGCAATGTTTTATGTTTATAGTATTCTTATTTTGAACTAACTATAACAAAATAATTTAATGTCTTAAGTAGCAAAGTAGTTTGGTAGCTATTTAAAAATAGTAAAAAAAAATGTGATTACCATTCCATCCCCTACTCATCTACAGGCTAACGATGCTACGGTCAATAGTGGTAAAAATGGTAAAGCACCGGCCACAAATTATTCGGTACGTATCAATTGAAATCAGTCATAAGAAATACTTTAGACTTTTTTTTTTAAGTTTCTGTAAATTCTTATTTAATAGCTCGAATTTGAAAATAATTTGCTGAGAAATACTAATAATATTTTCTAAAATTAAATTGAAAATCGCGTTAGAACCAAAGATTCTTTTTATTTTGCTTATTTGCATATAAATGAATATATGCCGTTTCAAAAACAATTGAGTATGTAAAGCTGATTTAATTGATCAGTATCGAATATATTGTAGAGTATCTTATATATATTTTTTATTTTTATTATCCTTTTAAGTTGGGTATTTTATACCATTTCGGAAAGCAACTGCTTTATACTACTTTTTTTCGTGGGGTACATCTAATGTCAACATTTTTTGCATGATTTGTAAAAAAAGTATTTTAAATTTGAATTGAAAACTAATAAACAATTTTTTTTTTTTTTTTTGCTGTTTTTCTTTATTTGTAGGTTGTTCTATTGCTTGTCAAATTACGACCTCAATACACATTTTCACATACAAGAAAGTCACAGCCACCCCTACTCGGTATGGTGGCACTGGCGATTGCCTTACCACCGCCATCTGTACATGAGATACGTTTGGAATGCGACATGTTTGTAACTCGAATTAATTTCGATTATCGAATAGCTCATTGCGAACCAAGGTAAGAGAAGGTGTATGTTAAGGTTGAAATACTTTTTATTGAGCAATTCATTGAAAGTGAGGAAACAAATTAAGAAGATACACAAAATTACATTTATCATTAAGGTTTAACGATTGATAAGAAACTGAAGTTTTTAATGCCAGGAAACCTCTTAAGCAATATGAGCCACATAATAAATTGTATACAGTTGATTGTTGATTGCATAGTATATAGTGCTTATGAATCTGAAATCCCGAACTCACAACTCTCTCTATTTTTAATAATTTCTTTCTGGGAGGACAGGTCACATCTAAGCGACACTGAGCGCACAGTGTTACCAATGCTTATTTCAAGTGCAGACCTGCAAATATAAATTATAAGGACAATATTTTGCAAAAATAAAAATTACTCAAAAAAATCTTATGTGAAACGGGTGTCAGGTATTGGGCTGTTGGTACTTAGCGAAATCACATGAAACCAGGCCCGGATTAACCTTAAAATTGTTGCATTTTATTGATTAAAAAACTTTTCGTAACAAACTTATTCCACCATTTACGGTATTCACACACAACAAATGTTAAAAATTAGCATTTATCTAAAACTTAACATAAATGAAAAAAAAATTTATTTTTTCTAAAAAAATTTTTATTTTTTCTAAAAAAAAAAAACAAAAACTTATTTTTTCTAATGAATGAAGAAGTTTTGAGGTAGGGGGCGGCAATTTTTGCAACTGCCTATGGGCGACAAATTTTTTTAATCCTGGCCTACATGAAACTGAATATGCTTTTTACAGCCCGAATTTTATGGCTCTTAATATATATTTGGGTTAAAATAAAGTCTAAAATTCAGAAATATTTGGAGTAGCCTGTGAAAATCGAAAAGCAATTCAAAACGAGTCGAAAGGTGTCAAAAAACAACACGAAAAAAAGTCAAACAGCTTCGGAAAGTTCGATTAAAAGCGAGAATCGTTGAAGTCAAAAGGTATAGAAATTACTAGAAGTCTCGGAAAATCATATTAAAGTCGGAAAGTTTCGAATAGTTTTTGAAAACACAAAAAAAAAATAATATCTAACAGTATCAAAAATATCGAAAATGTTAAAAACCTTTCAACGGCATTCAGTAGTATTAAAAAACATAAATATGATTGATAAAAGTGGAAGAGTATCGAATAGTACAGAAAAAGTTCAAAAATATCGAATAATATTTAAAAGTCGAAATGAAAAACATCGGCAAGGTTGAAAGTATTGAAAAAGACAAGGGCATCGAAAAAGTTGGATAGTATCGAATAGTAGAAAAATTATTGAAATACATCGATAGTAATAAAACATCGAAAAACATCAAAAATGTCGGTAGGAGTTGGAGATGTCGAACAGTATCGGAAAAGTCGAACAGTTAAAAAAGCAGTTATGGTCAAATATTTGTGATCGTTCGCCTTGGTAATGCAAAAAGATAAAAAAAATCAATCTTTCAAGCTTTAATATGCTCGTGCCTACTAAACTTATTGGTGATCGAACGAGAATGATTCAATAGCTTAAAAGCTATAAGACTTTATTTGTTTATAAAACAAATTTTTCCATGTATTTTAATTTTACTAATTCTGTTTTGCTACTTCAATTTCCTAAACTACAGTTAAAAATCTTATTAATGAATTAGCAGCGTCTTTGAGGCTAAGGCCATAACTACTTAGGAAGTAGCATCTTGACTGAGAGGAGATATTTTGTTCAAAAGAGATCTGCTCGGATAGCCAAGCACGATATTATTTGATGTAACAATCTTCCAAACATATTAGTTGCCCTAATATGCCACATGTCCCTTAGTCATATGGTTTTGATTTTTAATTTCCCGTAGAGATATTACGGCAAATCATTTCTTTGTTACTTTTCATACTGCCGTTGCCACATAACCTTCGAAATCGTCACTGAAAGTTACTACTCCGTTAACAGGTTGCTATTTTATAAGAAGACATATAGACACAAAAAAAGTTAGTTTCACAAAAATCGTCAAGTTACCATCTCTAGACTTTAACGACTATACCACATAGCAAATGTAATTGCAGCACTTTAAATTTATGTACAAAAACTCTTTGTAATCTCTTCAAAAATGTTCTTATTTTAAATACAGAGTCTCTGAATTGTTGGACTATACTCCCGAGGATCTTGTTGGAAAGAGTATGTACTCACTATGTCACGCCGAGGATGCTAATCGTTTGCGCAAATGCCATTCAGATCGTAAGTTCAGCCAATCTATATTTTTCAGTTTACAATCCTACTCCAATTCTTGATGAAGTTTTACCGATCTTTATAATATCATTATTAAGCTACAACAATTATTTCCATTTCCTTTCAAAATCTTTTCAGTTATCGAAAAGGGTCAAGTTTTAACCTGCTACTTCCGTTTGATGAACAAAAATGGTGGCTACACATGGTTGCAAAGCTGTGCCACCGTCGTATGTAGCACAAAAAACGCCGATGAGCAGAACATCATTTGTGTGAATTATGTGATGAGGTACATTAGAACTTAAGAACATATCAAGGATCTCTTTAACACTACCCCTCTTACTTCCCTTCTTTATCCTACCAACAGCAACAAAGAAAATGGAAATCTTATTTTGGACTGCTGCCAACTGGAACCCAGTGTCGATAGCATCAAAAATGAAGAGAGTGGCAATGATAAGGGCGCTGGTTCCCCAGGTGGAGATCCCACGTGCGATGGTCAACCAGGTTCAACGTGTGATCCAAAAATGTCATCACCAAAAACTGAAAACGAAGGACATAACCAGCGCACTCGTGGACGCAGCAATAATTCCACAGCGAATACGAACGCTAGCAGCTTGGCACTGATCAAAGACGGTCCATCTGCAGCAATCGGAATCGATGTTGATGCAGTCACAGCAAGCACGTTGCCAACAACTGTAACAACGCCCGCACCTCCTCCACCAACAGCCACAACAACAACTACAACGACAAAACGAAAGCGCAAAAGCAAAGCAGCGATATTGGTGGATGAAAACGCAGAAGCAGCGGTTGCAACTGCTGCTGCAGTAACCGATCAGCCGGTTGCCAAACTACCCACCTTAGAACGCGAAACACCGCGCAGCCGCTTACCATCAATAGTCGATGATCAACAATTACAGCAGCAGCAGCAGCAGCAACAACAGCAAACTGTTGCAGCGCAACATCAGCAGCAACCACAGCATCCTGAATCGTCTGTGAAAGATTTGGAGAATGCGATGTCGAAGCACCTGCCCTCACCAAATGGTACAAACACTGGCGTTATACCTACAACCGACTTTAGCACAGATGCGCTGCTCAAGCAGCAGCAGCAGCAACAACAACAGCATCAACAACAGCAACAGCAAAATGAGAAGGGCAGCACCATACAATGGATTGGTACACCACATTACCAACAGCCGGCACCAATGCCAGCTACAGCGCTGCTGCGTCAACTCTACGCCAATCGAGAAAGTGTCATACGCGCCACAGCGCGTCAAACTCCAACCGGCGTTTACTACGGGGACAATCAGAATGGTCCGCTCCCGACACCACCAGGAAGTGAATCATCCTACGACAACCAATATCTGCAATTGCATTCGCATCCGCAGAAAACTTCAGCGGATGCCTTCACCAATCTCGTCTCCACGTATGGTGGCTACCACAGTTCCATTGACTACCACAATGCCATGACGCCACCCAGTTCCGTGTCACCGCGTGACTCGGGAAATGCGCTGAATTCTGCCGTCAAAACCAACAGCACTGGTGCCGCACATCCTACCAATGGCTACGTTGATTATGCTGATCCGCTAAGGGCACAATATAGCACTCCTACCAGTGGGGATAATGGGGGTACTCCAGCATTACCGTTAAAACCACAACCTTACTCAGCGGCAGCTATGCATACACATCATGGAACTACCGATCCGAGTGTTGCCTATAGTAATTTAGAGCAAGCGCAATATTTTACGCCGCACTCCAGTTTTCATTTGTATCACAAGGGTGCACCGACAAGTGGTTGGTATTCCACACCATCATAGGTAAATGTTGAAGACTACCATCATCATCACCACCATTATCATCAGCAACAGCAAGAACAGCAGCAGCAACAACAACAACAATATTCACAGCAGCAGCAGCAAGCTCTAAGCAATAGTTGGGACATTGTGGGAGCTTTGGGTAAAGTAGCCAGAATGTTTTTCAATGCACGAAAGTCCAATTAACTTAAGGTCATACATTAATTTTGGTATATTAAGTGCCACTTAAGTATTAAGAGGCAGTTGAAAGATTCCGGGTACATTTGATTAATGTGTCAGTTAAAATCTTATAAGAATCTTATAACCGCGGTTCGACTTCGGAAGTTTATTTGTTTAAAAGCCAGTAAAGAAGCTCTCACTCTTCCTTTATTTATACGTCTTTATCCCGCAATGGCCGCAGTTTGTTAATGATTACTTAAAATAATTGAAGTTAAATGATGAATAAAAGTACTTAAAACGTTTTTGATCCAAACGTGTAAGCGACGTTGAGACTCAACTCCATATGTATATCACAAATTCCTTATACAGGAGACGATTTATGGGTTCAAATTCACACAAAATTCAACAGGCTGATATTAATCGACATTAAAGTTCGGTATGATAGAAGAAATAGTTTGGTTTGAAAGGAAGGGTGAAGTTAGTAAGGTATAAGTAAGTTTTCTTCAGAATAAGTACGATAAAAGCTCTTCTCTCACGACAGAATGAAAAAAAACAGCAACTAAAACGAAGGATAGAAGAGAACTGTCAATGAATTTCATGAAATAAAATCATTATTTCACCATGGTCCAATTTCATACAAAATTGAAAACATTCATGAATGTTGAATGTCTCGAAAAATAATCTAGTAATGGACATTTTTTAACATTATTTGTTCAGTTTATCAGAAGTCAATTGACCCAAATTTTTGCATCTTGTAAGATGAAATTTTAAACTTCTGCAATTCTGCCCACATCCTGCCATCCATCCTATATTGACGACTTATTCTCAACTTGCACTAAGCTACCAGAATTTAAACGCGAATTACAGAGTAGGGTAAGTATTGCCGAAAAAATTATGAAACAGAACTGAATCATAAGTATTTAATTTTTCATCAAATCCCTATTTAAGCAGTGGTATCCAAGCTTATCCTTAAACGTGTTTTACATATTAATTGTAGTTTTAAATAATTTTTCAGATCCAAAAAATAAAACATTACTTGTAAATATGTACATTTGAATGGAATTTATCATTGGACACTTAAAAATGTTTAACATCATTCAAAATTCTGAACATTTTATCTTGCTGTCTCGCCCGTAATGTCCGATCAATAAACTTTGAAATGAGACAGCCAAATAAATAAACCTTCAAAATTTATGGAGAATTTGTAAAAGCTCAAACCTTTAAACACGCGGTACATATCTTAAAAATTCTATTCTAATTTCTATTCTAATATAATGCGAAATTTCATCTTGAATTTTTATTTTTTTGAAATTCAGGATTCTCCTAATTTGAACTTCCCTCAAGTACATATACATACATGAATCGCATTGAATAAATATCCTTACCACAGCCACTTTAAATTTTTACTGTCTTAAAATGAATGCCCTTCAGTAATTGTAAGCAAGCCTTGATTAACCTTACAGGCAGAGTAGGCACGTGCCTTGGGCGACAAGATTTAATGGGCGGCAAATATTGGCGGAACTTTGTAAACATTGTGAAATATTTTGTGAATGGAGAATGTTGAAGTGTATTTCAAATTTTATTTCCATTTACCTAGTGTTTTTCGTTCAGGAACGAGGACCTTTTTTTTTTTTTTGCTTATCAGAAATGAAATTTTTTTAAAAAATGAAGAAATTTTTAAGCAATTTTTGCAACTGCCCGAACCTGCTTGTAATGTACGAATACTGTACTGAAAGCATTTCCTCACGATAGAAATTATAATAAAAGTCACATTAAGCCACTAATCCTGATATTAACAGAACATCATTGCAGATATTAAATGAAACTAAGTTGAAAAGTGATAGAACAAAGAAAAAATCCCATTAAATGTTAATGACTTTGCCAAAAACAGAAAAAAAGTGACAACACTGCTGTCAAGGATTAACAGACACTACTAGTAATAAAGACACCACAAGTCAATGTCAACTTATATCGAAGCGGTGGGGTATAAGGGAGGGAAAAATTACACAGACAATGGATGGCGAAATAACGAATAAAATGAGATTAATAAAGACATTGGGTGTCTTACTAAACAAGCCTGTTGCACGTTGCAGTAAGTAGGGTTGCTTTAGAGAGTGAGTTCATCGCGATGGGGATAATATTTTCGTGGCCACATTTAACATCGCAACACGTTTATATGGGCGTTTTCATTATATATGTTTTTTTCCATAAATTAAACTAGAATATAGTAAGTTATAGCTTGTGAATTGCATCGATACTAAAACTACAAAAAATTATTTTATTGAAAAGTATAGTAGACTCTCAAATATTCTTACGGTCCTTAGACATTCATGTTAAGTTGAAATTCTTAATTTAAAAGCCATTTCGAGAAATCTTTTATAATTATATTATATTTGTAAATTTTACTTTTACATACAAATTTTATAGCATTTATGCAGTAGGCACTTATTATACTTAGCTTAAAGTGAAAACAATTAATTGGGGAAGTTCTTTTTAAAGATTATGAGTCAGACATTACGGGTGAGACGCCAAGAGGACATGTTTAGAAATATGTATGATAATACAATTTTCAGGTCTCTTACGATAAATCCCATTCATATGAAAATATTTACAAATGAATTTTTGGAACTGAAACATTTTTTAAAAAACCTGTATTTATTTGAACAAGCAAACCTAAAAGCAGCTAATGCAGTACATAGTTTTTGTTTAAAAAAATGTGTTTTACGGAAGCTGTCCGTCCAATTGCATCGGGTCGGGTTCAATTACATCCAAATGTGATCCTCATTATCTATAAACAACTGCTGATTTTGTATCACAAAATAATGTGCTGCTTATGACTCATAATGAAAACCTTACGAATGAGACACATTTCTAAGACATTAAAAGCCCAAAACATTTTTGGTCACGCGGCGATTACTTGGAGTAATCTTACCATCGCCGTATAATTTCATAAAATGACAAAAGTAATCTGAATTTTATTGAACTATTTCAATGCTTGGTGTTACGTGCTGGACCTTATCGTACCAATATTCTTATTAACTTAACTACACTACCTCCACTCACGCATTAACTCATAATTCCCGTTGCCTTCGTTATGTTGAAGGGTAAAACTGTCAGTAGCTTTAAATCAGAGATGGGCAAGTCGAATAAAACTTAAATAGTTTGGCTCCTTTTCCAATATGTTGAGCTCTCATATAAATTTGATGAAAAATGTCATTTTTAGATTCCACAAAAAGTAAAAATACAAACACAAGAAAACAACAATTAAAATTATTAAGTTATTGTTATCAAATTCTGGAATTTAGCGTCACTCGTATTTTTTGTCAATATTTCTTGTCACCGACGGTATTTCTCTAAACGCGAAAATGTCTCAAAAACTGCCTTAAAAAAAATTACTATGGAACAAAGTTTACGCAAGCCTTGAAAACTTTCGAGGCAAATTTGATGAGAAAGCAGCCTCGAAGAGTCGGTAAGTGTATCAGTGTTGTCGTTTGGCGAAACAATTTGCAGTCAATTTGGAAATTTGCATATACTATGTAATTTTAACATTTCGACTCTTAGCAACTCTCAGGATTTTTTGGTTTTTCTTCTTCGAATTGTGTTTTATTATTTATTTACTTAATTCTATCTACTTTAATACATTTTCTGTTATTGGTATGATAAATTTTTTTTCATGGCTGCGGCAACATTGATCCAAATGTCAAATTGCCAATGCTCATTCGCTTGCACGTTTGCATAGATAGGGGTATTCCCGTGAACAAGCTTGAAAACTTTCGAGTTTTACATGCTATTCGAGCTTTCGCGTTTAAAGGAATAGCCTCAGTATATTACTTCACTCCTATGCTCAAAGGTATTCAATAAAATTTTAATTCAGAGCCACCTAGGTTAAATTTTGTCTAGTAAGTAGTAATACAAATGCGTTGCGTCAAAATCCACCTAAAACAGACGATAATATATTGAGTTTGTTCAAGTCCATTATTTTCAAAACATCATCAATGATCCCCAAAATTAATATTTGAAAAGACTAATATTTTAAAAACTAGCTTCGCATTTTACGTATCTCGCATTTTACTCAAGGCATTGAATGCTGAATGAACTCAATGCTTTCCATTCTCAGACATTTCTAAAAGTTTTGATATGGCCTATATAAAACTAAAAATTTTGCCAAAATTATCTTTTGGTGGCTGAAATTCTTTACAAAACAGTGAGACCTTAAGTTTTTAAGCAAATACATTTTTTTGTTGATTGTTGTATATGATATGTATGTAAATAATTAAAAAAGCTATACTTTTAGTCTTTTGCTCAGATAAAATACACTTTCAAATTTAAACATTTCTTAAAAATCACAATTTTCGACTAGTTAAAGTTTAAATATTAAATATATAATATGAAAAAAAAAATGTTATCAAAACATTTAATGTTGTTATATTAATTTTAAGCTTGTAAAAAAACTCAAAATAAATTCACTTCTTAATCCAAAAGAACAAATTAAATTATACTCAAACAAAAAAAAATCTGTTCATGGTTTACACAGCATTAATTAACTAATGCTTTAACTTTTAAATATTTAATACTATTAAAATTTGTAATAAGACTTAGATAGTGTGCCAAGAATTAACAAATTTTAATGAATTTATTCATTTTTATTTAAAATACTCGTATGTATAGAAAAATTATAAAATAAATTATTTAAATTAAGAACAACATATCGAATGCTTCCTCCACCTTTAAAATAAGTTGATAAAAAGGTAAACAATTTAAATTTATGTTAATTATTGCACAACTCTGTTAAAAATTTTTTTATTTAAATACAATTATTTCTCAAAAAATTACTATTTAAAAACAAATCAAAAACCAGTTATAGTTAATTTAAAGCTTCTGTAAAATACAATGAATTTAAAAATAAATAAAAATTTTACCAAGCCAGCATTTGCTTACTTGTTTTGTAAATTACTTTTACATTTTATATATAAAGGAATTTAAGTTTTTTATATAACAGTTTTAAAATATATTATAAATATGAAATTATAATGCAAAAAAAAAAAAAATAATAATAATAAAAGCCTATGCTATATAAATGTTCGCTATAATTAAATAATGCTATGTGGTTTAGCAAAACGGTTTAAATCAATAAAAGCAATGACATAAATTAAAAAAAAAATCTTTTGTATTATTGAGTACCAATTTAAAATTTTCCTTTGATTACAGGATAACTGGAAAATTTCAATTTACGATATTTCGGCGAACAACAAATATATCACTATAATTCAAAGTGGGTATTGAAGAGAAAAGGTTAAGTTTGGCAAATTTCGTATATATTTAGTAGTTAAATATATTCGGTAAAATTTGGTGTCCCTAAAGTGAATATACTAATTTGGTTTTAATGCATCGAAATCAAAGTTACCAAGTTGAAAACAAAAAATTAACGACCTTCCCAAAATAAAATATTTTTCCAAGAAATTTTTTTGGGAAAAGTAGAAAAGATATTTACTTGGTTTTTTTTGTCATTTATAAAAAATCTATTTTTGAGTGGGACAAAAACTTTTTTGATGACCTTTTTTTCATTTTTCTTAGGCACCAAATTTAAAAAAATTAAGAACAAAAATCCTCAAATTAAATGCTTAGTTTCCAAAATTGTTCAATACCTACAATGCCCACGGCATTTTACGGTATGGTCTCGTCAAAAATGGCCAATTGGCAACCCTGATCGAAACAGAAAATAACATACAATTATTTTATTGAGCTTACTATTCAGTAAAGTGTGTGTCAACACCAAAAAAATTACACAAAACAACAAAAAAGGCTAAAGGCTAGTCATATTTGTTTCATCCATTGCTAAATGGAAGCATCAGTGGCCTTTGCGCCGCTGAGTGAGAATTTCTAAGCCTGATATGTTTTCTTTTTTGCATAGATTTGTTGAGAACTCAAGCAAAAAGTAACAAAAAAGCTAAGCTAAAATTTCTTTTCTGTTGCAGTGTTCTAGTAACTCATTTGAGTTCTCACGTTTCTTTTAGTACTGAACAATAAGCTCAGAAAGACAATTATAGATTATTTTCTGTTCTGATACAACACAAAGAAATTACGTTTCGGTGAGCTAAACGATTCATTATGCGATTTTCGCAACAAAGCGTCTACGTTACACAAACAAAGACATACATCAGAAAAAAGAGTTTTTGCCTTGCTCTGTTTCACTTTTTGCTTGGGTTCTCAACAAATCTATGCAATAGAGAAACCTTTCAGTCTTAGAAATTCTAACTAATCAGCTTAAAGGTCATTGATGATTTCATTTAGCAATGGATGAAACTAGTATGGCTAGATTCAGCACCGTTTTATTAATCTTTGCTTTGTGAAAGTTTTTGGTCTTGACGCACACTGTACTGAACAGTAAGCTCAGTAAAATAATTTTAAGTATACGAAGTTGATCAAAATCGACAATTTCGACATTTGTACGTCGCAGTTTGAATTATTAGGGTTTTAGTTTAAAATTATTTTACATATTCGTATTCAGTGACCTAGAATTAGTTGAGTAACATATAATATGATTTATGTAAAGTGCCAAAACATTGTAGACCAGTGTAATTTGAGACAAAAACTCATGAAAGTCCTTAGTACGATAGATATGCAGGCACTTATTGAAAACTTAAATAACTGTAATTACTCAGAATTTTCAACATGAAATTTCATTTTATTAAATTTTAGAAATTGCAGGGTCAACTTTCTTTAGAATTTCTTATTAAATTTAGAAATAATGGCTTAATTATTTATGATAATTGATAAATTTGGAATATTGCTCAATCTACTCGAGCAACAACAAGATGAAAAACTCTACACACAGATAAAGATATCGGTGACTTAGCCATGGTATTGTGTGAAGTTATTGGCTCATGCTGATAATTTAATGACAATTAGCACTTTGGAAATCAATATAGCTCGTGTAATTGGTGGACAATTGACGGAAATTATTTGTATCCAGAATATGTATTAAGATAATATTTTTAATATAAACTTTAATTCAAATTTAATTTATGTGTTTTATTTCAATCACTTTAAAAAAAATATCTTTTATATTCACAACATACACACACACACATACTACATATTTGTATCTTAATATTTATAATAAACTCCCCAAAATGTCTCCAACATCACAAAAGCACTCAGTTTGTCACAAAGTGACATTCGATGATGCAATTTCCATAAAACACACATAAAAATCCAATTTGGCACATTTGTTGCGGTCAATCTAAAGTAATTTTTCCGCACCACACGTAGTCCTGCTTAGTTCACATGCGGTCAGTTGGTTGAAAGGGACTCGCGTCGGGCTGCATGCAGCATAACTAAAGTATGTTTAAGGCTGATCTATGGATGTCACATTTATTTTATGGCTTTTTAAGAAAAAAAAAAATGAATGAGTCCCAAATAAAAACATGATATATGTACATACATAGTATGTATGTATGTAGATGTCAAGCTTAAGGAAGGCAACGAGATGTTACATCACTTAATCACCGCAAATTATGAAAAAAAAATAAATACCTTAATTTTTTTTTTAAGTATATATGGGCATTCCATGCCAAATCACCGAGGTTTTGGCCCGACCCTCTTCGATTTCGCTAATTTTTTGATATGTTTTAGTGCGCATTAAAAGCAAAAAGCACACCAATTTTCAGTCTTGTATGCAAAACCGTTATTGAGTAATCGGTTTTTCAAAATTTTAAGACAAAAAATTTTCAATTAAGGATAGACTAGTAATAAATATTGATATCAATTAAAAGTAGGGTATAATTTTTTTTTTTTTTTGAATGTAGTTTTTGAAAAAAAACAAAAAAAATTATTCGAAGTAATAATCAGTTAGTTATTAACGTTAAAAGATTAAAATCGACATTTTCGAAAAGTGCGACATCTTTGATTTTTCTTAAATATTTTCTCAAAACTCTACTCTATATTACGCAATTTTCAGGCAGTAGTTTAAGATGTGCTGACAATTTGTCTCATTTTTTTTCGAATTTTGAAAATTTTATGTTTGTTTTTTATGATTGAATGATCTATATCACTAGTTCAATTAGCGAAATCGAAAAGGATCGGGCCAAAACCTCGGTGATTTGGCATGGAATGCCCCATATGCATTTTAAAAAATAATTTTATATGCATAACTGCAAGTACTTTGACCTTTTCATGAACACTGTTGCGTTAATTAGCTCGTTGAATTAATCACTTAATTTTTATTAATTACATATTTCGCAATAAGAAAATACAATACTATGTAACAATATTCTGGGCTAAGCCATCTGAGCCAAAATTTCTGACTTTGTTGGTTCATGGTGGAACAATTAAAATTAAAAATACCTATATTTGTGTGTAATTTTATATGCAACTTCTCATGTTTATTTACTTTAAATACAGTTTTAGCTATATCTCCCTATGAATTTTAATTGTTCCACGTTGAATATTAATTCAAGATAGTCTTAACTTCAAAAAAAAACATGGTTGAAGAGCGTGCTCCAAAAAACAACGAAACCGCGGCCGGCTAAAATGATAATTTATATGGAAACGTGCATATACCTCACATGGAAACGTACATATACAACTCATTCAATAAAATCAGTGCAGTATTAGCAGAGGAATTTCATTTTTGCTACACCATTAACAATAACCGATGAGTATCGAATACTCCATTGTATTGTGTAACTACTGAGTGTGTCGATGGAATTTTTTAATTAATAAAATCTCAAATTAAAGTATTAAACATGAGCTACTTTGCCACAAAATATCGACTAAATCCGTTAATTCGTTTCAAAGTTATACCGATTACTACATTTAATTTGGATACAGCGTCACCTATTGGTAAGTTATCAAATCACTAATGACGTCATAAAAATCTCCAACATCTTACAAGACCTATGGCACCGTATTTATCAAAATCGGTTCATTATTAAGCCCAATTTACATGTTATCTTATCTTATCTTATCTTATCTTATCTTATCTTATCTTATCTTATCTTATCTTATCTTATCTTATCTTATCTTATCTTATCTTATCTTATCTTATCTTATCTTATCTTATCTTATCTTATCTTATCTTATCTTATCTTATCTTATCTTATCTTATCTTATCTTATCTTATCTTATCTTATCTTATCTTATCTTATCTTATCTTATCTTATCTTATCTTATCTTATCTTATCTTATCTTATCTTATCTTATCTTATCTTATCTTATCTTATCTTATCTTATCTTATCTTATCTTATCTTATCTTATCTTATCTTATCTTATCTTATCTTATCTTATCTTATCTTATCTTATCTTATCTTATCTTATCTTATCTTATCTTATCTTATCTTATCTTATCTTATCTTATCTTATCTTATCTTATCTTATCTTATCTTATCTTATCTTATCTTATCTTATCTTATCTTATCAAATATCAGGGAGGACATCACATGCTATTAAGATAGCAAATGTATGCTATTCACTCTCGCATTCTCCAAGCGCATTAGGTTCTGTTAGCATGCTTTTTCTTTCTTACAAAAATTTGATTTAATATCCCTGATATGGGATAAGATAAGATAAGATCACATGGAAATTGGGCTTTAGGCGAGATATTGCATAACAAAAATATCTAAACACAAAATTCACTTGCTATCAGTTCATGTTGGCCTAGTATTTTGCATATTCATTGGTAATTTTTTGAGCTCTCTGACACTACTGGGACTGCACCAAAAATTAATTTTAGTTGATCAAGTACCAGGCCAACATGATCCGTAGCAGCTAACCGAAATCAGTGTATGCATAAATGTATGCTACAAATTTTGTTAAATTTGCTAAAAAGATGGCATCTTTTAGACGCAAATTTTGCAGCAATTGCTCTGCTACTAATGTGTTTAAAATGCATTTGCATCGTTTCTACTAACCGATTTTGGCAATTTAAAACTGTTTTCTGATGTGCAGGCAAAAAAATCTTCAAGACTTTTGAAGGATGTTTATTTTCATTCTTCATAGTGGAATTTAAGTACTCTTCAATTTCAGAAGAGTTTTTGTTAAATTATTTCAAGTTAGAATATAATTAAGCAGTCCAGCTGTCGTAACGTAAGAATGTACGTTAATTGGGCAAAAAATTAATGAAAAGAAATATAAATTTTATAGATTTTCAAGCTCCTAGAATTGAATCTGAAATCAAAATTTATTCATAACGTCTGGATTTTGAAATATTTGACCATTGACTGCTAAATTATTACCTAAGAATTTTGCTATCAACGTAAGGTTAAAGGTTCTTTTTGGATCAATATAGATGGGACCCATTTTCCATTATTGACTTGGCGTATCGTTGATGGGCTTGTCCACAATATATTTCAAGGCTGTCAAATTCGTTGCCAAAAAAAAAACCCAACGCCCAGTGTATTTAGAAATATAGGTTACTAAGTGAACTTGATTCTTTAATTTGAAAAAATAAAAACCGTCTGCACAGTTTACTAAATGATATTAGCTTAACTGTCAACGTTAACGTATATGCACATGATATTTGACAGCGATGGATCCACATTCACAGTTGCATGAATTTTAGTTTGACAACATAATTCTACCTTAATAATTGTACCATTGCGTTTGAACTTATACGATTATGACAGCTTATGACAGCAGCCATGCCCATTGTATTTAATGGAATTTGTTTTTCGAGAACGTAAACAATGGATGAAGTGGACAAGATTATCATTCATTCGCTGCGTCAAATCGGCTGTAACATCGATGGTGAAATTTTCAGCCTAACTTCATTGACACCGGAGCTATTGGTTTTTGCTGTGGGTACATGTTTACAAGAGATGAAACCAAACACGCTTACTATTCCAAAAAGGCTTCCCGAGGGAATATCACAACGTTTTAGTGTCGCAACAACTCTAGCGGAAATGTGTGCTGCTATCGGCTATCGAAGCGACATTGGCTACCAGACGTTTCTCTATCCAAATGTAATAGACGTGCGCAGACTACTTATGTTTCTTATTGAAAATCTGCCAAAGGGTAACAGTAGCGGACAACACGATGATGTCGATATCGGCGATGTAAAGGAACCAGACTTAGCCGTTCTAGAGCAAAAAATTCGTAAGACCATGTTGCAATCCTTGCGTGCACCATGGGTGCCCCCCTTTTGTCGACAACGCAACAACAATGGGCGAGAGCATATCATAACGCAATATGTGGAGTTCAAGCCACATCTGAATCTTAACATTCCAAGTATAGCAAGCGAAAACCTACAGGTGCAGTACCTAGCACCAAACATATTCCAGCAGTTAGCCACAGGTGACTTTGATTTGATCAGCAGCGTTTTACATCGGAACGACATAGAGCTACAATCACCACCACGGTTTGCGGACGGATACAACTTTGCACGTTCTACACCCAGCGATTCCTTGAGTGGTCCAGTTACTGAAATAAAAGAAAAAGAGAACGTTATCAATGACAAGAACCTAATCACTAATACAAAAACTCCAATGCAATACATTAGCGAACAGATAAACGCACTCAAAACAGAAAACGACCAACTTATTGCAACGCGCAAACTTTACAATACCAAAATAAATGAACTTAAGTCCATGCAAACAACTTCACAGTCGCACCTTGTGGAACTACGTAAAATTAATAAAATGCATGAGCGCACTTGCCTCGTGATGGAGCAACCGGAAAAAAATGTGGAGAAACTAGAGGCCCTCACTGAGGGAGCAAACGAAAAACGGCAGCAGCTCGAACAGCAGTGGCAAGCGTTTCGTTCTCCTTTAGAACAACGAATACAGCTTTTGAAATCAAAGAACGGAAACATCAATAAAACTCCCCATGGTATTAATTTTCGGGAGCTAATTTTTCAACTGGAGCAAGTCATGCAAGAAAAAATGGCTACTCATACAAAATTAAATGCAGAGTTGAAACAGGCGAACCAAGCAGCCACGCGCAAGGAATACACACGTCGTATTCATGAATTCATTGGGAATATACGTAAACAACGTAACGACATTTATAAAGTTTTAGATGATACACGCGATTTGCAAAAGCAAATTAATACCGTCACTTCACAGTTGCAAAGACAATTCAACTACACAGATGACCTGCTTTTCAAGAGCGCTAAGCACGATGCGCATTCAAGGAAAGCTTACAAGCTGCTGGCAGCTTTGCATACGGCGTGCAATGAACTGGTCGAACTGGTTTCGCAAACGGGAAATATTGCAAAGGAAATACGTGACTTGGAAGTGCAAATTGATCGTGAGAATATTAAGAATATTGCTGTTAATTTGGAAAAGATCTCATTTGACATTAAAAATTTTGAAAATGTTATAAAAAATATCCAGTCCAAGATACACGAAATCGAAAATAGAATAACGGAAGGTTAAATACGTAGAGTTAAAATTTCATAATTGTATCAAGATATTCTTTATATCCATGGATACATACAAACATATATTATAAAATATACATAGCTAATAACATATTTGGTTTAATGAGCAAATTTCTATAACTTGTACTTTTAACTATTTATTTTTCCTGATGACACAGGTCACTGATTCCAGTTGAGAATGAAGTTATAGCCCAGGGTGGTAAATGTCCCAAATGGTGCCTTTTTTTTTTTGTTTTATATTTATTCCGTTTTCAGCCTATAATACTTAACTATATAATTATTCCTTTACAAAACTATAGCACTACTCAACTACTTTTGTAAATATATTAATGCATGCACTATCTGGTCCAATATTCAAAAAATTAAATTTTTACATATTTTGGTCCTTAACTCGCAAAATAACTCAAATAAAAAATTGCCTTTATGCATTCCTATAGGTTTTGAGTTATTTAAACTGATTCTAAAGTCAAAGGTTTTTCATCAAGTCAGAATTTTGATATACATACATACATATCCAATAAGCCGAAAATGAAATTCTGTCCATAACCAGTAAATCTTCATTTCTTCAACATATTGAATGGAATTATCATTTTTACAATTTTTGTTAATGCTGAATCCAAATCTTCCCGTAGAGTTTTTCTAGAACGTCCTGTCCCATTCGCTGCTTACCGAGTCCATAAAAATCAACGTGGTCAACTTCCATAATGTAATCTTAAAGAGGACTATGTTTGGACCATTTCCATACCTGCATTTCAAAATTGAAGGGGGGCTAAAAAGTCTTCGCACCGCAAGTATAGAAATTAACAAAGCTATGTAGACGTCTGATAAATAATTTTTTGTTCCTACATGAAACTCTCCACCTCTAATTATTGTCATTTTTGTAATTACTAGTAAATTTTAAAATTTCAATGTGTAGTAAAATAGTGGGAAAAGCCTAAAAATATGAATGCTGCTGCTACCGCTGCCTCCAATTTGAATGGCATATTTTGGCCAAGATTTGCTTTTAAGCAACAAAATACAATACCTTCAATCTATAAAACAACAATTGTACATTTATCCATTTAAAGTCAATACCGCACAGCAGTAACAAAACAACAACAAATGATCCAGTTATATGCAGCCATCGTCCAACAAGAAATACTGCCTCAGCTGACTATAACCCCGATAACGGCAGTGATAATCAACGGCAACATCACATACTTCAACATTCGCCCACGTTTATTTATAACCGAAATTTAGAAGGAGGATTATGAACCATAAAGCTAAAAATACAAGAACAAATTCAGCCACATCAACGTTATCACCAACAATAGCGTCAAAATCTACCAATCACCAACAATCAAATATTTTCTTTTTTAAATAAATTCAACACACTTTTTAAATACGCTTTAAATAAATTATTTACACATTTTAAAATCAATAATCCTCCTCGTTATGCGATGAAACGTAAAAAAAACTCTGTAAAACAATTCTATCGTCTCGCTGTTTCAAAATATATGGGGTTTTATGTGTCGAAAACATCGATTTTGGTCAAATTTGTATATTACACCAAATTTTCCCGAATGTATAGTTGAAAAGCTTAACCTTTTCGCTTCAAACTCCACTTTGAATTATATCGATATCTTTTTTTTTCTCCGAGATATCGTAAATTTAAATTTTCTAGTTATCCTACCGAACTGGAACTTACTCGTATATAGATCTGTGTAATAAATTTCAATTAACGATATTTCGGAGAGAAAAAAATTATGGAAACCTTGGAAGTCCTTTAGCTTGAAGATCATTTTTACTGAGGTATAAATTTGCATGAGCATCATCAATCAACTTGACACAAGTAATATGTGCGCACGGCGGGCTCTAACCAAATTTAAAAGCAAGGTTGAGTTACAAAATAAAACTAATAGGGGATTATTTTTGATGTTTTTAAAGTCAATATATATCAAAAGGACAAAAATACCTGACCACCTAAGTAGCTGAAATTCGGGCTGTGATGTGAATTTAACGTGTCAAAATCGACTGTTTTTTATCGGTGATTTGAACACTTTGTTTTTTTTTTTTTTTGACTTTTTTGAAACGAAATATCTTAACAACTGAGGAACAAAATCAAAAACCTGGCACCTTTTTTTGTTTAAAAATGCTTTACTTTTACGAAAAAAAAAAAAACCTTAAATAAATTTGTTATCGAACATGTTTTGAGAAGATATTTATAAATTAAAAAATTAAGGTCCAAGCAAACTTTAATAATAAGACTAAGCCTTTTTAAACCAAAAAGATGCTAGGTTTTTTATTCTATTCGCCATAGTTTTTTTAAATATTTTGATATTCTTGAAATTAAAATGTCCATTTATTTGTACATAGTCTACATATATTAATGTATATTCTTAAAATTTTTTAAACTTTACTCTTTTTGAAGTAATATTGAATTTTTATTTTTAAAAATTATTTAAAATTTGCAGTTTAAACAGAGTGCACAATCTAAATGTTACATAATCCAAATTAGTTTTATCTAATATATATATATATAATTTTGTTATTAACTTTTTGTGTTTCCAAAATAAGTCAAGATTCTTAATATATATCCATAACTCTAAGAATATTTTGAAATTATGTATTGCAAATTTTCTTGTATAAGAAAAAATTATAAACTACAATGTGTAAATGATGCATACATATAAAGTAGCAATTAAAATTTACAACAAAGATAAATAGCTTTCGTTTTGCCAGCAGCGAAAAGCGCTTCAGTTTCTTTGATTGTTAGGTCTACCAATGACCAGTTTCAACATATTTTTTAAAGTTTTCGAAGCAACTGTCAGATGTCCACTGCTCAATGATTGTTTTGATCTCTTTTTCTAATGTTATGGAAATTATATCTGCATTGGCTTCAATAGCTGTTTGTTTCATTATGCGATACGACTAAAACAAAAAATTAAATTAATGAAAATATATAACTAATCGCAGTATGCAGTATTTACCTCAAACGACATTGCGGCTATTTTTTTAGCTGTTGCTATAGCATCCTCATTTACCTTGGCAGGCGCTGTTAATTTATTAACTAATCCTGATAACGCTGATTCAGTCGAATGTAATTTTTCGCATAACCAAAATAGTTTAGTCTTCTGCAGCAAGATAGAAATAAAATATTAATAAAAAAATTTAAAAAAAAATACCGCCAAAAAATGTTTATGCTTACAAAAGTTCCACGTATTTTTGTGAGCTCATTCCAAATACAATAACCTTCGGGAACCTGGCCTATTTTGGCATAAGGTGTTTCGTACGAACCTTTGTCGCTAGCTATGACAATATCAAAAAGCGGCAATATCATAACACCTAAACCAAGGTTGCTGCCGTTGACGCCAGCAATAATGGGTTTAGGAAACGTAGCAAGGGTTTTAAGCAAATTTCTGACAAAATATAAATGTTTTATAGATTTCGTATTTAAATTAAAATTTTAAGAATAAAATAAGTAAGTAAATAAAATCTTACTTTACGGCAGCTCCAAGCAATTCCGCAGCTTTTTTACGTTTTTCAAGTGAGCCCAATGTAAGATCTGTGTAATCAATGCCATGACAAAAGTTCGGTGCCATTGTGGTCATTACCACTACATGGCATTCAGTGTCAGTGCTGAGTTTGTTTAACGTATCAACTATACTGTTTAATATCTTAAATTAAATGGAGAAAATTATTTCATTAAACAGCGGAATAGAATTTAAAAAAATTCACCTCTATGTTAAATGTGTAGTCAATTCTTGATTTATTTGTACTAAATATAACTTGAGCCACATGCCCAAGTCTTTTAACTACAACGCTATTTGATGTTTCTTCTTTTGAAATGTGTCCCGGTGGTTTAATTGCAGTTTTCTCTTTGTCCTCTACAGTAGATGGGCTACGTACAGATCCACTTCGTTTATTTCCCGCACTTGTACCTTTTTTCATATCACTAGCTAATGGATCTGTTACTTGGGGGCTCTTTGATTTACGCGTCTTTTGGTTAGACTTTAATTCTGGCTTAGCAAATTCAAATGTCTTTCCAGTAGGTGAAGAGTTGATACTGTTGACCGACGCATTTAAGCTTTTAAGTGAGCTATCACCCAACGATGTATTCGGTGTGCTATTGGGAGTTTTTGGTGAAGACTTGTTTACTGATGCGAGCGTTGAACTAGTGGCAGGTGTGTTATTGGCTGATGATTTTGCCTTCTGTGTTGATTTCTGTGTATTTTTCGTTGTTGATGACGCTGGTGCGTCGAGACTTAGACGATGTATCGAGGCTGAACTAGAATAGGAGCTATTCGAACGACGACGTATTATCATTGAGTCTTCAGCGGCTTGTTGTTTGTACACATAATCCCAGCTAGCAGAAGCCTTCGCCTTGGGCGCACGTTTATGTTTTGTAGTCGGTGTTTCCTTCTTAACTGGAGTTAAATCACGTTTGGTGAACTAAAGTATATAAGTTTGTTTGAATTTTGTTTCATTAGTAACTAGTTAAGTCAAAATTTTACAACTTGATATTTACCTTTTCAGAAATTGTTGCGGAGCGACTACGCATATTGGGTTTCGGTAATTCGCTGCTTACTTCCGCGGCTTTCTGACGTTCATTTTCCAACGAAGTAAGCATATTCACCGCACCTTCATCTCCCATTAAACGATCAAGTTCGCTATTCTTCTTCTTTTTACTACCGCTGTTTGCTACCGGGGTCTGTGAGCGACGTTTTACTGGAGGTGCGGTAGCAGGAATCACATCATCTAATGGTTTACTTTGTTTAGTCAAAACAGCAGCTGCCGTTGCAGCAGCAGCAGATGTGGAAGCTTTGACTTGTATCTTAGGTGTTGCTGCGCGATGCGGTTTTTCTTCAGCTGATTTAGCTAATTCATTGTTTAATGATATTTTTCTTTCTTTCGGTGTTGGTGGTCGAATTTTTTTCTGAAAGTGTTCCTTTTTCAAAACTGTAACTGTTGTTGCTGTAGAATTTTTATTTGCGGCAACGGTTGTATTTTTTATTGTTTCTGTCTTACTTTTAGCTGCTACTGTAGGAGAAGAATTACTCGGTCTAACTAGCGTAGCATAAGAAAATTGTGTCTCGGGTGCATCAGGATCCCATATAATTTTTCGCTTAATTATTCGAGTGCGTTTGAATCCTGCAAAAATTAAAATTTTTACCATCTGTTAATACACGGCGAAATTGCATAATAAATGAAATTAAACATTCGCATTAACAACTAAGATTAATTGTCGAATCTATTTAAAAATCATCTAATATGGCTACGGTGACCATTCCTCCTTTATTGTAAAGGAGAGTACTTTATTTTTGCCCTCTGTACTGTACTGTACTTTTTGTCTTTTATTTGTGAAACTCTCCTTTAAAACAAAAATTTGTCCTTTAAAACTTTTATTACTTCAGCTCAAAAGAACATATTATTAGATTTAAGAAAACGAATGATATTGACGCTTCAAAATTTAATGAATCGCTCAGTAAATTTTACGTAGCATGCCAACAGATTGGGTCTTACTTCATGAAACACCGGATTGGTCTTGTATTCAGAAGAGCCTTACATTTATTTTAAGTATTGCATGTACAAATTTATTAAAAATTGTTGGTTTCAGCTTGTACTACTAATTTATTTTTACTACAAAACTGGTATTACGTTTCAAAAGTATTAGTATGTTTATATAACGTAAAATCAGTCTTAATTTTAGTACTGCTACTAAGCTCTATTAGGAGCTTAGGACCTGAACTAAATTTATGTAATCGTCTTCCCCTGCATCTCTCAAGCTCGAGATTCTACCAAAGCGCTGAACGACAAGTTTCTCTAGAACCCTTTCTCATCGTATGGACTATACATTGCTTTCACAATATCAGTTGCTAACACTTGTAAGAATATATTATAAATCAGAAAGTCTTGATGACAAGAGGGCGATATCTAAGCATAATCCAGTTCTTTCAGATCACCTTAACTGTCTCATTGAATCTCATGTGTGTTAGTAATTTTAATCTAAAAATGCCTTGTTTCTAGTGCGTTCCAAATCAAGCCACTATATATGATATGGAAGACAGTTTGGAAGTTAATGAAGCATACATGGAGGCTCATTTGCCATTCATATCTTTGTTCCAGGACAAATGAATATATGATTCGTATATGACCGAATTTTATAGAAGCCGGCTTATCATCTGTAGTGATTTGTCGAGGTTGAGGTTGCTTTGAATGCGGTTGAGGATAACTTTAGTTAGTACTTTACAGGAATTTCAATAATTAGTCATAATCAGCCATTTGTCTTTTTTCAAAATAGTCTCGAAAATAGGAAGTAGTTGCGTCATTAAAATTGGAATGATTTTTAATATTTTGGCAAAGATGTTGTCGTAACGTAAAGTTTTGTTAAGTTGCTAGGTGGCTAGTTTTATCTCTTTAAGCGAAGAAGGCAGGCTATAAGTAGGCGAAATGTTTATACCTATGTTATTTTTTCATTATTTTTCGGGATTAGCGTGCTCGAAAAATGTTCAGCAGAAATCTGCGCAAATGATAGAGCTTCTCCAGTGCAAGTGAAAAAAAAAAATCAAATTACATTTTAAAATAGACATATTAAGTTATGCATCCCCCCGCCAAAATCGGAAGAATAGAATTTTTTTCAAAAAAAATGGTGCCTATTTGAAAAAATAGAGGCACGTATTTGAAAAAATTAGATTGAAAAACAGCCTCATTTTCCCGCGCTTCTAAGTCTCTAAACGGGAAAAAAGAAAATAAATCACCTGGCCCGTGGAGAAAAATGTTATTTCGAGAAAAATGTTATTTCGAGAAAAACTTGTTTAAAGAATAATTTACCAAAGAATTTACGCAGTGTCGTCAAAACATGACTATACAAAAATCGGTATAACTTTTTTCCATTGAATTTTGACCTGAAATGTGAAATACATTAGACCCTTTTATGAAAAAAAAAAAAAATTGGAAAAAATGCTAATTTCCGACAAGATTTGCGCTTTTCAGCAACTTTTGAACCAAAATATATTTAAAAAAAAAATTTTTTTGATAAAAAACGATTTTTTTTTTCAAAATTCAGGCTCCCAGGATTTGTTGGAATTTCAAATGATTTGATTGACAAGATTTGCGCTTTCTAGCCATTTTTGACCCAAAAAACTTGATTTGGGACTAGTCAGTCACGGAACTTTTTTATATATACAGTGCTGTGCAAAACATTTGCAACTGAAAAAGGTAGGTTCGGTTTCGATGTGACATCCAGAAAAATTAGATTCCATGATTCATTGTGAGTAAAAAATTGTATGGAAGGAATGGTCTATCTTGAAAACCCTATGAGTTACAGGGTAGACAAATGTCTCATAGCTTTCTAAATAATAGAGCTAGAATAATAAAATAAGTGAGTTTTATTGGGTAATTAACTCTCATACATTTTAAATGGCTTGCAATAATGCTGCTACTAAAAGATATGTGAGTTAATTACCTAATGAAACTCACTCATTTTATTGATTTAGCTCAATTACTTAAAAAGTTATGAGATAATCATAGGTCACTCAAGATAAAAAATAAACATCGTACTAATTTGACCAATACCTATTTAAAAGAGCTCATAAATTCAGCTATTACAAATTATTATAAACCGAATTTTAAAGAAATAGTCAAAATACACAGTTAAACAGAAATATTCAAAGCTAAAACAAAATTTTAAAATTAAGAAAAAATATAAAACATTAAAAATCAAAAATAAATATTGAATTGCTTCTTAATTTTGCAGTTTTGATATGAAATAAACATAAATCCAACTTTCTGAATTTTTTTATAAATATGCCTAATACAGGACTTACAAATAAAAAAGAAAAACCGTGCGCATCCTTGATATAGGTATGTATATGTATTTTTGTTGGAAGTTTTTACTTCAGTATTTATTAATTTAGGAGTTCCTTTGACAAAGGAATTGTTTTCCAAATTTTAAAAAATAAAAGCAAAAAAAACTTATTATTTGTGACTTTTAACAATAAAAGTCAAAAAGTGCTTTTATGCACAAATTTTATAAAGGTTTTAGGAAAAACTTTCAATCAATTACCTGTAACTGGAGGCTGTGCGTTTGCAATTTCCTTTTCCCTCTTCTCCTTTTCAGACTCCACAGCTGACGATGTATTAGTAACGGCGGAAACTTGCTGCGAACTAACAGATCCACCTTTCAATACAACAACGCTGGTAATTTTTGCTGGCGACTTTCGTTGTTTGTTTTTTTCTTGTGTTGGCTTTTCTACTAAGCCAACGGTAGCAGTAGATGTGGTTGAAGAGGATGCTGTTTTTGGTACCGGCGGTGCAGTCGAGATTGATTTTTTGTCGTGAGGTACAGCACAAACTGAAGCTTTTTCCATCTGATCAACTGTAGCGTCGTCATCACTCCAATCTGCACCAAGCAAGGACACCAAATCTGGGGCTTCAACTTGTACGGGCTTAATGTCTTGCTTGCGGCGACGTTTGTTTTCATTGCGTGACGTAAGAACTTTCATCTGTTCCAAAGCTAAATGACGCTCTTCCTCCCTGGTTAACGTTACAACGGGCTTTCCGTAACTGCTGGTTAATTTTCCAATAGCTTCTTTTCCTGTATTTTGAAAACTGTGACTTGCTTCTCCTTCTTCAGGTTCATCGTCATCGATTTCCATTATTTGAAATTCACCTTCCCCTTCTATTGTTACTCCAGCAATATTGCCGTCATTATTTTTCTGTTCGCTTTCATCACCTTTGAGTACCGCAAGTAGATCTTCCTCCTCTAATGTTTCAACCGCTGCATTATGAGTGCCTTCAATGCTGTTATTGCTGTGTACACCGTTTTCGTCCTTTCCGATACCAGCAGGATTTGAATTTCTACTCTGTGGTGGCTGCATCTCTAGTATTACCTTCTCTCCACTATTATGGTAGTCATCATTCGTAAAATTGCCGTGACCTTCATTCACCTTTTTCGCGATGGACGGTGTTGAAGGCTCAACATGATGTAGCTCAGCAATTTCACGCTCTAACGATGTTAGTTCGTCCATTTTCGATTGTTGGGCAGAAATTGATTGTGATTCCTGATTTACTGGGTTTGATACAAGCTCGCTTACTGTTATCATTGGAGTATCACTATTTGTCTCTTTATTACCATTAGCTTCCTTGGGCTGTGGCACTTCCACGATGGAGTCGGCAGCTTCAGACATTTTCAGAAACAAGAAGTCAGGTTACGTTTGATTTTTTTTATTATTTACCTTTCCCAAGCAAAATAACTTTTTTTTTAGTTTTGAATTTTGGAAATCTGCCTGAAATGCTGCCTTAGCAAGATAACGCCATTTTATTCTATTAGTTGGCTTGATTAGGTAAAATGTATTGTGATTTTCAGTGAAGCCAATTACCGCGGCAGCCACTGGTATGCTGTGATTTCTTTCTAATCGGCTTCGCTTGCGTTGTGCTGTCCGCAAGTTAATATTTCAATAAAACTTAAACCCCAATTGTTTCAAAAATATTTCCAAAAAATATGCAACACAGTACGAAATGTTTAAGTTTAATTAGTTGCAATCTTATTATTCCACTTATTTTCTGTTTTAAAAATGCATTTACTTATTTTCAACGAAATTTATCAGATCAAAATGTGATACATACGTCGCCATCTCAATTTCTTCGTATTTTTGACACCTTAATGACATTAGTGGTTCGCTTAGCGTCAAAATTTTTGAAGCGCAAATTTGTTCTATGTGAATTTTTTTAAGCGCTTCATATAAGTGCTTCAAAAATTTTGAAGCGAAAAATACTACGCTTCATAAAGCCCAATTTCCATTGGTCTTATCTTATCTTATCCCATATCAGGGATATCAAATCAAAGTAAGAAAGAAAAAGCATGCGAACAGAACTTAATGCGCTTGGAGAATGCGAGAGTGAATAGCATACATTTGCTATCCTTATAGCATGTAATGTCCTCCCTCCCTGATATTCGTTAAGTTTCGTTAAGAGTCATTTGCTTAAGCAAAGAGCAAAACTGATCAATCTTTCTGTACGGTTGCTTGTGCTTAGACATATATATAAAAATATATGTTATACAGAATTGTGCGCATACTTTGTCAGTACTATTCCCCAAAATTATACGAATTGTGCAATTTAACTTTCGTTGTTTTAATGTCATTCAATAACATTTTGTGAATGATTTTCATTTAAGAAATATGGAAGTAATAAGATTTATGTGATTGAGGGAATATTACTTAGGCTCAAATCACACGAGCATTTTTTCAACGCGCGTTTCAGCATAACATGGAAAGTGAAGTTACAGACTAGGCGTTGTCGCTTTCTCTCGTTTCGGCTTTCCACGCGTCTTGTTATTGAAGTTACAGATCACGCTTCTTTGCATCTAAAGCCTAAACCAAAATAGACGAGACGAGACGTAACGAATAAGTTCGAGTGTATGTAAACCAATGTTGATAGCCAAAATGAACCAACGTAATTGATCGAAAGTGAACGAAACATTTTGACGAGACGAGTTGTTCCGTAAGAACCGAACTTCAAAACGTTGCTACTCGTCATAACAGCTTTTTTGGTTCGTTGGCTAGCGTAACATTTTGGGTTAAATGTCAAAACAGACGAAACGAGTGCAAACGTTCGTTCAATTGCTACCGTCTCGTCACGTCTATTTTGGTTAAGTCTTAAAGCCTAAACCAAAATAGACGTGACGAGACGTAACGAGTAAGTTTGAGTGTATGTTAACCGATGTTGATAGCCAAAATGAACCTACGTAATTGATCGAAAGTGAACGAAACATTTTGACGAGACGTGTTGTTCCGTAAGAACCGAACTTCAATACGTTGCTACTCGTCATAACAGCTTTTTCGACTCCTTGGCTAGCGCAACATTTTGGGTTAAATGTCAAAACAGACGAAACGAGTGCAAACGTTCGTTCAATTGCTATCGTCTCGTCACGTCTATTTTGGTTAAGGTTTAAGTTTTTATGAGAACAGTTGACAGTAGACAAATTTGTAAACAATAAAAAATATGTTTCATAAATTGAAAAGTTTGTTTAATGAATGAAAAAGCTGATGAAGCGAGAAAGCGTATGAAAAGTTGAAAGTCAGCGTTTACACGAGGAAAGTCTTGCCGCAAAGTTTCCTTGTTTGTGGGCAAAAGGGGAAAAGCGAAAGGGACGTGGTAAAAAATTTGTCATGTGTTGCAAACGCGAAAAGAAAATCACAAAAGAGAATGGACAAGAATTTGTCTCTCAGACTTTCCTCGTGTAAACGCCGAAAAATGTGTTCAACTTTTTGCGGCATACGCTTTTTGACTTTCTACGCGTTGTGCTCTGTAAAGGGCCAAATAGACTACACAGACCGTCTGCGCAAACACGTCGTTTTTCTTGTCGAAGCAACGGCCATAGACTACACAGACTTGATTTACGCAGACCAGATTTTTTAGTTTACTTTTTACACGCGATGAGGGATGACAGCAACTATGCAGCGGCAATATTACTCGAAATTGCAGTAAAACGCAAAAAGCAAAAGAAAATCGAAGACAAAGGATATGGTGTAAAGAGTGGTACAAATCAAATCGCCGGCACCCGATTTTTGGCTATTTTTTATTTTTCTCAATTCTCGGCGGTATGCCGAGCGCATATTATTAATTTTTTTTATAGCCATTTCTTTTGTGGCGTCTGGATTGATTTCCTTCAATTTTCCAACTAAGACTTCGTAGTCCGCATTTTTGATTATTCTGTTAGAATAATCTTTACTTTTTACTTTCCATAAAGATGGCAAAGACTTGTAAATTTCAATGAATTCATTAATAAACAATTTGTCGGCTTCCATTTTTGCTCTTCGCGTGTCTTCACTTTGACGATTATGACGAGTCTGCGTAAATTTCACCTTACACTACACAGACGGTCTGCGCAAACACGCGCGAAAATCAAAATATTTTAATTTTTGGCGGACATCTGCGCAGACATCTGTGCAGACCAAAATCAGCCAAATACACTACACAGACCGTCTGCGCAAACACGTGTTTGCGCAGACGGTCTGTGTAGTCTATTTGGCCCTTAACTCAATCTTTGTGGGTGTAAAACTTTCGTAGTTCTTCTGAATATTACCAAAAAAATACTGTTTTTAATTTTTTCTGGCAGCACTAGCGATACAGCAACAACAATTAATGTATAGTTATTTCACTCACTCAACAAGCAAGTCTGCTTATAGAAATGCCGCGTTTTTGAACTATTTCATCCGAAAAATTCCTTTCATTTTCATCAGTTCGAGTTTTCCTTTTTCACTCATTGTGGCTGTTTTGGCTTCGGTCGGTCTCGGTCGGGTCGGGAACAATTGAAGAAGTTTTCCATTATCACCATATTTGTGTTTCTACAAATATTCAGCAAAACTTTAACTTTACATCTTCCAATACTTTTGATCAACGGAAACGACGGACGACAGCGAAATATGGATCCACAAAAATTGACTGAATTGCTGCGTGCAACAATCGAACCGAATCCTGAACAGAGAAAAGGAGCTGAGGAGCAGCTGTCGCAGGTGAGTTAGTGTCCTCGTAATAGAATTAATAACTGGGAAAAGTAATTGTAAATATAGAAATCAATTATCGGTAAAAAGCACCCGCCCATAGGTACTGCAATAGAGGTAGACGTCATCGGTGACGTCTGAATCGTGGCAGCGACGTTGGTGACGGTTGTGAAAATTTCTTGCGAAAAAAACCATGTGCTTTTTCATATGATTAAATGCTGAAAATCATATTTATTAAGTAGAATTAAAAATGAGGGTCAATCTATACATAATTGTAGTACAGAGTGGTAAAATAATTGCATTCCTAAAATTATATTGAATGATTTGTGGTTCCAAAATTTTTAATTTCAAAGTGACTGCCATTGTTTCTCATTCTTTTTGAACATATTCTTTATTGCAATTTGTTCTGTTTGTAAAAATCCTAAAATGTCATTTTGTTTTACCACTTTTTGGCTTTATCATGCTTTTCACTTTGTTTTATTATTCATTGAGTGCTGCCAGGTCAGATAAAATTTATAGATAAGTTCTAAGCTAAATTTGTTATGATGACACAGACAAAAAATATAAACTTCCTTAGGCACAGGCAGAGACAATAAATACACGAGAATGCAATCTGAATAACGCATTGCTCTAAAAGATTGCACCATAGGCGATAGATTTAGGAGAATGTAATCTCAAAAATGTGCGGCATAAGTTTACTTAAGCGACAATCGACTTATTTCTTTTCTTTAATCCTACTGATACGTGGTTTTTAATTCTAAGAAAAAAGTGTCGCTCATACCTAGTTTCATAGATGTAACCACACGAAGCTGGAGAAACATTTTTTTTAAAAAACAAGAAGTTAGGAAAAATGTGGGCGTGGTTTGAGAACAGTGCGTTACATCTCCCATAGAACTAAAATACCTAAAACACTATGGCCCATAATTATTGTTGCAAAATTAAGTTAAAACCTGGTTTTTACCCAAAATCGAAAATACAGGGTGATCCCATAAAAAAAGAAAAACTTGCATTAAATTATGAGAAAACTTTAAATAATAGATTGCCCTGCGTTATTGACACAAAATATTGTAGTTACAGTGAACAAAAGGAATAATAAACAAGTTAAGGGGTTATCTTCGGCCAGGCCGAAACTCACATACCCTACACTGCACTGAAAGTACTTTTTAAATAAATATTAAAAAGACGTTGAAGCGGTTGAAGAAGTTGAATAAGTCGAAAAAAAAATGTGAAATGTTAGAAAGGTTGACAGAAGTTGAAAAATGTTGAAAAAGTCGAAAATATATGCAAAATGTTGAAAAATGTTGAGAAAGGTTGAAAAATTCTAAAAAAGTTGAAAGAGGTTGAAAAAATTTGAAACTATTCTAAATTGATGAAAAATTCGAAAAAAATAAAGAAACTTATGAAGAAAGTTGAAAAAGTCGAAAGAGTATAGAAAATGTTGAAAAAAATCGAATGGGAATGAAACATTTGAAATATGCCACGCCCACTTCTCCAATTCCACCCACTTTTGGTTCAATAAATTATATTCGTGATCGACATGCTCATATTAAATTTCAGCACAATAGCTTGTATAGTTTGCGATAAATGACCCACTGGTACAATCCAGCCCGGTTTTGATCCAAAAATAGCTTTCCATAAGCAAACACCTTACACCAAATTTTAGTATGATTGCTCAAATATTTCGATAAATATGCCACTTCCCATATTTTATTTGTATAGGAGGTGCCACGCCCACTGGTGCTATTTCAGCCACTTTGGATTCAGATATGCTCTATAGCAATTGAACCACTTACACTAAATTTCATAGCAATTGCTGCAATAGTTCACTTAAAGCAGCGCTTACAAATTTATGTTTATATTGGCAAAAAAATAATATACATCTTCAAAATTTTCAAAATTAAAACCCTAATGTACAGTACCGCTCATTTGCTTTGCAACTGAAATTTGTTTTGAAGAAATATCAAAATGAAACAAGAGCTTAATTTTATTTTACTAACAACAAAAATTAAAACCCTAATGTACAGTACCGCTCATTTGCTTTGCAACTGAAATTTGTTTTGAAGAAATATCAAAATGAAACAAGAGTTTAATTTTATTTTACTAACAACAAAAATTTAAGGTAAACAAAGAAAGCGAACATTCAAGCGCTCAAAACATGCTCAACTCAGCACGATACCAAGAAAAAATTCATTGCCAGTCCAATATTTGGTTCAGTAACCGTTGTTTCTGAGTGCATGATATCTTCTGGATATTGACTCATAAATTGGCTTATTAATAAGGTAAAATAGCGTTCCAATCACTTTCTATCTCAGCGAATAAGTCATTACCACTTTTGAGCATTTTCTGGCCGATTATGCGTTTTACCACTATCCGTATGTTCTCAATCGGATTGAGATCGACAGACTGCGTCGGCCATGATATGATATCAACTCGTTTTTGCACAATCCAAGATTTTACAAGCCTTGAACTATGATTTCGATCATTGTTAAGTTGAATTGTCCAAGGAAGTTAATAAAAGTAACATAAAATTAAACTCAAAGTTATTGTTTCACTGAAATACTTAGTTTGATATTTATTCGAAACTAATTTCAGTTGCAAAGCATTTGAGCGGTACTGTATATATAAGGGTGTTTTTTTTTAACTTTTGGAGATGCATTTTATTTATATATTTTTTTTATATTAAAGCTTGAGGAATAAAAATAATTGTCCCAACATTTGAGCTTCCTAGCTTAAACCTGTAAACGGCGCGGACAGAGTTTATGTCCAATTTTGTTAATTTAACGACAAAAACCGACTTACTAAAACGTAGAAAAAGTCTGCCTTAGGTGCCAAGATACAGCGTTTTGAGTTTTTAGTTGAATGGAGGACGCCCCCCACTGTTGTCAAACCACGCCCACATTTTTCGTGTGACTAAAAATCCGAAAAAAATACACCGAAAGAGGTATTTTTTTTTTTTAAATAAATTTGCGGTCCTATATGCTTATATATTAGAATCGGGTTTGAAAAAAGTTCTCCCAAAAATTCAGCTTCCTAGATCAAAACTGCGAACGCAAAAGAAAATTCTGTTTATCGTTTTTTTGCTTTTTCGTTTTTCATATGGATTGTAATAGGAAACAAAGTGGATGCACCATTCGCAGGTTATTTTTTAAGAAAATAAAACCACAATTTTGATTTAAGTAACTATCATATATTTACAAAAAAAAATCTTTGTTAGCATGAAAACTAATATATCGTCGCTCACTTGTACAACGGCCCTAATTGACATTTTTTTTAAAATCCAGTTTATTACATATTCCTGAAGACCAACCTCAAATGCACCTTCACCCAAAAAATTGGAACGGTAACACAAAAAATACCAAGTTTATTAGGTGATATTAAAAAGCCCTAACTACATTCAACATTTTTTATATGTTAAAAGGCCCTAAATGCTTTTTCTTGCGAAGTAGTTTTCAAAATTTCTAGAGAATTTTGAATTCAAAATTTCCGTGTAATTACCAATTTTAAAAAGTAACAATTAGTTCATATCTTATGTTGGAACGCGTATGTGGCCTTCGTTTTAATTTTTCGCAATGAGTGTTAAGGAAAATATTTTGTGTGAGATCTATGCCTCTGATTCAATCCCGGAACAATTAAAACGTTTTCAATACATAAACGTTTCGATTGAAAATGGTTTGTGTCAAGGGGCCGAAAGACGGCTTGGACCACCTTGTACATCAAAATATTGCGAGCAAAGACGTAACCGGTACTGTTTGCTTTTTAGCACAAATGTAAGGAAAGCCACCTTTGATGCATTTTGGAAAATGACATGAGAGCAAAAAAAGTTAAATGTGATAGGCCTTGTTGATCCGGTAAGCAGAAAACGAATTTCGTCCGAAAACTCAGCGCGTACTAAGTCTCTAGAATATTTCTTAAAACACAATTTTCAACGTTTGCAAGTATGTCGTCAAATGTTTTTATCAATATTATGTTTGAAAGAAAAGAGTATTTACTAGAAATTACATCAATAAGTACAATATTTGCATATTTTCTTTAATTTTGTTGTAAATGAATTACACTTTTAGTTTTCAAAGTAACTGCAAAAAGCCCTAAATGCACTTTTGCATACATAAAAATGATGTCAAAAAGCCCTAATTGAAATAAAATATGTATCAATAAAAAAAAATTAGCGTTTTCATTAAAAATAATTATGTTATTGTTTTAGTAACTAACTGCATTTAAAAAAATTTCAATATTCTCCATTGTCGGTTTTTATACAGTTTTTTGTGTCTCCTGAACTAAATCAAAAATGTCAATTAGGGCCGTTGTACAAGTGAGCGACGATATTTACTTAATACCATGGTGTAATAATAAAGGTGAAGTAATTAGAGAGAGCCATTCATCTGTCATCCTATTTGCTGTAATTTTGACATTCATAACATTTCAAATGCCCATTCAGCAAGGTTAAGCGCTTTGATGAATTGCAGCATTAAGATCTTGAAAATTTTCTGAACGATATGCTGCAAGCTACGTTTACAGCCAGATTATGTAAAACGCGGTGACACTTCGCGTTCGAGACACTTTTAGTCACCTTGCGTCACAAATCGGAATTATATAACTATTCACGTCATGACGTTCGTCCAGTTATTTTGTCACTACAGTTGTCAGCTTTAAATGTAAAACTTTACGTTGTCATGATGCCACCTTTTTTTGGTGCAAAATGTAAAAGATTTGCATGACATAGAATCTTGTATTCCTCCAATGAAGACAATTTCTTAGTGTGTAAAAATGATCAAGTATGTGGTTTTTCTAATTTATGCTAAAAGCTTTAATGCAATAATGTGCCTAGAAAAGTCGATGTTAGACAAACTAAACTACAAGGCACAATCTACCACATAAGACCCTTGACCAAAATCCAAGAGCTCACATTTGGAGAATAGTGTTCATTCATTTGCATATACAGCTTTACAAAATAGACACCCTACTAGTTTTTGGAGCCATGCATTAATTTTGTAAACATTTATTTCTTTTATTACACTTTGATTTCAACGTTTACACGAGGAAAGTCTTGCCGCAAAGTTTTCTTGTTTGTAGGCAAGAGGGGAAAAGCGAATGGGACGAGGTAAAAAATTTGTCATATGTTGCAAACGCGAAACGAAAATCACAAAAGAGAATGGACAAGAATTTGTTTCTCAGACTTTCCTCGTGTAAACGCCGACTAAGCGATGGTGTAATATAATAAGCAGATTATCAAAATCACAGTAAAATTACACAAATATTTGTAAAACAATAGGTTAGGACTGTGAGCTCAAAAATAATAGTTCATGAGATCGATACTCGGTAAGGTAACTTTTTTTTTTTCATATCAATGAAAAGTTTAATTACTGAGTAAAGGAAAGGATCGCGCACTACTTTTGCTATGACATCGCTGTGTTAAAAATCATGTGTTCTGTAATAAGTAAAAACCTGAAATAAATGAAAGCTTAGATTACTATCGATGACCAAAATCTTCCGGTGTGCAAACGCTAAATTGTGTGTGTGATACAATGAAATCTTACAAAAACAATTATTTACTTTATAATTTTTCTACTAAATAAGTAAAATCTGCAATTGTTAAAAAATGCGCCACTCCATAATTCGGTCGTATAACCACTCCATCGACTCTAATTTTCATTTTATTTAACAACAACTTGCGTTTCCGCATTCTTGAAATCTGACCTGAGAAGCCTTTTTTGCTTAAACTTGATATTTTGGTATTAAAAATATGTTGAAGCAATACTGTTCTTAATTAAAAAAAAAGCCGTTGCTACAGTAGTCGTATGTAACATATGTTATTACAAATATTCTTCCAATTATCGAGTAGCAAATAAACTTTCAATTCAATTTTTCACTTTGATAGGAAAATTATGGCAAAAAACTACCTAAAATTACAAAAACTCCCAAATCTGGGAACTCTGACAAAATGACAATTTAAATAAGACTCGGTTAAAAAAATTATTATACTTTTAGCGAGTCAAAAACCAGCAATGAGTTTTGCTGATCTCGTTAAACTGCGCATCTAGCAGCACAAAATGCCTATGTTCGAACCCCAGTGGATGCAGAACAGAACTTTTTTTTCGTTGAAATCTGTTTTTTTTTTTTTTGATTTTGCATAATAATGCCTAAACACCAAATTAATAAATATGTCACAATTTAATATTTATTAAAAAATTGAATAAAATAATGAAAATCAAATTAGAAAAAGTCGACGCAAGCATAAAGGCAAGTGACGACTTTGACAATTGAAGTGTGTTTTTGTGCCTCTTCGCGCCTGTGCATAATACCAAAAAAACGTAAGGAACACGCTATCCGTCACTTTTTGACGATGATGTGAGTGAGTGAGCTTATATAATACGAAATTGGCTGCTGACGCGAAAATGTGACTCGTCGCGTCGCGTTTTACATAATCTGGCTGTAAATCTTAAAAATTTAGTCGCTATTGTTGTGATTGCAATAACAAAAAAGACATTGCTATCAGATTGAAGCCCGCTGCACTATTTAGCATCAGAATTTTGAAACTCAACACAAATACCTCTCAGTATAAAGTTGCTTAAAGCGTTTAAAAAATACTGAAGTTGCTGAACGGGCCAAATAATCAAAACACCGATGTGTCAAAAAAAAAAATACGAAACAAGGCAATGGAGGATGCGAAACCCACTCTTGAGAAATTTTGTTTTAAGTACTCAACCTTTGTTATCACACCATGCTTAATACATAATAGCGCAAGAGCCCGCTGTAGAAAAGTCGAGTGCCAAGGGCCAAATGTTGGCTAGAGCGAGCCTTGCAATGTGCCGATAAAAATATTTGATTCTAGTTTTTATTTAATATTATATCGGGCATTTCACGCGAAGCGGACAGGGGAAATAGGGTCATGTTTCCAATTTCAGATATATTTGAACATCTTGTACCTGTATATGTCCTCGACACAGAAACAAAATATTTTTATAATGGCAACACTGGTTTACATAATATGGCTCTTTGTCGACGTTTACACGAGGAAAGTCTGAGAGACAAATTCTTGTCTATTCTCTTTTGTGATTTTCGTTTTGCGTTTGCCACAAATGACAAATTTTTTTCCTCGTCTCTTTCGTTTTTTCCATGGTGTAATAACCAAGGTGGAGTAATTAGGGAGAGCCTCGATTTTCAATCATCTGTCATCCTATTTGCTGTAGTTTTGACATTCATAACATTTCAATTGCCCATTCAGAAAACTTAAGCGCTTTGAGAAATTGCAGCGCTTACGCGTAAGATCTTGAACATTTTCTGAACGATAGCTGCAAACTACATTGAATCTTAAAAATTTAGTCGATGTGGTTGTTATTGCAAAAACAAAAAAGACTTATTGCTATCATATTGAAGCCTGCTACATTATTTAGCGTAGTTTTTTGTTCGCATCAGAATTTTGAAACTCAACACAAATACCTCTCAGTAAAAAGTTGCTTAAAGCGCTTCAAAAATACTGAAGTTGCTGAACGGGCCAATTAATCAAAACACCGAAGTGTCAAAAAAAATTACGAAACAAGACAATGAAGGACAAGAAACCCAAACTTTTGAGAATTTCGTTTTTAAGTACGCCACCTTGGTTATTACACCATGGTTTTTTCCCTCTTGCCTACAAACAAGGAAACTTTGCGGAAAAAGTTTCCTCGTGTAAACGCTGACTTTGAAAATTTGAAAAATCGAGGTATCCAGGAACAATGATCTAGCAAAAAAAGACAGTAAGAGGTGATTGTCTGCGCTAGTGGCTGATTATTAGCAAATAATAATTTAAGGAATGTGGCGTTTAAATTAGTAAGAGTCAGAAGAAAAATATTTCAGAGAAAAATTAATGATTAGGTTTGGCTAAATGCGGCCGGCAAGAATTCTGCCAGCATAACTCTTTTCAAATAATAAAGCGAGAATCTATCATGGAAAATTTCCCCTTTCGTGGGCGAACAAGTTCTTAGAAGTCCTGATCCTATACTCGAAAAAAGATAATAATTTCCCAGTATAATTCTTTTTATATTGTGAATGATGAAATATTGCCCTAGCCGTAGGCGAACTATGCCCAAGCCTGGTTCTTTCTGACATTTTTAGAGACGGCATATCGAATAGCCTTTTCATATGGAGGTAAATGAACAGTGTTTACAAGTGTTTTAGTAATATGTATATGGATCGGAATCCTCATTAGACCATCGTTTATGAAGCCAAGGACAGATCCTTATTGATAATTCGGTTAAAGTGGGGATTAAATTGAGTTTAGTTTCCATCGTTACATCTAAATTTACAAAAAGGAGAATATAATTACTAATACTATATGTGCAACATAATCGTTGTTTTCAGGTGAATAACAAAAAACAACATTTCTTCAAGCTTAGCTTTATGCTATTGGTTTCGCACCAGTTACAAATTCTGTCAACATCACTGTAAATACGATGATTCAAATATGCTTAGTAAACCTTTCCTTGACATCATTATTGGACTCAGAGTTTTTATGGCCAACTGTTGAGTTCTATAAATGAGAAAATACTGAATCCAGTTTATGATGTTATAGCCGGTTACTGATAGTTTTATATAGAGTATTTTGTGAATTGCAACATCAAATGCTTTACTAAAATCAGAACAAATAGCATCCGTTTGGAAACCGTTACTGAATTGATGAATTTTCTTAGGCGTAAATATCATTACTGTAGACTTTTCTGGTAAAAAAAAACAAAACATATTGGTATGGCGAGATAAATGACAATATGTGCGGTTTGTGGAGTAATAATGCTTCCGAAAAGTTTTGGCAATGCACTTAGTTTGGCGATACCAAGGCAATTAGTTACAAGTAACTTGCAATGGTCTTGTGTGACAAAACTCACTGCCACACATTTAAAGCACAAGAAAAATTGAAGAAATAAGTTTGACCTCTCATCATAACACAGTTCGTCAAAAATTTGACAGAAAGCGCTTCACGTAACATGTGAACGAGACCTTTTTTTCTACCATAAATTAGTGTCCAATTGAAGGTGACATAATTGAAATGAAAAAAAAAAATTATTTTGAAAACGAGATATTTATGAATGTATTCACTAAGCACTATTTTAAAGGTTTATTTTTTAAAGTATGGATTCCTTGAATTTCTGCTTAATGATTGTATGAAAACAAACCATGCCGCAAAAGTTGCAGCTGTTACGGAAATGTAACGTAATATTTAACCCTAGAAAGGTAAACCTCTTAAGGGTAACGCTGCTTTTCGACATTTTTGGGAGCTCCCCCCTCCCCTCTGTGTAACAATTCTATCATACATATTTCACATTTTCACACAAACAAACTGTCGTAGATGAGCTATGACAACGCACCCTTAGGGCGTTAAGTAATATATGAACAGCCCCTAAGGAGAAACGTTAAGGGCAAAACTTATTTTGTTTTTTAAATTCAAGGAATTGTTTTTAGAAGAAAAGTTTAAGAAATTACAGTTGCTACAATTCCAGCACGATGTAATTAGATGTTATTAAAAAAAAAGGAAAATTGGACTCGTAAAATTTACGAGGCTTACCTTTCTAGGGTTAAATTAGTAAAGAACCACATATGGGCATTTCCATTCTGGCGTTACGTTACGTTTGTACGAAAAAATATTTAAAAAAAATTACAAAATGGCACATTTTTAAAAAGGTTTTTTTTTATATTAAGTAAGAAAGTAAGAAAATTGACAACAATCGACCATAAGGATTTCAAGATGTAAGCAAAAATGTGCACTGGCGTTGCGTTACAAAAAACAGAAATGGGTTTTTGACTTGGATTACAAAATTGAAAAACTCTGCGAAGTGGATAAAGCTTTTGATATAATATAGGTTTATTTTCCAAGTTGTCAAATCTAAAAACTAATTTTTAGCTAAAATTGTTTTATAAAAATTATTTGGCGCAAATAAAACATCAATTTTAGCTATTATAAAAGATGAAATATGTTGAAATCAGTTGAATAGTATGAATTAAATATTATTAGGGTTAAATATATAGAAAAAATATGGAAAACACTTAAAAAGTTGAAAGAGGTTGATAAAATATGAAAAATGTTGAACGTCAAAAAAAGTTAAAAGTCGAAAAATTTAAAATAAACAAAATCATGCAAGGAAATTACTGACAATTTGGCGTTACGTTACTAACTTTCGAAATTTATTATAAAATGAACTATTTGTTAGTAACCGAGTTTTTTATTAAAATTAGTTCAATTTATTAACCTTTGTTAACATACAAAACTTCACGCACTTGCGATCGTCAGAGTAGAGATAATGAGAATAAATGATTTTTGTCTGGCGTTACGTTATCTTAGAATTTCATTGAAATCAAATCAAGATGTTACCATTAATTGATATTTGTTTGCTCTTTTGCATTTACTTTACGGTTAGTTGTCGTTCTAGCCAAGGTTTTGCGATAAGAATGCAATTGCACAAATACTCTTAGAAATGTAAATTGTAATGAGAAGATGCTCTTAGCAATAAGCATAACTAACGAAAGTGTGAACTTGAACTTTATAGCCCGATATATAGCCATCCTAACTAAGGAAAGCTTTGAACTCTTTAATTTAATTAAATTTGAATATCTCTCTTTAATAATACAAGTAACAAAAAACTGTTGGTTAACTTTAAATTTTTCGGTCAGGGTAGACTTTTCTGTGGAAATGCCCATATGTAGAGTTAAGCTACCTAAAAAATAAACGTCTCAAATAAGCATAAAATCAGATAAAAATGTAAAAATTACTTTCAGATCCATAAAATTATCGGTTTTGTACCAACAATTTTGCAAATTGTTATGCAAAATAATGTTGACCAGCCGGTGCGTCAAGCAGGAGCCATCTACCTCAAAAACATGATAACAAACAATTGGTCTGATCATGAGACAAAAACAGGAGAACCAATACCATTTTCAATTCATGAACAAGATCGTGCTATGATCAGAAGTGCAATTGTCGATGCTATTGTGCATTCTCCCGATTTAATCAAGTATGTATTTGAAATGCTACAAATCTTGCTTTAGTTATTACTATGCGCTATGAATTTTTATTGTACTTTTATAGAGTTCAATTATCAATTTGTGTCAATCATATTATAAAGAATGATTTTCCGGGAAGATGGCCCCAAGTCGTTGATAACATAAATATTTATCTACAAAACCCAGGTAAGCTCAGAATTTAAAGTCATATTTATGTAGCTATATATTTATGAATGCTAAAATTGTTTCAGATGTAAATGGTTGGAATGGTGCATTACTAACAATGTATCAATTGGTAAAAACATATGAATACAAACGTTCTGAAGAACGAGTACCGCTTAATGAAGCAATGAACTTGTTGCTACCGATGATCTATCAGCTGATGGTCAATCTAATGAATGATCAGTCAGAGCAATCCGTGCTCCTGCAGAAACAAATCTTAAAAATTTATTACGCTCTAACACAATACAGTTTACCCTTGGACTTAATTACAAAGGACATGTTCTCGCAGTGGATGGAAATTTGCCGTCAGGTGGCTGAACGTCCAGTACCAGATTGTTCACATTTAGATGATGAAGAGAAACCGGAATTCCCTTGGTGGAAAACCAAAAAATGGGCATTACATATTATGGTGCGCATGTTTGAGCGGTAAGCAGACAAACAATTCTGGAATCAAAGATGCTTTTTATTTCTTTTTTTAATTTTCTTTCTTGTGTTGTAGTTATGGTAGCCCGCGCAATGTAGTCAGTGATAAATATCAAAAATTCGCAGAATGGTATTTACCTACTTTTACGTCAGGTGTTTTAGATGTTTTACTTAAAATTTTGGATCAGTATCGCAATCGTGTATACGTTTCACCACGTGTATTAACAGATATTTTGGCTTATTTGAAAAATGCGTAAGTAACTTACTACTTAATTATACTGTTTAGGCTCCGACTATTTTAACTTTTTCAGAGTAAGCCATGCCTATTCGTGGAAGTTAATAAAGCCTCATATGGTGGCAATCATTCAAGATGTTATATTTCCAATAATGTCCTTTAATGAATCTGATCAAGAATTATGGGAAACCGATCCTCATGAATATATTCGCTTGAAATTTGGTAAGTTTTGTTGTGGTGGTTATTACATTCCTTTTAAAAGATAAATTTCTTCACACAGATATATTTGAAGACTATGCAACTCCAGTGCCCGCCGCGCAAACTCTTCTTCATTCATGTTGCAAAAAGAGAAAAGGCATTTTGCCAAAGGCCATGAGTATTATTATGCAGGTAAGCAAAAAATTTACCTTATGCTTATGGACATTAATAAGCTGTATCTTAAAATTCTTAGATTATAACCTCTCCAAATGCTGATGATAAACAAAAAGATGGTGCTCTGCATATGATTGGTACTTTAGCTGATGTTCTTATGAAAAAACGTGCATATCGCGAACAACTGGAAACAATGCTCACTACTTATGTATTCCCTGAATTCCAAAATCCAGCTGGACATATGCGCGCACGCGCCTGTTGGGTGCTTCATTACTTCTGCGATATTCAATTGAAGAACCCACAAATCCTAGCTGAAATAATGCGACTTACATCTCATGCCCTGCTTAATGATAAGGAATTGCCCGTCAAAGTAGAAGCAGCAATTGGTCTTCAGATGTTTTTGTCTTCTCAAGAGGAAGCTGCTCCTTATGTTGAAGTGCATATAAAGGAAATTACCAAGGAACTGTTAACTATCATACGTGAAACTGAAAATGAAGATCTTACCAATGTAATGCAAAAAATTGTTTGTACATTCACGGAACAATTATTGCCTGTTGCTGTAGAGATTTGTCAACATTTAGCAACAACATTCAGTCAAGTATTGGAATCAGAAGAAGGTTCAGATGAAAAAGCCATTACTGCAATGGGTTTATTGAATACGATTGAAACATTGCTGACAGTTATGGAAGATCATCCAGAAATCATGATGAATTTACATCCAATTGTAATAAATGTAGTGGGCCATATATTCCAGCATAACATTACTGGTAAATTGCACCGTTTCTTTATCTATAACGATATTTTTATTTGTTGTTTTTTTTTTTTTTTTTGTATTAGACTTCTATGAAGAAACATTTTCCTTAGTCTATGATTTGACTATGAAATCAATCACGCCAGAGATGTGGCAAATGCTTGAATTAATATACCAAGTGTTCAAAAAGGATGGTATTGACTATTTCATTGACATAATGCCAGCTTTACATAACTATGTTACGGTTGATACTCCTGCTTTTCTGTCTAATCCGAATAGACTGTTGGCAATGTTTGACATGTGTAAAACAGTATGTATTGTAATATTATAAAAAACATTCAAATTATATTAAAACATATCCTTGCATTCTTATCAACAGATGCTTACAAATAATCCTGGAGAAGATCCTGAATGTCATGCAGCAAAACTATTAGAGGTCATAATTTTGCAATGCAAGGGACAAATTGATTCCGTAGTTCCACTTTTTGTTGAGCTAGCGTTGTCGCGACTGACGCGCGAGGTTCAATCGTCTGAATTAAGAGCAATGTGCTTACAGGTTTGTCAAACAAAATTAAACTGCGGAGAAATCACTTTATTACCTATTTTTAACTGTTAGGTTGTCATCGCCGCCCTGTACTACAATCCTCAATTATTAATGTCTATATTGGACAAAATGTCACAACCCAATAATGAGCCAATAAGCTCACATTTTGTTAAACAATGGCTACACGATACTGATTGTTTTCTGGGGTAAGAAAAACTAGAAAAGAAAAATTATAAACATTTCAATTTGAACTTTTTTTTAGAATTCACGATCGCAAATTATGTGTTTTGGGTTTATGTACATTAATCTCATTGGGTGATGCCAAGCCTCAAGTACTAAGTGAAGTTTCAGGAAAAATAATACCAGCTATTATATTGTTATTCGATGGTCTTAAGCGTGCGTATGAAGCTCGTGCACAGGAAGAAGAAGAAGAGGAGGAAGAAGACGATGACGATGAATGTGAAGGTAAATAATTAGGCCTGTAACTCACTGCGACAAAACAGTTTTCGTCACATTAGTACATATGGGAGTGCGCTCACTGTGTTTTGAAACAAACACAAAACTTTTTGTGCTGAAGCAGTGGAACTTTTGCGAAACAAAACTGTTTCGGTATGCACACATTCTATGAGAGTGCGCTCATTTGAAACTTTTGTCTCGAAACTTTGCATATTCGAATTAATCGGTGACCGACGCTCGCGAAATCTCTTGCAGGAGTAAAATGGAAGGAAAGAAAATTGACGACGAACATATTAAAAATGATTGAAAGTATTGATATATTTTTCTTTGTCTTCGATCATAAAAACGCAATTTGTCACGAAACAAATTGTCTCAGTTTGCGCACTCAACATGAACCTCAAAACAAAAACAAAACTGTCTTGAAACTGTTTTGTCGCAGTGAGTTACAGGCCTTATACTTTTTTTTTAAGAAAATAACTCGCAAATCTGCAGCTGAATGAATATAGAGAAAATATAGTCACAATATAAAATGCGCTCTACTTAAAGCCAAGTTTTAAATTAAAAGTAATTTATTTGACAATTATATTGGTATAAAATCAGGTTTCAACTACATATAATAGAGTCAAATGAGAAGATTTTAAAAAAAAAAGTATGTACCTTGTGTAAAGTGATATAAAAGTCTGCAAAAACAGTGAACAATAAGAATAGTAAATACCTGAAAAACAACATAGAATGTAGTCAAATGGTTTGGGCTGTGAGCTCATAACAGTACATTTAGTCAGTAGAAAAAAGCATTAAAATCACGTTAGGAACGTTCTGTCGAAGTGGATGTCCAGAGAAAATTGAAATGTATCAGCTTCAAAAATAACTACTAACCTAGAGCAGTGTCCAACATGGTTGTATATCTCCAAAATCAGCGAAATGTGCTTCATAGAGGCTGGGTATAACAGATGAGTGACGCTAAAAGCATCATGATTAATGAGCATCAAGGCTCAATACGATGGTTTCAAATGTAAAGTGTTACATGACAAGAAACTTTCTTATCCCTTCGAGTCCGAGCCAGGTGTGCGCCAAGGTTGTTTGCTGTCACCAATCTTGCCTCTGATAGTATTGGACGATGTCCTCAGCAGAGTTGTAGACTCTACAAATCAAGGCATTCAATTGACTTTTAGCGAGCATCTGGGAGATATCGCTTATGCCGATGACATATGTCTCCTCACCACAAAGCAGTCAGACATGCAATAAAAACTCAATGACGTCGATCATTTTCCGAAGTGGTAGGTCTGATATCAGCATTAATAAAACAAAAAGCACCGCCCAACCAGTGGCAACAATAACTTCATTTCCAATGTCGAACTGCTTACCAGTTGCCGTCAAGAACCAAATCCCATAGGGGGAAGATATGATAAGTTTATTGCCATTTCTAAAACGAGAATCACATGCGGGACCTTTGGCTGCAAGAGCAGTAAACTAGCAATTCGCCATTAAGCCGGACTATAATTACTTGTTTTCTTTTTTAATCAGGAACCAAGCGAAATGTATTTAGTCCTCTTTAGCGTTAGTATTCCCTTAAGTAACAAAAATATGTTTGTAGAGTAAAGCAGTATTTTGTAAATGTTAAACCATTTATAACCATCATGTTTTTCTTTAATAACATTTTTGTAGAGGCACTCTCAAGTGACGAAGATGAAGTCGATGATTATGCTCCAAACTATTTAGAACAAGTTGCGGAGTTCTCGAAATCAAAGGCTGCCGAAGCTGGTTTTGAAATGAAGGCTGAAATTAAGGATGATGACGATGAGGATTCTGACGAAGAAGAAGATTCAATGGGTGAGCTGAATGAAACAGCTTTAGAAAGTTTCACAACTCCAATTGACGATGAAGAACTTGAAACAGCAATTGATGAATATGTAACATTCAAAGAAGTTATTTCGGGTAAAGTTAAACTTGCGATTTTGTGCAATTAAATGAATAAATTTGATTTTATTTTCCAATAGCCCTGTCCACGCAAGATCAAGCTTGGTATGCTATTTTAACATCCAGCCTAACGCCTGAGCAAGCTAAATCATTGCAGGAAGTTGTAGTCACCGCTGACCAAAGAAAGGCAGCAAAAGAGTCTAAATTAATAGAGAAACAAGGTGGTTTTTCATTTCCACAGCAGACAGTTCCAACCACTTTTAAGTTTGGTTCTTAATGCAGGCTAAATAACTAACAATCGAGAATTAAAATTAAAAACGACGACTGAAACACAAAACTAATTAAATTCACTATATTTTTATATACACAATCATAATTAAAAGCAAAAAACAAGTGTTTCATAATATATATACGTTGGATGTAACATTAATTATGGGTTAATCGATTTAAAAATGCGTGCGAAATAAAGTGAAACTATTTATTGTATAAAGAATCCAAACGTGGTAAACAAATTCACCATGCTTAAATTTGATGTAGTTTTTTAAAAATATTATATAATTGTTTACTTGTATATTATTAATACAGTCTCATGGAGTGAGATATTAAATACATTCACACATACAAACACCGGTTGATTAACAATAAAAGTTTTGATTTTATTATTTAAAGGAATGTGTTAATAAAACTTAAAACATCACAAACAACATAATGACTGCAATTCAGTAAATGAAATAAATACAAATAATATGTAAGTAATTGTTTTCCACAGGTGTGTGGAGTCAGAGCTGAAGTCGAGGAGTCGTGTTTTTTAGTGGATTCGGATATGTTTTTGATGACTCCAGCTATGGCACTTATTTTTAATTTTATTTTTGTAACAAGAGCTACCACTTTAAATGGAATTAGGAGATAGATAATATTCAGATTTTAGCTTTTCTCCATGTTCGTTAGTGGGGCAATATTAGCACAAATCTGTAAGTGTGAATGAGTTCACTGAAAAATTTTACTAAGTAGATTTTAGAATTTTCAAAGTTATGAACGTTTTACTGAAAAAGGTCTTATACAATCTTAAAACTACTTAGAAAAACAATAGTTAAAATTTTGAAAAGCGTATGCAGGGTATACAATTTTCTAACAGTGTACGCATACGACAAGAAAACTGAGTTCAACATTAGCACACGAACTGATCTCATATTTATTATTCTCTTTTTGTCGTATGAGTATATAAGAAAGTAGCGGGTTATACATATTAATTAATTACACTGAAAACTTTACAGTTCTTGGAGTTTTGACAGATTTAGTTGCGGCTTCTATTCTGCTCTACAGCGCGTTTTATTACTTGCTGCTGCTACCTCGATTGTGTCTAGAGCTTTACAGTTTACAATGTGACAACCAATTTGACAAACAGCTGATTATGTGAACAAAACACGTTGTCTATGCTCCTTACTAGTTTAATAGATTAATTTTTGGTTTCATTGAAGCTAAAATGATTGGGAATGCTAGAATTGCAATTCGAAATATTTTAAGAGAAAAATGGACAACACGGTCAAAATTTTACAGTAGTGCTCCTGAAGTGTATGATCGTGATCCTTCCGCACATTTCTTGGATGCTGAAACTCAAGAAATTCTCAAGTCAATAACACAATTTCGATTTGACAAAATATTTTCCAAAACCACAGTGTCAGATACCAGAGTTAGTTACAAATTCATGACAAATGCAGATTTGGAAAAGAAATTAGAAGAGGTACTTGATATTGCAGGACATAGGCTTCAAATGCCTCCTGTAGTGAAGGTCAAAAATGAGTCGAACGTTGAGATTTGTAACGACATTTTACTAAAAAATTTCACGGATACAAAATTTGTTGTGACTGACATAACATATGGCATAAATCAACATTCCCGAACGGTTGTTGCTCGCCAATGCGATGGAAAACTGGAACATGTTTCATTGGGAATTTCAAAGCGTATGAACCAACTTTACTTTCCCTTAAGTGGACGAACCATTCGAACACCAAAAATGCTTGAAAGCAAATGGTTGGACAAATGCCTTGATGAAAAGAAATATGTGTTTTTATTAAATAGGCTCTTGCTGCAATACGAACCATATGAGAAAGACTATCAAATAATAAGTGCTAAGGTGTATCTTCATATTCAGGAAAATGCAAAGTTCAATGATTTGAGGTCTACGCGACATTTTGGACCAATGGCTTTTTACTTCGCATGGCATAAAGACATTGATGACCTTTTATATGATATGCTGACGAAAAACTACATTTCAGATTGTGTGGAGCTAATATCACTTACATATAAACTTAATGACATAGATCGAAATTATAAAAGCATACTGCAGCAAGTGAGGAGCGATAGAGAACCAATAAAACTTGAAACTTATTCTCTTAAAGACGACGCATTTCAAAGTGCAAGTGTCAACAGCATGAATAGTCAAAATCCTAAAAATGATGCATTGTATGGTGAGTGTATCGAATTCATTGAGGAATACATTGAAGCACAAGCTTTGAAGAAAATTCAACTTGGGTTAGCCCTGCAAAACATAAAAGATACTATTGTATATAAAAAAGTCCAAATTCTTAACTGATTGATAATAAATCTACATACATACATACATAAATAAAGTCAATAAATTATTGCCTTTTATATTTCTTTTTTCATATATTCTTCGGATAGGTACCTCAAAAGTATAACAATTGAAACACGCAAAATTTTAGGGAAAGGACATCAGGCATATCACATGCTACGGATGGGGATATAAAAGTTAGCTGTTAATAAGCCTACATTTGCAAATAAACATCCAAAATTTTCCTTTGGTTATGGTAAATTAAACCCTAGCACTAGATCAGTCAACAGTCAATATACTCGTTAGATTTCAAAAACTGCATAGTACTACTTAATACGAGTACAAGAAATTTGGCTTAAAATTTTCGAAAATTTTATAGGATACCCAACTGGAAAATTCAGCAGCGATCCAAATTGGATAGCACGATTTTCAAAGAAAAAGTGAATACAAACACAATCCGCTGTTCTCGTAAATGGAATGAAACGTGGAAAGATCGGTAGAATTTAGTATTTTTTATTAAAAATTATTTTTTAGAATTTTTTGGCCCTAGAAAGTTAATATATACATATGCCCTGAGTATGTTTACATTGTAATTCCGTTTGTAACGCATAGAAGAAAGAGTGGCGGGTATAGAAAAGCATTTATTCTTGACCGTCGTCACCACTTGATTCTATTCAGCCATGTCTGCCTGTGTCTATTTAGCCATGTCTGCCTGTTTGTGGAAATTCACATTTCCCAAGGTTCTTGAGATTGAAAATGGGCAAAATCAGTTCACGAACACGCTATATTTATAATTATTTGATGTAGTGTAACCAAGTTGCTCACAAATACTAGGAATAACTTAGGTAAGATCTGGACAAAAAGTAGGCAAACTTCCACTAGAGGGAGTGGCATATTCCATACAAGCAAAAACTTCATAATGCTATCTGATGCAAAAATGGTTCCGCTTAGCATCGGATAAATAGTTCAAAAGTATTGACTGGGGCGTTGCACCTCTATTACAAGTAAATACTTCGAAACGCTATATTACACAAACAGTAGGAATGATTCGAAAAAGCTTTGGACAAGAGCTCAGCCAATTTCTACAAATATTTCTATAGAAATAAAAACGCTATGCTGACAAAATTATTAAAAGTAATGAAATTTAATTTCACACATACAAGAAATGATTCGGTCAGGCAAAAAGTTGGTTAATTTCAAAAAGAGGACGTGGCACATCTCATAGAAGTATAAGCTTCAATACGACACACAGAGAGCTATAGTTAATTAACGTCAAATCAATTAAGTTTTCAATCATAATGATGGTCAGACGGCATGACGAGACCACTGCGTAAAAAAAATTATTTTACAAAGATACTTAGATAGCTTGTGTTTGAAATATTTTTGAAAACTGGTCACGCCCATGTCATTTTAGATATGAATATGCAATTTGGAAATGTTAGTGCCTTATCTTAGCTAATTTTGACAAAAAGGTGGCCCTATAACTAAAGAAGAACTGTAATTTAGAATTGCTACTAACATGATAATTGTACCATGGGTTACAAAAATTCTAAGTGAGTTTTTTTAAGTTCTGTCTTACCTTTCAAATTCAGATTAGATAAACCATCAAAATTTCCAAATTAGCACACGTAACTGTGGTCCCTCAATTAAGAGCCAATTTGCTCTATTTAAATAGACCTTCATGCGTGCATGATCAATAAAATGATGACGCTATCATGATTTTGGCACCATTCATGCACGCATGACTGATATCACTTTTGGTTGAACTTTTAACGTGTTCACATTATGACGTCAAAAGCTTGTGCGGCAATTAAAATTGCATTTAATATTAAAAAAAAGTATGAAATGAGTTTAATTTAAGCTCAAAAAATCCTTAAAAATGTATTTAAAAAAAAGCTCATACACAAGTTTCATTGATTCATCTTATTATCTTAAGTGCAGAATATTTCAAATTTCTTTTCTGCACTCATTGCAGAAAAAAATCATGTAAACTGAGCTAAGTTCAGCACGCACTATAATGCATGATCAATCAAAAAAATATCAAAATATTTTAATATTGCTCATGCGCATGACCAATCAGTCAATCAGCCACCTACACGGTGAGTTTGCATGAACAATCACTTGATTCATCATGCACGCATGAACGTCTTTTTGGCCCGTTAGATAATTTAGGCAGATAATCGACGCTGACGCTCCAATTCAGGGACTACAGTTAGAAGATATTTTGTCTCTAGTTATGTCTACTCTTAACTTTCACTGTTGCATATATGTCTAAACAGAATTGGGACGTGCGATTTATCTTCAGGGTCAAATCGCACCAAAAAATAGAGTTTTTTCTATTTCTCTGAGATAAATTTTCTAGTGTCAATTTTGTACTCACTACAAACGTATAGGAAAAACAGAAGAAAAATCGCACGTTCCAGTTCTGTTTAGACATTAAATTGAGTTTGACAAGATAATTCTACCTTGTCTTCGTCGCGGCGTATAGTTATTATTGTGATTAGGACGTATACGAACCAAACTGAACACAGCTTAATATATTGTCATTTATTTGTTTATATATTTTTTTTTTCAATAAACTTTGGAAAATTGAATCTATTAAGAATATTTTATGTATTCAGTTTATAAATAGACATAAAATAATATGATGTGGACTTAAATTGCATAAAAAGAAAAAGTATTAATGCTTGCAAAAATCACTGTCTATCGGCGTTTTAATAACATGCCAAGAATGACCTTGAAGCGACATTGAGCTGAAAGTTATCACAGATTTGACTGGGTCATTCTCGGTTTCGCCTGTGGCAGCAGCAGTCGGTAAATGCTTTTAATTATCAACTTTTATTAAAAAAAATTAAGAACTTTTATTTTTGATAGCATAAACAATAAAAAAAGTCAGTTATGTCTTTAATTGTTGCAGTAGAATCAACAAATAGTTACGAAGGGCAAAAGCCCGGCACTAGTGGTTTGCGTAAAAAGGTTTGTGTGATCAACACTAGCTAAATAAGAATTTGTATTTCTCAAACTTTGTGTTTTTTAATAAAAGGTAAAAGAATTCACGCAAAACAATTACACCGAGAATTTTGTGCAGTGCATCTTGGACTCCAATGGTGCTTTACTGTGCGGTTCAACATTAGTGGTTGGTGGCGATGGCCGTTTTTACTGTAAAGAAGCTGCAGAGTTGATCATTCGCATGTGTGCTGGAAATGGCGTGAGTTTAATTTTTATTTGTGGCTATCACAAAATAGTCTCAATATTCACCGTTTAAAAAATGTATTTTGCTCTTGTAGGTTTCAAAATTGTTAGTTGGCCAAAATGGAATATTGTCCACACCAGCTGTTTCTAGCTTGATTCGTAATAATAAGGCTTTGGGTGAGTTGATGTCATACGTACACATGTGTTTGTTAGAGAATATTTATACGATTGTTTTCGGTTATAATTACATTACCTTGCATATTCAAATTTGCTGCCTTATCGTTTTTTATTTCAAGTCTACTTTTTTGTGTTTCTACTTTTGTTGACTTACGTGAGTGGCAAAATTTTAGTTAGTGTTCTTATCAGTTCAGTATGTCTGAATGTATAAGGTCAAATATATAAAAATACAAAACAAACATACTGACAAATTGTAGGTAATCCCTGAAGCTAGTTTAATTTATTCATTTCTAAAGCTGTTGATATTGATGCTTCTGTATGAAAATACTTAAGGAGTTATCAAGCAAAATGTAATTTTGACGAAAACGAAAATATTTTCACAATATTTTTAATTTATTTTTACAACTTGATTGAAATTCTGTAGCAAATCACGTTTTGATTATATCTGCTGTGTTGAAATCATGTTTTGATTGTATAGGTTTTGGATTTACCGCATGTTGTAAGAACACTAAAAGATAATTTCATTTTGTTTTTAAGAATTTGATTTGTTTAAGACTAATAATTATTATATTAATAATTGAACAATTTTATATTGAACTTTTTTAGTCATTTTTATTATTATTTTTATTATATATAAAAATGACTAAAAAAGTTCAATATAAAATTGTTCAATTATTAATTTCATTTTGATTTAACTGATTTTTGTTATCCATTCAATGCATATAGTAAAATTACTTTTATCCTTGAAACACATACATGCATATGTAATAACATAACTAAAAAAAATAGAAATATATAATGAATAAGAAATGTTTTTCTGCGACTACCAATATTGCACCTGCTCTTCTTCAAACCTGAAACGGCGCGGAAAGAGTTTATGTCTGGTTTTGTTGAAATTTTACGAAAAAATTGACTTACTAAAACGTAGAAAAAATCTGCCTTAGGTTCAACTGTTGTCAAACCACCTATTACAATTCATATGGAAGCTACGACGTTTTTACTAAAACGCAACAAAAAAAAAAAATGTCTTTCGTTTTTCTGCTTTTTCGTTTTTTCCGGAAGTTTCACATGAAATCTCATACAAAATCAGTTAGTTACAGTTTCGGTTAAATTTAACCTGTTATTCTGTAAATTGGCTTCTATGATTTGTCTACTTCATTGGCTCTATTTAAATTTAATTTCAAAATTGTTCATTACGCTAGCGTATGTGATTTGCACTAAAACATTAAAGTGTATTTTCCGTAAATGAATTTCAATAAATATTTTTTTTTGATTTATACATACTTCACTGTAAATATACTTTATGCATATGGGTGTGTCCACTGAAACATAAAAAATCTATTTCATAGAAACAAAAAATATTGTACTTCATATAAATTAAAAAGCTTTTGTATAAGTTTATGACAGTAAATCAAGTGTACGTCTGAAGTGTTGCCAGTAAAAATTAGTCATTTTCTACAAACCGTGTAAGATCGAAATCACATGTTTTACAATTACAGGTGGCATTGTGTTAACAGCTTCGCATAATCCTGGTGGCATTGAAAATGATTTTGGCATTAAATTCAACTGTGAAAATGGTGGACCAGCCCCAGACGCTTTTACAAATAATATCTACCAACTATCTACTGCCATAAAAGAGTATAAGATTGTACATGGCTTACAAATAGACATTAGCAAAATCGGATCTTACAACTTTGAGGTATGAGAATTTTAAAATCACCTCTATCAAGAATCTCCGGAGAAACCTGATATGTAGTTATTTTCCCAGGAATTTTTGTTGCAATCATAAATAATCTAGGAATGAAAAGGTTATGTTCAGTCAGTGATTCCATAATATTTCCAATTACTTCTAATTGACATTGTCTTTATCTGCTAATGAACAAAATTTATAAGCAAAGTTAAGTAAAGTTGCAAAAGAATAATTTTAAAGGTTTAAACAAAAAGAGAAAAAAAAAAGTCAAAAAATATGTATTCACTTGCATCTTAATTGTGGTAACACCACGCCTAAAATGTGCTAAAAAAAATTTTTAAATGAAATTAATCTTCGTTTTATGTAAGGGGAAATAAGTGGATGACCGATAATATTACACACAACAGCCGTTTAAAACTTTTAATTAAGGACTTGCTCCGACTTTTATGTTCTTTTGAACCTAAGTGATATGATTTGAAAAAAGTTTCAATTCAGGTTTACACTTTAAATAAGGAGTGAGATTGAAAAAATCTTAACACACTTTATACCTAATAATTTTTTTTGGGTGTAAAATTTAAAAATTTCTTTGATATAGTTATCTTTGAAAAATATGTCAGTTATTATTTTTAATGACAAACATGTTGATTTGTCGTGGGTTTGATCAAAACGAGTGAAGAAAAGGAAGTACGTCTTAAAATTATTAAAAATTTTCAAAAAAATCCAAATTGGTCCTACAAAAAATTGGCTAAAGAATTGAAGGTCTGCCATCAAACTGTTTCCAATATTATTAAACAGTTTCAGGAGAATTTGACCATCGATAGGAAACCTGATTCGGGAAGAAAACAAGGACCACATGATATTGGGAAAGCCAAGAAAATTGAGAGCATATTGAAAAGATCTCCAAACACATCTGCTAGAAAATCTGCGCGGTTAGCCCAGTGCTCTGACTATTTGGTGCGAAAAGTTAAGGCCAATGCAGGTTTGAAAACATACAAAGTCCAAAAAGTTACAGACAGGAATACTGCAAAGAATATAGACGCCAAAAGTAGGGCTCGGCAATTAAAATCGAATTTCATACAAAAATATTCGTGTTATATAATGGACGACGAAACATATGTACTGACAGATTTTACGCAGCTTCCGGGTCAAAATTTTTATGTTGCTGATGCTCGAGGAAATGTCGAAGAACAATTTAGAATCCAAAAGCAGACAAAATTTCCTAAAAAATTCCTGGTATGGCAAGCTATATGCAGTTGCGGCAAAAGAAGCAAGTCATTTGTTATAGTTGGCTCTATAAATACCGAAATATACATCAAAAAATGTTTGAAAAAAAGACTCTTTCATAAGAGAGCTCAATGTGTCCACATATTTTTGGCCCGATTTGGCATCATGTCACTACGGCAAGAAAGCTCTGGAGTGGTACCAAAGTAATAACATAGTTTTTGTACCAAGATAGGCCAATCCTCCAAATTGTTCGGAGCTAAGGCCAGTGGAGAGATATTGGGATCATGTGAAAAGAAACTTAAAGAGCACAAAAAAGGTGTCCCAAAATATCGAAGATTTGAAAAGAAGATGAGCAAAGTGTTCCAAAAAGGTGTCTGAAACAACTATCAAATCTCTAATGGAAGGCTTACCAAAAAAGGTCCACGAGTTCATAAATAGTGGTTAGAACTATAAAAATTATATTTTTCTGTAATTTGTAAAATATAATCAATTAATTAAAAAAAATTCAAAACTCTAAGATCAACCGTTTAAAAATTATTGAATTTTATATATGTTAAGATTTTTTCGATCTCACTCCTTATATACATACATACAAACATAGGTAGATGAGAATCAGTCACATACATACTAATTTTCCTTTTGCATTCCTTATTACAAACTTGGGAAAAAATGAGCGAAAGTTTTTACCAATTGCAAAGCAGAAATTGGAGAAAAATTCCGGTGTTCAAGATAGGGGCAATATAACTTCTATTGAAACTTAACGTGCTCTTTATCTAGGTTGCTGGCAAAACATTTGTTGTGGAGATTATCGATTCTGTCGCCAACTATGTTCAACTCATGCAGGATATTTTTGATTTTACCAAACTCAGAGATTATGTCAGCGGAAAAACAACCGGAAAACCATTAAAAATGCGAATTGATTCCATGAACGGTGTTACTGGCTCTTATGTGCGTGAAATTTTTCTAAATCGCTTGGGTGCTTCCGAGGACTGTGTGGTACATACAACGCCGCTGGCAGATTTTGGCGGATTGCATCCAGATCCAAACTTGACTTACGCGAAGGACTTAGTGGAAGCCGTGTCAAATGGTGATTACGACATAGGTGCTGCATTTGACGGTGATGGGGTAAGTTTTAATTGTTTGTATATTTTAACCATAAACGTAAGAACATTTCATTTTAAAGGATCGCAATATGATCATAGGTCATAAAGCCTTTTTTGTTACACCAAGCGATTCATTAGCTGTAATTGCTCATTATCTGGAATGTATTCCTTACTTCCAAAAAAATGGTGTGCAAGGGTTTGCTCGTAGTATGCCAACTGCTTCAGCTGTTGATTTGGTTGGTCAGAAGTTAGGAAAAGAAGTTTTCGAAGTACCAACAGGTTGGAAATATTTTGGAAATCTCATGGATGCTGGTCGTTTGTGCTTGTGCGGTGAAGAAAGTTTTGGAACTGGTTCTAATCATATACGTGAGAAGGATGGTATATGGGCTGTATTAGCTTGGTTATCGGTGATGCAGCACACTGGCAAAGGTATTGAAGACATATTAAAAAACCATTGGGCCATATATGGAAGAAACTACTTTACACGATATGATTACGAAGAATGTGACTTAGAACCTTGCAATCAAATGATGGCGGCAATGGAAAAGAATATCATTGATGCAGCATTTGTTGGCAAGGTGTTCTCTAGTGGTGGTAAAAATTATAAAGTCGGAAAAGCTGACAACTTTAGCTACACTGATCCAGTTGACAAGTCTGTATCTACTAAGCAAGGCTTGCGCATTGTATTCGAAGATGGTAGTCGTATTGTAATGCGATTGAGTGGGACAGGAAGTTCGGGTGCTACTGTACGGTAAGTGAAATATTACTTATATTACGAATTAATAATGACTAAAGATATTGTTAATAATTACAGTCTTTACATCGACTCGTATGAGAAAGAGAACGTGACTGGGAAGGCCAGTGATATGTTAAAACCACTAATTGATATTGCCTTAGAAATATCGGAGTTGCCAAAGTTCACTGGACGAAATGCTCCCACTGTTATCACATAAATCAATGATGCTATTAAGCAAAAATCTAATATGCTCTACCTCATATTTAAGATGTAGAGTTTGAGTTAATTAATTGTTTATGCTATATAAGAGGAAAAGTGAAAAAAAAAAAGAAATGTTTAAACGTTAAACTCATTGCATAGTTACATGCATGGTTTATCTATAATATAAAATAATCTACAACAAAAATGGTAAATAAAAATGTTTTAAGTTTTTAGAGTAGCAGACAAATATGCAAATTGATTTAAAATAAGTTCAGGTATTCGTTGTGTTAACACATTTCGAGGCAGTTTTGCCATACGTACGAAAATTTCTAGAAAGTGTATAGCAGTCGCAGCTTCAGCACAAACGTCATGATTATTACTAAAAAAAAACATTATTTCCATCTGTGATAGTAAAAAATATGTTAAAAAATACCTTATATTGATTTCTACTAGCGAAGTCACATATTGGCACAAATATCCCAAGTAAAGCAGCTTGATGTCTTTGTGAAATTGTTGCAAAACCGTAAGGATTCCAATGATTAATGGCGTTCCATCTAGATGTTCCTTCTGATTTTTAGCTAACAAAGTACTCGCATTAGAGGAATACTGCAGGCGTGGAATATGTGCAATTGTAAAGAGAAAAAAGAAAAGAGCTATGTTGTGCGAACTCTTGGTGACAATAAATATTTGCTCTAGTGGATTATATGTGCCTGTGTAGACTAGGTACTCGTTTACATTTGCAATTAGCTTATCGCTGGGCTTAGATGTTGCTTTTTGGGTAACAGCACACGTTTCCAGTTCATTTAAAAGTGCCCTATGAAGTATAAATGTTAAACATATTATTATGTAATTTTCCTTAGAGCACCTTCAAACAGTTTTTCATTACAATAAAAGTTTTAAGTAAAATGCTTTAATTCACCAAATTGAATATTTTATTCTTTATAGTAGAGTTTGTAATTCTAAAAAACGTTCATCAAATGTCAGGACCTTTTCCGATTTCAAATTTTGCTCCGGGTATACATTAAAATAAGACGAAAATAGTATTACAGTTTTACCAGAGATATGAAGCCCAAAAACATAAATTTCGTTATGAATTATTATAAAAATTCTATTGAAATTCCTAGATATCATAAATCAACCTTTTTGGCATTTTTGAAAGTAAGATTTTAAAAAAATAAAGCTAAATCTTAAATTTAAAAGAGATCAAAAACATGTATTTGGAAAATGAATTTTGGGCTAATCAACTATCCAAAATCATATTTTTTATTCGCTGCTTTACTTAACCATATATTTTCGTTTTATGTATTTACGTGGAAGAAATCGGTCCGAAATAGGTTTCCAACTCCCCTTCCCGTTTTCGGGGTTGACAAAGATGATATTACTATTCGAAACCAATTAATTTTACCGCCCTATCTATATTTCTAGGGGTAACAGCACTTCCCAACCCGCCCAAATAGATTTATAATACGATGGAACTACTAATTTGGCCACGATGAGAAGTTTTTCTATCGGAATATTTATTTTTGAAAGGAAATATGCTTAGTAAAGAGTTAGTTTATAATATAATTCATACCTGTCAAAAGTTTCTAAAGCTGATTTAAGATTTTTTGAGTGGAATGTGCTACTCCTGTGTAACTCATATGCCAGCTGCTGACGTAGTATTTGCTTGTGACCTAAAGCTAATATCCAATTTAAAATGGTTGGCCAAACTTTAAGCCAACGACTGTAGAAGCTTGTATAGAACTTTTGTGGATTACCAGCAGTATTGTTTGGGAAATTTTTATTTTCCAATTCGATCACAAATTCATTTATTGCATCTATCCACATTTTATCGTTGGAAATATTTTTTTGTATTTTGTCAATATTTTTTTTCAAATCGTCAACTAACATATATGAGTATAAGCGATCTAATCCAACCAAACCAGCTGGTCCCATCGCCTCGCGTATTTTCCCAAAGAAACGTGAGTCGAGTATCTCTTTATGAGGCGCACGTTTTTCATACCAGGTCGCTTTCAAATCAAGGTAAATTGTTTGATTTGGATCCGTATAAAGCAAAATTTCACGGGCCAGCCGTCCAATAAAATTATTAGAATTGGAAGTATCACCAAGTACTGGCGGGAAACTTGGAATAGGAATTGTAAGGCTTTGATATTGTGATTGCCAGTCTTGGACTTTATTGCGCAAAAATGCATTACACTCTTTCTCAACATTATAGTTAATAATACGTGTCAATTCTTCTTGTAATATTTTTAAACCATGAACTTTTAAGTAATCCTGTATATATTCAAAAGATCGACGGTAACCATCCATTGTTTTTGAAAGCATTAGCAATTTCATTTCAAAATCACCTTTAATTGACTTTGCTTTGTTCATCGGTTGAAATATCAACCCAACATTCAAAGCATTTGCCAAATTTTTCACCAACTCTTTGCGTATGCCATCTTCAAGCAATTGTTTGGGATCCAACTCAATTACACCAACTAAGGTTTTCTTCATCATTAAAACGCCCTCAGTAAAGACAGCTATTGAAAACGTCAATTTCGATACAGTGTAACGGTCATCAAGTTGTGCATACTCTTTGATTTTATCTTTATCGAAGCGAGTAGGGATTTCTTTTAATACTTCAGTTTCTAGGTGTATGATGCGAGATAAAAGGCTAAACATTGTCTCTGGAATGATTTGAAGCACTTTACGTATGTAGTTTGCCAATTCTGAGCTGTAATAATTCGATACTGAAATTAAATCTTCACTTTTTGCCTGGTTAATTCGTAGTAATGGAATTTCCAAAGCACTGGCTAGTTTCAAAAATGTAGCACGCAAATTTATTACTGATTTTGGAGTTTTCTTAATGATATCTTGCATGATTTCCGTGTATTCTCTATCAATAAGTTGCCAAGCATAACTGATATCACTAATTAATTGAATATTGATGAGAACGTCTTCTTTTATATTAATGACCTTAAAAAATACATAAAGGTATAACTTGAAATGCTCAATTTTGTGAAAAACAAACTAAGTAAAAAATACATTACGTGAACATTAAATTTTGTTTATTTTGTTTTACTTACCTGTATCATTCTATGTAAATATTCACGTGCCTCTAACAAATATTGCTTCACTTGCATATTAGATTGTATGTTATGGAATTCTTGCACCTCCTCTAGCACTTGTATCAATTGTATTATTGTACGACCGGAAACATTTGGATTATCGCTTTTGAGATTGTCTATCTCTTTCGATATTTCAGAAAACCATTTCTTTAATTGCGGATTTTTTTCAATCTTTGACAAAGGCCGACTTCCAGAAAAGGCTTCACTTAATTCATTTACGCGGTCGAGGGCCTCACGTTTAAAACAGTCCCATCGTTCGTTTTTCTCCTTCATTAGATCACGTAATATTTCTTTAAGAACTAACTCCAGTTGACTGCAATTAAGCAGCAATTCGAAGAGATCCTTGCGATTAAATTGTGTCTCGGATATTACATGTTCCTGAACTTGTTGCGATTTTTGTACAGCACGTGTTAATATTAATACTTCCCTGGAGGTATGCGTAAAGTACCAACGTAATAAAACATTACACTGACGTATTAAGGCAACAATTTTGGTCATATTTTGCAGAACAAACTTTTCAGAAAGCACACCATCCATTAATATTTCCGCAGTTTGATGTAATGTCTTTAACATTTTCTCTTTATGAAGTAAACAAAATCCTCTGACGGAATTTGTTTCTACGACCGGCGCCAGAGCAGCTTTTGCAGCTTTAAATTGATCCCAGGCATCAATTAAATTCACTGTTATACCCATGTAAATAGAAATGACCCAATTATCGGAGAAAAATTTATCGACAATTTCACGCATTTGTGCTACTTGAAAATGCAGAATTTTTGGAGAAAAATAAAGACACACATATAGCATGCCTGCCTGAGAAGAAAGAGCTGTTGAACGATGATCTGGATGAGGATAAATGGAGATCTGATTGTAGATATCATCTGCACGTAATCTACCTATTACCATGTCAATGAAAGTTTGATCAAATACGAAGCGGCTGAAATAAGATTCCGGATAGTTTGTCACAGTATTTATTTTGCTATTTCCGCCTGCGTTTGCAATAAAGCCCGTTGAGCGTAATAGCATACAAACATCGTCGATATTGCTATCACCATGGGATTTTGCGGCACTAAAACGATAATAGGATATAAGCAGACGTTCTCTTACAATTCCTGGAATATGCAGGTCCAGAATTAACAAAATTACTCCAAAAATGTAAAGCGATTCGCACTGAAAAATTAAGAATCAATAGAATAGAATACTCTTTTAACTTTTACAATCATATATCAGTTAGGGCCCTCTTGCGATATAAGAATAACGATTTTCCGACTCCAGTAAGCAATAGCTACATAGCAAAGAAAATATTTCTTTACAACGTTCTATTGTTCAAAGCAAAGCGAACGCTTTGAGATTAGATATAATTTACTGTTCGGAAGCGACATTGAACTGTAGGTCTCCGCTATTTAGTGAAATGGACATAATAGTATGGCGTTAGAGGTTAGCAGCTTTTAATCTAGTATTTTTATTGCAATTTTGATAGTCTCTAAGTGGTATCATATATGTATTCTAAGCCAGTAATTTTTCTGATGAGAGTGAAACTCTTGAAGGTCCACGATATTACCGACAGAAGATTATTTAATATTTATCATGGATTCGTTTTAAGGGGTTTAAAAGGAAAAAGTCACTTTAGAAAAGTAATATACTTATAGTTAGAATTTTACTTGGTTTACTTTTAATCATCTAACAAAATTTTACCTGCACGTGAAGAATTGTACAAATTATGCAAGATGAAGCTCTTTAAGTTCAAAGAAAACCAATATATGGAGTTAATACTTTGAACACCAAAACGTGCCTAGCTTAATTAGTTATTTAACTACAAGTATAATAAAACCTTTTTAACTTTTTAAAGCCCCTACAGAAAATATTACCTTACAGATTTTTTTTTTTAATATGACTGAAACTAATACATATGCAAATACTAGTGACGTTACTACCAATAAATTTCCATCCTTCACTTGTACCTTTGTTTTGCATGAATGTAGCTAATTTAACTGTACTCGGAAACTTGAGATTTTTTTCTTTCGAAATCCGACCTTTTGTTTTTAACTAACAGTCCGCATTTTACAATGGGCAACTTTTTGGTTTGAGTGAGCTGACTGCTACCCCAACTATACCGGTAATATTCCTTGCATTTTTCTCAAAGAGTTTTCAAATTTTATTGAATATTATGGGTTTTGACAATCTAATACCCTAATTAGAAGATAATTTACCAAATCTTGAAACAATTTGTTAATGTTAACAAACCTCATGTGAAGTTTCATTTATCAAGGTCGATTCGGTTTTAAAAGAAAGCAAAGGATTTGGGCCCAATAGCCTAAAAAAAGTAACCACGCTTAAAAAAAATCTGTGAATGTATGTACTTTGGATACTTCATGTTAGAGAGCGTAAAATACAGCCTAAGCAATTCAAATACAAATGTGGCGTACCATAAGCTGTTTCCCTTCTTCATCTTGCAATACGGATTCAAGTGTTTGCTGAATATAATAGCCAGAGCTCAATTCTTCTATAAAATGTTTTAAGTCGGAACAGTATTGATGTGTACTTTCAAAAGCCAAATAGAAACGTGTGACAAGTTCAAGATAGTTTTCATGTAATTCATCGTCAAGATCTTGCAACTCCTGTAAAATTAGATATTACTAATGAGCTTGAACTGAAACTAATTGTGTTTTTACCGGACTCTCCTCAATTTTCTTCTCATGCAATTCTGCCATTTTAAGGTAGCTAAAATCCAATATAAGGTCTACATACTTTTGTTGATCACTTTTCGATTCCAAGCTAGAATATCGAGGAAATTATTATCTAAGCGGCAATGCTTACGTTATTTATTTTGATTACCGATAAACATCTGGGATGTAGTCTTTCAAGCGAAGAAGCTCAGCTATTATGGAATTGCCCATGGATACAATTCGCAACAGGTTTTGCCCACAAGCATTGTTTTCAGCTAAAAATTCTGTCATTTCTAGTTGGCTTTGGAAGTTGCAGTACGCAAAAAGAAAAACAATTAATTATATTTAAGTTTTTCATTCTTCTTCTTGGAAAAAACACTTCTATTCGCCCGACTTTTCTCACGTCACTTTGTTCGCTTTTGTTTTGTTTGTTACTCGTTATTTGTTCAGTGATAGTGCAGTCAATTTTGCGGTTTAACTAGTGGTGAAAGAGTGCATTCATTTGCAATTGAAATTCATTGAAGTCACTGCCAAAATACAGCATTCAGAGTGCAGCTATTTAAAAATGAAGTCATCTGTAGACTTCAATGCCAATTTCAATTACAAAAGAATGCAATTATTTTGGTGACGTGTCGTTTTTGATTGGAATCATGATTGGAAGAATTTTGATTGCATTGAAGTCACCTCAAATCATTTTTAATTCTTTGCAATCACTTGAAGTCGCTGCAATCACTTGAAGTCGCTGCAATCACTTGAAGTCGCTGCAAAATTGAAAATGAATGCATTCATTCACAGCTCTGCATATTAGAAGCTTTAGCTGCATATTCAATTTCCAAAAAATCTGGTGTTTACAGTTTTTTATTCAGAACTTGCAGTTTTTTTTTTAAAAAAAAATTTGGCAGCACTGGGCTTAACTCAAATCTAGCGTTTCTAAAATTCAGTCTAACGGCGATGTTTTATAAAACGAATGCGGGTTTCTGACGTCATGTAAATAGATAATATACTCTCATAAAAATATTACAAGTGTCCAGTTGGTCGAAATGGTCTTGTTTTATTAGTTTTTCTAATAAAAATTTGTTAAAATTATTTCGTATGTCGGATGGATGGACTCAATGTGTATAACTATATGTGAATGAAATTGGATTCTATGACGAAAAGGTAAAGGGAAAAGGTTCCTATGACATTTGATTCGGTTTCTCCCTCTTTGGTTGCTCTAACAATAACACGTGTTAAGCCCAATTTCCATGTGATTTTTCTTGAACTTATCTTATTAAATTTCACAGATTTTTTGCCATAATGAGCGAGATGGATGTATGTCAACCTTGCTATAAAAGTTTGACAATTCGGTTTGTTTATTTGTAAACAAATGACAATTTTTTACCATAACAAAAACTCAAAATGAACCAATTTGCATTTTTTTATCAGAAATAAACAACGACAGAATAACTGACACAGTGTAATGGGCAATGTTTCGGCCTTAAATGTTATCTTAGCAACTTCTGCCAACACTTCCATCCACAAGAGTTGTCGCTTTTGAATATTCCTGTAGCTCATTGTTGACATAGTCGAAAGTGCAGGCCGTGACCGCACTGCTTCAATAAGCTGCTCTTTCTTTCAAAAAAAAAATAAATATGGAATAATAATAATAATCGTGAAAGGAAATTAAATAGTACTACCATTTTCCACTAACAATTGATTGTCGTTCATGATGGTGCTGATTTTGGTGTTGATGCTGCAAGACTTTGACAAAAGAAATATGTTAATTTTTGTTAAAATAGCAATCGTCATACTTTTTACTTATTTAACTTGTTTATCTTACTTTTTAAAATTGTATTTTCAACAATTTAAACTAAGTTTTGAGAAACTCAGCGCCTTATAACCTTTTTTCATTGACTTTTGTTTTTATTTTGAAAACTGCCAAACTTGACACTACATAAAATTATAGCGCAACTATAAAAATGACTGCCAAATTTATAGCATGTAATCAACTTTAATTAAAAAGTTCAACTTTTTGAACTTTCTGATCTCCGAAATCACGGAGAATATTACATGCTATAAAAAATAGCAAATGTGTGCCTATTCACTCTCGCATTCTCTAAGCGCATTAGGTTGTGCTCGCATGCTTTTTCTTTCTTACAAAAATTTCATAAGATAAGTTCAAGAAAAATCACATGGAAATTGGGCTTTATGTGTATACGTATAAAACTGATGCTCATTAATACATGACCGATCATAAATGATCAATGACATAAGTAATCGTTTTAAGTGTTTGGAAGTTGATGCTATCCTCAAGAACCATCTTGAAAATGATTCATTTAAACATTTTTTTCCCATTCCTTCATCAACATATCAAAGTAATAATATTGTCGCCATTGAAACGTTATCTGAAACTGAGCATAACGAAAAGTTTTATCTTGTGAACGCTTAACTTTCAAAGTGTTTGCCCAACACATTATTCATAAATTAGATCGTCTGTGCTTCCCGTGACATTAAAGTGTAAAAACTTTTCACTATCATTTTTCAGCTGACAGCGCTTTAATCGCACTCCTGTCGCAAAATAATATTTTTTTCTGTTAAGAGACCTGTAAATAATGGCTGGAATTCTTAGTTTGGCGAAATTTTGTAGCAAATATCAATTTACAAACTCATCCACCAATAAATTTATAAGATTTTCAAAAACAAAAGGAATTTGCAAAGTTAGTGCTGGTGGGCAACGTTTTGTCACATTCTCGGTAAGTGTTTCTAAGATGTAAAACAGGAAATGTGCAGATAAAATTTTGTGATATCGAAAACAATGCGATACAGCGATCTTGTTAGGGTTATCTCAGCAGTCAATTTACTTATTTGCTTCATCAAAATACTCGAGTGTGTTGTATTGGTCATCTGTTTAAAAACAAAAATAAATCAAGTTTGCTAATGCTTAGTTTTAATTTAGTAAATTACAAAAACAAAAAGAAACCCTAATTATTGATACAATATACTTTGCTGGAACAGGCTTACAGGTTTTTTATTTTCCGGCAAAAAAAGGGGGTAAATACGCAAAAATTTAGAACAAGCTATATATCATTTTAAAGGGAAAAGATTAAGCTATCTTAATATGCTAAAATAATTATAGGTCATTAACACATTTTTTGGGAAAAATAAGGTTTTTTCAAAAAAAATTTGGTGGAAATTTTCCTAAAATCGTAATGTCTCCAAAAATATGGGTCAAAATTCAAAACTTTGCTCACCATTATTGTAGGCCATTAAATTATCCTTCTTATGACACCCATTTTTCCATTTTCCATTCAGGGGTTCCCAACTTATGATAATTTTTCCAAAAGCTATATCTGCAACTTCCGATGTCTATATCTCCGAAACTAGATCCGAGCGACTTTTTTTGAAATTTTTATATTTTTTTATTTTGTACCCTCTATTACCCCTAAAAAAATAAATTGATTTGGAGAATGTCAGTTAAAGTAAACTTAAGCCACATTTAATTTAGCTAGCATTCGCCAACTTTTTTTCAGGTCAAATAGTGCTTTTGATTGGAAAAAAAATTTGTGTGAAAAATGACTTAGCCGGCTCTAGTTTCGTAGATATAGACGTCGGAAGTGGCGGATATATCTGTATCGGATAAAATTTCAGAAAATTCGTAATTTCTCGGAAACTGTGAGACGGATTTCAATCAACAAATTAAACCCACATACTTTTTTTGAATTTTGATAAAGTGTTCGCAGAAGATTGAATATTGCGGAAGTCCACTAAACTTAAAGCTTCTGTCTATGCGAAAAATCTAATGAAATTATGTCTTCAAATTTTTATCTGTAAATCTAGCAAATTTTGCTCCGTACTTACTTTCTAAAAATCAACCTAATCCGTCTGACCGAGTAGGTTCTTGGGTTTCATACATGCTGAGTTTGTGCGTCCAATATATATGTTTGTACGTGCATATGTCATTCATCCTTTAAATAACTCCAGACTTTGTTTTTTATGACCATTTTTTGATATTCAAGGAGAACAATAAAGAATTATCATTATGACAATTATTATTGTAAATTATTGATCTCAAATCGGAATCCCGACATAACTTTGAAAAATATTTCTTTTAGTTTTCAACATATCTATTTTTTTTTTGACTTTTATATATAATATTCTTTAATCAATTCTAAGGATGTACCTGCTTTCAAATCGAAATTACCGACATAACTTCGGAAAATATCATCCAATTCATGCAACTAGTATGTACATTCTGCGGAAACATTAGACCAAACTCATAATTTCATCCAAAAAATGTATGTGTGGGGTTTTTTTTTTGTTAAATTTTTTTTATTTTTTAAATTTATGTGATAATTTCTTAGTAGTATGTATGTACTTTTGATCGGGTCAAATTTTTTTACCGGCCTGGTAAATCGTAAAATTTGAATGATTTTAACTAAGAAAGTATATATACATATTTAGTGCAGTTCCCCCCTTCGGCAATTTCAAAATAGAATACATAGTTTCCATAGAAAATATTTTTTTCAACTTTAGCATTACATACATACCTCTACTAAAATACACATAATTAGCATATACGAAAACTGTTCCTTAAGCTAGTAGAAATATCTGTCATAAAAGCCTAATTATACTAGAATTTATTCAGATCTCATAGCGATTTGATTAAAAGTAATTAAACACAAAATGAGCATCTATAGAAATATGGAAATTTATTGCTCTTTTAAAGTGTCATTACAAAAATACTCCAAGTTAAACATTTTCAAATCTATAGACCTCCAGAGCCAATGTCTTATAACGCGGTTGATATAGTCAGAAACAATAACCATTTTAAAGAAAAATAAATTCTCTAAGCAATGTCCTTCGGGTCGATGGTATGAGATCAATGTTTATAAAGAAAGTCAAATCTGAACACATGCAATCATGAAGTATATCGTCCTTTTGTAGCAATATGTTCACACGGAGCAACATCTTGTTCATGCTTAAACCTCTTTATATAAGGAACCATTGGTTCGACACGGTTAACTCTGAGAACTTCTGTTAAATTTTTTGTTCCCGCTCAGATCAACGGTTTGGCCCCACACAATCAATTTTAGCTGATTTGTGGCAAAGATTGACTTTGAGAGCCAGCAACTTCAATTCGTCTAGCGATATTTTTTAAGAACAAAATAGCTTTGGTCGCTTTATTAGTGAGTATGACTGTACGCGTAAAACGCGTATAAACTGTTTAATTCAAATAAAATTATTTTATAATTTCATAATCTTGCAAGTGCCCATTGATAGCCAAACCAGCTCATTTCTTAAATCATGTTTGTCAAACTTTTAAGTATAGAAAAGATTTATTTTCTCAGTATAGGCTTTAAAAATTTGAACTTTGCAAAAACTAAGCATGTACAAACAAGATTTGTATCAAAAAATTAAATGACTTTCGCTAATTTTTGTTTTTTTTTTTTACATGTTTGTTTTCTCGTTGCAGAAACATTAAAATTAAAAAATATTATGATAAATTCATGATATTAAATTTACCAAAAATACAACACACGATCGAGCAGAACACTAAACAGTTGATGTAAGCAAACCAAAGGAAATAACTGCATTTTTAGTGGCTTAGGTAGGCCTCAAAACTAATTAAAAACAACGCAAATACAGTAGTTGAACAAAATGGGACGCACGCATCGTACACGCTTACGTCGAAAAGTCAGATTAATTGGCTCTAAAATGGAAACAACTACATCAGCAACACCAAATTATTTACCTTCACTCTACAAATATCTGAATAGTCTTGGTTGGCGCAATGAAACTCAACTGATAGTACGCAATTTTCAAGAAACTGGACGTGGCTTATGCTCTAAACGTGAATTTCTTGCAGGCGACATACTAATTAAAATTCCAATCAAAGCGCTTATTAACATCAATACCTTAGAATCTGACAATAGCTTTAAGAACTTATTTGATAGTTCAAAGTTCAATGAAGATACGCGCATTTCCTTTCAATCCTTAGTTGCACTGTATCTTTTGTATCAAAAACATTTAAAATCAAACTCTTTGAATCAGCCATATTTAAATTCAATTCCGACCAATTTTTCCACACCATATTTTTGTGCTAAAAATGAGCTTTATTGCCTACCTGAGGCTATTTTGGAAAAAATTGTCGAACAGAATCGTAAAATTCGCACAAGCTATAACAATTTACAAACTGTATTTTCTGTTCACAATTGTTGTCAATGTTGTGGGCAGCAATATTTTACAGATATTTTCAACTTAGATGCCTATAAATGGTCATATTTTGTCATCAACTCTAGATGCGTTTACATAAACAGTCAACAATTAAATAGTGGACAAAACTTTTTCAAGTCCTTAATACATGACGGAACAAATTTGGCTCTATCTCCGTTTCTCGATCTATTCAATCATTCTGATCATGTTTCTACAACTGCTGCTCTTATGCCTAACAGTAATGATAATCAATTAGAATTTGTTTTAACACTAAAACACATCGCAACATCAATACTTCCGTATGAACAGATTTTTATAAGTTATGGTGCTTTGACGAACTTTAAGCTTTTGACGGATTATGGTTTTTTTGTACCAGGCAATAAACACGATTTCTTTGAAATTTCTTTGTTGGATATTGAAAATTTTATAAAAAACGAAACTAGTTTTTCTGCACTTGTATTTCATCGCAATAAATTCATATTTATTCGCGATCATAATTTGGATGATCAAATGTTTGTTCATTTAAATGATGGTGTATCACATAATCTGCATGTGGTATTGCACATATTATTCAAAGAGTCTACTCCCTATCCAAACGTCCTCAACCAGATTGCTTTTGGCGCAGCAGAAGATCTTGACAATATTGATGTTGAAGTGCAAATGTTAGTTGAGTTCAAAATAAACGAATATCGAGTTTTTATAAGTGGCTTAAAAAAGATTGATACCCTTAGTGACAGCGGAAATATTGTACTTAAATATATGGAAGAATGCGTAAGATATTTGGAAGAATATTTAAAAAGGACCAGCATGTGTATCAAATAAGTTATAATTTATTTGAAATGTTAATAGTTGTAAATTAAATTAAAACTTCTTATCTAAGGTTCGCACAATTATTTGAATGAATACGATATTGTCTTTCTACAATGAGAACTTTAAAATTTATTTAGCGTATATTTTCTTTCGATAGCTAAATTGGTAATTAAAAACTACAAAGCAACACATAACAAAAAAAAAAAGTATATTTTGAGTAAAAAATGTTTCTAAATAATGAAGAGTACTTAGTTTTTAAAGATTTAAGCAATATTCTTTTATGAAAAAGTTGAAAACAAGCGAAATTGCTTTCCAATTGTAGAGCATTTGTTCTACAATCATAAAAAAAAAATATTGACGTGTGTACATAGCGTTAAGTATATTTTTGTAATAAAAATAATAGACATATACATATGAACAAATTGCTTATACATCCATAATAGCAAAAGTTAGAATGTTGTTTGATGTATCGGATGTTCTACATAATATTTCAATCAATAAATGTCTTATTTTAAAATGTTTACTTATTTTTGAATTGTGTTATTTCAAGCATATGACCGTTTGTTTTTTTTTTTGAAAAAAATTTAAGTATCATTCGCCAGTCAACAATTCCGACTAAGAAAATTCAATGGGTAAATATTTGGGATTATTCTAAATAGTCGAATCCAAGAAAACTATTTTAGATTATGAGATTTCATTTAGTTAAAATCAGACCTTGAAACTTTTATACTTTTATTCAAAAAGTTTTCAAAATAAAAGTTTTTTAAAACTTTTTTGTTATAAAAGTTTTTATAAACTTTCTTCAAAAACTTTTATTGAATAAAAGTTTTTCCAAAAAACTTTTTCATAAGAGTTTTTTTTGACTTTTATTAATAAAAGTTTTTTTTAAAAGTTTTTTTTAAAAGTTTTTTTTAACTTATATTTTTAACAGTCACATGCAAAGAGTTTTTTTTGACTTTTATTTTTCAAAAGGCGAAAATAAAAGTTTTTTTTGTATGAAAAAACGAGGAAAATCCTAAAATAATATCTTGGATCACTAAGCAAAAAATTTCAAAGGAGAAAACTTAGGACTATTGATAATAAAGTCCAAAGGAAAATACTTAACATGTTTCTGAAAAGAAAGAAATTTATGATAATTATGCACTTATAATTTTTAGAAAAATTGTGCTCAACGCATCAATGGGAAAAGGCCGAAAATGGATTTTGGGAGTAACAGGGGAGGTTCTTGACTCTCCTAAAGAGGTGTTTTGGACCCATTTTTCGAAAAAATTTTTATTGCACGAATCGATGGGAAGAGGCCGAAAATGGATTTTGGAAGTGACAAGTGAGGTCCCCGACCCTCCTAAATGGGTTTTTTGGACCCATTTTTCGAAAAAATTTTTATCGCACGAATCGATGGAAAAAGTTCGAAAATGGATTTTGGAAGTGACAAGTAAGGTCCCCGACCCTCCTAAATGGGTTTTTTGAACCCATTTTTCGAAAAAAATGTTATCGCACGAATCGATGGGAAAAGGCCGAAAAATGATTTTGGAAGTAACAAGTAAGGTCCCCGACCCTCCTAAATGGGTTTTTTGGACCCATTCAGCCTTTTCCCATTGATGCGTTGAGCACAATTTTTCTAAAAATTATAAGTGCATAATTATCATAAATTTCTTTCTTTTCAGAAATATGTTAAGTATTTTCCTTTGGACTTTATTATCAATAATCCTATGTAAGTTTTCTCCTTTGAAATTTTTTGCTTAGTGATCCAAGATATTATTTTAAGATTTTCCTCGTTTTTTCATACAAAAAAAACTTTTATTTTCGCCTTTTGAAAAATAAAAGTTAAAAAAACTCTTTGCATGTGACTGTTAAAAATATAAGTTAAAAAAAACTTTTAAAAAAAACTTTTATTAATAAAAGTCAAAAAAAACTTTTAAAAAAACTTTTATTAATAAATAAATATATAAATAAAGTTTTTTTAAAAGTTTTTTTGACTTTTTGAAGTATAAGTTAAAAAAAACTTTTACTTTTATTTTCGGATATAAAAGTTTTAAGGAAACTTTTACTTTTATTTCACAAAAAATGAAAGTTTAAAGTTTACTTTTACCTAAAAAAAAACTTTTATAAAAGTTTATTTCAAGCTCTGGTTAAAATTCTATCGAATAATTTTACAAAAAAAAAAAAAAAAATAATGAAATTAAGGGCCCTAAATTAAGCCCTAAGAAAAAAATTGCACTGCATCAATCGATGGGCAAATGGCCATATAAATTTCGAACATCACTTGACACCCGGACCTCAACAAGCAAACATTTTTTTACTTTTAACATTTATTAAACGCTTATTGAAATTCTCTACTAAATTTTCAGCACTATTCCACACGCACGGTTGGTATCGAAGATGAAAATGCTAAAGAAAAGCGTAAAAAACTCACACCGTTTACGCCGACTCCGGGTAGCAAACTATTAGGAGGAGTTTTTGCAAAAAAAGTCCCTAAAGGTAATTTTTTACGCAAATAATTTAAAAACAATTTTCTACTTATTGCCAGTTAAATCTACTATTTAATATCAACTGTTGGACAACATTATTGCAATTGGCATCATGTCGTTCACTCGTATTTTTCTCAAATAATAAAAGCAATTGTAAGTTTTAAAACTAGGAACATGAAGGGCGTAAGTTTTTAAAAATATTAAATCCAAAAATGAGCACTGGATTTACTTTATTAAAGCCAATGCCGCTGCAGTTTTGTTCAATTTTGTTAATTTTTTCATGAAATCACATTTTGTTCAACCCGTAAAATTAAATTCGTCAAAACCAGAAGTAAAATTTTAACACTAATGCATATGAATATGTTTATTTATTTAAAATTTGTTGTATCTTATACCTCGATTAAAATATCTAAAAAATCATATTTAATTTAAAATTCAAATGGCTGTACGACGCTAAACTAAATTTGTTTTTACTATTAAAGCATCACATTTTGATGTAAATGTTTCAAATTGATCATACTGAAATGTACTTTTACATGGTGAAAAATCTAAGGCATAACTTATAGCATTTACTATTTCAAAACGACCATAATAAGATCATTCCTACGCCTACCATCCATGAAAGAGAAACCACGAAGACATTAAAACTGAATACTTATGACAAGGTACAAGGTACTTATCAAAAGTACGATATCCAAAGCAATAAAAATTGGATGAACGCCACGTCTACATTAAGAATTTCGACTTTTGCCTTCAAACATCAGAAAATCGATATGTCCGTGGAAGCTTCTGACGAGCGTAGTTCAGTTTTTGTGGATCAGGCTGCAGTTTTTTTTTCAAAAGAATTTTTTAAAAAAATGCCAAGATAACTACATTTAATTAACAAAATTAAAAATACCTGATGATTAAGCAGCTTTACTTTAAGTGGTTGTTCACTATTGAAGTTTTTTCGAAATAAAAAATATTGACGAAATGACAAATTACAAAATATTTATGATCTTCAGGTGAAACAGCTCCAAATAAAAAAAAAACATTATTATCAAAAGTGCAAAATTTGAAAACATCTCATACATTTTTTTTTTACATACATTCCTACTGTATTTAAGTTTTTCTTTTTTGTTTTTATTAACAACTTGTTTTTATCCTTTTTTTTCTGAATAACCTTCTTTCTGCTTAAGTGTTTGCTGTGACCTTGTAGGGGCATTACTTTGAATTTAGTAAATCCCCACAGGTTCACATCAACCACTACGATATTGTCATGTACATTTAGGAGGTACTAGTGATGGTGGAAATGCGCTCGGAAAACTAGATGCTCCTGAAGTTACTTCGAAAGATATGCTGCTTGCTATGATGCATTACATTTGGCCAAAGGAAGATGCTCTAGTGAGAAAAAGGTGAACAAAAAAATATATTTCAGATTATATCGATACAACTTTATTGTAAACTAAATTATTGCAGAGTTGCTATATCGTTGGGCCTTTTAGCTGGTTCTAAGGTACTTACTGTTTGTGTACCTTTTCTCTTTAAAGGTGCCATTGACACCATGACTAATTTAAATATGGATTCAGCTCCAGAAACAGTGCTATCAGTAGCAACAGCTATGCTTATTGGATGTGAGTAGAAAATCATCAGTAACATAACATACTCATTTAGGTACGAATGTTTGTACGAATTATAGATGGAGTTGCGCGAGCTACAGCTGCCGGGTTTAATGAACTTCGAAATGCTGTTTTTGCAAAAGTCGCTCATCATTCAATAAGAAAGATTGCAACGAACGTTTTTCTCCACTTGCATAATCTTGATTTGGCATTTCATTTAAATAAACAAACTGGAGCTCTTTCAAAGGTACTTAAGAACTGTTTGGATTTAATTAAACATTCTATACAATTATGTTATTTTTACTAGACAATTGATCGTGGATCACGCGGAATAAATTTTGTTCTTTCTGCCATGGTGTTTAATATTGTTCCCACAATATTTGAATTAGCATTAGTTTCGAGCATTTTAGGAATTAAGGTAAATATATTTACATTACTAAAAAAGCTTATATCTATTGGTACTGATTTGAAAAGTTTCAATATAGAATTCGACTAGAACTTAAAATATCCGATTAACAAAAAAAAAGAAAAAATATATATCAATAGAAAGGTATAATCGCAAATGAAAATCAGTACCTACTTTTGAAAATCTGCAAATAGCCTATGCAGAGTTATGTCGAGCTGTTGCCCCAGCCTAGCTCGTTTCTTCCTGCATTGCTGTACAAATTTAGATTTTATCGTTTCCGAGTTCAGAGCCTTGATGGCGGCCTGGCTGTCGGAAAAGATTGCTAGCTTTTCCATGTTATAATTGCCCATTAACCTGCACGTTTCTAAAATGACAAAGACTTCTGCTTGGAAAATGCTAGCTGAGTTAGGTAAGCGAAAAGACTTTAACACTTCTGGGTCTTTTGAATGTACCCCCACACCTACACCGCAGTCCATCGGTGTATGCGTTGGTTTCAAAACTAAGATTAATAGTGCCCTTCTCCCGTTGGACCCTCTCCGAAAACTTCACGTGAAAGTTTTTCTCGAAGTTGAGTATGGGGCATATGTAATCGGTTGGAAAATTAGCCAGTGCCGAATTGTCCTACAGATCTGGGTTTTTTAAATGAAAATATTGGAAGGCACTAGGTGTTAGAGGACGTTGAGGGCTTTCGTGGGGCAAAACCTCATTGCCGCTGTCACGCCCACACAAGAAGTCCTTTGCAGCACGGCTAATGGCCGACCACCATACTAAACAGCCGTAATTGATGATTGGACGCACCAAAACTGTGTACATCGGAAATACCATTCTTGGTTGAAGCCCCCATTTTTCGCTAAAGAGTTTTTTAAAGGCACAGAAAGCTACTCACGATTTCTTTGCTCTGTGATCGATGTTGTCTTTCCAATTGAGATTTGTATCTAAAATGAATCCTAGGTATTTAGTTTTATTTGAAAGTGAAAGACTCTGTCTACATCTAACCCATTACGTTCAACGTCAAATCCGATTTGTTTATGTTACGAAAATAATATAACGTCAAAAGTGGCATAATTATGCCGTGAATGCACAGAGCTAGCAAACATGCATTAGAAATAAATTTATGAAAATAAGATTCTGTACTTTACTTAGGAGTCAACGTCTAGCCGGTCTTCTTTAGTTTTTGATTAGCTAGTTTTAATCGTTTCAAATTTTTCCATTAAATCTTGGGCTACGCGCCCACATCTTATTTGTAATCGTTATTAAAAATATGTGAAGAGTTAACAATTAATAAGTGATTTGTTGCAAAAAAAAAAAAGGATTTTAATTTATATAGACAACTTAAGATCGGTCTCACAATGTTGAGATAAACCTTAACTGGAGACTTAACTGCCAGTTTGGTATATAGAACCCATTAATTTCCTATATACGTTAATTTTTGACTGCATCAGGGTCACATTTATGTCACTGGTTGATAATTTCTGACGTCTTTCACGAATCTCTGTCTCCGATATAAAGATGTCCTGTCTAGAAGTCAAAAAATCATTTGGAAACTATCACAAGGAATTGTACATCTATTTCAGATGTATTCCAGAAGAATATTTACCTACTGCCATGAATTGTGGTCGAAGTTCACTATAAAGGGCAGTGCAATTTCTACCAACATCAGACCACTGAATGTGTTTTATTTGCTCCATACTTACCAGTTATCTAAAAATTTTAAACGAAATATCGTATGAAAATAGCAGATTGACTACCAACTACTGCATTTCAAGAATGTATTCAGCATTTATTAATAACAGAACTTAAATCAATACTACGAGTGAAATATATTCCAACTGAGAAAACCAACAATCCTAAAAGAAGATAAAGAAAATTTAAGTTTTTATCAGAACAGCATCATTCACTTCAGTGCCGTATAAAACAACACTATTCTATTTATATTTTCAAGTTATTTATGGGTGTTAAAAACTGTTACAAATTCTGGCAACTACTTAATATTAACACCGCCCACGAAGTGACTTCAACAAACAGAGTTTTGGTGAATGTTATATAGCCACATAAAGAAAATTCCTCCTATTCTGAAAAAAAGAACGAGAAATTGTGTTGCTTTAAAAAAAATTGCTCTATAGAAATTTAATATTAAACTATTGCTTTCTAGTGCGGTTTAGCATTTGCAGGAGTATCAATGGGTTGTGTAGGTGTCTATGCAGCTTACACACTGTCCGTTACCCAATGGAGAACTAAGTATCGTGTCTACATGAATCAAGCAGAAAATGAAGCCGGTAACAAAGCAGTGGACTCTCTCATCAATTATGAGACGGTGAAATATTTCAATAATGAAAAATTCGAGGCCGGACGCTATAATGATGTATTAAAAAAATATGAATCAGCCAGTTTGAAAACAAGCACTAGCCTGGCATTGTTAAACTTTGGACAAAATGCCATATTTAGCACAGCACTGAGTATTATAATGGTGCTTGCTGCCAATGAGATCGTAAAGGGCAACATGACTGTAGGTGATTTAGTGATGGTCAACGGATTGCTATTTCAGCTGTCAATTCCATTGGGATTTTTGGGCAGTGTATATCGCGAGGTGCGTCAAGCATTACTTGATATGCAAGCCATGTTTACTTTAATGAATGTCGATAGCAATGTAACTACAAAACCTAATGCGCCATATTTGGCCGTATCCGCAGAAAATGCATCGATTGAATTTAGAAATGTGTCTTTTGAATATGAACCGGGCAAACCGATTTTTAAGAATTTATCATTTATTATACCAGCTGGCAAAAACATTGCTTTTGTTGGTGGCTCCGGATCTGGTAAATCTTCAATGGTAAGGCTACTGTTTAGATTTTTTGAACCAAACGCAGGTACGATTTTAATTGGTGGACAAGACATAAGTGAAGTCGATATTGATAGTTTGAGAAAAACTATAGCTGTTGTACCTCAGGTAAAATTTTAATATTTGAAACTGAAGCTTTGGTTAAACTTTGTTTAAATTTACAGGAATCTGTACTCTTTCATGATACGATACAGCATAATATTCATTATGGTAACCTTAGCAAGCCCCAAGAAGATGTGGAAAATGCCGCACGTATGGCAGATCTACATGACTCCATAATGCGTTGGCCAAAACGTTACGAAACACAAGTGGGTGAACGCGGCTTGAAGCTTTCCGGAGGTGAAAAACAACGTGTAGCTATTGCTCGTGCGATATTAAAAAATTCACCAATACTAATATTCGATGAGGCTACCAGCAGCTTGGACTCCATAACGGAACATGTTAGTAAATTGTTTTGTTTACCCACATATTAAAAAAAAGACCAAATTAATTTTTTTATGTTTAAGAATATTTTGCAAGCTCTTGATCGTGCAACGAGTGGACGTACTGGTATTTGCATTGCACATCGATTGTCGACTGTTATGGATGCAGACGAAATTTTTGTTTTAGAAAATGGTCATTTAGGTGAACGTGGTACACATTCAGAGTTGCTAAAGAAAAATGGACTCTACGCACGTCTCTGGGAAACGCAAACGCAACTGTATTGACCGTAAATGTAAAATTAACCTAGGAATGTAAAAAATGTTATTGTGTTAAACATTTTCTTAGTAGTCAACTTTTTCTGGTTTTAGTACTAAGACAAAGTTTTAATTGACCAGATTTAGTTGCTTCATATTGGAAATAATTCGTTTTCAGTCATAGGCTAAAAAGTTGTGTACAAGTGTAGATAAATAAATGTATCTTATTATTAAGTAATTTTAATAATGCTCTTACAACGCAATGCGGTGCAACCACGTTTCAAGATATGTTATAGCACTAGAAAATATGTGTACATGTACATATATCTATTTTGTATGTATGTGTATGTTGTTTTCTTTTTGTATTATTCAGTTAATTTTAGTTAACAAACTATAAGAATTACAACTAGCTCCTATTCAAAATAAAATATAAAAATACGATTTCGATTTGTGAACCTTCACATATTGCTTAATAAGTTGGGCATGACATTATGCGTACTTGTAACGCTTATTAAAGCCTTTCAAACTGTAAAGCATGAAATTTATATCTTACACCACAAACTTTAAAAATGTGTTGTACCGTACTGCGTTTGTTTGGTCATAAAAACACCTTACTTGTGAATAAAGTTTTTAAGTTAAATTTTTTCTACGTATTTTTCTAATGCATCTCATAGCGTAGAGCCCATTTTTGTATTAGCTTTAATAGAAAGCAGAGTTTCTGCTGTAAATTTTGATGTTCCTTAATTTTTTAAGGAAAATAAAAGAACAAAAATTTTGAATTCACATAAGAAACTTGGGTTGGCAAGGAAACACCAACATTGAAAACACATCTTTTGAAAGGACATAAGAAGTACTTTCTTATGTGTTAATAAAAATGTTTGTAAATAATAAATTTTTCCAAATAAAATAACGGTTTTTTAAAAACAATTGATATTGATCAGAAATTTAGAAACATCCCCCAGTAGTATGGATTACGAAAACTTTGAATTATATCCGGATGTTCCTATAGTTTCTCCAACATCCCTTCTAATATTTATTCGTATGTAATAGAAAATATAATGAGATATTTATACATCGGATATATCCTACTCCCGCCGAAGAAATTTGAGCACCAAAGACAAAGCTTGTTACTTGATTACATGCTATCGACCTATTGCTGCAGAAAAAAGAAAACTTCCTTACTGCTATTTCATTCATATAAACTTGAGTGGAAGAAAACATTCGGCACTCGTCAAACGATCTTGTCTGGTATGCGGATGGATCGAAAACGTATAGTCGGTTAGGCCTGAAATATTTCACGAATCGACTAATGAGCACTCATCAGTCCACCTTGGAATTTTTATTACCATATTCCGAGCTGAGATCTATGCTACTAACGATTGCGTGAAAGCCAATATTAACCTGAACATGCCGGGCAAAACATCGCTCATATCTCCGACAGTTAGGCCGCCTCAAAAGCTCTGAACTCAGCGATAGTTAAATCTAAGCTAGCGATTACAAAATTCGCTAATAAACATCTAATAATCCTACGTTATTTCCAGCCCACACGAACTATAGGAAAATGAAAGTACTGACTCTTGACAAAAAGAGTGTATGCAAAACATTTATTGGACCAGAACCTTTGGAGTTAGCAAATTTCTCTTCAAAAACCTTATTTTCGTGTGTAGGCCGAAAATGCACTTAATATCTATTCCCTGATGATTAACAGATATATAAATTGAGTCCTGGTAGGAATAATAAGCGGTAACTGTGATTAGACATACTTACGGAATGCCTGGTGTACAAGGAAAAACATCATAGGGCATGATATCTCCTTCGAAAGTCTTGCAAAAACGAACCCAGATAATCTAGTTAATTTTTTGAACATCTCCAGAGTTATTCAATTACTCTAGATTATGTTAGGTTTGACACAATGTTACTCTAAATGAAATCACAGTGCCGGTCCTCCTGTCGCAGCGCAATCCTGCCACCATAAAACTATCTATATAAGTTAAAATGATAGAAAAGCAATTCGAATTAATATTCGAATGCACAGTATTAATACTCGTATGCTTTCATATTTTAGTTTAAATTAATTTTATTTTGATTTAGTTCATGTATTTATTAATACATATAAATTATTTGTACGTATGTATATGTAATGTAAAACATTTATTATCCATTTATCACTGTTCATTTAAACTGTCTAAAAAAGCACCTAACATGAATTAACTCCTCTAATCTCTATCTCGTATTTCAATTGGTATTGGAACATCATATAATAAGAAGAGCAAACAATTGCCCATGTGCATTAAAAACTTTTTGTAGTTAAAAATACGATCTTGAAACTCTTTCCAAAGAGGCAACATTGGCTTACGATCATGAGCATCTTCATCTATGACCATATTGGTGTCCAACATAGTTTTGTTGACATAAGTATAAAGATAACTTGATGGTTTCTGACCAATTGTGGTCACATGATGCATAATCCCGCTATTAAGTGCAAAACTCTTGCCGGCTGTAAGAAAGTAAATTTCATCTTCATCGTCACTCTTATAGCGTACATTTCCCTCCAGTATTGTGAGTGAGACGTTAGTCAAGTCCGATGAAATATAGTTGTCCAGTGTTAGCCCCGGAAAATCAGCAACAAATATAACATCTGAGTAATTGTTCCATGCCAGCACTTCGTTAGCAATAGTCTTTAATTTGGGACGCATATGATTCAATTCATTTAATAATGGCAGTGACCATGTTGTGCGCTCGAAGGGAGACCAGCTCGCCTTTAGCAAGTCGACACGCGGATCGAATACACGTTGCTGAAAGCGCCCGTTCATTGAACACCAAATATCAAAATAAATGGAGAAGTTTGTGGATGAAAGTGGGCTGGTCTTGGGGTCCTTCTCAAAATCTTCCAATATGTTGGACTCAATGCACTTGGCGTACTGGAGTGCCATATCTGCATATTTAGTCCAACGATCGTATTCGGTAAAGGCATATGGATTTAGATAGTGCACATTGTTATTAGTGTTGTCAACTATCTGGACAGAGGTCAATATGGTGTCATATGAATGTATCATCATATCCCATGAATAGCCGTACAAGCCATTTGTCCAATTATTATAACCCTTGGTAATGAAATGTGAATAGGGTAGAAATAGTTGTAGAGCACAGTAGGTCAGTATCAAAAAAGATCGTAATTTGGCACCGAATGTTATTATGTTCCCTTTGTCATGTTGTTGACTACCTGATTTATTTGATTGAATTGGTGTCCGTTGATTTTGCGCTTCTTCAGTCATTACTTCATTATATTCTTCTAATAATTGTTGATTTTTTGTTGTTGATTTGTTGGTCATGTTACCAAAGCATTGGAGAAACGAATCTTTTGTTATTCTTCTAGGCCAATTAAAGCTAAAAAATAAGGGAACTTCGGCCAGACACACCCATGGGAACATTCCTATACAAACGTAAAAATAAAAGTTTATTAATACATTTAGAAATTTGAATAGATTTTAAGAAGAGTTGTGAAATAATTCAAGAAATGTCCAAAAAGTAAACGCGTTACCTATGAAGATAATAAGGACTGTCCCAGAAAAAACTTGCACTTTGTTTTTTAGTTATAAAAAAATACCCAATAAACTTTTTGGTCTTTTTTCTTTTTTTATTAATAATGGCTAGTGTAAAGAATATAAATAACTAAAAACTAATTAACAATTTTTTTTTTTTCATTAAAATTTCTGACGTTGTTCTTAAGGCCCTTTATCACATTTTGTACAGTTGTTTCATCGACAGTACGAAACGATCTTTTTCACTTAAGTCTAAAGTCTTGTAAGTTTTTTGTAGTCTTACCACTCTTAAGAAGATTTCTTTTCATTAGAGCCCAATATCTCCGAATTGGGCGAAGCTCTGGGCAGTTGGGCGGATTCGCTATTTTTGGCACAAAATTGATCTTTTTTCTTTGATACCATTCCATCGTAGCTTTAGAGTAATGAGAGGTTGTTAAATCAGGCCAGAGAATCACTGTACCTTCATGTGCACGAATAAATGGTAGAACACGTTTTTCGAGGCACTCGTCTATATAAACTTTTGAACTGATTGTGCCTTGCGTAACAAAGAAGCTTCTTCTGAGGCCATAGGTACATATGACCTGCCAAACCATATATTGCTTCGAAAATTTTGAAATTTTTTTTTTTTAAATTTACTAGGCATATGCCCCTTCTTCGGTGATGTATAATATTTGTGCCCAGATAGCGGCTTAAAATCTGCTTTGACGTAACTTCCGTCGCTCATAACGCAGTAATCAAATTTAGTCAGGTACCTTTCATACAATTTTCGGGCTCGTATCTGAGCCATCAACTGCTTTTCATCAGAACGGTCTGGTACTTTTTGAACTCTATATGTCTTGAGCTTACTTTTCTCCTTTATCCTTTGCACAGTAGATTTTGATGTACCTGCTCTAGCCGCCATATCTCGCACTGACGTGTTGGGATTCTTCCTAAAAAGGCGCTTCACCTTCGCCGCTACCTTTGGGTTAGAAAATTCTGGTTTTCTGCCTGAACCCTTTTTTCGTGAAACAGGTAGACCCTTCTTATAATTAGAAATAACCGTTTTGACAGTTCTTTCTGATGCACCAACTATTTTTGCTATAGCTGAATATTTTAACCCTGGATTTTGCAAGTATGTGGACAAAATCAGTTCGCGGACTTTTTCTTGCTTGCTTGCCTGGAACATTTAAAAAAAAAACTCAAGCGATTTAAAAGTGGGTCGGTCAGAAAGTGTTCGGTGATAACCCCCCCCCTCCCCCTCCCTTCCGTGAGACTATAATAATGTATACTATCTGCATTGTAACGTTGACGTGAGATTTTCATTGACACCCCCTCTCTATTGGAGAGATTTTACCGGACCCCATCACTCCTATATAGGCTCACGTAATTAATGGATGACCCCTTACTACAATTATAATCATATGGTAATCGTAATCCTTATCGAATTAAGTCCTTAAAAACCTTTCTGCGTCAGTTCACGGTTACAGAAGAGAATTTTACTAAATTTTCCCAGACCCCCTTCTCAAAGTTTTTATTTGTGTTCCAAATTCTCTTATTTTGATGGAATTGGTGTCAGACCACCTAATTTTCAAAAAATCATAAATTTTTTCCCTCGTTTTCAGAATTGGTCCCAACACTTGAACTTAGGACTTATTTGCATTAGGACATTCTTAAATATAAAATATAATTTTTTCGATTACCTATTATAAACAAGCGTGAATTCATTAGATGAAAACTCAGCATAAGTGGTGTCACCATTAGTCTTGTTCTCTTCCAAGTCATAAGAAATGCAATACAAAAATCAAAAATTGCAGTAAACCAATGTACAATAAGCAAATCTGTCATTTCTGCAGATAAAATTGAGCGAAAAGGAATAAACATCCAATGGCGACTTAAACTCGACATTGCATAACCAGAGAGCCACTCGGCAGTGAGTTTTTTAAGTCCTGCATACAGATATAAAATGAAAAATTGAAATTTTATCAAGAAGTAATTCCAATATGGCACAGTGGATGGTAGTGTAGGATTTAGATATTTATCCAGTGAACTGTTGAAATAATAGAGGCAAAAATTACTTTGACTGAAAAAAAAACCATTCATGATTTTAAAACTTACCAATATCGATTTGCTTCGGTAAAGAGCAATATGCTGCCGGATATACCAAAAAGATAACTATGATTATTCCATGCTGGTTTGTCCAATAGGAATATATACCAATAGGGTACTATAAAAGCTATGCAGCTGAATTTAAAACGGTAGCCAAACATTATACCGATGGCACCCAACCACATGGACAAATAAACCATACCCATGACGGGAAAACTTGCTGCTCTCAGACCATTAATCAGTGGAAAATGGCAATGTTGTGGCTCACCGAAACGTAAATCCATTTGACCACCTCCACGCTCCTCAGCGATATCTATGAGCATTGCAGCTCCTGTAAATATGCATCGATTACCTTATGAATTTTCTGTAAAAATACGATTACTCACCATATAGCATACGAAAAATTCCCAATGCTGCACCATCTACTGGTCGATTTAGCCATTCTGTAAAATTTGTCAAGCTTCTAAAGTTATTATCCTCATGGCCAGTCAAAGTTTTAAATATTTCCCTAACACCATAACATTGTGTCTCTTGTGTACTTTGATTGCAGTTTTGATTGTCAATTGTCTTCGGCACACGTGTCTTTTGCTCTCCAGTCATTGTATATATTAGCTGAAAATTATAAAAATTATGATTTTGATATAGTTCTACGTTAAGATAAACGATCTAAAATGAATTGTTCAGTCCTCATGTGTTCAATTGAAAAACATACCAATTTATCGGGTACATTTTCGTCACTAAACTTTGAGAGTTTGGCTGATAGGCTAATACATAGTGTACACATTTTCAGGATATAGCTTATAGTTCGGGAGGTAGCGCTGCAAGATATATACCAATTGGGAACTTTTCTAATATGCCTATTATGTTGGTTTATGAACGACTAAACACAATGCTGTAGATCTGCCGTTTAGTTAACGAAACAATAAGTGCAGTGGTGACAATTTTGAGTTTGCTTGAACAAAACTATTCTATTTATGCAAATAGTGCATGCGTCGCTATCTGCCGCACTATAAGGACCTCAATTGCTTCCTTTCAACTTGACAACCCTGTCATGGACGGTCGATGAAAGTTAAATGCAACAAAGTCTGCCACTCATTTCTCTGCTCCATGGCTTGCAAAGGGTATTAATTTGATCAATACACGAAGTATTCGGGCAAAATCATGCCTGTTGTTTCCAGATAAGTGGTTCTAACTTTCCACTGACTCTGGTGAGAAGAACTTAGACGGAATCATGATGTCCCTGTTGTTCTAACGATAAATCCACTTTTTTTTGGGATTTTTATTAAAGTTCGCATGAGCCAGTCTCCTACTCCTACAGTACTTCTTCCAAAATTTGAATAAGAACAGGGCATATAAGTGCCGAGAAAGCTTTCAGCATTTCGACAACTTACGACCAGCGCTTTGTTGCTTTTATGCAACGTTAGTGAAGGCGTTCACGAGGCCAGCTTCTGTAGTCTTCCTTGAGGCATATGCGGAGCACTTACTGGTAGAGGTGAACGGTTTATGGTATCCGAAAAGTGTTCTTTCCAACGGATTAGCTAATCATCTGATTTTTCGTATAACTTAGCTGTATTTGGTAACTTAACAGAAAGTGAATAACAACTTAATTTATTTTTAAAATTGCAGCTTTAAGGAATATTCTTCCAGAGATGTGTCGGATATAGCTAGGGTTGTCAAGTGATCGGGATTGACGCGGCTAAGCTCGAAATAAGCATTTTAAAATTTGACACAATTTTTTTTCCAACGAAATATCTCAAAAATTATGTAGATTAGAAAAAAATAATGTTATATCACTTTTGCTTAAAAATTTCGAGAAAAGCTATAACCGCAACTTTCGATTGCTATATCTCCGACACTTTCTTTAGATTTTCGTTTTGTAACCAAAAAATGCTACTTCCGCTGAAAAAACATGAGTAGATTTGAGCTAAATATATCAACGATATTTTATGTGTAAAACACTTTTTTGTCGTTAGTTCGATAAGACATGGAGATAGCGTATACTAAAAATATCGTTGTTTTACTATACCTTTAACGTTGTTTCTTTCTAGAGAGCCTGCTTTGTAGATATACTGCTCCCACTAAATACCTAAGTCCATTCTCGAATATATTTCGCGCATATTTTTATCTGAAATTTCTCGAAAACAGACATATTGAACTTAAGTCGTTAGTTCGGGCTGCCACAGATATAAAAGTTGCTAGTTATATAGAGCCCAATTGAAATAAAGTTCTTATAAGATTTATGCTTTTTTAATAATTTATTTAAAAATTTGACATAAATACATGCATGCATATTGTATACTAATTATACTTAAATAAATAACTACAGTTAATTGTTTATTTGTTTTTTTTTTTTTTTTTTTTTTGGTTTTTTGCTAATGAAGAATATAAATGTACTTGAAATTGCAGAATTTTTCGCTTTAATTTTCATGCGTCTTGAATAAATTGTTGCGTAAATAGTTTATAGTTTTGGTTTAAGTTTTGTTTTTGTTTATTACATAGGTTTTGAAAATTTCTAAAAATGTTTATCAAGCGTTGGAAATGCTATAGAACTACAAATTTGGGTGAATAGATTATCGATTTTGCTTATATTTTGTTAGGGATTTCTTCTCTCAAGTTCTTAATTTTTGGATAAGTCCGCAGTATATTTCCTAATGAATTCTTAAAGTCTTAAAATAAAAGTTGATGAATTTAAGTAAGGAAAGTTACATTGTTATACCAGCTATGCATGTATGTTACGAATAGGTATATCCTAACATTTTAACGTGTAGAATATAAATTTGGGATAAGAAATAGTTCATATTAAAAATAAAAAAAAATTCAATAGTTTAGAAATTGGGTATTCAGACAATTACAAAAAATGGTATTACGAAACTTAATTTGTTGGTGCAAAACGGAAACTGAATTCAGATTCAGCGACCTAAAATCTACTCGCATCATAACAAAATTTTATTTAGCTTTAGTAACTACAAAAAAACTAAGAAATTTTTAAAAATAAATTTTTCAAAGAACCAGCTCTACTTCCAAACTTTAGATATATTCATCGTAGTAAAAAATTAACTAAGACTAAGGGAATCTAAGTATCTAGTCAAGTTTTTACTTCCAGACAAAGATTTTATTTTTTCGGTTAGTAACCTTATCCCAGAAAAAAATTTAACTTTTCACCATTTTCAGGAAAATTTCTATGTATTGGAAAGGCTGTGAATCAACTTTGGCAACTCTATTTAAAATTCATATTTTTTCAAGAAGAAGAATATACATACATATATGACAAATTTTGAAAGTTGAGGAATTTTGCCGAAATTTTGAACCGTGTACTCTGTAGCACCAGCACCACAAGATGACGACATCGCTCAATGAGGACAAGGTTCTTAGGTCGAATGATCTTAATCTTACCAGTAGCTCATTTTGTAACTCGTCTCGCTCACAATTCTCATATGATTTTATGTAAGTTTGATAACTCTCCATTATATTTTTATTTAGTTCATATAAAGTATTTTTGTATTATTTTACGTTATGAAAATCGACTTTTTCTCGACTAAAGTTTCAGAAACGAGCTACTGATTATAATTCACTTATGAATTTCTTTATAATTGAATAAATAATTGAATGGCTTTTATAATTCCTAATACCAATTTCTTATGTGATTTATCGAACTCTTACGGGTTGTAGTTAAGTTCAACGCTTCAAAATCCATATGCGGTTACTGATTTCAACAAAAAGTCTGGGTGGGGAGTGTTGTTTTTTGTAGTGCTGTGTTTCAAATCCATGTTGACGTACATAGTAGAGGTCTGCATGAGTGCACTCGAAACGATCATCATATAAACTTTCGAATGCAATAAACTTTCGAATGTTTCAACTTGTAGAACATTTAATTTGCGATTTATTTGCAAGTGCAGCACTCACATCTCCTGCTTGGATTTTCAATTTATTTTTGATTTGATTTGTGGTTTTTGTGCACAAAAGCTCGATGGACTCGCAACGTGTCGAGTGGCTTGATGGTTGTTTCGACTTCACTCAGCATTTCAAGTTATGGGCAATGAATGTAACAAAAAATTATATTTTGAGATCAATGAATACCTAGCATGTCCATAAGTAAAAAAAAAATTAACATACACAAGTTTTGTTAAATTCTAAAGTTTTAACTACAAAAAGTACAGTAAAGTTAAAGTTTTTAGAAAACAATTCAAAACTGTTTGTCATTAAACGTATTTTACTCTTAGAGACTTAAGATTCGAAAAGTTCCGACCATTCGAAACTTTTAAAGCTTTGAGTTTTCTGCACTTTTAAAATCTATGGAAAGCATTGAACAACTTTTGTAAATATTTCTTTCTTACTTGGAAATTTATCTTAAACCAATTGAAATACAGAAAACTTTTGTTCAAATATTTCTTAACGCATACAAAAATTTCAAGAGCCTATAGTGGCGAAGTCGATATTTGTTTAATTTTTTTCTACTTTGAGTGTAAATTGTAGATTCATAAATGTACCATAATATCTAATTTACCGAATGTTTATTGGTTTTTTTTTTCACTTAAAATTGCATTTCAAGAACACTGAAGATTATTAAGAATAAATACTGTTTTGCTTACTTGGACACCAATTTCAATGATGTTTCCAAAATTTCTGTGGTGAATCGATAAGAGTGAAATACATAAAATTTCAAACATTTCTAATTTTTAGTTGTCTAATTTCGCTGTACAAAAATGATTGTTTAAATGATCGCATTAAAACACATATACATATATAATGCTTCTATATTGCTACTAATGTAGATTATTTGTTCACAAGCATTTAAGATGTCTAAGTGCAACTTACTATACTGCGCATGTCTCAGAAATTGCAAATTATGTTTTCAAAAAACAAGAGCGATTTATTAATATCGTTATCTTTGAATATTTGACAACAATTTATTTTTTTCTGCATGAGCCTCTGATTACATTTGTCATTTAATAAATATTTGTTCACAAATGTTTCTATAGCCATTAAAACTCAAGCATGCGCATAACAAACTGTGGCACTCATGGGCGAAACTAGAGGGGGTTGAGCTTAAACTTATTCTTCCCAGAAATTAGTATTTTAGATATAATGCATTCTTATGGGGGCTGCAGTCTGTCCCAGGGGTGTTTAACTCCCCATCCCCCCGTAGCACTGGAAAATGTCAATAATAATTTCCGATTTGAAACACACTGAGCAAATAGGTTAGTAGCAACACAAAAGTACAAATTACATTTATGATTAGAACGAAAAATAGGCTGAATTATGTTTTAGAAAATTGTAGAAATTTGAATTACAAATTTTTATATCTTTGCGATAATTCTTTTCAATTTTTTTATACTGCATTCATTAAAATATTTTTCATGTTTAGAATGTTTTAAATTTTGTTTTTTTTTTTTACTGTAATATACGACAAATACGGATAAAATGCTATATATTTTTAATTTAATTTTTGTTTAAATTTTCTTGCAGTGAATATTTAAATGCTTGAATTAGTTAGTATATAATGCTTCGAAATTTAAAATATTTAATTTTAATTCAAAATTTTTAGCAGAAGAGAAATCTTTGCAATCGCCGAAAAGTTCAAATAATTCTGTGCCAACGACCACTATTCCTAAAGCGAACACTTCCCTTTTTTCCGTTTGTTCGTTTCACAGCTTACTTTATCGCTTTTTTTTCATATCGCGCCGCTGCCGCTCTCTTCGCTCTACCTTCTTCTAGCGCTCGCGCTCACCCTCCACAAAGTTGTCGTAGCGTTGCGGCCTGCTCCCTTTAAATGCGATTCTGTTGCAGCTGCGAACGAGGTGTAAATGGGCTGACCATTACACCGCTGGGCCATATACACTCGTTGAAGAGCTCATTAAAACGATAGTCGGGAATCGAAATTTTGAATTTACAATATGATAGCTGTGACAAGTTCGCATCGTTCTTCACCAGTTTTGTACATTTGACCAGACTCCTATTGATCTTTAGCTCATCGGCTAAATGTTCGATTATATCGTCCTCACTGGTGGATGTGGCAAATTTTCCAACTTGCACCCAACGTCCATAATCACATACCACCTGCAGACGATCCGAATTGCAGTTGCTGCCAACCACAATCAGGCTTGTGGCTTGCTTATGCTTCCCATCCATTTGGTTGGAGTTACCGTACTGGAAGAACTGCTGGAATAGCCTGCCTTGTATCTGATTGATGCCGTTGACTACCTTGTTCAACTTTTCCTCCATGTTGTGCACCTTCAGTGCGAGTGCTTTGTGCGATTGATTTTTGCACTCGTCACAGTTAAAGGAAATCAAGGGGTTTTTCTGGATTGCATCGTAGGTGGCATCATCGATGTTCACACATGACCGATGGAACTTCCGTAGGCAATCATCGGAGTTGCATATAATGATTGTTTCCTTGGAATTAATTGATTTTTTGCACTTGGGACAATTTTCAGCCATTTTTAAACGTTTCGTCGCTGCCGCAGTTGCTTCCACTTTTGTAGGTATACGGGTATAACAGATAGAATCGTATGAACGAACCACCGAATGGAATGGAATTTGATTAAAATATTTTATGAACAGGAGAGAAGAGAAAAGAAAAAACGCACTCAGCTGAAGAAATAAAATATGCCAAAAATGCCGCCTGCAATTTATGAAAAGTTTACCGTGCGCTCCGAATGCCGCTATTCAACTGCGCTGGGCAAAGAGCTCGCTCGCTGTTCGGCCTTAGTTGTAAACAACCCCTAATGAGTTTGTTTTTTGCCATAACCAAAAACTGGGTGTGTTGATGGGGTGGGTGCAGAGTAAGGGCGGTCACATAGTAACATGCACGGTTGCCACATGCCTAGTGTTTTTTTGAACCAGAATTTTATGCAAAATGTATCAAATTCGAAAAAAATGTTTCAAAAACAAAAATATAAGCAAATATACATATAATTTATTTGGAGAAATACATATCGCTCACTTACTTCAAGACTGGCATAACTCAAAAAACGTGATTTTTGAGTTAATGATGCAGAAATATCCGCCATTTTGTGTGAAAAAATCAGAAAAGTATCTTATAAACTTGTCTTCTGAGAAGAGTTTATGTAGACATACTTTTCATCATTTTCATATAAAAAGTAAGTTATTGAAAACTAGAAATGCGTTTTTCTTCCACTTTATGTTTTTTGAGTTATGCCAGTCTTGAAGTAAGTGAGCGATATGTACTGAGGTGGAGAGAGTACCATTTTTTATAAGCATTATTTTTCAGCGATTTTAAATTTTTCCGGATGCATAAAAAAAATTTCTACTAAATTTAAGTGAGTTACAACTATTTAAAAAAAATTGAGGTCCAATTTTGAAAATCAAAAATTGATTTGATTTTTTTTTTTCAAAGTCGATAAATTTTTTTTCCCCTATAAATAGTGATGCCCATTTCAGCACATATAGGAAAAGAGCATGCATGATTTCAGGTGAGCACGGCGGGGTTTGACGAGGGGAATTTTCATGTGCAGAGGAAAAGAGTCTTTAGTGAGTCTTATATGTATGTGTTCGATTTTGTAACGAAAACGAATACCAAACCGGAAAAAAGTACAAATGTATATGTCACCGGCCAAACTAGTTTTTAGAACAAACTAGCTTATCCTAGGCCAAACTAGTTAATTTGAAGGCCTAAAAGTGTGCAATTTAATTTTAATGCAAAAGCACTGAATAGCGAAGTCAGTGTTGCACATATTATATACTGAAACGCGGCCGAAGGCAGCCGCGAAGCCGAAATTGGACATATTGGAGGATGTAACTCCTGAGCTGCGACCGAAGGCCGCCAAATTACCCCCACATACAACTTGCCAAGTATATAATGAAATTGACAAATTTTATTTTCTTACTTTGCTACCGTAGTAGTCTTCACTTACCACAGTGCTTTTGCATTAAAATGTCATTGCACATCTTTAGGCTTAAGCTAACTAGTTTGGCCTAAAAACTAGTTTCTTGTTTTAGATTTTATCAATAAAACAGCTTTTCCGAACGGGTACTAAGAGCAAGAGCAAACATCGAAATACTGAAGAGCGTAACTCACAAAGTGAAGATAGCTTGAACAAAAATTACGTGGTGTAGTGGCTGAAGTAATCGTTCGATTCACAGCATTTGTGCGGTTGACTTGTTTATTTTTGAGAGATGTTTATTATTAATTTGAAAATAAACTCATTGTTTGATACATAAATTTGCTACAAAGATAAGGTTTTCTTCTCTTATATTAAGATCACGTTCTCAATTCTTTGCTTGTGTTGTGTAAGTGTACTATGATAGCAGCCTCTCTCACGTTTTATTTGAAAATACCCCTCGCCATACACTGTTTGGCTCCCAAGTATCATTTTGTGCCGTTGAGCTGGACATTACTACCCTATAAGATCAGTTTTCAGAGTGGCAAATTTATTAGAGTTTGAACAATTGTCCGACGATAATGCAAATGCGAAAACTTCAAATTTTATCAATTTTTCTCCTGGGGCCCTATTCGGTATTGCGATGCGAAAGCAATGCGATACGCAATTGAATAAATTATAATGAAGAATGCATTGAATCGTATTGATTTTCATATCGCACAGTTTTCGCATGGCATTGCAGGATAGGGCTCCTGAACTATCAGTTTTCAGAAAAAATCGCGATTTGGGACCAGTGTGCACTGGGTTTATACAAAGTATTGTATGTATGTATGGGATAGGTAGGAAAACCAGTGTTCGGTAAAATATCATATATATATAGCTGAATGCCAAAGGCACTATCTAATGTTGTTATTTTAAATATTTATAGAGAGGCTACATTTTCGATTAAATATAATTTTATTTGACAAAAAAGTCATCTCATAGAAATACTTTGTCATTGACACAAAAATAAATTAACCAAAATTACAAAAAAATCCAGAACTCTGACAAACAATTGAAATAAATTTTTGATATAAACGTCATCAAAAATCTATTTCTTAAAATATCGCCTCTGCTTTTATCATGGATCTTATGCTGATATACAAAAAAAAACACTTGCTTGTAAACTCTGGCACTTTAGGAATTTTGCCATCGGGAGTTGAATCATCTGTTTTTCTCTTGCTTCTATTTGGACAGATTGATTGTTTATTTATATTTTGCCATTTCAGTGAAGTTACAAATATTTGTGAATGTATCAATCTTCGAACACAGGCCCAAGTTTGAGGCCCAATGGTGTGACAAGAAAAGCAATATGTTTTTTTTTAAGTTTTTAAAATTATATAGAATTGAAATTCAATAAAATGTAGAATTTTTTGTTTGTTTAGGAAAATATACAACCTGACACATGTAAATGAGTGGGAACATTTTTGTCTGAGTGTACTCAAATGGACGAAAACTTGATATATATATACTTGATAAAATAAGTAAATTTGGCACAAAATCTTCTTTTTCGCAAACTGTTACCCAACTCCTAATATTTCCGCTAAAAATAAAGTTTTAATTTAAAAGTAGAGAATGAACCAAGAATTGAACAGTAATAATATGGATGACCGAATTATGCTTGCAACTGACTCCGGCTTTTGATTCTTACGATACGTTGCATGCATTTCAATTTTGGGAAACCCATGAACATTTGAGATGGCATTTGAGCGATGGTTGTCAGCCTTTTTTTACTGTTAAAACTTCTTTCAACTTTTTTCAACCTCTATCAATTTTTTTCGACTTTTTCAACCGTATTCAAATTTTTTCGTCATTTTCCATATTTTATCGACTTTTTAGCCCTTTTCTACTGTTTTAACATTTTCAACTTTCTTCGGCTTTTTGACCCTTTTCAATATTTTTTTTCATATATTTCTGACTTATTCAACCTCTTTCTTATTTTTTCAACATGTTCCATATTTTTTCGAATTTTTCAACTTATTCAACTTTTTGGAAATTTTAAACTTTTTTCTACTTTTTCAACCTCTTTCAACCACCTGTTTCAATCTCTCTCAACTTTTTTCAATATTTTCCATATTTTTTCGATTTATTCAACCTCTTTCAATTTATTTCGACGTTTTAAACCTCATTCAATTTTTTTTCCAATTTTTCAACCTCTTTCAACATTTTCAAACTCTTTGAACTTTTTTCAACATTTTCCATGTTTTTTCGACTCTTACAAGCCTTTTTCACCTGTTTCAATATTCTTTCAACTTTTTAATTTGTGTATTTAATTACCTATGTATATTTTTTGAACTTTTTCAACCTCTAAACGAAAAACTGACTATATTTGGTCTCCTGGTACTGGTTTATTATGTAAAAATTTTGCATTGTGCCAAAATGATTCAATTCTTGCTATGCAAAATGTACCGCTGAGAAAAAAAAAAAAAAATTTACCAGTTTTAATACAATTCTATTAAGGTGGCAACCGTAGTTACATTCACATGTAATGTAGAGAATCTTATTAACTCTTCGAGAGTAAATATTCAGACAATGAGACCGAGAGGTATTTTGATTCGTATTCCTCATCCCTTAATGGGGCATAAATATTTTATACAATTTCTTTGTTGTTTTTGTTTTGAGTATGAAACCCTTAAATCAGGTTGACAAAGTATTACAATACCATTTAGAATAATGTATTTTCTTTTGATTCGGTTGCCTATTTTTTAAGGCTTTTGACATATTTTTGCCAAGAAATTACTGTTTTGTTTGTTCATCAATCTCAAATCCTCAAAAAGAAATTTACTTAGTTTAGAGGATATTTGTATTTAAGTTTTTCGCGCAGTCAAGGATTTATTTACCCTTTTTAAAAGCAGTTCTTATATTTTTCTGTTCTGTTCTCAGGCAATAGCGTCACTCAATGCTTCAAATATTATATTTTGCTATGGTTTTTTAGATGGCATAAGTGCATCCCTTTTTTTATTGCTTATCGGATATAAAAATAGGTTTCGGAATTATTGTTGCTAAGAAAATATTCCAACAATCTATGACAGAGACTAAAAAGATTGATTGCAATTGTGCCATAGAAAACATAGTACTTTTTTACCATCGGTTTTGAATGCACACTCTGATCTGATGTACTGGCTATGTGGGCGACCATTTTTGAGGCAATGACTTTTGGATTTGTCGACTTCTTTTAAAAATTAAGCTGACATCTCTGTTAGATAGTTTCTTTGGGCGGCTTTTTATTAGGCTTGTGTTCAATGGAATCAATATCTTCATAATTCTTATGAATTTTTATACTATGAGAATTGGGTTTTTTTTTTATAAAATTGCGGACCACTGTAATATATGAAAATGTAGCACTAATTAACATCAATAGTAGGTACTAAAAAAATAAATCGCAATCACGTTTAAAGTTTTCGTACAAGTGGGGACAAGTTGAAGTTGGAAATTGTTCGGTATTGCGTGCCAAATTGTTTTAGTTCAACATTTGAATAAAATTGATTTTATTCCTCTAGTTTACCATTTAATCGAATTCGTTTGTGGCAACTCCACAAAGTAAGTAATCCGCGCACACTTAAGTCTGCGAATAGTTTAAGTCTTCTTAATTTCCTTCGGTGTTTTGTGGCTTTGCCAGCGCATACATACTAGGTTGAAATTGTAATTGCATGCCATGCGATTTATTGATATTCTTTCGGTGCTTCTTGGTATTTCCCGCGTGCAAGTTATTGTCATACGAGTAAATTTCAATTCGACATAACATTAATGTTTATTTTATCATTTCCTCTGTACGCCACTACGGCTATCCAAGACGAAACCTATTGCAACAACTTTGTTTCAGTTGATTTTAGATTTTCCTTAATATTTGATTCGACACAAATATTTGAGTATCGACATTTCACTCGATACACATTGTTGCAGCAATAAAAATATTTCGTCGCCTCTTCTGCCCTCAGAAGCGAAAAGGGCGTATCTCGAAAAAATTCATATTCGTGATTCATATGGCATCGGCTAGCTTAAGAAATTACGCATCTAACGAACTACTCCAAATGCCGGTATCTTATTTCAAACATATAAAAAATCTCCGAAGAATATTTTCTTTATCTCAATTTTACAGGTATTTCAACAAATTGACATAAACAAAACTTTAATTATCTCGAAATGCATTTTTTTGAGATACGCCCCTTTTCGCTTCTGAGGGCAGTCTTGTCCGTCCAATTGCTTAGATTATTGTTTACATTTTGCGACAGTATCTCTATTATACACTTAAAATATTCATATATGGGCATTTCCGCCAAAAGGCCAACCGGCAAAAACCAGTTCAAAACGGTTAAATCACTTTTTTACAGCCATAGCACAACATAATCGCATAGTTTTTTTTTGTTGGAAAGGTTGTGAAGAGAAGGAAGGGCATGTATACTTTTTTTTTCAATAGTAGGCGGTGCCATGCCCCTAACGGGACAAAAACGTTTCCACGGCTAAACTAACGGACTGATTTTGATAAAATTTTGTTTAAAGTTAGATTGAATCCTAAGAAAGAAATTCTGATTCCTTAAAAGAGGCGTGGAATTGCTCAAAATGAGAAAAAACGGTATCACGGCTGTGCCACTACACCGATTTTGATGAAATTTGGTATGTAGATAGATTGAAACTTGAGTAAAAATATATTTTTTTAGTGGGCGGTGCCACGCCTCTTACATGGAAAACGTTTTAACAGCAAAAGGTCAAGCCTTATATTCTCTTAAGAAAAATATCTACTCCTTCCTCCTTTCTTTCTTAAAATTGATCTCACTAATTAATTTGATAAATATAAACATTAAATTTGTTTTTTTAATTACTGTATATATCTTAAATATTATTATTTATATAAATATTAAAGTCGTTTTGAATGGATTTTTTATTGCTTCTATCTTAGAAGCAGTATTACGTCTGGCATCAAATTTACCACTCAATATAGTGCTACCAAAAGACTATTCCGTAAAGTAACAGAAAAAAATAAAATTGTTTTACTTTGACTTTTATTCCACTTTAAAAATTTACTTCCGTCCCGTTAAACATGAGAGAAATGCCCATGTTATTGAATATAAGTCAATATTTTCAGAACTTACAATCCAAAAGAAAAATCCTGCAAAATCATAAACGCCACTCATGTATTAAAATTTTGTTACCAAGTGTTATTTATCTTGAGTTCCAGAGAATTTTTTTGGAGAATGATATTATACTACATATACTTTAGAAACAAACACGACCATTGGCTTAGAGATAAGAAGTTCGTGTACATATTTGAATTTCTGCCGGATGCAGATTTTACTATAGGAAATTTGCTTAGAGAATTTTCGAGATTTTATGTGTGAAACTTTGAAATAAAGATTAAAATATGCATACATACATAGTCTTGAGCTCTAAGTAATTTTACTGATATGTAGGTGTGTGCAGTCATGAGAATCTTTTTGTAATAGCAATAAGCTTAGGCAAAATGTGATGCTTTTAATGTGCATATTACACTGGCTAATAAAAAAAAGCTTTTTCTAACAATAACCAATTTATGCTTCATATTATTCAGTTACCTGGCGAGAAATTTCATTACTTAGTTATTTTATACCCTAGACTAAACGTACATATATTCACCTTGTCATTCCGTTTGTAACGCATGGAAGGTGTAGAAGAAATTATATATGGGTGCGTCCACTGATGGCGGGTTCATGGTCCGCACTGCGTCTTTTTTTTCTGCCAACGCGCTCGTTTTCGCATGGAATTGATAAGAAAATAATGATAAAAATATATGGATAGATTTTTATTTGTTCTTTGCGATAGTATCATCAGTTTTTGAGCAAAGCCATTTTTCGTGGTCAAAAATGAGTTTGAAGTTGGTGATGTTTCTCTGAAATTCGCCACAATATTTTGAAATAAAACTTCCACGAATCAAAAGAACAACTCATCCGTAACACCTGCACATATTTTCAGAGTGGAATAACAAGAAAATGCGTAAATGACATGCAAATAAAGACGGCAGCACAATCGCAAAAAGCGGATCAAAACCTATCGATTGATTGATTTTTTTATTATTTTCTAGCTACTTCCCTGCGAATACGAGCGAATTGAACATAGCGTGCTTGGACGACAAAAGCGTACAGCATGCCAGGTGGCTTGCTATCACGCATCCATATATTCTTGATCACCATCACCACTGTAGCAATCACGATTACGGGAAAACAAAGCGAGATAATTGAGTGAAATTTAGAACAAAGGCTAAATGCACGAAATCGCATCACGAGCACGCCTACCGCCCATACAAATAAAACCTTTAAATCGCTATATCGAAAGAGTATTTTTTAAAGTACAACCAAATTATTACAAATACTAGGCATAACTAACGTGACCATTTTTTTTTGCCTCAAAACGGGACATGACCTTTAAAGATAAACTATAACTTGAAATCATAAAGCATAGAAATAAAATATTGGAAAACACTTTCGAACTCAAAAAATTAAGTTATTTAAGCAGATTCGGAATGATATTTCTAAAAAGAAAAAGCACATCCAGCTACACTGGAATATGAACATGAGAACCAGAGTCTTAAGATTAAATTCAAATTTCAAATGAAATACAAAATAAAATACAACAAAATTTTGATTGTAATTTAACTCGTTTTATCCGGTTTTCTTCAAAATGTAGGGCCTACTTTTTAAGTAAGACTTGCAACAGAAACATCCCAATTTTCAATATAAATGACACACATTTTTATTAATATTTGAACGCGAGGCGGGTAGCCACAGTTATTCGAGTCGGCTCGGGTAGCCAATCACAGATTTCAAACAACGACGTGGCGCTTTGTTTTACGCGTGAAGTACAGCTATAGCATGGATTTTAAAATTCATTAAAACATTTTCTGAAAACGGGACGATTCTGTCTTCTTTCGGGACAACGGGACAGGAGGCTTGGAAACGGGACTGCCCCGTTCAAAACGGGACGTATGGTCACCTTAGGCATAACTCGAAAAACCTGTGAAAAAAAAAAATTGGCGAATGACGACAAGAGGGTGTCGCACCTCCCACACAAGTACACGTTTCAAAAAGCTATCATGTGAGGATTATTTAAGGTAATGAAATCAAATTTCACACAGGCAGTAGGAATGATTCGGAAAAGCACTGGACAAGCACTAGGTGAATTTCAACAAGTGGGCATGGTATCCAGTAGCGGATTGCTAAGCTATTTGCTAGGACTTCAAGATAGAACAAGGGAATTGTAGTCTTTTTAAGAGAAACGAAACACGAGGTCATTTTCTCTCCTTTCATACACATGAAAAAAGCCTATTGGGGTCTCTTTCTCTATTTTGAGCGTTGCAGCGGAAAACGATTTTTATATTTTGAATTACTTTTATTTTTGTAGGATATATAGCTGCTCCCCAATATGATCATAACATTTTCCTTTTTAGTTGAAGCCCATATTTACTTTTTAGCCACGAGCCCCGCAAAATCTTAATCCGCCGCTGTCATAGCGTTGAATTTGAACTTTGGTCTCTGAGTTCTATAATGCTTAAAATGGACTAAAACGTAAACCAAAATGTGGCTAGTTCTCAGGACCCCAGCTGAATGTTCTCAGCTCTCAGGGGGCTGAATGTCATATCATTAAAAACACTAAATATAGAGACCGAATCCATTTCAAAACATGCAAGGCTGACTGCGGAATTGGTTTTCGATAAAATATTTTTTTTCAGAGGAAATAAGAGGACACGTATTATTTTTATTCTGTTCCCCTGTTATTGAGATATTCCGTTTCAAAAAGATTTAAATTTTTAAATACTCTATAAATTTTTTTTTGAAAATACATCTTCTGATGGATTTTATTGGAAAACATAAAAAAAGATTACATCACACATAGGGTTTTCTATTTATTGGCTTATGAGGAGGTTCTCTTTAAGCCATCACTTTTTAATTACTTCAGCTCTTTGTTAAGGGGGATGGTCCGTTTGAGAAATAATGACCCGTATGTGTTCGTTTGTACGTAAGACCAAAAATACAAATGTGCAATTCATTTTGTCTTTTATGAGATGTCATGCTTTGATTGGCACTTTGAAGTGCAGAACAATTAATGCAAAAAGAGAAAAGTAGTACATCTACAAACAATACCTTTTATTTGTAAAGTTCCTTTGTTAAAATCCTTCGGTTGTTAAACTTTTTTCACTTTTTTCTTTAAACGTAGAAAACTGAACCGAAATAATTTTTTTGTTTCCTTTTCGAAATACTAGCGAAATAACAAGACTTACAACTGAATCTGCTGCTCACATTGATGCTGTATTTATACACTGAAGAAAATAATAAATTTTGTTTATCTCATTTCGAGCAAAGCCAAAAGAGAGCAAATTGCATTTGGTAAGGGGCCCTATTCCAGACAAAAAAAAAAGAAAAGAAAATCATTGGTAACAGCGCATGTCTTCAATAGAAAAAAAGGTTGAAACTAAAAATGTCTGCAGGATAAGAACAGGATATCCCCATAAACACAGCTGATTTGCGGTTAACTTTATTGAGATGGCATATGAGTTAGAGAAAAGAATATTTAGCAAGCTGCACCTGTGGGAGTTGCCAGTGTCAGCCTCAGAGTGCGTGTACAAGCGTGAGTGAATATTTGCTAAATCAGCCAATATATTCCAATCAGGTGTCGCAATTTTAGGCGCCAGCGTGATTTTATTAACGCCACAAACACACGTTGCACACAAATCTCAAAAATAAATTCGATACTCACACTTTGTTCTTTACCCCTAGCCGCCTTGCAATGCATACACTCAAATGGCACCCTAGTAGGAAAGAGGTCATTATTATTGACATTTACTTACAATGCCTTTAAATTTACTGCTATACTGAATGTATTTTCATGATTCTTTCTTTTATTTTTTTGAGTAAAAAGTTGTGCTTCTGAAAACCCTTTTATTTTTGGGGTCAAAAATCACAATCTCCGGATTCAAGCCCGTGCTTCATAGTAGTTAATTTTACTACCGACATCCAAACTGATAAAAATATACACAATTTGTAATTTTTTTCATCAAACCGTTTGACAAACTTGAATTTGGTTGCGTACAAGCCTAGTACCAGGAGATCGAACATAGTTCGGTTTTCGTTGGTTTTCGTGTCACTCTAATCTATACGATCCCACTAACTTGGTCTAATGAATTTTTATTACAACCTTGGTCGTAATACAAATATAAAAGCTGCTCACCTTGTTTCCCTAACATGACTTAACAAATTTTGAACCTGAATGGGAGGCGTATCGACGTCTGGTGCAAATCAGCCCACTCACGAAATTTTACTAAACTTTGGATATTTGGTATTATTCGGCGAACTTGGACAGCGGTGCGTGAGAGGGCGCAGCCTCAAGGTAATAGCTAGTTATCTACATAAAATCAGTAACAAATTCGAACGTTTTCTTCAATAAGGCGTTAGTGCATTTGTTTCCAGTTGGGTCACGTACTCACATGTGTACGTGTGCTTAATGAAATAAAAATTTCGAGGAATCCTTTAGGTAAACATCATAAATTGAATGTGGTATGACGTTGTTTTCTACGTGAAAGTAAGGACCAAAATTAAAATTCCACCTAGTTACTTGCTCAAATTTGTTTACACCCTACATACAGGGAGTATATTAACTTTGTTATTCTACTTGTAACGCATAGAAAAGGGCGTGGTAGATATAAAAACTGTATAAATTATTGATTAGCGTCCTGAAAGTGATTTATTTCTTAGTAGGAATGATATGAAGAGGGGCAGTGCAGAATTAAATTTAAGGTTGTGCCACGCCTCTAAAAAGAAATTATGTTTCCATGGTTAAGCTACTTAATAGACAGATTTTGATAGAATTCGGTTTGGAAATTGATTGAGCTCTAAGAAAGGGTATTAAAACCATTATTGTCTCTTAGTAGGCGTGATACCACCCTAATTGGAAAAACGCTGCCGCAGATGAGCCGCTTCACCGATATGATTTGGAGGTAGACTAATTCTTGAGTAAAGAGTTTTATAAAATACGTTCTTACTGCTAAACAAATGTAGCGACTTTGATGAAATATGCTAAAGAGATGGATTGAACCCTGAAAAAAGGTTTTTGTTTTTAAGTGGGTGGTGCTACGCCACAACAGGATAATATGTTTTTACAATTAAACTAATGGAGCGAATTTCGCGATGGAAATATGTAGATTGAACCCTGAGAAAAGGCTTTTGTTTTAAAGTGGGTTTTGTAACAAACTGATAAAAATTCCCTTTAAATAAAAATTTCAGATTTTGACGCGCACTGCTACTGTTGATGCAGTGTAGGGCATTCAATTTTTGGCGAGGCCAAACATAACACCCCTTGTCGTCATAATTCTTAGCTCGTATAGATACACATCCATACATGAATTTTATTTAAAAATTTAATATTCTGACTCCTGTTATCCTGTGAGAGTTTTCAGGTAAGAACATCAAAAAGAAAACTCTTAACTTCAAATGGGACACTTCAGATAGGGACTTTCATTATCAATATGAGTAAAATTAAATGTTGACAGTATGTGGGAAGTATTGTTCCAGTAGACACGTAAAAATTAAGCCAAGTTTTTAGATTCTTTTAATTTTTTTCGATCAAAATTCGCTAGATATCCATTTTTTTTTTGTAACGATCTTAGCAAAATTGTAACGAGAGTGAAACTGAGCAATTTTTCTCAGCACATTAACCAAAATTAAGAACACCTCCAGCCCTAATTAGTTGCTCAGCTTTAGTAGTTAAACTAAGAGTTCTGTTGCAACTAGAACTCTCACTGGTGGCTCATTTAATTTTTTAGTTTTCCATAGGAATTACATGGGAAAGATTGCTTTACTAGACAGTTTCGTATATACTTATCTTGTGAAAGAAATCTTCTACATTGACGAGACCAAGTCCATTGAAAGGAGCATAAAATTTGCCATGGAAGAGTATGAAAGCTTTTTTTCGTGTAGATAACATTGCGTCAGCTTATTAGCTTACAGAGTTTAGGAATATTTCAAAAATTGAGAAACAAATTGTTGTTTTTTTTTTAAACAATTTTATACTCCTTATGATAATTATCCTACCTCCTCCCGGAATATAGAGCCTCCACAAAACTCTGCCAACGTGCACTAAAATTCCCCGATTTATGTATTTCCTGCTTTAGCGAATGTTTTTATGATGATGACTTAGAGCGGTCACGTTTTCCGCTGTTCTGAGGGTTCCACTCCCCGATATCCCACATTTCTTCATTCATTCAGGGTTTTTTTTTTGTTGAATAAAGTAAATTCATTTATGGTCTCACTAATTGTCAATGATGGTTTGATAGCTTGTTTTACAGATTTAATTGAGCGCTAGACGCTGAGTCTTTTAACTTCTTCGATGAAGTTTTCGCGAAGACAGGCATCCTTGAGCTTATGGGGGTCATCTTTAAGTATTTGCGCGGGTCTGTTGAACGTATACTATTTTGAGCCGAAGAGAAGTCGTAAAGAAGTCTAGATCGAAGCTGATGTCACCCATATGAAGAAAAAGCAAACAAAACAAATGAAAAAAAAAAAAAATATCGGTCCGTTTTGGATATATAGCCATCGGAAGTTGAGTATATAGGTTTTGTAAAAATCCCTATAAGTTAGGATTGATATGCAAAATATGAATGTCATTAAAAAGATAATTTATTGAGCTACCATATTAACTTAAAGATCTAGCCAAAAGATAGAATGATTTTACTGAAACTATGATATATGAAGATTTTAGGAAAACTTATACACACAATAAAAACGTTTTTTTAAAACAGACGGTCAGTTTCTTATGCTTTTGGTGTTATTAAACATTTTTAAAATCGTGATAGTAAAATCAAACCGTATAGGAACAGGCCCTATGATCCATGATCCAATCAGATACCGGGTGAAAAAAAATTAACTTAATTCCAATTGAATGAACCAGATACATGCTATTCCTCAAGTTTAAACGAAGTAACTCGGTTAGTTCTTATTGTACAAAGAATTTTTATTTAAGGAACTGGTGTGATATATTTCTGCTCTACAATTTTGTGACCCAATATTTTTCGATTGAGGCAAACTTTTTGAGTAAATGAGTAAAAATCACAAAAATCGTCCAGTGTAAGGGGCTGCAGTATGCGTTATAACCCTATAAACCTTAGGATTTCAGGTATACGCGTACTATCCACAATTAACTCATTCAAGTAGCTCTAGCGCCTTAACTACGAGTGTATCAAATTTAAATCAAACAATTTTTGGTTTTTTTATTTTTATTTTTAAATATTATTTAGTAGGTGCAATTAATCATTAAAATTATTTATTATCGTTTATATATATTATTATAATAATAATAAGTTAATTATATTCATATACATAGCATGCACTATTAAGTATGTTCTGTCCTTTATTTTTCTTTTTATACAACTGCTATACTTTCTCATATATATATATATAGTTTTTTTTTTTTATTTCTGAAACTTTTTACTGATTTACATAAGTAATCACTTTTAACATGCCTTCTTTATATTTTTGTTAATTTTTATTTTATATTTAAACATTAAAAATAATACAATACCATTATAAACACGTGGTAAACATAATTTTTTTATGACTTTTTATGTAACATTATTTCATGCTGGACAGTGTAACAGCACTGCTCTGTGAGCAGAGAGGATTTTTTGAAAATACACGAAAATTAGCTTAAAGCTCAGCAGCTCTCACGTAAAATTGAATTATTTCTCTTTGATAGATACAATTACAATAGGAATTTATGCTTTTAAAATTTATCGTACATTTTTTTCAATCAGAAAAGCTTGCCTGCATTAATGCTCAAGTAAAACTGAAAGTTTTATTTATGTAACTGAGATTATATTCATGTGAAAGCACAAAAAAAAAAAATTATTCATATGTAGTCGTCATAAGCTTACCAGTAACTTTGGTAAATTAGCGACAAGTGAAACAACTTACATGATGGTGCTGCTTACATTATCCAAAGCATTGAAATATTATGCCTTTGAAGGGCACAGTGCACAAGCCGGTCAAGTAAAATGTTTCGGAAATGTTTGAGAAAATTATATTTTCTTTATTACAGGATCTTGATCAATATTGTTTGCAAAGTATAGAAAATTTAAGCAATTGTGTTATAAGCTCCAGCAAAACTGTTTCTGTTACACAGAAATAGTAAAAATTAAAAACTGTCCTAGAATTTATACTAAATTTATGTTGGTCAAAAAAAAAAAAAAACCAAATCTTGACCGGGTCGTGCATTGTGTCCCTCACTAGTTCTATCTGCACTATTGCTGTTGCATAGAATGAAAATTTTAAATTAAATGCAAATGATTTTGTATAAGATTCCCATTTAGCAATTATTATGTATCTACCAAGTTTGATTTTTTTTTTTTAATAAATTGATTCTTCTTTTTTAATACATACATTTGTATACTTAATTAAGTATTGTTGTTTTCAAGTTAATTTTTCATTTTTTTTCATTCACAACATTATTTTTGAATGATATATAAACCATTTTGTTTAACCTTTACATATATGGTTTATATTTTATGTCGTTTATTTAAAGTATTGTTTGTGTGTATTACTGCTGTTTGTCCATTTTCACCTCTACAAAAACATACAAATTTTGTTACACATTGATAATTTTAGCTTTACTAATGCCCGTCTATGTTAAATAGTTAATTTTCATAATTAAGTTTAATATTAATTGATTTTTCTAACAACAAAACTAAAACAAAATAAAATAATTTAAATATTTATTTGAACCACAAATTTGAGTTTTGTTTTCCTTTTGCATGAACCTATTTCCAGTACATACAGATAAAATGTACACTTGAGGATTTGAATCAATCGAGCAAAGTGTAAATATTTACCTATTTCAAAAAAAAAAAAAAAAATTATTATGCATTCGTTTATATAAGTAGCATGTTATTGAAATGATATACAATTTTTTTCTACAATTTTGAAAAGATGAATAATAACTAAAATTTTGTAGCTCATTTATGAGTTTTGAATATTATGCTAATTGTAATACGTATGTATAGGAACGAAAAATTACTTCTTTTTGGCTACATAATATAAAATATTGTATTATTTAACATTTTTGTTGTTGAAAATGTTAAGACTTAGCTTTAGATCAATACGTTTGCAGCTTTGTTTTGTAAGCGTTTCTGAGCTGAGGAACATTTTCATCGTTAGGCTCTTTCGAAAAAAGTTAAAATCTCAAAAAATGCAGCATCCCATAGTATTGAGCACACGTGCACTTTCCAATATATGTACAAACATACATAGGTATACCTTATTACTGTCAAGAATGATATGTATCTAATTTGAATAGTTTTATTTAGTACCACAAATCTTTTTGACTAATAATGTCTGCATATTCTGAAAATAAATAGTTTGTCTTTAAAAACTAACCCAAGTACTGCCTCAACATACACTATAACTGTGAGGATAACATAACATAACATAATTACGGAGTTCACAAGATAACATAATATAATGTTTGTCAAAAGTTTTGCAAGCAAGACATTTTTGGTGAGAGGGTCGTATCGCTAGGGCTGTGATAAGGGTATATTTTTTTTGACTTCAAAACACCTTCTGAAATCCCAATATATTGTTTCAGTGTTGTATTCATATAGATATCTATTTTGCTGAGAGAATCGTAAGAGAATGAGAGTGACGAGCAAAATTTTTATCAACAGGGTGCTCCCAAATGTCTTATTTTGTGAAAATACAACTTATAACTTTATGCCGTCCGGGGTTTTGTTATTTTCATATTTTTAAGTTCCTGATGTTATGTATTGTTTTTAATATAAAACTAAAGCAAATATCTAAATACGTATGTTTCAACTAAGTATGCAAGAAAAAGGAAAAACTATTTTCTTGGCGGAAGACGACACTTCTTGAAAGCGTCGCAAAATATTTATGTTTAAATTTAACTAAAATTGAGAGCAGTTCGTCTCGATTGAATATTTGTTACTCACTTAACCCTTAGCGGCTCCACTTAAATTCTATAATAATCAGGGAGATTTCACTCCCACGTTGAAAAAAAAAGTTATAAAAAGCGAATTTTCAATTCCAGGCTTCATAACTGTGAAATGACTACTTTATGAAATTTAATGACTATTAGGGAAACTTTTCACAAAATGTTTGTGCTGGTGCCGCTAAGGATTAAATTGAGTACGCGTAGTAGGGTCATATCCAGGGTTGCCAAGTTGAAAGAAAGCAATTCCCGGTGTTTTTAAAAAAAAAGAATTTTTACTTGAGATGATAAAAAGTAAAATTTTTTTTGCGAAAAAATTGAAAACCTTTTTTTAAGTCACCAATATCCAAAAAAAAAATTTAATTTTTGTGTGGGAAAAACTTGATGACTTTTTTTTTTACTAAAAAAAATTTCAAGTACGGCTTTGACATGAAATTGCGGTCTTTATGCCAGCCACTTAGCAACCCTATTCATATCACATAGTCAAAAATGGCTTCAATACAAAAAATTTTAATGACATAAGTTTTAAGAAAATAATTGCTTAAGCCCGGGACAAAGCATGTTTCGGGGAGACTGCTACATGAGCGCCAAAAAACTGAAGCGTAGCGGAAAATATGAACGTTTGGCTGTACAAACAAGTAAGGAATTAGCCTATTTGACTAGGGTATTCCTTTTGAGATTTATGCCTTGACTTCTCTGGAAGAAAGAGAAGTTGTGCTACTAAAAATATATTTCAAATGAGATACATAATATTAGTATTAAAAGAATTTCTAATTTGCCTGACTTGAATACTACGGAAAGAAGATCATTTGAGATTTTCATCTTTTTTTTTCAAACATTTATTTTTTGAATATTATTATCTTTTTCGGAGAGCTGACAACAGAGTACCATGTTCGCCGGAACAATTAATTATTAGTATTGATTGAATAAATTTCTGGCTAAATTTGCTATGTTTTCGTTTTCAACAACTTCATATTCCAAAATGTATTTATCAATTGAAGACATGAGTGGTTAGTTATGAACATTCGTGAGATAAAACTATAATTTCAGAAATATGTTATCATCCACCAATGTCTTCAATTCTTAATGGTTTTTGCTTAAGCGCTTTGTGTGAATAAAAGCTTTGGAGCATAATTTTAACAAACTTTTAATTAGTAAAATATTAAAGCCAGAAAACAGATATTTGAAAATAAATAAAAAACTGGCTTTTTAGCTAAATTTTTAAATATTTATACCTATAGATAGAACTGATACAAAAGCGAAAGTATGTTGTTTTTGATTTAAAGTTCTCTATTTTATTTTTGGATATTAAGTAATACACAATAAAATTTCAAATAAATATAGCAAAAATTAGGCGCAAATATTCGCAATTTCTTTGTGGTTTCTCAGAATTGCAAATCAGGGTATTTTTTTTGAGGTTATTTTCTTTTCCATATAAGTAGTAATATTTAAAGATGCTTTTCATATTTTTTTATATTTCTTTATGTTTCTTTCTTGCAATGAAATTTATTATTTAACCAACAAATTTTAGTTTTATTTTAGTTGTTACATTTTTTCTGTTTTTTTACCATTTATACGTATTTTATATGCAATAATTAAGTTGTTGTTGTTGCTGTTAATTGTTTTACTTGATTTGAAATTTCATTTGTTGTTATTAAGAATTTCTCTCAATCATACACATAGTTGAACGGAACGTGGCTTATTTCAACTTCCCTACATTTTTCTGTTGTGTTTTATGCACCACTTTCTTATTATAACAATTAATTTAATATTTCACATTCTTAATTTGATGTTGTCCACTTTATTAATTGAGGTGTCATTTTAGTTTTTTTTTATTGTTTGTTTTTTTTTTTTCTTTCGAAACTTTAAAATACTTATGCTGCAGTATTTTCATGTTGTTGTAGATGATTATCATCATGTACCAGTGGTGAGTTGCCACCAGCAGCTGGTTGAGCTGGCTGTGGTTGTGGAGGTGGCATATATTGTGGATACCCTGGTGGATATTGTGGCTGTTGTTCTCCACCTATTAATCCTAGTTTATCTGTGTGTGCGTGTGCCAATATTTTAATGATTTAATTTACGAAATAAAAATTGAAAAAGAGAAGAAAAACGCATTAGAAATTTGGCATACAATGGGTTATATCAATGATTTTGAAAATGAAGTAAATACATTTTAAAGACTTCTAAAATGAAAAAGCATTTATAAATTATATATACTTATGAATATAGTACGCATAATATAGTAATTAATATCTACACATATTGACAAGTTTTAAAGTATTTGTTTTTTTAAGTTCACGACGTTGACTTTCTGCACAAAAAGCATTATGTATTTTGTTTATATACATAAAAATGTTGGAATACCTATATATGTTATGTGTGCACTAAATATTCTGTAGACAGTATTTTTTACATGAAAACCTTATACCTTAATTTCGTTGAAATTTTCATCGGTAAGATAATTTCTATGTATAAGTTTAATATTTGAAAATATTTTGGTTTTAAGAAGCGAAAGTTTCGATTTTAAATGAAAATCAAATTGCAAAGCAAAAGCAGACTTTTAAAATAATTTTCTTCATTGATTAGATGACCCTAAACATTTTATATGGTTTTGGATGTGCTGAATAAAAACAAAGTTTTTTTGAGATTAATATGTCTAATGAAGAAAGCTTTTATTGGGCATGGCATTCCCGCTTAGAATGGATTAGCCAAAAACAAAACCCGCTAAAAAAATTGGACAGTATTTTGCAAGCAAGCGGCAGCTTCCATTCAAATAAAAAGTCCAAGCTCTGTATCTTGAGAGATATAATATCAAAATATTGACGTGTCAAAACACTAACAAATATTTTTTTTTTCAACTTTTATCGGGCTGCTCTGTGCCAATTTGCATTACATTCCAATTTTTAACTCTCAACAAACAGATATCTTACTTTTTATTTGTATGGGAGGTACCACGCTAACTTTCACAAATGTTTTTGCTGCCATGCGTCCGCGACAAGTTGCATTATATACTCATTTGAAACCCTCAAGATATACCTATTTTTAAATTTCACAATATCGCACATTTTTGATGAAACATCAACTACCATTGAGGCTCTGTAATATTGTTTTAATTATTTTTTTCGAAAACTACCTACCGCCTTTGAGAAAGAAAGCAGATTCTACCTAATGATCCTTCTGGGCGAAATTTTGTTCACAGGCATACTTTAAACTCACACCTAAGCCGTAATTCTGGGTATGACTAAAAGTATTTTTTTTTAATTTTACGTTCCCTTTTGAAGTTATTGCTTTATATTATGTACAGTTTTGTTCGAATTAATGTGAACACAAGTGATAATTTGAAAAATCAACATTTATTAGTTAAAGACGAAGAATACAATTTAAATTATTTTAATAAGAGCTATGTCCCCACTTGGCTTTTATAACTTCTTTAATACGTTTTGGCATAGAATCCACAAGTTTTGTACACATTTCAGATACTTGCTGGTCTTGAAACCATGTCTGGATTACAGTCCCAATCATTTTTGTTGTGAAGTCTCTTTTACGAAGTCTAGCCTTTACAATAACCCAAAGATTTTCAATCGGATTAAGATCTGGTCAGTTTCCTGGCTGTTTCGGGGCTGCTTTTCTTAGAAAAGTGCCAGATTCCTTGTACCGATCGAAGACATGATGAACTTACAAAAATATAAGGACTCTCTGGAACAAGGATTGGAAGCTGAACGACGAAAAGTTAATGCCAACGGTCAATCAGTTTTTCAACAAGATTCGGCTCCATGTCACGTGCTGAACGTCATGATGAAATATTTAAAGGATAAGAAAATATCATGCCTTGAATGACCAAGAAACTCACCGGATCTTAATCCGATTGAAAATCGTTGGGTTATTGCTAGACTTTGTAAAATAGACTTCACAACAAAAACAAAAATGATTGGGACTGTAATCCAGACATGGTTTCAAGACCAAATATTAAAATAGAAACTGTGACGAAACAACAGAAAACGAAAAGGAAACTTTGGTATTAGCGTCTGCGACACTATAAAAACAGTTTGAAATTATTTGATAGCAATAATTTGAAAAAAAAAGAAATTATGTACTGATACATGAGGCCCCTTACCGCTCTAGGCCCCGTTCAACCATAAAGCCGTCTCTGATTTTAAAATATAATTAATTAATTATGCTTTTTATGCACTTTTGGCAAGAAATTTCACAACATTTGAACATTTGCGCCAAAAATTGCCATTTTCGATATTTATCAAAGTTTTGTATGCCATAATTATAGCCAATGTGATTATATATATAATATGACGTTATCATTTTTGAAATCGACAAAGCCGTTACAGATTTATGGCCATAAATATTAACATGGATTTGCGCCTTTAATTTTTTTCCTTATATAACCCTTTTAATGTGGAAGTAGAGAGGTTTTTTAGCTTAGATATTTACCTACATAGCTAACGATACCAAAAGATTTAACGACAAAAAATATAGATAATATGCTAATTTTGAATCCTTAAGAACTCAAAGATTTTTAAGATCTTTAAAATCTTTGAAATAAAATTAAACACATAACTGATTTTTGAAAATAATTGTAGTACAGACTTCACAAAGCTTTTTTGTAACCTTTGTATCGATGAAGTTATCAAAAGTCGGTTTGGTGAGTAGAATTAACATATATACAGGTATTCAACTGCACAGTAAAAAAATCGAGTTTTTGCTCATAACTTTCTTTATAGTCGCAATGACGACATACTCTGCTCCGAAATTTAAGTTCGAAATTCAACTTTAAATAAGATACGATAAATATCTAAAAAAAATTCATAGAGTTGATTTTTAAACCAACACCCCTAAATTGAGATAAACCATTTTTTGTGCCTAAAACTCACAACAGATTAAAGTTATGATGGCTGTTTATAGTAAGAAGTATTTGTTTCAAATTAAGTTCAATAATGCTTTCATGCTTAAATTGTTTCAGGGTGGATTTTCTATAAGTTCAAAGATCACATCTGGTTTCAAAATTGTGCTAAGAAAATTGTTTTTTTTTTATTAATTAACTTAAAACATAATTACATACAGAATCAACTAAATGCATAGCTAGCAATTTCTAAATTTTCTAAATTAGCTAAAATTTTAATTAGCATTTTGCAAGAACGAAAATTACTCAAAAATTAACTTTTTCAAATCTGCTAGAATTTTAATTAATAATCAAGGAAAATAAACTACAAACATGCAGATAACAAAAATATTATATGAATAAATTGTAAATTTAAAACAAATCATATGTATCTGTAATGAGTGTATCAAGTATCGAAAAGATTGGTTTTGAGCTATGTATGCATGTGTGTATATTAGAGGTATGCATGAGTGCACTCAACACGTCCATCAAGCCACTCGTCACTTTGCGAGTCCCTCAAACACTTGTGCACAAAGACCACAAATCAAATCAAAACACCTAGCAGGAGATGTGAGTGCTGCCTGCACTTGCTCTCGAAGTTTATTCCATTCGGAAGTTTATATGACGATCGTTTCGAGTGCACTCATGCAGACCTCTAGTATGTATGTATGCATATGTGTATGTTAGAGTATGATGTACTGAAGAGCAACAAAGCATATAGCGTATACGAACGAGTACAATAACTTAAGTGTCAATATGATCTTACTGATTGTGGGTAATTTTGTTTTGTTTTTTGTACTATATGCCAATTACTAAGAAATTTTAATTGTGTTAATTTTGCAAATTTTTAATTTTTTTAAATTAATATTTTGGGGCTTTCAATTTTGGTGCAAATTTTATTTCAAATTAATTTATTGCGTTTTCAACTCTTCATTGGATTTTTGTTCAGATTCTTCTTCGGCTGTTTGATCCTGATTTTCCTGTGACTGCTTGTTATCTTTTTGGGAATTTCTATTGTTATTCTTCTTTTGGTTTTTTGCATCAACCCTATCCTCTTCCGCAACATAATCATCGTATACATGTTTAAAATCCTTCTTAATTTCTTGTATTTCACCGAAATCTTTTTCTATTAATTGCTCATCTGCGGAACTTATAGTAACGACCTCCGGCGTAGTTTGAGTTGTGTTTAAAATTTTATCTGGCTGATTTTGAATTTTGTGTGTTTGTTTCCGTTGATGTTCTTCTTGTCGTTTTTTGTTTTGTTTCGGGAAGCGTTTTGTTTTGGTATCACGAACAGGTGCAGGCACTGGCTCATGCATTGCTTCGGGTTTATTTTCTTCGTTTGGCTTGTTATTCAAATCGTTTGGATCATTGGAGCTACCATTGTTTTGTGTTTGGTGATTTTCATCTGAAGTCTCTTCATGAGAATGATTTGAAATGTGCCCTTCATTTGGTTCAGCAGTTTTTGAAGATGACAATACAACAACTGGTGTTTTATTGGAATTATCTGAGAAGACACTATCTGGTATAGCCATTTCTAAAGTTTGTGTTGAGTTTTGAGATAGTAAAAATTTTGTGTGATGAAGCCAATTAGTGTTTAGAGTGTTTTATGTATAGTAAGATCTATTTTAAATGTTTAATAAAGCACTCTTTAATGCAAGTCAAAAATAAGTCTTAAGTAAAGTTTAGGCTTTAAGTTTTTCATTGTTAGTCTTTCATCTATAAAAGATGAAATTCAATTTCATAGGCGCATAGTTATAGTCGAAAACAATTTTCAAGCGCCTCCCATATTGAAATTATAGGATTCCTCTCTTAGTGAAACTCTAAGCACAATTAAAGGATTTTCAAATGATACTAAATAAGCAATCTCTTAAATCAAGTCTAGGAGGTTAATAATTCGATAGGTTCTATCGTAGCTTTATTTCCACTAAATCGATCCGTGTTTCGAAAAGATTATATATGTGAGAACTACCTACTTCTACCATGAAAAAGTACGAGTTATCAACAAGAAGACTCATATTTTATTAAGGGGACATGACACCTTCAAATTTTCAAGAATTAAAAATTTTTTTTTGACTGTTTCTTGTTTAAAAAATATTGAAAAATACGTTTTTAATAAAAACTCGGCCTACAAAATATATAGCGAGCATTTTAGTAACATCGTGTCAAAGTTTTAGTACTTCAAAAGCTATAGTTAAAAAACTTTAAACGCGTTTTTCTCGAAACGACGTCTTTCGAGTTGGTGGGCATGATAAAAAAACTACTGCACTGATCTTTCTGAAATTTCAATATGCTGCTGTGCACATATAAATGCAGGGAATGTACTACGGACAGAAAGATCGGTATTATAGTTTTTGAATTCTGGCCCGAAAAATTGGCAATTTTCGAAGAAATGAAGCCATTTTGTTATTTTTGGACTAACATTTTTGCCTGTAGTTCATTCCCTAGCGGCTTTGATGCTGATTAAAAACTCTTATTTTTTTTTTAAATGTTCCAGTAAGCTGCAATCATGCCCACCATGATTTTTTTGTGTTTTTTTTTTTCAAAAAATTCTAGTGGTCATAAATATCATAAAAAAAGTTTTTAAAATATTGTTTTGTGTCAAAATATACATATGTGTAAAGTTTCAAAATGATATCTTGTTTTTTATAAAAACAATACGCATTTTAAAACACGTAAGGTAAAATTTTTTGAATTTCATGGACAATTTGGGGCATAGGAACGGCTCATACACTGAGGTATTTTTATTCCTGAAAAATATTGATTTGTCTAAAACGAAAAATATTTTTAATTAAGTGTAAGGCAAATAAGAAAAATTACTGTACAGCTCTGTATTATAACTATGCGCCTTAGATTTAATTTTTGACTTGACCAAAGGGTTATAAATTTTTTCGCCAGCCAACAAGTGTCAAAAATGCATAATATTCTGTTTCGATTTCGTAGTCGGGTTATTCCTTTCTAATAAAATTATTATTTTTAAAAATATTGCAAGTCTATGTTTGTATCCTTGTCATTTGATGTTGAACGAATTTTTACAGGTCAGGCGACATCAAGCTTTTGCTGGGAAAAACTTAGACGATAAATGAGTCTTTAGACCAAAGCTGCACAAACCAAACGTAATGAGAACACACAAATGGTAAACTTTTTTGTATTGGATTTAATATCAATAACTACTAACTATTATACTTTTTAGGTACAAAATCGAGAAGAGTGAAGCACAACCCAGCAAAATTGATATTTTATAGAAATCATTTTTCATGTGAATTCAACCCATGTAAGTATGTACATTCTTTTTCTATATATTTGTACCTACAGACTTGGTTTAAAGAAAACAAGCTTATCTGAAAATATGGCTTATACAAACTTCTATAGGGTCTATTTGGCATTTTAACACAAAAGTTCGGTGGCTTTTCAAAAAAAAAAAAAAAAAGGGCGGGTTGCACTCCGGGAGTGCCGACAGAAGTGAAAACAAATCGTTTAATGGCAAGTTAGTGTGTTAGTTGGTATGTGTGCGTTTTCTTTTTATATGGCAATGCAATGGAAGACAAAACGGAATATGTATTCAAATTTTACTCTCGCTCTCATTCTCAATTTGTCAACGCAACAACGCGGAATTTGAAAGAAACAAACATGCAAGTATAACAATCGTTGAATGAGAATGGAATGTGTCAGTTAGTGTGTCTGCTTTGCTTTTTGTCTTCCACTTGGAATATTTATTCAAAAGAAACAATAGAACATTCAAATTTTACTATCGCATTCATGACGGGGAATCCCGATGACGGTCGGTGTCGCGAGTTTATACTTTTTTCCTCAGCCGCACAACGTGCCAGAAGAAGTTTTCACTTCAAAAACTATGACATGCTTACTTTTTATAGAATTTTGATAGGAGGGGGGCATTATTGAAAATAACTAGGTAGAAAAAAAGTTTTCAATCCACCCTTTTTATTCTTAAGTTACTGAACAGTACTTTATTTGATTTTTACAATGTTATGTATAACTTTATTAACAATACGTTCAAGAACAGTTCTTTATTCCATAACTTTTTGGGGTGAAACACTTACACACTTAACACTTGTTAGCTGAACCTAACGTCTTACAAAAAGTGGTAATGTCTACATGATTTGGTTATGGGTGTTACGTATCTTAAATAATGATGTCTTACAATCAATAACTGCGTGTATGATAATAAATAAAATTTTTTTAAATGAAAATGTGCTCCTAAAATGATGTAGTTCAAGTTTACTGACTGCAGATGTTGATGCTCATTAGATAAAGTACCTAACCTACATGGTTTTTTTGTTTTGAAATTGTAGCAATACTTTTTCATTTGTATATAAAAAGTTATTTTTACGCTTTTTAAAATACCTTTGACATTAAGTTATTAGAGTTTGAATACGTTGTTTTTAAGTTTTATTATTAGGTTGTTAGGTGTATTTAATCTTTTTCATCTTTTTCTGGAAATAATTGTATAACACATTATCTTTTGCAAAGTTCAAAAAATCTGATTGCCATATCAAACATCTACAAGAATCAATTACCGATTGTATTCTTCTACTACGTTGCATAGCACTTACATACAAAAAATTGATTTCAATTAAATTAAGTATGTGATATGTATATGATAATAATCCTTTATACATTTGCTACGGTTTGAATAATAAAATTAAGGATTTATTACTTTAAATACTTATAGAGTGAGATTCAATAACCGCCAGTCAATTGTTTTCAATTTGATATTTTGAAAGTGTAATGTACATAGTATAGTTGCATATAATGGCTTTGGTCTTAGTAATCTCGAGCCGAGGTGCTTTCAACAGATATAGCAATTTAAAGGGGTTAGAAAATCATAATCTTTTTAGATTTTTCTCATTCACTCGGAAAGTAAGGGTTAATCGGAAAATATAACATATACGTTTAAAACTATGGAGAAGAAATGACATACCGGATTTTTGCCCAAAATGTTTACTTATTAATGACTGTCCAGGGACTAACATACGTGGCTCAATTTGGCATTTTTTGAACCTTCCCTTCACGTAGCTGAACAATCCCTCTCTTCAGAGTGTTTCATAGTTTTTTCTATTGATACTAAAATTGTAATGAATGTAAGAATTATAAAATTTCAAAAAAAATTTTCAAATCTGAAAGATTTTAAAAATTTAAAACTCTGAGAGAGGGGGGTGGGGGGAGGGGCGCGGCTTTAAAAAATTAAAAAATTGAGAAATCCGCATCCCAAAATTTTTTTTGTCTCTTTAAAGGATGATTAACATTACACTCAAAAAATATTAATTTTATAAAAATGTCGTAAGTCTGGCATTCGCTGATTCTTAGTCTATTAGGTTCAAAAGAGCTGAAATATATATATAGAGCTTTTACTTTTTTGTGTTGTGGCCGTGACCGAAGACAATTTAATTCATGATTGTTGTCACTTCCTAATATTATTTAGAAAAACTTATAGAGCACTACTATTGATAACATGTGTTTGTCTTGTGACTTTGCGAAAAAGGATCTAAGGAATATGTATCTAAAATTTTCAGAAAACAGCATATGTGTATGGAGCCGCATTAAAATATCATGTGCCTTAAATTCGAGAGCTTTATTTTCAAAAAACATATACCATAATATGGGACCAGAGTTTGGCAACACTTATTCGCATAACAAATAAAAATAATGTTAGCGTTTAGTATTGGCGAAAAGAATAATTATTTGAAAATGTTATGTGAATAAAAATATAATTTTATATTCGTTATTCGTAAATTATTTGATTTATCAAATATATTTATATATTAAGCCGGAGCGAGTTATATTGAGAAAAAAAGTTAACCCGACGGGATATGAAAAGTTAGAAGAACTCTTGAAATCAATTTCTTCATCATTTTATTTCGCTAAGAGGCAAACTCAATGGAGCAGCTTTGGTTCCCGTGAAGGCCTTTTTTTTTGTAAAAAAAAACACATTTTTTGCGTGTAAATTTTTCCTCTCTCAAATAATGCATACCCAAATGTGCTAAAAAATAAAGATTAAGTTCTAAAAATTATTTTGGCTGAAAAATTATAAAATTATTTATCATCATAATTAAAATTAGGTGGTGGTTTTGGTCCCTCTCGTGTTAAGTTTTTTTTTTTCACGAGATATACACGAAACAGTCTAATAAAGCATTAGTCCCCATATAAATCGATTGGAAAACTAAAAAGCTCGATGAGCCACCAGTAAATATTAATATTATGAGCCACCAGTAATTTTATCAGAATTTTCCTTTCGTATATCTCCAACTATTAAACCTATTTCAAGCAAATAATATAAAATTTGAATCACCGTAATGTACATCGATAATAAGAGATAATTGAGCGAAATGGAGGTAATTTAAAGCTAGGCTAGGGATTGAATTTGGGTCTCTTTAGCAAGATCGACAAATAGTGAGTTCAGCGTATGTTAGACAGCCGAATCTTATTAAATTACATAATATGGGCCCATCAAAGTCTACTAGCCTATATCAATTAACACTTAAAAGGTGCGAACTTTTTCCACAAACTCGAAATACGTAACCAAGGTGGGCTACGAGATTCAGTTGACAGCAGGCAAGTGATCAAAGTGTAGATTTTCCCTTAGTATACGAGCCCAATCATCACTCTGATACCCAGGAATAATTTTAGTTGTTGATTTGTTTTTGGTAAAATACAACAACTTGTGCTTCTACTTTGTTTTTTTCTATATTTACAAATAATATCAAAAGAAACAAATGATGAGTATAACAATAAATAAGAAAACACATAAAAAAGCCCAAGATGGGAGTAGATTCAGCGATTGTATGCTATAATATGATCGCAGCTCATTTTTTGCACAAACCACACAGTGCTAAACTCGCTCACCGTTCGTGTTTATAGTTTTGGGAGCTAGAGCTTATGGAAGAAAAGGATAGGGCGCTTACCGTCTATAGGCTATTTCATATCAAATAAGTATCTTACCGTTTGGCTTTAATTAGGAAAACTCAGGTCCTTTGTACAGGCTCATCGTGTCTTTTTTACTTTTAATTATATTATTATATTTTGGCTTTTCTCAATTTGAGGCTCCCCAGATAGTAGAGCTTAAGGCTTCCATAGGATATGATCTTAAGATTATGAACTTATTTTTGTTTGTCTCTATTTCTAGAGCTATTTCTAACTTAAGGTGCCTACATGGAAGAACCAAGAACTACTTGGAAAAATTTAATGCATAAATATTATTAACTCATGTAAGCATACTTTAAGACAACTGTCAACATATTTACGAATGCGTCTATCCGCAAAGCACGATGTATTAAGTCTGTATATTTGTTTTAGTTGAAATCCATGAAATCCCACTTTGTATTTTTACGAAATCATATAGATCTCTATTTTATTAAAAAAAAGTTTATTAAAAATGTATGTCCTTTTTTGCGCTGGTATAAAAAGGCTCAAGATGTTTTCTGATAATAGAGTTATTATTAAAAAAGTAAGAAAAAAAAATATTGGGTATAATTATAATATATGTTTCTTGGATTGGAGAGTAGAAGTAATAAGTTGGCCAAAACAAAACAAAACAAATAAGTACTAATAATAATATTGAAACAATACAATTTACATAAAAAACATTTTCAACATAGAGTACCAACATAAAAATAACAAAAAATAGTAAACGAGTACTGCACATACTATACATAATATGCATACTATGTATTATATAATATTTATTCATTAACAAAGATCTTACAAAGACATGACAATTTTCCTAAGTTTTATGTAGGGTATGGAAAGGTTAACTGGGGTTAGGTAGGGGAACAAAATCGACTAGAACACCATTGAAAATTTGCAACAATACGAGTATGTTATTATTGTTTTGTAATTTACGTAATTCAGATACAACTTCACACAGATAAAGAACGACATAATTTTGGCTTAGATTTTATATCGAACCTGCTGATTTGTATGGACGACGGTGATGATGGCACATGATGTATGCAAAATAAATCATTTATTTTTAATCGATTTCTTAGTTGATTTTTATTTTAATTTTTTTTGGAAGATGTACGTGCACTTTCTATGAAACTAAGCACTTATTTGTGACTACAAATGCAATGGATCCCTTATTGTGTCTTTGAATGTAACACAGATTTTCTAAAGTCAGCATTATTTTAATTGATAACATGTCAGGTTTTGATTTGAATCTTTTTTTATACTAAAAATTTTGCTTCTATTTACACTAGCACTCTACATAAAGTTACCTAAAGACAAAATAAATTAAAAAAAAGGAATAAATTTTTTTTTTAATAACGAATGATTCTGATTTATGAGATATCATACTAAAAGAATGCTTTGTATTGATATAATTTGATAAAACGAAATATAATTGTTTATATTTAAGCAGATCAATAATAATAGTATTAATAATAATAGTAATAATATAGGACTGTTTTCATTTAACAGTTTGAAATAACTTTTTCAAAAAACTTTTTTCCAGTGTTAGGGTGAAACCAAAAAAAAAAAGAAGAAAAACCTGCATTCGTTTTATACCAAACTTACTTGCAATTATGCCAACTATGACAAGTCCAATCACACCCATTATAATCATCATCTAACAGTTAAAAATAAAATAATATTCATTATTAAATCAAATTACAAGTAGAAAATATTGAGCACATAATTATCTGAATTTATCTAACGAACCTTTAGATTTTGCAACCAGAATTTTCGTTTTAGTTTACCAGCTTGTTGCTCAAATTGCGAAGCACCCTGCTGTAAGGCATCAGCTCGATCATCCAGTTCTGACAACTTTTGATCTCTTTCAAGTACTTTCTCCACATTTGTTCGCATAATATCAACGACCTGAAATTTGTCAAATAAAACATGGATGTTCTTAGTTTTTCAGGGCACTTTATTACTATAAGGGATGTAAGCTGGTTGCGCTTTTGCAGTTTACTTTTTTCAATAAAAAATTTTTTCATTTCCAACAATATTTGTGCTCTATAGCCATTTTTGAACCAAGTATTCAAAAGAAAATTTGTTTTTGGCTTTAATTTTTGATTTTAGGTTAAAAAACTGCTAGAGAGGGCAAATCTTGTCGGAAATGAAACGTTTTTTCCTTAAAATGCCTATAGAATTTTGAAACAACAAATTTTTTAATTCACCCGAATTAAATCATGGGTTCCCATGATTTGTTTGGAATTTTGGCAATCTCTCATTTAGAAAAAAAAAAAAAATTTATTCATTTCTCACAGCGCTCTCCAGCCATTTGTGGCCTCTTTAACTGAAAATAATAATAAAGGTTAGTTAGCTTCAACTTAAAAAATAATTCTTCATTCATTCATGAACCAAAAAACTCGCCTTGCTTCCTATAAATGCAATGTGCCTTGTTGGTTTGAAGAAATGGGGAAAGGTTAGAGGGATGGATAGATTGAGCACCGATGTGACACAAAAGAGATGGTCGAGAGAAAATTCGGTCTGATGGAATCAGTTCGTGTCTCTTGATAGCACATCCACTATAGAGAAGAGTAAGACAACTTATGTACATTACTTATGTCGGTGACTATGAAGTCTTCGAATGGTTTCACACGACGTTGAACTAAATCTAGCAGATCCAAAGTAGTTTTTAAAGCCACGACCTAAATGTGTGAATTTTCCTCTAGTTTGGGTCAGTAACGTACCTAGGGGGAGGGAAGGGCAAAATGTTCCTTGAAATCTAGTTTTTAGGATATTGTGGACCTATTTTTTTTTTTTTTATCTAAATGTAAATTGAAAATAGTAAATTGTAATATCCAATGTTAACATCTTTGCCCCGGGCGCCAATTGTCCACGGTACGCCACTGGCTTGGGTCTAACGCGGACTAGGGAAGAAATGTGACATTCTGAAATTCGAGCAAACATTTCAAATCAGAATTTCAACGATTTCAATCTACCATTTTTTTATTTTAATTATTTTAAAATATAGCTTAAAGATAGAAATAATATACTAAAAGTTTCAGCATGGGGCTTACATTGGTTTAGGAGATAGATTTAATACTCTCAGAAGGGACAAGAACCGCAAATGAGCTCTGTAACAAACTTACCTCATCGACTTGTGCCTGTGTTTGTTGTAATCGTTTTTGTGCCGCAATTTGCTGCGGATTTCGTGGTCCTCCAACAATTTCGCCATCACCGCCCTCACCGCCTGGTGCACCATCGCCAGCTGTAGCATCGGTTGCTGGTGCTGAATCCGCCCTTTAATGAACGTATTTGATTAAATGTCTTGTAAAAACAATCGTAACATATTAGCCAAGGAAAATTCGATCAATTTAAAGAAAAAATCCTATTAGCTTGAATTTGCACACGTAGAGGTTAATTTCCAAAAACGTTGAAACTGTGAACTGCTACCCTAAATTTGGTGTCAAATTGCCTAAGGCTGAATTTATTTTGGTTTTCTTAGTAAGCTTTTAAGTAAACGTTTTAATATGAATGCTTCGAAGAGTTTGAAGCCGTAAAATTTCTTAGTATCAATCTTAAAGTTTGAAAAATTCATACAATAATGCGATATTCGCTATGCAGATACTACATATCTCAAAGATTAATACTGTGCTATAGACTATAAACAAATACGAGTATAAACAGATAACAGGTTATCAATGAATTAAAATGACATTTGAAAGCTAAACCAAATCAATCTAAGTAAGGGATATACTGGGGAAGTTCACTCAATCTTTTATGGAGAGTAAATCAAGATCAAATGCCGAAATATCGGCATTGCATTTTCTCACATAGCCATTTTTCGAAGTCGAACGTCTAAGTCTACTTCGAAAACTAAACGATATATTCTATGATATCGTATATCTATTTACTTATGTATATTTTCAGTTCAATTAATTAAATTGCAGCGAAGTCGATATCATATATCCGTGTTTGTGTAAATGTTTCCTCTTTGAACGGAAATTGTAGAAGTTTGTTGAAGATTAGCAAACAAATCGTCTACAATTTTAAGTGGAATATTAGTAATAATATTATTGTCATTCGGGCCATAAATGGAATATTTTGTTCCTGACATTCTTTTTTACTTGAAAAGTGACTTTATATAAAAATGAATATTTTTCGGTACTTTGACATCAGTTTTATCTATCTTTGCTAAGTCTCTAAAGTGGACACTTTTCAGATTATAACCTCTACAAAACTTAGAGTTAAGCACGTACAATTTCAAATATGAAGGATTTATTTCTCATATATATATATTTTTTTTTTGCCGAATTTCTCTGAACTACATGTTACTACAAACATATTGGCATAAAGTTCAAGCAAGTAAATTTATAAAAACAAAATAATAATATCAGTTAACTTGAAATTAAAGGCTTAGTCGAAAGTAAAATATCATACTCAAAATTAGCATAAAGATATTCATAGATATTAGCTATACATATTCACTATGTCTTAAGATTACCATATTCACAATAGCGTAGTATTTGCTGCATCATAAATAAAATCTGATATTCCTATGATGATTTATCACATGCTCTTTTGATTTAGTGATATATTTATGTACATGGATGAGATTCATTCATATTATTTCCCAATTTGTTTGCAAGTTCCAAGTAAACCCAACCATTTTATTGTCATACATATTCAGTAAAGTAAAATACCATGTTACTAAGCTGCAACGCAATTGTGAATGTCCTTATTATTATTTTTTAAATTGCGAGCTAAGTCGTAGCTAGCAGCGGATGCATGTATAAAAAGCAAGCACTCTGCGCTTTTCTCGATCGGCAAAATAAAAATTTAATAGACCAAAGAATAATAAAAATTTGGATTATTTTTTTTACTTAACTATTACTACCCGAGCAAAGTCGGGACAGAAAGCGTTCTCATTCATATAATACCCAAATTTTGAAAATCAACCCAGAGATTCTCAACGTTTAACAATTTGTTGAAAAGCTATATCCCCGACTTCCGATGTCTATATCTCCTAAACTAGATGCGTCCTTCAATTTCTGTTTTCATATTCATCTTCAGTACTAAAAGCCTTGTAAGAAAACAATGGTTTAATCAAAAAAAGGAGCGGAACTCCTAAAGTAATCTTATGCTGAATTTTCGATTCTCATATAGAAAATCTCTTTCCTTCCACAATCTAGGGGGGTGGCTAAAGGGCGTTTGAACCGGGCACACCGGCTTGTGGAGAAGCAAAATGGTTCTTGTTTTTAGCATATTTAATGAATTTTGTGGACCTTTTTATGAAAATAGTAAATTCAGGTGTGCAGGAGTCCCAAGAGGTTTTTGTAATGTGAAATATATGTATGACATTTTGCTATGGTTTTTGGAATGCAAAAGCTGATAAACTATTTTCCACGGCGAACATTATTTAGGCAGAGAGCAGCGAATTGCATCTTTGCTCTGGGTGCCGAATGTGTACGGCACGTTACTGTTCTCAAGGAAGTCTGTGGAATAGGTAGCATATTTAAGCTTTGTTTCTGTGTCGGAATTCACTGGTGAATATATTCGTGCAATTCTTCTAGAAGAGCGTTTACAATAATGTAACTAAAATCGAATTAATTTAGACTTTAAATAGACTGATTGTCTGTGAACGCATTGGCATGGAGATTAAAATCTGCATAGCATCGGAGTATTTGAAGCAGAAGGGTTCATATTAGTGCCCAGAAATATGTGACGGGAGGTACTTTATAGGCAGATATCTTATGATTTCTAATATGAATACTTTCAAAGTAATGCTTTTCACATTGATTTAATAGCCAATTATTAGTGCAGAAACTATCAGAAACCCATTGAAGAAGAAATAAAATATTTTTTTTTTTGTCATAGTTTACTCCCATTATCCTGAAAGAACTTTTAAACAACCATAATAGTAATAATAAAAAAAATCTGAGCTTGCCTTCTTAAGTTTACACAAAATAATTAGAATACCTATGTATGTATGTATGTGTATGTGTATGTATGTAGGTATGTATGTATGTACAAATATGTATAAATGATTATAATTTTAGAAAAATATGTGAAACTAGCAAGATTTTTAGATTTTAAAAGTTCCTGATGTTTATACCCAGCGCTGCAAGCTCAAAATTATGTATAGGGGTATTTTAGGCGAATTTATCGTTTTGAAGTACTGAACTCTTCCTTACTATGAAATTTTGAATTGTGATGGCACAAAAAATACTCTTTTTTAAAATTGTAATTTATATCCATTTTACGATGCGTTCAATTAGAATAGAGCTTTCATTGCTTTGAAATCTACATGTATGCTATTTACTCAGAAACTTGTTGATTTAACATCTATGAAAAATTTGAGAAGATATACTGGAAAAAACACCACTCAAGGAATTTTATTTTCGTAAAAAATATGCAATCTTGGTACTAAGTACTACTTCTTCTGAAATTAAAATTGTTTCTTCTTCTTGTATTTTTATCTTCTCGCGTAGCATAGAACCTCCATTAAACTCTACAAATATGCACGATTCGTAGCGAGAGCCTTTGAATCTCTCCAACATTTCTCCGATTCTCGTATTTCCTATTCTAGCTATCGTTTCCACCATGATGGAACCATTGAAAATCTCTAAAAATTTATCAGTATTTTATTTTTTCGTACCAAGAAACATTCCGAAATTTCAAAGTAATTGGAACGGTCCACTGTTTCAAAATTAAAATTTTGTCAAAAATATAATAATATTGTAAGATTCGTACGAAAGTAAAGTGAAAAAATTAAAGAACTATATGTTATTATAACATTGAACTTGATAAAACGTTTAAAAATTCGGCCGCCGTACAGTGGTGCAAAATTGAATTTGTCTGGACAAAATTAATTTCACAGCTCAATGCAAAATGTAGCTGAAACTTGGTAATATAAAATTTAATGATCACCGAACTGGAATTCATTGCAGATTTTTTGATAAAAATAACCTTCGATCCAATATGGGCGCTTGAACGAACTCAAACTATAATAGTTTTATAATGGTTTTATAATGGTATGATAAAGGTTTTAAAAAGGTTCTAAAAAAGGTTACATATTCGCTGAACACGAAACCATTACATCTTCGATTGATCGATTCAATTTTTTGATTTAACTTATAATTTTAAAAAAAAATTTGCATAATTTGCATTCGATTTTGTTTGCAACCATATTGGATGTTTTTTTAATGTAATAATCTACTGTGAACTCGAGTTCACCGAACGTTCAATCTTTCTAAGATCAAGCTCCAACCAGCTACGCAACATGTTGAGCTGGTAAATGAGGTGAAACACCGTCTGAAAAATAAAAAATTTCATCATACGAAAAAATGCCGATTTTGTTCAAATTCAAGCGGTCATATTGGATCGGTTTTTTTTTATCAAAAAATCTGCAATCAATGCGTATTGAACTATCATTAAACCTGCAGCAAGTCACATTTCATATTAAGCTGCAAAATGTATATTGTTCAAGGAAACTCAATTACGCACCACTGTGTTGATGAAAATTTTTTAATAAAATATGACTGTCAACTTTTTCATGTTTTTGATTATTATAAGTAGGTATATATTTAAAGAAAAATTGAAATCTGCAAATGCAGGCAAGAAAATCAAAGTTATGTTGCTATTTTTTACTCTCCACTTACGTCTCTGTGATTTCTTCTGCAATATCTGACATTATTATCAACAATTGCTTGTATCCACAGACAGAGATTACTGAAAAATTAAAATCCATAAAAAAGTAGTAGTTTTGTCCTTCAGAACCTAAAGTTTCCTTGATAAATTTTGTCATCGAAAGGGACATAAAAAAGGCGTAAAATTTTTTTAAATATATTTTAATTGTTTCCATTTCCATAATGAACATAATATTCATACTTATTGGGTGTTTTTTTTTTTTTTTTAAAGGAGCTCCGGCTCATAGAAGAAACAGAATCGAACCCAAAATCAATTTAAGAATTATTAGTTAGGAAGTGGCTTTTTTTTTTAATTTTAACCATCTTAATCGGCTTCATATACATATATCACTATTTCAGGGTTGAACAAAATTATTTGGCTCACCCTTTGGTCATCCGTAAAAGACGTCCGCAGCAGAGGGAGGGTCGTTAAAACCGACCAATGAGGACAAGCAACGGGATGGGTCGAGGTCTTTCCGTACGTCCATTTTTTTAAAAATCACTCTTAAACTTTTTCATTTTTTTTTTCTTTGAAAATTTTTGGCAGAAATAAAATTTTGCTTGGTTTCCGAGATACATTGAAAAAACTAAGAAGGACGCATTTTCACCCATATTTCCAATTTCTACCCTCTAATTTAATACTACTACGTGGTTTTTCTTCTTAAATGACCCATTGACCGATTCGTGTCATAAAAACCCGTGAAAGTTTTAATTCCTTGTTCCTATTTTTTACGACATAATCAATAGCCTATAAGTAAGATACGAAAAAAAAAATCAAAGGGATGGTTGCATTATCTTTTGTAAACATTCTGGCTGTAATAAGGGTGGTAATGAAATCGGACATAAGTGGACGACCAGGGGGGAGGAGGCTAAACTTCATTAAATTTTCCGGACGTCTTTTATGACAACCCCTTAAATAGTTTGTTTATTCATTCACTCAAGTGGCCTTTTGACTCCACAATAATGAAAAAAAAAATAAAATTAATTCTTAATTCTTATATTTATATTATATATATTATATTCTTATTCTTATATTGTCGTGTTTTCAATTAAAGCTTGAAGAACCACGAAAAACAAGAAATAATTACATTTTCTAAGGACTGTAAACGTGAAACCAATAATTCGCATAGCACACAATTACAATTTATTTGTTTCTACTGTAATTTTTAATTTTTCTAGCGATATTTTTACAAAATACTTAATACATTTCGCTACTTATGATCTGGATGTAATAATGCTTTTTATTAATAACTTACTCTTCTTTCTTTTTGTCTTTCTTGCCCATTCTTAAGTGTTAGAAAGCTTTTGAAATATTTTGAAAAATTAAGTTTATTACCGGTATTTAAAATAAGTTTTCTTTACACACAGTATGTTAGTAAAATATGTACTTTCGTTCTACCCTTTAAAGTCAGTTACAAAACTTAGCATTAAAACATATGCTTCCGAAACATTGTTTTGAAAAGAACTCTTCCTAGTTCCTAATTCGTCCGTCGTCCCCGTAATCTTGTCTAGCACATGAGCGAGACAGAAATGGAAGACGGACTTGTAGTCCAGTGGTTTTCAAGTTTTGAAAAAATTTCAATTTCAAGATATTATAGGACAGTCAACCTGTGAGTTAAAAAAAAGAAATCGTTCCATGCTGTTGATCTTGTAGTAAAATAAAAAATATATTTTAAAAAATACTTTCTTATTGTTGACGATCGAAACGCTTGATTTATCTTATACCCGCAAGCATAAGGATTAAATTGGTTCAAATTTGGACTCGTTTTGATCTATTTGAAGCGTAATAGTAGTAATAGTAGGCTTTGCAGTCTTAGTAATAGAAATGACCTGTCTGTGTCTATGCATGCGTCTGCCTGCTTGTTCGTCTGTCTAGTCGTTTGTCTAGCTCTCTGTCTGTCTTCCATCTATCTGTCTGCATGTCCGTAGAAATCGTGGTTATTATGGTATACGTAAAAAACAATGCGGCATAATTTGGCTATACCTAGAAATACAGCTCATGGTATTAGAAATGGACGAAATCGGCTTACCGCCATGACTACCGTCTATTCCCTTAATTGTTTTCAATGTAAGTTTTCAGTTCCAGCTCAGTTCTTCTTTTCTAAGAACGGGAATGGCATTCCTTTTGCATTCCGAAAAAGTTGGATTGATCATTCTTCAAAGATATCAACAATGATAAGGCCTTTTCAATTCCAATCCAAAGTGAAATCTGCAATCTAAAATATAACTTTTACCACATTTCAAGGACGAAAAAATGGTCTTTCCTCAACGGAATTGGAACAGAATACCCATTTCACTTCCATTCTTAAAAGTTAGTTGATCCTGCAATGCCGTGTAGAATTTTCTTCGTTTTATATTCCTAATGTTAGAATGGCAATTGATTCTAAAATTTAATTGAAAATCTTAAACTTTATTGGCTTTCAAAGTAAACTGGGCATTCCTTTTACAAAAATAAAAGTCGAGGGTTTTTATGGGGAAATTTTGCTTTAGAATGTAAAAGGAATATCCTGTTCATACACATTCCTTTAAACACTTTGGAGAACGGTCATTTCAATATCTTTGGAGAGACAAACACAATTTTGCTATGCCTATTCTCGTTGGAATGAGAATGGTTGAAAACTATTCCAAGGAATGTGAAATGACTTTGCAGCTCTGTATTGATATTTTTAATATCGTGTCATTATTGTATTGCATTTCGTTGACATTTGCACTATTATAAATAATTAATTTATCAATCATGTAGTCAGTATTTACACTATTAAGGGTGTTATCTTTTGTCTTGCTAAAAACTAAACACCCTATACCGCGTTAGCAGTTAATGTGCGTGTAAGCCTTAACTTTTTATTAAAATGGTATTTCGTCCACCACATTACGTGCTGGCTGGTTTGACTAAACGTAACCACATTGAATTTAGCAACATTTACTTAAATAGCTCGCTGTGCAGCGTTTTGAAGCTTATGCTTGTGTGGGAGGTGCCAAGCCCTCTGCGAAATTTGCCAACTTTTTGTTTGATGATAGACCGAAGATGTTTGGGTTTGGATGTTGAAGTTCTTTTCCAGAGCTTTTCCCAATCATTCCTACTATTTGTATGAGATTTGGTTACACACCTTAAATAATTCTGACAGTATATAAAATATTTTGTTGTATGGCGGGTGCCACGCCCTCTTGTTGAAATTTGTTATCTTTTTGTCCGCAGCTTGTTCAAATTATTCTTAGTATTTGTGAGAAATTTGGTATCACACACACTACATTGAACATTTCTACCAATAGCATTTTAAATATTTTAATTGTATGGGCAGTAAGGGTGTCGGTAAAGTCTTTTTGTCCATTTTCAATCCCAAGAACCTTGTTTGAAGTCTAGCCTGAGTACCGAATCTTATTCAATACTCAGTACTCTGAAAATGAAAAGTAACTTATTTGTATAGTGCGTTTCCGACATAAATATACATTTTCTTTTCATTATCGTCAAAATTAAATATAAATTCCATTTCAATTTTTTAATTTGTTGAAAAAATGTTTGTAATAGAACTTTTTGCTTGCCTACCATTTCGCATACTTTGCATGTAGAGATATAGGCAGAGTGTCTGTCATATGCTAACTTTGTATATAAAGATGTAAGGGGTATTGCATGGTTTGTATGTGGAGATGTAGGGAACTTGATAAACTATACAGGCACTTAGTAAACGATGTTTTAAGGCAATGTGCCTTTCGTTTGTTACACATTGTATATAGAGATGTAGGCAAACTGCCTACAAATAAGCCTTCGCTTTGTAAAAAGAATTTACAGTTGTGGCTGGATTTGTGAGTATTACTGTCTGTAAAGAGTATAACTATTCATTGGTGTTGTTAATAACATATTTGTCGCTGGGATGGTTAATATAGCCAAAATTTAGTAAATTTTTATATTATCTACACTTCAACTACGTCACTCAAAAAAAAAAGCCACATAAATTATTTGATAGTGCACTTAAGTATTACTTGGCTTCTTGTATTGCCTTCTTAAGACATCTGTGTCTTATTGAGGATATATAATACAAAAAAAAAGTTTTTACACGCAATATTGTGAAACTATTTTCTTGACCACCAACAAAAGACTCGTGGTTAGGGTTCAGAAAAATTTATGTGATTCACTTTTTGCTCTGCATAATAATAAAAAAATGTTAAGAGTTAAGGCGAAAATCGTCTTTAGAATAAATAAATTTAAAAAATAAATAAATTGTGAACTTTTGTTTCATTAGTAAGGGTTCAGAACGGAACTAATTTTAGAAATAACATATGACTTAAAGAACATCGAAAATAGAAGAAAATGTTAATAAAATCAATAATTTAACTTACATTTTTTTTTATTTGTTTGTGTAGTTGTTGATTGCTGCCAGTGAGGCTCAAGAAAATTGAATTCGAAGCTTGTGGGTTCCTTTCGGTTTCTGAATTGCGACCGTGTCGTTTCGTTGGTTAGCGATGGGGGGAGCTTTTCACTGTTTTCCTTTGGCCGTCAATGAAGTATTTAACTCTACACAACGAGTGGAGAGTTATTTTTAGAATGACTCGTCGCAAAATTAATGTCGCCTATTGTCGCATCAAACTCTCCACTGAAGGTTTTTTCCACGGTTTTTTTTTTTTTTTAATTGGTTCGGGAAATAAAGAATAAGAAATTAGGGATCAATAAAAAGAATTATGAAAAAATTGGCAGCAATTTGTTATTTATAGGAAAACTAATTTGAATTAATTGAAATAATAGAATATAATGTTTTTTTCTGTTTTTTTTTGTCAAATATGCTCTACAATTCTTATAAAATTTTTCAACTATTTCACTTCATTGAACTTTTTCATTTCAAAATAAATATTATATTTTTACTTATTTTGCAAATATGTATTGAATTTTTTTTTTTATTGTATGAAATCAGATTTACTAAAATCAATTTTTTTTTCTCATGTAGGTACGAAGGAAAAGTGCAAGTTCAATTTTCACCTTAGTCTTAATTTTCACTTTTTATTCAATCTCTTAAAAACATTTACATATTTTCTGAAAACACCTAGCGATTATTTTGAACTGATGCGTGTAATTTTTTAATTTTTCCAATTGATATTTTGTTAATTTAAATTAATTTAGTCGTAGGCACAAGTTCTTACTTACAATGAAAATTTTCCAACTATGAAAATTTTTCTTATGTAGCTAACAACGAGCTTAGTAATATATTTTCCAAACGTGATGGTATCTATTGTAACTGAGAGAGTTTCGAAGCTTTCCTGATAAGACTTCGCAAGGCGAAAGAGAGACAACATCATTGTTATTGGGCTTTGAAGCATGCGTCATAAAAACACCCTCATGTCTTAGGGCAAAAACCCAACACAGCTGAATGAAAGTTGAATATTGAACCAATGTTAAAGAAAATAAGTTGCATGTGTCCTTACCTACAAAAAAATCTATTCGTTTCAAGCCAATTTCCAAACCAGTATGTATCATATGGTAAAGCTTTTGTTAGTTTTTGGTTATTGTTTGGAGAGATTTTTTTGTTGTTAATGCTTAAAGGTCATTCCTGCCAAAAACAAAAATTATATATATGAAAGCGTTTAGGTAATTTTATTAGAGTGATCCGTTTTGTCGTAAATAAATAACCAGAAGGGTGTGCCGAAAACATCTTTTTTGAATTAAATTTTTTTATTACGGTAAAAGTTTCTAGAAGTCATAGCAGCGCCGGATTAATGGGCTGAGATGGACTATATTGCCCTCAAAAGCGAAAAGAGAGTATCTCAAAAAAATTCATATTCTTGATTCTAATGGCATTGGATAGCTTAAGAAATTATGCGTTCAAATGACGGTATCTTAGTTCAAACCTATAAAAAGTCTCATAAGAGCATTTTCTATATCTCAATTTTACAGGTTTTCAACAAATTAACATAAAAAACATCAATTATCTCGAAGCGCATTTTTTTGAGACACACACTATTCGCTTCTGAGGGCAGTATAGTCCCAGCCGTGAGTTCAAGGGGCCTAACCAGCAAATCCTTCATAGGGTTACTTACCTTTTTTCGAGCACATTTTTTAATCATCGAATTTCCAGTCCCCAATATATTGATTGAGGGTGACTGAGAAATAATCTTCAGCTCCTTTAGCGAATTTTTTTTTTTATATGACAGGATTCTGACATTGAAACTTACCTCAAATTCCCGATGTATGGAAAAAAAACATACTAATCGTTTTCGTGCTCTTAAATTATTCTGATCTACTTAGATTCTTATCTTGTAAGAGGTTAGTTTGATAAGGAAAAGTCAAGAGTCTGTTCGCTTAAAGATCTTTTTTACAAGTGAAGTTCTTTTCGTTACAGTTTTACACATAGACCTTGTCTTACTTAAGTATACGCACATAAATCACGAGAGAATGCAGTTGCACATTAAAGTGAAATACAGTAGAACCTATGTAAGTCAAACTTGAAGGGAGACGCCAAAAACTCGAGTTATAGAGTTTTCAACTTATGGAGGACTTCGACTTAAGCGAATTTCGTCAGGAAATCTTCGGCTAGTAGAGGTTAAGATTTATTCCAACTAGTTTTGAGTTAGAGAGGTGAAATAAATAAAAATCCTAGTTATAGAGGTATTCAACATTGGTGTGTATTGCAGTAGGACCAAACTATTTCTGATAATTTTTCAATCGACAACAATAAAGTATCTTCGCTAAAGTTCAAATGAAATCACGTGTTAACGTTAGTCATAAGTTCCTTTATCATTTCAAAGAATTGGTTTATTGTATGAGCAATCTTTTATATTGATTTCTAAGAAACTATGATGTACATTGTCGGCATATTCTCAAAGTTGGTATCTTATTTTTCTTCTATCTATATAGGTAACTCGTTCAAATAATCAAGTTGTAAAATCAAACATTGCTATGTATGTTCGAGATGCAGAGGTCAAATTAATTTTTTGGCTATAGAGGGAAAATATGTACTGAATTTATTTGTAGCGACTCACTAATTATTTCGACTTATAGAAGGAAAGGGGACACAACATTTTTTCGAGTTTGGGAGGTTTTCTGCTCATCGAGGTTCGACTTAAAGAGGTTCCACTGTATTTTTTTAAAATATTTCTCATAATTCTTTCATAGTTAAATTCATACATTAATTCTTAAATACAATTTTCTGTATATATTGCGAATAGGAATAGCAAATGAAATAAAATTGCATGATAATGAAATTGAAAATAAAAGGAATTTTTTGCAATTCCATTTCAATTTCAGTTTTGCTCAGCTTCTGACGTCATTTTCAATAAATTCAACTGAAGATTTCACGGAGAAGTTTATATTGGCCCAAGTGCAGGCACGAGTTCTTGCAACATGAGTCTTGCGAAAGAGCCAAAATGTATTCTTTCTGAGTACATTTGAATCTTTAATTTTTTTAACCCTTACAATCTTTGGATATAATTTCCAATTTTGCTGTCTCAATTGACACACACAAAATTTTGCCATTTCATCTTTAAAGTGCTGGCTTATGTACACTTGCTTAGCTAATTAAAACTATGATAAAATTGAAATAAAAATGCATCAGAGTCACTAAGTCGTACAGAAGCAATTCCTGGCTTTCTAAAAAAAATGTAAAAAAATGATTAAAAGTAAAATTTGGGAAAAAGTTGACGCTTTTTTTGGTAAGTGATATTAAACAATTACTTCATAAAATGCTAAACTTTAATTTTTGTGTGAGAAAAACTATACGGCTCTATTTTCTTATCAGATTTTTGAATTCCTACCAGGGCCCCGGCTCGACATGAACTTAGTCATTTGGTAGCCCTGAAATGCACCGTGAATAAAAACAAATTACAAGCGAACAGAACTTCTGCCAACAGCTGTTTAAGAATATCAAAAACCAAGGATGTAAACATGTGTGACCAATCACAAACAGAATTAGAGGAGGAGCCGCTTTCAAATTCCATTGAAAAAGCATGTGACAAAAGGCCGAAATTCGGAAATAGATATTTAACCAAGGATGAAGATGTTTTTACGCATAATGCATGGTAAGCTGTGGTCAATAGCAGGGCGAAACTATAATGGAAGCTGGTTCGGCACTGCCCAGTTGCTGCGACGCTTTTGTCAAAGCGAATGGGAACATACAAGAAAACGTAAAAAACCACAAGGCGGCGGTAGAGAACTTAGGAATCCTAGGGAACTTTTTGAATTTAATGCATGGTAGATGAAAGCGCCCGTGGGTAAATTAATTATATTTTCTTATTTCTGTTTATTTTAAAACAGGGATAACGTCGAATGGGACGAAGAGCAGGAACGGCAAGCAGTTGAAGCGGTTGCAAAAAATTCCACAGAAAAAATGAGCGATGAAGATAGAATAAAATTTGAAGAAAATCCTGATAAATTTTGGGATTCATTCTATGGAATTCATCAGAATCGTTTCTTTAAAGATCGACATTGGCTCTTCACAGAGTTTCCAGAATTAGCGCCAGTGAATAATACAGGCACAATTTCGGAACAGCGAAAAATTTTTGAACTCGGTTGTGGTGTAGGAAACACTATTTTGCCCATATTGAAATACAGCCAAGAACCAAATCTCAATGTTTACGGTTGTGATTTTTCTGCTAAAGCCATAGAAATTTTTCGTTCTAATCCAGAATTTGATGAGCGACGTTGTGAAATTTTTGTTATGGATGCCACGCAAGAGCAATGGGACGTCCCCTTCGCAGAGGCATCGCTCGACATTATTGTACTGATTTTTGTGCTGTCCGCTATTGAGCCTTCGAAGTTTCAGCAAATTGCAGCTAATTGTTACAAATATTTGCGGCCCGGTGGTCAAGTACTTTTTCGCGATTATGGCCGCTACGATTTGGCACAGCTCCGTTTCAAGGCAGGCAAGTGTTTGAAGGACAATTTTTATCTGCGAGGTGATGGCACCTTCGTTTATTTCTTTACGCAACAAGAGTTACAGGACTTATTTTGTGGTGTTGGATTTTTGCAAGAGCAGAGTGTAGTGGATCGCCGATTGCAAGTTAATCGAGGGCGTATGCTGAAAATGTACAGAGTTTGGATACAGAAGAAGTTCAAAAAGCCCACTGATGTCTGGTGAGTAAAATTAAAAATATTCTTAAATTTTTCGGTGAAATAAGTTTATTTATTTTCAGACTAACTAAATATTCAAAGTGTTCTGATAATATACTACGTATGTAAATATATAAAAAATAAAAATTTTATCTGCATCGAAGGTTTTAAAGAGTGAAAAAACCAGCTTATACTTATTATAATTACATATGCTATTGAACATAATATTACAGCCACGTATGTATGATTTAAGATAGAAATCAATAGCTTTAGCTATAAAAAATACATCTGCCAACAAGCACCACAAACTGAAAGCAAATCTGGTGGTTTATGAATATAAATTGAAAACAAAATTTAATACTTTGATAGCAAATTTATATACACATATTTGATATCAAACTGCTTATTTTTAACATTGACAAAAAATTAATGGTACATACGCATAGGTCGAAATAATAGGAGTAATTTGCATATTAAATGAATGGAAATAAATTGAGATACATTATGTTGGTAAGATAATAGAATAATCAGGCCTGTTCTGATTCCGTTTCGGATTTGCTTCGGGAACAGAATTGAAGTTCAAAGTTTATTTCAGAATAATAAAAAAATATATATCAAATTGTCCGAACTATAACAGCTCAAGTTCGAAGCTCAAACAAAATTTCATAGCAAATTCAGACCAATAAATTTAAAAGAGCTATTGACATTCAATTTCACTTCCGGACTAAATCGGTATCAGAACAGTCCTGAATAACAAAATTAGAATCAGAGCAGGCCTGCATAATACAATAAAAAAAAAACGATTTAGTTTACAAAATCAGTGATCATTTTTATCAAATTCTCAAATATCGAAGACTGAGTCTGACTTCAAACTTTTGCAAACCGTTTACCGCAATCCTTGACAAATTGGGAAAAATATAAAAAAAACTGGCTGACCGTGGATCGAACTTACGCACTAGGAGCTATGAGCTCATAACCCTAATCATTTGACCAATCTTTTTTTTTTTCAAATATCTATTTCACACTATGTTAAATTATTTATTTATTTTCAGACTAACTAAATATTCAAAGTGTTCTGATAATATACTACGCATGTAAATATATAAAAAATAAAAATTTTATCTGCATCGAAGGATTTAGAGAGTGAAAAAACCAGCTTATACTTATTATAATTACGTATGCTATTGAACATAATATAACAGCCACGTATGTATGATTTAAGATAGAAATCAATACCTTTAGCTATAAAAATACATCATTGTGATTTTGATAAATTATTTGTGCATTACACCTTCGCTTACCTAATCGTGTATGTTTTCTCCATCTAAGTATAATATATGGAATCAATGATTACCATAGGTAAAATGGAAATTGATGGTCCCAAAAAATGCTAGGAAATAAAACGATTGATACAAAACTGTCGATTCTTTTGAATTCACTCTTTCTTTGTAAACAGTTGGAATCTCCTTATTTAATATATACCTATATATGTATATATGTGTACACATAAAAACGAACATTAATTGTCTTCTGTCTTTTCTTTAAGATCCAATATATGCGACGCAATCAATTGGATACAGAGTTAACTTAAAAAAAGTATCGAAATTTGATAGTCGTAAAATAAATTTGAATTTCGATTTATCAAAATAAAAAATATTACCAATAATTATCTAAACTAATATCGATAATCGATATATTTTAAGCCCAGCGCGTATTATTTTCAAACTAGCCTGGCAATATGCACACCTCTCTTAATTTCTAACCATGTGTATACTTTTCATGTCGTATATGTACAATGCATATGACAAAAAAGTAATGCCGAATCATAAAACATTGCAATACATGAAATAAAAAAAGATACAGAAAAGCTTTAAAGTAAATGGAGTCTTTCTTCTTTGCCTTCTAATATCAGGCCTGATAGCACGTCTGTTGTGGGAAGGCATATTATGCCTTCTGTGATTGTATTTTTATATGCATGCAAATCTAGTTTTAAGAAGTCCTTATATAATCGCAGCAGTGCTAGGAGGCCTTCTCCGAGGCAGGCCTTGCTCACATTATGCTTGCATGCTTAATTTTCTTAGCAATTTTAATTTTTAATATTTTGATATTTAAGAGGAATATCGTGATAACTTTAATTCTATGTCAAGACCAAGCGTCTAAGAAAGATAACTAAAAAAATTTGATCGAAATTGATTCAGTAGATTTTGCGTGAATCCCGTTCATCGAAAACAGCTATCATTTTATTTTTATAGATTGTACTAATAGCTAGAAGTTCACATTGTCAGATTTTTCGTCTTCCTGTATTTGCTTATTTTTCACGGTTGCATTAATTTGAGTTTAGCAAGATAATTCTACAATGCTAACTCTGCAACTCTTCCTTGTGAACACATAATATGTGAACAAGGCAGAAGCAACTTGTAGTTTTCTGGTTTTTGATCACCCTATGTTTCTTTAAATACTGAAAATAATTTTACAACGGAGCGTAATGTCAGTTTTGACTTTTACGTTTTTGCTGTCTGTTTCGTTTCTGACACTTTGTTGTGCACTTCGACGCCATTTTCGTGTCTTTCCGATTCCAACCGATTCAATTTTCTCAGTTTACGAGTGAACATCGAGCCGCTACGAGTATTTTACGGAACAAACGTCAATAGACCTGAAATTCGAGGACGGAGTTTTCTTTAAAGAAATTAAGTTTATTTCTCTTTAAAGTGGAAAAATATTAAAACGAAGTGATTAAATTTGCATTCAATAAAGTTAAATGCACACCACACATGATAAGTGAATATTCAATTTGTGAATAAGTGAACATTTCTAGGTGAGGCTGCCACCTGCTTGAAAAATGGGGGTGCTCCTCTTTGTGCATTGGAACTGGATTCTTCGCTATCGGCCACAGCGTTTACAGTAATTTTTCATAGAAATTTCGCAAGACGAAAATAAGTTTAGAGACAAGTTTTACTGTCTACAGATTGGATTTACGTGGAATTTTAATTTTGTTTTTATTGCTGCTTGCGTTTTGAGCGGTCAGTTACGATTTTACTTTAATAAAAGTTTAAGGAAAAAACGAATTAAACAAAGTGAATTAATTCAAAATTAACAAAAAAAGAAGAAAGTATAACATGAAAAATTAATTAAATCGAAACCCGCAAAATCTTTGGCTCAAAATTCTAAGTGATTCTTGTGTCATAATAAATAAAGAAAAAAAAAAGCATCGTAAAATCTGCGAATTTATGATGCATTGAAAATTTCTAATAAAAAAAAAGCGCTTGCAATGAAAAAGTGAAAACTCGACTTCGAACCGCACCTGTCAATTTTGACAATACAACTTGTGAACGAGCATTTATTTGCAACGCCACTGCATTTGTTAACTCGGCCGGTTCTTTCGCGTTATTCTTTGTACACCTTTATTCGCTGCATTTATCACCATCTTGTTGTCATTACACGCTGCTTCTTGTGTACAAAACAAGTTCCGATAAACCATAATTTTTCCTTGGCTTGAAAATTCTCTGATTCATCAGATATTTGAAATTTGTTACCTGCTTAAATTGTTGTTGTTGGTCAAGTCCTGCCGCTACCTAAGTGCGCGCGATATTTCGTCAATAAAGAAAAAAGAATATAAAAGAATCTAGTTTATTTTAAAATTAAAAAAAAAAATTCATTAAAAAATACAGTGTGTGTTGTTGCAGTGATCTAAAGTGCAACTGTTCTTGAATTTATCTATTCTGTTTCCTTCTCATTCCTCTTTTTGTTATTACGGATTACCTTTGGAAAGTTTTTTGAAAATCATTTAAGCTGGCGGAGAAACAGGAAAATTACGACAACATGAATTGGGGCACGGAATTATGGGTAAGTGTTCATCAAAAGAGGACATACTTTAGTTGCTTCTCTGGCGCCAAGTTTTGATCTTTGGAAACTTATAGTTGAAACAACATTGGTAGAATAGTAGCTCGGAAATTTCATGTGATAAGGGGAGCATTCTTTAGAGGGAAATAATAGATGTAATCGTCCATGCGAAAGCTACTTAATCGGCAAACTCACCTCAGTGCCAATATTTGCTCAAGTGAATAAAAACATATCAAATGGGAGGGACACACACTATGCCGAAAATCGAACCTTTGAATTTTGCCTTCATCAAAATTTTAGCAATAATACAATATTTGGATATACACCTACGTTTCCTTAATTAAATGGAGTACAAGTGGCGACCGGTGGCCGGTGTAGCTAGCTGTTGTGTTAAGGCTAATAACTTATAAGCTGCGGTCGAATAGTCCAGTAGAATAGGAATTTTACTCGTGAAAAACTCGTACATACACAGACTATTGTAAAAAAAGAGTATGTATTGGCTTAAACAAAATATCTGCGATACCTCTGAATCTTGCCCTTTTTGGTGGTCTGAAGGTGTATTTTTATGTTCACTTAAAAAGGTTGAATATTGATCAAGTTACAGCAGTTTTGAACTTTCAGTGAAAATCAAATTTACAAAAAGCGCTTTTTGACAAAAAGGTCACTCAGAAAATTAACCAGGCAAAATTTTTAACAGTAACTAAGCATTTATAAAAAACATTATGAACTTACAGTCATTTTAGCAAAGACCAATATTGTAAATTTTTACTTATTGATCAATGCTATTTTTTTATTCAACAAACATGACAAAGATAACAAATGGAACAATTTAACCTGGTAATTGGTGACATACAGTGGCGACAATTTAAATAGCACAGGTAATCTAACTTTTATGGTTGTTGAAATTACTACTTCTACATTTCCAAAATCAAAATAACGAAGTCGCAAAAATTAAGCATAACTATTGTTTATTGCATTAGAGTAAAACAAAGTTCAGTTCCATTGCTTATTGAAAAAATATGTTGTAAAAATGAAAGTAACATTCAATTTTACAAGACAAATTAAATAGCACACTTCGCGTATTTTTAGTAATTTCCTTAGAAAAAAAAAAATAAAATACATATTAATACAAATGCAAATTAGTATTTGGTTGAAAATCCCTTGTTTCGTATGACAGCATTACAGCGGCGTTCCATTGATGATACCAAAGCCTGGCATCGCTCCTTCGGTATAGCTGACCAAGCACGCTGCACTTCGAGCCAAAGTTGATCCAAATTCTTGACCGCGAATCGATTAATGGTGCGACCAACGTCATTCCACAAGTTCTCAATGAGGTTGAGATCAAGGGACTGCGCTGGCCAGTCCAGGAAATCTAAATTTTTGATTGAAATCCACTGCTTCACGGACCTTTCGGTATGCTTAGGGTCATTGTCATGCTGAAATTTCCATTTCAGTGGCATTTCCTCTTCGGCATAAGGCAGCATTACTCTGGAAAGGATTCCCTTGTACTTAGTTTTGTCCATAATGCCATAATGGACGCATATCCAGACGCAAACCTTATGTTTCAAAACGGAACCTAAAGCGTAGATTGCAGTTTGCAAGAGAACATCGCGATAAAGACCCACAATGGTGGAGATACATCTTATGGAGCGATGAGTCAAAGTTCAACTGCTTTGGAAGTGATGGCAAAAAATATGTGCGCCGCGGGCCTAATCAGGAATGCAGCCCAAAATACACAATAAAATCCATTAAGCATGGTGGAGGCAATATCAAGGTTTGGGGTTGCTTTTCCTGGTATGGTGTTGGCCCAATATACAGAATTGATGGCATTATGGACAAAACTAAGTACAAGGGAATCCTTTCCAGAGTAATGCTGCCTTATGCCGAAGAGGAAATGCCACTGAAATGGAAATTTCAGCATGACAATGACCCAAAGCATACCGCAAAGTCCGTGAAGCAGTGGATTTCAAACAAAAATTTAGATTTCCTGGACTGGCCGGCGCAGTCCCTTGATCTCAACCTCATTGAGAACTTGTGGAATGACGTTGGTCGCACCATTAACCGATTCACGGTCAAGAATTTTGATCAACTTTGGCTCGAAGTGCAGCGTGCTTGGTCAGCTATACCGAAGGAGCGATGCCAGGCTTTGGTATCATCAATGGAACGCCGCTGTAATGCTGTCATACGAAACAAGGGATTTTCCACCAAATACTAATTTGCATTTGTATTAATATGTATTTTATTTTTTTTTCTAAGGAAATTACTAAAAATACGCGAAGTGTGCTATTTAATTTGTCTTGTAAAATTGAATGTTACTTTCATTTTTACAACATATTTTTTCAATAAGCAATGGAACTGAACTTTTTTTTACTTTAATGTAACAAACAATAGTTATGCTTAATTTTTGCGACTTCGTTATTTTGATTTTGGAAATGTAGAAGTAGTAATTTCAACAACCATAAAAGTTAGATTACCTGTGCTATTTAAATTGTCGCCACTGTATGTTTCGGCTATTACCACATAGCCTCATCAGACCAGTTTTTTGGTTAATGTTGTACATGGAGTCGATCCCCTGACCGTACATGCATTTCAATTGCATATCTGTCGACGGCCGCTCTAACAACTGAGCTACTGAGGAACTGACCTTGAACTGTACAAATTGCGTATATCCATTTATTTATTATTATGTGTAAGTTCATAATGTTTAATTATAATAAAAAAATAACCAGTCGCAAAAATCAACTTTCTTAAAATTTATAAAAAACTGTTTTTGACACCTTCTCATTTTAAAGGATTTTTTAGTACTAGAACTTTTGCTCAGAAACGAATACAGTAAAATTCCCCATTACGGACAGCCCCTATAACCGGACAGCTCCCATAACCGGACATATTTCAGCGACACTCACTAACTTTTCCATACAAAATTAATTCCTATAGCCGGACGCTCCAATAACCGGACAAAAATACTGCTACGGTGGGTGTCCGGTTATGGGGAATTTCACCATACAAAATTAGAACCTATTTGGATATATATTTCGACCTTTAGAGTCTCTCGTATGGGAATTGTGGCTTTAGTTCCAGCGCAAGAGTTATAGTGCTGAAAAAAAAAACCTTTTAAAATAAGGTCGAGAATTTAGTGTAGATTGAACTTTTTCTCAAAATGCTGTAACTATTGGAAAATTGATGTTTTGTTTAAGCATTTAATAAAATTTGATTTGATCTTCCATCAACTTCTTTATGCTAAAAACTTAATTTTTTTTTCCAAACTACCTAACTATAGTTTTTTTTTTATAATAAATACATTTCTAAACTATTTTTGGTTCAAGTAGATTTCTTGCCAAGTGGCGGTAGACGTATTTACGAACCGATTTCACTCAGTTTCATTCCCAAAAAGCTTTTCAGAAGGTGTAGTCTGTGTACCTAATGCTTGGTTTTCCCGTAATTGTGATTTCCAAAGACAGACATACAGACAGGTAGTCATGCAGACAGACAGTCATACAGACAGATAGTCATGCAGACGGACAGACAGACAGTCATACAGACAGGTAGTCATGCAGACGGACAGACAGACAGTCATACAGTCAGGCAGTCATACAAACAGACAGTCATACAAACGAACAGTCATACAGACAGTTAGTCATACAGTCATTAGACAGACAATCATACAGACAGATAGTCATAGAGACAGATAGTCATAGAGACAGACAGTCATACAGACAAAGTGAGCATACACTGATTGTAGGGTATAAAAAAGTAGAGCGTAACAGGCAAGATTGATTTAAATAATATGTATATGATCTCAATGAGCTATCAAATTAGTATGCCAACAGTTTCTAAGTGGTACAAATATTTACAAAAGCAAGAAGTTATATAAGAAATTGCATGTTTTTGTACAACACTTATAGTATGACACATAAATTTAATCTCTCGCTGAGAGATATACCACAATTAACTACTCTCTTAAATAATTAAGCAAAATAATTAAACAAAATCTCAACTGAAAAGGTACAGGAACACACTTATTTATTATAAAATGATTGTCTCCATAACCGTCGATATGTCTGTCTGTCTGTCTGTTTGATATTCAGTTAGGCGTTGCCTGAAATATTTACTTGCATATAAATACATTCATTTATTTGTTGCGAACTGAACGACCGTTGAATTTGAAGTTGTCGGTTGTAGTTAAGCTTTTTAATATTATGGTTAAGAATTTTTGCGCTAAAACTGGTTTTGTCATAACAGAAATCGCTCTGGCTACTTGCTGTCTTTGGTTATATCGTTTTTTAATCTTGCAGCATGTTTAAACAGAACGGCGCTTATATTCAGATTTTTTTTTTTTTAGCGTGTCATTAATTTTTTATATACATAATACGTTTAGTTGAAATTGTGCCATTTTAAAAATGATGCAAATTCAAATAACAGTTTGCATGCTCTCTTTCCAGTTCTATAGAGTAAACATTTTGTAGTTCCTGTCGGTGAAACACCCGCACATTTTTTTTATTTTGGTTTAAAAACGTTTTTGTTTTTGTCTGACTCGTATGTCCTTTTGGATTTCACATCCCTTTGAAATTATACAGAACTTCCCAAAGTGCTTCAGCTCGATTTCATTCGGCCTAGCCTGATAAGGGTGGTTTTTTGATTCACACAGTTGTCAGCTGTAGTCTCATGTCATGCGGTTTTTTTTATCTGTGTATCTGTTCATGATTGTGTGTTCTGCAGTTTGTCTAGACGTTGCGATTTTTTTTTTATTCACCTTTGCACTATCATTCAAAGACATATTTTACTTAAAGATGCAAGACAATTTTAAAATTTCTTGCTTAGGCGGAAGTTTTTTGCAGACGAATTTGCTTAACCGCGTGTGTAATATGGTAAATGTTTCGTTTCATTCATGTCCTTTTAAATTTTGTGGGAAAGTAACCAATAATTTAATGGAGTGAAGAGGAAAAAAGTTTCGGGCATATACATAGCTTTCAATTGTAGGGTGGTATGTTTTTAACTGTCATTACACAACATCGCTATTTTTGCTGTTTGTTATAAAGGTTGTGAAGAGGGACAGTACAGAATGTAGCTTTTTTCCAATAGTGGGCGGTGCCACGCCTCTAGCAGGAAAATCAACGGCTAAACTAATGGACTGATTTTGATGAAATTTGGAATAAAGATGGGTTGAACCCTAATAAAAGTACAAAAAACTACGATTTTAGTGGGCGTGGCACATCCCTAAAAGGAAAAAAAACTTCTACGACTGAGCCGCTATACCGATTTTGATAAAATTTGGTGTGAAGATCGATAGATTGCTGAGTAAAGATATTTGTTTTTTAGTGGGAGGTGCCAAGCCCCTAAAAGCAATATAGGTTTTCGCTGCTTAACTAATGAACCGATTTTCATAAAATTTGGTATAGAGATAGAGTGAACCATGAGCAATGGTATTTGCTTTAAATTGAATGGTGCCACGCCCCTAACAGGAAAATATGTTTTCACAGCTAAGCTAATGAACCAATTTTGATGAAATTCGGCATGGAGTTTGATTAAACCCAATCAAAGGGATGGGAATTGGGGTAGGTATAGGAAAACATGATACTTTAGTTTTTATTTTTGAGAGCGATGGCATTTAATCAGGTAAAATTGCACTGAGCTTTTTACGCTTTTGTCACTATAATGGTTGGATTTCAACCCGCAGGTAAACTATAGTTTCAATTAATATGCAATAAGTTCCAATATGTTGTGTAAAAAATTTAACCAAACTTAACTATTTGCAGCTAAATCCTTCTAAAATGTAATTTTTATAAATAATTCGTCGAAACAAATGTTTATTTTTTTTGCGTTGAATAAGATTTGGATTTAAATAAGATGAAGTGAGTTTGCTTAAAAGATACAAGAGCTTCATTCGGTATGTTAACGGTTAGCTTTCGGTTAATGTTTAGTATGTTAAAGGTTAATTGACTAAATCTCTTCATAAAATATGTATACTTACTAACTAAAGCGCGGTAAATTATTTTTCGGCTAATATACGGAAACTCTCACATAAAATTGCTTTACTAAGTTTACTAGCTTACAGAAATCTTGACAAATATCATAGAAAATTCATAATTTTTTCCAAGTTAAAACTTCATCTTTACAAATTTCTTATCACTGATCAAAATACTATAACTTACTCTAAAATATCATGTTTGCTAATCATATAAACTTTTCTTTTCCCAACATCATCACCAATTTCAAAGTAAACGATCATTTCAAAACTAAATAATAAACAATGGAATCAAAACATGCTCACATTCCTCAATAAAAATTTATGTCTCACTTGAAAATTAACACCAATTGATGAAGACTAAGCAGAGTTGTCGCTGCTGCAGTTTTTCGTGGGTGATATTTATATAAGGCGCATACATTTAAATTCACCCTTTAAAAACCAAAGACAAATTACATTTTTACAACAAGTAGTTTTTCTATAACTAATTGCTGCTGTTTATAACATTTGGTTGATCTATTTTTATAAGAAAACAAGCAAATTGCATTGCTTTCGAATGTGCGACATTTCTGTGTGCACAAATACATACACACATAGAAACATGTAAGTATTGTGTTATAAAAAGTGGTTGAAGCAAATAAGAAATAAAAGTTATTGCTATTACAGACACATACAAGGCATGCATAGAGTATTTTTTTTAATTTCTTATGTTATTCCAGAATTTTATTTATGATATCAAAATAAATTCAGTGTTTGCGTCTTATGAGCAGTTTGTGCACATGCCTATATGCAATGTATTTAGTTTTCATTTTTTCCATTTGATCAGGGTTTGAAGCAATCAAGACAACAATTGCAGTTGATAGTTCTGTTATGATCATTATCAACTGTTTAGCCAGAGTAAAAATAACTAAAAATAAATATTTACTCTCTGTAAAGTTCTTTAATACTTAAAGTATTGAATAAAGTAAAATATTTTGGAAATAAATGTTAGGAATAAATCTTGTTGTAAATAAGAAACGTAAAATGTAAACATATTTTACTTTTTAGCACTCTTTGTTTTAACCAAATGCCATCAAAATCCGATTTTCAATCAAATCGAACGGCAAAAGTGGAAATCGATTGGGCATCACCAACTGAACTCTGCCTGAAATCAGTGTAGCACTGTCCTAAGTCGGGTAAAAGTTGGAGGGATTTAAAGGCACATGCTTCACACTTTTTGCACCCTTATTTCCCTAGGAAATAAAGCATATAAGTGAGTTCCTACCTTTTCGTTTCCAATTTAACGCTTTGATAAAAATGCGTAGTTCTGGTAAACAAATATGATGTTTCCATTCATAAAAGGGTTCTACATAAAAAAGGTCAAGCAGACTTTCAAATTAATGACTTGGAAAAGTCTTGCAGCAAGGCTGCTTTTGAAATTTTCATTAAAAATTACTTTTAACTTAGACATTACTGGCTGTCAGTTTACAAGAGCTGTGTGTGTTTACTTTTGTAGTTAAATTTTTGGTTGAATCCATAGTTAAATAATTTGAGAGAGTGAGAGCGAAATTGCTCTCAAAGAGAGTTTGAACTAAAAAAATAAACAGTCAACAATTAGTTACAGATATATTTTATTACGATCATCAAATTTTCGATTTTCAAAACAAATTTTAATTCACTACAAAGATTTTATTTTGATCTAGTTAAGCAATTTTATGTTTCAATTTAAACAATATAAGTATCAGTTGATAGGTAATCTATTAGCTATAATATTAGTGTATAAAAGTTTTAAGTCGTTTCATTAAAAAATTATCTCTAATAAATTAAAGTTAATTTTTTTGATTGACAACCATTTACGTTTTTGACACTTGACAAAATTTAACTACAGAAATTCTTTAGGCGATTTATGCTAACTATTTTTCGGAGAGAGAGAGAGTGAAAAGCTGTTTGTTTCTCTCATTTAATAACATTTTGGAGTAAACAGACATGAGTAAAGCCTAAACCAAAATAGACGAGACGAGGCATAACGAGTAAGTTCGAATGTATGTAAACCAGGGGTCGGCAAAATTTGATTTTTCATAGCTCAATTGAGCTGAAGTACATCATAAACAGTGGTGCCCACTACCACAAGCAACGATAAGCGTGTGTTGATGATTCTGTATACGTGTACGCTTCTTTATGATCTTTTATGCTTTTTTACGCTCTTTAAGCGGCTTATCGTTCTCATTTTTACGCTCTTTCTCGTTCTCTGGGCAGCACCGATCATAAACATTGTTTTTTGCCGACTGATGTAAACCAATGTTGATAGCCAAAATGAACCTACGTAATTGATCGTAAGTGAACGAAACATTTTGGCGAGACGTAAGAGTTCCGTAATAAGCGAACTTCAAAACGTTGCTACTCGTAATAACAGCTTTTTCGGTTCGTTGGCTAGCGTAACATTTTGGGTTAAATGTCAAATCAGACGAAACGAGTGCAAACGTTCGTTCAATTGCTACCGTCTCGTCACGTCTATTTTGGTTAAGGCTTAAGGCAGATTTAGGCAACAAAAGTCACAACTAATATCACTTTTCTCAATTGAAATTGTGCTCTTAAAACTTAAATTTTTATTTATTTATTAAATAAAAATAATACAATTATTATTTAACTGCAAAAAATACGTAAATTTTAAATTTATTCTTTATCCAAGCGAAATATTTATGTGGCTAAATTTTGATTTTTAGTGTATTTTATTTTCACCAGCCTTCACACATTACTTCCTCGTCTTGTTCCACCATCTTTTTTATACATAAAATAAAAAATAAATATTATTATAATATTAGTTTATTATTATTTGCGGCTGCAAGTATTTTCACTTGTATCAACATGTTTTTAGATTGACAACAGCTTTTGCAAATACATTTTCTAATAAGTTTTGCACTTTATTTAAACCATAAAGTTGGTATACCTGCCATTTGATGGTCACATGCCATCGACTTACTGAATGACAGTTTGATTGGCTTATCATAATTTAATTTTTTTTTATATTCTTATGGACATTGCTTTTAACTTGTTAATTATGTGTAGATGCAAACTTTTTTCTGTCAGTCCCTGCTTTGCGTTCGCAAATTTCTCTTTCGTACGTACGCAACTACTTAAAATTTCATACATTCGTAAACGTCACTAAAAAAGATACTTAAAACAATTTTAACCTGAATGAATGTAATTATCAATTTTGATGAATATCGCATACTATTTGGATTAAGAATATGTGGCTAAGTTTGATTTTCACTCTAATTTCATTGTTTGGGTTTGATCAAACTCGTGTTTGCTGAGATAAATGACGTCCAATTGTTACCTTTTATTGTTTTCTTGGTGCTGCAAGGTAATATTCTTGATCTCTTATTTTTGATTTTATATATTAAAAATATTACCAATTGTTTACACTTTTTCAATAATACACCTTTTTTTTGGCTAATTGCATTACTACTTGCAAGAAAACATCGCTGCCATTGATTTTTTGACACATGCATCAAGTGAAATTTTTAAGCCGGATAAAAAGTAAAAATAAAAAATATCTGAGTTATTTTCTTTTGTTGTTTACATTGAAAACAAATTATTATTACATTTTTTTATTGAACTCAATTGTTTCACAATGCTTTTAAAACTGATAACGAGTATGGAATCAAAAAACTAAAAGACGCATCTATGTAGCTCTGGAGATATTTTCATTGGCTGTCTCGAATATAGCTCTCCAAAATATTGTCAACAGTTGTGAACCCTAAAGATTGGTATGAATATGTAAAAAAAAATTGTTTTTCAAGCAAAAATCAAAAAAAAAAAAAAGTTCCTTCGACTGGGTCTCATACGTTAGAATCACTCTTAAAAACGATTTCTTTTTTTTTTTTATCGAAAATAACTCAATTCAACAGTTTTGGTTCTCTTAAAGGCTTTTTTTGTTGTTGTCAAAACATATGTTTTCTTAAAACATAAGCATATAGCGCTTAAAAATATTTTTTTGCTAAAAAAAAAATTATAAAATAATTTATTAACTAGATATAATTAATGTTCGGCACCAAAAATCGATTTTTTTGGAATTTTCACAACATTTTTTTTTGGTACATAGTTGCTTTTTAAATAAAATGAAAAAATGACCTAAATGTTCAACATTTTTCACTTAATTTTTAGTTTAAAATTAAGTGAAAAAAACTTCTGTTTTTTTGTACATTATCAATTGTGCCTAAAGTGTTAAGCCGATTTAGAAAATGAAAAACATGAAATTTTGCTATCTATAATTTGATCTGCAATGTATAAAAAGCATTTGAGTAGAAATTGAGTTTTCAATGAAGTGGAACCGCATTTTTAAAAACCGAAAATAAGTTTAAGAAAAATTTACCAAATACTTAGAAAATGTAGAAAATGATTGCCAAACTATTCGGACCAATTTTTTTTTTAAATTTTATAAACTTTTAATTATTATTAATTAATTTTATTAGTTAATATATTAATTATTTTACTGAGCGATAATCAAAAAAAAAAAAAAATTACTAAAACAAAAGCAAAAAAAAAAAGCAATAGCTAGTCATACTAGTTTCATCCATTGCATAGTGAAATCATCAGTGACCTTTTTATTCTTAAGCAGAGTAAATAAAATTTTGGGCTCTGCTTTGTTTCCGTTTTTGTTTAGGCTCTCAACAAATCTATGCAAAAGATGAAACATTTCAGGCTTAAAAATTCTCCACTGGGTCAGCTAAAAAGGTCACTAAGGATTCAATTTAGTAATAGATAAAATAGTATGCCGTTTTTTATAGCAACTATTAGCAAGAGATAATCTCTTTTTTTTTTTTTTGTTACTGAACAGTAACCACAGTAAAAAAATTATAAACTATTTTCTGTTCTAATACAATACCACAAAAATTTTTTTAATTTTGTTTTATATGAGTTGTAAAGTTTTTTTTTTTTTTTTTTTTTTTATTTTCGAAAAACTTTTCTTCCTAATTAATTTTTATCGCCTTTTAGTAATTTATTTTTTGTAACTATATACTTTCTATGTACTTTCTTTAATACCTATGATTGCTATCGTCATTTATTTTTCAGATCGTTTTATTTTAGTATCTCTTTATTTTTCGCATCACTAGTTTTATAAAAGCGCCTTTGGTTATATATTGTAAAGAAAACCATCATTAATAATAATTACGCATTGCAAATAAATATTTATGTATATGCCCTCAGAGTTTGGATGCAAATCCAAAATAATAACAGCCAAACATTTAAGCGATTGGAATTATGAGGAACGGTATTTAATTATGAGTTATGACTAATACCAATAATTTTTCTTTGAACTAGTAAACAAATCATGGCCAATGTCACGATCAAAGATTTTTTTTTTACCTGACTTATTTAACCTGTGGAAATGAAGAGTTGAACAACATTGGTTTTTTGTTGTTAACAACTTTGACAAGAAAACGAAACAAAGCGGATAAAATACTTATTTTCATAAATTAGGTGATCGGGTGAATGTCAGTGACCGCACTGAAAAAAAAAAAAAAAATGTGGACTGTGACGGCTTCTCTAAATGTATAGCCTCTGTACTTCAATGATTTCTTTGGCTAAAGCGTCAATGTTCTGATACCTTATTATAAGACCTTGAATGTGTTTTTCTAAGGTCACTTGTTTAATTTATGACTTTTTTTATATAAATTTTTTCTATTTTTTTTTATTTTTTTTTTTATTTTTTTTTATTTTTTTTTAATTTTTTTTTTCTTATTTTTTTTTTATTATTTTTTTTTTTTTATTATTTTTTTTTCTACATTTTTTTTTTTATTTTTTTTTATTTTATTATTTTGTTTGTTTTTTTTTATATTTTTTTTAAAGGGAATAACCCTTTGACACGTGGTGTGTTAGCTTCGAAAGGGGAGATAAAAGAGTAGGAGTGAGGTTTAACCTATTGGAGCAACGGTGTCTTATTTTTTTTTTTCTAATTATTCTGCTGCAACGATAAATGAAAGTGATCTGAAGCAAGTGTTATAACTTCATTACACTTCAGTTAATGATGCTTTGCCGATATAATGTACTTTTCTTACCACAGCTGAAAAGCTTAATGTTGTGGTAATCGCTCGAAGAAACCACCAGAAAATTAAGGAGAAAAGAAGAAAATAATTGGAAAGATAGAAAAATTAGACAATATCGAAAGTGTATTACCATGCCTGAACCGGGAATCGAACCCGGGACCTCTGGATTGTGAGCGCAGTACATTACCACTGCGCCACAAGGCAGACATTATTTTGAGTTTCACAACAATTAGTTTTTTGAAAATTTCAGATTCTCATTATTTTTTGTTCTTCGCTTCACATGAAATGCCCGATATGACGCATTTCCGTTGCACTGTTTAATTTTCGCTATTTCCGAAAATATGATTCATGTCAATATGCCTGAAAAACGATCGTAGAAAGTTTCATCTAAAAAGATAAAACGAATCGAAAATATTTCAATATCCTGCCATTTAATTTGCCATTTGATTTCTGCACATGTGATTGCCAATTTAAATCTTTAAGCGCAAAAACTTCTTATTGACTCTCGTCGACATAGGATTTATTGCTTTTACTTAGCAACGCATTCCCCGTATTGCGAATTACGAGTATAAAAGTTTTTTTTTTGCTTATCACATGCATTGCCTTTAGGGTGCTGCTTCTATTTCTTCTTACAGCTTCTATTTCTTATTACAGCTTCCATTTCCTTGCCTGTTATTGATTTTCTTATGCAAACAACTCCCTTAAGTCCATCTTCATTATAACGCCTTCACGTGGCGATAGACCACACCCTATCACAACGATCGATTTTGTAGTGCATTTTTTTTTTTTTTTTTGCCAAGGCTGTTATTTCATCATCAGCTCAAGGGCGTCTTTTAAGCCATAATAATTTCGTAAAGTTCCGTTCCCTTTAACTGCTTTGATACGGTGCAACAGTCGTATGACTGACTTTTCACTCATGGTAATCCCTTATGCGGATGGATTCCCTTGTGCGAGCACATCCTGTGGGGAATTGCAAAAATTATGCACACAATTTTTGTTTCTTATTATAAATCTTAAGGGTTGGTAAGAATGCTGCCAGTGCAGTTTTTAAGCTTCAGTGCGGGTGGGTGTTTTTTTTTTTAGAATGGGTAGGTTGTTTGATTTGATTTTGTTTTTTTTCACATTAAGTTTCAATTGAAGCAGTTGATTGTATTTTTACCTCAAGGTATATTTTTATTTGAATGGGTACTGTGGAGTTAATAAGAAATAACTTTTTTTCCCTATTAAAATAGCAGTAGTTGTAGCTCAAGTAAAAATCGCTGTCGATATTAACCATAAGTAGAAATAATCTCGTTTCGTTTTTAAATATTAAAAAAAAAAAAAATTTCAAAAGTATACGGTGAAGCCAGAGATTAAAATTTTCACCGTGTACTGAAACATTTAATAACATTTTTTAAGGAGGCTAGGAAGACCTTCTCTTTGGTACCACGAAATATACAAACATTGCACAGAAACTGTTCGGAACAATTTGCATAAAGTTAACTACAGAAATAAGCTTTTAATGTTTGCATTAACCTCTGAGTAGTTGCTAAAACAGTAAAAAATCGAGTCATAGTATACAACAGTGATGGGTAAAACACGACAAATGAGTCAATTGTGGCTCATTAGAAAAAACACGTTGTTAATCTTAAGGAAAATAACCAAAACAACAAACACATGCACTCACCAGTTCTACGCACATTTTTATCCGTCAGAAGAAAACAAAAAACCGAAGCGAGGGAACAAGGAAATAACAATGCGCACATTGAGGGCAGCTTCTCTCGTTTCGTTTGATCAGTGTACTTTTATTTCTACACTCATATTGTTCTTATTTCATTCTGGGAATTGGTTTATTGCCGATTTTTTTTTTGCTATCGATGTGAATGTTATGGTGGGGTTTTTTCTGTTTTTGTAATGGTTGTAAGTGGCTCCTCCTTCCAAAATTTTGCCCATCTATGGTATATAGTGTAGTACTGACTGCGCCTGCAGACTGCCATTTCTTTTGGTCTCTGCAGTGCAGAAGTTGGTCGAGAATAACTGTTCATGCTTTTTTTAATAAAAATTTTTCCGTATATAAATGGTGTCCCAAATTCACGTACGAAGGAACTTTGATAGAACACAGATTTTTAATTAGAAACTGTACATTTTTTATTGATTCATAAAGTATACAGTATAGAGTTATGTATAGAATGTCATATCGAGTAAATGGCCCTTGATCCCATTAGTTTTCTCCTTCGAGGCGTGGTGATTGAAATAATCGTTTGACTTTAAAAACCCCAAAGAAAAATGTCAAACGGCGTAAAAGCTCGTGAATTAGTTGGCTAATTCTGATAAGGGGCCGTCCATTAATAACGTGAGGTGTTTTTTTGAAAATTTGGACCCCCTTCCCTTGGTGAGATTTGATGAGTTCTGACGGGACCCCCATCCCTTCCGTGAGACAATAATAATGTGTACTCTCTGCATTATAACGTTGACGTGAGATTTTCAAATGGAACTCTCTTCGTTGCATGTGGTCAGTAAGCTTCAGTTCTTGAATCAATTTAACTTTGTAACCATGAAGATGTAAGTCCTACGTGAGAATGAGCTGTAGACATCTTCTCGATTTACGGTGAAGAATTGACGTTCCCGGACCTTCAGCAATACTCTCGCGAACTGCTTCGATTTGTGTTGCTTAAGATAATTGATCCATTGATCTCTCGACAGTTGATGAAGTTAAATTGCTATTCCGACCATATTTTAAACGAACATTTGCGAACTGTAGCTGCCTACCCTTCATTATTTTTAAAAAAAAAAATGTCTCAACATTGAAAACGCGTTGAATTTCGTAAAGCGCTCCATTTTTAATAACCCTGAACTGTTTACTGTTTCGCTCTCTTTTTATTTTCTTTTCAACAACAACACTATCGCACAAATGGCGCGAAATTTCAATTCTCTGTGAATTTCAAAACACGCTGTAAATAAAGCAGTTTAATTGTTACGGAAAAATGCAACGAGTTTTTAACTACACCGATTCTGTGAAGTTAGAAAAAAAGCGCTCGTATTATTCTTGACCAATAACGGTCTAATTTAATTATTGTGCTCTATAATTTTAGCTGCGATTACTGTTGCAAAATTCTTAAAGAAACTAGTTCTGGTTTATAAAGGTTACATGTGAATAACTACAGTAGTTTCTGCAATATGTTGATGATATACCACATTAAGTTCGCTACTAAATTACTCACAATTTCGTTGTAGCTTCTTAGGCATTCCGATCTTCAGGAAAAACAACAACAACAACAGCAATGAAAGCCATATCACGAGAGTCGCGTCACAAATTTACAGACACAAACTTGACTGTCAAACTGCCTGGTATCTTGTAGCCGTAATTGTGATTCCAGTCACTAGAGTGCATAATAATAGGAATATCAACTCATTCGCTTGCTACCTTTAGCTTGACAACCATCCAGTCAGTCAGTTCAGCGAGTTTGGTTTGCAGCTGAAGTTACAACTACGATGAGTATTCTTTATGACAGTTGAGCAGAAGAAACGTGTCTATCTCAAAGAAGAATCACCTTTACTGTCTCTGTCGCACATCTAGAATCTTAAAACTCTATTATATTGCTAACAATATTGGCAACAAAGAAAAGAAAAAAGTTCTTTGCATTATAAATGTGGTATTTCATTGTTGTTACTTTCAAAAGTATTTTTATGGTATGACGACGATTCATCCATCATGTTTGCTTTTATTCATCTTTGTTCACTTTTCGCATAATTATTTGAAACGTTCGTTTCCAAAACAGCATAAGTCACAAAAAATACAACTTTGTAGAGATCATTAAAAACCAAAAAAAAAAAAAATGCAAATTATAACGGATTTTTCAGGTGGTTTTGATGTTATGGGAAAGACTAGCCATACTGCAGCCCTTCCAGAGAAAGTCCTTTGAAATTTCGTCCAGTCCTGATCAGTTTTGCGAAATCATGAACGTACTTGGACGATTCTGGTAAGGACCAGAGCTGGCAAGCTTCATTAATGTGCTTTTATCGAAAGCCCTATAAAAGCCAATACAGCTCTGATCTGCCAAGCGAAATCAAAAACAATGCAGGCTAGTCAGATTAGGTGAAGATATGGTTGAATCTATTTTTTGCCATAAAGAGGTAGACGCTGGAAAAATCTTTAAGGCCCTGACCATTTTAACTAAATCAGATGTTTTGATAAAATTAGTGTCAAATGTTAGGATTTATGCATTTTTCTTTAACCCGTGTCAATGTGTCAACTTAAATGAGTTAAATTCCGAAGATTTTGCCGCATAGTGTAATAAAACAAAGAAACAATTTTATTCCAAGTAAAGGTTTATGGTGACTCCATGCATGTATGTATTTTATAACCTGCGTATCATTTCTAGAAAATCCCCGCTAAATATGTTGTTCGATAAAAGGCTTTTATCAAGAAACTTTCTTGAAAAAAAAAAAAAAAAAAACATTAACTTTACTTAATTTGATAAATAAAATCCACAGCGAATGTTATCTTATAAAATGAAAAGACTTGGGTATGTTGTTTCAAGAATGCTTTTTAAATGAGTGATAATAATATGTTTGAATCAAAGCACAAAATAATAATTTTAACCTTCGTTTTGAATCGTTAATTCAAATAAATAACAAAATCCAGCGGCTTCTTTTCATAGATTTTGCAATTGTTATTTGAAAATACACATAATTTTTGTTATGTGCGTAAAGTTGAAGCCCAAAAGTAGGTAAAATGAAGGAACCTATTGTAAAGAATTGTCCAAGAAATGACCATGTTTGTCCATTCTTTTTTTTCACTTCTACACCTTTGCTTTAAGACCTATTCAAAGGACAAAATTTGGGGCCAACATCATGTGAACCACCAAAAATTTAGCAAAATTAAGCAACCTGTTGCAAAAGATTGTCGAAGAAAAGCCATTTTTTGCGTAGCCTTGCTTCAAGAGATATTCAAAACCAACTCTTTGCGGGAACCTTGAACGAATCAAATGCTCCACTTTGATTTTATTTTTTTAATTCACTTGGGAACTAAATTCTCGTTTTTAAGAAAACATTTTTTTTAATATGTTTTGAGCCAAAGCTGGAAAAACGAAACAAAACGTGAACAAACATGGGGATTATATGGACAACCAGGTATTATCGCAGTATAATTTTAAGAAGAAAGAATAGGTTTTTGACTTCGAAAATTGTTTGAACACAGTAATTTTGTTTTCTTATGAACTAAAGAAATTTGTTTCTGTGTTGCAACCGAAGATGTACAAACGAAACTAAAAAGGTGGAACGATATGACCATTCGAAGGAGTATAATTTTTGAAAAAATATTTTGGATCAAAATAGCAACCTAAGAAAATTTCTTAGTTTAGAAAATTTTTAAGTTTTTAATAACTTTTGAACCAAAGGTGAACAAACAAAATATAGCGTGGACAAACATGCATAATCGATGGACAAGCGTATGCTCCATAATTTTTAAGGAAAAAAGTTTTTGAACTGAACAAATTTTTTGGACTTTTTAGATTTTTCTAAACCTTTGGAACAAAAGGTGAGCAAACAAAAATAAGATTTAAGGGACATTAAGTGCAGCTACGAACGCAATATAACTTTTCCTCACTTTGGGATCAACTTCATGCTTTTTCAGAAAGTTGTTTTGCTCATAACGAGTATCAAATAAACCTTTAGAGGTGACACCTAATATCGAAAATGTAGCCATCAAAAGTCATGGAAATATCTATATTATTACTCTTATCTAATTTCTTTTTTCAAAAGAGGGTTCTAATAAAAACGATCAGACCATTTTAAGACCAATAGGTCATTTTGGGTTCAAAAACACGTCTTTTGGTGCAAAAAAAAAAAAAACCGGCGGGTTGCACTCCGGGAGTGCCGACAGAAGTGAAAACTTGAAATAAAAAATTAATTTCACACGTAGAAAGAAGTATGCAAGCATAACAAATCGTTTAATGGCAAGTTAGTGTGTTAGTTGGTATGTGTGCGTTTTCTTTTTATATGGAAGACAAAAACGGAATATGTATTCAAATATTACTCTCGCTCTCATACTCAATTTGTCAACGCAGCAACGCGGAATTTGAAAGAAACAAACATGTAAGCATAACAATCGTTGAATGAGAATGCAATGTGTCAGTTAGTGTGTCTGCTTTGCTTTTTGTCTTCCACTTGGAATATTTAAGTATTTAAGAGAAACAATAGAACATTCAAATTTTACTATCGCTCTCATTCATGACGGGGAATCCCGATGACGGTCGGTGTCGCGAGTTTATACTTTTGTCCTCAGCCGCGAATGCTTTCTTACGGAGGTGCACAACGTGCCATAAGAAGTTTTCACTTCAAAAATAAATAAAAAATCAAAAAGGAGGATAAACGTATGCAAATCTCAAACATTTTTATTATAATCCAAAAAATTTTCTTAAATTTATTTTGAGAATTAAACTCACATTACTATTGAAAGGAATACATATGTTCTAAGTTCTATAAACCATACCATCACAAAGAGCTGATATTAATACAAATTTTTGTTTTCTTTTAGGTAAGTCGGATTCAAATATTCTAATATAACATTTCGACCTCTTGTAAGTATGCTAAAATTATCAAATATATAATTTTCTTTTGCAAAATAGAGAAAAAAACTTTCACTAATTTTTGTATTTTCTTCATAAATAATTTTTTTTGCTGTGTTTTCAAATATTAACTGAATTTACCAAGCATAACATTGTTTAATAACATAATAAATACACACTTATGTTTGTATATTGGAAAACTAAAAAATTAATAAAAAAAAAACTCTACGGCCTTAAGACAATTTGGTTTCAATTAGCACCAATTATTATTCGTTTGTATTATAGGCATAAAACTATTTCTACTAAAGACGCCACCACAGAAAGTAATGATAAATACAACAAAATAAAAGAAAATTGATATCGTCATACCTGGCTGCACTCGAGAGTAGCGGATTTTTGACTATAAACTAAATTTATTTATTATTTATGGTAAATTGTGTTTCATTAAAACATTTATAAGTTTTTTTTGAATTAATTTCATTTGTTTTATCAATATATAGTATGTTACATACGGCAGATGTTTTAATGAAATACATAATTTCAAATTATTTTTTTGATTTAAGGCATACTTTCCGAATTAAGACATACATTAGTTTTATAAATCAGATTTGCTTGGTTATATACACTTAAAATATTATATATTTAATTTAGTGCTCTCTCAGAGTTAGTATTCTAAGTAGCAATTTTTACAAGCACCTTGCTATTGATTAAGAGAATGTCGAAACGATCATAAAATATGAAAACATAATCATTGGCGATAACTTTAATCTTAACTTATCAAATTACCCACTGACCCAATTCAATGATTTTGAAATAGCGCTACCTTAACGGAGCCACGCTGAAATAAAACACTTTATATTGATGTAAAAAACTGCAATTATAAAAACAAATCGACTCGTTAAACATAATCTAGACTTAACATAAACTAAAGTAGTGATGCGGGAAGCATTTATATATAGCCCTATTATCATTTTGCGAGTTGGCTCGCCTAAATTGAAATGACAGTTTGCGAGTAGCATTGTTGCTTTTGTCTCAAACGTCAAAACGGCGCGAATGTTAAAAATTTTAATTCAACGATGAGCAAATCGACTAATTAACGTTCTCCAAAAAGTTGTTTGACAAATGTTTGGCATTTTTTTAAAAATTTTACAAAAAGTGAAGAAACTGCCAACCTATGTCGGAAAGCATATACAAATGATCTGTATTTAATAAATCAATTGTATTTAAGCATGCAGAATATTATTTAATGTATAGCGTGAAAAAACCAATCGACAGCAGTTCCAGAAAAGGTTAATGGACGAAAATCCTGATCCACGTGTGCTATCTACTTCATCAATTGATAATTAAGTCCGTTTGCACCGCCAAATGCGGTAATTTCAAAATCGAAAGGATTGATGCACTACGACAGTGGTTTCCAAACTATTTTGGTCGTGGAACCCCCAAATTTGTTGCCGATGATCGCGGAACCCTGTATATTTTTTAAACAACGACTTTTCAAAATTTAATATCTGATATGAAATGAAAGTTCTATTTTTGTATTTTAAATTTAATTGAATTAAATGAAACCTAAAAGAAAAACAATTCATCAAAGAAATAATTAATAAAAATATAAGATATAAACTAAAATAAATGAAAAAACTTTAAAGTGAAGAATGCATCTGCTTCTTTGATTCCATGATTCTCTTAAAATTAGGCGTTATGTTTGATAACTGAACTCGCATGTCCGGTGTAACATCAAGTTTGTTACGATATTTGGTTTTTGTCGCAACATATTTTGAAAACTCAGCTTCACACAAAGTGGTTACAAACGGCAATAGAATTGGAATAGCCTGTTTTGATAAATTTGGATATTCATCGAATACATCTGACTGGAATATTGTTATGAAGCTGCTCTAAGTTTGGCTTCTAATCAAATTTCCATAATCCATGAAATTAAATCCTCTTGGTTTTTCCTTTATTTTGAAATGATTTTGTACCCAGTAATTATCCTCATTCTCTAGGTTTGGAAAGTAATCACTGACTTGCTGTAAACTGGACAGATGTGTTTTTATACCATCACGGACTTCCATATCTAAATCCACTTCAGATTCTTCGAGAAAATCACTAAGCGTCTAATAACACTCGAAGTTATTTTGCTCCCCAGATGTCGCATAAAAGTACGTATTTTGGTGAAGTTCGATTTGCTACCGATGCTTGTATTTTCAGTCGCCTTATTTAAAAATCTTAAATTTAATATGGTGGTCGATTGTAAACTTTCCGAGGAAAATGTGAATATATCAAAACCATTCTTATTTTTTTAATGAAATAAAATTTGTCACGTGGAACCCCTAAATATTATGTGGAACCCCAGGGTTCCACGGAACACACTTTGTGAATCACTGCACTACGATATGATGTGAATGATCTTTCCATTTAAAGACAAGAGCTTCTTTATGAACACAAATCTGGAGAAAGAATTTTTTCATATTTTTTCTGTAAATATTTTTTCCAGATTGGCACGATTAAGTTGCATAATATTAAAATACAAATCCCCCGGAAGTTTCCCGCGAATTATGCTTCAAACAATTGAAAAAAAGTGAAAACACCACTGACATTCTGAAGCACCTGCAGACGTATTCCAAAAAAATTAAAATTTTTCCAATTCCAAATTTTGATTCCTGGTGATGATGGAATCGAGGAATAATTCCTGTTGTCATTTGAATTGCAAAAGTCGGTTTTAAATTTCAATGCCTCGGAATTAAATCATAATTTTTTTTCTGTATTCCATTCATCGAGTTTTAATATCTAATTTTGATTCCCGATTCCTTGGAATTATAATTTTGAGGAATTCGATCAGAAGAGCTCTAAAACAATTCCCATCCTTAATATAACTGCATAAACATATTCAATGTTTTTGACAATTTTTCATTTATTTAAGTCTTCCCATTGAACACCGTGTAAAATAAGTGCTCTGATCTATTTGTCGTTTTGTAGTTGAGGAATGATTTCGGAATCCTAAGAAGAAATATTGAAAAAAATTGCAACGCTTACAAATTTCTAAGAGCTACAATTATAAGAAATATCACATTGAAAACTAGAATTTGCTTCGAAAAACACTTGTTTCTAATTAAAGCAACTGCACGTAATAACTGCATAACATTTTTTATTCCACTTTAGTTTTTTGCAGTTGTTGATCGTATGGAACTATTCCTTAAATTAGCATTTCAAATGAAAATAATTTATGATTTCTGTTTAATACACAAAACAGTTAAAATCTGTGAACTGAGAAATGTGATTTTTAAGTTTTTTAACGAATGTGATATAAAATTATTTAAACTTAACATACTAAAGGTTTACTTATTATATGTAAATATTTATAAACTTTTTATATTGTTTTTTTTTTTTTTTCTAGAGCAGACTAAAACTGTCAGCTTATTCTTATTTACTGACTAAGCTTTCCATTTATGAATTAAAAATATGATTCATATAATAAATATACTTAATTGCATTAAATACTGTTATCGATATTTTCAGTATCAGGTGGTTCTATATCTATGGGTACCAGCGCTGCCGCACCATAAAAAATTTCAGTGCCAACCATCTGAAACTTAGAGTGCCAAAGCGTGCCAAGCCGAGTCAATACGAAATGATAGAAAAAAAAACATAATAATTGCAAATTAAGAACCTATAGTTTAGTTAGTCAAAATATGTGTTGAAAAATATCAAATATGCCTGCTTAATTCTGTGTAGTCAAATAAAGTCCTGAACTTGGTTTTCCTTAAATTCAAAAAGTCGTGATGCTAACACCAAAGACTTTGTGCAACCCACATCTGTTGTCTCATCGATTATTAAAAAAAAAATTTTTAACTTTTAAAATATTTAAAATTCCTTTAGTACTACCCTCACAAAAAATATTACATTTATTTTCTACCCTTAGTTCAACAAATTTTAATTTTTTTAGCAACTTTTGAGTCTGCATCATCTGATTTAATTAAGTCAAGTACGTCTTCAATAAGATTAAATGGAAAACTGTTTTTGACTATAAACATAAATATTTTCAATTCAGTTGTTTTTAATTTATCTCTAAAAAACTGATGTTCAGCAATTTCCTCCAAGCTATCTATTTTTACTTAGTTTTTGGGAGCATTGACATTTTTGGTGGGAATAGTGGCTTCAGCATGCCATTTGAGCAGGTTTAAGTTGTTTGACAAGGATTGATTGCAAAACATACAAAATGCCTTGGAACCTATTTTAGTTAGCCACGAGAAGTTAAGCAACAATTTGTCGTTGAAGTTACGATAGCATTTATTTATATTACTGGTATTGTTAAAAGTGGTAGATTTTATATAATTTGGCTCGTTGTTTGAATAATAAAGTTCTTAATCAACACGTTTGGAGAAAAAAGCATGAGTTCCATACCATAATAAATATAATAAATGCATTCCTTACTCAAAAACTTTGTGATTATCCATGCCAGTAAAAGTTTTTTCTACTTAATATTATTTTTTTTTTTTATTTTTTAATATTTTCGCAACAGTTTCGACGTTGTATTTAAAACAAGGCAGCATTTGGAAAACTGTCAAAACGACTGAATTTTCTAAAACTTCAACTTCTAATGAGTTTATAAATAATCATATGGACTTAAGGTGCATGAGCACACATTCACTTTTTTGGTTTACGGTGCAAATAAATTTCAAATAAGATTTTCATTTCATATAAAGTTATATAAGTAGAAGTTATCATTCAAAATTTACACGCTCAGTGCCAAAATGTGCCATGATAGTCAGAGTGCCAAGAAAATTTTGAAAGTGCCAGTTTCGGCAGCGCTGATGGGTACCCAATACTTTTACATCCATTCAATGTCTACGTATGCTCTACGCTCGAGAGTTTTTTCCGGCATTGTTGGCCTGTTGTTGTTTCTCGACTTTGGTCCAGCTTTTCTGTGCAGTAGATCACTTGTATTTGTTTTCCAATTGCGACGCCAAAGCTATGGTTATAGGCTCCCGAAAATTTCTGAACAGAGTGGCAATTAGCCTCGAGCTGGCACTAGTATGTAATTCCAACATAATTTTGGTTAAGTTTATTACTTTTATAGTGGTTTTACAGTTTTTATGATGTGTGATACTGTTTCTTCAATACAAGGGTCGTTTGTTAATTCCGTGAAAAATTAAACAAGGAATGGTTTTTACGGCAAAAAAAACGTTTTATTTCTCAATATAGTCTCCTTTTAGCTCGATACACTTCGTCCAACTTTCCTCCAATTTTTTGATTCCATTCGAAAAATACGTTTTCGGAAGGTCCTCAAAATAGGCTTCTGTTTCGGTGATGAGCTCCTCCCTATGCTGAATGTGGAAGCAATTCGTGTTTCAATTCATGGAATTTTGCATGGGAGCTAGGCAAGTCACACGATTGCATTTATGGTCGAGAGTGAGCAAACGCGGATTTTTTCATAACCAAATGATTTCGCAAAATGTTCCACACCCGTTCGTCTGAGATGCCTACGGCCTCAACAATCTCGCGCACTTTAACTCTGCGATCGGCCAATGCGATATCTTGAATTTTAGTGACCATTTCTGGTGTGGTGACCTCATTTGGTCGTCCAGAACGTTCGGCGTCACTTGTGCTTGTACGACAGCATCGGAATTTAATAAACCACTTGTGAATCATTCCAATCGACGGTGCAGAGTCCCCATAATATCTATAAAGCCTTTTGCTTGGTTTGGCTGATGGATTTTTTTGTGCAAAAAATAATGTTTGATGAGCACACAAAATTCACTTTTTTCCATTTTCGCCAAAATTTACAAGATCTTCTGCTATCAATGGCTGCCAAACACAAACTAAGCGTCGCAGCGAGCTGAAATTTTGACAGTAGTCTATTAACAGATGATAGTTGACAGGACCAGTGTTGCATTTAAAGTTACTACGCGGGAAATTGAAAAATTCTTTAACTTCTCAAATTGCCTTCGTAACTTTACTGCTTTTGCAGTAATAAAACCAGCCAACTTTAAAACTTACGATTTTCTACAGTTGATTCCATCAAAACCAGCGAATTTGTTTTTTTTTTTGTGTCGAAATGTCGAATGTGTTAATTTTATAAAATAATAAAAACGGATATTGCCGTTTTCATATGCTATATTAAAATAATTCATGCAATATGTACGATTTGTAACTTTTCTGCTATTCTTACTTAACTTTCACACCCAGTATTGTACTTTATTTTTAGTTAAGAAATATATGCACTTGTTTTTAACTGATATTACGAACATTGCTCATGAGTCACTGCCGCCGATGTTTTATCAAATGTTGATAAACAATTCACGCTGATAACAACATTTACCTTTGATAGACTGCTTTATCGACACTTGTGGCTGTCACCAATTACATAGAAACGATGTGGAATGAGCAAACAGAGCCAGCAGGGTGACTAAACTATAACATTTAATCGCACTTTGTGTAGAGATTTCATTGATTTTTGCATGACTGTAGCAGGTGTTTTTTCTTTACTTCTTAAAATTTTTGTAATTAACATATTGACATAGTTGATGACGAGTATACTTGTGATGAAAACTGATTCATAAACAAGTTATTTCAGTTGGCTTCTCAAAATTTGCCTTTGTTTTGGTCACTTTGAGTTTTAGGTAGATGTAACAAAAAGTTAATTTTACCAAGAATATTCAGCTGGACTTAAACTTTTATTGACACAATGACACTTATAAGATAAAATTGAAGACCAACTATGGAGACCTACAGAAAACACCACTTAAAAAAATTTTTTTTTATTTTTGGTTGCAAATAATTTTGTAATTTTATTGAATATCAATGCTATGATTAAGAACCTAGCTGGAAAAAGTTTTCAAAATTGAGGCACAGCAATAACGTATACATTTTTACGAAGTTTTCATTTGTGGTTCTATAGGGTGTTTTTTTTAGAGGTATAGAGCTTCGAATTGAAATAAAACACAAGAAAATCGTTTTAATGTCCATCAATTTGGCTTTATTGGAAGGATAATTTTATGCCATTAATGTTTAAATATGATTTCGGGCATGTGGCCGCCGCGGCTGGCTCGAATAAAGCCAATTCTACAGGTCTAATTTTGAACCACTTTTTCGAGCATATGGGGCCGTATGTCGGCAATAACGCCACGAATGTTGGCTTCCAAGTCCCCTAACGTTTCTGGTTTGTTGGCGTAGACGAGCGACTTCACATATCCCCAAAGAAAATAATCCAATGGTGTCAAATCACACGATCTTGGTGGCCAATTGACAGGTCCATTCCGCGAAATTATGCGCTCATCGAATGTTTCCTTCAATAAATTGATTGTGACGTGCGCTGTGTGGCATGTAGCGCCGTCTTGTTGGAACCACAACTCATCCACATTCATGCCATCCAATTCGGGAACAAAATAGTCGGTTATCATGGCTCTATACCGGTCTCCATTAACGGTAACTGACTCTCCAGCATTATTTCGGAAGAAGTATGGCCCAATGACTCCACCAGCCCATAGAGCACACCAAACAGTCAGTTTTTGTGGATGTAATGGCGTCTCAAGGGTCTCATGTGGATTCTCTTCACTCCAAATGCGGCAATTTTGCTTGTTGACGTAGCCATTCAACCAAAAATGAGCCTCATCACTGAACAAAATTTTGCGATGAAAATCAGCATCGAGATCAATCTCATTTTCGGCCCATACACCAAAATCACGACGCATTGCATGGTCTCGCGGCTTTAATTCTTGCACAAGCTGGATCTTGTAAGGTCGCAAGCCAAGATCTTTGCGCAAAATCTTCCATAAAGTTGATGGACAAAGCTCCAATTGCTGTGCACGGTGGCGAATCGATTCATTCGGGTCCTCTTCAACATTTTGCTCTACAGCGGCAATTGTTTCTTCGGTGCGCACTGTTCGACGTCTCTGCGGATGCGTATTATCACATAGAGTAAACGTAGTGCGAAAACGACCCATGGTTAACCGAATTAATTGCTCTGATGGACGATTATGTCGACCATAAAATGGACGGAGCTTGCGGTAAACTTCGCGAACTGAACCATTATTTTCGAAATAAATTTGCACAATTTGCAAGCGTTGTTCTTTTGTCAACCTGTTCATGATGAAATGGCAAACCAAACTGAACATAAATGACATTAGAGTTGCCAGATTTGACCATAAAATGCCAGTTTTATCTCTATTCGAAAAACAAACCTCTAAAAAAAACACCCGTTATTACTCCTTTGAATTCGATTTTAATTTCTAAAATTCTTATAAAACAAAATTTCGATTTTTAATTTTTTTTTTCTGTGTTCTCTTAGTTCAATCAGAAGCAAATTGGATGAAAAATAAAAATCTTTCTCATTTTTTTGTTTCACACAAAAATATCGAGTTGCACTTTCTCGCCAATTGAATACTTCAGTGACATAGGCTTTCAACGAATTTGCTTATATCTTAGCTTATAATACATTTTTTTTATGTGTTGTGCATTTTTTTAAAGGTCAAATATTCATGAAAACAGCCCAAAAAGTACGTTGTGGTCAGTAGTATTTTTCCCCATCCAAAAACATAATTCAAAATACCGCCTTCAATAAAGCTTTCACCAGCTCAAATGTAAAGCCTTCCATCTTAATTTAAAATATGCTCTTAAGTCAGACTTTGCCATAGTTATCTTATCTCGTTTGCTACTTTTTTATTTGAATTATACATTTTTTTTTTAATCCGTAATAACTGTTATTAACATACTTCCTGCATTGGTTTAAAAGTAAGATATATTTACTTGTGTCTATGTATGTTAATGAATCTGTGCACGATTCTTTGGCACATTTGCATAACAGCTTGTTTACTCTCTCCACATCTGCAGCTATTCCATAACGAATTGTTCTTTTTTTCTCTATGTGGAAATCTTGTGACCTTTTGTTATATTATATGCAAACTGCTTTGAAATCCATAAACGCGCTAAATAAAATGATTTTTATTTTAATGTTTTAACAACTAAGTATACAGAAGCGAATAGTAGCAAATTTATTTACATATCTATAATAAGCACATAAAAAGAAAGAGTTTCAATTTTATTTCTTTTGACATATCAATTTGAAGGAGAACTCTATTCATCAAATTGTGCTGTAAAGATTTCCATTTTACTTTTGAACTCAACCAGAAAACAGCCGCTATTAGAGATCCTTCTTAAATGAAGTACCTCGATTTTCCTACTTTATTTTGACCACTTTCCGTTTGTTTCACTATGTAACTCCTTTCAAAGTTCTTTCTTTTTTATACGAAATGATCAGTGTTATGTCACAATATAACGATTCCCCCCTATGAAGTAACGTCACACAAACATAACTTTAGTTTACACAGTTATAAAATAAAATTTATAAATTATATTCTGTTCTGACACACCATAAAGAAATTATTGATTTATTGTTTATTGAAATTAAGATGACATTTCAATATATTTACAGTTGCTAATGAAATAAATGAACAATAAACTTTATCAAAATTGATTGTAAAAGTTGGAGGTGCCATTTTTGATTTTTGCAAACCCACCCAGTTTTAGTTTCCATAGTATTCATGAATTGATTTTCTTATTTAAAGGCTATGCATCTAAGACAGCCACCACAACTTTTTGTTTCTTTGTTTCAAGTGTTATAACACTTTTTGAAAATGTCGTTGATATAGTCAATTTGGCCAACTAACCCTCAGCCAGAGAAGAGAAGAATTTTTTTTTGTCACTTAAATAATATTACATTTTGCGTTTTTACATTAAATGTAGTATATCTAAATCGATTATTTATAAAGATCCTCTTGTCACAAACTTTTGGAAAATAAAAAAAAAAAAGCTTTGTACTCCCTCATTCTTTCATAGAAATAGAACCAGACATGAGTTATTTCATAAGCAAACGATGAATAAGTATATGAACTATCAATTTGTGATAAAAGTAAAAAAAGTGACTTAACGCCTTTCATAAATAACACAGGCCGACGCTTTTCATACGCTGAGACTACATTATACGTTTCCGAAGGTTTTGGGTACGCTGAATTCGATTCTGACCTCAGAATTGCTCTATCACATCAGATTTTCGAGATATCCTAACCTAAAATTTTTTTTTGAAATATTTGGGAATATATTATACAAGGAAATAACTTTTCTCTACAAAACGTGTTACGGCAACTAAAAGTAATACTCTTTCCTTGTAAAATGCACTTGTAAATTTTTGAAAAAAAATTTTTTTCCCCCCGGAGAAATCGTTCATGAAAATATATTACTTCAGCGTTTTCCTTACAACTAACTATTATAAAAACAAAAAATAGCCCTGCGTAGTATATATAGTTGCCGTAACAAGTCTTGTAGAAAAAAGTTAATTCATTCTATAATGTATTCTCAAATATTTCGAAAAACCCTATTTTTAGTACTTTTAGGTTAGGATATCTCGAAAACCTTTCGCATCATCTTTCGCTATTCTGAGATCGGATTCGAATTCAGCATGCCGTAAATCTTCGGAAATATATAAACTAGTCTCTGGGTATGAAATTTCATCTAATTTTGTTGGCCTGTGTAATCGATTTATCTATAGGAGAAAATATTCTAAGCCTCATGTTTTTAAGAGAAACAGCTTGGTCTTGGTGTTGTTCTACAATTTTTTTTTAAATTGATGAAAAAAAAGAAGAATTAGATATTTTTCTAAGTTATGAATGTATGTCCGGTGAATACGGTGGCTAAGCCAGTTTTGCTAGCTGCCAAAAAATTACGAAAAAGCAGTAATACAAATGCTTTGATACATCTTTTTCGGAAGTAATAAATCGCGGAGCACATTAAAACACGTACAATCAAAGAGTCACTCTATTCACCCGACATGGCCCCCTGCGACTTTTTTCTTTTCCCGAGACTGAAGAGAACAATGAAAGGACGATATTTTGCCACCATTCATGAGACAAAAATAGAATAGCTACAGGACATATCGAAAATAGGGTTTCAGAAGTGCTTCCAAAATTAGAAAAAGCGCAAGTGCATTGTATCATACCTTTGAAGGGAAAAAATTGATGTTGATAAACAAATCAAGATTCGTATACACTACTGCTCGAAACTATTAGTTCTACGGAAATGTTGTATTTAACCAAATTTGCCATAAAATCAATAGTTCACGAGATATTTGCGAATAACTATTTCACCTTGAATATATTTTTTAGGGTACGCGATATAGATGAGGCATTTTTACAAGTTAATTATGAAGTCGAATTTAAGTTCCTGTTAACCCTTTTTAAATACTAATGTTCCTAGGCTAGTATGTATGCCAATATGATATGTGGTAAAACATTAACTAAGTAGTCAAAAACTACAGAAAAAAATCATCAAAATTTAAGATCTTCTTCAGGACCAACTTATTTCGTTTTGGCAAACAACATATATGTATATATACCATTGACTATTATTAAACATTTAATTTTTAAACTGTTTTTTATCTTTTCGATTGTTTTTAAAACACTAATTTGTGGTTTTTGTAGTGGATTAATCCACTCCACTCCAATTTCGATTTATGTAGTTCCGTTAATTTGCACACTTAAAGATAAATAACTGCAATCCTTTATATGCGAACAGTTCGTTTTACTCATTCGTATTTATATATAACTTTTAAAAACATGTTGCAGAGGCCTTTCCTCTATTTTGAAAGACAGCACATTTTTAAGGGTATGGCTGGTCAGCACTGCTCGTTATTTCATTTCAAATGCACAACAATAAATAAAGTTTTTAATATCTTATGTTAAAACCCTTAGCTTTGATGCCTGACACAACTTATTCGTGGAGCACCCTCGCATAAATTAATAAATCTACACTACGCTTTTGACAACGGCGTCATGGTGTATTGGCGTCTAGTGTCCTTTGTTGCTTTTGTTATGAAAAGAGTGAAAGTGTGCTGGAACCACAAATCACATGTGCTAGAAGATACTCCCTCATCCTTCAGTTGTGTATGCCATCAAAAGATTCTAAGAAGAGAATTTGCAAAAATTTCGCATAAAAATTTTGATTTTTTTCCTCTTATTTTTCACCCATATGCAGCGCTTATGTCCTTGTCATCCAATTAAATCCGCATGAAGAATATAATGTTGCATTAAAGACAATAATGGTAAAAGCTGCAAAAGCAGCACCAGCATCCGAATTGGGGTAGTAGCAAATGTTATAAGAAGGGCAGCAGGCAACATTAAACAAAAACAACAACATAGCAAGCAATCCTATACAACATGCATCATGTGGCATGTACGTAAATGCTGCGTGCACATTAATTAGAATGACAACAACCATTACAGCAACAGCGAGTGGGTGTGAAGGCAAATGACGTAAAATATTTTCGCAGTAATGACAGAAACATCAACATCCTCAAAACATTCAAGGACAAGTGGATGTAGCTCAAATCTCATCATCCCCGATGGTGTGTGGATGGTATCATATGATACCATGGTGTTACTCAGAAATGAGTCATCATTGTCTGCTTTTTTTTTCAGATGAAACTTTCTTTATATTTTTTCGTCATGCGCGTTGCAGTAAATTATTTTTTAAATCGAAAAAAGATCTTTGTGAACAACATTAAAAAAATCTCTTTTGTCTTAGGTTGATTGAAAATGTTAATCATTTTTTTTAGTGAAATAAGGCCATATTTTATGTGGCAAAACGTTACTAACTTTGAATTTAAATAAAAAGTTAAAAAACTAAAGTATTATTTTTTTTTCGGGTAAAGCATATATTTAACAGTTCAAGAATTCTTTAACTGCTACCTGAAAGTATTAATTTAAAAAATAGACTTAAAATTGAAATAGGCTTTCTTTATTCCTTAAAGTGTTTTCTGTAGCTATAAGCCCGAATCCTTAATGATGCATCGCTTTTTAGGTAAAAACCAAAAATTTCTTTGCTTTCATCTTAAAACTCTGAATGTGAAGCTTTATATCCTTATTTTGTTTGTTAAGGTTGTATCCCAGTCACCCTTACAATGACTCATGTTTTGGTTTATTATGAAGGGTAGGAAGCCAATGCTTTTTGCCGCTCAAAATCTTCTACCCACATGTATAGTATCTACAAAGTACGTGTGGGTGGATAAACTTTTATTTTTTGATTTTAAATTTATTCCTTTGTTTGACATAATTTAAAATCAATTTTTTTTTTACTCTGCAAAGTGAAAATTTGAATAATTTCATTGATGAGATATTTTCAAAATAGTTCGTTTTATAAACCCTGCTAAGAATTAGTTAGCGAGAAAAAAAATTTGTTGTACGATAATGCAAAAATTGGGGCTCTTAACCTTAACATATCAGAGCTAAGAGGTAAGAACCCCATAAAAAAAAACGCAAATTTCAAAGGAGGGAGGATTTTTGCAAGAAAATGTGATACCTCCCAGAGAAGCAATAAATTCATTATTTCAAAGTCAATTCCATTGAAATAATATTTTACGAACAGGACAGTAATTCTTGTTTCAAGAAAATTAACGGAATTGCGGTGGGTGTGGTACCTCCTATAGAACTAAAAAATAATCGTTATGTGTATTCTATTTTCCTTTAAAATGTGAATTATTCGACCGCAGAATTAATCTGATGACAACTTTTTTTTGCTCATGAAAAAATTTGAAGGGTGCCTTATATCATATCGAGTCCCTTATCCACCGAAATTCGAATATACCTCAACAATTCAAAATAAGTTAATTATTTTGGAGGACCCGTGGCGAGTATCACCATAAAATAATAGGTAAACAATCAATACATCCCAATTTGATTGCTTATTGATAAAATATATCATTTTGAGTTTTTAACATCTATCTTCATTATTGTCAAACGTCAGTTTCAAGTTGCAACCGTTGTCGTAAAGTTATTTTTAATTAATAACATCGTTGAAACCAAGTTTCGCAAAAATATGATGTCTTCTAGGAGCTTATGAACTTTATCGCATCGAGGGAAATATATTTATTATGTTCATTCCGTCTGTTTACCGAAAAGTGCGTAACTATAATAGTACTTTTTTGAACTCATTAATGAGATTTCTGTCAGAAGAAATATCTTTGAGCTGAACTCTTACTTGAGACATAAAATATTCTCGCCGAAAAAAAAAAATGCATTGTCGATTCAATTTTAACTTGATCCATTTTCAATGTTTTTCTATTATATATTTTCAATTCATTCAGTTAATCATAATTTTTTCAGGATCAGGTACTAGGTGTACAAATATGAAACCGGTAATGACATCTAGCGGTCGATAGCCGTATATGTATGAGCTTCCGAACCGCACCAAATGTCTTAATTGTTCATTCTGTCATCTGTCAACAATATTCAGTTCAAAATTTGTCAAGTTTCATACAACAACGCATTTTTTCCGCTCGTAAAGATGTCGAATTTTGTGCCTGAAAACTCTCATTTGCGGGAAGCATTGATTTTCTGTTTCCATTTGAAGAAAAACGCTTCTGAATCGCATCGAATGCTTGTTGAAGCTTACGGCGAGCATGCTCTTGGTCGTACACGGTGCAATGAGTGGTTCAATAAATTTAAAAGTGGTGATTTTGATGTGATAAATGAGGAGCGCGGCCGGCCACCGAAAAAGTTTGAAGACACCGAATTGCAAACATTATTGGATGAAGATGATGGTCAAACGCAACAACAGCTCGCTTAACAACTTAATGTGACACAACAAACCGTTTCCTTGCGTTTGAAGGCCATGGGAAAGATTTTAAAGGTCGGTAGATGGGTGCCACATGAACTGACCGAACATGGCAGCAAGAAAACCGAAAAACCACTTGTGAATTGCTGCTCGCCAGGCAAAATAGAAAAGGTTTTCTCCATCGAATCATCACTGGCGATGAAAAGTGGATTTATTTCAACAATCCCAAACGAAAAAAATCATATTTGAGCCCCGGCCAACGACCCAAATCAACGCCAAGACCAAATCGCTTCGGCCGAAAGACAATGCTGTGTATTTTCTGGGATCAGCGTGGTGTTATTTGGTATGAGCTACTAAAACCAGGTGAAACAGTTACTGGTGCACGTTACCATCAACAATTGATCGCTTTGAACCGTGCTATACGTCAGAAGAGGCCCGAATTTCAACTTCGCCATGACAAAATTGTATTCCAAGATGACAACGCATCGCCACATCGAGCAGAGGTCAATAAAAACTTGGTAAAATCGTACAACTGGGAGCCCCTGCCCCACCCGCCGTACTCACTAAGTGCAAAAACAAAAACTTCATAGAGCGATCAAAAACCGATTTTCGATGACAACTTTTTTCTGGTTAAACTTTAACTGTAAGGAATTTTAAAATTTTCGATTCATCATTAAATATCTGATTTGTTGATCAGTTTAAATCAGTGGTGGGCATGGAAATCTAAAAAAAGCGCTAAACAATAAACAACATTTTAAAGTTTACTTTTGCTGTCATTTCCATATTCGCCAACAGCGCAAAAAAAACCCAAATTGCATACAAACAAAAACAATTACTACATTCGTCAAGACACAATGCAGCGCCGTCGCTTATGCCTTTGTGTTTTGTTTTTATTTTCATTTGAATTCAAGTTAACGCTGTGCCTCGATAGCGTTGAAATTCAGCGAATTTTTTTTCGCTTGCTTGTGTGTTGATTAATGGTTCGGGCAATGAGGGCGGATAGGGACACTACGTGCCCACCACTGGTTTAAATAAATTAGCACTTTTTTTCAGCTAGCACTTTTTGTCACTTAGCGCGATGTTCGGAATCAGGACGACAAATTTTATAAGCTTCAAATAAGAAAATTAATTTTATAATTTTTTTATAAAAATATTTAGCACTGAAGGTGAAAATTTGGCGATATATCACTTTCACGTACTTGGACCACCCTTATAAAGAAATTTAACTTTCATTATAATTCGACCTTAGTTGTTTTGTCGTAAAATGTCTTTCCGAAAAAAATTTAATATTAACTTGTAATTATTTCAATAAACTTTTTTCGAGATCTACATTCATCCTGTTTGCAATATAATGTTCAAGCCTAATTTATTTGGTTTCCTGTTATTGTATGATTTTAGTTCATAATAACATTTGCATTCAAAATATTTCTTATTTTTATATCTCTTTCGTTTTTTTCTTTCATAGTTCATGGTTCACCAGAATTATGTTACTTTCGTCTTTTATGTTTCGCGTGGGTAACTTTCATTCAGATAACTTCACATGAAGCGATCTTCCATTTCCAAAAATTAAACTTTTCAAATAAAATAGTCTAGTCATTGTATTCTTTCTTTGAAAAGAGCATATTTAAAAAATTTAGTATATGTTGCTTTATAGTCATACGAAACACATCTTTATATAATTTTTTTCGAATCATTAAAAATATACAATGAAGGCACGGAGTTTCGATTTTCTAAAAATATTTACTTTGAACGCGTTTTTTTTCCAGTTTTCACTATTTTTCTTGAATATCAATTAAAAAAAAATTAGCCCCAAAAAAAATTCTATAATCCGAAGACCACTCTACAGTTCCTATCTAAAATGTTTCGCTGAATACGAAAGTCGTTCTAGAAACTTTTGTTATTGTTAAGTTTTCGAGATAGGAATAGCAGTCAGCTTGAAAACTGGCTCGCTTGGTTGAAGTGGAGGTCCATTGTACTACAGCAGGTACTAAAGTCTACAATGTTCCATTTTGACTTATGAAATTTATTGATATTGATATATAGCAGATGTTTTCTTCAGAATTCATGAAAACAATTTTCTCCTTAGACCATGTTTTTTGATTGTAAAAGTGATTCGCTGGAAAAATTTAGAAAATCAGAAACAAACTCCAAAATAAAACCAAAAACTCTTGATTTTTATGTGAATTCTAAAAATGTAGTTAAATAAATATTTTAAAAAAGTTCCATCAAAATAAGTTCATTATTTCTGAACTTCAAAGTTTTAACAAATATTCAACTTCATTGTCTCTGCACTCGTGTTGAAAATTAAAAAAAAGAAAAAAACATAAAATTATCTTTTATATTTCGCAACAAATTTTATTATGATATTTTGTTTACGAGTACACAAACTTTGCATATACAATTTGGCTCCAGTAATCCTACACATACACACAGCATATGTGCGTGTGGACCCTTTCCAAATTTTAGCATTTCTAAGGGGCAACTCAAGAGCATCCTCTTTGCAAAACTGAATGGCAATGAACTCATTAAAAGTGGCAAATCGGGAATTTTTTTTTATGTTCCTGCTGCAGGAGTTCCTCTTGATCTCAACTAATTAATAATGAAAATATCGCATGAATGGTGCATTCATGAGGTTGAACTCCGCATTTTGTTTAATCTTGAGTTTGACTCATTGTGTCACTAAAGAAAAAAAAACATTTATTTCTTACATATATTTTTACTGCCACCGATATCGTTGTTGTAAACTTTACATGAAGTTTGAAGTTCTTAGTCATCAAAAGCTGTGATGTTAAGGGGTTGAATGTGGCCTGTATGTTGTAATTTGTTTTTTTTTTGTTGAAATCGTGCTTTTCTTTGAATAAATTTTGCGCTTTGATTTTTGTTTGTAATTTTTTTATTGTTTTATATTTATTGTTGTAATTGTAGAAGCTTAGAAGTTTGTTTATGTACATGTAATATGTACTATACTATACATGTATTGCTAACATACGTGACTTTTGCCAACTCGAAGTGTCCGTTTAAAAGATACCCAAGATCAAATTCTAAAGCGGAAATGAAATTTGTTTAATAACCTGAAATATTATTTCTTGAGTTTTCTGTTCATTGCTATATTGATTAAGTTGTTAACATATCTGTAAAGTGAAATTGCTGTGAAAACAGTAAATTTACTTTAGAAAATGGACTTTCACTGAATATTGTTTTCAAATTTAAATAATAAAAAATCAACTGACTAAGGCACATCCAACCCTGCTTACTACAAACAATCCAGATCCCTCTATTGTATTCAGTAGTCGAGGCAAATATACATTTTAGACATAATTTATTCAAGACGCCAGTAACCCATTAGATAAAGCTCGCTTCCATCATCTACATCAGACACAAAAATCTGCTTCGGAAGCAGTTTACAACAACATCAGTTTGGGTAAAAAACTCAAAAATATTTTGCGAAAAAAATGAGCTGAACGAATGAATTATAAAGAGAATATCACGGAAGGGAAGGGGGTGGTTCCGGCAGAACTCACCAAATCTTACCAAGAAAAGGGTCCGAATTTTCCAAAAAAATACCTCACGTAATTAATGGACGGTCCCTAAGTGCGTTGAAGACAAAATTACACAAACAAAAAGTATATGGCGATAGCGAACTGAAATTATTTTGCTTGAGTAGGTGCGTTGAAGACAGAATTACACAAACAAAAAGCATGCCGCGAAAACAAAATTACACAAACAAAAAGCATGCCTCAAAAAAAAAAAATTACAGAAAAAAAAGCATGCGGTGATTGCGAACCGAAATGATTGAGCTCAAATAACTGAAAGAGCCAGATATTTTTTGTTATTGTTGTAAGAGCTGAACGAGCTTCGAATTGTGCAATCTTGATCTAAAACGTTGTAAGTTCAAACCTCAGAAAAATTATATAATTTTTTTTTTTTTTAATCAGGAATCTGTATAAATATTTCTTTATTCAGCCTTAATTACATCACATATTTCCGGAGATATCAATAAGTTTATAAAAATAAAAAAGAGACCAATGATTTCTTTAGCGTTTAACCGACCTAATTTTGTTTAACTGCCATCAATAAATATTTTTGGTTTATTTTTCCTTCCTGTCAAGTGTCAAATTTATTTCCTAAATTCAAATAAGGTACCTGAACATCAGAGTTTTAGATAATAAATAAGGTTTCCATAAGATGGTAAGAAGTAGTTGAATGCAACATTTCAATCCGATCTATCAAATGGTTGGTAAAGTTCGCCCACCATTTTGCTTACAAGACTTATACCTATTTTATGTAGTCCGGCGATGAGTTCCAGTTGATTTCATCTCTTTCCAAAATAATATTAGTTAATATCATTTGATGGTGACTCATTCATTAAGTTTTTGAAATCAAATCAAATTAAAGTAGCCGAATATTTACTTTTATTACTGGTAAATATTTCTAAAAACTTTGAATCAACACATTTATTCGAGGGAAATATATATCTTTTTTTTTTTAAGGACACTTATTAGCAATGCTTCATGGGTATAATTTACCATAAACCGCTGTTTTGATACATCATTTATTTGTTTGACTTACCGGGCTCACATGGGCTGTTAAATAATTATTTTGTTTTTACTGAACTTTTTGTTTGACTTCCAATATAAGTGTTTCAAAAGTCAACGTTCTTAATACATAATATGCATAATTAATACATACCTAAATATATCATGACCTAACGTAAAATCTCCACTTCAACTTTACATAGTGCTAATAACAAAAACTTCAAAAAAATTGTCGTCATAGTAATTTACTCCAATCTAACTCTTGACTTGTTCTATCCCACTGAGGCTGTCTACTTGTTAATAAAACTTACAAGCAACAACAGTAAAAATTAAACATGCAACATTGCATATCGACATGCAAAATGTTTATAAACATGTACATGAACTCATGCTTAAAAATAGAAATCTCTATTATGATGCTGTAGTTGATTTTGTTGTTGCTGGTAGCCAGTGTTTACATACATGATTCTAATGTTATGTTGCCGATATAAGACCATATAAAACGCCTGCTTTTGGTTTATCTTGTTTTTGAACCAAAAACCTCTAGCTTTCTATACAAATAGAGCATCAAAGAAATACATTTTTTTCTACAAATAAAAGTATAAAAGTATTTTTCACAAAATCTGGTACCATTGAAAATGAATTGTCAGGGCGGTTAAATTATTCGTACTTGTGTATGTGCGAAATGAATTGTCAAACAGTTGTTAAAACAAAGAAGCAAAAAGTAAACAAACGAAAAAAAAAAAAAAAACAAATGAGAAATAAAATGTGTTTAATTAATAGATTAATTTAATTAGTTTAGCAACTATAAACTTTGCAATTATATTTTTTTGTCACTTCTTTATAAAACAGCTAACGCAGCAAAGTCAAACAAAAATGAGTTGGTAAAAACGCAATAATGCCGGTGTGAAAGCTATTTGAAAATTGCGATATAAAATCAAAAGAAATGATAAACAGACTGTTTTTTGATGCCACTGTGAAAGCCTTATAAGACGCATTTCCCTCAGTAAACGAAGGCAGTAACATATGATATATAGGGTAATTCAGTTGGATGTTACAATTTAAATGTGAAATAAAACGCAACAGCTTTTGATAAATTATTGATGTTTTTATAATGTTGAATAACTTACATGCATGTGGTGAAATTTTCAATTTCTTTCCGGCATTTGGATATTTAATTCTGAAAATATTTCGGGGCTATTGACATAAACCTTTTGGCCGAAATTACACTGGTCCTTGCATAGCCAATTTGAAAAAATTTTGTTGAATTTTTGATTAATTTATCATGCAACGAGTTGGACGATTATGGTCACTGATTTTCTTTCAGATTGCGCGAATTCTGTATTGTCAAATTTATATTTATCTTATTTGCTCAATAGGTTCTCCTTTGTTGTAATTGACAACGTGAAGTCTTTGCTTTTTTCTGATGTATTGCAAGGCACCATCCTTGATGCTTTATTTTTCAAATTTTAAGTGATGACACTAATTGTTTTTCCAAATCTAATTTTTTCGCTATATAGGATGATTTGAAAATTTTTAAAGTGGTCAGCTTAAGTCTCGATATAATTATTTACAAATTGAATTAAGTTTGTTCCCAGGTCTATCCATTTTACAGATCCTTTACCGTCATATAATGCACGTTGTAAATTATTAAAATTGAAATCGCTTGAAAGCAGACGGTAAGATCCATTCATTAATTTTTGTTAATGACAATGCAATTTATGATTTATCTTTTAGATCAAGAATGCACAGCTCGAAGTTGATTCAGTTCTTACAATAGCAAAAATATTCAGCTCTTCTCGAGCTCTTTCCATTATTGTAGCTAAAACATTTTGGTTCGTAATTACCGTATGCTCTTTGTGTAATTTTTGTCTTCAAGGCACTTACTCCAATTTAACAATTTCGGTTCGCTATTGTCTAATGCTTTTTGTTTGCATAATTTTTGTATTCAATTACTCCAGTTAAATAATTTCGGTTCACTATCATCGTATGCTTTTTGTTTGTATAATTTTTTTCTTTAATGTGGTGGCTCGCTCTGCTCTTTCCGTTACTAGAGGTACACACTTTCGGTTCGCAATCGTTGCAGGCTTTTTGTTTGTATGATTTTGTTTTTAAGCTTTGCTTTCTGTATTTTATTTCTTTTGTTTTTGAAGTGAAAACTTCTTATGGCACGTTGTGCGGCTGAGGAAAAAAGTATAATTTCGCGACACCGACCGTCATCGGGAAGACTTGGGAAACGAACTCGATATTGGAATTTTGAAGACTTTTGAAACGAACTCGATTTCAGAAATTTGAAGACTTGGGAAACGAACTCGATTTCAAATTTGGAAGACTTGGGAAACGAACTTGATTTTGGAATTTTGAAGACTTGGGAAACGAACTCGATTTTAGAATTTCGAAGACTTTGGAAACGAATTCGATTTCAGAAATTTGAAGACTTGGGAAACGAACTCGATTTCAAATTTGGAAGACTTGGGAAACGAACTTGATTTTGGAATTTTGAAGACTTGGGAAACGAACTCGATTTTAAAATTTTGAAGACTTGGAAAATGAACTCGATTTCAAAAAATTTATAAAACGTTGCCTACTTTTAGGTGCTATTAATAATTTGCCCCTAAAAGTAGGCAACACTTTCTGACAAATTTCAAAAAGAACGCCTAAAAGTAGGTAACGATTTTAAAAATTTCAGATAATGTGTCCTAATTTTAGGTGCTATTTTTGAAATTCGTCGGAAAGTGTTGCATACTTTTAAAGCGGCTCTCACACGATCAATATTACTGACAGTATAATTACTGACAGTATTTACATTACTGTCAGTGTACCACTCACACGATCAGTATTGTTTATTGTCAGTAATCAGTTTTTTTGACATTCGGCTGGTGAAGGTGCGAACTATGCTCCGGCTACGTGACCGACAGCCGAAAATGGCATGCCACTTTTTGGGGCAGATTCCATCCAAACTTGCACCACGCCTCCAGCTAGGCATCGGACGACCATACCCTTGGACGCAATGTTCCATGCCACTGAATGAGGAACTTTTTCAAGTTTCTTTCAAGTTTCGCTGCCTCATCGTCTATCTGCCACAAAATGGGGCATGTCACGCCCCCTCCCAGGATTTTGCCGTCCCGTGCCTACTTGCACCCTCTGACCAACTTTCAGCCGGATCTGCCCCCAAAAGTGGCACCGCTTTACTGTCAGTATTTAAAAACTTCGTCAGTAATATCCGATTTTTTCATCAGTCATCAGTATCGTTTTTCTATACTGACAGTACATCAGTACTCACCTCATACGATCAGTAATACTGTCAGTATGCAAAATCCTGTCAGTAATACTGATCGTGTGAGGGCCGCTTAAGGGTAAATTATTAATAGCGCCTAAAAGTAGGCAACGTTTTTTGAAAAAATTGGCCCATGAAAGTATGTAATTTTGTGGAAAAAATTTTTAAATTTGTAGCATACATATCGCTCACTTACTTCAAGACTGGCATAACTCAAAAAACGTGATTTTTGAGTTAATGATGCAGAAATGTCCGCCATTTCATGTTTTATTTTGTGTCAAAAAATCAGAAAATTATCTCATAAACTTGCTTTGTGGGAAGAGTTTATATAGACATACTTTTCATTATTTTCATATAAAAAGCAACTTATTGAAAACTTTGAATGCGTTTTTCTCCCACTTTATGTTTTTTGAGTTATGCCAGTCTTGAAGTAAGTGAGCGATATGTTGATTTCCGGTTAGTTGTTGCTCAGTAAGCAAATTTTTCTCTGCTAGCGCAGCCGAAAGCAGAGCCAGCAGCCCAAAGCAGAGAAAAATCTGAAATACCAGGCCACCTTGAACCAGCAGCAAGCAAATTTGGTTTTTTGAAAAACTTTAAAACGTTATATCTCGGCTATTACTAAACCGATTTAGACAAATGAGGTGTAATAGTTTTTTTTAAGAACAAGCAGATTTTTTTGAAGTCATTTGTATTATGATTAACTGTCACAAGATGGCGTTTTAAGCAGTTTGAATATTCTAACAGCCATAACTCGGCAACGAATAAGCCGATTTTGACAAATGTGGTGTCATAGTGTCTGTTAGAAGAAGCAGATTTTTATCTTAAGTTTAAGAAAAATTATGTTTAAGCTATTTAGTCACAGGTCCAGGTACTTTTTTTACCTGATTTTTTCTTATACTTACATAATTCGCTATGATGTGTCTTACTGCAATCAGAATAAATTTTTGTTTTTAAACATAAGGAGTACTTAGCTCAAATTTAATTATTCACAGTTGAGGCTACTGAGCCGAATATACTTCTTCCAGCAATTTTTGAAGTGAAAACTTCTTATGGCACGTTGTGCGGCTGAGTAAAAAAGTATAAACTCGTGACACCGACCGTCATCGGGATTCCCCGTCATGAATGCGATGGTAAAATTTTAATGTTCTATTGTTTCTTTTAAATAAAAAATATTCCAAGTGGAAGACAAAAAGCAAAGCATACACCCTAACTGACACATTTAATTCTCATTCAACGATTGTTATGCTTACATGTTTGTTTCTTTCAATGTCCGCGTTGTTGCGTTGACAAATTGAGAATGAGAGCGAGAGTAAAATTTGAATACATATTCCGTTTTTGTCTTCCATTGCATTGCCATATAAAAAGAAAACGCACACATACCAATTAGCGCACTAACTTGCCATTAAACGATTTGTTTTCACTTCTGTCGGCACTCCCGGAGTGCAACCCGCCGTTTTTTTTTTGCATTAGCTTGCCTCAGCTAATTAAAAAATTTTCGTCATCGCTACTTTTTTATTGCCAAAATATTTTTGAGGATTTATTTATACATAATTTATTTTTCCATTAATTTAAAAAAATGGAATTGTAACCTCCAATTGAATCACCCTTTACAAAAAAGGAAGCTGACAACGATTACTTACTAGGTTGCATGTTTGCTGGCATTTCATGCTGGTTGGATGGTCGACCGGCTTGGTAGGTAACTATGTATGGCAATATGAACAACAACAGATGCGACGAGAACTGTAACAGCTTTGTACAAAAGTTGTTCCTTGTTCAGACGAGGCGTTGGTCGTCGTTCAGTGTATTGCACTTTAAATATTTTTTCTGTTTTTTTGCCATTTTTTGTCGTTTCTTATATTTTGTTTGCTTTTATTGCGCTCTCTTGGTATGTATGTACACTCTCTCTCTCTCTCTATTCGGAAACTGACGCTGAATGGCAACAAAATAAACTTCTTATTAATTTTATCTACAATTTTTTACTGCTTTTTATTCCTTATCAATGAAGTCAGTGTGAAGAATGCCGGGTTGAACATAATTGTTTAGTCATTTCATAAGAACTTATGATATTTATCAAACTAAATGTTATATGTATATCAGTAAAATGTTCAGGTTTTAAAAAACAATTGATGTACATACTGGGTGTATAGTATTAGTGATATCAACACGAGACTCGTTAGTTTGATTATTCGTTAGTTGGTAATTCGGTAAAGTCTTTAACTGTGAAGACCTTGTTTATGTTTTGTTCCGTTTACCAGGTATGTCAACTAGCTACTTTGTTACTCGTTGTTCGACAATTTGATAATTTTACAAAAACAAAATGCACTTAAAAAAGTAACGAATAACAACTAAAAACTAACTAACTAAAGGTTAATTACCCTTTCAGGACCGAATTAAAATTGAAGGAAAAAAAATATTTCAGTTCAAGCTCTTATTACTACGATCACAAAGGTTAACCGATATCAATTTTTATGTCCTCGGTATCTTGGTTCTTCCTTACTGAAAACAGAACTGCCGGTAAGACAAAAGCAAAGCAAATCACTGAAAAAAATAAGAAAACCGTGAAAGGGTTAACGAGGCCGGTGTGAATACCACTAATATTTGCATTTTTTCCAATGTTTTGATAACATGTTTTTGTTGATTCTTTGTGTGCAAACATCAAACCAAATTTTTTTCTTGTTTGGTGTCAATTGCTTGAGTGGTCGAAAAATTGGGCTTTCTCCGCATTTTTGTCAGTAGGTATTGATGGAAATGTATTTCTATTTTTGCATAAAGCCCAATTTCCATGTGATCTTATCTTATCTTATTTTATCAAATATCAGGGAGGACATCACATGCTATTAAGATGGCAAATGTATTCTATTCACTCTCGCATTCTCCAAGCGCATTAGGTTCTGTTCGCATGCTTTTTCTTTCTTACAAAAATTTGATTTGATATCCCTGATATGGGATAAGATAAGATCACATGGAAATTGGGCTTAATGTGCCCACTATTCTCATACGTAACTTTAGAATTAGAAAATGTGCAATTGCTTTCAGGGGCACGCCCAACGTATGTTTTTTGCATAAATAACATTTTTTCTCAAAAAACAGCCACAGATTGTTGTGCATGTATTCACATGCACAAATACACAATCTGTTGACATTGTTTGTGGCATTTCTGGGAGTCGGTGAATTTTTTTTGGTGCTAATTTTATGTTTTTCGATCAAAAAAGTTATTAACCAAATTTTCAGTTCTCTATATTAAAATTAATTTAAAGGGAAAAAAGAATTAGGTAACATGCACAAACACGACCCAGGCTTAAGTTAGAGTCTTAATTTATATTAATGAAACATGAATTCATTTCATAAAAGACTTATCGACTTAATGCAAGGAAAAGTTCCTTAATAGGAGGAAAAATAATAATTTGAATGAATGAATTTTTTTTTATTGACAAATCCCATTTGAGTAATCCAAACTCCAGTCTTAGGTGCGTGTTTGCTGCAGACTTGGGTAGATTAAGTAATTTCAAATAATATAACGTTTGTACTAATTCGAATTGATTTGTGGTGTCCCATTTCAAACATTTCACAACGACCTACTGCTAATATAAAAGAGTTGCCTCTGGATATGTTTAGATTTTAGAAATTACTAGTTACTGATTGTTGCGATAATACTGTTGCACTATTTTTTATTTAATAACTGGCAAGTATTCACTGTTAGTAGAGCTACCTTTTGTTTTTGCATATACCGTGTAATTAAAGTTACAGGTAGTGCAGCATTTGCATGGGGCATTGAACTCTCTACCAAAGTGTGTAGGCATAGTATACGACACATTTAATATTGTTCACTATGCTGACTTGAAAAGTTTTTCTTGACGCTGATCTTAATATTCCTTCTATTTATTTTCCACATCAGTGGCAAATACGTAAGTTCTTCTTCTTTGTCTGCGAACATTAAGTGTAAAGTTTTGTGACACTTTGTATCACAAATGAAACTGTCAGCAAACACTGTCAACGCACAAAGTTGAAAGACAACATGTAAATTGTTGTTGTTATTGTACATAGTGAAAATATTTACAAAACTGCAGATGTTGCCAACTTTGAGATTTTCGTTGCAAATAATATTTTAAGTAGATTTTTTTTTGTAATTTTTATTCTATTTTATTTTATTGATCTTAATCAAACTTTATTTATAAATTATTTTTTTTATTCTCATTTCAGGTATGTTACTCAAATTATAGAAATTAACTTATGAAAATTTGTAAGAACGTATATAATAAGAAAAAAAGTCTGACTTTATCCAGAAAACTTTATTTATATTTTCTACTCTGGAAAGTAAGAACAGCGCGTGGGACGTCACTCAAAAATTACAGTTGGGTGTCGTATCCATCCGACTTTTAAGATCATAACCTCAGTATAAACATATCCGGTTAAGACAGTGTAAGCCTAGCAGTTGAATCATAAGAGTCTGAATTTAATTTTTGCCGTGGGACGCCACAGTCTGGCGTTTGCCGTGATTTTTTAATAGGACAAGTCAATTGTGTTTTTTCAATCTTGCTACATATTTTATGTAAATTTCATCATATTTTAACATGTCTCTGACATTTGTTTATATAGTCAATATTTATCATTGTGGTAAGTTATAAATGAACAAAGCGACAACTCTGTATTCCTATGTTGAATATTTGTTCTAATCAGCACATAACTGCCGACAGTCGTTTCACAATGAAGATCACAGGACCTGTAATGGGCTTAATATGAATAAGTGACCAAAAATCGGATTGAGAATGCGCACTTTAAACCGTCCTGCAGTTAGTTGGACCAGCTCAAGTTCATCTAGGTGTTCCGAAAAGAGATAGAACAAGTTCCCCCGCAATCTTTCTTTCCATTTTATGAACTTGAGATTTTTCATACGAAGAGATAATTGTCCTGGTATGCATTATTGGTACGGGGAAAAGTACAATACTATCGTCAATATCTGCCTAATTTGAAAATAAAATTTCGTATTCAATAAAAACAAAAAATATAAATTATATCTTTAAAATATATACCTATGTATTTATATATTACTCTTGACAAATTGTTGCATATTTCAATAATAAATTACTTAAACAAATTGAGAACTATAACGTCAACCAACAATTGAAATGTACGGTTTTGTAAAATGTGATGATTTGTTACTTATTGGGTCACTTAATCAGTTCATAGGATAACATATGGTTGGCGCTACTATTGTCAAATCCATTTGATTTTTAGGAAGTACTTACCTTCAGGTAATACGTGTCAAAATTTTATATCAAGCTGACGTTTAGTTCACAAGTTATAATGGTTTTAGTATTTATGGTTTGTAATTTTAAAAAATCTGAACTTCGGTAGGTGATAGAGCATCGCTTTTTAGTGGGTAAAAATACCGTTCAAGGAAAACAATGGCTTGACAAAAGCTCTGATGAATTTGCTCCACTGAAATCAATCATATTTATTGATTTGCTGAATTCTTACGTGATCCTATAAGCACTTCTGATGAACAACCTTTAGGTCGCCCAAATTCGGCAGTTGTTCCCGAAAACCTTAAAAAAGTCCACAAAATAGTTTTGGTTGATCGCAAAGTTTCGTGTGATAGCTAGTCATACTAGTTTCAACCGTTGCTAGACGGACTCATCAGCGACTTTTAAGTCGATTAGTAATAAATTGTAAGCCTTGATATATTTTCATTTTTGCATAGATCAGTTGAGAACCCAATCGAAAAGTCAAACAAAAAAAGCAAAAATTATTTTTCGGTCATTGATGAATCCGTCTAGCAACGGACGAAATTAGTATGGTTAGCTCTAGTCCATTTTTTCTGTTTACTTTATCTTTGTTGCAATTTTTTTTGTTGTTGACATATACTTTAGTAAACAGCAAGCCCAATAAAATAAAAAATATAAATTCTTCGAATCAAAGGAAGTAGAATTGATCAAGTTTACCTTACAAAAAAAAAAAAAAGAGTTTTTTTGGAAAGTATGTGCCAAAAATGAAGTCTGCCATCCTAAGGGCTAATATGTATTTCAGAATTGAGAAATAGTGGTCTTTGCTTTAAATTTTATTTTCAAATAACACTTCAATGTAATTTGTGGTTTAAAGAAATCTTGAAATTTTCTTTCCACATTACTGAAGAGGCCAATAAACTCATTTGCCACTCGCGTGTCGCGGCTGACTTACTTACAAACTGCCGATTTGCATTGAACAGATTTAATGTGTTTTCCTTATAATTCAAACAGAGTTACGGATAAACAATTTGACTTGGTGGAACTTAAAAGCAACAACACAGACAGCATCATCCATCGGCAGTACCAGAGAGCAGGGTTGCCTTTTGTTTACAAACAAAAAAAACATTGACGTATAACCCGTTGTTTTTGTTGCATTGAAATTTTACTGTTTATAAATCAAGTGAAGTATTTCCTTTATTTTCACTCTATTTTCACCGTGCACCGGTACTAAAGTACATGTGTACTCTGCTGGCACGTTTCTTTCGCATTTTTCTTTTTAATCTTAATAAGAAACTGATGGTATTTAGTTCTTTTATTTAATTGGAAAGAATTGATACATATGTAATAAGACATATGTTCGTAATCGATAAAAATAAAAATCCAAAATAACGATTATTAAATTGATTTTCAAAATAAAAATCACAAAATTAAAAATCATGTCTGCGTTGATTTACATACTGATTACCCTTAGTAATTTTTATGATGCAGGTAAATAAATTGCTAGAAATGAACAAAACAAACAAACATTTCAATCGCATTTGTATACAAAGTATTAAGAGCAGTTTCGTTTCTTCTACGCAGGCAAATTCATTTTTCTAGAAACGCATGAGTTCACGCCAACCGCCCATACGTTTTTTTTCGAATTTATACCCGGCAGTAGTGAGTTTAATTTTAAAAATATTTCCAAAATGTGTAATAAATCGCTTAATAAACTTTAACACGTTTTTTCTTTCTTAGTTGTTTATATTTGGTTTTGCTTTTCTTTTTCACTTTTATTTCCATTTCAAGTTCATGTCATTCCATTTATATTTTAATGACTAATAGTCTTATTCCGAAACCCACAAGTGTTTACGTACGTTTTCAAATTTGCATTTCAATTGTTTGAGAATTTCAACTTTGCATTTCAAGTTGAACAAAAAGAATAACGAAAAGAAACTTGAAAAAATCGAACAGGTTCTGTAAAGTGAAATCTCGTCATAGCTGATTCTCGTTTGTGAGGTATTTGTCAGGTTTTTATGATTTCGACAATAAAATCATTTAAAGTTTTATGCACGAGTTTCTTTTTCTTTTCTGGTTTTCATGTGCATATCTTTTTCTATATATAATCTAAAAGAATGTTGACCTATCACCAATAAATTATGACATTGTCTTATTGTTTGTTTATTAATTTGCGAAAAAAAAAGTGAAATTTTTTGAAACGCACCGATGACAATAGTCGTCTTTGTTAATAAAAATTAAAATTTGCAAATTTGATATTTAAATTTTACTTTCTAATGTCAAGATAGATAGATTGTAGAGTAAAAAACTAATGAAGTTAGATCCAATTTACAGCAAAAATAAACTCAAATTCAAATGTTAGTAATACAAAAGAGCTCAACTTCGTGAAGTTGTGAGTGTTAAATTCACATAAATTATCAAATCCTCTAGTAGCAAAAAAAGCTTTTATAGTTTCTTTTAAAGGCCCTTTAAAGACAAGTAGTAAGACAACATATTATATTTTAAAATTCTTTATAGAGGCTTATAAGTCATATGGGGTCAGTTGTAATATGAAGTATAAAAACATGTTCTCCTCTATGTTATCTTTGAAGAGACTCAGTGTAATATCTGTCTGATGTATTTATAAGACACATTACAAAGAATTTTAAATGAGTGTGTTTCCAGAAAATTAGCTTGTGTAAATTTCGTTCAAATGAACTTAAAGATGCCTTAAAGATCTTTGAAATAATACAAGACTACAGCATATATAATTTTAAATTATTAACGAATTTCATTTACTTACGATTTCTACGCCGTTCTCGAACCCATGTCCCAATGATCCAAAGCTGCAAATTATCCACTAGGCTATCTGTGATATGTTATGGTATACGTTAATTGCAAATCAAGTCTTAGAAAGACAAAATGGACAGTATAAAGGCATGAGGCGGCATGTCTTTTAAGTGACTTTTATGTCTATAGTATAAAGACACATACGAAACATGCTGTCTCATGTCCTTATAAGCATTCTAATATGCACAGTATAAAGACACACGAGTCATGCCACCTCATGTTTCGTATGTGTCTTTATAATGCAAACATTAAAGTCACTTGAAGGACATGCTAATAAAGACATGAAACGGCATGTTTCGTGTGTGTCTTTATACTGTCTACATAAAAATCACTTGAATGACATGCCGCCTCATGCCTTTATATTGTCTTTTTAAACCTTGATTTGCATGAGGTGGCATGCATTGTGTGTCTACTATACAAAAATAAAAGGGTAAGTTTTTCTTGTTGAGGGCTTGGCACCGCCCACTTAAAAATTTTCCTTCGTCAGGGTTGAATCGATCTCCATACCAAATTTCACAAAAATCGGTCTATTAGTATAGATGTGAAACATATTTTCTGATTAGGGGCATGGTACCGCCTTTTAAAAAGTATTTTCTTCTTCAAGACTTAATCTATTTCTGTATAAATTCTGTATTCTTTTTTCCTGTTAGGGGCGGCGACACGCCCACTAAAAGAAACAGAGTTTTTGATACCCTCTGTTAGGGTTCATTATATATCCATACCAAATTTCATTAAATTCGATCCATTAATTTCGAGGCGTGTTTGGCACTGCCCTTCTTCACAACCTATCCGCCTAAGATAAAAAAATATTTTTGTGCCTTGATTTTCAGCACAAAATATTTGTCGTGTGTACAACGGTTTCCGAGATAATTGGATACAAACTCTTTTCCTATATAGTCGTTGTGCAAGGTCAAGTTTTTCGTTTCACATTTAGAAATTGTTATAAAACAAAATTTTAGTTGTACAAAAGAATATTTTATCATTATTCTTTTATTTTTATAATTCTTTGGTTGATTCTGCCGACACACTTGCAACATTTTATCACAAACTTCTAAGCTTTTAAAAATAAAACAAAAACTAGTTCATGAGATAAAAAGAAAAATTATCTTCAGGAAGTCGTTGCCAGTCTTAGTCAGTCATAAAATATGTGTCAAACCTAACACTTTTCTCGCTCCGAGCAACAACAAAGCAGCAAACAGCAGAAAAGCGATTTGTCACCGCATGAATTTCGCGTAATTATTTTCGTCACTTGTGTTTATTTTATGTTTTTTAAGTGTATCATTGTTTCACACACTATGTACGAGTACTATATCTATGAATCTGATAACAGGATGGTGCATTTTACAACTTTATTTTTTTACAGCTTTTGTTGTTCCACTGCCTGATTGTTTGTTTTACATTATGTGGTGTAAAAAAAAAGGGAAAAGGCCTTCTTACATACCTACATATGCAGAACTTAACTAACAATAAAATCCAACTCACTGGTGGCGTCAGTTGGCAGCAACAAGTCCGGACTTCTATTTCAACATTCTTTCATTTGCTCTTAAACAAGTTCAACTTCTTTAGCCCCGTAGTTGAATATTGTCGTCCGTCGTTGCAGTAAGTGTTAATAGCACAGGAACTTAAAAATGCTCTTTTGAATGTTTCTTCTTTATCTTCCCAAACGGAGCCAACTTGCACTAATCTGCCTGTACATAATTCTTTTTTTTTTCCAATAATTTTCTTTTACTTACAATTTTATTCATTGCAGATTTTTATCGGACAATTTTTAGTTTCCGCTTGTAGTTTCCTTTATTTTATTACTCAACATTTTTCTGGAGGAATTCTGTATAAAGCATAAAGTCATTTTGCGTTTTGTAGCATTTTGTTTGCATTGAATTCACTTGTTGTCTCGCCACATGAGATTACAAGTCGAGTTTTTGGACTTATCAATGCGCTATTTGTTGTTTGCTGTAATCTCTACCCAGAATGATACACTGGTGTTTATAAATAAAGTCGTTGGTCTTATGTTTTTGAATTGTGAAATACACCTAATTCTGTTTTTACACGGTAGATACGTTCCAGAAAAAACCGTGTAAAAAAAGACATGAAGTCTGTATGCACATACAATGAAAAAAGGGGACTAGTTCCATATCCTTCAACCCAATTAACCTTCTAACCCAACTCCCTAACTAAATTTCTAAAAGATTACGGATAATAAAAATATTTTTCTCTAAATTTTCAATCAAATAGCTTTTTTGGTCGTGCTAAATCGAAGAATCTGGACCGTGTTAAATCAAAACCGTGTAAAAAAAGACCGTGTAAAAACTTGTGTACTTTTTACCTGGAAATTATTATCAATCAACAGAACTTTCATATACAGTTGGAGGTCGATTATCCGAATTTGATTTTGTTCTGAGTTATTCGGATAACTGGAAATTCAGTTTGGAAGCAAAATCACGGAAATAATATATTTTTATATTACATATTCACTTTATCATTGTGTAACATTGAACTTCAAAATATTGCATAAATCGCATTTTAATTAAAATTTTTTTTTTCAATCAAAGTTGTATGGTATGACGAAGTCTTTTATAGCATATGGATATTGGATATGAAATACATTTATGAAAGTTTACTTGAATATAAAATATGTACACATGTCAGATTGAAAAAATATTGGATTATAAGAGAATATAAAATATATAAACATACAAAATAATAGTAGCTTAAAACAATGATGACTTTCTAGTGAATAAAAATAAATTTATAAAGTATAATTTTAGTACAATGAATACAAAAAAAAAAAAAAGACTTAAATATACATAACATGAGAATAAGAATGAAGATTCGAGATAACTTTGAAGAAATAAACAAAAATGATAACTAATCCGATTTCAACAAATGAAATGTTCTCTTGGAAGCTTAGTATAAGGAATAAATGAATAAAATTGAAGGAACTCAACAAATAGTTCCAGGGAAAAATAATTTTTTTTTGTTGAATAAAATTTGACTTCATTTCGTAAGCACTGCATCTTAAGAAATTCCAATTACATCTTACATTTTGAATTGAATTTGGGCTTAAATTCAGGGCGCTAACATGTAGTATGTGCACAAATGTAGCCTTAGACATTTTGATCAAAAGTCTCAAGAATCAAGAAAACTTGTGCCGAGATTTCTGTCATTGGAGGTCCAAGAAATGCATATAAAAACATATCTTGCAATATCATGCAAATTGTTCATAACTCAAACTAGTGACCGTGAAATCCTGACGATAAAAGTTTTTTTTTTTTAACATGGAGACATCGGATTAGTATAGTATGTTATCAACTTCATATGTGCAAAATTTTAGCTCTCTGTAGCTAACCCCAAATTTCATACATAAAGTGTCTATCCTTCGATATACGGGAGAGCTGTAATCAATTAAATTGATTTTTTGTGGTTTGATTGATTTCATTTAAGTACATCAAAAATGAGAAGTTAGGCTTTGGAAATTATTTCTTTGATAAGTAGAATAGTTTTCAACTTTTTCTATACTTTTTGATACTTCATTTCGAATTTCTCGATACCTTTCGGTACTTCGATATTTTTCGACTTTTATGTACCTTTACGATGCTATTCGATACTTTACTTTTTTTAACGTTAATAAAATTCCTTGGTATACTTCGTTATTATTAGATAACTTCAGACTTTCACATACCACATGCCATCGATAGTTTTCAATACTTCCTAAATTTTATTAAATTCTCGATAATTTTCGGTTCTGTTATATGCTATTTTGTACTTTTCAGTTTTTTCAACTTGGATGCTATTTTTTAACAATCAATTTACTTAATAAAATCTATTACTCGTACCATTCGATAACTCAGAATTTTTTGACACTTTTCAATCCTATGCCACATTATTTAAATGTTATCGAATATCGATATCGTCGCCAAATAGGTATATCTCGAAAAACGTAAGACAATGGACCTTAAGCTGTTGAAAGAACTGAAAGCATCGAAATGGGAGAATCCAAAGCCGACACTACTCAAACTATCCAAAAAAAAAAATAAACATGTGGATAACTATTTATGTAGTATGTAAACTTTTTTACAAATTTTCTTTCATAGACTTACGATCTTAAACTTACTTTTTTTTCGCTCTATAGGAGCCTTTGTTTATTTTATATTTTTAAAATTCCAGGGATGACTTTTGCTTCTTACTTCTTAATACTTACTTTCTGTGGATCTTAAGACAGCAATGTACAAAAAGCTGACAAAAAGAAAAAACATTTTTTTTAAACACTTTTTTATAGTGGTTTTCTGATGGACAGTTCCATATGTATCATCTTAAGGTAAACTAGATACTTACTTTCAATACTTTGGCTATCGAATTTAATTTGTCGATCCTATTAGATACTATCCGAATTTTGCCGAGCTTTCGATAATTTTCGAGTTTCGTCGGCTTTTTCGGTATTCGGTTTTTGTCAACCATTTCGAATTTTTTTTTTGAATATTACGAGTTTGACTTTTTCATGTGATATCTTAGCTTATAGGACAATGTTCACAAAAATAATGCCGCGTATGCTTGCACTTTTCTCTTTTTATTTCTTGTATTTGGAATTAATCTTGCAAAGCATAAAAATTTCTGTTTCGCCTATAACCGCCATTGAATGAAAATAATACCATTATAGGGATTCCGCTTCAAATTAGCATTTAAAAGCTGTCGATCTTTTGTTGACCACTGCAACTGATCCAAAAAATATAAATAAAAGATTTTTGTCAGTATGCTGCATAGAGTCTATTAAAACTTAGCAAATTGGCTTTTGGGATAATAGAAATATTTTCTTATATTTAAATTTAAATTTGAACGTGAACAGCCTTTGTATGTTAACTGTGTGATGGCATTTTAACATCATGCAAATATGAGTTAAGATAATGAAAGTTATTTATACTAATGAAACTGACTGCAACTTTTTATAACAATTGTTGCCTCTCTACGTCTAAAACAAATTAAATCATTTATCGCCTCAAAGGCAGAATTAAAAAAATAATAATATTTCTAAGCATGTTACATTTAAAAAATATCTTATAAAGCAAACAAAATGAAACAAAAGAATAAAAAACGAAAAGGGAAATACGGTCTTCGCTTGAATTTTCAAATTTACGATTAACTTTGTAAAAAAAAACCTCATTGTGCGAGTTGAATGATCTTTAGTTTGCAATTAGTTTTGCTCTTGTTTCAATCGTTAAATTAATGAATGAAGAAACTTACGACACAAAATGAATAAAGAAATGACTGAAATTAATGTCTACTCAATGCGGGAATAATTGTAGTAAATTAACTCAGTACTTCAAGTTCTGAAACCACATGATAACGGCGGGAGGTGAATATGACGATAATCTTGAAGAGGGAAGTTTGAAAGAAATTAAACATTTTTTTCTTCAAAGAGATGAAATTATGACTACTCTTATGTTTCAGTTGAATGTTTTGAATAACGGACATATGTGCATATGGTACTGTTCGTAAGTTCTGGAGCAAACATTTTTGCGAGATGTTTATCTTGAGTCGTAAGCGATGATTTGAGGAATCGCTATGCAATTTGACAGCAAAGTGGTAGTATAATTTTCGATCCAAGTGCACCTTTTATCCGAAGTCAGATTTTGCGAAACATTTGCGAATTAATTGAAAGAGCGAACTTTTCCGTACATTTCTTGCAAATGTGCCGCAAATGCGCTAATTGCAAGATTTTGCGTTTCTTATTTAGAGGCTGCGATTTTGATGACCCCTTGTTTCTTTTTTAACTACTTCAGTTTCGAAAATAACTTCTTATATCATACTCGATTTTTTTAAAATATTTTTTCGTCATTAATGCGATTAAGTTAACAGTTATAACAATAAAAGCACTTAAATGTTCGACTATCTAGACATTATCTATTCTCTCAGACTACAAATTAAGCCCTCATAAAGTTGGAAACATTAAAATAAGATAAATAGAAGAGAGGTAGCTGATACTTTCTCTGATAGGAAACACTTTTCTATATTTCTTAACATTTTTCTATTATTATTTTAATTTCACATGATTATGCTGTTATTTTCTTGCATATATTTTTTCTTTTAACAAAACAAAACGGTAAATTCTTGTTTCTCAGCTGGGAATAAACTGCAATATCTACTCTAGGTCGTGTTGGCAGACGTATGAACGAACAGAAAGTTAAACTAAATAGAGTTTCATAGCAAATAAATTATAGTAGAACTAAAGAGGAGGGAGGCAGTAGTGTGAGGAAAAGAGTTTCATATACTTACTCATATATGAAGCATGAAAACGTTGCGGATGAAATTTAAAAGCAAAGAAGAGGAAAAAAATGCTTTGTGTTTTCTATTGAAGAAGCGTTGATGATCATTAGATTCATAACTTCACACACAATATAAAAAATTAAAATTCACTAGAATTTATCATCTGTTAGCCATGAATAACTTCCGCAACATGTTGCCAGCAGTAGCGGCAGCAGCAGCAGCAGTCAAGGATGTACACAATAAAATTATCAGATAAACAAACGAAGCAGAAGTAGAAACAGAAATAGAGTAAATAAAATTCTTTTAGAATATCAAAACTACATTTGTTAAATGCACTGGCGTGGCCGATATACAATGACAGAGTCAGTCATCAGAGTCAATTAATAATGGCGACCAATGTTTATAAGAAAAGACGAAGAAGAAAAAGATGAAGAAATGTGTGTGCATGTGGTGAACAACAGTAGGTCAAAGGTTAAATAAAATGAATGAAGCAATGTATGTAGAAATGCGACGCATAAACTCAAAAACATGTTATGTTATGTAAGACTACTTTTCTGTTAAAAAAAACGATTTATTTTAATGTTCAAAATTATAAAAAAAAACAAAGAAAATTGGGTAAAATATTTAAAGTAGAAAAAGTTTGAAATATGAGAGTAAAAACATTCCAATGATTAATGATAATTTCGACCTTACCATATCCAAATTTATTAAAGTTTTCTAATATCATATGTACTTTAGAACTAAAATATGTGAAAGGTGATTTTTAAAGCGTTTGGTTTTTGAAAATTGAAAAAAGATCAAAAAATTTGCAATAGTGAATGAAATATATTTTTGGAGCGATACAACAATTCCTGCCATTTACTTTTTAAAGATTATTTCATGAAAATGTCGCCCGCGGCTACGCCTGAGGTGGTCCATCCGTAAGCTCTAATTTTTGCATACCTTTTTCAGAATTTCGGTCGGTATCTCACCAATTGCAGTAATAACTGGCCACTGGCTTATCGGCAGACATGCGGAGAGATTAGGTATTCGGTCTTTTGACTACTGTAGAAGTTGTGGGGATGTGGAGGAGGAGGAAAACATTAAACATTTTCTTTGTTCCTGCCCTGCACTTGCTAGAAAACGCCACAAGACACTTGGTTCGTTTTTGTTTGATGACCTGGAGGACCTTAGACATGTTAGCATAGGTCAGTTATTTAGTTTCATTACGAAATCTGGATGGTTCAATGAGAGGGTATAGTCAAGTACTCTGTGGTATCACAATGGACCAAACTTGGTCTAAGTGAGTCGGTTTTGTAACTGACTGCCACTCCTACCTAACCTAACCTAACCTATCTCACCAATTGCTGCAATTGTGGTTCTCTTGCCTCTGTACACGAAAGACTTCACGTAGCCTCACAAAAAATAGTCTAGTGGGGTCAAATCGCATGACCTTGGCGGCCAATGGACTGCTTCAAAACTTGAGATTAATTGCTCACCAAACTCGCCTTTCAATAGGTTCTTCGCGTATCGCGTGCCGTGTGGCATGTGGCACCGTCTTGCTGAAACCACATGTCAACCAAGTTCAATTCTTCCATTTTGGGCAAAAAAAAAAAGTCGGTAATCATCGCACGGTACCTTGCTTCATTGACTGTAACATTGCGATTTTCATTATTTTTGAAAAAGTGTGAATTTTTCAGGCTGCATTGGCAGCTCTTGAATTGCCTCTGGCTGCTCTTCTGTTTATTGAAGTACCCATTGAGTTAAAAATGAGCTTCGTAGCTGAAGAAAATTTTGCGAAACACATTTCTCACAGAGCACGAATTTCGATAATGAAATTCAATGATTTGCAAGCGCTGTTCATTTGTTAGTCCATTCATTGTAAAATGGCAAACCTTACTGAGCATTTTTGACGTTGACACATGTTACGAATCACGCGTGAGGTGTCAAAAAATTTACACTGAAGAAACAAATAGCAAAAAATCACCCGTTATATGCCATATTTATTACCACATATCTAAGTATATAAGTGGTTCCTAAGTCATGAGGTTTTGAAATGTGATAAAATCAGCAATTTCAATAGACATTTCCAAACGCAGGTCTTTCTTTCTTTAAAAGAACATATTTCGGCTCAAATGGTCTGGTTCCATATACATAAAAAATCTTTTAAAATAAAGTTTCATAAAAAAACCGATTACTCTTATACTGTGGTATAACGTAGTGCCCGACATTTCGATTAAAAATAAACTGCAAACATTAGTAAACTAAGAAAGTAACCAGATGTTGTGAAAACATAATTTTCTTCACAACATAAAGCAAAATAAACTCATTGCATTAAAGGGATAGAAATTGCACGCCAAATAAAAGCACATGCTAGCAACAAAATGATTGGTAAAACGTGCGCAAACTGAGAGAAAAAGTGGCAAATAATAAACCATAAAGTTGCTTTGAAAGCGTTATAACTTTAATTTAGGTACTTAAAAGAAAAGAATAAAGAAAACTAAAAAATATAAATTTATAGTGAATAATAATAGTTCAGTCAAGCCGTCAAGACCAGGGTATAAAAATGCAATTTTCACAAGGTATTTCCATCATATATTCAGTAGTGGTAGTCATCTAAACGCTCAAGTTTCTCATTTGTGCAAATAGGCAATTTTACGCGATGTGTTTCACGAAGACCCCTTCGAATATTTTTTGCAATTTGTGGCAGTTGATAAGCATGTCATTTTTTTGTGAGAGAATCGTTTGGGAAAAGAGAGTGACAAATACAAAATGTGCAAACAAGAAATTTTTGCTGAGAGAATAGTCGCGCAAACTTTTCTAGTTTGTTCAAAAAACTTTCCATACGAGTTTTGACAGTTCGTTTGCGACGGCGCAAAACTGCACAACTTGCACAGCTAGCGAGGGTTTTGCGCGCTCAGATGAATATCCATAGTATACTTATTTCACAAATTTTTCATAACTCTCTGCACCAGTGTCAGGCAAATCTTGGAGTCGTGCCGAATCGTAATTAGCAGCGTACACGACAAATATACATACACGCAGCTTCTGCTTGAGTTCTGCCGCTGTTACCCGCGGGCAGCAGAATGCCTGACACTGCTCTACGCCAAGTTTTAGATTATATCTTTGAAATTTTGGCATGCAAGATGTTCATCTGGCAAAAGCGATTTCGTAAAATCAATATCATGTGCGTATGCCATCTGTACTGAGATTGAGCTAGCAGAAAAGGCACATACAAGTGCATCTTGTCACTTAAAAAAATTGATTCCTTAAAAACTTTATTTAAAAGATATGTTGTCATCACCTGCTATATATTGTCTTACTTTGTTTTATTTAGCGGAAATATTATGTATCAAGTGATATGCATCGATATTCGAATATCGAATAACGATCTTGTGCCCTAGCTGCGCGAGTAGGGCGCTACTTTTGTTTTTGGCATGGATCCTCAGTGCAACATTTTGAGTTCTCTTGTGTGCTATTTTTCTGCTTTTACCGCCGTTCCAGCTGCTGCACACAGTAAAGGCATTAGATACAAAAACAACATTTAAATGAAAATTTTTGCTATAGCGAAATGTAAAGATTAACATTGATCGCTGAAGCCAGACGAACGGAGAGACGTACAGCTGGACAGACAGACGGACAGACAAATAATCGCAAGTGGTCTAAAAATAATATACAGCTATAGAAGAAAACAATAGCAATAACAACAACAAACACCAATAATGGAAGTACCATATTGCAAACAATAGCCGGCAGCGTTTACCAGTTTACAAGGCGGCGGCGGCTGCTGCTGCTTCTGCAGTTTTGCTGTTGCTATTTGTTTTTGTTGTTTTTGTTGGCATGAAGTAAGGCACATGTCAAGGAAGCTGAAGATTTAAGCGAGGGCGTACAATCTTTTGTTGTTGTTTTTCTTCATGGTTTTTTCCATTGATGTAATTTAACTGAAGTTTTATTTATTTTTTTTTTTTCAATTTTGGTATAATGTTTGATGTCTGGAGGAGCTCTTGCTTTATTTTTTAAATTTTGTGGTGAATTAAAAAGTTTTGACCTAACTATATATCTGAATAATAGCTTCATAACTAGTCCTAAAATTCATGTTTATTCGTATGATTTTTTTTCCTTCGAAGCCGATCATGACATGTTGATCACTTCTCGTATCACCTATTTTAAAACCTAACTTAAATTCTACCGAATCCTTCTCTACTGGAAAGTGTGTTCGCACTTTCACCTTTTCACATTAATAATATTTGAACTTTTTTTGTTCACTAAAACGATCTTTGTTCAACTTAAATCACACTTTTAGCTTCACTACTTTTTCCAAAAAATTAGTTTTTATATAAAAATTTGATAAATACTAACGACATTCAACACAGAAATTTTTGATTTGATCAAAATATGATTTGGTAATAATTATCAAATACATGATTGATGCAATAATATTATTCTAATAGTTTGTTAATTATTACCAAATCTCGATACATATAAATAAATCATGTTCTCTGAGCACATAAGCCAGGCTATAAGCACTTTTAGAAGGAACAACTAAATCGAGACAAACAATTTGTTTTTTGCGAAATGGTTGACATCATCCAAAAAAGTTCGTAAAAAGGGTAAAAAGGTTTTATCATTTCTGTATAAAACCTTTTTAACTTATAGTGCCTGGAAATGCAGGAGGAAATAGTCTTATCAATATAAAGCCATCATATAGTAATATTTGAAAGTAACTACTTACTTTGACATATAATGTACAGGAAATAATTATCAACCAAAATCGTTTAAATGTGGACCAAATGTTAGTTCTTTTTCATAAGGTATTTTCTATATTTTTACCTGACTTCGAAGTAATTCAAATATTCAAATATTGTTTTCAATGATATATCAGCTTCTGAGGTCTATTAAAAACTTTAAGAACTAATAATTTTCCTAAGTGAAATAAACTATTTAACCTTAATATATTTTAAATTTTGTTTTGGGTTTGTCTTAAGATGGTATTCTTTATTTCCAATTATATAAAAACCATGTTTAAAACTAATATAGAGTATTTTTTTTAGAGTGTTATATTTTCCAAAAAAAGAACAAACGTCGAAAATACTCGTATCATCAAATCTGCCAACATTGATATTATTTATCACCACCGATTTGTTTCTTAAAGCAATGCGTATAGTTTCTGGCTTGTGCTAATAAACTAGCAACCATTGATGCTTTGAAAATCTGCGCAATTACTCGAAAAAGTAATTGAAAGTTTGGCCTTCAAAATGATAAATGAATTCAAGAACTCCTTCAGTTTTTTGCAACAACGCCATCCAATCCCGTAAAATCGTTATATTCAAAAAAAAAAAAAAAAAAAAAAAACAGATTCCAAGTTTTTCATAGTTTTCTGTTACGGGATACACGCTCTATGCCAGCCAAAATACTTTGAATTGGTCTCTGTATATATTTTTGAGTAGGTTATATAATAAAAAAAAAAAAAACAAAAAAAAAAATCGATATTTCAAAGTTCATATGTAATTAAGAAAAAATTTGTCTTCAAGTGTTACAACTTACACTAAAAACGCTTAAACTATGATTGAGAAAAATCCTTTTTTTTTGGTATTGGATTATAATTTTATGCTCTAACAATGCAATAAAATTTTATAAATAGTGCATGTTAATGTCTTTCCAAACTTTATTTATTTTACGTTTAACTTTTAATCAATAAACTTTTTTTTTTTTTGTGAACAAAAGTTTGTCTTATGCCAACAACTTCACTATAATTTGTTGCAACACAATGAATATGTGGGGGAAAACTTGATACTAAACTGCTGAATGCTTTATTATCTGTTGCGTCTACATAAACTCTGGGCGCACACGAAAAGTCGACAGAAAGCAAGACGGTTCATTTAAAATCGAATGCAACATGTCTACGAGCATATAATCCAACAGTCGCGAGTCATGAAAATATAACCAAATAAAAATAGCATTACCCCACATACGCTGCAAACTATAGCATGGGGGTCTGCCGCCATACCACCGGTTCGTCGTTTTTCAATGCACTCAAGAACTTTACAAAGTAAATAATAAAAAACATCGACAATTCAAACTATCAACAAACTGTCAATCAGACCGACAGTCAATCGCACTGTTTGGTTATCACTTGGTTTGACGCTTTACCGCACTTTTTTTTAAGTCGCACAACAAATAACAAAAAATCCCTATCCTCCTAACTAAATCTAATTAAAATGATTAAAAAAACGAAATTGTTATTCTGCTCTATGTATCCAAAGTTTTTAATTTTATTTTGCTTGAGTTTTTCTTATTATTGTTTATTTTATAACTGTTTCTATTTTGTTTGTTTTTTCTTTTATTTGTTTTTTATTTTTTTTTAATTTTTTTTTAAATTTTTTTTTAATTTTTTATTTTTTATTTTCATTTAATTTTTTTTTGTGTTGAAATGGGAGGCGGGTTGAAAGTGAGTCCCATTTGCTGTAAGAGTTGCTTGTTTTTGTTTGATTTGTTGCGTGGATTTTTGGCAACACTCAAAATTGTGTTGCTTTTGTTGTGTTGTGTTGTGTTTTGTTGTTATTGGTGTTGCTAAATTCGTTTCGTATTCGTTTTCGCGTAGGTGTTGCGTTGAAGACCTGAAAAGTACATGTATTTGTGTTTTTTTTTAAATGAGTTTTTATTTTGTTTCTTTCTATTTTTATTTCACTAACTATGCGGCATTTTTATTTCTTTAATTTATCTATTCATCTATTTTTATTTTATTTTTATTAGTTTTTTTTCTTTTTTCATTTTGATATGAGGTAATATTAAATTAGTCACTTGGACGTTGAAGTATTGCATAAGTCGTATTGTCGTATTGTCTCTTTCGTATTGTTTTCTTAAACTAAAAAAGTGTGATGTATTTAACTTTTAATGCTGTTTTCATTATTTGAATAATTTCCATTTCTAAACTTGGGTTGGGGTAGAACTTTCTTTATACCTATGTATAAAATCAAACCTTTTTGAAAATGCGCGGAAATAAAGAGCCAGCGCGGAAACGTTGCCAAAATCTTTTTATATTCGCAAAACTATCTTATTCGTAATAAAAACTCTGGAATGTTTAACTTTTGAGTAAAATACCTCAACTGAATTTGTTTAAACATTAATTTTTATATTCTTAAAAATGTTTCTCAAAATATGTATATGTATTATGATTCATACAATGTATCATGATTCATATTGTATGAATATGAATCATGATTCATACAATTGTAATACAATTTATTGTATGAATCATGAGTCATACAATCGTAATACAATTAATTGTATCAATCATCATGATACATTGTATGAATGGAACAATATATCATGATTCATGCAATTAGACTGGTGCGTGCCTTCAATAAAAAATTCATATTTTCTAAAACTATATTAGGAATTTCGATTTGAAAGCAGATACTTTCTTATAGACAGGCAGCTAGTGACAGAAATTTAGAACTAATCGAATGACTTTTACTGAATAATAAGAGATTTGGCGTCTGGGATATTTCGAAGAAAAGCGAATTTGAAATTCCAATAAAAATAGACATTTTTAACCAATCGAACCACGTATTACATGAAATTGAAAGGCAAAATAGTCAATCGGAAGCCCTTGGCATAGGTGTAGAGCTCGATCTAGACTAGAATTCGCTAAAACTCAAACAATTTTGAAAAAAAAACTACAAAATTTTGCAGAGTCGAAAAATCGTTATTTAGGCTTAGTACTGTTTAGGACACATGAAAAAACTAGTTGGGAACCAATACTGGGCCTTTTCTTTCACAACCTTCTGGTACATAGTTTCTGAATACCACATACCACAGCTACTGCCTGATCGGTTTCCAAAAAGTCAAACGAGCTGCAACTCGTATCCTGGCGATATAGTTCGATGTCTTGGTTTTGCTGTCTTCTTCTGTTTCTTAAACTGGTGCAATTGCACCTTGTGGGCAACGTGATCGTCTCACCTTTTGTTTAAACAATGATTTTTTTAATTTCAATACTCACTTAAATTTATGTCACTAATTTTGCTGATCTGTTATAGAAAAATCCACACTTGAGATAACTTTTAAATAAAATAAAATAATTTTCATGATATTACAAAAAGAAACAATAAAATACCTCTTGCCTTTGTAGCACTTGAGCGAGTTTATATTCTTTGTACTTTTTATTACGCGTACCTTTCACTGACTGACTGACTTGCCTCAGTGAAAACAATTAAATTTTAGTAGAACTACTTATTAATTTAACGAGCATACATTTTTATCCACAAGTTTCTCATGATATCAAAGAACTCTTTGCATTTAGTTTTCCGAGTTATTTCTTTGAACACGTGCAGCAGCGAATGTATTCGACCATAAATATGAAACCAGTTTGTGCTCCACATTTTGGTCACGTTTCGAGGTTAACCGACCAACAGCAGCAGCGACAGTAACAGCGATATCGGAACAATAACTATATTTATGACCACATTCCATTCTTGATATTTTTGCTTCGATAATTTTAGTTCCACAATTTTGATGAAAATAATTCATGAATTACATTTTTGCTTTTGTTTGCTGCTTTAATGTTTTCTCATATTCGTTACGGAAATCGTTTGCTTACTGCAACCGCGTTTAATTTCTACGATTTTACTGTATTTTAGTTTTTATTACGACCTATCACTGTTTTGGTTATGGAGTTAACTGACGTGTTAAGTGCAGAATTAAAGTGAACGCGATTTTTTCTACTGACAACTCAAAAATAGTTTAATGTCTTTTGTGTTTTCTTATTTACCTGTCAAGTTTTTAAAAAAAAATGTTAATGTTTTTGGAGTTTTGGGTAAGTTTGATATAAATACATATGTATATCCATCTGACGTCTGCGCCAATCAAAATTTGGACAAAGGCAACCTTTAAAAGCTTAGCTTTATTTGCACTTGAGCAATTTTATTTTCTTTCAAAAGATTTGTTAAAATTAATGCGATAATGCTATGTTTTATTGAGCACCAGTGGAACGGAGAAGGTATAGTGTTGATGGTACGCCCGACTGCTGTGAGAGAATACCAGAATTGGCAAGACCATTCCTTTGTAACATCTATAGATATTAAGCACTTCGCGGCAGTAATCAATAGAGTAAATAGTGGATATTATTATATTCCTCTTATTTGTTCCTTAACACATCATGCGATTCGATATAGTATTTCCTAAACAGTTTTTTGAGTTCCGGCCCAAATGTGACAATTTTACACCACTTATGAAATTGCTTGTAAGAACACTTTTTGACCGAATTTGCTTATAAGCGTTTCCTTAATCATGGGTTGTTGAGCTTCGAAAGGCGTCCATTAGATATAAGGCGATGGCAACACATCTAAATTACTCCGAAAAGATGATAATCAATGCACTTGATCATTTCAATAAGTATGACACAACAAAAAATGTTCCTCGCAAAAAGAGACCTCGTAAGACTTCTGGGTACAGGGATCGCCAGATTGTGCGCAAGGCAAAATTAGATCCTCGTAAGACTGCTGTAGATCTCCAATGCGAAATAATTGATCAATATGATGCACAAATATCCAAGCAAACTTTCGCTTGTCGATTGCTTGAGGCTGGACTCCATGGGCGAATTTCACGCAAGGACCCATTGGTGATAGTTAAGCGGAGGAATAGCTGCATACAGTTTGCTAAGACGCATGCCGGTTGGCCGCTCACTAAATGGAAGATTTAAGATCTCTCATAAAAATTTTTATGCTATGAATTTGATTTTAATTATGTTTTTTATTAGAGCTTATATGTTCCACACTTATAATATTTATAAATTTTCTGGTTTACATAGAAAACTAAATGAAAAAACTACCAATAACACAGCGAAAGATTTCGTTTCCAATTAGTTGACAACAGCTGTAGGTCGGTATAGATAAAATAGCCAGTGCAAAAACTATAAAAGTTCTTAATTGTTTTTGGGTTTAGTGACACAGTGGGTTCAAAGTTGAACTTTGAACACCAAAAATGTTCTATGGAACTTAACTTTTTATACAAGCAACTGTTCAACAAAACGCTCTAGTTAACTTCTTTAAAACAAAATGCGCTTATGTGGCATATTGGCGGAAAGCACATTGTTTCCACTTTATAAAAACCGATTTATCTTTCTTCTATCGCCTTTAAGCGGCCCTCACACGATCAATATTACTGACAGTATAATTACTGACAGTATTTACATTACTGTCAGTGTACCACTCACACGGTCAGTATTGTTTATTGTCAGTAATCAGTTTTTTTGACATTCGACTGGTGAAGGTGCGAGCTATGCTCCGGCTACGTGACCGACAGCCGAAAATGGCATGCCAATTTTTGGGGCAGATTCCATCCAAACTTGCACCACGCCTCCAGCTAGGCATCGGACGACCATACCCTTGGACGCAATGTTCCATGCCACTGAATGAGGAACTTTTCCAAGTTTCTTTCAAGTTTCGCTGCCTCATCGTCTATCTGCCACAAAATGGGGCATGCCACGCCCCCTCCCAGGATTTTGCCGTCCCGTGCCTACTTGCACCCTCTGTCCAACTTTCAGCCGGATCTGCCCCAAAAAGTGGGCAAGCTACTTTTTGGCCACTTTTCTGTGCAAATAATACTGATGAACTATCAGTATTCACCTCACACCATCAGTATTACTATCAGTATCTAAAAACTTCGTCAGTAATATCCGATTTTTTCATCAGTCATCAGTATAGTTTTTCTATACTGACAGTACATCAGTACTCACCTCATACGATCAGTAATACTGTCAGTATGCAAAATACTGTCAGTAATACTGATCGAGTGAGGGCCGCTTTACATAAATCGAACGGATTTTTCAAAAATTAAAATAAAAAATGGCGGAAGTGGCAAACTTTGACAGAGAAAAAAAGGAATTACATATCCCTGGATTTCGAAAAATCTTTTATATATTATATGGAGTTAACCAAAGTATGGTTAACCAAAATCCATAGTTCCAGCTGCAGTTTTTCAAAATTTCTTTTAAATTTTATGATTTCATAAAATTTTTTCTTCTGCAGTATTTGAAGGAAAAAATATTTATATGTCTTCACATTTTGCAACGCTTTACAATAATTTGATCAATTGTAAAATAATGCAGTATGAACGGAGGTGTCTAAACTCAGAAGAAAGTTTCTTAAAATGGAGAAAAAACGGGTAGGGGGTAGTTTTACCTTTTTCATCCCCGTTAGGTTGAAATATATAACAACGAATGCTTTTCAAAAACAGAAGAGATAAGACTTCAAAGCGGGTTTTCTTAAGCAACTTGAAAACTATAGAATATATCGCATAATTTGAAGCATTTTTGAAATCAACATTGCCAAATTAATAGAAATTGATACCCATTTTGAAGAAAAAGCCTGAACCACATCTCACCTTTATATGAGAGGTAGGAATATCCATCAGCGGTTTTTTTCGTGTTAACAAATTTTTGTTGTTTTAACTTAATACTTATCCTTTGTGTAACCTTAAAAGACATTTAAAAATTTTTTTAATTATTTTTGAAAAATTGTTCTAATAATTCCTAACAATTTCATATGAGTACATACACTATGATGTACATTTATTTTCCACACATCAACTTTGCTATTAGTTAACTCTTACCGAATTTCTATATAAAAGTTATAACCATTATAACTTTAATGTTAATTTATATTTATGCAGATTTTCGAGAAACTAATGATGTTGCTATTGTTAAATGTCATTTTTTCACACTTAAGTTTATTCCGTTAGTAATTTAATTTTATTAAAAATTTTCTAGTTTTAGCTAAAGTGGTTTTTATATCATGTTTTGCTACTGCAAGTATATAAACTATAACTTCTTTATAAAAAATGTCTGCGAACATATTGTAAGTTGTTAAATTTACATAACTGCAACAGTGGCTACCAGTTAATCGAATGCGCGTGATGCAGCCTCGTTTTTTCTTTGGCTCTAAGAACTTAACCCTTAAGTGCGAAAGATTTTCTTTATTCGCGAAATTAAGGTTTTAATGATTCACATTTTTATCTCTACTATTTGAAAAAGTTAATTTTCCTATTTTTACCTGAGATCTTTCGTACATATAAATATAGGATTAAATGTTAAAAATCCTGATCTAACTTTTCGTAAACATCATGTCAATTATTTATGACTGTCTGATGCCCGCGATCTCGCACGCGTGATTTACTATATGAGCAATATATTTCAATCTGTTGTTTCTCTCCCATAAATATTCCATTGCATTGCAATAATTTGCATTGTTGTACAGCACTAATTTTCTTCTGTTTATCTTTGTTTTGATTTTTCAAAATATCCCCAATCCTCAGAAAAAACTGTAGGTGAAATCATAAGAAAATTTTCTCTCGGTAATTCCTCCATTCACATTGAAATTTTATTTGATTGAGTTTCGCTTTAAAAATCGATTTACGCTCACGCTCTCAAAATGGTTAAATTTCCTCTCCCTAATGACTTCAGTTTGTCTAATTACACCATGAAAAAAAAAAAAACAAAACGCACACACACAAGCACATTAACTGGCAAAAAAATAAAAATGGATTGTTGTGCTTGCATGCTTGTGTCTATTTGCGCAAATATTTTTTATTAAAGCAATTTTAAAACTTTACTATCTTGATATTCAATAAGTATATCGTGATAATTTTTATAGAAGATTGAGACCAAGCGTCTAAGGAATAGAAATAAACAAATTTGATCAAATTTGCTGTTGCGTGGTAGAGGTACGCGGATATCGCGAACATAACTATCATTTTATTTATATAGAAAGATTATAAAACATTGTTGATAATGCAATTATTTAAAGATATAGTTATCTCTAATCAAATCACAAACATTTCAAGTTTAGTTTTCTTGAGGTTTTCTTAATTAATTATTGTTACGTTGATTTTAAATTGGACAGCTTTTAGGAATTTTAATCTCAATGATTTCTGTATGTGCTTCGATACAGTGTTATCTGCTCTAAATTGTCTGCAGAAAGAAATTTCAGTCAACTAAGATTGCAAGATCTCTTTGTTATTGATTTATAATTTTAATTGTTGACCTAAATTCATTAAAAAAATTGATTAAAATCAATGAATTGATTTTGTAAATGAAGCACTTGCCTCTCATGGGTTAATAAAATCTTCTGGTTTTCAATGATCTTTAAACTTTTTTCATCGCCGATAATAGAACGCATTGAGAACTTGACTATACACAATCGTTATCGCATTCTTTGATGCGCGTTTTTCCTGTCTTGTGTTGCACCATGTCTTTTACACACTTTTGCTGCTAAGATTTCTACTACGAGTAGCGTAGAATACAAATTGCGGTTCAATAGATCTTTTTATTTGTTTTTTCTTTAACGGATCATATAACTGTCTCCGCTCTGGTGTTTTATGTTTTTACTGCTTTTTTTTTCTTGCCAATCTTTTCTCATTTAGTTAAATGAGTTTTCGCTAGATTGCAATCGGTGCGTTTTAACTGGCATTGTAAAAGTTGCGCAATAATTTTGTTGTCATGCTGCAATTTTATTGATCAAGTTTAGTAATAGCTTTACATATTTATGCGCAAGTTGTTTTCCTTATTTCTTTTTAATTTTTTCTCTTTGAATTAATTTATAATTCTTTGAAAATACACTTTGAAAATATTATTGAATTGAATAAATAAAAAAATTTGAATTTTTTACGGTTGTAAACTTGACATTTCACAGTCTCTGCCCGATAGGATGCGATATTGTAATAAGAATTACCGTGCTTGACCTGTGACTTGGAATTTATGAAAACGAATCATTTCCCTTAAAAAATCTTTTAGTTAAACATTTATTTTATATGCAACTTTTGTGTATAATAACGCATCTGACGGGGTGTTCAAAAACCCGTTTCTTGTCTTTTGACATTTAATATCAGAAAAGTTTCATTTAGTAATTGTTTCCGAATTTATTTATATATAATTACTAGATTCACAATTTTCTTCTGATGGAAATTATGGCCTGTTCAATAGATAGAAAGATATATTAAAAATTCTCAGTCCTGAATGTCACGAAATTGTTGGTTCTATATTTTTTTGTCTGTCCGACCAATATGAAATAAGTTTTGCTTAACCAATTGTTTCTTGTATATATGATCTCGAATATTATGAAGATGGACAGTCGTAAGTGAAAAGTACTTTTGACCTTCTTTTGTGTAAAATTAATTATTAACTATTTTGATAAGTTACAGTAGTAGCGTCCGTCTTCTAGGAAACCCATGGCCTTGAATATTACGTAAACGGTTTGTCTTGTGTATAAAACTGTTGCAACCTTTTTATGTGAAATCGTCTAGCCCATAGGTGGGCAAAAAAAGAAAAATGAGTCAATTTTAGCTCCTTACAACAAAAAGCGTCGTTTTTCTTAAGAAAGCAAAACAAAAAACATAAGCACTCTACCCTGCTACTCACATTTTTATTGTTTTTTTTATATGCGCTATATTCACATTAAACTTACATTGGGTTTTGTATTGTTGCTGCGACATTCAGAAAAAAACAAGCGAGCCCTTAAGCAAATAACAATGCGAACATTGTTGTTCTTGTTTGATCCTTGAAATTGGCTTTTGTTTTGTTGCAGAATTTTTTTTTTTGCTGTCGAGATCGAATTTATGGAATGTTTTTTTTTCAGTCGTTGTAGTTGGTGTTTTTGTTATAAGTAGCTCCTGCTTCCAAAACTTTGCCCACCTATGGTTAAATATATTCTTCTAAAAAGTAGTTTATTAATCTTTGACCTTGAATGATGGCGAAATAAATATTTGATATAATATAATATGTCATTAATTCCACCGAAAGAATCATACATACATGATCATTGGATTAATCATATATTTGGTAATAATAATATTAAAGTTGGAGTAAATATTTCTTTGTTGCAAACATTCACTTGTTAATAATCACCAAATTATGTGTTTGTTGCTAATGTATACATAGATTTAGGTAAAAACCGATATTTTAAAATATCGATTCATAAATAAATCGATATTTTCCAAAATTAATTCATAAATAAATCGATATTTAATATTTACCAATATTTTCCGTTATCGATTCATAAATAAATCAATATTTAAAATGTCGATCCATAAATAAATCGATAGATTTGAATTGATCGATATTTAAAATATCGATACATAAATAAATCGATATTTAAAGTAACGATTAATAAATAAATCGAGATTTAAAGTATCGATTAATAAATAAATCGATGTTTAAAATTTCAATTAATAAATAAATCGATGTTAAAAATATCGATTAACAAATGAATCGATATTAAAAATGTCGATTAATGAATAAATCAAAATCGTCACTTCTTTATATTGGATTTCGTTAGTATTCACACTGTCATAAATACCTTAATTGCGTACCAATTAGGAGGTAAATGAGTATTGTTTTACTTAAATATGTTGAGAAGTGAAATACTAATGTAAAGTGAAGTGAAGCTAAATTAAGATAGGACTACCAAAATATATTTGGCCTAATTAAATCTATTCAATTGACTCAATCGGACATTATGTTTGGCCTAATAAACAACAAAGGGAAGGGCATGCCAAAATTTGTTGATAGCTATTAAATATTCTTAAAATCTATCAACCAAATGCATTTATTTGAAGGAAACATATTATTTGGTCAGTTTACAAATCACCATTAAGGTCACACATCAGGAGGTGGTTACTTACACTCACCAGATTTTTTTTAAAAAAATTTTGTTGCTGTTAAGTGAGATAATATAATTTTTGAGTAGTAAAATCCACTTATCCAGCAAATTTGTCATCTATACTCAAAACTGTCTAAAACTGTCTACGAAAACTTCCGGATTTAATAATAATTTGCTCAATTCGAGAATTATTTTCTTTTTTAATGACTTATCCAACCCCTGCTATACGAACTTCACATGAAACATTCATAATTTAATACGCTTAATTAAGTGATGTCACAATATTTACCCAAAAAAAAAAGAAAAGAAAAAAAATTGCATTAATCGAACAAAGTGCATCGGAAGCGGCAACGCGGTGGCGTTAATTTAACGCTGCCCCAATGTTTCATTTGTGTTTGTATAGGCGACTTTTCTCTTCGAATCCGAAACCTCAATTACTCATTTTTATTTGCCTTTCACCCTCAACTTTAAATATGTTTTAAAGTTCAATTCCTCATCTTCACTTTATCAATGTTAAATTCCAACATTCAGCTGATAAGCACAGCGCGCACAGTCACTAAATACTAATGTCAATTAGTGTTCCAACTTGATGAAGTTATCGGGGCAGCAGGAACAGCAGCAGCCCAACCCAGTCTCTATTCAGAATCATGGATATGCAAGCGACTTTGTTAGCAATGCTCACACCCATATGATATGCAGTTGCGCAAAATGTTGCAGTTTTTGACATAAAATTTAATAAAAAAATATTCACAGTTAAAGTGTATGAAATGTAGAATATAACAGTGTACACTACGACGTACCTTTCTTATAGCGTTCTTTCTACTTTAGAAGCCTTTACTTGCCACTGTCTATATTTTGCTTTTGTTTATATTTTTTACACACAATATTCTACGTGTAGACAATCATGTAGTTTATTTGGGACAACTCTGACCTTGCGAACGCGACCGCGACATAGACGCGGTGAATGCAATCATCAAGCAGACATTCTATAGGGTACATAAAACTCCATGACATGCAGCGAGGGAAATTTGGAAAAAAAAAAATTGCTCTTCAGAATTGACATTGGCATTTCCCCTCCCCTCCCCCCCGCTTCGCTTATCACTTTGCAATATAATTTTCCACTTTTTGAAATGAGTTTGCTTTTGTTGGGCGCCTTTGTTTTGACATGTAACGTCATACATTTTTTATTATGTTGTTGCGACGCGGTTTTCTCTTTCTGTCTCTGTCTCTCTCTCGTCAATTTAATAACTCTGTCCAGTTCACCACAATCGTTTTCTCTTTTATGACTCTTGCACTTATGTCGATGAACTCGTTGTGTTCTTATTGTTGTTGCTGTTGCATTTTTCACTAAATGGTTAATGTTTTTTCTTTTTTTTTGTGAATATTCACATTTTTTTTTGATATATTTTACATACGAACATTATTTGCAAAGTGGTTGTGTCATTGCTTAAGGCTGTTTAATTAAATTTTATAGTCTATAGTTTTATCCCCCCGTCTGTGACATTTTAATTGAAGACGAAATTTAAATATAAATTTGTCTTAAGAAAAAACTTAATTTATTTACTTTAATACTGAAGACTTTCGCTTAATAATGGGCAATAAAGATATTTCGCTATAAGCATTGTTTTTGTCAATCTGCTAAAAGTAAACATTTTTAAACATAAATTGGCATTTTCATTACCAGTAGGTATGTATTAGGTTATTTAATAAAAAATTACATTTTGAAATATTTAATGAACATTAATTATTTCATCGAACTTATAGTCATTAGCAAGCACCGATATTCATGTAAATTTATAAATTTATCACTGCTTTTCTCTTAAACAAACATGACAAGTCCCCAGATGAATTAATTTAACCCAGTAATTGGTGACATATGTTTCGGCTTTGACCACATAAGCTGCAAACCTTATTTTTTTTTTGTTTGATTTTTTGAAAAATTTTTGAGGCTAAATATTTCAGAAACTATTAGCTATGGAGCCGTGAATATGTTGGGTACATACATAATTTAACGTTGATATTTTTGATATGCAATACAGTTCACATATATGCGAATTGAAGAACATAAAGTTAACTGAAGTCAGCGCCGCTTTTTTTACATAAAGTTTGAAGCTGAAAGAAAAGTTATATTAAATTATTTTAACGCGTCTGCCTCTGTTGTTTTGCGTTAAGGGCATAGTATAGATAACGAAAATATATAGGCAGACGTCCATACTGCCGTATTTTTAATAACAGCAATTGTTAATGCTTAAAAAACTTTATTAAATAATTTTATCGTTTTTTTTTCAAAATTTCATTGTCTTCAGTATTGTCCCTAGAAGCTGAAAATACAAGAGGCAGACGTGTAGGTCTTCATTTTTTTTTAAAATATATGGGGCTGTATATGTCAACATCGTTGATTTTGGACAAATTCGTGTATTAATTTTAGGAACACCAGATTTTTCCGAACTATGAAGTTGAAAATCCTTATCTTTTCCCTTCAAAACCCACTTTGAAATACATCGATCCTTTTTTTTTTCTCCGAGATATCGTAAATATAAGCTTTCCAGTTATCCTGCCGTACTGGAACTTATGAAGATCTATATGTTGACCTGCGTAATAAATTTCAATATACTTATGGGACGTTCCATGCCAACCGGGACAGTGGTCTGCCCAAAATTGTGTGCAGTGGAGAAACGTTTTTAAGAAGTCAAAATGTTCGTATGCTCAAGAGCTTTCATATGAGAACGGGTGTTTTCGAATTTTTTTTTTAAGGAAATGGCGACCATTAAACGGCGCCTACATATAGATATCTATGTGTAAATAGGCAGTTTTTTTTTATTTTTTAGGAAGGCTGTGAAGAGAGGAAGTGCTGTGTATACTTTTTTTTGAATAGTAGGTGATGCCACGCACCTAACGGAAACACGTTGCCACGGCTAAACTAAAACACCAGTTTTAATAAAATTTGGTTCGAAGATAGACTGAACCATAAGAAAAGTAATTTTGTAGTTTCGGCTGAACCGCTTCATGGACTTTTATAAAATTTGGTATGGTGCTAGATTGAATCCTGAGTAAAGATATTTCTTTTGAGTTGGTGGCGCCACGCCTCTAATAAGAAAAAACGTTTTGCGTGGAATTCCCTAGCCAGAAAAAATAAAAAAAAATTGATATAAATGACCGAAAAAATAGGATAGTAAATGTTGGATTGCAAAATTTTGCACAGTTTTAGTTTTAAATACACTCTAAGAAATAGAAACATCGATGTGTGAAATCGCTATATTCATTATTATAAAATTACATATTTTAATTTGTCTTAATACTATTACATGAGTTTAATTACACATCTCATATGTTTCGATAAAAACTCGAAGAATTTTACACAAAATGTGTTAATTTATACATAATGTGTAGTTTACAACGTTATAAAGACATTTACAAACATATGAGTGTAAATTCACTCACTTAATCGGTATTATTTTAAGTTTCTCATGCATCAGCACTTATGATTCGATATAACTTTTTTGTTACTCACATTGTATATATACGACATCGTAACATAAGCTAAGAAAAGTGTCAATGTTCACTGTTAAGTTTAACAGTTTGCGTGATTATTTCCGATTAAATTATTTGTATAAAAATAAATCACATAATTAAACAACAGCTTTTAAAGTGAAACCCTATGAAATCCCCAGTCCTAAATATTACTCTTTTGATTTTGATTTACACATCAAAATGTGTAAATTGACTTACACATTTTTTGTAGTGAAAATAATATTTACACATCGCATGGATATTACTATATTAAATATAGGAAACCTGGTTTCCTATATTAAATATAGTAAATTTTCTGTGAGTGTACATATGTATATCCTTGATAATATGCGGCACCTAACGTGTTCAAAATAGTCTGCCTTCGAAAAAGCAGTGCTTCAATCGTCTGTCTCTTCTTTATTTATGTTTTTTATAAGTAAAGGAACCAGTCAGCCATGAGGCAGACGCGATAAAATGATTAAGTACTCAATTTTTTTTTGCATGTTCGTAATATTGCAATTTCTAAATGCGGCTGAAACTAAATGGCAGAGGTTGTTTCTCTAGTTTCTCATGACATAATCTTTATAATAATTGCAATCTGCTTGACGATAAAATAATTTAAGTCTGTATATATCATAAAATTTAGTTACTCTTAAGCGCGGCAACAAAAACGTCTGCCACTTACATTTATCTGTTTTTGTGTATTGACACATTTTTTTAATGTAAAAGGCAGACACGATAAAATTGTTTATGGAAGTTTTTTTTTTGTACAGTTTCAAAGGTCTCTTAATTTATAATGCATAGGAAACACAATAGCAGAGATTGTTCGCATTATTTATATTACTTAGAGCTTCATAATTTTCAACCTCTGCCGCAGGATAAAATAATATAGAAATTAAGGGCACCTTAGCTATATAAGTACTAGGATAATCTTTTCTTTCCTCTTAATTTTTTTTTGTTTAAAAATGCTTTTATTTTATACAAAAAAAAAAAAATAAAAAAAATTTTAATTAAATTAAATTTTTTTTAAGTTATAAAAATGTTTCTCAATGTATTAGTCTCCTTGCTCCGTTTAGCTTCAAACTTTAAATCGTTAAGAGAATAGAAGTTATAGCTTGAAGCATAAATTAATATAATATTCAAATAAAAAAAAAAAAAAAATTATAACTTCCCGCATTTCTTGTATGCCTACGCATATTGCTGCTTTATTCATACATTCAATATTATTTTTTCCAATTTTTCTTCTGTATCAAAGTTGCTTAAAATAAATAACATAAATGAAATACCCTTTCTTGGAATTTTTTTTATTACACATCATTGAGCACACGAGCATGGCACGAACCTTTCTGGTATTTTACCCTTAAGGACTCTGTAGCTTAACAAATCGTGTATTCTTTGGATGTCTATGACCTCGTTTTCTTGTTTCAACTCTGAAATACATTTGCAAGACTTTGTGTTCTACTTTTCGTCAAAGTGCAGAAATAGATTTTTAGTCGCTCTCGTAAAATGCGCCAGAACAGAAGGTAAACAACATTAGAATATTTTTAGCCTATTAACTTGTTAACTGCTTAACATTTTATGTGAATGTGTTAGTGGTTGGCTGTAGATGTGGAACATTAAACTGATGACACTAATCAGTAAACAGTTGACTGAGTTTTATTTTGTCAAGCGCATAAAAACTGTATCGATTTAATATTTAAGCAAAATCAATAGAAGTGCTAACAAATTTTATTTGTTTTTTAATTAAAATTGGTAATTATTACCAAATAAATGATTGATCCAATAATGTAATTTAATTCAGCAGAATGTTTGACATGTTAACTTCTATCAAATATTTATTTTATCTATTATTTTATACATAATTTGTTAATAATTACCAAATCTTGATTCACTGTACATTACTAAATATATGCGTTTTCATTTAAACTCACTTCGTTAGTTTTTTCATAATTTCTATTTAAATATATCTGAATTCAGCTTTGGCCACTTCTTTTCGAGCCTTACACTTAACCTAGTTATTTGTTTCAGCAAAGTAATGACAAAGGGATTTAAAATCGATTGTTAGTCCCTTACAACCTACTTCTTTTAAAAACTACAAAACAAAAGAAATTAAAAACTGAAAAGAAGTAGCAACCCCTAGTCGTGTTTTGTTGTAAAAAAAATCTAGTTCAAACTAACAACATATGATGTACCCTAACCTAAAAAAATGGCTCAATTCCAAAACTCATTTTGTGTGCATTGTTACACTATGGCTTCTGCTGTTGCCACTCAATTGAGTCGAAAATTGAATTTAGATGCAACTCTTTAGAAAGTCGTACAACATGAAATGCCTACTCGCACTATATAAACATGCATATGACATATGATTTGATGCTACTGCACCTGTTAGGTTATTGTACTGTACCTGCTTTCGTATGTACCGACTGTTGTAGCTAAATATGTCGGCGGTGGAACTGAACGCATAAACAAATACTTGGCATTTTGCTGTTGTTGTATGGAATTATGTTTCGTTTGCTATCGATATGGTGCACTAACAATCAACCAACCGACTGACCAACCAAACAAAATGAACCGAATATTGTGGTCATATGTGGAATTAAAATTGTTCCATACCTACTTCCTAAAGTAAAGTGCTTACGACGAGTAGTGTACAAGTGCAATACAGCACAAAAAATAAATAATCTATGGTTGTTTTATGCTTGAATTGACACCCTAGTTATTATGGTAGAAGCTTTGTAGTAGAAACATTTTTTTTTGTTGCATTTTTTATCTTGGTCGCATATTGCAGAAAAACCAGTTTAAATTACTAGGAAGTGTATTACTAATTATACCGAAGTAAATTTTACTTCTTTTTAATGCTCTACTTTTAAATGTATTTTGTTAAAGTCACGCGTTTTCGTTGCAAGTTGTGTACATAGTTAGGTATTAGCTGTTGTTGATAGAAATACAAAATGATTTTTTGTTGGGATTTTTTTTAAACATTTGGTAGACATTAATAATTAAATGATTATTTGGTAGACAAATAAAAAATAAATAGTTCGCTTGCAAAAAATAACACTTTCAAAAAGTAGGCTTTATCTATGCAAGTACTCATTCTGATGGTGGTTTCGATAAATTTGAAATTGTTACATTTTGGTGGTGTGAAAAGGAGCCAAAATTTCATTCTCCAAATGGTTCCTCCGAAGCAACTTAAATCTAAATTGTACCTTTTTGAAATAATAATAACAAAAGTCCTTAACTCAATAATTTTTCAATAAAACGTATAAAGCAGATGTAAGCAAGCTTTCCGTTGTTTTCATTCTGTTGGCTCTATACCAGTGGTGGGCATGGAAATCTAACAAAAGAACGAAACAACAACATGAAGCAACAACAAACAAAATTTCAAATTTTTATGCTGTCATTTCCAAATACGCCAACAGCACAAAAAAAAAAACCAAATTGCACTACAAACAAAAACGATTACTACATTCGTCAAGACACAATGCGGCGCCGTCGCTTATGCCTTTGTGTGTTGTTTTTGTTTTCATTTGAACTCAAGTCAACGCTGTGCTTCGATAGCGTTGAAATTCTGCGAATTTTTTTTCACTTACTTGTGCGTCGCATAACAGTAATGACAATGAGGGCAGATAGGGCAACTACGTGCCCACCACTGCTATATACGATAAAATTTTTGCTTCTATGAATAGGGTCATGTCCACTTGCGCAATCTTCTATACTTTTGCTTAACATAATACAGGGTGCGTTTTGTATTTCAAATCAATGTTTTTTTATTAACTTTTAAGTGATATACAATCTTATAATAAATATTTATATATATTTAAAGCTCAAAAATATCTGTAATTTGATTTAAACAAATATACACGAACAAATAGCATCGATAACGAACCGAAATGATTTAGCTCGAGCTGGAAAAGAGCTTGATATTTTTTGTTATTGTTGTAAGAGCTGGAAGAGCTGAGCGAGCTTCGAGTTGTGCATACTTGCCTTTAAGAAAATTTCTTATAACAATTTCGCAGCTTCTGGTATTAAATTCAATAATTTCGTTTCGTATGCTATCATATGGTTGGTTTGTTAGTGTACACCTTTTTTTTCCATCAAGTACCCCCCATTGAAAGAAATCAAGAGGTATCGATATCACCAACTTTTTGACATTGTTCGGTCGGCAAAAATTTCTTACAAATATTTGCATCGCAGCACGAGCTGTGTGTAATGTGGCACCGTCTTGTTGGAATCGCATGTTCTGTAGGACTAATTGATCCAAATCGGGTACAAAAAAGTTTTTTAACATGTTCCGATAGTGGTCACCAGTAACTGGTACATTACCTCTGGCATCCTCAAACAAATATACCCCAAATGGTGCAACATACTGTTACTATACGACGGTGTATTTAATGGTCTTTGGTGTATCATTTAAGAGTTTTCTGTGGTCTAATAGCGGCTATTCTGTTTATTAAAAAAGCCAGCCAAGTCGAAATGTGATTCGTCGCTCCTAAAGAGATTTTGCCAAAAAATGGTGGTCGTCTATACCGAGCACTTCAATCATAGTCATTGGTTTTAAGATTTTTCTATTTCAAATTGTAAGTTAATCTTCTATATATGTTGACATTTACATAGCACCCAACATCGGTATTTAATTAGTAAGACAGCTTTTCCTAAATGGAAAATGAATTTACTCAAATTTTTCATTATAAATTATCAATTTATCAAAAAAATGCTCAATGTAAGCTTCGACTCAGTTTTTATGAAGTTGAAATTTTGCTTATTTCGAAGAATTTGACTGCATTTTTTAAAAAAAAAAACATTAATTCCACCAAGTACATCCAAGTTAAATGACTTATCGTCCTATCTTTCAGCAAATGTTAAGGCTGGTAGTCTCTTAATTCAATATGTTTGTGCTCGATACTCGGTTGGGACAAATGATCTTTCTGCAAGTTGTATGCCCACAGTATAATATTTTATATAATTAGATAAGAAAAAATTAAATACTACTGATCGAACTTGAGCCCTGGTTCCTTTACTTTTAAAGTCACAGTTTTTTCCACTATCCTCTAATTTGAGTGTTTTTGCGCTGTTTAAATATGGCTACAAACACCAACTTAAACTGTGATACTTTTCAATAAAAAAATAATTCAAAATATGTACAACAATTTTAAATTAAATAGATTTTTGATTGACTTAAATTGGAAATCAATAACGAAAATTCTTAATTTGAGAAATAAAAATGTTACTGTCACCGTTTTTTCCTTGAGCGTGGTTTAGTCTTACGAAAGTGTTTTTTATTTGGCATCCGTGGTCTGAAAATTCTTATTGCATAAAAAGTATTTAACTTTGTTTGCTTTTTAATATTTTAAAATGTTTTTTTTTCTCTTCAAATTAAACGCTGGTCTTGGAATAAAAAATGTACAAAAAATTTCTTAACGTCAGCTGCAAACATTCGCGAATTATTCACCTCGTGGTGAAAAAACTGAATATAAAGTGTTAAACTTTCCCAAAATGGTCATTTTCGAATTTAATGAGCCAAAAGCACCATGGAAAGGTACTTTGAACTCTGCACTTAAGTTTTTTTGTTAGTCTTTTTAAAAACTAATTGTCATGTTTGTCGGCATTGTCAGATGCAATATCTATTGCCAGCTCAATCCTAAAGTATCTATACCGATAAGACAGATGAACTTTTTTCCACAGCAATCAAACTAATTTCTCCACGTTCTTAACAAACCACAACTTAAAACTAATAATTTTTTATGATAACTCCCTTGTCATTATTTAGTGAATAGTTGCTGTAAGTACATGTTAGGCGATTTAACGATATAATTTTCGTGATTATGTTGAATAGGACAATAAAAAAATGAGCACAAAATACATATTACACACAAACTACAGTGTTTTTGTGCAATTTCTTATTATGCTACTAACATTTTTTTGTTTGTTCCTGATTAACTTCAAATTCGCCATTTGTTCCTTTTTCATGGTTTGTTAAAATTTTTCAAAAGTGTAGCCAAACTACGCGAGTCTGCCTGTCGAAAGCCTAACCGATTGGCCATAACAAAAAATGCGCTTAGGTCACATATGACCTATTCATGAATGATTGAAAATTATCGATTTTTAATGCAGCTGCTCCAACCAACACAACCACTGACACGCATATTTTAGTTTGCACTACACTCATGGCATTTAACAATTTGGCAACTGTGAGTTGTTCGGACATTGAAACTTTTAGGTACCCTGCACACTAACAAAACAGTATTATCATAATTTAAACATTTGGGTATTTCTTGGAATATTTCTAAATAACTAAAAAAATTTTGGTAAATTTTGTGATGTCTTATATCGTGCTATTAAATGTTAAATCAAAATTTCAGAAGGCGATTCTAGCTCAAAACTTAGCTCAGTGTAAGGCATTCTGCTTCCCGCGGGCAACTGCGGCTGAGCTCAAGCAGAGGCTACGTGTATGTATGCTTGTCGTATACACTGCAAAATACGATTCAGCATGACTCGATTACGATCGGCGCACACATTGACATGCATCTGCAGATTCCTTGGAAATGTTACAACAAAAATATTGAAATTTCGATTTAAAAAAAAAATGCTCATTAATTTTTTCCTCATATAAGTACTAATCAACCCTGTAATTTTTAGTGAAAAAAAAGTGAGGTCTTTGAGATAATCGACTTTGTTTATTTCCATAACGCCATAGCTCTTGCCAAATCTAAAACCTTTTTCAAAATTTCTTTAAGATTATGAGACAGAATAAGAGTTCTATTAGAATTAAAAGACAAAAAATAACTATTTTGTAATGTTTTTTACAGAGCTTTTTGTTCAGTACTTTTGGTTAGAATGGAAATGCCGCTTTTTTGAACATTTTTTTAGCGGTGTTTCGACATCTAAAATTGAAATACGGATAACTTCGTAAAAAAAGTTTTTCAATCAAATCGGAGAAATACGTGTCCTCTTACTTCTTCTCATAGTTATTTGTTAATAGTTACCAAATAATTATGAAATTTTGTATTTTTTTCTCAGTGTAGCAAAACTACCAATAATGTCCAGTTTCAGAAAAAGTGGCACACATTGCATTTTTGTTTGAATACATTACAAAAAAAAAAAAGAGTTTTATTGATTGAACTTAGTTCGTTTTAATTAAATAGTTTCAATTTAAGTAAATAATTTAAATTGTTAATGCTATTTAGATCGAAATAAAAAAGTAAAATCTTAAACCTTAAATTATTGGGATTCCACCAAAATGTTTGGATGAGTCTATCACTTTCAAAAAGACAAAAATTTTCAAAATGTTATTAATCTCTCTTACACTTTCTTTTATAAATATACACTGAGAAAAAAATCCTATAAAACTTGCAAGTCTTGTTATTAACATTTGCTTATGCAAAAATTCATGTCCGGATTTAAAAAAAAAAAAATTTACTTTCGCACTGATTATAAATCATAGATTTTATATAAAATTTTTTTACCCTTCATAGTAGCTGCTGTCTGAAATTTGACTCGAGTTCGTGTGTTTTCGATATATTTCGGCAGAAATTTGACCATAAAACTACCAAAACAGTGTATCAATAGTTCACATTAAATTAGAATTTTTTAAATATTAATAAGAAACTAATTTTTTGAGGGAATAATTCCTAGCTGAAAAATTTTTTCGGGACATATGAGGCGCCCGCTTTCAAAACCGGACAAGTCCATTTTTCATACTTTTGGACAAACAACGAAAAACGTTTATCTTCATCTATGTTAATTGAAAAATTAAAAAGTATTTCCCACATGATAGCTTATAAAATTTCTTACTCAAAGCACGTCAAATCAAAGGGTATGTTTTTGAGAAAACAATTTTGGACTTGGCCGGTTTTGATACCAATGAACTGGACTTGGCCGGTTTTGATTCCAAGGCGTTGGAAAAAAAGTGGACTTGGCCGGTTTTGATGCCAATGAACTGGACTTGGCCGGTTTTGAAATCCATGCGTCAAAATATCTTTAAAAAATGTAATAATTCTATCAAAAAAATTTTTTTCAATCTAAGGCCATTGTAGAAAGATTAAGCATGGTCTAGATTTTTATATATGAGAATATCTCAAAATTTTATTTTTTTGGACTTGACCGGTTTTGCAACTGGGCGCCTCATATGTTCACGCTCGGTCGTTTTGAGTTTTTGATAGAATCGTGCTTATAACACTAAACTTCAGGTAATTTCAATCTCAGACACTTAAAAAGGCTCTAAATGTCATAGGTTTTTGTATAGTAAAGTGAAGGTTTTCCTGTGATCTGTTCAGAGATGTAAACAGTTTTTTGCGATTTCTGAACATTTTTAGCAACTGGACATGTGTTAAAAAAATTAATTTGCGAAAACAAACTCTGAGCCTTGTCTTCGACCTTTTTGGAGTAAAGATGACATTGCTCAATTAGGATAATTAAAGCGAGTACTAGTGAGTTACAAGTAAATCATTGAAATACAAAATAACTTAACTGGAAGAAAAAATTATGAAATTAAACTTTAATCGAAAGATTAATTTTTATTCGTTCGAAAAATCTAACAAAATTAAATACTCTTGGTATACAAGTTTGATAAGGAACTCGCTGGAAAATACTCGTATTTGTACATGCATGTTATTGCATTAAAGTAAAAGAAAAATTAATTTATTTTTATAATGAAATAGAATTTTTATCTGTGCTAATATACTAATTCTTATAATGATGTATAGTAATCTGTATTATACCCATAAAATGAATATTGATTATGGAACAGCAAATTCTCTTATGTTAGATTTTCATTATTAGAACTATGTATGTAGTACATTTCTTTCCGTGTACACATGGTGGATTTTTCCAGTATCTTTTTTATACTCATTCGTTTGTTTAATGAAACTTTTGGCAGAAATGAACCTCAGGCATTTGTGTCTGCTTTGGCAACAACACTCTGCATTTGATGTTTTAAAGTCATTGTCCTTAATTTTTGCATTTTTAGTGATGATTTTGCATCTTTTTTCTTTTGTTCACAACATCAATGAATTTTTAACTCCTTACTCTCTCTATCAATATACATTGTGTATGTGTATATTATTTACGTTTCATGTCAAGAAGTTTTTATATGTCCTTGTAACTACTTTTACCATTAAAGTGTAGCAATAATGCCAATAATTTCCTTCTAATGCCTTCTTTATTCTTAATTTTTAATTTCATACTGAAACTAAATAACTTTTTTTTTTCTATTTCATTTCAGGTAAGCTTTTGACTTGAACTTGGTAAAGTGTTCTTTCTCTGTGCAATGTTGGTTTGAACATTACAAGAATGATAAAAAATGATAATTGATAAGAGGTAATAATGGTCACAAAAAGCGAATTTTATATGTGAGTTGTCGGTAATTACGCTGGCCATAAAATTATGGATGGATGAAAGCTATCGTTATCGACATACATAGAAAATATGGATAGTTTTTAATTTTTTGGAGACCCTTTTTTAATGGAGTATGCCGATGTAATTTAAAATCTAAGGCTAAAGGAATAGAGCCTCCCTTATTTTTGCAATTACAATAGTCAGTTTAGTACTGTCTTCTACGTAGTGTTGTAGAGCAAAAAACAAATCAAGACTGTAAAACAAATAGCAGTGTGGAATCGATCACCTGACATATTTTGTTTTTTAGGTTTTTTTTTTAGATGGCGATGGCAGAAGAAATATTTTTTTTTTTTGATTCTATGTCGTTTCTTAAACTGAAAAGAAGAGTACGAGAAATCTCGCTCAAAATCTCCAAAACGAGGCATTTTACTTTTATCCCCCCCCCTCGCCCTGCCAAAAGGCAATATAGAGTTTTGGTCAAAATTTCAGCGTATCATTTTTTCTCCTAATCTGTGCATTTTGAAATTTAAGATAGTTTCGGGGGTTCCGAAAGCTTCTTTGCACTGCTGTATAGCTCGCGTTCTGCGTCTGCCGGCAAGTCCTTTGGCCCAAAATCTTTTGTCGTACGTTAGGTTTGGTTAGAAGTGTCGCTTGCATATAGAAATTTTCACTCGGAGGCAGTTTATCCATTGTGATACCCGATATATGTATATATACGTTACCCTCCTTTCTCTTTAAAAACCTCATTGACTGGGCGTGAACCACCCTGAAGCCTTGCTGAAGGTGAGGATGCTGGTAAGCTCCAACTCGGCTAGTTCCTCAAGGCCAACAAAGAACCAAAATATTTGGTTCGTTTCTTCATTAGCACCGGGCATTCGTAGAGTAGATGCTGAACCGACTCATTCTCTTCTTCGTCGTCACAACTCTTGCAGAATGGGGCATCATATTTGGCGGCCAATAACACAGTGCCCCGTCAGCACTCCTACAATAGTTCTTAACTCTACTCCGCTGAACCGTAAGAGAGTTTGTGTCCTTACTAAATTCAGTTTAGGCCACGTGTTTCGAGATGTTCTGCATCGGGCGGTAAGGTTCCAACATCTGTTCGTTTTTTCTTGGTTATGTCCTCTATCCGCCAGCGGTATCCTAAGATCTGCCACTTGTTGATCCTCCGGTTGTTCTAATCCTATTTTGGCAGATTCCTCAGCTTTCTCATTATCGTAAATACCCTTATAACCGGGCACCCAGCGGAGCTCTATAGTATGCTGTCGGATTGAACGTAGTGACTCCCTACAGTATTCTACTTACACACCTAGATTTCACGATATTGGCGTTCAGCGCTTTAATCGCTGCCTGATTGTCCACACATATGGTAATGATGGAGGCAGTAAGCTCCACGTTCCGTATTTCATGTGCGGCTTGGTCTATAACAGTGGTGGGCATGGAAATCTAGCAAAAGGGCTAAACAACATCAAGCAACAAAGAACAAAATTTTAAAGTATTTTTGCTGTCATTTCCAAATTCGCCAACAGCACAAAAAAACCCAAATTGCACTACAAACAAAAGCAATTGCTACATTCGTCACGACACAATGCGGCGCCGTCACTTATGCCTTTGTGTTTTGTTTTTATTATACCCTACACCGAGGGTATATTCACTTTGTCCATCCGTTTGTAACACATAGAAGGAGGCGTGGCAGGTATGGAAAAGTATATATATTCTTGATCAGCGTCACCACCTGAGTTGATTTAGCGATGTCCGTCTGTCTGTCTGTCTGTCTGTCTGTCTGTCTGTCTGTCTGTCTGTCTGTCTGTCTGTCTGTCTGTCTGTCTGTCTGTGACGGCGCCGCATTGTGTCGTGACGAATGTAGCAATTGCTTTTGTTTGTAGTGCAATTTGGGTTTTTTTGTGCTGTTGGCGAATTTGGAAATGACAGCAAAAATACTTTAAAATTTTGTTCTTTGTTGCTTGATGTTGTTTAGCCCTTTTGTTAGATTTCCATGCCCACCACTGTTATAGACCAAGCCGCACATGAAATACGGAACGTGGAGCTTACTGCCTCCATCATTACCATATGTGTGGACAATCAGGCAGCGATTAAAGCGCTGAACGCCAATATCGTGAAATCTAGGTGTGTAAGTAGAATACTGTAGGGAGTCACTACGTTCAATCCGACAGCATACTATAGAGCTCCGCTGGGTGCCCGGTTATAAGGGTATTTACGATAATGAGAAAGCTGAGGAATCTGCCAAAATAGGATTAGAACAACCGGACGATCAACAAGTGGCAGATCTTAGGATACCGCTGGCGGATAGAGGACATAACCAAGAAAAAACGAACAGATGTCTGTCTGTCTGTCTGTCTGTCTGTCTGTCTGTCTGTCTGTCTGTCTGTCTGTCTGTCTGTCTGTCTGTCTGTCTGTCTGTCTGTCTGTCTGTCTGTCTGTCTGTCTGTCTGTCTGTCTGTCTGTCTGTCTGTCTGTCTGTCTGTCTGTCTGTCTGTCTGTCTGTCTGTCTGTCTGTCTGTCTGTCTGTCTGTCTGTCTGTCTGTCTGTCTGTCTGTCTGTCTGTCTGTCTGTCTGTCTGTCTGTCTGTCTGTCTGTCTGTCTGTCTGTCTGTCTGTCTGTCTGTCTGTCTGTCTGTCTGTCTGTCTGTCTGTCTGTCTGTCTGTCTGTCTGTCTGTCTGTCTGTCTGTCTGTCTGTCTGTCTGTCTGTCTGTCTGTCTGTCTGTCTGTCTGTCTGTCTGTCTGTCTGTCTGTCTGTCTGTCTGTCTGTCTGTCTGTCTGTCTGTCTGTCTGTCTGTCTGTCTGTCTGTCTGTCTGTCTGTCTGTCTGTCTGTCTGTCTGTCTGTCTGTCTGTCTGTCTGTCTGTCTGTCTGTCTGTCTGTCTGTCTGTCTGTCTGTCTGTCTGTCTGTCTGTCTGTCTGTCTGTCTGTCTGTCTGTCTGTCTGTCTGTCTGTCTGTCTGTCTGTCTGTCTGTCTGTCTGTCTGTCTGTCTGTCTGTCTGTCTGTCTGTCTGTCTGTCTGTCTGTCTGTCTGTCTGTCTGTCTGTCTGTCTGTCTGTCTGTCTGTCTGTCTGTCTGTCTGTCTGTCTGTCTGTCTGTCTGTCTGTCTGTCTGTCTGTCTGTCTGTCTGTCTGTCTGTCTGTCTGTCTGTCTGTCTGTCTGTCTGTCTGTCTGTCTGTCTGTCTGTCTGTCTGTCTGTCTGTCTGTCTGTCTGTCTGTCTGTCTGTCTGTCTGTCTGTCTGTCTGTCTGTCTGTCTGTCTGTCTGTCTGTCTGTCTGTCTGTCTGTCTGTCTGTCTGTCTGTCTGTCTGTCTGTCTGTCTGTCTGTCTGTCTGTCTGTCTGTCTGTCTGTCTGTCTGTCTGTCTGTCTGTCTGTCTGTCTGTCTGTCTGTCTGTCTGTCTGTCTGTCTGTCTGTCTGTCTGTCTGTCTGTCTGTCTGTCTGTCTGTCTGTCTGTCTGTCTGTCTGTCTGTCTGTCTGTCTGTCTGTCTGTCTGTCTGTCTGTCTGTCTGTCTGTCTGTCTGTCTGTCTGTCTGTCTGTCTGTCTGTCTGTCTGTCTGTCTGTCTGTCTGTCTGTCTGTCTGTCTGTCTGTCTGTCTGTCTGTCTGTCTGTCTGTCTGTCTGTCTGTCTGTCTGTCTGTCTGTCTGTCTGTCTGTCTGTCTGTCTGTCTGTCTGTCTGTCTGTCTGTCTGTCTGTCTGTCTGTCTGTCTGTCTGTCTGTCTGTCTGTCTGTCTGTCTGTCTGTCTGTCTGTCTGTCTGTCTGTCTGTCTGTCTGTCTGTCTGTCTGTCTGTCTGTCTGTCTGTCTGTCTGTCTGTCTGTCTGTCTGTCTGTCTGTCTGTCTGTCTGTCTGTCTGTCTGTCTGTCTGTCTGTCTGTCTGTCTGTCTGTCTGTCTGTCTGTCTGTCTGTCTGTCTGTCTGTCTGTCTGTCTGTCTGTCTGTCTGTCTGTCTGTCTGTCTGTCTGTCTGTCTGTCTGTCTGTCTGTCTGTCTGTCTGTCTGTCTGTCTGTCTGTCTGTCTGTCTGTCTGTCTGTCTGTCTGTCTGTCTGTTGAAATCAGGTTTACGGGAAAACCAAGAGAGCTAATTGAATGAAACTTTCACACACAGGCCACATCTTTTTGCAGGCATCTTGCTATTGAAAATGGGCGAAATCGGTTAACTGGCACGCCTACCGCCCATACCCTATGTATATATGTATACCCAGGTCAATTTTGAAAAAAGTTGCAGCGATTTTGATGAAAATTGGTGATTAGATGCACATGTGAACAAGATTAGGATTAGGTTAGATTTCAAGTTTTCAAAGCTTCCTACAGGGGCGTGGCACAGCCCTAAATTTTAACCTTTATACCACCATATCTCGTAAGTCGTGCAAGATATTGTTATGAAATTTGGTAAACGGATACATATCAAATATATCTTGAGGTGAGATAAAAGTGGGCGGAATTGAAAAAGTGGGCGTGGCACTTTTCAACTGATAAAAATTTTGATTCCATATATCTCAAAATTGGCACAAACGATTTTCATAAAAATCTTGGAGATGATGCCGCTGAAAGCTGTCATCAATACAAGCTCAGCCTCTTTATTGAAAAAACTCGTTGAAGGGCGTGGCACCGCCCACAATATTTATAAACGTTTTTTTAAGAGAACGAACAACGTAATCGTGATGAAATTTAATGAGGTAGATATACTTGCTGTTAGGTCTTTTATTACAAAAATTTGGTACAATAGTACCTGTGGGCGTGGCACTTCCCATATAAGCAAAAACTGTTTATTGTTATAGATAGTGTACTAAGAGAGTAATCTTCATAAAATTTGGTGTTTAGATGTCAGTTACTATAGGCTTTAAAAATAAATTAGTTTTGACAGAATTACATCAGTAGGCGTAGCACCTCCCATATTAACATAAATTTGTAAGCGCTGTTTTAAGTAAACTATTGCAGCAATTGCTATGAAATTTAATGAAAGTGGTTGCTATGGAGTATATCTGAATCAAAAGTGACTGAAATGCACCAATACGGTAAGTGGCATATTTATCGAAATATGTAAGTGAGCAATCATACTAAAATTTGGTGTTAGGGGTTTGCTTATGAAAAGCTATTTCTGGATCAAAACCGGGCTGGATTCTACCAGTGGGTGTGTCACCGCCCTAAATTTTTAAATTAAACTGCAGCATATATCGCAAACTGTACAAGCTATTGTGCTGAAATTTAATATGAGGATGTCGATCACAAATATAATTTGTTGAACCAAAAGTGGGCGGACTTGGAGAAGTGGGCGTGACATATTTCAAGTTTTTCATTTTTATTCGATTTTTTCAACATTTTCCATATTCTGTCGACTTTTTCAACCCTTTAACTTTTTCCAATATATTCTATATGTATTTGTTCGACTTTTTCAACCTCTTTCAACTTTCTTCATAAGTTTCTTTATTTTTTCGACTTTTTCATCAATTTTGAATAGTTTCAAATTTTTTCAACCTCTTTCATTTTTTTTAGAGTTTTTCAACCTCTCTCAACTTTTTTCAACATTTTGCATATATTTACGACTTTTCAACATTTTTCAACCTCTGTCAACCTTTCTAACATTTCACATTTTTTTCGACTTATTCAACCTCTTCAACGTCTTCTTAACATTTGATGAAAAGGTACTTTCAGTGCAGTGTAGGGTATGTGAGTTTCGGCCTCGCCGAAAATAACACCTTAACTTGTTTTCATTTAAATTCAAGTCAACGCTGTGCCTCGATAGCGTTGAAATTCTGCGTATTTTTTTTTCGCTTGCTTGAGCGTCGAATAACGGTGCGGGCTGTGAGGGCTGAGAGGGACACTACGTGCCCACCACTGGTCTATAGCATAGATTTATGTTTGAAAAACGCTACAATAATTGGGTAGTTTGAAAGACAACTCCATGTTCATATTTTCCGTTTAAACATCCGCTCCTACGCCAAATTCCATCCGTAAAGATGGTTAGCTCCCTTCCTTCGAAAACTGATTTTAACTTATGTTTCCCGTCAATTAAAAGCAGAATTAGATTTTCTTTTGCACCGAACACCGATGGCGGTACCTGCGGCTCAAATCCTACATTTTTGTCCACTTCGATGTCATCTGTTTGCTTGACAACGAGGCTGTTACGATTAAAAATTACCAAATTATTGCCTTCGGCATACAGTTTACAAGGTGTTTTTCAAAAGGTCAGAAATGGGGTACTATGTTCTCAAGTTTAAACTTTCGTTAATTTGACATGATGATGACGACTCTTTTTATCGCTTTAAATAATATTTATTAATATAATTGGTTGAAAATAAAGTTCAAACATCAAATGAATTCGCTTAAATCGGCATAAAATTCTTTTTTTTTTTTTTTTATTAACTCGCCCACATACAATATGCTAAAGAAAAACAAAACAATTTTGAATGTGTTAGTAACATTAATTGATTTATTATCAACAGTAATTGATTACACAATATCAATCAACTCATTGCTTACCCTCAACATGATGCACATTGTCAAGGCACATTCTTTCATCACACCAAGTTTGTCATCTCTAATTAAATGACATTTTGTCGATTGTCATCATCGGTTGTCACTTTTAACTTAAAATGATTGTCGAAAGCGAATAACGAAAAATCACATACAGCGAGTTAAATTTTATCAAAAATCTGTAACTTTATTTTCAATAAAAAAAAAACAAAGAAATAAAATTGATTAAGGTTCTATGCGATGTAAGGCATTAAAAATCCATGAAGTTTCGCTTTCAACGATTCTCTTCATCATGATGTGGGTCGATTGCTGTTCATGTCATCGTCGTCAACACTTTGCTGGTGTTGCTGCGGTTTTATTGTCAACGTAATTTAACACTTTTTCCAATTTTTATTTTTATTTTATTATCCACATTAGTTGCTGAATTGATGTTGACAAGTTAATGCGGCTTTTTCGTCCTCTGTGTTTATTTGCTTTGACATTTTTCTAAACCCGTTGAAATTCGCGGCTATTTGTGAACTTTTTTTTTATTGGTCTGAAAGAGTGGCGAGCGATGGCTTTAATTTGTTTCACTTGTTTCTTCACTTCCAACATGATTTTGCAAACTTTTTCTTGAAAATTTCTTCTGGGAAATTAGGTGTGTCTCTTGGATAATATTGATATTTGATGGCCACACAAATGCGCATGGCACCTTAATTTATTTGGTGTTGTTTGGTATAGTTTTTATTTACGCTTAGGATGAGGTGAGCATTTAGATGACAGTCAAATTCATTTAAGTGCCATATGGTTTCGTTTTTAATTTGAAAAAGGCCGCCCAGGACTGTCAAAATCTACCCGTCCCTATTGAAAAAATCCTATACATTCTTGACATTAGGGAACTTTTTGTGGACACTGTCGAATATAATATGTCGTGTATCAAGCTATATTTTTATAGCTATTAGGTCTTTCATAATTGACATTCCACGTAAAGTAAATAAACCGCAAATTTAGCAATCGATGTTTATAACAAAATTTTGCAATAAAGTCACACAATCAGTTTTCTTTATTTTTTCAACAATGCGATGTGACCAAAATGATAAAATTTTATAATGGAATAATAAAGTTAACGAAAAGTACATTATCGTTGTTGTACACTTAGGAAATACTTGCATTCATGAGCAATTAAGAAAATGAGGTTAATAAAGAGACGTTACCGAACAAAGAGCAATTAATTAGTACAGGTGAGAACCAGCGAAAGGTATAAGTTTTATAAAATACAATATCTTAATGGCAAGTAAAGATATTGGAAGCGTTTCTTCGCAGGGTTGATAATCTAAGTCAGCGGTGGGCATAGAAATCTAACAAAAGAGCAAAACAACAACATCAATTAACAACAAACGAAATCTTAAAGTTTTTTTTTTACTTTCATTTCCAAAATTGCCATTAGCACAAAAAAAATCAAATTACATTACAAACAAAAACAATTGCTACATTCGTCAAGACACAATGCGGCGCCGTCATTTATGCCTTTGTGTTTTGTTTTTGTTTTCATTTGAATTCAAGTCAACGCTGTGCCTCGATAACGTTGATATTCTGCGAATTTTGTGCCTCGATAGCGTTGAATTCTGCGAATTTTTTTTTGCTTGCTTGTGCGTCGAATAACGGTTAGAGCAATGTGAGCAAATAGAGCCACTAAGTGCCCTTCACTGATCTAAGTGATACTATTCAATAATTTTACAATACCTTGTATGAATTCAAAAATATAAGAGAAAACTTCCCAACCGAATTGAGTTATCTTGGAAAAAATGCACTTCCCTGCTCAATATGGGATGCACTTAACTGTGAGTTGTGCTCGCATCTGTCATAGAGATTTTCCTTATTTTCTAGCTCAATATGAATCCTGAATTATGTGTGAATGTATTTAATTCTGAATGGGTTTTATGTCTGTTTATTTAGTTCAGAGGATTTTCAGTGCGGATTCGCGGTTGTTATTCGCAACGTTCGAGCCAAAATTAAAGAAATTGCTTACAGGCATCAGGTTCAACCATCTCAGTAATTATTTTTGCGTTTTTGTGTACTGATATCACAAAATATTTATCTTATTGTTAGTGATTGTACACCTTGTTTTTACTTTGTATTTCCAAGAATTGGGCTTCGGTGTATAACTCGCTTCGATCAAATAACGTAACTTTATTTTTGGTATGTCAAATATATGTAAGGGGACGTCCATAAATTACGTGAGGTGTTTTTTTTTTAAAATTCGGACTTCCTCCCACCCCTTGGTGAGTTCTGACGGGACACCCCCCCCCCCCCTCCCTTTCGTGAGATTTGCCTTCTAATTTTTGGATGTAATCTGCTATATCAATGTATACACCCTGCATTAAAAGGTTGACGTGAGATTTTCGTTGACCCCCCTCCCCCTTGGTGAGATTTGGAGAGACTTTGCCGGACCCCCTCCACCCTTTTTTTATTCACGTAATTTATCGACAGCCCCTCGCCTGAGCTTTGAAAAATTTTTCTTTATTCGACAGTAAATGAAATTCCAAAAATTATAGAAGATGACTGAAAATTACATTATCCCTTAGACAACGATGATTCCAAAAACGTTGTAAATTTCTTTCCCAGCAGGTGATGAAATAAAAATAAAAATCAATTAGTGCATAAAATATGAAGGTTATTTTATGCATATTTATGTGAGAATATTTCAAATTAAGATATCGACAACTTCACTGCAAAGGGAAACAAAGTCGACCCGGGACGATATTTGAAGTGAAGTGGGCACTATCTTAATTTGAAATATTCTGAAATATTATATATTGATATTCCAGGTTCTAAAACAACATTTTCAGTATTTAAGAGTTAATTTTCGTAATTTCAAAAATTCATAGCTCTGTAATATTTTAACTGATTGGCGAGTAACTTATAGGGGCTTGTTTCAATGGTATTTTTATGCGGTTTTGCAAAAGCGAAATGATACTTGTGCCTATTGAAAAAAAAAGTCGCTCAAAAAGTGAACTTCCGTTTCCGGCGGCTTGTGAGACATTGGTCGTTATCATTCTTCTTATGGCGTCCAATGTGAAGATACTTTTTGGTTTCTAAGTACACAATTTATCTCGATTTGGGCCATTCCATAAAAGTCAAGAGATAATCGTCCACAGTCTTCAGCAACATTGGAGGTCTTGGTGAGATTTTTCATGATCGTTACACAGAGCTCATAAACTTTTGAAGTGACATATCTGCCGTACTAAGCAAAAAGGTCGTATCTCAAAAAAAAATTCGTTTCGAGATAAATGATTTTTTGTAAATAAATAAATATGTTGAAATTCCTGTAAAATTGAGATAAAGAATATTCTCTTTTTGGGGGTTTTTTATATGATTGAACTAAAATACCTGCATTTGGAGTATTTCATTAGATGCATAATTTCTTAAGCTATCCATAAGAATCTCGGATATTTTTCTTTTTTTTGAGATGCGCCCTTTTTGCTTGGCACGGTAGATATCTACTTATGACCCCTAAATTGAAAAAAAATAAAATAAAAATACATGTGGTGAAAGCAGGGTTTGTCAATAGCCGCTTCTGACGCGTCCAAGCCTTTAATTGCAGGTTAAAACCGAGGACCTCGTATAAGTTGAAACATTTGCGAAAAAGCTGTTAGTTGGAAGAGCTGTTTACCGAAAAAAAAAAAGAAAAAATTCCATCAAATTTTTCGCAAAAAAATTGAATTATTTTGGAAGGCCGGTAATTCCTTGTTTTCAACTTGACAATCCTAGGTGAAAGATTATTTCGACGATCCTTGACTTTTATGTACCGTTCAGAGACCTCTCCAACGGGTTTTGAAATGTGAAAAATTCTCATTCAAAATTGAGCCCAAATAGATAGCTCAATTTTTGTTCTAGATATTAAATCGGCCGAATAAAAAAAATCGGGTATTTTCTACCTTTCCGCAAGAAAAGTCTGTGAACAAAATTCAACGACAATTGATGAGCCGGGTCGACTTTCCATTTGGCCTGAAACAGGGGAAATATCTTTCGAATGCGGTACATTCATATAAGTGATAAAAACAACATAGTTTTATTGCGATAAAGAAAATTCCTATAGAAAAATTGTTGCTGTTGCATTTCTATCTGAAGTCATCAATACGTAACCAGCAGTATGTGCTGAATGTTGTCATCTGCCTGGAACTCACTTTTAGCTTCCATGCCAAATTCAATATAAATTTTTTATATATTTTTTTTTAGCTTTTTTTTTTTGTTTTATCAATTGCATTTACATTTTTTATGCGTGTCTGAAAATGCGCTGTACTCTTGTACGCATCAGATTGGCAACAACTCTATCGTGCAAGTCGTTTCATTACCAACTGCAAGCAACGCATGCGCATTCACGTAGTATTGATAGCATTAGCTTTTGCTGTTGTTGTTATTGCTGCTGCTGCTGCAACTTTTTGTTTTTGTTACTTGATACATGCGAGTATCTGCTAAATATGGAGATACACGTACGCAATATTTGCAATTGCTGGCAGCCACGTTGTTGTTTCGTTGCCCGTTTGGTGGTTTGCTGGATGCCACACGATGCCACATGAATGCTAAGATCAATTAGGGTCCCAACTTTTGTTGCTGCTGCTTCTTCTTCTTTTTATCATCTTGGTTGCCACAGTTGTGTTTGCTCATTTAAGCTGGTGACGCAAATGCACATAAATTACACGTTTTTGCTCCCTCAACTCGTTTGGTTTTTTATATCGTCTCCTTCGTACTTTCCATATTATAATGGTGCGACTTAAGGTCAAGGTTGGAATGATGGCATAGCTGTTGGGCGTCGGTGCGTGCGAATCGTGTGCGCAAAGAAAACTTTAAAAATGTGAGGAACAGAACTTGTTACTTTTCTTATTCGTAGTTCCTTTGTGGTAGTACCATAATTTCTGCATTTTTTTTTAATTTATTCCTTTTTATTTGAAGAAGAGGAACTACTTGCTGGAATTTCTTTGGAAAGTCATAACAATTGAATTAGTTCTTCATGCAATAAAACTTTAGAAATCAATAAGAACTTTATGAAATACGTAAACTTTTTATGAGTTTTTCAGATTTTCGAATGTGGTTTGCATAAATAAGGACGACTGACTGAATAATATAAAAAGAAGCTCCATCGTCGTTCTGAAAGTTTGAACCATGCCCTTCTGGTTATCTTTGACAGCTGGGCTTAAACATTAAACATAATGTTGAAGAAATCATCAATTAAAGTCTGCCGATTAGCATTGGAATGAAGCCTTCAGGATAGCAGAAAACGCGGCCGTCCTAAATCATTGTGGAAAGGAACGCTAGAATAGAAAATACAATAAAATTGAAAATTTTAACTTAAAATAAAAATAAAAACTGTTATCGAAAAACTTTCAGAAACCATTACTCTCTACAAAAATGACAATATTTGATGGGAAGTACCATCAGAATTGAAGATATTGGAAGGAGTCTGCAATTCATTGAGTCTTGGCAATCAACGTTGATCAGATAGGCCTAAAGTTACAGCCAACAAAACAATCAGCAAGTGAAACGAAACATAAACAGAACTCTACTAAAATATTTCTTCTTCCGATTCCTTATAGTTAGCAGAGCTGTGAAAGAGTGCATTCATTTGCAATTGAAATCTATTGAAGTCACTGCCAAAATACAGCATTCAGAGCGCAGCTATTTAAAAATGAAGTCACCTGTAGACTTCAATGCCATAATCTTGCAGCCGTTTCTATCACAAAAGAATGCAATTATTTTGGTGACGTCACATTTTTGATTGGAAAAATTTTGATTGCATTGAAGTCACCTCAAATCATTTTTAATTCTTTGCAATCACTTGAAGTCGCTGCAATCACTTGAAGTCGCTGCAATCAATTGAAGTCACTAAAGACACTTAAAGACATTTGCTCTGAATTAACTCAAAAATCTACACAAATATCTTCTAAGCATACATATAAAAGTGAATGTGTATACATATGTATGTATATATGTCTATGTATATGCATATGTATATGTGTAGATTTTCGAGTTAATTCAGAGCAAATGACTTCAAGTGTCTTCACTGACTTCAAATGATTGCAGCGACTTCAAGTGATTGCAGCGACCTCAAGTGCTTGCAAAGAATTAAAAATGATTTGAGGTGACTTCAATCCAATCAAAATTTTTCCAATCATGATTCCAATCAAAAACGTGACGTCACCAAAATAATTGCATTCTTTTGTGATAGAAAAGGCTGCAAGATTATGGCATAGAAGTCTACAGATGACTTCATTTTTAAATAGCTGCACTCTGAATGCGGAATTTCTCATGAGTTAAAATTGAAAATGAATGCATTCATTCACAGCTCTGATAGTTAGTGTGCCGGTGGCCTAAATTTCTTTATGATATTATCGTGCGGCAGAGGTTGAAAATCAAAGTTCTAAGTTATATAAAATGGTACCATAAACAATTTTATCGCGTCTTCCTTTTATAGTGAAAAATGTGTCCATTCACAAAAACAGATAAATGAAAAAGGCAAACGTTTCTGTAGCCGCGTTTAAGAGTAATACATTTTTTTTTCTAAATTTTATTTTATTTACAAACTTAAGTGATTTTATCATCAGTCAGATTGCGATTATTATACAGACTATGTCGTAAGAATCGAGAGAAACAATTTCTTAGACATTTAGTTAATGCTGCATTTAAAAATTGCAATACATATTACAAATATGTAAAAAAATTGAGTATTAAATCATTTTATCGCGTCTTCCTCTTGGCTGACTGGTTCCTTTACTTATAAAAAAATAAATATAGAGAAGGCAGACGATTCCAGCACTGTTTTTTCGATGGCAGACGCTTGTGAGTACTTAAGGTGCATATTATTAAGGAAAGATCTATGTATATATAGCTTACATCGTGCAAATTTGGCTATCCAAAATTTACTATTTAATTTACCGTTTTGTTTTTGCATCACTAATTTTTGTGTAAAGTTTTTTGTTTTTTTTTTTTAGTACTGGTTGAGACTAGCCTCCTTAGTTTTTTTACATTTTTTTTCTTCGAAATATCGTTAATTGAAATTTATTAGAAAGGTCTACATACAGATCCACATGAGTTCCAGTACGGTAGGATAGCTGCAAAATTTAAATTTACGATATCTAAGAGAAAAAAAAAAAAAAGATTTCGATTGGGTTTTGTATATTGGGAAAAATGTGGTGGCTCCAAAATTAATACTTGAATTTGATCAAAGTCGACAATTTTGACATATACAATCCCATATATTTAAAAGAAAAAAAAAAAAAAAATGGAGATCTACACATCTGCCGTTTAGCTTCTACAGGCAATACTGAAGAAAATGAAATTCTGAAAAAAAAACGATAAAATTATTTAATAGTTTTTTTTTCTTTTTTACATATTCACAATTGCTGTTATTAAAAATGCGGCTATGTGGACGTCTGCCTTTTATATTTTTGTTCTCTATACTATGCTCTTCACACAATATATCATAGGCAGACGCGATAAAATAATTTAATATAGTGTTTTTTTCGCAACTTTAAATTTTTTTAAAAAAGAGGTGAACTACATTGCATATAAATATCAACGGCTATAAAATCATATTCCTAAAATGTTCACCGGCTCCCTTGCCATAAATAAACTTCATTATAGTGCAATAAAACAATTGTAGTTCAATTCCTATTTCCATTCTATAAATGGAATTGAGAATGAGTTCGTGCCTTTTGCTGTGGAATTAAAAAAAAAAAATCCCAATTCAATTCCCTGAGTTGAAGTAAAAGTTCTTCAAAACCATTTGTTTGGAATTGAAAAAATCGATTTTTAATTCCAACTCCTTGGGGAGTTGAATTCCTTTTGTCATGAACTTAAAAAAGATGTTAAAAAAATATTGATTTTTACATATATTTTAGTACATTGGAAAAATTTTAAATTGTTCATTCAAAGCAAATTCCGAACTGAAAGTTTTTGGTCAAAAGACAGCTTCCTCTACAATTTCAGATTAAATGGGTTTTTTGACTTCAAATGAAATTAAGAAAAAAGTCGGCTCATTTTATTTCTGTAAAATTCAAAATGCTTTTAATAAAAACGCATGAGAATGTGTCAAATGTTACGTCAAACTTTCACTTAAACATAAAATACCAAAAATAAAATGCAGCATACGGCATAGAAAAGGTGAAAACTGACACCTGCTGTGTTGTTGCTATAAAAGTGTTGGAAAATGTTATAACACTCACATTTGTATGTACTAACTAACACACACATCAATATTCAGAAGACAATTTTTAATTTTTTAAACAAACATGCGCGCCGCGCCACGCCGCACGTGAGATTTTTCCAAACACGTTCAACAATTTTATTGTTGTATAAAGTGGAAAATATGAAAAAAAAAAAACACCCATTAAGTGAAAATAACTTAAAATAGTGAAAATGTGGGTGGGTGCAATTAAAATGCATAATTCGCAATTAAAAGTGTAATAAATAAAAAAAAAGGAAAAATTTGACGTTTGGTTGAGTTGCTCAAGCTCAGCGATTTTTTTCATTTAATTTAGATATCGTAGCGAACAAATTTAACGCCAATAAATTGCGCATGCGCAACCAGGCAAATGAAACCCGCATGTGATCACGCATTGAGGGGAGTGTCAAAATTAACGTTTTTTCTTGCAACAAAAATTTGCTGTTAATTGAATATAGAAAAAAGTAAAATTGTATTTTTCTTTTTTTTTTGATTTCATGCGAATGCCAATTAACTGGAGCAGCAACCGCAGCAAGAAATCGCATTGATTTTTTTATTTCCTTCAACATTATTACAGCAAAGTGCGCAAATAAATAAACAAATGAAAAATGCAAATTGAAAAGTCAGTCAGTCACTCAGTCAGTTTAATCTTTGTACCAAATCTCAGTGCAGCAGCGACTCAATTCGATCACGAAAATATGAGGCGGTGGCAACACTATCGACGAGGCGCACGTTGCGTTTGCGCAACTTCCATCATTCAGTAGTGCCGTGCCGCCGGTGCTGGTATTCGATGTTGTAATTGTAAAGCTGTCGATAAAGTGGTGCGCGGTTTGTTGTTTAATTTCCATGTAAAAACAATAAAACAACAGCAACAACAACTGCAACAATTCAAACGACATCATTACAAAACGGAAGGTGATCATTTAAAAGTGTAATTATTCAAATACGATGTGAAACAGCACAATCGAGATAGACAACATTGATATGGAAATTACGAAACAAAAGCGAAAGTGTTCCCCTCTTGGTGGATAATAATGCTGATGAGATGCTATCGATTGCAGCATTAACGTATTCAAAATAATAGAATCACTAATTTTTTAATAAAAAAATTGGTTTCTTTGAATAAGACACTTGAGAGTCAAACAAAAAAAAAGTTTGGTTGCAGACTTCCGAATATGGAAATCTTTCTCATCATATAGTTTGTTGTATGCATTTATATTGTTCACATATACAAATTATTTTCATTTAGGGAATAAATAGGATTTTCATTTAGGAAAAAATAAAATTGCCGTATTTTTTAATTTGTTTTAATTATTTTTAATTTTACGTTCGAACTAATGTTTAAAGTTGTTTTCATCATGAAAGATATGAGCACTTTTTTTTGAAAATTAGTTGACTTAAAGGAAAAGTGGTCTTAACCTTTCTATATGTTAAAAAAAAAATTAAAAAAATTCCCACTCCATTCCATGACTGTGTCTTAAAAACTGCATTTTAAAATTATTTTATACCAAATTTTAAAAATGTTGAGTTTAAATTTAAAGCTAAATAAATTCAATAACAATATTGAATCGATATAAAATTTTATAAAAAAAGTAAGGAGCTATTCAAAGGAAACTATCGACAATTTGATGTATATGAAATAAAAATACGTTTAGTTTTTATAATTGAGGTTTTAAAACGATTAAGAAAAACCAATTCATAATGAATGAGCTTAAATTCTGCAATAAACCAAAAGTCAATTCCAAGAATCAAGCAAAAACAACATGAGTGTAGAAATAAAAGTACACTGATCAAGCGAAACGAGAAAAGCTGTCCTCAATGTGCGCATTGTTGTTTCCTTGTTCGATCGCTTCGGTGTTTTTGTTTTGTTTTTTCTAAATGATGCAACAATAACAACACTAAAAATTCCGTGCATAGTGCGTATAATAAAACCAAAACGATAAAAATGTGCGTAGCAGTGGTGAGTGATGTGTTTGTTGTTTTGGTTTTTTTTTTTTTAAGGAAACGACGTGTTTGTTGTAAAGAGCTAATATTGGCTTATTTTTCCTACTTTCCCCACTTATGCTATAAAATTCGACGCCAATTGAAAGTATAAATTCAATTAACAAAAATACGCTCATAGAAATACTCGTTTCCATCTTTGTCCATCGGGTTCAGATCTGGCGATTGAGCTGGCGAGTTTAATTTTTCAATAAAATTACTATTGAAAAGTTGTTTTGCCATACGTAGAGTATGCTTGGAGTAATTGTATTATTGAAAAAGAAATGACTCCAAGCCCATTGTTTCTGCACTGGTATTCAGATTTTCTTCAGAAATACTTACGTAAACTTTTCCTGTCATATTTCCATTGATTTTTAGCAAGTTCCCAATACCTGCGCACGAGACCCAATCCCAAACCATAAAGAGCCTACCTCCGTCTTTGACGGTAGGCTTGGTTTTAAGCAATTCTTTTTGACGCCATCAAACTTAAGGCCACCCTAGAACGATGCTATAGAAAACTCCATGGATATGTGAAAGATTACAAAAAGTTTTTCGGGAAAATTTACCAACACTTCATGACCAATTAAAAGCACGAACGGCACACCATCTACATCCGATACGAGCTATAGAATAGCTAGTTCAGGTCCTACGATCCAGCTTACATTTATCGCAGATATATAAGTTCAAAAGTCAATGAAATCCATATAAATTGCCCATATCCTCGATTTTCCCTATATAGAATTTCAATCAGGACAGTGTGAACTACATTATGGTATACTAAATTTTACGTCAATGAATTTTGCTATGATCTGGTTTCTGAAACCTCATGTAAATTTTAGGATAAGATCCAATTTATTACATGATGATAGCAGATAGTAAGGGCGTAACTTCGAATCAAAATCAATATTTCCAAAGCGACCTCAGTTAAGCTGATAATCAATTGCATCTCCTTTGTTTACGACGCACTTAAGACTCCGCTACGGTATGAACGTAAACAAATGAAACCGTCTCCAGTCTACACCCTCTGTCTATCTGTTGGCACCCGCAAATTGAAAAGCATCATTGCAGCAGGTTTTATCTCTCTCTTTTGTATTTTGTCATTAACGCGTCTGTCATTTCAAAGTTGGTTTCTCTTTCTTGTCACCAATTTCAATTTGCGTATCTAATGCGCAAACGTAGCGACAGACACGAATGCGTCTGGCTTTAATTGTTAGAGGATTTGTTTTTTTTTTTTTTTTTTAATTTTTGTTTATATTTTAAAATTCACAAGTTATTTGCACGTGAGAAGTAAATTGTTTAGTAATTTTTTTGCGTCATTAGCAATAAGTTTAATGATGAGTATTTTCTGGTCGTTTGAGGAATTTTTGTTACATTCACAATTTATGGTCGAAAAACAAAAACCTTGGGTATGTTAACCTAGATATTGATATACTGTAAATCACATAATGGAACATAATTTATTTATTTTAATTTGGTTGGATATTTAATTGCCTTTGAGAAAAAGTTTTGTCCAAGCTATAAAAAGAGGTGACCCTAGATGTGAATTTTACGTTTTGATCATGAGACAAATTGTTTTCTGTTTTTATGTTTTCTTTAATAAATTGTCGAGTTTTTCAGCACTTTTCTGTGACCCGGAATAATGACTTAAGTTTAATTTCTGTGCTTACCAAAACACTTAAGTTCACTACTTAATTTTATCCCGGCACAACAGTGAAGTCTGTAATCGTCATTTTAAAGTTATTACTTATCCTAATTTTGATGAAATTCGGAAAATGCTGAATTTAACGACAAAACTAAGATTGGGAAAAGTTTTGACTTTGGCTTCTTAAAGAAAAGTTTGACCGTCCTAGCTTTTAAATTTTATTGCGTTATATTAATTTCAAATGTCTAGTAAACATATAGAATTGTGTGCTTAAATTCAGTAGGTTGGTCACAATATACCGGTCACAAATACCACAAACTGGACCAAAATTGGGAGCAATTGGTAAAGTGAATTTGGCACTTTTCAAACAATCAAAAAATTTAATTCAATACTGTTCGAAAAATTTAGAAAATAATATCTTCAAGAGCAACCATTAATTTGAAGTAACCTCTTGTATTCTTCAAAACTTATTGAAAGGCGTGGCGTGATAATAACAGATCTGAGAAAGTAATTGTTATGTAATTTTGTACTGCAAGTCTACTTGCTGTAATACATCTTTGAAATAAAAGTGATATAAACTGCAACTGTGGGCGTGGCACTTCCCACATAAAAAGTTTAATGTTATTTTTTGTTCTACTAAGTGAGGAATCACAATAAAGTTTCGTTTGATGAGTTTGATTACTATGAACTTTTCAAACACCTCCCATATATACAAAAATCTTTTAACGTTATTGCAGTGTATTATTTCAGAAATTGTTATAAAATAGGGGGCTATGAGGTATTTTGAAGAGAAAGTTGTTTAAATTGCATCAGTAGGCGTGACAATTCCCAGGAATGCTTTAAAAATTACGATGTAAATAGTAAAATAAAATGAAAAAAGGTAGCAAAGGTAGACATTTATCAAAAGTTGATAAATGTCGAAAAATGTTGAGTAGTATTGAAAATGTTGATGTTGTGGAAAGTATTTCTTGTTTTTTTTTTTTGGTCCAGAAAGCTGAAATTTTGGGAGAATTTTCTTCAAACCCGTTTCTATAATATGGGCCGCAATTTAAAAAAAAAAACTGCTGCAGCACATTCGGATTTAGCAACTCTAAAAACTATAACTTTCAATATAAATTGGCCAAGTGACAGATTTTTGTTCAGAAAATTGTCAGTATCTACCAATGCGCGCCGCCTACGATAAATTGCAATAACAAAACAAAAATTTATCCAATAACAACATAAAAATTTTAACAATTGGTAACACGATTTTTAATGTAACCGGTAAACAACATTGGCAGCATTTTTTTTGCACCTTCGCAAAGACGAAAGAAAAAAATTATTTACCGATTTACATTTATCGATTTGCATTTTTATTGAATAAAACTTTACCAAATTATTTGCCAGTTGTGTAATATTTACTGCTATTTCTTCGTCTCCTCCTATTTTTTGTATTGTCGTACGGTGTTGGTGTGTACTTTTGAGCCAATTGTTGTTATTTTATGGTGGTTGTTGCCAATGTGTGATGATGCATTTAATGAGGATGATTTTAGTTTTCGAAGTTTTCAACATATTTTGTGTAAAGTGAGTGTTTGTCGATGTTTTTGTTGTTGTTATTATTATGATTGGTTTTGTTGATTTCGTGCTTTGAAACTAAAGGGGTATATCAATATAATTTGGTTATATGGTTGACGAATAATTGCAATGATGTATTGCAAAACATGGTTTTGTAAGGTTGGTTATTGTATAACCCAATAAACTTTTGATTTGAGAGAAAAAAATTAAGAAAATTTTTATTACAATTTTTTAACCTTGACATAATTTTTGTGAAGTATTTTATTCTGCATTTGTTGTTTAACACAAATTTTGAACAGAAATTGCAATTCGAGATATTTGTTAATAATCGATTTTTCCTTTTCATAAGTCTTGTGCGGAAAGATCTTTCATCAATTGATAATAAAAAAAAGTTCTGACCGATCAATAGGAATCGATATTTATGTCACCGGCCAAACTAGTTTTTAGGACAAACTATTTTATCCTAGGCCAAACTAGTTAATTTGAAGGCCTAAAAGTATGCAATTTAATTTTAATGCAAAAGCACTGTGAATAGCGAAGTCAGTGTTGCACATATTATAGACTGAACCGCCGGAACCGGATTTTCTTTAGTATTGAATCCAGGATTAGCGCCGCCTTTTTGAAGATGCCAAATTTTGAAGAAAAAAAAAACTGATTTTAAAAATTGTGCAGGTTATCGAACTTTTCAACAAAATAGGGTTGGTTTTCGGGTTATTTTCGCATTCGAATCTGTGACTATTTTTTTCCTTATCTTCTTTTTTTCTTACAAAATATTTGGAAATTGACCGGAAAACAATCGAAAAATACAGATTTTCTAATTTAAAATTGCAAATATATACCAAAAAATATCAAAGATTTCATTTTGATTTTCATTACATTGATATTGTTATTTATATAAATTTTCTTAATTTTTATTTTGTTTTGTTTTTCCTCAAAATGCGTCATACGCTACGCTTAATTGAAACAAAAACCGCTTTTGCTTTCCGAAAGATAAAAATATTTCCGATATGCAATATATAACTGTAACGAATTTTATATCCAACTGATGAGTTGTCGGTTGTTTTTTTCTGTTTTAAAAACAGCTGCTTGATGTTTAATAAATAATAATTTACACAATGATTTTGTTTGTTAAAAATAAAAAACAAAAACATACAAAATAAGAAAAATGCTTTCGATTAGTAATGGGGAAAATTTTCTAATTAAGTGTATTAGTAGTTTATTATTGTTGGTGTGTTTCTGATTTTGTTTTTGTTTTTTTCTCAAGATTAATGATTATTTCGATCATGGAAATGAAATTTGTTCCATATCTTTTAAGCTTGTAACCTTCATTGAATTTTTCTTTTGTTAGTCATATTTAATTAAATTTATCCAATTAATCTTTTCTAATTTTTATTTTTTTCTATTGTAGGATCAATATGATAATATTTCATTGCATACGAACAAAGGCATAGAATTCCTAGACAGATATGGAAGTTTTATACGAGATCGACTTGCGATAGAAAGCGAATATGCTGCTAAATTGAGGTAAGTCAAGAGTACAATAATGTGAACAAAAATAATAAGAAGCTTAAAAATCTATTGTTTATTAAACTTTCAGTTTTTTTTTTTTTAAAACATTCTTGCACATAGTTATTTTAAATTATCATTCTGTGTAAAAAGTTTTTCCTTCGAAACAAGATTTTGTTAATGACTCAGAACATAGCAAATGAATTTATTTCACTTTTTTAAAGAAATAATAATTTTTTGTTATAGTCGACTGGAACCCTTTGATATCTCAAAACGTGCAAAATTGCGGTTATATCACTTTCCATTTAAGTGTAGTAGGTGTTTCATAATTAACAAAAAACATTTCATCTAATTAGTGTGAAGTCCCAAAATGCAATTGATATTATATTGTTAAAATGATTTAAGCCGTGAATAGCACGAAATCGTATGGCTCTGTAGATTTTCCCATGTCTCAAGAGCAGCCATAAAATATATTGGAATCCTTCTGTGGGATATTATGACATGGAGAGCTCACATATTTTGTTGCAATAGCTAAAGTGGTTAATTCTTTACCACCTGTTAAAATTTACACTTGTATGGTAAGGTACACACCAACTTTTTCGATTCAGCCCATTTTTGATTACCTTAGTGATATTGATGTTTCTTATACACATATGATTTGATTAGAATAGATCGCGTAGTTCCCCTATTATAAAATTCGAAACTTTAATGCTTCTCAAATTATCCAGACCCACTGGTTCAATCCCGCCCATTTTTAACATAACGAACGATAACGAGATGTAACAAACCTTTTTTCATTTAAGTGGTGGTCCTCTTTAATCATCTTGTGACCTAAACTATTTGTTTTCATTGGAAATGTCTTTAAAGATAGGGAGAGGTGTCATGGAGGTGAATTGTCATGTAGTTTAGTGGACACCCACTTGAGCAGTCCGGTAGTTTTTCATTGATGATGATGTACTCAGAAAACTTAAAAAAATTATTGAGAAGAAAAACCATATCGATTTTCAATTGTGTTTCTTTGAACTGAACTGTTGACTCATATTATTCTCTTAAACCAAAATGAACATATCAGAACGGGAGTGAGGAATAAGCTACCCCCAGGCCCTCTAAAGGTTTTTTCGCGCAAATAAATACATATTATTATTTTTATTATTAAAAAATAGTTTGAACTCGATAGATAGATAGAAATCGATAGATCTCCAGCCACGCAATAGGGTAATGTTGACATAACATATTTTAAAAGAGCGAATCGCTTTTCTGGTAAGTCCACCATAGACCAGATCTTCACACTACGTCAAATCCTGGAAAAAAACCCACGAAAAACAGATCAATATCCATCATCTCTTTATCGATTTTAAAGCTGCTTTTGATAGCCCGATACGAGATTGTCTGTATGCCACCATGTCTGAGTTCGGTATACCTGCGAAGCTAGTTCGGCTTTGCAGAATGACGTTGAGCAACACAGCCAGCTCCGTCAGAGTAGGAAGGGACCTCTGCGAACCATTTGATACCGAACGAGGTTTCAGACAAGGCGATCCACAATCCTGCAACCTCTTCGACTTTGTGATGGAAGGAGTGTTGCGAAAAGCCAGTGTCACTATTTTCTACAAAAGTGTCCAGCTCCTTGCATATGCCGATGATATTGATATCATTGGACGTTGTTAGCGAGATGTTACTGCTGCGTTTTCTGCTATCGAAAAAGAGTCAGCGAACAGGGAGACGCGGCGCATTTGATCCTACGTTACTGCGAACAGCTATACTTTCGAAGTTGTCCAGGAATTCACGTATCTTGGTACCGCCGTGAACACTCAAAACGATATCAGCCTGGAAATAAAGCGAAAACTCACTCCTGCTAACAGGTGTTACTATGGTCTCAGTAAGCAATTGAGTAGTAGAGACCTCTCTCGCCCGACAAAACTGCTACTCTAAGACGCAGAAGCATGGGTTTTGTCGCAGACCGATGCAGCCACGCTTGGGGTGTTTGAGAAAAAAATTCTTCGCAAAATCTTCGGTCGGCGTCGACTACTGTATTCGAATGAACCACGAACTGTACGAGCTCTACGCTGACATTGTCATAGTCAAGCGCATCACTATCCAACGTCTGCGCTGGTTGGGACATGTTGTGCGTATGGACGAAGAAGCTCCGGCGAAAAAAGTATTTGATGCGGAAGCGAATAGGAAGGCCATGCCTCCGATGGAAAGACTAAGCCGAGGAAACACTATCCACGCTTGGTGTGACCGATTAGAGAAGGCGCGCGCGAAGCAGAGGCGCCTGGAGAGAGCTTTTGAGATCGGCCGTAACCCGGTAACGGGTTATTATGACCACCCAAGTAAGTAAATAAGAATTGTTTTCGAAGTCAAATTGCTGCTGTTTGACATATTCGAATAACTTTGTGAGACGTTGTTCTTCGAACTATCGATTTATGAAAAGAACAGCTTTTTTCGATTTATACGAAGCTGTAAACTCAGTAGGGTTCTTGAAGTTTACAAATTATTCAGAAAACTTGTGGTCATCGGTTCTGCTGGGCAATGTTACACTATATGTATAATTTTTGTAACATAATTTTTGTAATATAATGTATAATTTAGCTATATATATAAATTAGCTCACAAAAAAAGAAAAAATTATAAAAAATTTAAATTGTACGCTACTCAGAAAAATATTAAATTTATGACACATAAAAAAATGAAATAAATAAAAGTAACATGCTGAAGAATTTACGTCTGTCCACTCATCCATCAACGATAAAGCGATAACACCTTCTTTAATTATAAGTGGGCGTCATTAAATAAACATTAAATTCCTTCAATATTTTTGTTGTATCTTCAATGAGGAAAGCAGTGCGCACCGAAACGACCTTGCACTCATTTCTCATAAGACAAGTCATGTACATACGAGTACTTGTAATAATATGTCTTTAAGTTTGAAAATAAGATACATTGCAATTTATAAAAAATAATAAATATTATTTTATTTGTTGGTATCGACTGATTAATTAAAATTAATAAAAACACATACGTACCTACATATCTATGCTGTAGAACTTCCTAGCAGCTGCATAGTAATTTTTACTCTTAACATAGGTTTAGATTTTATTACTTTAAATTATGGTCGCAAGCAAAGTCGTGACGCAACCTCAATGACGCCAGCAAAATGCCAATATGGTTACTTAGCAAAAAACATTAATAGAAATAAATTCACACACCTACAAACATTTTTTAGCCGCAGATCATATTGGGTGGATCCGATTTGTGTGCTAAACTTTTTTCCAGTACCTACGCCTCGATTCTGAGAAAGCCTTGCATGAAAGTGCGAAAAACTCTGTTTTGAAGTAAATAAAGAGTGTTGAAATGTGAGGTATCTTTTTGAATTTGCCGCCATTATTTTAAAGGTACCTACTAGATTACATCAAGGTTTTTTTTTAGATAAGCAGTGAATACGTTCCGGTTAGTTCAAATGGATCGTTACACAATTGAACAACGTTTTTTCATTATTAAAACTTATTTTAAATATGATAAAAATTATTCAGAAGTTGAAAGAAACTTTCGTTCAAAATATAGTACAGAAAATGTTCCGACACACCTTGCTATGAAACTTATCACTTATAAATTTGAAGAAACTGGTTAGCTCAAGATCTAAGGAACAGAATCTATCATCGTAGTGGTCGTGAAAATATTGCAGCTATAAGCACAAGTGTTGCTGAAGAGCCAAGGATATCAATTTGTCGTCGTTCACAGCAATTAAATTGCAAAGCAACAACTTTATTCAACATTTTAGGGGCTTACAAAATATAGTTAACACAAGAATTAAAGCCAATTGACCACGCTTTACACGCAGACTAAAATCTCTTCAATTGTGTCAGTTCTTACAATTGTAATGATGTCATCTGCTTTCGGTTTGGTGTCAAATTTACTCATAAAATTGTCCAATAATTCTTCCATAACTATGTCAGCTATTATAGGCGAGGCTGGTGTACCCATACGCATTAATTTTGGCATAGATTTGTTGTTCGTTCAAATTTAAATAATTTTTGTCCTTAACACAAAAGTTAACACTTCTTGTCTATAATAAAGGACATTCCGAAAATCAGTAATTTTTCCGAAAACAATTTTCTTGTAAGTGAGTAAGTAAGTAAGTAAGTAACTGTATAGCATCTAATTCAGTGTTACCCTACATTTGAACGATGTTTTATTGAGTTGACTGTACGAAATTTACCCATTTCAGTTTTAGAGTCTAGTACCTAAACGTACAGCCTTCAGGTTTTAGTTTTCATTTTTGGACAGTATTGAATAAAAATTTCGCCAATATATTTAAAAAAATAAAATTAAGTATAATGCTGCTCAAAAATTAAAGCTAAAATTGCTTGTACATTTGTATACAATTTTAACAAAATATACGAATAGCGGCATAATTAACATGACCAACCGTACTTCTTTTTGAGAGTGTAAGACTTTTTTTTTGTAGTATAGTACTGCTTTTGAGAGTACAATAATTTATTTGAATGTAAATACTTCTTTTGGGAGCAAATATTATTTTTGAGAGTACATTACTTCTTTTTGGAGTATACTACTTCTTTTAAGAGCTCAGTATTTTTTTTGGGAGTACATACATTTTTTTGGAAGTACAGTAATTTGTTTAGAAGTACAGCAATTTTTTTTAAGAGAATACAGTACTTTTGGGGTACAGTACTTCTTTTGAGAGTACAGAACTTTTTTCCGCAGTGCAGTACTCCGATTGGAAATGCAATACTTCTTTTGGGAGTGCAATACTTTTTTAAATATGTTACTTCTTTTAGGGGTACAGCTATTTTTTTTGGGAGTACAGTACTTTTTTCAGAGGGCAGTTTTTTCTTCGTAGTAAAGAACTTCTTTTCGAAGTACACCACTTCTTTTAAAATTGCAGTACATCTTTTGAGAGTACAGTTATTTTTTTGAGAGTGCAGTACTTTTTTGGAAGTACATTACCTCTTATGGTAGTACAGGGTGTTTTTTTAGAGGTATAGAGCTTCGAATTGAAATAAAAGACAAGAAAATCGTTTTAATGTCCATCAATTTGGCTTTATTGGAAGGATAATTTTATGCCATTAATGTTTAAATATGATTTCGGGCATGTGGCCGCCGCGGCTGGCTCGAATAAAGCCAATTCTACAGGTCCAATTTTGAACCACTTTCTCGAGCATATGTGGCCGTATGTCGGCAATAACGCCACGAATGTTGGCTTCCAAGTCCCCTAACGTTTCTGGTTTGTTGACGTAGACGAGCGACTTCACATATCCCCAAAGAAAATAATCCAATGGTGTCAAATCACACGATCTTGGTGGCCAATTGACAGGTCCATTCCGCGAAATTATGCGCTCATCAAATGTTTCCTTCAATAAATTGATTGTGACGTGCGCTGTGTGGCATGTAGCGCCGTCTTGTTGGAACCACAACTCATGCCATCCAATTCGGGAACAAAATAGTCGGTTATCATGGCTCTATACCGGTCTCCATTAACGGTAACTGACTCTCCAGCATTATTTCGGAAGAAGTATGGCCCAATGACTCCACCAGCCCATAGAGCACACCAAACAGTCAGTTTTTGTGGATGTAATGGCGTCTCAAGGGTCTCATGTGGATTCTCTTCACTCCAAATGCGGTAATTTTGCTTGTTGACGTAGCCATTCAACCAAAAATGAGCCTCATCACTGAACAAAATTTTGCGATGAAAATCAGCATCGAGATCAATCTCATTTTCGGCCCATACACCAAAATCACGACGCATTGCATGGTCTCGCGGCTTTAATTCTTGCACAAGCTGGATCTTGTAAGGTCGCAAGCACAAAATCTTCCATAAAGTTGATGGACAAAGCTCCAATTGCTGTGCACGGTGGCGAATCGATTCATTCGGGTCCTCTTCAACATTTTGCTCTACAGCGGCAATTGTTTCTTCGGTGCGCACTGTTCGACGTCTCTGCGGATGCGTATTATCACATAGAGTAAACGTAGTGCGAAAACGACCCATGGTTAACCGAATTAATTGCTCTGATGGACGATTATGTCGACCATAAAATGGACGGAGCTTGCGGTAAACTTCGCGAACTGAACCATTATTTTCGAAATAAATTTGCACGATTTGCAAGCGTTGTTCTTTTGTCAACCTGTTCATGATGAAATGGCAAACCAAACTGAACATAAATGACATTAGAGTTGCCAGATTTGACCATAAAATGTCAGTTTTATCTCTATTCGAAAAACAAACCTCTAAAAAAAACACCCAGTACATTGCTACCGTACTATTTTGGGATTACAGCCCTCCTTTTGGGTGTACAGTACTTCTTTTGGGAGCAGAGTACTTCTTTTGGGAGTTTGTGGTTTTTTCAAATCAGATTTTGAGCTAGAACATCAGTGCTTTTCTTCGATCCTGAAAGAAAATGTTTTAAAAATCCGGGTGATAAGTGTTACTGGTGAAAATTTCTTCAGGAATAGATTTTGTCGATCATAGAAACTGGTTTTGCCCCATACGCCTTTTTTGAAAAGTACAGTCGCGGTAAACCGGATTTCAAATAACACTATAGTGATCGATCTGAATATCTTAAATGTTGTCCTTTATTGTGTGAGAGCGAAGTAGGACAAAAATAAATCTGAGCAGAAAAACAAAATTTTTTAAAATTAAAATACTGATTTTTTCTAAAAAACTTGGTTTTTCTTCTAAAAAAAGTATTAATTTTTTCAAAATAATATTAATTTATTCAAAAAAATATTAATTTTTGTCCAAATGAAAATTTGCTTCCCTCTCGCTATTGTAATAACAAACAATGTATGAAAAGTTTGGATCAAAGGCAAAGATCACAGTTTCTATGATAAAATTTTTAAATATATTTTTCACCTTTAATAGTTATTCTGAAATTGTCGTTATAAATAATAAAATATTTGTGTGTCCCATTTTTCACGCTAGTAAGCTGTACACACTTTTATTTGAAATACTGTACTCTGAGCAAAAAACAATACGGCTATCTAAGTAATTGAAAATCAAGCGAATACAAAACTATAAAATGCTTTCAATTTGAACGATACATTTTCTGGGGTGTTGTCTCACACGTACAAAAGTAATTAAGCCGCTTGCTGACCAAATGCAGCCACAATTGAAAACAGTGGGGATACCTAGCGTTGTAAATTGAGCTGGCGCAATAATCACATTAAAATTTTACAAAATAAAAGGGGGGAGACGACGACGCTTGGACATATATATGTACAACTCTCAAAAGTAGTCAAGAATATTAGGCAGAGTACTTCAAATACCAGCTTTGTTGTTGTTTTTGTTGTAGTAGCACGAGCCAAGCACGTCTCTGTGAAGAGAAAGTGAAGGGATTGAGGGTGTGCCCTTACACTGCCTCAAATTGCTTTCAATTGATGTCAACTAATTGGCACAACAGAAGTTTGCTGATGAAGAATGTTGATGAAGGGTGTTGGAAATTAAGTGAATAAAGTCATCCTTCGCATACATATTCGGTAAGCTGGTATTTGAGGTGTGTTAAACGGCACCATTTAATAGTGACACCCAGCAATAAATATTATTTTTACGTCTAATGTGTGTGAGAAAATTATATGAATGTTGGGCTGGACACAAGCCATATGTTATGGTCATTTAATTGGCGAATCAATTCAAGACAAAAAAACTTTTATCTTTTCACTTGTTTTAATGTTTAGTTTTTCTGCTACTCGAAGTAAAAAATTCGACAGCATCTGTTTATCGCACAAGGTTCTCTTTAGTATTTACCATTCTAATTTGGACACTTTAGTATGTACCATATTTATAGCTGAGCTGACCCACAATGAAGTGCAACGACATATCGTCTGATAGTCATATTACAACGATCGAATATGTATTCGCTTGTACGGAATTCAGCTTCAATTAAACTTCAGCGTGATACCTTCAAGGTTAACCAGCAACAATTAAATTGGCCTTTCTCGTTTTAAGTGAATTCGAGTGATTTTATTGCGCTTTGTTTGGCTTTATATTTGTACGATTTCTACAGCTGGCATGCTGGTAATGCTCACTGGCAACGCTGACCAAGTTTTAGATTTTTGTTGTTGTTTTGTCTCTCTAGCATTGTGATCTTTTATTTATGGCTCTTAAATGATTAACTTTGGAAGCTAAGGTATATTTTTTATATTGCTGTTAAAATATATCATCTGTTTTAAAGAAGATAAAAATCTGCAGATCCAGATGCGGTATTTTGAATAACAATGACAATATTTTTTTTGTAAAATAATAATAAACAAAATATTGGAATATTTATTATGTCTTTAATGCTCAAAATGCCGTATCTGAGTATTTTTCAACGCGGATTGTTAAAAACCTGATTGTTAAAAATTCGAAAAAAATATATTCCATCGTATGCAAAAAAATTTGAATGAAATCGATCAGTACACTTAGAAAATAATAACAAATGTATATTTCATATAAAGCAATCAAATATTTATTTGAGTCAAACATATTGTATTTGAATCAAATAGTGGTATATGTTGATTGAAGTATTTCATGTTTGACTCAACCAAATATTTAATTGCTCTATATTAAATATAATTTTTTAAATTCAAGCAAATCCTTTTCTCAGTTTTAAAAACAACGATTTATTTTTTAAACTTGAAAATATCATAGTAATTTCGTTATAAAATATTTACGATATTTTTTATGAAAACTACGCTTAAATACGAAATTTTTGATATAAAAATCCTGCAATTTGGCTGATTATTTTCGGAGTTTTATGAGCATTGAAAAAAACGTTGGTTTCCAAAAATGTATGTCTGTTAAATAGCTTGATAAAAATATGAATAAATTATCTAAAATGCTCTCAACACGTACAAGAAATCCATTTAATGAGCGGCCAACCGGCACGCGTCTTAGCAAATTGTATGCTCCTTTTCTCTGCTGAACTATCACCAATGGATTCTTGCGTGAAATTCGACCATGGAGTCCAGCCTCAACCAATCGACAAGCGATAGTTCGTTTGGAAATTTATGCATCGTATTGATCAATTATTTCGCGTTGGATGTCTGCAGCAGTCTTGCGAGGATCCATTTTTGCCTTGCGCACAATCTGGCGATCATTGAACCCAGATGTCTTACGAGGTTCCTTTTTGCTAGGAACATTTTTCGCAATGTCATACTTATCGAAATAATCAAGTGCACTGAATACCATCTTTTTGGTGCAATTTAGCTGTGTTGCCAGCGCCTGATATCTTATGGCCGTCTTTCGAAGCGCAACAATTGACTAACGCATGGCCGGTGTACAACTTTTGGCCACTACCCATGATTAAGGATATGCTAATGAGCAAATTCGGTCATAAAGTGTTCCTACAAGCAATGAAAATATCAAAATAACGTTTCTGGAATCTTTTATCAAGTTTTTCTTTTATATTTTTGCAAATTATTTATTTTTGTTTCCAATTAGTTGACTTAGTCAAATCTGAGGATTGAGTAGAAAATCTCTCATAAAACTTTTTTATGCTATGAATTTGAATTCAGCTATGTTCTTTTTTTTAAGCTTCCCTGTTCCCTGTTCTGGTACACATAGAAAACTAAATGAGAAAAACTACTAATAACACAACGAATGATTTCGTTTCCAATTAGTTGTCAACAGCTGTATAACATAAATTCTAGTTCGGAAAATCTCTGGACAGGAATTTGGTGCTCTTCAACTAAAGGGCGTGGCACTTGCCTAAAAATGATATACTGAGATAATACTTAAGCTAATTAAACCAAGTCTTCCAGTAATTCTAAAAATGCTTCTTACTTAGTCTGGAAAAAAATTGTGTGACTTTCAACAAAAGGTCAATACGCCATACTGATATAATTATTTGAGATAGTTAAAATTCACACAATTACATGAAATGGTTCGGGAAAGCACTAGACAACAAGTGTAATGATTTCGACAAGCACCTCCAATACGAGCTAAACTTTGCAATGATATAATCTGAGCGTTATATCAGGTAGCGCAGTGAAGTTTTTCACAGATGCTGGAAATGATTCGAAAATTTTCTGTTCACAAGAGGGCGTGGCACTTCCCATTTAAGCAAATATTTCTAAGTTCTAAACATAGAATTATTTTAGGTAATGGAACCAAATTTCGCACAAATATGTATAAAAAATGCGCACAATAAAAGCGCACATGCTGACAAGTAGGCGTGGTACATCCCATAGTGTATAAAGCGCTATTTAAGTAAATGTTCCAAATTCAATGAACATTTGAAGTAATCGAAGTTAAGGACTAACACATATGTACGTTCTCTGCTGTGCTGGATTTATAGCAAAGCACATGATTCGACAGGTAACCCTATATATTCAATTTAGGCTCTTTGATCTCTAGCATTTGGCCAAATTTCCAGTTATTATTAATGAAAATTGACCCAAAAAACCGGTGAAAATCTATGTTTGGGACAGGATTCAACAATGCAAACCCATGTATTATATTTAGGCGTCTTCGAGTTCTACCATTTTGCATACATTTCGAGCTGTTAATTAAAACAGCAATATTCGCTAAGACTCGGGCATTTTCGGGCATCGGGACAGGCTTTGGCAAGGCAACCATGGTTGGTTAGTTTCACCAATTTCACCATTCCCGTAAATCTTATCCTGTAATCTTATACACTCGACTTTTCTACAGCGGGCTCTTGGACTATTATTTGATTTTTCCTTTGGACAATAAAGCTGCTTGGATCTAATTTTTTTCGCACCGGTGTGGTTTCACGTTTTAACTGGTTTACATAACCTCCATTAATTTTTTTCTCAAATGTATTGAGGCATCAATTAGCCACATAATTTGTAACTTCTTGTCTTCATATATTAGGGTGGATCAAAAAAAAAAATCATCCAGGTTATAATATAACTTTATATGATCGTTTTTCTTAGATGTCTTAAATGATGCTGAAAACACCAACGATCTTTTGTAACCAATAAGTCTAAAATTTTTTTTGTCTTATTAAAATAGCTAGTAGCATTGTTATTTGGAGGTAACAACAGATATGTCTATATTGGGCCAGAATATTCGAGCCCAAAATGTCTTATTGAATATCTATATTTCATTTTTTTCATTTTTCTATTCTGCTGCTATACCATTAATTTTGTTTTCACTCTTCTATTGTGGACCACCCTATTGATCTCAATTTACGGAAGTTATATTTCATGTTGCAGCTTCTTCTTAGTTACAATAATTTTACCTGGCCTTTTGTGACACATTTCCTATCCAAAGGGCTTCCCAAAACAATAACCGCATTTGTCAATTTTCCCATCGTTGTTAACTTATTATGATGAGTATGATTATTTATTTTGTTTCGTTTTAACGTGGCTTTATTTTACAAGAAACTCGATTATACCTACTTTTATTCCCGATCTGAGCAGTTTGTGTTTACTTTCTTGGTTATTCTTTTAATGACTTCATCATCATCTCAAACAGTTGACTGTTGCACTGCTCTGATGTTTACCGCCACATCATCTTCGGCTGCTCATGCGCAAAATACCCTTTACCTTTTTTTTTTTGTTGTTCGTTGTGGATTTGTCATCTTGACTCCCATGATTAACTCGATAGTAAAACAACCATAACAATGACGAAACTAAAAGAAAATCTACCAATTTGTATGCCATTCAAACTGGAGAGAAATCTTGAATGCAAAGTTTGCATGATTTTGTTTTATTTTTTTCAGATCTCATCTTTATGGTAAAATTCACATTGAAATTTTTCATTTTTTTATTGCTGATGATTTTCAACATCACGTTATCGAGTTCACTCAGCTGTGGTGCGCCACTGCATGGTTTGGTTCTTGCGATTGCTGCACCAACTTTGTTCAACAAATTTGCATAAAATTACTCATTTCTTGTCTATTTATGTAAATATGCTTGGATCTGATTTTCTATCTAGTAAATTTCACTTTAATTTTAGGTCTTTCATACTAATAATTTCTTAACTTATCACGTTTTCATGTTGATTTTCTTTTTATTTACAGACGATTAGTGAAAAATTATCAACCCAAAAAGAAAGAGGAGGAGGATAATGAGTAAGTATTTAGAGCAGTTAATAAATCATTTTAATAATTTATTATATATAGGGGATAACAAGTCAAACAAGCAAATTTTTGTTCAATTATCTGCGTCCAGTATTCTGTAATGCATAAAATCACTTATTTATTTCAATAGGTTCTTACAGGAGAATATTTTAGCTTAAGTTAATACTAAGTGACGCAATCAATATTGGCGATGTCTCCACGCAATCTGGATGGCATAGAATGCACTAAGAACACTAAAGAATCCATGAATATCTTATTCCACTCTTCCTGGAGGATTTTTTCCAAGTTCTTTACAGTGGATGGATTTTTCTTTTTCACATCGCGATCTAAGTTTTATTAAAGCTTTAGCCCCTGTCTGTATACATGTGTACAAATTATGAAAAACATTCGACGTTTAAGTATGCAAGCTCAGCATGACTTTTGTTAGCGAGCTACGAAATTTAATTCTTAAAAACATATTTTAGGATACCCTTTTCCCGCTTAATTAAGGGGGGCGACGATACCTCTAGAATTTTCAAGAAATATAATTTTTGTTTTTTTTTTCATAATTTGAATGTATAATATGTTAAGAATATTTTGTAAAAAGGAAAAAGTGATGTATTGAATATTTATGGAGCTATTGTCAAGAATCGCATACCGTCGTATTGAAACTTGAAACTCGATTATAACGAAACTGTGTTTGCAAAAACTGCTCGTGCTGTAGCTCAAAAAGTTATTGACCGATCATGCTGAAAATTGGAGAGGTTTCTTTCACTAACATCATCGGAAGGATGTACCTAAAAGTTTTAAGACATCGCTTTTTTTTTTTTAAGATAAATAGAAGAGTTTTGACAGCTGCAGCAGTTTTCGATGTCTCTGAAGAGATACTCTTCAGAGCCGCCATTTTGTTAAAAAAAAATGTATTTTTACATTTTAATACTGCGATGTAAAAATTTATAAATTATCCAATTATTTTACCACTTTGAAAAAAATTCATGAAAAATTACTAATTTTACCCTGTCTAAAGGAATCAATGCCGTCTCCACAACATATAATTTCGGTCAAGATTCAAGTTATGACATCGCACTTTTGTCGACGACATTTTGTCAAAACAAAAGAAATTATGTCATATGACAAGTTGTCTGATATTATTTAGTTTCGTGCAGACATGATTATGAGACTTAAAATATAAGTACCAGGAGACCGACCCTAGTTCGGTTTTTCGTTTTAAGGTTTGGAAAGTCGAAAAAATATGCAATATTTTTTTTCGAAAAGTCGAAAAATATGAAAGAGATTGAAAAAACTTCAAAAAGTTTTGAAACAGGTAAATGGCTGAAAGAGTCAAAAAACATGGAAAATGTTGAAGAACTCGAATAAAGTTGAATGAGGTTGAAAACGTCGATATAAATTGAAAGATGTTGAAAAAGTCGATTAAATATCGAAAATGTTGAAAAAAATTGAGAGAGGTTGAAACATGTGAAATAGACTGATAAAGTCGATAATATATGAAAAGTGTTGAAAAATTTGACAGAGATTGAAAATCTCGAAAAAATTGAAAATTTTGAAAAAAGTTGAAAATCTCAAATGAGGTTGAAAAAGTCGAAAAATATGGAAAATGTTGAGGAAAATTGAAAGACGTTGAAAAAAAAAGAAAGAGGTTGAGAAACTCGAAAAAAGTTGAATAACGTTGAAAAAATCGAAAAAATAAGTAAAATGTTGAAAAAAGTTGAAAGAGTTTGAAAAATGTCGAAACAGTTGAAAGAGGTTGAAAAACTTGAAAAAATTTGAAAGAGGTTGAAAAAGCCGAAAAAGTATGGAAAATGTTGAATAAGTTTGAAAAATTCGAAAAAATATGGAAAATGTTGAAAATAGTTGAAAGAGGTTGAATATCTCGAAAAAAGTTGAAAGAATTTGAAAAACTCGAAAAAAGTTGAATGGTGTTGAAAAAGTCGAAAAAATTTGGAAAATGTTGAGAAAAGTTGAAAGAGGTTGAAAAAAGTTGAAAGAGGTTGAAAAATGTTGAAAGAAATTGAAAAACTCGAAAAAAGTTGAATCAGGTTGAAAAGTCGAAAAAAGTTGAATAAGGTTGAATATCTCGAAAAATATATGGAAAATGTTGAGAAAAGTTGAAAGAGGTTGAAAAAAAAATTAAAGAGGTTGAAAAATAATGAAGCAGTTGAAAGAGGTTGAAAAACTCGAACTAAGTTGAATGAGACTAAATATATTGAAACCAAATTTTGTTAGGATCACTCATATAGTATACAAAATATGTGTGATATAAAAAAAAATTGTAAAACCAAACTTTATTCTATCACCAGAACGAAATTACTAAATACATTAGATGCCAGAACACAGCGTGCTAAATGATTTAAAATTTTTTTAAAAATATCCGTAAAAATTAAAATCTGAACTGCTCGTTTAATGATGAAGTCATATTGATGTTACAAATCTTACGAAAACATTTATATAGAGTGTTTCAATTAAACTTTGACAGCTGATTGTAGTTATGTTTGAGTTGATGCAGCTGCGACATTTGTACTACGTCATAGTTAAACTGTTAATCTTTATAAATGTATACATTTGACTCTCGTTTGAAATAGTGAAAATAAACTAAATTCACAAAAATGCTAATTTAAATTAACATGATTTCTTGAAATGTCGACATCAATTGAATGTTTTTCAATTTGCAATAAACATTTCTGCATAAAACTATTTTTTTTTTTTTTGCAATTTTAAAGATCAGACGCTCTTATTGGAACAACTTGTAAATCTACGTATGTACAAATGTAGTATAAGCCACAATTCAACATACATCGCTTATTAATATTTCTTCATCTTTTTTTGCAATCTTTAACACGAATAATGCTCCAAAGCATTGTATGTTTTTCACAAGTTTTTCATAACTTTGGTTTTTTGACTTGTTGCCAAAATACGTAAAATATTAAAAAATATCTCGGTGCGGTTTCTTTTTATATGACAGCACTGTTTTGTGTTTATTTAATTTCTTAACAGCTTTTCAAGTACGCTGAAGAGTAGCCGGAAAAGTTTAAGTAACATATGGTACATTTGTAATCGTACCTACATGTTTATATGAATTTTTTGCAACGAGTTCACTGACCATAATATTTAAAAATTAAAATTTAAGCAAATGTTTTCAAGTGCAAAATTATTTTTGTTTCTTTTAAATTAAAGCGAAAATATTTTTCAAGAATGTGAAATTTTCAGTATTACAATGGCCCCTTTTTTAGCCGCTTGTGTTGTGGGTGTTTTCTACATCTCTATTTTTTTTTTAATTTCTTTTCTGTATATTGTAATTACACCAACTGTGAAATATTTGCGTATGAAAATGAATATTCGCTTGGATTTTAATTAATGCTGAACACTTTTAGTCTTGTGATTTTGGAGCAAATCTTTAAATTGCCCCAATTTTTTTTTCTTGCAGAAATTCAAACTTTTAAAACTTGATCGTATCTTAGATATCTTTATTTTTTTCGAATTATTTCAAGATAATCCCAGTAGGAGAATGAAGTAGTCAGCAGCCATGCAGCCCCCAAATATTTTATTATTTATTTTTTACGCATGATGCCATTGAGCGTCAAGCCCTGAAATGGTGGCTTTCATACAAAGTAAGCCCTCCAAGCTCGCGTCAAAAACGAAATAAGAGAAACAGCACTGTTACGCTTGTTTCTAATGAGAGAGTAGAAAACAAGTACTGCTGCGCTACTTTTGAAAACAAGGTCTACTGTGATTGTTTCCTCCAAAAAAAAAAGGGAGAAGATAATATCTGAAGAGTTTGTAGTTAGAAATTGTTAAGAAAGCTATCCACGCTATCATATGAAATTTTAAAAATACATAAGAAGCTTTAATATAAATGTGTCGCTTCTGTCCTGCCTTCTAATATCAAGCATGATAGTATGTACGCCTTCTGTGGGAAGGTATAAATACACACTGAGAAAAGATGCTTCCTTGGTTGATAAATTTTTAAAATATTTATTAACTATCAACAAATGTTGGTAGATATTACCATGTCCTTGACTGAAACTTAAATTGTTATTTATGGGCCAAACATAATATTAGTTTGAGTCGATTGAAGAGATTTGGTTGGGTTGAATACATATATATTTGTTAATCCTATTCTAATTTGATTTCACTTCTCATTAATATGGAAACTATGCAATTTTTTAATTATTTAAGTAAAACAATCTACTGCCTAATATTTATGATTGTGTCGATACCAACGGCATCCAATATAAAGATGAGAAATACCGTTTTTGGTAATTTTCCGTCAAATACATGATTTGATGATTATTAACAATTAATATTTGTTAAAAAGAAATATTTATTTTAATCAAAATATGATTTGGTAATTATTACCAAATATACGATTATTCGATATAGCGGAATATGTGACATGTTTGCATACATCAATTATTTATTTCACCTATATCCAATATATAATTTCTTAATTATGTATTACCAAATATCGATAAATTCAAATAAATCGTTTTTTCTGTGCACGCGTGTTGTTGGCAAGTATAATAGCACGCCTGCTGTTGGATGGCATAATAGCACGTTTCGAAGATCTAGAAAATGGACAAAAGGAATGCCCTGTTATGAGGTGTCAATCGATGCTCTTCAATTGAAATGTTAATAACATAAAAAAAGCAAATTTTTATGCTTATTAGTATTTTTTGCGCAAAATAGAGGTCGATTTGACTAGTCAACCCTTAACCTCGATCAAATTCGGAAATAATCTCTAAACTTTCTCACTTTTGATTTCAATCTATTCATTTATGCAAATTTTAGAATAAATATGTCTATGATCTTACAAAAAATTAGTATTATAAATTGAGACATGCAACAATATGTGTCTTCATCAACAACACCCACACATTAGCAATTATTAACCTTCACCTTACTAATTATTTTTACATACCTATTCGCACCATTCTGAAGTGATCCTTTTTGGCCATCAAATGACAGCAACACGTTATGTTGAATGAATTATGATGACTTGTAGACAGCGTTAGCGCCTCGTTTGTATTTTTCTTTTTTCTTTTAAATAAAGACGTGACATCATGTAAAGCCTAAGTAAAAATACTAACTAAAATTCCTTCTATATGATTTTTCCTTCTTCATTTATTTTTTTCCTCTTTCTTTCTTTATTGGCTATATTTGCCGCAATGTAATACTTTAATAAACATTAATTTTGCTGGCTGTAAAAACGCACGATACATGGCCAAGTATGACTGACACTTCGTCTATTTTTGTATGCAAAATATGGACAGACGCGATTTCATGTTGACTGATTATATTAATAATCTGACAATTAATGCTAGCCAGCTATTGTTGTAAGTTATGGAATGTTGTGGGCGTGCAAAAATTAAATAGACTTCTCATAGAAAATAACAAAGCAAAACTGTTGCTTTTATAAAATACCACGTGATTGCTTTAATTAACTCAAAATAAATTTTATAGCATGGTTATTTAAAAATATATAAAAGCTTATTATAGAAAACTCAAATCATTCCTTAAAAACAGATATAAAACAAAATAACAATATTGTCTATCGAACTTCGTACACAAGATAATTCTGCCTCTACTTAAAAAAAAAAAAATAAAAAAAAAATGGCGAGGATCGACCTCCCTCTGCACGTCAAGATATCAAACCCTGACGAGAGGGTTTTAAAAAATAGCTTTAGTGCTTTGAAGCAGAGCTGCTTGATTTATCAATTTTTAGCCTCAAGTAAAACAGCTTTCCATTATTTTGGTACCAATATGAATTTCCATGCTGGAATCAACAAAGCGATAGGTACCTTCGTTCAGCTTCATAATGTCTGGCATTCTTCATTTCTGTCAACGACATCGAGGCTCAAAATCTTTGAGTTTGAACGTAGAGACAGTTCTTCTATATGGCTATGAAACTTGGTTAACCAACAGCGCTCTCCTTCTGAATATTTGGTGGTCCAGGATCATCTCCAATGTAGAACTGCTCACAAAATGCTGTCAAGATGCGATTTCCAATCAAATCATTTTTTCAGGCATTAAAATTTACATACTTTGCGGAAATCACCAACAAATGTCATAAAAGTGGAACCCTCAGGGTAACAGAAAATGCGACCGTCCGAAGTCGTCGTGGAAACGATCGCTAGAACAGGGAATATGTGAATCGAACAGGGAAATGTTGTAGGAAGTTGAAAGTACTCGCTATTGATCACGCGCGTTGGATGAGTTTTATAGAGGCCCTTTGCTCCGAGCATATGGACATAAGAAAAGTTCTTAGTTATGATCAGGGTTTCGAACCCGAACCGAACCCGAACCCTGAACCCGCTCCGGAACAATGTGTTTTTAAATTATGTGAACCCGAACCCGAACCCAAACCCATTCAAAAACTCGGTTCAGGTTCAATTTTTATTCCGCTCAGAAATTCAAATTACATATTTTACAGAAGTTTTTAAAATTACAAATCACATATTTCATAGAATTATTTTTCTTCAAGCAAGATTATTATTTGTTTTTGGTTTTTATTTACTTCGACAATTTTCATTGAACTCTTAAGGAGTGAATTTCCTGATTTTGAAGAAATTGAAGATGAAGAAGAAGAATTAAATGCAAATGAAGAAGGATTAGAACTCTTGTCTAGTTTATATAATGACATAATTCACTTTAGGTGAATAGCTCATACTTCCCATTTAGCAGTTTATGACATAATATCTACAGTTAATATTAATGTTACTAAGTGCAGAGATTTTTCTAAGAAGCCTGGAGCGCATATTAGAGCTTCTTTGGTAAAAAGATTAGGCTTAAAAAAGCAAAGCTTTATTGTCCACCTCGCTGAAATTCCACTTTTTATATGCTCAATCGCTTATTAGATTACAAAACTTTATACATGTGTAACTTTTCAGTCTTAGCTTCAAGAAAAACAATAACGAAATTGTCATTTCAGCTCCGCCATGTTTCATCGTTTTTCTTGAAGTTAAGACTTCTTGAATTAATATTAAAAGAGGAACAATTAAAATTCAAATGAAGACATAGTTAAAATTGCATTCAAAGTAAAAACAACATGAAAACTTACATAAAAAAATAGGTCTTTGAATTTTAGTTGTTCTCTTTGAATATAAAATCAAGATAGTCTTAACTTCAAGAAAAATCATGGTTGAAGAGTGTGCTCCAAAAAATTAACAACGTGGCTGGCTAAAATGACAATTTCGGTAGATATTGCATATATACTAGGGTGATTCAAATTTTTTTTTTTTTTGCTTGAAACAGGTTCAAAAGTTGCAGGCACACGAAAAAAAAATTCTGGTGAAATTATAGCTCATAATATTGATATTTACTGGTGGCTCATCAAGCTTTTTTGTTTTCCATACGATTTGTATGGGGAAAAATGCTTGACAAGACATTTGTCTCTATATCTCGTGAAAAAAAAATGTTAAAAATACGGGACCTAGCCTATTGGAAAGATCATAAAATTTTCTATAAAAAAGCTCCTTGCATTTTTTTCGTAAAGCAAGCACTTACCTTAATTAATTAACGATAGTTTCCATTGTAAAGTTTACATATTTACTCTCTTGTTCAGTAGGTGTTTGCCATGGCGAACATGCGAAGTTAAAGAGGTTCAATTTTTAATATTTATAAAACGGTTTACTTTATTTTTTGCTTTCTAGCCAAGGTTGAGCAAATTATCAACGCTGGCTCGTGAATGGTAAGATAAATATCATGTAACTTCCAAGCATTGTCCAAATTATGTCATCTAGTGAATTGACTTCTTCAAGTGGCAAGTCGAAAGACAAATCCACCCTGAGCAATCAGGCCGGTGCATCGGATTTGCAGGCACCAAACAATGCTACATATCCTAGTCCTCCAATCCTTTTAAAAACATTCTGCCCTCCGCAGCTATGCAAAGTAGGATCCTATCCGGGATCTTATTTTACCTTATTTGAATTCAATAAATAATGTGTGGTCACATAGGAACGATCTTAAAACAAATGTTCCTATTAATTGTTTTGTTTATTGTAATGTTTGTAATGGTGGTTTTCCTTGGGAATGTTTTGCTTTTTATCCAAATTTTCAATGATTTCAAAGAAATTTTCTTTTATTGCAATAAATAAATATAACGTCGATTTATTTTCTTCTTTATTGACTTGTGATTTGATTTTTTTTTCAGATTCACATCATGGCAGGCATTTCGAAATGTCCTTAAAGAACTTGGTGATTTAGCTGGACAACGCGAAGTTGTTGCCGAATCTTTGCAGTTGCAAATTATTCAAGGTATAACGCTGCTTTCCAAAACCCTCAGAGAAGACAGAAAAGTAAGTTTCAAATTCTCTTTGTTTTATTTTCAAATTTACTGAAATTTCTTTTCTTTAGAAATGTCTCACAGATGGCACAACGCTGCAACAGAACCTCAGCACACAATTGGCTTCATTGGAACGAGCCAAACGCAATTACGAAAAGGCTTATCGCGATTCAGAAAAAGCCGTAGAAAATTATAAAAAGGCAGACATGGACCTCAATCTTAGTCGAGCCGAGGTGGAGCGTTACAAAAATATCATGACTGCAAAAATACAACAATCAGATGATGCGAAAAACGAATATGCAAATCAGCTGCAGAAGACAAATAATTTGCAACAACAACACTTTAGTGTGATGTTGCCAAATGTAAATAAAAAAAAAAAAGTTCTTAAAATTTAAAACTTAAATCTGATTTCTTATATGCCATCTAACAGGTTTTCAATCGTTTGCAAGAGTTGGATGAAAAACGCACGCGTGGCATACGTGAGTTCATAATTGGCGCTGCTGATTTAGAATCTGCTGTAGCACCAATTATCGCTAGATGTATGGAGGGTATGGTTAAAGCTGGCGAGTCAATTAATGAGAAAGAAGACTCATTCAAAGTTATAGAAAGGTTTTATTCTTATTATTAGTATTTTTTGTTTTACACAATCATCACAAAATGTTATTTTGTTTTAGGTATCAATCTGGTTTTACACCACCAACGGATATACCTTTTGAGGATCTGTCAAAAATGGACCCCGATTCATCACAAGATTCACATTATGCCAATGTGCCAACGAATCACTTGACAGTCAAGGGGACACTGAGTGCGAATAAGTTGAAAAAACGTGTCGGCATATTTAATATTTTTGGCAGTAATAAGGTGAGCAGAGTTCTGTTGTTAGTTTAGTAAGATAATACAAAATTACATTAAGTTAGGAATGTCGTCATAGAGTTTGTGCCTGTGAATGTAGGTTTGTTTCAGCCCATAAAGCACTTTACATTCTAAGATATTATCAGTCCTGAAGAATTCTTATATCATAATACGTTTACACGTAAAAAAATCTGTGAAAAATGTAATCGTTGAATATTAAGTATTACAACGCACCGAAGTTGCTGGGTCCAAAGCGTCCTCAGGCCCCTTTTTTTACGTCATAACACTCGGATGAAACGTAAAAATGACGCCAAACTAAGGCACACCATTAATAAAACTCGAAAAAATAGAATTACCAGGTCTCCATTACTCTCAAGCCGCGACAGCCTGATAATCTGAATATGTATCTCTTGTTTTCAAGTACCTGTGTAGGTTTTGACTGCCACTCCCATCTATCTTATAATTGTCGGGAAAAAAGAATACCGAATTATACCAGAGCGTAGATCTATAAAAAAATAGGGTTGATTTGTGCCAATTGGCCTCAGGTCGTGGCAGCCCATCTTATCTACGTAGTACTTAACACCTAAAAACTCTGCTTCATGTCAAGGCGGTACATGTAATAATTAAAAAAAAATGTTTTAAAATTGCACTCATCATTTTCGAGATTTGATACCCAGCGACAAATGGCAGAGTACTCCGAAAATTCATCGATGAAAAGTAACTTATTTGTATGGTGCGTTTCATCGATCCGATCTATTTTTATTTTCATCTATTTCCCGATTTCATTTTAACTGTTCAATTTTGTCTAATTAACCATCATCATTCTATAGCCGAGCTAGCTAAAGAACAGAGTCGCACTCGAACTACTCTAGAAACGAAGGTTCAAATCTCAGTCGAATCAAACTGTGTTATTCATTTTATAAATAAAAATTGTAGGTAAAATTCAATTAAACAGATTTATCTGTTCCAGGATTTGATCCCGCGCTTTCTGCCGATATAAATATGCATTTTTTTCATTATCGCCAAAATTAAATATAAATTCCATTTCAATTTTTTAATTTGTTAAACAAATTTTTCTAATAGAATTTTTTTTTACCTAACATTTCGCATACTTTACTTGTAGAAATGTAGGCAAAGTGCTCTGCTAACTTTGTATATGAAGATGTAAGGGGTATTGCATGATTTGTATATAAAGATGTAGGCAACCCGATAAACTATACAGGCACTTAGTAAGTGATGTTTTAAGGCAATGTGTCTTACGTTTGTTACACATTGTATATAAAGATGTAGGCAAACTGCCTACAAAGCGGCCATCGTTTTGTAAAAAGAATTTACAGTTGAGGCTGGAGTTGTGAGCATTACTGCCTACAAAAAGTATAACTATTCATCGGTGTTGTATATAAAATATTTGCCGCTGGGTATTTCGATTTGGCGCTCTCTATGAGATAAATTTTTGAATATTTGAAATGCCAAGTTTTTGGGTGTACCATAATAGTTCGGTTGGGAGCAAGCTGCCCTATTTTTTCTAATTCTGCTAATTATCTGGCATAGTTAAGCGCTCTAGTTCCATGAATAAAAAATAATTAAAGAGTTATTATATTCAACGATCATATTTTCAACCGATTTTTTCTCAAGTATTATGAATTAAGTATTCTTATTGTTGCTCTTGCTCTTTTAACTTGATTGGAGTGTTAGTGTTTTAATTAGCTTATTTGTTTTGGAAGCAGCTTAGACTTTAGATCAATTTTCCAAAACTTTCAATGCCGTAGTCTTAAGTTTCTTTTGTCGTGGTTAACGTTAAAACTTACTCTTTAACGGAAATATGGCTTTTTGCGTTCGATATCTTTTTTGGAGCCATATCTATTTTTGAAAAACTGATAGGTAGTAAGAATGTTTCCTAAAAAATAATAGCGGCATTCACTTTTTCATTTAGAATTGTACTTTCAGAAAAGTTAAATGCAATTTTTATTCATAACTTTCAAAATTAACTGCAGACATCAAATGATTGGCACAATTTTATGAACATCATTTTTTGAACATAATTTTTTAAAATATAAGAATGTCCATAAAGATAATGGAAACAAATTTGGTTACTTAGAAAATTAATTTTAAATTTATACCCATGATGTTAAAATTGATTTTTGTGGTTTTACCCTTCTCGGCAGCTATTTAAAGACAACGTCTTTCGTCAGTTTTTTGGACAGCTACGTACAAAACTCTTTCGCTCTTCTATAATATCAACTTTAGAGCAGATGTGAAGCCATGTTTTTTTTTTGTAATTGTGGAAGTAACTTTGGTATATCTTGTGCAAAAGTACACTACTTAGACTAAAGAGCGAACAGCTTTAATAAGTTTTTCTTCTTCAAGTCTATCGTAGTTTTAAATGGCGCCACAACTGGACAATATTTAGCGCAGCCTCAAGGTCAAACTTTCGATAACTTTTTCGACCAATTGAGTATATGGGCTATGTAGACTTTCAAAGCGTCAATTATTAGCAGATAATCCTGAAACTAAGTACACACATTGTCACAAGAAATAGTTCATTAGTATCAAATCATGCGACCAATTGACTTTATAATTATGAAAATCTTGTGAATTTAAAGTTGAAATTTTAGTAAATTTTCACAATTTGCAAGCGTTGTTCTGACGTAGACTATTCATAGTGCAACAAATTAACTGTTACTAAAAATAGTGTTGCCAATTCGAAAATCAAACCTCTAAAAAAAGTCACCCTATACAATATAAAAACGATATTGGATGGTAAATTCAACAGCTTTCAAATAGACGATGTTCTACTTTTTTATATTTATGCTTTAATTTTCTGAAAAATATGCTTTTATAATATTTTTTTGTATTATTATTTCCGCATTATAGTTTTATTCTCTATTAAAACTTATACTTTATTTCTCTCATATGTCACTTTCTACTTCTCTTAACAAATAAATTGCGTTGCATATTTTTACAAAAAAAAATCTACGATAAATAAAATTTAATGTAAGTACCGTGTGTCACATCACGCCACCTACATTTTTTAACCATAATAAATATCGCTAAATCAAAAGTTCAATTTCCACTTTTAACACTTTAAACTTAATTTGTAATAAAAATAACGCATAAATGTCATTAATGTTTTTAACCGGAATTGTTACTGTTTCGTTTTCTTTGTACTATATGTGCTTAAAATTTTGCAAAAGGTCTCTTAAAATTAAAATTATTATTATTGAGCCAATTGTAACTTAGGAGATGAACAAAGTTAAGTAATAATAAAGTTTCTTACCCTAAATTAAAAAAAAGAACAGAAAATACGTATAGGGGAATGCATTGATAATGAGACATCTCTGACTTTATCTATTTTGTAATGAAGGGGGAAAAAATTAAAATATTTCAATATTAAATTCAACTTTGCAAGTTATATAACCCAAGCATATATAGATATAACGTATTTTTGATTTGGTTAATGTAAATCTAGAACTATCCACATACTCTCCTAAAAGGAAAAGGTGATTTTTTATCCTTAAAAAATTTTAAACCACTAAATGCAAAGTGGATAGTGCGGGTTACATTTGACGTTATTAAAAGGGGTTCGTTTGACTTAAGTTAAAGTGCCACGTATTAAAACCTTTTTGTAACAGTCTAATTGTCATTTTTAAAAAAGCACTTTAATAAAAGCTTTTGTCCAGCATTTGTATGACTTCACAAAAATTTTATTTTGATATAAGATGGTCTTTGTGTGAAAAAAATTAATTTGTAAACTCGCACTTAGTTATTTTCTATATCAAAAGTAATTATTTCAATATAAAGATTTTAATAATCCAGAAAAATATTGTATTGTGAAATATGTCCCTCTCAAAGTCAAAGGTGTCTGTATCAGAGATGTGCAATGAGTGGCTCGTTATTATTTACCATTCGCTTATTCATTGACATTGCGTGCTTTTATTCGACAACACATGAAACGAGTGCTGCAGTGCATTGCCGTTTAATTTCATTGCCATTGCTTGCCTTTGCTTTCTTTGAACATACTCGAAAGTCAAGCACTATTCACTCAAAGCTCATTCATTCGTTTCTATTTTTATGCAACGAATGCTATGGCTATGCAACGAATGCTATGGTTATGCAACGAATGCTATTGCGTAGCATCGAATACCTCATGCGATATGAGCTCATGCTATTGTAGTGTAGTACTTTGCTTGCCATTGTTTGTGATTGTTGAGTTTCTTCTAAAAGACGAAATAATTTCTTATTTTAAAGCATGGAAAATACACAAATCAAGGAAAATATAATAAAAAAGTTCATGTTGCGTAATAACATTCGTTGCATAGCCGTAGCATTCGCTGCAGAGCCATAGAATTCGTTGCATTAAAATAGAAACGAATGATTGAGCTTTGAGTGAATAGTAATTGTCTTTTGTAGCGTGTTCGTTGCCTTCAAAGAAAAGAAAGTCAAGCAACGGCAATGCGATAAGAAAGTAGTGCACGTCAGCATTCGCATTCGCTTTGAGTGAGCAGTGTTTTCATTCGTTTCACACGTTTGATGCATAGTGTTGATTCACAATTCGTTTTTGTGAGTGTTTCACAACTGCGTATGAATGCATTCGTGCACATCTCTGGTCTGTAGGGGCAAGGTTAAAAAGAAATCTCGCAATGTTTATAGCTGTTTTTATCATATGAGACGTCCAAAACGCAACGGTTTTTTTTTTTTTTTTAAAGAAACAGCTATGCACAAATTATTTATGTAAATCACCCCAGATAGCTAATGGTGCAGGTTATTTTGTTCCAAACTCAGTCTCAAAAAGAAGCTATTTTGTTCCGCAATGACAAATTAACCTAATCGTTCAGGTCGCGAATTAAAATTTATTCCAATATTTCTGTGGTAAAAAGGAAAAACAGCTTAATTCGACTTAAGATAAATGAAGTTATAGCCAATTTTCCATTATTTCCGAGTGAAATTTTCTTTAATTTTTGAGCAATTTGCTTGTATCTACTTATTTAGCTCTTAATAACTAATGCCCAAAAAGCAGAAAGCAAATTTGATAAAAAACTAATTGAAAATTGGTCAAAACTCCATTTGTCTTAGGTCGACTTAAACTGTTATTCCTAGCAAAATGTCTCGATGTCCACTTTGTTTCATCATGTTAGGATTTTTTGAGTACCCATTTTTAAATATTTAGTTAATCGATTCTCAGCGTTGTAGACCAATTCTGACACCCAAATATGATATTTTGTGGGACGCAGTAATCAATGCTTTTTTCTGTGCTCATTTTATTGCTTTTTAAAAACCGTCTTTTGTAAAGTGTATAGTTCTATGATGTCACTGTGAAATCGTTTATGTATATTCATTAAATAATAAAATTAACTTTTATAAAAGTTCTTAAATAATAAATCAATTAACCAACGTTTAATTTTTTACTTTATCTTATCTCTCCATTTCTTCGTTTTTGTTACACACGCCTCTAATTTAACAAAAAAATAAAAAATTTAATTAAATCAAACGCTTTCATTAAAATTATAAATAAATCATCATTTTTTTTTTCTCTTATACTAACTACAATCACACTCACTCACACACAACACCTACATTCATACAAAAAAAAAAACAAAAAACACAAAAACGAACAACGCTATTCCATACAACATGTGATACAAATGCAAATTCAAATAATTCTGTCTGAAGCAACAGAAGATTATTGAAGCCTGTATCACGATGAAGGTATGATTGCTTTAATTAACTCTCTCTCTCTCTCTTTCTCTTGTCATATATTGCTCTCTCGATCTCTCTAAACTATCTTAGTAATTTTATTAACAAATTTGCTACACTTTGACACATTTTTATTTGTAATTTTAATTTAATTTAATTCACCTTTTCAAATTAACAAAAAAACTATCAGTAACAAATCTTCATTATTAACCATTTCATAGTCTTAAGGTGTCTTTATTTGGTTGGCTGTGAGTAACATCGGCATACATCTGCCGATATTTTTGTTTTTTAAGTTTACATATATTATTTTTCCTATATTTTTATACATGTTGAGTTTTTTAAAAAAAGCATGTTAGTGGATATTTTGATTTTATAAACTTTATGGAAATCAAACTTAAGTTTTGCATCTTTTAAAAATTGTAAAAAAAAACTAAAAAAGAAACATTTGAATTAATAACTCCTCGTTTCTCACGATTATCGTAATTTTTTAACTGCACTGATGTCGCGTTCATTACAAAAGTCAGTCCTATCTAGCACTAAACTAATTAAAAATATCCCTTTTCTAGAATTCACTTACTGCGGACGGCCAAAAGGAAGACTTCAGTGATTTGCCACCCAATCAACGACGTAAAAAGTTGCAAGCAAAAATCGCCGAATTACAACAAAAAACTTCACAAGAAACCGCTGCGCGTGATGGTCTCATGAAGATGAAAGTCGTCTATGAAGCAAATTCATCATTGGGCAACCCGATGACAGTCGAGGGTCAACTCAACGAATCAGAGCACAAACTGGAAAAGCTAAAAATTGATTTGAAAAAATACCAAGGTTATTTGGAAAAGGCAAATCAAATACCAATGGCCAATAGTAGTCCGCAAGCGAATCGTAACAATTTCCAGAATGGACACAGAACATCAAGGTAATGATTTTTTGTTGTTTCTATTTTTTGTAATATTCATTTAATATAAATTCTTTTTTTTCATGCTTCTATTAGACATTCCAATGGCAGTGAGGAGAACAACGATGATGGTGAAGATCAACCCGATGATGCCAGAAGCTTAAGCAGGTCAGATTCAGAGGATAATGTGGCGCAAATACAAAATGGGCATAACAATAACAATAACGGGTACACTTAAAAGTCTTGTTGTTGTTGCATCGATAATTTCTCTTATTCTCTTATGCAAACTGTTTTGTTATTTACATATTTATGTTTTCTTTTTTAAAAAAAAATTACCTTTTCTGTGGGTTTGATATCAATGCCCTTGGGTACTTTTTTGACTCAATCATTGATGCCTTGAAAGGCACAATATTCACATGTCCTTGTCCGTTCACTTGTCGTTTTCAATCAGTTTTTGATTCAACTTGTGAATGTAACATACATATGTCTTACATTCAATTACGTTGATGTGACTGATTGAGTTTACTTATCAAACGCATACCCCAAAAAATCTTAAAAAATGGGTAAATACGTGTCAAATTGTTTTTAAAAAAGAGTATGAATATTAATTTTCTTAGTTTCTTAGACATTGAGTTTTCATGGCAATCTTATTCTCTTTTGCCTCCATACAACCCAAAACGATTTTATGAAAATTGATTTGTCTCTAAAGAAATATCAGCCTTTACAGCTGTAGTACCTTTGGCTCCTTAGGTGTACGTTTACGCTATGAAAGTAATTTATTCTCCAAAGCTTATCTGCAAAGGTAGAACTATAATAGGCACTGCCCTATGTCAGAACTAATCGGAAAGTATTCTGGCTGTTGTCACAGTTGCAAAACAACCAGAATTGACACATCTCAATATAGAGAAATATGATAAAATATTTTTTTCAACAACCACAGCTCAAGTATGTTTTTTTTTAAATTTCGTGTCTCTTTTGACATTTACGTACCGAAAGAGCTATTTGCTTCGCTCGATAAAATTTCAATGAAACTTGTCAAATACTTTGCAGTTGCAACTAGGGGTATCTCCAGCTTTCGCTAGTCTTTTGATATTTTTCACACCCATAAAAAGCAACAAAGGAAAATTTAAATTTTATGATTATATCCGATTTATTTTCAGTCACTGGTCAAGAAAAGAATTAGCTTACCCGCAAAAATTGTAGAATTTGCATAAAAAGTAAAGTTAATGACCGAATCTCTGATTCAATTCCTATTTTTCCAATTTATATAAAAACTAATGCAATAATGGCAGTCAGAGTCCTCTACTTTTTTAAAGCCACATAAGTTACTATTGTTGAAGTATCATAGGAGATACGCAATGGTTATACATATTTAGCATTTGTTTGACCGCGCAGATGCATTAAATATAACCTTATTGGAAGAGGAAACCCCTTAATATTGTTTCTATTTTATTGAAGTAAAAAGGAATTTGATTTGATTTTTCAATCCCATGACGAATGCAAAAGGCTTATCCCAAAGCATTAATGTTGGATTTGAAATAATTTCTTGAAAATTTCTTAATCCGGCCCTGATTCCAATGATATATTTAATGTTTTGATTCTTTAACGGATTGAAAAAATAAATTAGCTGAAGCATTTCTAAAAAAAGTTTAAGAAAGAATTTTAATAATGAAATAATTTTTTTAGAAATTAGTACAATCATTTGGTAGTTTTATCTGGAAAGCTTTGCGGTAGTTTTGAAGTTGAAATTCAGAAAGAGCACATCAAAATCTATAAAAATACTCATTTTCAAAACTACCGCAAAACTCTCCAGGTAACGTCGTTTTTTACTACCAAATGACTGTACTAAATTAGATTAATCTATTTTCTAAAACTTTTTTTTTTCGTACCTTGTAAAAGTATTTTTAGAAATAATACATAAAATTCCTCTTACAAATGCCTTAAAGAGTCACTGAACTAATTTCTAATTACAATCAGGAACGGAGTCAAAATAATTTAATACGGGACCGAATCCATTTCAAATCTGGAATCTGACTGACTTCAACATAAGAGGACACATATTCCCCCGATTTTATTGAAAAACAATTTACGAAAAGAAGGCACTTCCAGCCAAATAAAAAACATTAATTTCTCTCCTTTGATTCTAATAGAATCTCGTTCTCTATTAGAATCCAATTCCGTAATATGAAGTCAGTCAGACTGCATGATTTGAAATGTATTCGGTCACTAATTTTAGTTGTCTTTAATAAAATTGAAAACGATTTCATTCATTCATCTGCCATTGAATTAGAAAAGTTAAATTCAAATATTTAACTCCCTGGAATTGGCATTCAAGTGTTATTGATACTACCAGTTCTGATTTGCAAATACGGGCTAAACATTAATTTGTTAATAGTTATTAAATTGCTCTGTTAGTTATATCAAATGTATGTTTAATTAAACTAAGCGATTCAACAACAGTCTTGATACATGAATGTATATGAATATTTATCTCCCTAATCAACCATTAGTTTGCTCTTATCCCAACTTGACAACACAATTACACCGTTTTCTTGAATGCAGAGAATAATTTCGATTGATCGAACTCAAAAGAAAAGTTAATGAAACGAGCGTCTTTTATTTTATTTAAATAAACACTATTTTTTTTACGCTACATTAATGCATGCTGGTGTGGTTTCTAAATTTGCTTTTATCAATATATCTATAAAAACTAATCGATTACTCATCATATAAGCAATCTTCTTCAAAAATCTCCGTATGTTTTTCTTTTCCATATACACGTGTTTCAATTCAGCAGTTCAGCAAGTCCTGAAAGTGGTCTGGGGACATCGCATACATCGTTACCTGGTTCAGGACAGGGTAGTGCTAATGAAAATGCCATTGGTGAAGATGCTTACTTTGAAACAGAGGTGGAAGCATTGCAACCCTTAGGAACGTGTCGAGCTTTGTATCCATTCGAAGGTAGGTCTTAAATTTCCTTTTTTAAGTAATTCTTTGAAATTAATTTGCCACTCTTATTATCTTCAATACAGCTACCAGTGAAGGCAGTATTCCTATGAACGAAGGCGAAGAATTACAAGTGATTGAAATCGATCAAGGTGATGGTTGGACGCGTGTTCGACGTTTAAACGGCTCCAATGGTTGGGATGAAGGATTCGTGCCCACTAGTTATATAGAATGTACACTGTATGCTTAAGTTTTAAAGTGTTACTAATTAAGCTATGTAGAAATTTTACTCAGTTTTTGATTTTTAAGTTGTATTATGTTTATTTTTGCTTTTTTTCATTCAATGCATTTGTACATTTTTCTTTTAACTGCAATTCTTTATGCACAGATATCAAAAGAATGGTAAAACCAATCCCTGGATTTTGAGCAAGTCTTATGATGTCGATGTAAATTCAAAATATGAAAAAGATTTGAAAACAAAATGCGCAGTGCTCTAATTGCAAAAATTGCAATTTGCAATCATATCGATGTCTCTTTGTCAAAACTATGAATTACAGACATACACTTCACTTAGAAGCAAATAATTAAATTAAAAAACAAAAAAAAAATAGCAAAATATTTTTTTAAGCACATTTCTGTTAACATTATTTAATTTTTTAAAAAGCTGTGAAATTTAAACTAAAAACACAAAAGTAACTAAAATTTAACTGAAAAAAAAAACCATAATTTCAACCTGTGTTTCCATTTAACACTCACAAACCTACAGTGACGCCCTCAAAGTATCATTACAATACAAAAAAAAAAACTTTATATTTTCATTTTTATCGTATAGATAAAGCTACTATCTACTAAGATCATAAATTTGGGGAACATTACCAAAGTTTGTGGTTTTCAAGATGCCCAAAACGAACTTCGTTTTAGTTTTCCTCGTTTACCACGCAAATTAAAGATGATTGATAATAAATTTTCTAAACTCTGTGGATTTCAACACTTAGTTGCAGAATAATTTTCTTCCTGAAACTCTCACTTAATTGAAAAATGAAGGACACTTAAGTTTATTTAGGCATTTTGAAACAAATTTATGAAGGTTTCCGCATATTTTTGAGCTGGAAACTTTTTGGATCTCAATCAGTATGCCATTGAGAGTGAGTAATGTGCAAATTTCAATCACATTTTTTTTTCTTGCTAATTTCCCTGTACTAATTTGTTTTTTCTTCCATCTTCACTGTATTTTCTATCAACTTAGCATAAATGAATATTACGAGCATTAGCATTAACATGAACCATTCATTATCTAAAGTAAAAAGTTTAATCACACCTAATATCATCAATTCTCATCAACATTTTTTAAAAAAAATATAAAATTATAGTTATTGTAATAAAGTCTTAAACGAACAGTCATGAATTAGTTCTAAGCCGCATACAGTATATGCTAAAAATATGAAGAAAAAAGTAAAATAAATTAATGTTTTTAATAAAGTTTTGTTAATCAGAACATTATTTGGATAATACGACTCTTGGGCTGATGTAATTTTTTTAAAAGTTTGGATTTTTCTGATATACTATGTAACTTGGCCATTAACAGGCATTTTCAATACCGAATTTTGTTCTGAACAAATTTAATTACATTAAAAGAGCCACATCGTAAACTGAAGATTGTCATGAAAAAAACCTCACTGGAATTGCATGCCTCCTGCACTAACAAAACATACGAGTAAATAAGTTGTATGCTAAATACATTTACATTTATATAACAATAAATATACTATTTACTATATACACATGATACTATTTACCAAAATGGCATATGTGCAAACTTAATAATTGTAAAAAACAAATAACTCTGAAATCATACGAAAATGTATTAGCTTAATTCTACCACCAATCTTGTACTATATTCTTTCTTTCAGTTGAAGCTGAAACTTTAACATTTTTTTTATTTTTATGAATTGTTAAAGTAAATTGCGTTTAGTCTAGATAAACTTTTGTAAATTTTTTTTAAATGTAATTTAAAGATTAAATAATAAGTTGAGCTTAAGTCAAAATGTATGTATGACAAGCATTTTATTTGAAAAAGGGAAACTAATAACTAATACAAAAGATACTTACACACACACGAACACATACACACACACACGTACACATATACGAACGAATCAAAATCGCGGTTTTAAATTTTAAACGCTTGTGCGAACTCTGGCTTATCTAATTTTGAGCTGCGTCTCCTGGGGTATCTACATTTCAGCGGTGAATTCTGAAAATATTTGCCTTTGTGGCGTAGCCTTCACCTATCACTTATGTACATACATAAATTAGGTCAACTAGAATTCCCACAGGTTTTTAATAACACTATGCTAAATGCTTAAAAACAAAATAATACTGAAAAACAATTATTGATAGTTGCAAATGGTTTGTAAAAAATTAGTACTCCATATGAAAAGTGAACAAAATAATTTAATTTTAATTTCTTACTCACTGCAAATTGTAAAAATTTGTTGTTTTCTGTTGTTTCATTTAGTTATCGTTATTTTAAGTTAGACTTATACAAAAAAAAAATAAAATAAACGTATTTAATGAACTAAATAAATGCAAATTATTTAATTTTTACGCTCTTATAAAATTAAAGTTGTAAAATATTTACATATAATTAACGAATAAAACCTAAATATTCCATTATAAAAATGTAAAACGAATGAGTAAGAAAGCGCTGAAGTAAGTAAAGTTATAATAAAAGAAAAATATTAAGACAAAAAAAAAATATTAAATCGTTTTTTTATTTTATTAATTCGTAATTATGCAATTCACAGTTCATTGTAAATTGGACTGGTAAAATTACATGTAATATCACAATATTTTACGAGGTGGTAACTTGTGTTGCTATTGTTTCCCATATAAATGCAAATTAACACTAGTCGATAATAGTTTGAAAGTTGTATCTGTTTTCTATTTTGCTGATAGAATCGTATAGGGAAAAGAGAGTGACAAAAAAATAATTTGCAAACAATAAATTTTTGAGCTCACAGTTGTATGATTTGACTCATAATTTTGTTAAATTACAATTTTACTATGAACTGTGAATTGCATAAATATCATCTTTAGGGATAAGTTTAGAGAAGAAGTTTTTGCTCGCCGGTGTCCAAAGTTCTGCTACAAAAATTTATATTCGCTGGTGGCTATATTATATATTTGAGTATTTTATTTTGAAATTGGATAAGTTACTCTTCGTTAGGAAGAAATATAAATAAGTAAAGCCTTGAATGTGCTAAAAGTGTGTCCAATGTGCTTGTGTATTTTTCACAGCGCAAATGTGCTGAAAAAAGTACAATGTACTGAAAAAGCCATCACTGACTGATTAACATTCGGCAGAAATATGTTTGTTGTAAAAACTTGCTAGTACCACATGAGCAAAGCCGGGACGTGAAATAAAACACTTGTTTATATTATTTGTATTTATATTTGTATTATTATTTTATTTATATTTTTAAATTGTTTTCCTCTAAGTTATTAACTTTCTTTAGTTTTTATTCATTGTCAGTTTATAATTGTAATATGCCAAAGTTATATTTATTTACATCTACATAACTGTGCACACATACACACACATACATATTTATATATTCCTATAATTGGCCCATGCTCCACAAAATTTATCTTGCACTTTCCGATTCCATTTTTTTTTCATGATATGGTGTTATTTTACAGCAGTTTCTTTAAAAGAGTTCGTCTTTAAGTAAAAACTTTTAAATAATTTTACATTTATATAAAGAGTACAATATCGTTTGACTTGACAGTGTGTGGTACTCTGGGCTTTACAAAAATACCACTAGTAACTGAACTATCAAATATTTTATTTAATGTTTTTTAATTTTTTTTTAACTTAAACTCAACATTTCTTTTATTTTTTAATTTGAAAACAGTTGAACGTTTAATATAATTTTAGTTTCATAACGAGTATATCATCATTAAAATTGTAGTCAATATTCACTACATAAATATAAAAGTTAAGTTATTAGCTAGAAAGTCGCTTAAGAAGAGGCTTAGAGTGAAAAATTGTTAAGTGAAAGATTTCTTAATAATCCATATAATTCCAATAATGTAGCACAACCATATTTCTTGTTTATAATTTTAATATATTTTTAAGTTTAACCGTTTTTTTTTTATACCAACAAAATCCACATCATTTAGTGATAAACTGCACTAAATTTTTGTTCAATTACAGCAAGAACTAACAAAATTGTAAAATAGTTTTTAAAGTTTAAAATATGAAAAGTTTTTTATTTGCTTATAATTCTACTTCCCAGTTTGATGAGCTGCTGCTCCTTTTCTAAACATCAATTTGAGTTTTATTTTTAATCAGAGATATTATATTAATAATACATTGTATGTATGTATATACCTTTTAATCACAACTATCATTTTTACCACTAACATTTCGCTATTATATTTACCTACAATTTTTTTTTTACATAAACACACATACATATATAAGTTCATTGCATTACAATATGTAGAATTTATTTAAATAATGCCTTATATGGTAAAGTTTTAAATAAGCCAGTGTACTTGATTGAAAGTTTGTATTATGTATGCCTGATGATGATATCTTGAAAAAATTTGATCGGGTTGTTACTTGAGAAAAAAAGTTGGTTGAATTTCGGTGGACTAGACAAAAATAATACTTTGAAATTTTATGCCTCAAGCAGTTGTACTGAAGTTGTCTGATTACTATCTGTAAACCTTAAACCTCCCCATAGCCTAATACCATGAACTAGTGTCCAAATATCCAGCAATATATGAAAAAGTGAAAAACGAATGGAAAACTTTGGCGATTGCTAAGTGATATTTTTAACCAAATGAAGTATTTTTAACAATTCGGAATGGTCAACAATTCAAATTCTTCGCATTCACTATGTTCCACCTAATATATCCATCATCCGTAATATTTTGTCAGTTAAAAAGTTTCCGGGCATTTGAGAAAATATAATTTTCGAAAATAGACGTCTACAAAATCGTGCAATAAGTGGAGGAAGCCAAGCTTTGATTCTTGATGAACTAAGGAAAAATGATCACAATTTTTTGATATCTCATTTGATTTTTAAGATGTATAGAATTAAAATTGAAATTTCGTGTGCCTCAAAAACTAAACCAGATGTGAAGAAAATGTATGCAATATTTATTACTATTTACCAAACTTTACGCCACGGTTATCGTTTAAATGATATTAGGTAGGTAAGTAAAAAAAAATTTTACCGAGATATAAGATATACTATTGAAAAGGTAATTTTGTGCTGATCAACTATTTGTAAAAATCAAATCACGTCAAATTTTATTTTAGAATATGCTCAAAGTTTGCGATATTGCGCAATTTTCAATCCGGATATCTTAAAAATTAAGATGTTTGTAAATAAAGATACCACATATGCTAATATACATATAAGTTTTTAGGGGAAATTTTCTAATTTTAATTGAACATTATTTCATCAAACTTTACAAACACCAATATGCATGTGAACTTACAAAAATCGGTCAATGCCTTTTCTCAAACAAACATGACAAAGACATCGGTGTTTGCTAATGACAGTGAAGTTCGAGAGAATAAAATTCAATTAAATTTAATAATAAAAATTTTCTAATTTTTGTTTTAGGCCAAATGCGTTCTTTTACGTTGTTTTTGTTAGAAATTGAGTTTCTTAAAATATTACCTTCATATTTGGAAAGGCTGTAGCAGTGGACATTAAATGAAGAACAGAAAGGTTGCAAAGGAGCGTCAAATTTGTGGATATTGACAAAGTCTTGTAGCTTTGGCGCTGTAGCGATATTATAGGTAAGTATCAATTTTTTTTATCCCATAATTTTTTATTTATAATGTTGTTTTTTCATATTTAAAATTTTTTTTGTTGGATCTATTCTTGTAGTTCTATATGTAAAAATTTGGTTTGCAATAATTGATTCATTTATTTCATGTTTTCTTTTTGGATTATTAACTACTACGGTTTTTGTTATCTTTGTCCGCCTATGTTATGAAAATATGATTTATTTGTGTTTTAATAAATTTATCTTTTCAAAATTTCATGAATTGTCTAGGGAAAATATTTATTATCGTGGACTTTTTTATGAAAAATAATAAACTGAGAGCATTTTAGAAGAAAATGTGACGTGATGGACATATGTACATATTGTTCGGGAAACCTGATCAGATCAAACTTTTCTATCAGAAAATATATATATTTTATTTCTTTCAGCTAAAATTTTTTTAAAATAGTGTATTTTCTAGTACTAAAAGTCTTCTTAGAATATCCTAAATAGTTGATATGTAAATTCTGAAGCCAGATTTGGACTTTACGTTTAAAAATGCATTGGAAATGACTGGTTTGATTAGTTTACTAGTAACCACATAAACTGAGGTTCGAACCGATTCATATGTATGTATGTATGTAAATTTTTCAAATGTTCAAGTTTCGATTCACTTTGTCTCGGTGGAGAAAAGCTCAAGCGGAACTTACTACATTGAAGTTAAAGCTTAAGGCATTATTTTTTTTTTTTACACAGAGAATGCAGAAGGTCGAAAAAGCCAAATTTTTGGTCATATTAACTGAAAAATCTGAAATCATACACGATCAATGATATTGAGTTTCAGTTAAAAATTAATACGTTCATTGAAAGCATGATCTCATGATAGTGATTACTAGTTATATTCGAATGAAATGAGGGAACTGTTTTGAATTTCTAACAGCCCGAAACATGGTAAGGTACGTCAGTATTTTGACGTATGATAAGGTCACATATATGCAAAATATGACATTATTTTGGAAAAAAAAAAATGGTAAGGTACACAAAATTTTGTTTCAAATGATATTTTTAAGTAATTTTTAGTAATTTTTAAGGTTTCGACAAATTTTCAACTATTTTAAATTTGTTGTTGTCTTCAGTTTTTTGACTTTTCCAATATATTTTTTTTTGGCAATTAAATAATTTCAAGGTATCTTAAATGGCATGTGAAGCTGGAATGATATCAAAGAAGCATTGAATATTTGCTTTATAATCGTTCTTAAATAAATTAAATTTGAAAATAGATTGGCATAAGGCGAAGAGATAGCAATGAATTTATTTATGGAATTCGAGCAATGCTAGAAACTTATTGAGACATAGCAATGGACATATTGTATGTATTATATATATGTATTCAGACTTGTGATTTTTCCACATGAAAAAAAAACTTTTCTTTACAACATGGTGAATAAAATTTTCTATAAATTTGTCAATATCTATTTTTGTTTTACTTCACTACTACTAGTAGCTCTCTTCTATCCCTAAGGGCTCGAAAATTTAAAAAAAAGTTATATTTGCAAAACATTGACAAAATAAATACTTTCTGTTCTTATAATTTCAAAATCTTGCCCAGAAGTGCAATCCAAAGATGGTGTTTAGTTAATAAATAGTAACTGGAGAATATATTTTTAATTGGGCCAATTTTCTGGGTTAGGCTTTGATATTACAAGAAAACAAGGTTACACATTTAATGGAAAACTACCATTTAATATATAGAATGTTACTAAGCATATTCCAGAGGAAGACTTTTCCTGAAAACTTTAGAAATTTCTTATTATTTTAAAAAAATGTGGGGGCATTTTTAAGCCATAGTGCTCTAGTTTGCAACCACGTTCAAGTGAAGGAATTACAATTTTGTATTCAATACATTCATTGTGCTAGGTCTCAACAAGTTTTTGACATGCTGGAGTTCCGCAGGGAAATACATCACAATAGATAAGTCTACATATTTTTGGTGTAAAATTAATGAACTTTTTTCTTGTACACATACTATGACTTTTGACTATTTAAGAGAGAATATAATTTTTTACAAGTACATAGTTACTACTTAGTATATGTAATGTGAAACAGTGTGTTAGTGCGCCTAAAAGTACTGCCGTAAAAAGTGCATTACCTACGCTTCTAACCTAACTACATACAGTGTTGAAGCATATGTTTGTGGGATTTTTTAATTTACAATAAGTGTAATTTAAGTCTGTTTGAACAGTTTTTGTTTTTGAGTTAAAATTTCTTACTGCATTGATTTGTAAACATTTGCTTGAAACTCATTTGTTTTATAAAAAGTTGTTTTTTACATAGTATTTTATAAAGTCACAGTTTTTGTTTTTATAGAATACATTAGTACTACATTAGAATGAGATGTTATAATAGATTGTCTTAAAGATTAAAGTTATTCATAATCATAAATAGCTTTTTATAGCTTAAATATTTTTTTTTTTATATTTAACTAAGTTTTGTCGTAAAATTTAATTTTAATAATCTTAGAAAGGAGTAATTCTTTTTCATTTCTTTGAATATTTCACTTGAAACACGACAATTTCAAATATTTTTTCATACTTAATCTTATCAGGATTAGAAATTAAAATTATGGGAATTTATTAAAACAAAAATAATTTTTGAAAAATTTTATAGCATAGTTTTGAAACTATGCGGATATGGATATAACATAAGAAACACATTATGTTAAATAGTCGCCTTAAACTTCAGCAAAGATCTTCTGTCGTGGTTGACAAAAAAAAAAAAGAAAAAAAGGAAAAAGTTTATAGAGACAAGTGAAAATGGAGTTCAATCCATATATTAAGCGTAGATCCATATAATTTTAGAGAAACTAAAAAGAAAAAAATAAAGGTTTAGCAATAATATATATTTTAAATAAATTTTCAAAATTTTATTGAAATAAAAAAAAAAAAATATAAAATTAAAGACCATAATTTTAACTATGAATTAATTGTTAAAGCTAAAAAAAAATTTATGTTTTTAATAAATTCGTATGATGCGCATTCTAAATTATTGAAATTTCTTATAAGTATAGCACTAAAAGTACATAAAAATACATTAGGCAATAAGAGTAGTACATAGCTCTAGTCGTAGTTAAAAGTTGAAACAAGATCTAGAAGTAAAATAGCTTAAGTTCGTAGATCTATGGAAGTTTTATTGTTTTTTTTTGTTTTTGTTTTTGTTTTTCTTATGTTAAATATTGTGTGCTACATTTAATAATTCTTCAAAAACATTTATAACATATTCATTAGTTTTTTAGTTGTTTTATTGATAACTTTCACTTTTATATTATAAAAATACTTTTTTTTTTATTAATGTAAATATTAATACTTTTAAATTTTAAGCATTATATGTTCTTTTTTTGTGAATAAACAATATATGTATGTATACGGGTTCATGCATGTATGCGCAATTGCATTTTAAAGTGTTTACAAGAGATTGTCAAATTTTATTTATTTTTTTTCCATTTAATATTTCACAACAATTTTTAAGTTTCTTAAAATTTATAAAAAATAAAATTAAATATAAAAAAAAAACAAATGGAAAATACTAAATGTCTTTGGTGTTATAGAACGTAGTGGATTTTGAGAAGCTATGGAGTTTGAGTCAACTTTTGCAATTACTTCTGAAAGATAACCAAAATATTGGATCATTTATAATGTGAAGATGAACGAGATTTTTTACATAATTATATATAGTTTATATACAAAAATATTTCTCTTATGTAAAATCAATTGCAGTGCAGGAGATATACTATATGAGAAATGAGATTCTATTTATTATTTTTTTTTTTCTTGGACTAAGCCAAAGTCGCGTAGAATAGTAAAAGCGGGGGATTTTTTAAATAAAATTTGATATGTCATGTAACATATTTTGGGGATCTTATGTTGAAAACTTCCTTAAAATAAAAGAGGTAAATATTTTTTAAATATTTTTAATTTCAATATTTTGGACAATTTTTTTTAAAGGAAAAAACTGCAAAGAAAAATTTTCTAATTGTAAGATTTGTCATCTCCCCTCTTTTCCATTATTTATTTTGGCAACTTTTCTTTATAAAGAGTTCGTTGCACTAATTCGCGTTAATTTTGATTTGACGATCTGAGGGAATAATTTAGTAGACTTTGACGATTTTATCTGCGGGCGTCAGTTTTTGGCCTGCTCGTATTTCTTTTTACCAAGCACATACCTAAGTACATGTTTATTTAGTATTGTCAATTATAAGAAAAAGCGATTGATTACAACGTGCTTCATTAGAGTTTCAACACTGAAATCACAAGTTAAATTTTAGTATATGAGTTAATGTTCTGGTCATTTCTGAAGTAATTGCTATGTTATATACAATTATTGCGTCTTATAGACTCTGCCAAGGTAAGAGCATTTGTTGTGTAGCTAGCAGGGGCTAAAAAACTCGTTTTAATTCTTTCTAAAGAATATCTATGTAACCTTTACGTTTGTTTTCCATCCAATAAATGGGGAATGACTTCTTCGATCGAATTGATGATGAAATATTACTTTGTTTAGACTAAGCTATAGAATATTTTTTCTCACCTTCTTGCTCATAATATAATAAATCTCAATTTCAATTGTGTATAATTAACTGGTGTGATCCAAAATTCTGTTTAAGTAAATCTTCTTCAAATCAATACGTACACACTTTCACTTGAAAGACCCAAAACGACAAAGACCAAAAACTTCATTGCCTTATTTTATGTGCTCAAGTCAGAGATGCATTTGGGTTTTATAGAAATATATTGAATCGAGACTTCCAATTTTCCTTTTTGAGGATGAATGTACTTTTTTTTCGAGTACATCAAAATTTACAAAAATTTATTAAAAAAATTGTATTTTAAGAAATTGTTCAAATGTACCGAAAATATACTGAAAATGGTCGAAATGTACTGAAAATTCGTCCATTACCGTCCTTACCGAATGTACTAAAAATTTGTGGAATATATTCCACAACGAAAATGTTCTGAAAACAGTACAAATGTATCGAAAATGCCATTACTGGTTCAAGTAAAACTATATTATTCAACTGCAAAATAATTCGGAATGCTCCGTTTCTTTGATTTCTTGAAATTCAAGTACCAAAATATTCAATTGACAACCGCTATACTAAAATTAAATGTTTTTAAGGTTTAGTTACTGTTAAAACTGTACAATTTCTGTAGATACATATTATTCAATTAAAAAAATTCCTATCCTATGAAATAAGAGTCCTGGATTTGTGGTTAAGTTGAGCTAAGCTGTTAAACACTCAAGAGCATAAGCCGCCGGTTGCGATGATTTATCAATGGAATTCTTTATTGTGATCATTGGCGTGGCCAGTGGGGGTGCTAATTTTTAAGGGGCGCCAATAATCACCAAATTTAAAAATAAAAATACCTATTTTTTCCAAATAAATTTGATTGATTATTAAATATGGAATCGTAAATTACTAAAGCGACCCAGCACGTGTTGTACCTGCGAGCGTAGCTTCTCTAAACTTAGCATTGTCAAATCAAAGTTACGCTCAACAATACTGCAGGGTCGCTTGGAAAATTTGATGGTTCCATTCATCGAACAAGAATTAACTGTAAATATTAATCTTGGCACTGTAATTGAAGAATTTAAAAAAATTGTTCCTTTTGACAGACGCATGGTGCTGTAAAATAAATTAATTTTCACACAATTTGAATTTATTGCATTTTATTTAATTATCTTCGTCTTTTTTTTTTGTTTTTTAAATGCGTGTATGTCTTTTTCCGAACTGACATTATTTAATTATCAATAAGAATTTTAAAAAAAATGTTTGTACTTATTATAAAGCTTAAAAAAAAAAGAGATGAAAGGGGCGGAAAATTTGAAGTTGGCACCCCCACTAGTTCAATCCTGGCCACGCTAATGATTGTGATACAGCAAGTAATCAGGGCCTGTACATCTTGACGATAAGATTTGGGCCAGCATTCAATATGAACGCAAGCTACAAAATATCAACATAGTCCGTTAATTCGTTGCCGAGTTGTAGCGACTAGTACGTTAAATTTGCATACAGCGCCATCAAGTTACCATATTACTAATGACGTCATACAAATCTTCAACATCTTACAAAATCTATGACACTGCATTTATCAAAATCGGTTCCGTAATATTCGAGATATTGCATATTAAAAGATATCTGAGCACAAAATTCACTTGCTACCAGTTCATGTTGGCCTGGTATTTTGCATATTCATTGATATTTTTTTGAGTTCCTCGCCACTGCTGGGACTGCACCAAAAACTAATTTTAGTTGATCAAGCACTAGGCGAACTTAATACAGTAGCAGCTGACTGGAAATCAGCATATGCACATGAGTATGCTACAAATTTTGTTAAATTTACAAAAAAGATTGCATCTTTTGGGCGCAAATTTTGCAACAATTGACCTGCTACTATTGCTGGGTTTGGAATGCAATTGCACCGTTGCTACTGATCCGATTTTGGCAAGTGATGTGTCATTCTCTTTGTAGAACTTAAAGGATTTGTACTGAAGTAATGAAAGTAAAAAATTCGTAGATAAATCCTACAAAATGCAAATATCAAAACTGTTTTCCGATTTGCAGGCAAAAAAACATTCACAGCTTTTGAAGCATGTTTATTTTCATTCTTCATAAGTCAAATGTTTTTAGTTTTAGAAGAGTTTTATCAAACTATTCCAATTAAGCATGTCATTAAGCTATCTTGCTGTGGTACGATTGTACGCTAAAAGGGCAAAGAATTAATGAAAACATTTACTTAAGAAATATAGTTTTATAGATTTTCAAGCTGCTAGAATCGCATTTGAAAGCAACATTTTGTTATCATGTCAGAATTTTGAAATATTTGACCTTTCATTACTGAAATTATCATTTTGCAAATGATCAATAAATCTTTAATACGTCGACAATCTAAATGAAATTATTATTTATGTAGTTTTCGAATGTTGAGCCCAAATCTGGCAGCAGAATTTCTTAGATAATTTTTTAGAATAATAAAGTGGTAAAAATTATAGCCTCTGGTGATGATGGTCTGGTACGTTGGAATTACAGTTTTGCAGTAACTTTACTGCTACAACAATTTTTTTGTAAATTTTTATAAAATTTGATTAAGTTTTTCTGTTAACTCAAGCTACTCAAATGTAAATATTTTGTCTTCAAAAATCATTTTTATGCAATAAGAACATTTCAAGGAAGATAATTGTATATTACACACATAACATAAGTATTTTCCATTAATTAACATTGTTTGATTTCATTGTACTGTTCTATTTGTTAAAATAAAATAGAAAAATATAAAACATATTCTTCTCTCTGTTTCGCAATTAAATATTTGTTTCAATATGCTACGCTCTCTGTATGTATTAAGCTTTCATTCGTAATAAAATTTCAACATTATTATATAACAAGCAACAAAATATGAATTTGTAACTTTTTGCATTCTAAGGTACTATGCAGCATTCCTGAAAAATTCCATTTTATAGCGATTTTGTTTTTGTTCGTTTCATTTAAAATTGCAATAGTTTTGTTTCCGTTTACTGTTTGTACATTTTGAAGTTACGTAAAGTTTATTTGCGCAGAAGAAGTTGATGAAAATTTTAACAGCAGCAATGGTAATGAAAATAAATTTCCCTCATGTGGTCAATAAATAATTGCTCCCTTATGCAACAGAGCCGAACCCAAAGCAAACTATATATGTACTTAACCCTTATGACGTTATACATTGGTGCGAACTTTGTTGCCAAATTTTTTTCTTTTAAGCCAAGAAAAAAAATTGGGTTTAATTTTTTAAATTGCTTCCTTTTTGTTTCAAAAAATAATGTATTTTTAAATTTTAAATTTATGTTGGTGTTGCTTCTCTTTCTTTTTTTTTTTAAATTATTTTAGCTAAGCAATTTGGTTTTAGTACACTATGGTAGCAGTTATGTTGTTGCCATTGTTGTAACCATATGACTGCATCTCAAATGCTTTGCAATTATTGGAGTTATAATGTAGATGCTTAAATTGAGCTTCAAATTGTTGGTTTGATTTTGTTGTTGTTGTTGTTACTGTTACTTTGGGCGTGCTCGGTCAAGGAGAATTATCCGAATCAGAGCCGCCATATGAATGCATTGGGAAGAGTGGATACCAGCCGCCAATATGTTGGCCCAAATTAATTTTATCCAGATTTACTTCGGTGCCGCCAAGTCCCTGATTGTGCTCGAAACCTACACAGCGTTGCCATAGCATAATAACAATGTTGCGGCCAAAGACATCGGCGCTCTATTGGGGAAAAAACATTTGAAAATTAGTGTTTTATTTTGCCCATCAACACTTACACGAAATGTTTGTTTGGTACTGCATTTTAGATCTTAAAATAAATTATTCATTTTTTAAATTATTCATTATTACTAAAAAATCGAAGCAATATTATTGAGAAGACAGCGCGAGTTTTCTTTTATACCCAGCACTTATTCAGCAAAAGGTTAACAGGCCGTGTCGAATTGATCGAGATCGTTATTAATATAAATATATTTTTTCTAAATAATCAAATAAATTAATACAATATATATTTTTTTAAAAAATAAATAATAATACAGTTTAGCTACTACAGCTATTAGTCTTCTTAGCTACTGAGCTTGAAGCTTTAAACCAAGTTAAACTCAAAAGTAAAGGCGAAGTATGAAAAAAAGCCTAACCCTGCACAAAGTTCGTAAAAGACGAAGGATCACTTGCGGCGATTATTTTTCGAGAATCAGCTCATACAGAATACTGACAGGCGAATCATTTTGTGAAATAAAAAACATATCAATATAAAATTCCAATAGAGTTTTCTAAAAGAGAACTGGATTGAATTTTTGCACCCCCAAGCCAATACTTTTATTTTTCATCGGGAAATAGTCACTATATTTTCGACATATTATTCTTTTTATTTATTTAATCAAATTAGCAAAAGTAATAAATTACAAATACTAAAAGGAGGGTGCTAGCGGCAAGGACTTTTGACTCATTTTCAACACAAATAATTTTGTTTTATTAAGAACAACTTAAGACAACTCTATACTAGAAACGACAGATTTTGACACAAACGAGACCCAGGAAAGAACAGAAAAAGACGCTTCTGACAAAAAGAAGATCAAAAGAAGGTTATTTATTACTAAGAATGAACACAAAAATTGTAGTGAACTTTCTCTTAAATAGAGTTATCATAGCAACCAGTGGCCGATTAAGACCTTGCAAGGCCCGGGGTTAAAAAGTAGAAATGAGCCCCCACCGAAACGTAAGTTTTATGACCACACTGGGGGACAACTTGTATCTTCTACAAATGTCTGAAAAAATATAAAACCATATGCTGAAGCCACAAAAAAAAAATATAAATGAGAGAGTGTAGTCGATTTTTTTCTCCTCGCCATGCCAAGGATTTTTTAGTTTATTAGTGCAATACTTGAAAAAATAGGAAATCTTCCACGCTTATATTTCAGCTTTTGCTTAACTGATTTCAAAGCTGATAATTTTTGAGCACATTGCGCTATGAGTTCTTTAATTTGATATATCATTTATTGCTGTAGCTATTTTAGATCGCGCCAACTATTCCTTACTTTCGTGGAAAAACTATACTAAGTGAATGCGTTATATAATAAACAAAACACACCACAGTTAAAAAATTTTCACTTCAAAAAAGTTTCTCTGTAATCCTCTGTAACCGCACAAACTATGGAAAGAGAGACCCAAAAAACATCCTCCTATTTCGTATCTCCACAAACCAAAAGGCCTATTTTAAATCCCTGGCTATTAACTTAGTATTCCACTACTTGGGGGCATGCTTGAGCTTGGAGCCTGGGGTTTTCCGCTGCTAATGGGAATCTTAGGTTTCAAAGACTAAGAAACGGGCTTGTCACTATCGTTATTGAGCACTTGAAATATAAACGAAAACATTTTCATTTTGATGTCGTTTTTGACAGCCAATAATAATAGTTTCATTCGGTATATCTTTGACTATTTTAATTTTTAAAAGAATGTGACTTCTTCCATACACGTAGAAAAAAATCATTTATTAACTTATGTTCCTTTATAATGTCTGGCAAAGTTTGCTTGAATAGCTTCCTAGACATATCGTATCTAAGTTTTTCTTCGTATGGGAGATGGCAAGCTCTCTTCTACAAATTCACCTACATTTTTTTTGCATCGCATATTTGAAAATTCAAAATATAATATAACCTTTCTTATTATAAATCTCGGACGCTTTCTAATAATTTATCTTTAAAATTTGGCCACAGTAGTTTCTGAGGTAAAATATAGGAAAAATTACGAGCTAGGCTTACCTCCTCGAAGAAACATAGTTCACTTCTGTCAAAAAAAAGGCCCTTTTCTACGGTGCAACTACTAGCCCATTTAAATATTTTTCTTACCTGATACTTAATGGTTTGTTTGTAAGTCGGTTCTGCCGAGTGGCGCATAACGCGCGTCTTTTTCTTATGACGCAATCGTTCACCATCTTTAATGTAACATTTCACATAAGTATCCGGTGGAGTTTCACAGTCGACGGGCACAATGTTGCGAGCACAAATTACCTGGACAATTTAAGAAAAATTTTTGTTATGAAATCTGCTGTAAATTTTGCAAAACTTAAAGGCTGATGTGACTAAAAGCTAAGAATTCATTTAAAATCATTGGAATCATTAAAACTTTCTTGTTGACATAATTTCAATATCAAAAATCAGTTTTTCTGTAATACACTGTACCCCATTGATTTTAAAGAACAAAACTCGACTTGACATTGAAGTGTATGGAAAATTCAATACATTGGACATTATATTTTCAAATGTCGTCAAAAGAGATTTTTCATTTTGTGTTCATGTCTTTTGATACAAATTATAATAATAATCAATGAAATTCTAATTTAATTACATTTTTAAGGTATATTCTCACCTCCACTTCGACGGTGCCTTTAACTTTCAAAAATCCCATTTTTAATTCACCATAACGCGCCGTTGACATGCGATAACCTTTGGGATGAATTTGACCAGCTCCTAATTTTATGCTATAATTACTATCCATTCCGGCGACAGTGACAGTCGTCGCATTAATTGTTGATGTGGTTGTAGACACGTTAGTGCTGCTTCCTCCTCCGCCGCTACCGCCACCACCACCACCACCAAGCGTGGTAGCCAAATTCCTAACGCTAGCATTCAAATTTGCAGCACTTGCTTTCCGCAACATGGACGGACTGTCATTACTGGTTGTGGTCAGATTAAACATGCTTCCTTTGCGTGCAGCCGCTGAAGCGACAGCGCCACCTCTTCCCATACCACCCGCTCCTGATGTGACCGCTGCCATTGTGTCGCTAACATTCTTGACAAAAATACTGCCCTTGCGTTGAGGTGCCCCCCCCGATACGGCTGTCATCAATTCATTGGCGTTCAAATTGAACATGCTGCTCTTGCGTTGTGACGGCGAAACGGCTTCAGTCGCTTTCAAATTAATCATGCTACCCTTGCGCATTTGCTTTGGGCTATCGGAGATACTAAGGAAGTTGGACCGCTCACCAATGCCTTGGGCCACATTCGACACTGACGCTGCCTGCTTGAGCATAGAAAGTGCTTGCCTCGCAGTCTTTGGCTGCATAATGCCCCCAGAGCCCTTCCAGCGTGGTGCAAAGCGTTTGTTCTCATCATCGGACGGTGGGCTAGTGGCGGTATTGCCGATGCCAATGGGAAGATGTTGTTGAGTCAGATCAAGTATGGAGCTCTTGCGACTGCTGGGCCCACTGGGCAGTCCAACGCGACTTGTTCCTAGCGATGAGAGGATTGGATAAATGCGTGGAGGAAAGGCAAGAAAAAAAAAGAAAAATTATAGCAATTAGCATTTGTGAAGTATGGCGGAAAATGAATAGCACGTAATTGGGTACGCAACTCTAAATAAACAATGGAGTTTATCAAAAAAAAAAAAATAAAAGAATTTAATCTCGAAAGATAAAGAACTCACAAATATGGAAAATTACGTAAACGTAAATGTGAATTACATGCAGCATAATTCCTTTTTTAACGCTTTTTGTTTTATTTTATTATTAATATATATTTAAGTAGATATGTACATACGTGCTTTTTAAGTATAATAGAGTGTTCCTTAAAAGTGTTTTTTTTTTTTTTTAATTTTAAAGCATGAAAAGAAAAGATTTCAAAAATGATCTTTGCAAAACTTGAGCTTGATATATCAAGCGTGTTCCAAAGAGGTTGAAGTTTTTTTCTGGGATTTTGTAAAGAAAACTTAAATTTAAGATTGAACTCAATATGACGGAGGTAAAAAAAATAAATTTTTTGGCTCAGAAATTACGATACTTTTCGTTAAAAAAAAAGGTTTAATAAATCTCGGTACCATATTTGCAAAAGTCTTGTAGTAGGAATCGGACCGTCTCGCCAAGTTTTTAAAATATCCTTCCTTATCAATGTGATCATCTATGATGTTTTCAGCAAAGTTTTACCCATTTAAAAGTAACATGAATTTGATTTCTTACAACCCAACGATCATAACCAAACGGTTTCAAATTCATATTATCTTAAAATTGCTGTTACTTTACGAGAAAACATTGTAGATGACCTTTTGACTAATTTTCTTTTCATTTTCATTTTAAATTAATTTCAAATAAAACATTTAATTTTGAAGTGGAAGAAAGTACTAAATTCTGTTTTTATTAGAAATAAGCTGAAAATTATATTGAATCCTATACATAACCTCAGAAGTAGTCATAACGACATTTTTTAATTATTTAATCTCAAATATTTTGAAATCTTGACACGAGGGGCAAATTCTGAGTCTGGATTCGGAATCAGCGGCAAAAAATCTTTTGAAAACGACATTCAGCTGCCCAACAACATCATGACCCTTTTATTCGCCTGTGTAATTGTTGGTAATGGATTATATGAGTAACACACGGTAGGCTTTAGCCAAGTTTAAATGAGAAGTTGAGTTAATATAAAAATTTGAAAGTGGAATTATTTGGGATGTTATTTGTAGTCGATATACATCAAGACGAATAACATTTCCGGGGTTTTATTTATTTTTTTAATTGCATATTTACTGTTTTCTAGTGATATTACATACCGTCATACTCCGAATAATGAAGCTTTTTGTATGTGTCTTATAACTTAAAATTTAATATGCCCAAAACAAATCGCTTGAATAAGAAGAGTTGTTCATTATTTACTGACAAATTTTAAATTTTTTATGATTTAATGTACTCGTATATAAAAATTCCCATAGCTCGAAAAGGTGGGAAGGTAGATATGTGGTGACTTTTTGTCCTATACCTACGATATGTACATATAAGAAAAGTATGAAATTCTTAAAACATCTGGTTTTGCCACATCAAAGCACCTTAAAAGATAGCCCTACTGCCCAAATTTCAGCTCTCTAGGTAGTCGGGGTCCTGAGTAATGATAGGTCAAAGTTCAGGTTATTTTCAGGCCAACATATGGCTCTTTCTTAAGACCCCGACCACCTAGGGTGGTGAAATTTGGGCTGTGGTGCTATCTATTAAAGTATTTTATATATGAGTTTAAATTAAAATTTCCAAAATCTGAATTTCAACCTCTTTGGGGCACGTATTTATATTGAGCTATCAAGTTCAAGTTCTGCAGGCAATTTATTTAATTTTTTTTGCGAGTTTTCTATGGGACACTGCATTTAAAATAAAAAAAAAAAGTTTTTTAAGAACCACCCTTGTGTAAACATATCGCTCACTTACTACAATACTGGCATAACTCAAAAAACATAAAGTGGGAGAAAAACGCATTTAAAGTTTTCAATAAGTTGCTTTTTATATGAAAATAATGAAAAGTATGTCTACATTAACTCTTCTCACAAAGCAAGTTTATGAGATAGTTTTCTGATTTTTTGACACAAAATAAAACATGAAATAGCGGATATTTCTGCATCATTAACTCAAAACTCACGTTTTTTGAGTTATGCCAGTCTTGAAGTAAGTGAGCGTTATGTATGTACATTAGGGTGATTCAAATTTTTTTTTGTTTTTTTTTAAGATGCTGTTGCTTAAAAAGTAAGTTTATGATATGAAGAAAAAGTTCACGAAAATTCAGCTCTGTAACTCAATTTTATAAGGTGGCGCCGGAGCCTGTTAGTTTTACATGTAAATTGTATGGAAAAATAATTTTTTACAGAAAAGGTATCTAAATGAATAAGTGATGAGTGTTGTTGAGCTGAAAAGGGTCGTTTTTCGACGCAATTTCTTACGCTGAATCCGAATCTGGCCTCAGAATTGACCCATAATGTCGGAGTCCTGAAATATTTGAGGTTAATTACCTGAAACATGATTTTTTTGTCTACTTTCGAGGCCATGTATAGGATTCAAAGAAAGTTGATCAGCTTATTTTTAACAAAAGCATCATTTAGTACCATCCTTGCCCTTTAAAATGAGCTTTCAAGTGGTGATCTGTGATGTTTCCTTGCAAAGTTATAGCCATTTTAAAGTAATATGAATTGGATCCCCTACAAAGGGTTGCAACCTAACAATATTAACCAACGGGTTTCAAATTCATGTCACCTTGAAAAACCGTGAACTTTTTCTTCATATCATAAACTTACTTTTTAAGCAACAGCATCTCAAAAAAAAAGAAAAAAAAAATTTGAATCAACCTAATGTACATTAGGGTGTTTTAAATGAATATTATTGCATTCGATTAAACAAACGAAGCTGTAGTTGTTCTTCAATGTTCTTAAAGTTCAAAAACTCATAATGAAGCAAATAGTTTTGCGATTTTTTAAAATAACGAAGTTTTAAGAAGCAGAACTGCGCGCTTCGTAGAACGATTTTTGTTTACATATATGACTGCAATTCGATTAAAGATCGAATACTTTTATGAGGTTTGTAATGAAACTAATCAATATAACATTTGAAAACTTTATTATTCCGTATCACTTGGTACTTAAGGTTTCAACAAAAAGAGGGTAAGCTATATATAATTATTAAAAAAAAATTGTTGTATATTCTATCGGAATCTGAAAACAAATTATACCCATCACTCAACATTTTTTCAAAAATAAGGATCTTTGTCTTTTAAAATTTGCTTCTCAAACATTTTCAGTGAATTTGCTTATTTTGATAGATAAAATTTGATTACAGAATTTAATAGACCATACAAGATTAAAGCAGAAATCATTTAATTTAAAACAACTACATACAGAAGGATATAAAGTTCACGAAGCGGATACAAATCTAACTTTTTTTTTCGAAAGAGCTCAGGCACAATGTATGAATCTTAATGATCTTAAATGCAATATTTATTAATATTAAAGCTTTCGAATGCATAAATATTAAAGTGAGTTATAAAATTTTTTTATGAGAAATCACATCAATTGCATCATTTAATTCTGCGAACCATTGGGTTAAGTACGAAATGATTAAGGACAATTCTGTAGAAATTTAAGATAAATATTATTTTTTGAAAACTTTATATTTTTCGAATAACTTGCAAAATCATTCGTTTTCATATGAATTTTTCAACTTTAAGGACATTGAGGAATTTCCGAGGATAAAGTTTTTAGTCATATTGTTATATTGACCAAAAGAAATAAAAAGTCCAGAGCACCTTAATTAACATTAAGCAAAATTTTTATTTATCCATGCAAATGTGAAAAGCCTTATGTACATACATACATATGTATATATATACATTGTTTTTGTATGTGATAATTCCATCGAAAGTCTGTTCGTTCATGCAGGAAATGTATCCGGTTGTGTGAGTAATAATTTATGTTATATTAAGTTTGCATAAAGAATGAATTGCTGTTAATATCAGTTATATCTTAAAAATATGAATATTTACACTATTGAAATTGCTCATTAATTGTATACACTTAATATCAGTAGTGCTTACATTATCAAATTGAATAATTTTTTATTAGGCAGCTACGGTTTAACTTTAATGAATTAAATAATTTTGAATTGAATAACATAGCAGAGTTTGGAAAACCCTTAATTAAATGATGAAAAATTCAAAAAAAATGTTTGCTGGGCGCATCCGAAATGACTTTATTAGTTGCTTGCGTAATTTGATCATAACAATAATATCAATATTAAATTGAACATAAATTGAATGGTCGATTCTCTTGTAAGAGTCACACAAATATCACACAAATCGAAGCCTACAGCCATAGAAACACTCACACACATTTACATACGAATTTAATTTAATTAAATGCATTGGTGTGTGCATTGAAGTGAATAGTGGATTTGGTGTGGTTTTCCACATAAATTTATAAATACACGCACTCATCATACACACGCACGCACGCACACATGCACACACGCACGCAAACTGTATCTGTACGAGTAGCGGACGGAGTAGATGTAGCAATCTAACACAATTATATTTAATGAATTTTGCAAATTGCGTTTGGCATGCCATGTTAATTATTTATTAAAATGTGGTTTGCGCCATGTTAACTTTTGTGGCATTTGTTTTGAATTACCAATGATTTATACATATGAAAATTCGAGCATATGTGCGAATACCTACTGTATGTATGTAAGATATTGTACGTACTTACGTTGAAAAAAAAAAAAAAACCGTAAAAAAACAATGAATACGAGAAGTCTTGTTTTTGGTGTATTGTGGAAATAATACCTAACCTCATCAGACCAGTTTTTGGTTAATTTTGTACATTTATATGTATATGAACATACATATGTATATGTGGTAATAGCCGAAACATGTCACCAATTACCAGGTCAAATTGTTCCATCTTAGTCATGTTTGTTGAATAAAAAGCATTGATCAATTCTTAAAAATTTACAGGAATATTGGTCTTTGCTAATGACAGTAAAGTTCAATGTAATAATCTTTAATTTTATGACATATACGAACTAAAGTGATTTTGTCGTCAGGCAGATTGCGATTATTATAAAGATTATGTCATAAGACATGAGAAAAATAACCTCTGCCACTTAATAAATGTCGCATTTAAAAATAGCAAACAAACATGTAAAAAAATGAAGTACTAAATCGCGTCTGCCACTTGGCTGACTGGTTCCTCTACTTATAAAAACATAAGTATAGAGAGAGAGCAGACTATTGCTTTTTCTTTTTACACTGGTCTACATATAGATTTACATAAGTTCCAGTACGGCAGGAAAACTGATAAATCAAAATTTACGATGACTCGGAAAAATACAGTGATGTAATTTAAAATAGATTTTGAAGCAAAAAGGTTAAGCTTTTCAACTACATAATTAAAGATATTCGGAAAAATTTGGTGTTTCTAAAGAAAATATACGAATTTGACCAAAATTTCAATTCTTTTGAAAAAGCAGAGACCTACACGTCTGCCGCTTGTATTTTCAGCATCGGGGCACAAAATGAAAAGATAAAATGATCAAATAGAGTTTTTTTCTTAGATATTAGCAATTGCTGTTACTAAAATGCGGCAGTGTGGACGTCTGCCTTTTATATTTTCGTTTTCTATACTATGCCCTAAACGCAATATATCAAAGGCAGACGCGATACAATAATTTAATAGGTATAGTTTTTTTTTTTGCAACTTCAAAATTCATAAAACAACACGGCGATATCTTCACTAATTAGTTTTTCTAATTCGCATAAATGTGAACTACATGAATAATAAATAATATGAATAACTTAAAATCTACTACTTCTACATTTTAAGTCCTTAGGGTGAAAAATCCGTACTAATCCTGCAAAAATCTTTTACGTTGATTGCTTTTTTTTACTTATTTACGTGAACGTAAGTTTTTTCAATGGTTTCTATGAAATTGGCTGCACAGGCTTAACCGTTGAAGTTACAAAACAGATACATAGGACAACTACATATGAAGAAAGCTTAACAATATTATGTTTAAAAACTTGTATTTTGAATAATTTTCAAAATTATTTGTTTTAATGAGAATTTACAAAGACATCGAAAGACAACGGTGTATAATTTTCTTTAGTATTTTTTTTTTTTTAATTTTATTAAGAAAACTAAATGAATTCAAACGGCATCTTAACATTTTTTGCATTTTTCCATTTGCAACTCTCTTATGAGTCTTCTACACATACTTGTATCATTAGTTTTTGCATCAAACATTGAACTGTAGGTGTAAAATATTCATAACTTTTCGATCGATATCCTGACTTGTTTGAGTCATTAAAACTTTGCTGTAAATCAAATTTTGCAACCTACGCCTATGACAGCACATAGACACGTTTTTATTACAAATGGCACGCATAAAAATTCTCGTTAGCAACCCAACAGGAAAGTCTTAATTTAGTCATCAATTAATTTTTGCCAAAAAACTAATGACAAAAGGCGTAAAAACTTTATAAGAAATTAAAATAAGATTTTGAATATTTCATTGTGAACAATCCTATATTTCATTATCTTTTATATACCATAAATAAAATTTTTTATGGAAGTTGTAATGTCAAATATAATGCTTATGAGTAAGAGAAGTACTAAAATGTACGTAGATTAGAATATTAGAATCATTTTGGTTGCTTAAGGCCAAATTAGAAAATTATTCCAACAAAATCAGAAATTATAAATAATTTTTTTTATACGACTTAGCATATCGCGAAGTACGAAAATTGGGAGAAAAAACAAAAACGACATTCTTTTAAGGTTAAAATAGTAAAAACTCTATACCTTGAGAGCTTAAAATGCAAGTATAACCCCAATTAGGGCAAAGAAGCAGGACAACATAATAAAATATTAAGAAAAAACTGGGCGGGCTTAGTGGAAAGAGACGTGATGTCTCAAAAAGCGCAAATCGCCTTTGCTTCAAATTGAAATAATATGACACTTGTGTATACGTTCTTGATTTTATGGTAGGTGCCACACCTCCTCGACTTAGTAAGTTAATTTTCTAAATGCTTAATGGTGTTTTAGAAGTTTCACTGTATTTTCATTTCAAGCTAGAGTAACTTCGGGTATTGTGATATGGTCGGGTAATGTGATATGCCATCATATTTCTTTAAATAAACAACTCTCGACAAAATTTTTTTGTCAAGATATCAGTAACGGAAAAGATGTGTTCGCATTCACTGTTTTTGGACTCAGTGTGGTGATATTGATGTAGCCACAAGTCGAGATTTTATTTGTGTGCATTTCATGTGTGAGTTAAGCCCAAAAAAAAGTGAGTATTATAGCCGAAGTACTAAAATTTGTTAGTGGGTGGATATACTTTGTCATAAATAATGTGAGTTCTTTGTTTGCTGAAGTGTGTGTTTTAATATAAATAAGACGAGCATATTAAAACTGAAATTCGGGTAATGTGATATAGTCCAATTTGCACCACTCAGCGAGGACATTACCTGTGCTTTTTGCAACAAATCCTTCCAAAGGGATACAAAGATTCAGACCAGAGTTCAATGTCTGCAATGCGATTTGATTTGTGCTCACAATAATTGTCTTCCAATTTTTGTACGTGAGTCATCTATCTGACTTTAATATGTTCTGCTTTTCGCTTATTGATTCAGTTTAAATTTAGTTTCCTTTTTTATGGAAATTCTATTGAAAGATGTAATGTTATTGTATTTTTAGCTACAACTGTTTTATATTTGTTATAATTTTCATGATGGTATAACACATTATCCGAAGACTATATATCACATTACCCACCAATTTCATTAAGAGGTGTCACTAGGCTTTTTTCCCATTTTGTTGAAATAACTTCAGATTGGCTTACGCTATAGCTCCGAAGTCGTAATATACTGCACAATGCATCAGCAAACCATAATGCATAAAGAAGTTTGCGTGTAAATTTTTAAAATACAGAAATATCTATATCACAATACCCGAAGTTACTATACTCATATAATATTTTTTACATTTTGTTTGTATTTGGGCAGTGCCACTTTCACTTGCATAATTCCAATTCCGCCCATATTTTCTGAATGGTTCTTTTGAGACACTCAACAGCACTAAGCCGAGTTTTATTGCATGTTCCTCAAAGGTTTACTTAATAAGAAGTAAAATATTTTGCCACTCCCATTTTTTTGATTTTACGTCATCTACCGTCTATAGGAAATGAACTTAAACCAAAGCCTTTTCTTCGGTTACGGTTTCAAAGTTTTCTCTACCCTTATGAATTCAATTTTCCGCATTTCTCTTCGTATGAAATATTCTCAAGTAATTTTAATTTTTTTTTGCAATAATACCAAAACCATTGATTTTGAAAAAAGTTTACATATTATTGACTCAAAACAAACTTTTAGTTTTTATTGGTTTCTTCCATCTATCACTTTTTGGCCAGCTGGTGGCTATAGAGTGGTACTGTACATGATATTCATTAATGAATTTTTTTCGAAAAATTTTATTATGTGGATCAAAGCTAACTAGCAACTTATACATGTCTTTTGTATACAGCCGCCTCTATTGAACTATGTATTATGATTGTAAGAGCTTTTTATCATTTACGATACTTTCTTTTTCCACTTGGGTTAACAGACAGAGCAATAACAACAACGTTGGTATCAACATTTTCTAGCGCTCAATCAATCAATTGAGCAGAAATATGGCAATAGCACCATTCAGTCGGTTGATGGTGATGTAGTAGATTATACAGATAGCAAAAATAACAACAACAGCAACAAGCAGAACCAGTAGCAACTACAACAAAAATAGGAAAAGCTCACGCAATCAGCTTAAGAATTCAAATTATGTTAAGAAATTCAGTCGGAACCAGTTAAGGAGATTCGAGAGGAGCAGAAAAAAAAGATCAAAAATAAAAACATACCATGATGAGACGAAGAAGATTAAGCAAATGTTGTGGGATGAGGATTAGGGATGAGGCAAAAGATGCTCTGGGATGTTGGAAAAAAAATATTTCTTTTCGCCACTTAAGCAGGCGGCTATGAATGTCAATATCAGCAATGTGAAGGAGGAAGAGCAATGTAGATAAAAAAAAGAAAATAATTACAAAAAGGATATGAGAAAAGTTAAGCGGATTAATAACTGCAAATGCGTATAATTATATAAAGGAAACAAAAAGAAAAGAGAAAAACAAAAATAATATGCCATAAAGTATGCAACGATTATCGAATGTTTATTTGTTAATTTATCCACTGAATTACGGCTAAAATAAACTTTTTATTGAAGTGGATAAAGCTAAACTTAAAAACGCCAAAGTTTACATATGTATATTCAAGGATTTTTATTTTTCATTTAAAATTTTTTATGGTTTTCCCATACACATGAAAGTTTCTGACAAAATTTGTTTTTACATAAATGCAAAAGCTTTTATTTTCAGAGATTATTTTAAATGCTATGGCATTGCCCTAAAAGATTTAACGATTTTTATCCGCTTAAACTTTTATTTTCCGCAAGTAATACAGAAAAACTTAAGCAGACAGTTGCAATTTGTTGGGTCATAAATTTCTCAGAGTAGTGGAATTTTCTTATCATATTTTCGCCAACGTTCCATCGATAGTGAGTGAGCAAAAATATGCTTTTAAAATCAATTTCAAGGTTGAACTATTTTATCTTACTCAAATTTTATGCAAACTAAGCAAATACACATACGACAAGATAACATAAAAACAAACCCACACTATGTGGCTTTAAGGCATATTACTTCCTGTTGAAAGTTTTATTTTTTTTTGTGTATTTTAGCACCTTTGCTTTACCATTTAAACGATTATAGGGGTACAGTTTAAATTTAAATGGAATTTTGATTTTCATATATTTTAATATAGTCCTCTTTCGCAACAGCAAGGAATATGTTTCGAAAGGATTGCAAATAACTTAAAGGCTTTATAAAGTGTCAGCTCAATATGTCCATGATTGACATTGTCTCGTCGAACATCGCCTTGTCAGTTGGCAGTAGCACAATTGAAATGTCTACAAATTTAATTCATCCGTGTTCTAATAGCTTCAGTATGTTTAATTTTACCTTAGTTTTGAAATAATTTCTTTAAGAAGTTGCATTTTGAAAAGAAAATTGAAACTAATCAGTTAAATAGCTTAGAGTTTTGTCGTTGGATAAATTAGAAGTTAAATACTTTATATTGGAAATGCACGAGAAAGTTTCATACCCTCAGATACAAACCAAATTTACTGAAAGTATCATATCCAGTAACGTACTCAGAGCGTGCCTAAACGTTATACTCAGTGCAACAGTTTGTTCGATATTTCGGGGCTTTGAATGCAGCATAGAAGTATTTTCAGATGGCAGTACGATCCTTTAAGAGAAATCTTCTTGCTGACCTCTTCACCCTATCAGTTTTTATACAGAAGTTCTTATGAGACTCCAGGGTTGATTGCGTAACTTCTCTCTGGAATCTCTCAAGTTAACAAAAAGTCGTAAGTGTGACTTTTTTTATATTTTTTGACTATTTCAACTTTTTTCAAGATTTTCCCTTTTTCCTTCCGACTTTTTACGCTTCTTTCAACTTTATTGAACTTTTTCAAGAAGTTTGATCTTTTTTCGAGTTTTTCAACCTCTATCAACTTCTCTCAATTTATTTCGACTTTCAACCTTCTATAGCTTTTATCGTCATTTTTCATATATTATCGATTTTTTTTGGCCATTTTCAACTGTTACCAATTTTTTGAATATTTTTTTCAAAACATTTTTCAAAAAATTTCGACTTCTTCAACTTTTCTCAACATCTTCCATATTTTTTTGACTTTTTCAATTTTTTTTTGGCCTCATTCAACTTATTTCGAGTTTTTCGACCTCTTTCAATTGTTTGAAAATTTTTCAATCACTTTAAGTTTTTTTCAACATTTTCGATGTTTTTTCGACTCTTTCAGTCTTTTTCACCTGTTTCAAAATTTGTTCAATTTTTTATTTAACTTCTCCAACGTTTTTCGGCTTTTTCAACCTTGTCAACATTTTGTCTACTTTTTGACTTTTTTTAACATCTTTCGATGTTTTTCAACAATTTCCATTTAATTTTTTATCTTTCAGCCATTCTCAGAGTTTTCAACTATTTCGATTTTTTAAATTAATAAATATGTAACCTAATTCAACATTTTACATCCCAGTGGCAAATCGATGAAGTATTCTGAATTTTTATATATGAAAAGTTATACCCTTTGTGTTGTATGTTTCACAAATGAAATTGTTACTGTGATGTTTTATTTATTTGTTTGCTGGCTGCCTGCTTTGTATATGGAGCTGTAGGCAGTCCGCTTGCTGGCTGCCTCTTTTGTATATAGAGTTGTATGCAGTCCGTTTGTTGGCTGCCTGCATTGTATATGGAGTTGTAGGCAGTCTGTCTGTTTGCTGTCTGATTTGTATATGGAGATGTAAGGGGTCTTGCCTGTTGGCTGCATACTTTGTATGTGGAGATGTAGGCAACTCGGTAAACTATACAGGCACTTGGTAAGCGATGTTTTAAGGCAATCTGCTTTCCCTTGCTACACATTGTATATAGAGATGTAGGCAAGCTGCCTACAAAGCGGCCATCCCTTTGTAAAAAGCATTTACAGTTGTGGCTGGGGTTGTGAGCATTACTGCCTACAATAAGTATAGCTATTCATCGATGTTGTGTATAACATATTTGCCGCTGGGATATTTTCTCAACTTTATCAATCTCAAAACGAAGAACTGAGTTATGGTCGGTCTTCTGGAACCTTATGTTATATGGGAGAAAATTAGAAACGGATGCAATAATACGTTGTACTAAAATGGACCTTTCAAATAAGCTATGCGCATGTTATGTGCGTACTATGCAAAATAGGAAACAGAAACATACATTATACATTACTAGGAATGTATTTGCATAGGTTTCATTCCTGGGCAGCTTTGGCTCAAAATCAAGCAACAATACTTTAACTCCCAAGCATGAAGAAATAGTCAACGAAATTTATTGCAAGATTCATCGCAAAAATTTCTTGCTAGATCGTTTCTGTTTTAGCTACTTAATTTTGCTTTTATTTGAATCAGCTGACTATAGTCGAACTAGCAATTATGTTAACGGAGTCGTCATCAAATAATGCTTGGAAGTAGGCAAGTTCAAATCCCAACACATCCAAATACATAAGAGTTTTTTATAAAATTTCATATTAAAATTATTATATACATATAATTTAAATCCAGGCGCCCAGCGTTGGAGGCAAGGTCTCCAGCAACTATCTTGAACATACACATTTTTCTTTTTAATCTCGTCAAAATTGAATAAATTAATATCGCCATTATTTTTTCTTAAATTATATTTATTTTTATATGAAATCTTTTAATCGTTTCTTTGTTGATTTCATTAAAGAAAAAAGCTTCACTTAAAGAAAAATTTCATGCGCTTTCGTTCGAAAAATTCCATCATTTGTTATCATAAATGAAGTGGAAAATTCATTCAGAATTCTATAATGGTTTCATTCAGAAAAACCAACTGTGTCTGCATTTAACTTACAAAATGTTTAAATTAACGTCATGCAACATAGAGACAACAAGAAAAACAACGATTTTAAGTTTTTATTGTTGTTGTGAAATGTTCAATTTTGTTAGCTGATGTAGTTTTGTGCAAAAAAGTATTAAGGAAAGAAATCAAAAAAATCTTAAAATTATTACTTCAATTATGAACTTGGAAAACATAAACAACTTGCAATTTTTTATAAGATAAAATACGCAATAAGTATTTTCACTTAAAACGCAACAGAATACAAATTTAAATTGGAATTGGAATTTGAAAAACAAACAAATGAACTTTTTAAATTAACGCAAAAATTTCAACACAACGAAACAAAATGAAACATAACACTCTTACCATATATGACAGTAAAACAGTTTTTTTGTGATTTTTTTTTTTTTTTTAAATTGAAGTGTTAAAATTTATTTTTTGTTGTTTATCCTAATATTGGTGATGTGACTAAAGTGAAGGAAATTTATTTTGCAGTGTACATTGTGCTGATTTTCATACAATTTAAATGCGAATTACGTTTTTTTCACAGTGCAGCTTAGTTTTATAGTTTTATTTTATGATATAAAATTTAATATTTCTTTTTATTTTCTTTTTGTATCAAATATGACAAACGTGAGGTGCAGATTTTTATTAATTTTTTTTTTCTTTAAGCTTTCGATTATTTATTAAATTTTTGTTTTTAATATCATTTGCTTGATGTCCAAGTGTATGAATTGTCAAAGCTTTGATTTTGCGACACTGATATCGATGCTAATATAGATAAAGTTGCAAGAAAGAGATAGAGATAGAAAAGGATAGAATTGTAGAAGTTTGTGAATGTGTCAGTTAAGAAGGGAAAAGAGAAACAGAAAGTCAAGACAATAGTTGGAAATTAAAATTGAAAAAAAAAAAAAAAAAAATGCATAATAGTACAAAAAATTAAGCTGAGATTTCATTTAGTTTTATTTTTTTTTGTTTTTAAAAGTGAGAGAGCTTTGAGGCTTTTGTTTTGGATATAGAAATATTATTTTAAGATTTCAAAATCTAACTTAATTTATTAACTATTAGAAAATGTGTAACTCCTGTCCTGAGTGTCCTTAAGTTAGTGGTTTGTATGACGATTTAAGGTTGGGCAAAATGTGTAAGCATATGAACATCTAATAAGTTAAGGAATTTCACAAGGTTGTATTATACATCATATTTCGCCTAAAATTTAAAAAATTAATATGCCTCGATCAAAATATATTTTCTATATTAAAGGATTTTGTATTTTTAGTTTTTTGAAATATTTTAGGATTCGGTATTAATTTTAGCCCCGTTTGTGAAATGTATCGGGGTACAACTTTCTCTTATAAGGTTGAATGTGTAGCTACACACGCTCAGTAAATGTACAGTGAGAACAGAAAGTGATGCCAAAACTACTAAACTAATGCGTGGACTATTTGATATTCTCAAAACTTAAACGTTTATACTGTTCAAATTAGTTCCACGCCGCCCAATTCCCGATCATAAGCCATATGAATTCCGACAAAATTAATCCAGTGAAAAAGAATAGATGAAATATTCGGACAGCTATTTATCTTATCCTTGAAGGTACTAACAAAAGTTCATCTGATTGAGATAAAAACATTCGCTGTAACAACAGGTACTTATTGGACGAGCACCACAATGAAAAGACCAGAATTTACTAATAAAAATTTAGCAGAGAGTTTTTGATAACACTATGGACCCCTGTGGTATATGTGAGGCTCTGATAGCGCCACCTAAGCCTAACCTAATCCAGTGATATTATGAAAGGGTTGAAAATACGATACTTGCAGTGAACAGGGCTGTCAAGTGACCAGGATTGACCTGGCCAAGCCCGGAATTGTATGTCAAGGCCGGGAAGCTGGTAGGAATTCAAAAATTTCTGAAGTAGCTGGGAATTGAAGGACTTTTGTGACATGAGCTGTGAAAACATTTTGTTGTACGAGCTAAAAAAAAGGTCAACAAAAAAAATGTCACTATATACCAATTGAAGGAATTGTTTTTTTTTTGAGAACACCGGGATTTGCTTCTTTTCAACTTGGCAACCCTGACTGTTCAGTACGATAAAAATCGATCTGAGCAATAACTTTGTCTAAGTTATGAATTCTTATCTGATTAGGATAAGCTAATGCCTAATCAGGAAGTACGTAGGGTGGAAAAAAACGCGGATTGTCTAATCTGTTCAGCTGCTAGGGTAGGTAGATGACGTTGATAATATCGCAGCGATCTCACCGGATATCTTTCTTGTCATTCAAGATATGGCAAATGGAATGTAGCTGTTGATACACGAGGACAAAATCGAAAACCTGCAAGCCAGTAACATTGTCTGAGCCAAATTTTACCAATGGTAGGCATAACTTTGAGACAACTAAGAAGTTTACATACACCTAAGGGCAAATGTTAACGTCAGAAATGACATATTGGCGGAATCTGAAACTTCTCTCTAGATGGACCAAAAAAGTACTGTGACATTAACTTTGCCCTGTTCTGCATGAAACCGGGTTTTGAAGCATGCGCAGGATAACAAGGTAGTATAGTATTTTTTACGTCATATATTAGGTCCTGTAGGTGAGAGGAGTTTAAGGAGAAAAAGATTCATCAGACCAGCTTAGAAGTATGTAGTTCAAGAGGTGAAAAATCGTCTCGGGTATAACGATAAAATAGCAGACAACGTTCAACCAAGATTCAATCTTATTTTTATAGCACCCAGATTCAAAAAGAAAAAGCAGATGGAATATACCATTCAGGGGCCGAAAGATTTCAAAATATTTTCTTTACTTTTACAATTTGTGCAGTAAATTTTATTTTAAAAAGATAAAGAAAATATTTAATAAAAACTGCCTATTCATAATTCATCCTAAAAGGGTTGAGTGAGCCGAAGGTCATATATAAGAATCAGTTTCCTAATAATTTTTCACTTAATTAAGAAGTCATATCCAAATTACCCCGACAACTTCTCGATTTTGAATAAAAAAAAGTCCTACAATATAATCCTGATTTAGGCTAATTTCTTCAGTTTCTCATTAATTTTTATTCCATATATAGACCCTAGGTACCCTTTAAACGGACAAAAATCAATTTCGATCTTTTCCTAAAAAACTATCTGGGGAGATCCCAGATAATTCCCAAAACTCATTCTGATCGATCCATACGGTAACATATTTGCGTAAAATGGTTTAAAACACATTTAAAATGGGTGAAGTATACACTCGGTAACGTTAAAAATTTATGTTTAATATTTTTTAAATGATTGATGAATTTTTTTTACAAAACATTGACCAAACAATATATCAAGGTGTCAAAAGTACCCCGAACTTTCTTTCTTTTCCAGTCCGATTGGAACAACAAAAATTTTGTTGGTGAAAACGGTAGGAATTCCATCTTTGTTCAACACAGTGTGATTTCTTTCCTTAATTGGGTGCAATAATTGATGGCACAGATATTAACCTTAAAGCTCTCTCACAATAATATTTTTAGTTTAGTTTTCATATAACGTACACTTATTACAGTGATTGAAAATCAAACCTTAGATTTTGACTTTGAATCACTGTAATTTCGTTCGATCAACAAATTTATCATTCAACATTCAACTTACGTCTTGATCCTACGCGCTGTTTATGATGTTCCGTTCCAAGACTCATGGCACGTCCCAATTCACCACGCACCGCTTTCAATGATTTCAATATTTCATCTGGATCTCTTCGTGCCACCGATGATCTTCGCCGTCCTACCAAATATGATGTTGGTGGTGGCACCATTATATCTTCTTCTAGTCGATTCTTTTCAGCATCCTGGAATGATGAACGTCTCGAACCGGGTAGCGAACGTGAAAAATCTTTGCCTAACTGATAGACTTCCACCTCCAGCGTTTCCGACTGCGACGAACCACGTCGAGAACCCGCAATCCAGGCATCATCCGGATGCAGCAACGAGGTGCCATCGCCAATCGAGTCAACGTCATCTGATATCGAACGATGCATATTGTAATCGCGACGCAATAGTCGTGATACATCGTGACCCGGACCGCCGCCAGCGATAGAACAGCGTGGCGATACACTCGGCGATTTGGATATGCTTATGCCGCGCAGACCCTTCGGATCTTCCAAGCGACACCAGATGGCGCGATCGTCGAGAAAGGCCTGCTGCAGCTCGATGTTGCATTCACCAAGAAAGATCGATTCTGTATGTGGCACCAAATCCCACAATTGTATATCGATATAGCGATCCATCAGGCTCTCGGCCTTGACACTAGCAAATGTGAGTGTGGCATTCCAGATGGGGTTCTGCGTGGGGCGACTCACCTCGGTCTGCTGGACTGAGCCATCACCGCTAAAAGTAGAATTGAAAAAAAAAACGAAAGTAAAAAAGGCGGTCGGGTGCATCCATGAATCACTTACCACTTGGGCAAAATGCGAACTTTTGCGTAGGCCTCCGGCATGTGACCATATCCGTAGGCTTCATCTCGCAGTGCCAGATCATCAGCGGCCATTAGTGAAACGACCAGTTCATTTCGTTCGGCATGATACCAAACTTGTAGTTGGACACGCCCACTGACTAGTTTTTCGCGTGCAATTTGTTCCTATTGCGGTAAGGAATAGTAAGTGAATGAAAATAAGTGAAAATTGCACTGAAACAGAGACTAGAAATCGTATAATAAAAGTTGGGATAGTTGCTAGGGTTAATTTAGTAAATATTTACAAAATCCGCGTGTCTAATTCTTAAAGTTTTTTTTTCTAATTTGTTATTATGCTTTTGTTATTTAATTACTAGTTATCTATATGAACTTGTTACACGGGTTGTGGTTAAAATTTGTGTTGTTGTTGGTGTGAATTGTGTAATAGATATTATATAAGAACGTAGGTAGGTTTCCAAATAAAAACAAAAACTAAAATTAGCAACTAAAACTTAAGTTAAAATGATTAATGCAAAATAGGGAAATAATTTATGACAAAAGTGATGTAGATATACGAAATAAAGGAACGATATTCTAGAATACTCAATGCACAACTAACAATAATTCTTAGGAATAATTTTCATTTCAGGCACCAAAAGCATGCAAAAGAGATATTTGATTAAACTAAGAAGTTCATTGAAATAAGTAAGTACCCTACTTAACTCCATACAAAATACAATATAACATTTCTACAAACATATATTCGTAATTAAAATAGAAAATATCTTCGAAAGAAAGTTTAGTTTGAAAGGATCAAAGACAAATGCCAGTGATATCTGATCTAGTTGTGGTCGCTTCTTTCAAACAATTCTCCCAGCAACATTTTTTTAAACTTGACCTTAAATGAAAAATAATATATGGATGAAGCTGCTTCTAATCAATGACTTAAAATGTTTCTAACTTAAGACTTATGCTGTCTCGATTTTAAAAATTAGTTTTATTTACTTATTCCACATGTTTCCTTATATTGCTTGCAATGCTTCCAAAAAGTATTAATCATGAATTCTATATACTTCAGCTCCATGAATCCCAGGGCACTTATAACACAATGCAGATGAGATAATAACCGTATTTTTACGAGTACTCGTTTGTTTTTTTTTCCACTTTATTCATTTCAAATTTCTTATTTTTGCCGCCTGACGTTTTGAACATGGATTTTTCGAGAAATAGCTCTTTCATTTCAAACTGCACAATAGACAAAATACAGATCTACTGGGTAGCCTTGGCATTTAAGCAACTTACTATGTATGAATAGCATCTATAATTTTACTCGTTAAGTTTACGATTTTGTTTTTGCTTTCCCATACAATTATAGTTGCTAGCTAAAGATAACTAGCAAGGGATGGCGAATAAAGCGCAGCTATTATATATCGAAAATTCTAATTTCGACCAACTTCGAACATAACATATGCTTCTGCCAACGAACTTTTCATCGGTATAAGAAAAAAGTCATACTTTATAAATAAAATGTAAAATTACTCAACCAACTTCCATTTATCTTATTTTCTAAAACTTTTCGCACGGTGCTTCCCTGTCAATACAAGTAGGCGGAGAGCCCGCTGCAGAAAAGTTGAGTGTATAAGATTACAGGATGAGATGTACCGGAAACACAGCGATGCATTTTGGTGAAACTAACCAACCAGAGTTGACTCGCCAAAAGCCCAATTTCGGCCAGCTTTCTTAACTTATTTAAAAGTGTATAAGATAACAGTTTGAAATGTATGCCAAATGATAACACTCGAAGAGCATAAATAGAAGATATATGGTTGTCTTGTCAAATACTGTCGCAAATATATGTTGCCACCCATTTAAGAAAAGATTGGCTCAAAAACTGGTGCCAATCCATGTTTGGGACAGGACTATTCTATTATATTTAGGCTCTTCTATGGCTATCACTTGGCATACATTTCGTCTCGGTCACTTGGGCTAAAGGAAAGATTCAAATATCACAGAAAATCGCAAAATATCGCAACGAAAATTGTCTCAATACATTTGAATTTAAGATTGTGTATCGGAGGGAAATGTAAGTACCCAATGTGCACAAAAACGGATGCGGATCCGTTTCGAACCTGTTATGGATTCGTCAGTGTAGATTCCGTTTTTTTATGCTTTGACGGATCCGTCTCGAACTCGAAACGGACCTCATATACCTCATGTAAATAAAACGGATCCGTTCCGGATTCGTTTTTTATAAGTAAAACGGTCCCGTTCTGGACTCGATTTTTGTAAATAAAACGGATCCGTTCCGGGTTCGTTTTTTGTAAGTATAACAGTTCCGTTCCAGATTCGTTCCGAAATAGTTTCTTGTAAATAAAACGGATCCGTTTTTTTAGACAATACGGGTTATAATCAGTTTAATTCCCAGTTTGAACTGGGAAATTTTACAAAAAAGCGCCACAGATCATTAATATCAATGTATCAGGGATACAAGATACAATTTTGTACTTGATTTTAGTTCAAATACCTTTGTTATATCATTAGCCACGTGCTCCTGAAGCTCATCTTCAAACCGAATAGCATTACATCCTTCCGCTTTTTCGAGAGTAATTTCATACAAAAGCTAATTTGAAACGGATCCGACAAAGCAGACCATCCTTCCGTTTTTTTGAGAGGAATTTCATACGAAATCGAGTTCGAATTGGATCCGAAACAGATCCGTTTTATGTACAAAAAACGAATCCAGATATCCGTTAAACGGAATCCGTTTCAGATAAAATGTACGAAAATACGAGTCCGTTTCGAATTTGAATTCGAATGTGAATTGCATTGTCTCAAGTGATAGCCATGCGTGATCTAAAGATTATCAGCTTGCTCCGCAGCATGCCCAAACATTTTTATATTTTTTTACTTGTGCAATTTCCCAGATGACTGGTTTTTGCAGGCATTGTAAAGTCGAAGCAAAAAAAATTTCCAACTATGTATATGCATACCCAGCTTAACATCGATGGACCGTTTTAAGAAACGTAACGCATTGAAAACATCGTAAAATTCGGAGAGTATCGGAAACGTTCAAAAAGAATGGAATGGAATAGAAAAACATAGAAAATTTTCTAAAAACTAAAACAGTTCGCAATAGTGTTGAAAAGCATTGTAAAAGTAATAAGGTATGAAATCGTACTATCGAAAAATTTCAAATGTGTTGAAATCATGGAAAAGGTCAATTTCAAATCGAATTGAAAAACATCAAAAAGTTTTGAATGGTAAGAAAAACATCGAAAAGACAAAAATCATCAGATAGTTTTGAAAAAGCTTAAATTCAAACAAATTTCTAGAAAATTGACCTACAGGGACATTTCAGTAAATGAATGCCACTATCATATTTCATTTTCAAAATAAAAAAAACTCTAACATAAATAATGAGTTTGGATTAAAAACACAGCTGAGATCTATCCAACTGTCGTCTGCAAAGATAATTCTTGCATATGAAACAAATTTTGTTACACAATTTCTTAAAATTACATGACTAATTGCCGAATTTTACGTAAAAAAAAAACTTGAAATTTCCATGGCAACAATTAATTTTGCTTAATTTACGAGTGAGGCAACGCACAAAACTCAATGAATTGTTGTGTAAACTCAAAATTTTATTAATTTCGCTGGAAGGTTTTGTTTTTTCTCTTAATACCTATAAGAACTTAACGAAAACACAGGATATTTATCAAGGTGGTTGGTTGGTTACACATAGTGCTAAGAACTTTAACTCCGCGTTTTACTGAATTTCAACTTAATACCAAGTAGGCGGAACGAGGCAAAGCAATTCAATGATGCATGGCAACACCTGTTGCTGACGTTTTTACGCAACCAACCACACACACATGGCTACACCCGAATTCCGTCTGCCATCACCTTTCATTCTTTGACATGACAACCGCACAAAGTATGCGTAAACTTTCTTGAGGGCGCCTAAACTCTCTGAGTAAAATGCCTGCATGTTTGACACCTGTCAACTTGGGCGACATTTTCCGTAACATTGAAAAGTTTCCCAAAAGTTTTTCAACAATTTTCGGCATTTTGTATAACGATTGTTATTTTTCTGAGGTTATGTTATTAATTGTATAACAAGGTTATGAATATATTTCTCGGCATGCAATGGGAGAAAAGTTGATAAAGTTGAGTAAAATATGTAAAATACGACGAGTAAAGAAATTAAGTTTCGTTTATACCTGTGAGGGGTGAATTGTATGAACTTTTGTTGGAATTTTAATAAAAAACATTTTGTTATGCGAAGTTTTCTGTTTCTATTTCATGTTTATAGTAGTCGATAAATTTGTGCTTTCGACACTTTTTAATAATCGACTTTAAACGGAATTTCCAATACGATTCGCTACATTTTATCTTTAATTTTAACGATTTTTTTTTTAAAAAACTAGTGAGTGGAAGTACTCACAGCGTAATATCTCAACGTAATGTATTTCTTGTCGTTCTATTTCATAGAGAAGTACCAAAGAGTCTCTTTTTTTTCTCTCTATATTCACTTCGAAATATGTTTAAAAGTCAACTAACAATAATAGCAAAGAAATAATTGATAGAAATCGAAAAACCTAAAATAATAGTCAGCAAGTGTCGCTAAATTGCGAATAATCTCGAAAAAGTCGATAGATGTCCAGTTGAAATATGTCGAATAATATCAATGATTCCGAATAAGGTCGATAACCGTTTGAAAATGTCCAAAAAACATCGAAAAAATTGCCAAATGTTGAAAACTCTATATATATTGATAGATGTCGAGTAACGTGAAAGAATGCCAAAATAGTCAAAAATTGCCAAAAAATATCGAAAAAACAACGTATCGGTCATTTCACGTGACGCGAACATTGAAAAAAAAAAAATTAAAATTCGTTATATTCCATATAATTGTATTTCTAGCAGGTGTAGGGCGGATTAATTTGTAAGGAGAATCACTTTTAGTCCGAAAACTCTATTTTTCTGAAAGTTATTCAAATTTTAAGCAAAAAAGTCCACTACACCATATGGCTACAATGAATTTCGAGCCCGCGAGTTTTTATTTGAAGTAGTTAAAACTATTCAAACTGCTTATACTGCCATCTGGTGACAGTTTTTAGAACTTTAAACTCTTCCTTTTCTTTCATTCTCTTCCTCAAGTCGTAAGCAATAAAATGACGTTTTATTCATTCGAATCCGTCCATTAGTTTCGGAGTTAATCAAGTTTAAACAAAACTGTTGAACAACTCTTCCCTGAGCGAGCTTTAATATTTCAGGCAAACAGAAGCCATGAGTTGTTCAACAGTTTTGTTTAGACTTAAGTAACTCCGAAACTAATGGACCGATTTGAATGAAGAAAACTTCATTTTATTGCTTACCAGTTGAGGAAGAGTATGAGAAACTATAAAGTTCTGAAAACTGTCACCAGATGGCAGTATAAGCAGTTTGAATAGTTTTAACTATGTACTTCAAATAAAGACTCGCGGGCTCGAAATTCATTGTGGTGTCATATGGTGTAGTGAACTTTTTTGTTTAAAATTTGATGAACTTTCAGAAAAATAGAGTTTCCAGACCACTTAAAAATTTAATCCACCCTAGTAAACACATAATAGTTTTTTTTTTTTTGTAAAAGGCTCAGTTATCATGTAATGGACTTCTAAAAATTCATGTTAAATGTAGAATGAAATTTTCGGAAGCAGTTTTTCGAATTAAACAAATTTACTTACAACATTATCTTAAGCATAGTGACTCTCGTAGGAAATTTTCTGCTCTTTTCAATCATGAAATCGGATTCGAAATTTGAATTTTTTTTTCTTGTAAAAAAGCGGAAGAAAACATTTTAAGTCAGAATTTAAATTTTTCTTATTTTTTATATTAATTTAGCTGGAAGTTATATAAATAAAATACTAAAAATTTTAAAATGGAATCGACATTAGTTTAGGAGATATATGAATTGAAGTAAATGCGTGCCGGACTAAGACTGATGATAGATAAATTAATGCAGATTCCATTTAGAAATTATTAGGATATCATCTGTATACTTAAAGCTATATTTAAAAATTAAACTAAAAAAGACCGAAATTATTGAAGTCCTGATTTAAAATTCTACAAGAAATAAAAAAATTCAAATCTCGAATGTAATTTTATAATTGAGAAGAACAGAAAATTTCTTATTGAAGTCACAATGTTTTATATTTTATTGTAAATTTGTTTTATTCGAAAAACTGCTTCCGAAAAACTTTCATTTCACTTACTTCAATTATTTAGAAGGCCATAACTTAATAACAAAATAAAAATTGTGTGTCACACTTTCTAGAAGTATAATTATGCTGAATGTAAACGAATTTCAGTATATCATATATTTTCCTTGTCCGTTTCATATGAAATTTCCGATAAGTCATAAATGCCCATATTGAGATATTGTCTGTCGAAAAATGTCAAAGAAGTTGATCGATTAAAGTCAAAAAAAAACATATGTTGAATAACGTGGAAAAGCATACAAAATGTCCAAAAAATCCTCGGGGAAATCAATATATATTGCTGAGAAATGTCGATACATCTTATATAATGTTCAAGCGGACTATAAATGTTTAATAACTTCGAAATTTGTTGAAAAATGTTGGAAAATATCGAAAAAGTCGGAAATTGTCTCTGAAATCAGAAATTATCAAAATATCTCAAATAATTATTTATATTTTGAAAAAAAGCAGCAGAAGTCGATAAATCGAAAATTATTGTCTAATTTCAACAGGACAGTACATTTTTAAAATAATATACAAAAATTGTCAGACTATATTTCTGTTTTCTATAGGTCTATAAACCAAAATTGTGTTATCAATTGTTACACTTATAATAACCTAAAGTTAAAATTTAATATAAGAAAAAATTATTTGTATATAATTTCAATCAATACGGAACTATGTTCCCATGTCTCTGTTAATTTTGTTGTTGTTCTACACTATTACAGAAAAAAGTTTAAATTATAAACATTGAGTATTTTTTTCCAAAATAGGCAACGAGAAATCTGAAGAAAAACCGTCACTTTAGTTTTTTTTTTTATAAAATCCATTTTGACAGACATAACGAATGGCTTAAAAAACAAAAAAAAAATTAAAAATTCGAAGCAAACAGTGGTGGATCATATTGACAGTTCCACAAAAAAAAAAAAAATTAAACATTCCACACATAGAAAAACATTCAAAAGATTCCACAACAAGCACAACAGTTGCCAGTAGAGAGCAGTTGTAAAAGAAGTGTCCAAAATGCATTCTCATCAAACTCATAAGAAGAAAAAACTTAAAAATATTTGATCTACAGATAATTACATTCGCTTAAGATTAGTTTAGATTATAAATGTATATAGTAGCATAAAACTGAAATAAATAAATGCTTAATGCATTTTACATATTTAATTAATCATTAAGAAACTAAAAGCTATGCATATGCAAAATTTGTACAGAGTTATTTTCTATTTCATATGGTTATGGGGTTATTCTTATAGTAAAATTTTGCCAACATTCTCTTGTATATGGCATTGATTTGAATGTACGTATTTATCAAAAGGTTGCTTCTACAATAAACTCAACAAATACGAGTGTATAGGTTCCATAGTAATGTACATTATAATTTGATTTAAATATTCAATTCATTACATTTTAAAATGCAGTAATAATTTTGGAATTACTTTCCCATTCATAGTCATTACCGCCATAGCAAAACTCGTGCCAGCTGGGATTACGTTTTTAATTCAAAAAAGTAATTCAATAATTAAACAAAAAACATTTGAATAAGAAACTAATTGTTATGTAGAGAGACAGTGGAGGAAACTACAAACTTAGGATAACCGATTTTAATCAAGAAAACTAAATTTTAACAAATTTTAAATGTAGAAATAAAGAAATTTAATTAAGTGTTGATGTCCAGTGTGTAATGCAGATGAAAGGAAAATGTTTCTTATTTTATATACATTAGTCGATCAGTTATATATATGTTATGTAGTTGCATTTACTTTTTTTACAATAGTATATTAGAAAAAATCGTGCTAACATGTGGCACATTACAGTCATCAATAAAGGAGGCAACATTTTCCGCCTTTATGGTAATTAAAAGTGTGGTTTTTTGATTAATTTTGTTCTTGGAAAGTACGTCTTATAGAAAAAAATATGCAGATCTAAAATTGTCAATAAGAAAAAATTTATCGATTTTTGGCTGAAAGAGCTTCTGAGCCTACGCTTGGTTATTAATAATAATATCAAACCACGTAGCTCAATCAAATCTCATCGTCTTTTCGACCTTTCAAAATACAATTTTTTTTCGAAAATATGAAGCATAATATATTTTTCGAGTAAAGTATACTCTACGAGACAACACAGTGTTACATAAAAAGAAAAACTAAGATATTTTTCAGCAAAACGCGGAACAGCACAAAAAAAAAACCATTAAAATTTGTGTGAAAATGTTAAAATTTTTTTTTTTGGTCTTCACTTTCAGATTCAGAAAATCTTAGTATATAAAAATATTTACTCAAAAAAAGGTCATAACTTTCACATTCTGAAAACCCTAAGAAGAATGAGATATATTTCATGGGATGCAAACGCGGACCGCGCGGAACGTAAAATCAAAACCGCGGACTTGTCCCGCGAAACGCCGATCACATGGTCACGGTAGTCTAGTTCAATATAAAGCAAACCTACACAGATGAATGTCAATGTGTGCGTCGAACGTAATAACAAGTGGCATATAATAAATTTTGTAAATAACCTAAGCACCCATTTTAACGGCCAAAAATCGTTTTTGGGTTGGTGTGAGCATAAATATATTGAAGGCAAAAAAATACCATACCATACTATCATATATCGACTATAATCTGTTACTTAATTCAAAAAACTCAAGAAGTTACAGTAAAAAAAATTTAAAAATTTAATGACATCTATCGGTTTTTATTAGTTTTTTTGCCTTAAATCTGGGCTGACAGGAAAAAAAATTTAAATGACAGTGTAAAAAATTGAATTTAATGGAAATTTTGAATGTAGTATTTTGCAGGGACGTGAACCGGTTTTGAACCGGAAAACCGTTTTTTTTAATAATTAGCTGAACCATAAACCGAACCGAAATTTTCGACAAATGAGTGATCCGAACCGAAAACCGAATCACTTTTTATAACGGTAACCAATTTTCAATGGACAAATTTTCCCAACTGGTTTTAGGAAGAATAGGGGAAGAATATAGGGAAGAATAAGACAGAGTTCAAAAATAAATCATTAATAGATAAAATCAAATCGTTTGATAATATAAAGCGGCTTTCAAATAATGTTAATGTTTTGAACTTTTGGAATAGCTACCCTGCCAAAGAATTATCTGAATAAGCTCAAGTTACTTATGATGTTTCAGCAACCCAGGTTTCGGTAGAGAGGACATTTTTCATTCTAAAACTTATTCTCGGAGACCTGCGGGGAAATATTGACGAGGACTTGTTAGATGATATTTATCTCAACAATCTCAATTGATTATTGTAAATCAAAGTTTTTCTCAAATACTAATTTTTTACTACGTACTTGTAGCATATGACATAAGTTATATGCTCATATATATTTCTGATTTACTGAATAAAAATAACACAAATTTGCATAGTTTTTTTTTTTTCATTCCCGAACCGTTGAACCGAACCGAACCCCCGGTTCAAAGAAAACAAAAACCGTTTTGACGAACCAAACCAAAAGTGCAAAAACGGTTCGAACCGATGAACCGAACCAACCAAATTTTTCACCCGATTCACGTCCCTGGTATTTTGTATGTACAATGTCCATATTTTAGAAAATGCTGCCTGAAAGTGTAAAATTGCTTCGTTATCCATTTTTAAAGCCTTAAAAAACTGCTCCGTATATAAAGGGTTTTTCAATAAGAGCGCTACAAAAGTTTTTTTAAATAAAACATAAACGGTTTGGCCTATTAATGAAATTCTTTATTCTTATAAATGAACATTTGATGCCATTATGTATGGATCTCAACTTCTTTTGCATGGCCACCACGGGCACGCCTGCAGAAGTTCAGACGCTTAACCCAATTTTCGACATTTTTCAAGCATAAATCGGCCGATACTGTTGCAATTTCACGTTCGATATTCGTACGAAGTTCATCAATCGTCGCTGGCTTGTTGGCATAGACCATAGACTTAACGTAGCCCCACAGGAAATAGTCTAACGGCGTCAAATCGTACGACCGAGGCGGCCAATTGACTGGGCCATTTTGTGAGATAACACGTTCACCAAACTTGGCTTTCAATAAATCGATTGTGACATTCGCTTTGTGGCTTGTGGCGCCGTCCTGTTGGAACCACATATTGTCCAAGTTCATATCATCCAAGTTGGGACAAAAATATTTGGTTATCATTGAGCGGTAGCTCAATCTTGATCATCACGGAAAGTACGGCCCAATGACGCCGCCGGCCCATAAATCGCACCAAACCGTAATTTTTTCGGGATGCAATGTTGACTCATGGAGTACGTGTGGATTGCTGCCTGACCAATAACGCATATTTTGCTTATTGACGAAACCATTCAGCCAGAAATGAGCTTCATCGCTGAAGATGATTTTTCGATGAAAATCCGGATCATTTTCAAGTTGTTGCTCAGCCCAATTCACGAACATACGACAATTCTGGTGGTCAAGCGGCTTCAGTTCTTGCGTCAATTTGATCTTGTGAGGATGTAGGGTAAGATCTTTTCGCAAAATTCGCCACAACGACGTCACAGAGATGCCCAACGCTTGAGAACGACGTGTGAGAGACTGATTTGGGTCTTCCTCAATTGATGCGCTAGCGGCAGCAATATTCTCGACACTACGGGCACTTCTTTGTCTCACTGGCACGGGAACAATTTGTACTGTGCCTGTGGATTCAAATTTTTCCACTAGACGCTCAATTGTTGATCTGACAGGATGATTATGACGACCATAAATTGGACGTAGCGCTCTTAAAGTTGAGGCCACTGACTCCGAATTTCGGTAGTAAATTTTAATAATTTTGACTCGTTGTTGGATCGTATATCTTTCCATGATGAAATGGCAAATATTACTGAAGAGAAATGTCAAAAGAGCGGGAAAAAATATGGCGTCGTTCGCTGTCCATATTGGTCTACTTTTGTAGCGTCCCTATTGAAAAACCCTTTACAACCTTTATCGGTAAATACGATATTGATCGAACTCTTTAGTTTTCTTTTTAAGTCTTTTAATTGTGGATTGTAATAAAGTTTGAATAAATCCGATTTTCTTTTTAACTAACCTGAAAATATCAATAGGATCTTCTCTATGGTTTGAATTAGGCAATATTCTTGGATGAAAACAATGAGAAATCTTGTAGATTCTATTTTGCACTGCGTTCAAATATTTATGAGTTATAAGCCGTCATTATGGCTTTTCTGCGACATATTTTTGTTTTTCTTAACTATTTTTTTGCAATTTTTTTTTGACGTTCTCGAACTCTATCAACTCTTCGAAGCTCAAATATTGTTTGATTTTATAATATCTACAAAAATTGGAACGATTCGGTTCAAAAATAAGTCAATAGGCGACCTCTAAGCTTTAAAACATAACGTGGAATGGGCTGTCAGAAGTGTTTGTATCCCGCGAAATCAACATTTTTTTATATATTTTTTTTTGTTGTTTTTAAACCAAATTAGCCTTATACGTCATGCTCTATTGTTGTCTCTAGCTTCGGAGAAAATTAAGCATTTTAATGTGGAAAATCTATCAAGTGTGGTGCATTGTAAGCATATAGTATATATGTATGTATATTTTTTCTTATGGTAATTTGGGAAATGCTTATGAAATTTTGTACAAGAAAACATATTTTCTTAAGTTAAGGAAAAGCTTCGTTTTTTGAAAAGCAGTATAAAAAATTAAAATTTTTGAACCAAGGAATAATTTAATATATACAAGGACGTAGAAACGATGAACATAAGAATATTAGAGTTTATGAAGTTTTTATGAAAACGGAAAAATAATAAGAATATAAATTAAGGTTTACATTGCCAACCTAATGAATAAATTTATTAACAAACACAAATTGGAAATGTATGCAAACAGATAGAACAGTAGTTGAAATTCCAGAAAAGGGATATTGACATGAAAAATATATATAACTAAATCAAAATAAATTAAATATATATATATTTCAATTTACAAACACAAGAAAAGTATATGTATGTAATAAAGAATATGTATCGGACTAAAGTGTACAAAAAAACTTTAACATTCGCATATACGATTAGATAATTATAGGTATTTTATATATAAATATTTAATTAAATTTTTATATTGCAATTTTTTTTTTTTTTTTCATTTGTTTTTTAAAAGACTTTTTACAGAGGTTTTTAGTTGTGTATGTTGCTATTTTAAATATTGGGAAATTGGTCTATGATAAACTAAAGCATAAATTAAAAAAAAAAAAAAGTATTTTGCATTACCATTTGACGTAAGTTGAGGCTGCCTTTGCGTAGCTGCTGTCACTGGCTGCTTAAAGAAACTCCCGGAAATGTGGCACTCACAAGCTGGCAGCTTTGAAAAATAAAATGTGTCCTTAGTTATAATAAGGATATTCAAGGCTTACAGCTGTTTAGTTGATATTTCACTCTATAAGCTATAACTCCAGCATATCCTTTTGTTTCAAGAAAAATAATTTTAACGAGTTTTTTTTTGTTTTCTTGCAATCAAATATATGTTTTATTTAAAATTATTTTTCAAGCTTCTTCACTGCTTTTTTGAAGTTGTTAGTTTACATATGTTATATATATATGTATGTAGAATTAGCGTAAATATACAATATAATATATACTTTTTTGAGATGTCATAAAAAGTTAAGACTAGTTATCATTTTATAAATGTTTAAGTACAATAAGTTTTATTTTAGTATTCGTCATTTACTATCAATAAGATTTCAAGTATATAAATTAGGTTGGTTGTTCTTAGTTACTTAAAGCTAAAACTTTTAAAATATCAAATAAAATTAACTAAAATGTTTAGCATAATTTTGCTTTGAAATTCACTTGCATTAGATATTAATATTTCGAAAAAAATGACTAATTTTTTTTTTTTTAAAAATGTTATAGTACTGTTTAAGAAAAAAAAAAACGAATGTAATTGCTAATAAACAAAAACTTAAGTGAAATATTTTATAAAATGAAATTAAAAAAAAATTTCGTAAAAATTTATCACCCAACTGACAGGAGTTACATTTATTCCGATTTAAGTGTTTGGTATTTTTTTTTAAAAAAATTTTATACCAAATTTTCTTTTCTTCTAAAAATAGCAGATTTTTTTTCTGGAATGTTTATCACTTCGTTATTGTGTTTAATTAAGGTGGGTCTTATAGTTTTCTGTTTTTTTTTCTTTTTAATACCAATAAAGGATTTTGAAGTTTTATTTCCTTCTCAATTTTTTTACTACATTTTAAACATTTAAACAATTTAACAACTTTTTTTTTTTTTTTTCTTGTAACTACTAATTTACAAAAACACTCATGTACATTTATGTTATTCTTTATATGTTTGTATATATAAGGTTATATGTATCTTTCACAAATTTAGTAGGCAACACCGACATGTTTCGTTTCGTATATAATACACATATATCCTTTTTTGTTTTTGTTTTTTGTGTTCTTTTTCATTATTGTACTAAATTCGAAGACATGATAGACTTTTTATATGTATTTCGCAAAGGATGTAATTTTAATTTTATTTTTTTTTTTAAACATTAAAACATCAATATTTTATCAACTACATAAGTTATTTTATTTTGTATATATGTTAGTATGTATGTATGTATTCGGGTTCTTTAATGTTTGCATAGTTTTATAGACGTTCAATTTTAAATAGTATGTGATAGTTAAAACCTAGCGTAGAAGTCATAGTTTACAGCAAGTTTGTAACTTTTTGTAAACTTTTTGTTTTTGTTTTTTTTTTTTGTTTTTTTACTTTTGGTGCTTTGTTCTTACTGTGAGAGTAGTTTTTACTCCAGAAAATGTTATTTTTAAGGAAAAAAGAGACAAAATTATGTTTAGACAAAAGCATAGCAGAATGAGAGTGCAGCTAATGATGTTGCTCAAAAACATTATGAGATCAGTTTCAAGTGAATAGTTCGATTGTTCTATTTGAAGTGTAATAGTGTCCGTTGCGCTAAAATATAAAGCTTTAGACGTCAGCCAAATACTGAAGTCTTAACCCCCATCCCACCTCGTTGTCCACTTTTGTCCAATTTCTTCACGCTTTTCGCCCCCACCCTAATAGACATTCGCAGAAGATTATGCTATACCACTTTTTCTTTATTTTTTAATAGGTTTCCGTAAAGGCATCAACCCCTTTCATCCTGTTCTTCTTCCTTCCCCCCTGCTGTGGACGTGTTTATGAACAACCCAACCCAACAGATGGTTGTAATGGGAAATCCATTATTTTTTCTGAGTTGACAAAAGTTGTATCATTTAGGCCAAAATAACCTGAATAAAGAATATTGATAGAACATTCAATACCTGAAAACATCGTTTTATTTTTAGCACAGTCAATGAAATGGAAGAACTTTCAGTACATTCGGCGCATTTTCATTACATTTTCAGTAAATTTGGATCATTTCTAGTAATTAACTTTTTTTTTGTCTTGAGTAAGTTTTGGTGAAATATGCTTAACAAAATTGAATGGCCTTTTTTATTTTCCTTCTTTTAGAAAATGTTTGTAAATTTTGGTGTCCATGAAAGATAGAAAAGTACATTGGCTCTTAAAAGTACATTCCAAGTTTCGACTCAGTACATTTCCACAAAATTCAAAGACTGGTCTGAATGGCACCAAATATTTGGAAAGAGATCGTTAAAAGCCAGAGGTTACACTTTCGAAGCAAGTGTGCTTTCAGATCACTCAGGCTTTATATGAAACGCTACTACACGGACATGATTTTCGCTAAGCTCAGAGTATATTCAATATTAATTTAAAAAAATTTTAAGTGTTAGAAACATCAAAAAATACAATTATAGTCTTCAGTCCAATTTAAACTACAGTACATTGAGAGAAAAGTAAAATGATTTTTGAAGTAGGGCGCGTCTGTTTAATGAATTCTCAGTTGCTCAGGCCTCTCACTAGCACACTAATGAAACGAATACAAGCCTCTCAACTGAAATTATGAAATAACGTTGGCAATGGATAGGCCAACAATCAGGAAAGACGCTATGTTAACTTATTGGTCAGCGTTTTGTTGAAAACCATAGAGAATAAGGTGTGGAGGCAAACCCAGAACATCGTGTACGCCGAATAATAGAAAATGACATTGTCAAAAATTGACACGAATTGGCATAGCATTAAATAACGACACTGGGATTGAAACAGCAATAGAAATTTTATTCCGGTCTTAATGCCTTGTTTTCATGTTATCTTTCTTGATCTTCTACCAACCCATATCAGGGAGGATATTACATGCTATAAAAATAGCAAATGTATGCCTATTCACTCTCGCGTTCATCAAGTGCATTAGGTTCTGCTCGCATGCTTTTTCATTCTTACAAAAATTTGATTTGATATTCCTGATATGGGATAAAGAAAGATAACATGAAAACTTGTCATGCAGTTAAACGAAAACTTGTTAAGGGTTTTTTTTTGAACTGAACAAGAAATCAATACCGTACTGCATTAACCGTAGAATACCGCGTGCAATTTCTACAATTTTTATTGTAAATTTTTCTGGTTTTGTAGGAAGGTGTGTGTTAGAAAATATCTATTGTGCTTTATGTAAAAGCATCCAGGTTTTATTTGTTTCACTATGTGACGTATTTTATTTAGTTTTGAGCTGTCCGTTCCGGCTTCACTTGAATGATAGAACAAATAAAGTGATGTCGAGTTAGAAAAGAAATTCGAGGGTTTTCGAGGTAAATCAAGCCGTTTCTTCGGTGGGGCACTGCATTTTTTTTTTAGGTACAATTAAAGAAGTTATACTAGTTAAAAATTGCATCAATTTATATTTCTCTATTATCTCGTCATCTAAATATTCACAGACAGACCGACATGTTTATTTTGACGTAGGAGGTAATACTGATCAAGAATATATGTATGTAATATTTCATAACCTCTCCCTGTGTGTTGGTTACAGAAGATGTTTTCCGGCCCATTCTCACCATCGTTTCTTTTTTATGCGTGGTTTGATTTGTAAGCCTTTGTTTGGTTTAATTTCTCTAATTTTAATGACTTAGTTTTATGCAAGATAATGCAGAACAATTCATGATTGAAACTGATTTCAAAATGGCTTCGACCAAATTAAAAGACACAGAGAAATATGTATGTGGAACTCTTAAAATTTGTTAGTAAGTTTTTTATGTGAAAGAATTGTGAATAAGAGCGTATTTTTAAGTTTTGAAGAAACTTTTCCTTGTTTTTAAATTTTTGGAAACATTATTGATTAATAAATAAGTTAATAAATAATTTTGCTAAAGAAGGTACAAAATTTTTATAAGCTCTGATATAAATTCAGTAAAGTTAATAAAAAAATCTATATTTGAGAAGACATTTTTTTATTGCAAAAGTAAATGAAATATAACATTTATTAATGAAGCAAAAAATTCAGTTTAAGAATTCACAATGGAGTAAATTTAAAAAAAAAACTCAATTATCACATTATAATTCACAGAAATAATAATGTAACTCATTTGGTTATCCTTTCAAGGCACCCATTCCTTGAGATTTGAGGTCAAACATATCGCTGTAATAATAGAATCCATGGTTTTTATTTATAAGAGTGCACTGCTGCTGGGCAAACAAAATAAGTTTTTTTTTTAATATTCTACACTTTGTACTGCTAACCTTTACCCAGATCTCTAGGATATGTGTGGCTCAGCTATATGGCTCATTAAATTTGTTGCATGTCTCTACTCAAAGTTTATACCTTCTCAATCCAACTATGCGACTAATTCAAAAACATTTGGATTTCGACTGTATTTTACAATTTCTAGTTCTAAATAAGCTCAACAAAGCTAGAAGCTAGACAAACTTGTTTCGTTCATTGTTAAACGGAATCATCAGTGACCTTTGAGCCGATTAGTGAGAATTTCTAATCATGATATGTTTCTGTTTTAGCATAGATTTGTCGAGAACCATAGTAAAAAGTCTTTTTTCTGTTGTGTGTCTTTGTTTTTGTATATTTGGCTGTAAGATCAGTAAAATAATTTTAAACTATTTTCTGCTCCAAGACACCACAAATATTTAATTAAAAAAATCACAGAAGAAGGAAATTTATGTAACAAATAATGAAATATGTTGGTCGTAAAATCATTAATTTTATTTACTGCTTGAGCCTAGCAAATTTGCTGCGATGGCAACACTGGTGGTAATTTCTTTTAAAGCTGTTTGTTACGCTCTCTTGAGAGCAAAATAGATTTTTGAATATAATATATTGTTCGTAATAATTTGTAATATTCTTTTAAACTAAAAGTAAAAAATATAAAATAGGCTACACGAAACGTTAAAATAAAATGAAAATAATTTTATTATCATTTTATAATTTCAAAAAATTAAAATTAATAAAATTTTAGTGATATCTGTAATCAAATTTCGTACATGCCAATTTGACAAATTCTTCTCCTTGAAGGATGAATTTCTGGGTTGCAAACTCTGAAATACTCTCCTCATTTTAGTAAATGAAGTATATTATGTATATCATCTAGTACATGTCTGTCGTCTCCAGTATAACTCACTTATTCACAATTCTCGCAAATATACCATGTTGTATGTTTTGTATGTTATGTTTTATTTTAGAATTAAAGCTTTTATATATATTTACTATACTTTGGGGATATGTGGGTAGTGGTATGGTTCTTATGCCTCAAAGGATTCTGGTATGTTTGTACGTTTTCGTGCACGTTCATGTATGCTAGTGTGTGTTTTTCGGGAAATCCGCTTGTAACAATTAAACTCTAAATACTACAAACATCAATAAATTTTCTTTATTTTTGGTGATGATTACAAAATAGTAAAAAACACTTTAACACCACTTTAAAACACTTGTAATATTACTTTCTTTTATATCATTTTCAAGTAAAAGTTTTTAATAAGAAACAACAAATAAAAACATTGAGTTAGAAAATAAGTAACACAAAAATTAAAAGATTCGACAGTCACAGTTCTCTCCAAAAAGTTTCAAAAAAATGATAATGTAGATTAATTTTTTAATGTTTAGTTTCAATTGTTTTTTTTTTGTTTTTTTTATTGTTAAGTGTAATACTTATCATTCTTTTCTTTTGCAAGAACTACTTACAAATATAAATATTTTTTTTTTAAATACAAAACTTTAGTAAAAGTAATAGATCGAAGAAAAAAACGAATTAAATTTTGCAATGTATGAATAAACAAATTTTTAACTACTGGATATATAAGAAACTAAACAAAGAAATATTTGATTAATTTATTTTTTGTTTTTGGAAAAGCAAAAAAAAGGCGAGGTGTTGGTATTAAAATATAAAATTTTTTCAAATAAATCACAATAAGCAGTTAAAATATGTAATGTCTAGTTAGAAGAAAAAATCAAGGAGCAAATACTTTGAAAGTGTTTTAACCTAAATATACTATGTTTTCTCTCTTTGTCAAAAGCCTTCAGTTAAATTTTGCTAATTTATTTTTCCTTTTCTTTATAAATTTGGCTAAATAGTTTTTTTTTCTTTAGTTTTAAGTTAATGTTATTTCAGTTTTTAGATAAATAAATTTATACCGGAGTTTTTGGCAATTTCCGTCTTGTCGGCGATGCCGGTGATTTGTCTGTTGTGGTTTCAGGGTCTGTGGGTATTTTTTTTTTAAGTTTTTTGTAATGCATTAATTTGAATAAAATAAATTCAAAATTTTCAAAAGGAGAAAATAGAAAGAGTAAAGGAAAATATGAAAAAAATTCATTAATTTATATATATGTTTGCTGCATATCATTTGAGAATATTTACAATGGTTAGTAATATAAATCAAAAAACACACACACACACATACAACAATAACAAAATGAAAATGAAAAAAGAGAGAAAAACATATCACAGCTTTAACTCACCAGCAATGAGGCCAAGCCCTATCGGTCCATCACCCGATCGACGTGGTCCACTCTGATTACCACCACTGTTGCCTGGCGGCAGATTCTCATCGAATAGATCGCACATTCGAAAATCTGTAGCATGTTCCACGAGTAGCTCTACAACATCGCCAGTGCGATCCATAATCGAGCAAACTTCCTCAAAGCTGCGATCGATCAGAGACATCGAGTTCCATTCGAGTATCTAAGAAAATGTAAAGTCAAAATTAAAGCGAAAAATTCTGCAATATTTAATATGATATGTACACAGGGTTACCAAATTGAAAACAAGGAATTAACGGCCTTCCCGAAATAATATAATTTCTCTGAAAAAGACTTTTTCCGAAATATTTCAATCCCTACAAAGCCCACGGTTTTGACATGCCTGGCGTCAAAAACTGCCACTTGGCAAGCCTGTACGTACATTTTTAAGGTTTAGAACACTTTAATGATTAAATCATAAGTTTTTCAAAAACTGACAGCTGTTCTTGTTGGCCTTAATTTTCATCAAAATGGCAAAACATTCTACATAGAGTACTTGTCTTATGTTCGCATAGTTTTTAAAGCTGCTCAGTTTGCTTGTATTTGACTAAGTTTTTCTTCATATTTCACTTATTGCCCTTGTCTTTTCATCATTTTTTTTACATAAAATGTGCATTAGACTATCCGTTATTTCCAAAGTTTCTTTAAAATTAAATTTTCGTAATAACAAATTACACGGTAATCCATTTGTGACTTATGGTAATATCCATTGTAAATTGGATATTGGTTCAGAAAAAAAAAAAAAAAAAAGTATACTAAATTATTGTATCGCGTCTGCCTCTATTATATTGTATAAAAGGCATAGTATATATAACAAAAATATAAAAGGCAGACGTCCACATTGCCGCATTTTAATAACAGCAATTGTAAATATGTCAAAAAACTCTATTAAATAATTTCATTATCTTTAGTATGGCCTATAGAAGCTGAAAAACAAGAGGCAGACGTTTAGGTTTCGGTATTTTCAAAATATATGGGGTTGTATACGTTAAAATTGTCAGTTTTAGACAAACTTATATATTAATTTTAAGGACTCCCGATTTTTCCTAATATTTTTAATTATATAGTTAAAAGCTAAACCCCACTTTGAATTATATTGATATCTTTTTTTTTTTAAGCGATATCGAAAATTTAAAATTTCCAGTTAAACTGCCGTACTAAAACTTATGTTGATCTGTATGTACCCCTGTGTAATAAGTTTCAATAAACGATATTTTGAAGCAAATTATAGAGGCTAGTCTCAACCAATATTAAAAAAAAGTATACACAAAAATCAGAGGCACAAAAGCAAAATGGTGTCCGATTTGGCGTGGAATGCACCATATACACGGCCAGAAACATAAAGAAATTAATATAAATGGCTAAAAAAATAGAATAAAAAATTTTGGATAGTAAAATTTGCACGGCCCTTGTTCCATATAGATACGATAATATGCACCTTGAATGCAAAAAGACGTCTGCCTTCGAAAATGAAACTCAGGAATCGTCTGCCTTCTGTAATTTATGTTTCTTACAGGTAAAAGAGCCAGACAGCCAAGAGGCAGACGCGATTTAGTGACAATTTTTTTTTTACATGTTTGTAGTATTGAAATTTTTAAGTGCGGCATTAACTTAGTGGCAGAGGTTGTTTCTCTCATTTCTTATGATATAATTCTTATAATAATCGCAATCTGCCTGATGTTGAAATCACTACTGTTTGTCTACATATCATAAAATTTTGAAAAAAAAAAATTAATTACTCTTAAGCGCAGCAACAAAACGTCTGCTTCTTGCATTTATCTGTATTTGACACATTTTATAATATAATAGGCAGATTCGATAAAATTGTTTATGATACCTTTTTTTTACAGTTTCAAAGGACTCTCAGTTAATAACGCAGAAACAACGCAATGGCAGAGATTGTTAGAGAATGATGTAATCATATTTAAATTTGTTGGTCAATTTGTATCATGTGAGATTTGAACACAGGCCATTTCGCACATTATATTTAACTGGACAGTCGCTCTATCACTGAGTTATGCTGAGTTATAGAAATTACCTGCACAAAGTGTGGTTTTCAATGAAAGTTTACAAGAAAATAAGGTCCCCAATCGACTTGTAGATAACGGACAGTCTAATGCATATACTCGTACATCTGTATGCATGTGTATTTGAGACCATATCTTATTTTATGCAATACAATTTAATCCTGCAAAGTCAGCTCAATTGTTGTGTTCTTTTTTATATTCCACTAGCACAACTTTGTTTACGTCTGTATTTGCTGAACTAAGATTTCATTGTATCAAGATATTATTAATCTTAAATTTTCTTTTCTTCTGAAATCCTAAGAATTATTTCTTTGTTGGATTTTAGTGCATTTTGCTTACAATGTAAGCAAGTTCGTAACGCTCGTGCTGTGTGTGATTGCTTTGCTAGTACTTAATACAAATATAATTAAATATTATTTCTTCGAAACTCGTCAGGATTATAGTAAAGTTTTCCCTTAGAAAGCCAACGTTATATTGCTGCGTACTCGTATTTGATGTGAAATTATCTTTAAGCCAATAAATAGAGCACAAAAGTACTATGTCATAAAATTAGAAGAAACAAAGTTTGATTACTTGAAATCAGGATTGCCCCACTGAGGGAATAGTACATACAACGATTTTTGAACAAGAGCTCGGTTAGTGAATTTTCAGTTAATGTTTTTGTGCGCCAACAGAAGATTTCGAAATCAAGCAGGAAAAATTTAAATCAAGCGGAGTTTGGAAATGCTCTGCATTTCAATTAGATACAAATTCAAATTTGGATTTTAAAGTTTATACTGAAAAATTTATTATGCCCTGTTCTTTGGTTCTGTGCAATTTTAAGGTTTTTAGTTCGACTAAATATTTTTATTTCTTTTCTTATTTACATTTTTATTTTTACTAAATTCTGGTTAAAATAATAATGTATGAAATTTGCTCTAAATTATACCCATCCTCCGATTAAATCTATTCGATCCCATTTTTTTTTTAATCTGTGCAGAAAACTTTTAGTCCCGGGAGTGAGAGATGAATATCATATCGTTTTGGTATCACCTAAGAAGACACACCAACGAAGATTTTTCTGGTGCAGACCATCAAATGGAGCTAATCAGTATTTATTTTTAAGTTCGTCAAAAGTATTTTTAAAAAATCTGATATAGCCAGTAACTACAACCGATGTCGAACTACAGGCCAAATTTTTATTTAATAAAACCTGCACTGAAATCGGCCCATTTTTAGTGCGAAAAAGTTACTGAAAATCGACGTCTCAAAGAATTTTGAAAAACTTTAAGAATTTTTTTAGTAAATTACAATTCAGTGAAAATTTTTGATGTACTTAAAAATTAATAAAATTTTCTTTTAAATTAAAAATTTTCTTTTAGCTGATATCAGTGCTGTTATCTTCGAACCAGTTGACACATCATTTCAATGCCGCCACAACCCTATATTGGATGTCGTTGGTTTTGACACCGATTTGTGTACCAAACAGCTGATAATTTGACACTTTTTTCAAGAGTTTACCAGCAAAAATTCTTCTGACTAAAACCTGAAATTTCGTACACAGAGAGAACATAAATTACTCTCTTGTTCTCACTTATTGGTTTTTCGAGTACAGGAGCGCTTTTTAGGCTGAAACCTGTAAAAACCTATAAATTGTACAAGTGCATTATTGTATGGGAAGACAGCTAATATTTTATTTGACAGTTGTAAACGAAATATAAACACACATGTATTTGAAGGCACTGCCGGCTCGAGTGTAATTGGCGCCTAACCTTTCTTAACATATTGTATGCATCAATTATTTTTCGGAAAATAAATTTTGTATCCAAAAAGTTGTCAGAAGTTCATTTGAATTTGAGAACAGTAATGTACTTCTTGCGAATTAATAATAACGTTTAAATGGTAGCTTTATATGGGTGCATGAAAAACCTAAGAGCGCCAGCACACAGTGGTCCCAAAGTAAGTTTTTTGGCTTTAAAATTGTTTGAGAACGCAAGTCTTTTCGGAAATGAACATTTTATTTTTTAAATGAAAACCAACAAGTATTCGGAGCCCGAGTTTTAAAAAAATTTTCCTTTCGATTTAAGGAGGAAAAAACAAATTTTTTTAACTAAAAAATAAAAACAATTCGGTTTACTTTAATTCAACAAAAAAAAAATATTGTTAAAATCCCACAAAATTACCGATCTCTAGCCATTTTTGAATCAAAGAACCAAAAATTAAAGATCAAAACGAAAATATTCTCAAATACTTTTTGGTTCAAAAATGGCCGGAGGGCGCAAATCTTGCCAGAAATGAGTTTGTTAGCTTTAATTTTAAAAAAATGTTAATTTCTTACGAGATTTGCGCTCTCTAGTGAGCCAAAAAGCTCAATTTGAGACCAGTAGCGGTGCCCATTTTCAAGTAAAATAGTGCACGTAAAGCCAAGGAGCGTCCATTCGCCGGAATTTGAAAATAAGTACAGGTTACATAGTGCACAAAATATATTGAGGTGCTCGAATACCAAAGTCGAAAAACAGCAGCAGGTTGGAAAATACACTCGAGCGTTTGATGTACGAAAAGCTCTAAGGCGTGCAAAAGTCATATTGTAAGCAATTTTATAAGGCGAGGTACCCGACAAAGCGCCCCTTCTCGGAAGGGTGCCCTGTTCGGTTGAACGGTTCGAACGCCTTTCGAGCTGTTTGAAGAAAACAAACGCTCTCAGTGTACAAAGAAAAAGCTAACCCAACGCATAATTATCCCTTTAACATTAACTGGCCTCCTAAAATCATTGTGTGCTTTCAACCTGCTTCTACAAAAAACAATAAGGTAAAATAATTAATTAATACCCAAAAATTATGAAATAATCTCCAAACGACAAAAAAAGAAACATTTCCCTTGTGAGGAAAACTACTTTTCTTTACCAATATGTACTCAAAATATCTCTTGTAGGTACAAAATGAATTCGGAAACATTTCGTACAAGTAAAGTTATTATTGTAATTTATCGCAAATGAAATAAAATCCAAATAAAATGGAATAACGCCCAAAAAAGATTAAAAGGTAAAGGTCCCAAACGAAATTTCATTTGCTCTTTTTTATGGGTTATTTCCCAACGAATTAATACCCACCAATAATAAATGAACTAAACACCAATTACTGTGAAATAACCTCTAAAATTTGGTAGTTATAACAGTGAAAAAATTAATGAATATTTTTGGGGCTAATTTTATCTTTTATTTGAAATTATTTCCTTTGGGGATTATTTCTTAGTGCCGCAAAAATCACTTTTCTTTAAGAAATCAAGAATTTTTTTATCATTAATCTAAGCTTTATAAACATGAAAAAATGTTTCATGATTATCTTGAGCTTAGTCGTATTAAATAAAACATAAAAAATCCCAGCTGAGTAAAATATTCAATTAACTTGCGCTGTGCTGTGTACTGGCAAAATGCAACACTTTAAACAAGAAATGAACAGTCAGCCATTGATGGAGAACAGGCAAATTGAGCAAATTAAATTGACTGCAATTGACTCATGGGTACAAAGGAAAAATCGCACCACATTGCAAGAGTACGCACGCCATTTTCAATCCATCCACCATCGTCGTACAGTAGACCAGACGCAATTGTCTACATTGTGTAAACATTGTGAAAAGTACATAGTATGGTTAATTTAACAAAGCATTTCGCGTGCACAGATGCTTACTTTGGAGCAAGAAAATTATGAGCAATATGCGCTTTTTCGAAATGTAATCAGTAGTAACAAATTGTTTGTCCCATGTGAATGGAAGACACAGGTAAGTGAGAAAGTTTGTCAAAAAGCTAAGAATCATGTCGAGATTAGTAATAATTAAAATCCCTATAATTGTTTCACAGAGCTTACTGTTCAGTACACTGTGTGATAACATCAAAAGAATTGCAATAAACAAATAATTAAAAAAAAACGGCTTAAGTCTAGTCATAGTAGTTTCATCCATTGCTAAATGGAATCATCAGTGACCTTCGAGCCAATGTAATGAAGAATTTCTATGCTTAATATTTCCCCATTTACATAGATTTGTTCCGAACCTAAGCTTTGCTTTGTTTCGAAAAGGAGAAACACGGCTACAGGCTTAGAAATTCTTCATTGCATCAACTTGAAGGTCACTGAGGATTCCATTTAGCAATGGATGAAACTGGTATGACTAGCTTTAGCCTTTTTTTGTATGTTCTTTGTTTTATTTCTGTATTTCTTTTAGTGTTCTCGCACACTGTGCTGCAGAGTAACGTGAAATTATTACACTATATATAATTTTTAAGACATATAGCTCCTTTACGAAACTTATTTACAATGGGGAAACGGGTAGTCAAATTAAAAGAATGGAATAATGGTCTTATAGTAAATTTAAATCGGATACGTTCACTTTGTTCTCAATTTAGATGAAATAGGTGATAATCTTTATAGTATGATTTGTTTAGCTTTTAAAAACAAATTTTCGATAATTTTTTCTAATTTTACCAAAGTATTTATTCTGAATGTTATTTGCTGAATTTAAAATTTTGTTCCACTGTTCCTCTAAAATGCTATTATACGTCTTTTGTCTTAACATTTTTATTTTCTTTACTAAATTTCATTTACGGTGTAATAAAAGAGCAACGAAGTATACGAAAATTTTCAAAAGTATGAGGGAAATATGAGAGGAATTACGCTGGTAATGGAGTTAAAATCAGATAAAAAAATTACCTTATCGCCTTGTTGTAATCCACCCTTTTCAGCTGGGCCTCCGGGCACTGTCCAAACAATGTAAGCAAAGAGGCGGCCATCAGCGCCAGTTTTACCACCTACAACGCGCATACCAAAGCCACGTGCTGTTGTTGTTCAGTTCAAGGCACCCACACGCACATCCAGAGTTGAATGAAAAACCGTGAACGGAAACGGAATTAAAGAGAGAAAAAAAAAAATGTGGAAAAATGAAAATATTTTTAAGCATTTTTTAAGCTGCAATAAATTTTTATATAAAGAGAAAAAAAAAGTATTTAATATTCTTGGATTTTATTCTTAAATATTTTTTACATGGAAGTTCCTCAAAAAGGGCATAATACAATTTGTTTGAAATGAAACATTTTTATTTCTTTGTAATTTTTCCAAAAGGATTCTTCATCAACAAGTAAAAACGGGGGGAAAAAAATGGAATTTAAAAACTTTCCCCTCTATTTGTGATAACATATTTATTCTGTTTGAGCTCCAGCAAAACATAATGGAGTAAAAATAGATCCTTGAGGCTTTCGAATCCTTTACTTAGAAAGCAATAAATGTCCATTACCGCAGTGACAAGGGTTGTCCGCATGTTTAACTTGAACTTGTAGCATCCTTTCATGCTCAAAGTAAATGATGACTACTATTGTGACTACTAACTACTAAATCTACTACATTACCCGTATACATAGAAGATATTGTTCATGATTTGATAGAAAAGTTTATAAAGGCTTGAAAATGCGTTACATTCATTCGGACAGAGTTGACATTGTTAGACACACTGAAACGCACACATAAACACACAATAAACTAACCAATTTCACATACGTACAAATATGTAGGTAAACGTAAACTTTTTCATACCTAGTAGGAAATCCATTGGGAAGGTAATATTTTAAAGCATTACGCCTTTTTAGGGAATGTCATATCCGAAGATTATTAAAGCTTTTTCTTCAATCCCAGATATACGTGTGCGTGTAATTTAAATACTTTTTCAAATTTTAGTATTGGATGGGTCCTCGAACTATATTTATGTCAACGTTAATGAATCAGGAGCTCATACCAAATTTCAGTTTTTCAGATGATCTTGCAGCTGAGATATGACTTTTTGAAAGAAAAAACACGCAGTCTTCTTTGATAATTTTTAATTCAGTGGAAGGGATTTTTTTTGTGTTAGTAGTATGATATACATGTGTTCTTTCTGCAGAAATTTCAATCTCTTTTAACTTTTTACTTTCTACTTTGAAGTTTTATCTTCAAAACGATGCTGAAATCATAATTTGTTTATTATTATTACGAAAGTTATAGCCATTCCAGCTAGCATTTAGACGATCATTTATATTTATATATGACTAAAATATGCCTCGAAAATGATTTCAAACTGATCAGGAAAACGGGTCATAAACGACTCTTGAAGAAGAATAGAGGATAAGGTACTATTTTCTCCCGAAAAAAGTATCATATATGATCAGAAAATGAACGAATTTATGACCATTTTAATCAGACAGAGGACTCGAAAAAGACTCGAATGTGATCGCAAATTTCATAAAATGCTGACTGGGATATAAGAAATATATGCGATTGCATGGACAAGATTTAATTTTCCAGACTTTTTCTTAAATGGGCGGTAACCCATGTTTGAGACAGGATTCGATAAGACAACCCTATATATTCTATTCAAGTTCTTCTAGCTCTATCTTTTTGCATAAATTTCAAGCTGTAATCTATCGATAGCAACAAAAAATAAATTTTCCAAAAAATGGGTCCAAAACGATCCTCTCCAGGGTCTGGAGCCACCCTAAGTGATGTCCAAAGCCATGTTTGACCTTTCTTTTTCGATTGGACAAAAAAAAGAAATGTTCTGGAAATGGGTCAAAGACGGTTCCTTCCAGGGTCCGGAGCTATCCTAAGTGATGTCTAAAATCCTTTTTCGAGCTGATTCTATCGATCGGAACAAAAAAATTTGCCTTTGTTTTATAAGTAGCTCAAGCAACACTCATATACTCATACGAAAGGAAACGAAATGAAATGGCATTCACTAGAAATGATTGTGAAACACACTCGCATTCACAGGCTTCGCTGAGACGGAACGGTAACTCGTTTCAGAACATTTCTGTGAATTTGAACAGATTCATGAATGGCTCACATGCTGAGTGGCTCACTGCAGTTCTCTGATACCAATTAATAAAATTTAAATTTAACCAAATCGTTCAAAAATTCCAACCAATTTTCCGCATGGGTTACTTCTATTCCTTCAAACGAACGTTGGTTGCTTGGTCCAAGCTCATGTGACTTCAATGTTTGAATTCACATATATCAATGTTTTGTGGTAAGGGATACTAGATGTCACTACGCTAGACATCGATGACTGTAAATTGTAAATGCTGCCCCATTTAATGGAATCAGTGTCATGTGTTCCTTGATCTTATCGTTTTGGCATTAGTTCCTTATAATTTTTGTAACATAAATTGATATTTCATGAAACCAGAATAGCTTTATTTTAAGTGGACACATATTGAGCAGAGACTTGATTATTTCCTTCAATTTAAAAAATTAAAGTTTTATATAAAACAAAAGGTTTAATTCAAAAATATATTACTAAATATATGGTAATGATAAATAAATGCGGTCACTGTGAAAGTACTCTAATGTGCATAAATTTCCAAAGATTTTTTTTCTTTTCTTGGCAATATACAACACTCAAAGCTATAAATTTCAAAAGTTTCTTTAAACTTCCATGATTTGTAGCTTATGTATATTAAAGTTATTATGAGTTTCCATTGCACGAGATACGACTAGCAGAAAACAAATTTTCACATCATAAAATAAAAAAAAAAACGAAAATCATAAAATTAATTTCGAGACACCCAACCAAAAATGGTCCTTTTTTCGAAATTATAGCCAATAACAGAGATTTTATTAGACTCACTTGCACACTTACTTCTTAAGTTTGGTCAATAAATAAGAAAACAAAAAAAACAAAAAAAAAAATAACATTCCAATGACAAAGGAACAAAAAGGACGAGTATGCCGCCTTAGGAATGAATTCAGCTGTTGCTTTATTATTTCTTTCCCAAAGCTTTACATTTCATAATGCGCCTTTTACGAATCCTTGTATATAAAACGTAATAATCAAGGATAAACGATTTTTATGATCATGTTGAAGGATGTCATTAAATAAGTGGAATATGTGGGAATGAGTGCGGTGCTGGCAAGTTGCTGAAATCGTAAAATCATTTTAACTACCGAATTCAGATTTAACTGACCTTTCAGCAAAGTTCTTAGAAAAAAGGTTGTCACCGTATATCTTTCCAACTAATCACTTTGCCCAGTAGACATTTTTGATTGCAAAAAGTTTAATTGCATGCGATGATTTCGATTTTGCGCAAACCTATCTGATGCCGAGTGATAGTTTGTTCTGTGAAATTCGCCTGGAATCAAATAATACTACAAAACTGTCAGCAAATAATCGCATAGAGGATGCAAGCTCAAGAAATTGTTATTTATCGTCCTCAGGAGTATTAAGAGATCCGCTTATTCATCGCTTATTTGATTGCGTAAAACTCTTCTAGGAGAGCTAAAAAATCATTGCCAAAAATTTTGAAGATTTAAAAATTGTCGTGTTTGCTGGGTGAAAACGAAATAAGTGCAAACACTCGCAGTGTGATGTGTACTTAATAATATCTCGTTATGTAAGAAAAGTATCAAGTGGCTTCAAAATATCGAATTCCATTGAATAAATTGAAAAATTCGGTAGCATGTTAAAAAAGTTAAAAAATTTTAAAAAAAAGTTGAAAAATATTGTTTAAGTTGATGATTTTTTAAAAAAATTTACACTATCCGAAATTTGTGGAAAATATTGAACAACTTAAATGTGCTAAAAAGTTGATAAGAATGAAAAATATTGAAGATAAACCTATAACTTATTATGTTCTAAACCAGTGGTGGGCATGGAAGTCCAACAAAAGGGCCAAACAACAACATCAAGTTACAACAACAAAATTTTAAAGTTTTTTTTTACTTTCATTTCCAAATTTGCCAACAGCATAAAAAAAAATTGCACTACAAACAAAAACACGCTTGCTTGTGCGTCGAATAACGGACCGGGCAGTGAGAGCGGATAGGGACACTACGTGCCCACCACTGTTCTACAGTGTCACACTAGCGTGAAGGTTGGCTAGAAATAGCCAACTCACTCCAATATAGATTTTCTATCATACCTAAAAGTACTTAGTGATAGAAATTTCAATACACTTGTACCTTTTGCAATACATTTATATCGTAAGTACTATTTCCAGTACATTTGTACCTTTTTTAGTACACTTGTACTTTTTTCAGTACATTCTTATTTAGCAATACCAAAGTACAAAAGTACAACGAACTGACTTTTAGTAGTATATTTTCAATAGATTCAGTCTGACGGGATCTCAAAAGTAAGAGAGACTCTTGAAAACGATTTCTGCATCATTTTTTCATCACTAAAAAACTGAGTGGAAAAGTTTTTCTTCTCTCAAAGAGCCTTTTTGTCAGAAAATAAAAAAACCTTTTTATTTTTTAACTATTTTTCTTCATAAAAGCTTATACATATTTGCCTAAAAAAGTATTTGGGTACAAAAAATTATAAAATAATTTATGAGATTCTAAGGATTTCAGTGGATTTACATCAACATAGACATGTTGAAAAGATATTGAGCTCTTAATTTTTTTTGATATATCGTCCGTATTCGATTAACCGTAGGATATGCAGCTGGGCATTTCGAGTCCTATTTTGACTTTGAGTAGTCTGCAAATTCTTTTTCTTAGGTTTGAGCGCCAAATGGTCCTTTGCCAACTACCGTTCATGGTTTATCAGCACAACGAAATATGAGACGGCTTGCTTGCGCTGATTTCGCAGAACAGACCTATTCTTTTTATATAGCAACATCAGAATCGTACATGCTGGGCCTTGCAAAGCCCAGCTTTTAAACATATGGCAGATGTGTGAAAACTGGTAAAAAAACGTGTTGCAACACTTTATGGGGGATTTGTGAATCGGAAATCAACTGAAGGTTAAGATCCACATCGAAAGTTGGCTGGCGACGCTCAAAATATCGAGCGAGCAAAACGAGTGGTGTTATCGTTGACACAAAAATTCTACCGGACCAGGTGAACAATTTATTGCGATAACATATTTACTTTATTTGACTTTGCTGAAGAATCGATGCATTGTGACTCCTGATTGTGAGCGATCTCCGGTACAACAAATGGTCTGTGCCGGAGGAGTTTAGAATATCCAGGATAATATTTTGGAATTGACATTATACATCCAAGGTCGACAACGCCTACAAAACGAAGCCGTATCAAAAATTTGTTGATACGGTGGACCAGATACTCAGCGGCACCATTTTTTACTCAAAATGCTTAAATTTAACTTAAATTTGGGTTCACGTACTGTAAAGGATAAAAACAAAATACACACAAAAAACTGCCTTTTTTTTCACAAAAAAGGCATTTGAGAGATCCAAACCGCTCTATTTACTTTTTTCTGATCGAAAAAAATTAAATAAAAGGTTTTATTTTAAGTTCGGATCTAGCAATTTCTGAAACAAAAAACTCGATTTTGAACCACTGTTCAGTGTAAAAACCATCAAAAATTGGAGATATTGCTTTAGACCCAGGCTTATGAAAAAACAAAAACAATTTTCAGAAAAATTATTTCGTTGAGAAGCTACCAGAAAGATCGGATAGATAAAAACGATTGGGAAATATTTTAAAAAATGTTAAAAGCTTTTAATTTATTTATCCTGCAAGTGGGGTATATTTATTTTGTCTCTATCCATTTCTAACGCATTGAAGGGGCGTATTAGTCATATAGTAGGACAAATATTAATACAACTCAACTTCAATTACCCGCAGGAGTTCCTCAGGGATCTGTTCTTGGGCCCCTCTTATTCATTATATACTGCTCTGATTTTCCCAGATACAATAACTGCCACTATGCAATATATGCCGACGATATTGGTATATTCTCTTCGCACGAGTTTGGTCATAATATTGTGACTAACTTGCAAGGTGCGCTTTATAACATTGCTAATTATTTAAATAAATGGAAAATAAAATTAAATGCTGGCAAAACGCAAGCTATCTTTTTTACTAGGAAAAGAAGTAATTGCTACCTGCCTAGCACAAATTTAAAATTATTGAACCACAATATACCTTGGACAAACACTGTGAAATATTTAGGTGTTATTTTTGATAAGAAATTACTTTTCCGTGATCATGTCAATCACTCAAAAGCTAAATTTAATATGGCGATTAAGATGTTGTATCCCCTAATAAATCGACAGTCTAGTCTTAGTAGAGAAAATAAACTTGTAATCTGTAAAACCATTTTCCAAGCAATTATTCTTTACGCCTGTCCTGCTTGGAGTAATTGTGCTCAAACGCATATTAATACACTCCAAGTTTGTCAAAACAAGTTGTTAAAAATGATGCTTGGGCTTCCATGGCATTTTTCGACAGAAAAACTACATAAATATTCCAATGTCAAACTAATATCAATCCGTATAAAAGAAATAACTGAAAAATTTAAAATTCGTTGTAATGTATCCGAAAATTGTCTTATTTCAGAAATGTATCAATAATTGTCAAAATGTAAAAAAAACAAATATGTATTTAGTGTATTTTTGTTATTATTAATAATGACTTAAAAGATTTTTGTTTCTAGTAAAATCAAAAATAGCCTGTAAGTTTCATATCGGAGGTTTTTTATAGTAGTCTTTTCCTTCGTTAAATATTTTTTTTTTTCCTCAAAAAAAAAAAATCTAAATCTGTGATAAAATCAAATATAAGATGTTTTAGAATTAAGGTTAATGTACCATATATCTGTAAATTGTGCGATACGATATTTTTTGTAACGTTTTATTTTCTACTTAATAAACTATTCTTCTTCTTAATACAACTCCTGGGTCGATCTAGCCAGGTCCGTCTGTCTGTCCGCCCATCTAACTGTTTGATTTATGCATAATTTTAACATAAGTTTCAAAAAACTAGTGGTCTTCTTTCTTTCTTAAGCCTGCAATTTTTTTTTTCTTATAAAATGCTATTCGGTAAAAATTGTTCAAGCATTAGGCTTCAATAAAAGTCTCAATAGAACAATCCTAGTGGTTCCATGTTTTGCGCCGATCTCGAAAATTGAGAAATAAAGTAAAAAATTTGAAAATGTGAGAAAAAAATGTTAACTGCAACTGAAATGGTGCTGAGAGAATAACAAAAATCACTGAAAAATTATAAAAATCTATTGATGACTACATGGAGAGAAAATCTAACTAATTCTCATAGTGAAAAGCTTTTATTTCTATGACAGTAAAATAAAAATTTGTCTTTTACTTCAATGGAGCCTGGTCAAAATGATTTGAATATTTCAACAATCATAAGCCCTTTTCTTGAATGACTTGCTGTTTTCCATCATCGTGATGATTTTATGAAAATAAATATTAATTGATTATACGCTATGACAGTGGCGATAAAAGGAATAACCTCACTGGCCAAAGAATTACTAGGTACATGCAGAGTAAGTTTCTGTGAAAGTATTTTATTTCCATCTCCTTCAAGGATTGGTTAAAGGGTGTACCGCAATTCACGCTAGAAATAATTTCGACAGAAGACAGAGACTCAAAATTAAAAACTTTTTATTGATTCAAAAAATATACAGTACACAGTTCAGTAGGCCTAGATGGCTTTGCTGGTACAAGCGCATTCTTTTTTCGAAATTTCATCGTCAATTTGCATGAATGTGGCTGAATTTCGTTGAATCAGCGCTCAATTTATTCCTTCAAGGCATAGGTGGTTCTGGGTTTGTTGGTATAAGCCTTTGACTTAAAAATTTTCCAAAGAAAAAAGTCCAACGCGATAAGTCTCATGATTTGTGCGACCAATTTTGATCACCAAAGCGGGAAATTATGCAATAAGAAAATAGCTCATTCATTGTTTTGAATAGTTTATCGGGCTGTATGGCATGTGGCACCGTTTCGTTGAAGCCACATGAATATCTTGAAAACTACATACAAAAAACTGGATTATTATGTCGTGACCATCAATTGTTATTGCCTGACCAACCGCACTTTCCAAGAAAATTGGTCCGATGATGCATCCTTCCCAAAATACGCACCAAACAGTGACACGTTGTGGTTGCATTTGTTTCTCAACAATCACTCGTCGTTCTTCTGAACACCAAATGCGATAATTTCGATGATTAAAAAAGTCATCAAGATGAGCCTCATCGCTGAAGATGATGAATTGCAAACTTATCTACTTGTCAAACCTTAATTATTTTTTAAAATATTGCTCAACAATGACAATGCATTGTTCTTTCGTGTAGTGCTAGATTTTAAATATTCACTTTGCCTTTACGTTTGAAACATGTAGGACCCGATTTAGCTCTGTCTTGTGAAAATCAGGATTACGCGAAAACAAAGCAAAATAGTTCGAATTCTGCACAAACGCTACACCTTCAAATAAGCTTCTTATACGTAGGATTGAAAATGTGCAGAATCGGTTCATGGACACGCCTACCGAGTTATATGACCTTCTAAAGATCAAAGTGAAAAATCATTGATTTTCAAAACATCTGTTGGATAGCTTTTAAACATTTGACAAGGCCATACCAAGGTGAGTGGGACGAAGATATGTGTAAACATATCATGGGACTGTCCCAGAAAAAACTTTCGGTTTTATTTTGTTTGATTATACTCTACCAGGTAGAGTCTACCTGATTATATTATAGGTCTTAAAAAAAACACAATATTTGTTCTATATAAAGTGACGTTTAATATGATTTATAACACTTGGTGATAGCACTTTTAATGACAAAATTGTCTAGCAAGCAACAAAAAGTTCTCGAATTCATTTTGTCCACATACGTGCAAAATCCAAAATTAAAAAATTCAGTTATAGCAAAAATAGTTAGTGCATCAGATAGAACTGTTTTGACGGTTATTTTTAATTGTAAGAAGGGTCTAACTTCACGAAAAAAAGGTTCAGGCAGAAAACCTGAATTTTCTAACTCAAGGGTAGTGACGAAGGTGAAGCGTCTTTTTAAGCAGAATCCCAGCACCTCTCTGCAAGATGTGGCGGTACATCAAAATCTACTGTACAAAAGATAAAGAAAAAAAGTAAGCTGGAGACATATAGAGTTCAAAAAATACCAGACCGTTCTGATGAAAAGCAGTTGATGGCTTAGATACGAATCCGAAAATTGTATGAAAGGCACCTGACTAAATTTGATTGCTGCGTTATGAACGACGGAACTTACGTCAAAGCAGATTTTAAGCAGTTACCTGGGCACGAATATTATACGTCACCAAACAAGGGGCATGTGGCTAGTAAATTCAAAGAAAAAACTTTCAAAATTTCCGAAGCAATATATGGTTTGGCAGGCCATATGCACCTGTGGCCTCAGAAGCAGCTTCTTTGTTACGCAAGGCACAATCAATTTAAAAGTTTATATAGACGAGTGTCTTGAAAAACGTGTTCTACCATTTATTCGTGATGTTCTGTCCCGACTTAGCAACTTCTCATTACTCTAAAGCTACGATGGAATGGTATCAAAGTAAAAAGATCAATTTCGTACCAAAAATAGCAAATCTGCCCAACTGCCTAGAGCTTCGCCCAATTGAGAGATATTGGGCTCTAATAAAAAGAGATCTTCGAAAGAGTGGTAAGACTGCAAAAAACTTACAAGACTTTAGGCTGAAGTGGAAAATATCGTTCCGCATGAAACACCTGTACAAAATTAATAAAGGGCTATAAGAAAAAAGTAAGAAATTTTAATGAAAAAAAAAAAAAATTGTTAATTAGTTTTTAGTTAGTTATATTCTTAAAAGAAAAGAGATCAAAAATTTTATTGGAAATTTTTTTATAACTGAAAAACAAGCTGGGACAGTGCTTATTTAGTTACCCTACATATAATTATCTTAATTCCTATTCATTTTTCAAATTGTTACAAATGATTCTACTCAGCTGATGCATATGACAAAAGAACGTTGGGCATGACAAAAGGATATTCAAAGCTCTTTCTTCCTCTGTTATTACAATAAAGCTGAGCTAAAACTTATTATAAATTAAAGTAGAATATATGATTGAAGAGCATCCTTTTTCATATAGTACATATGTAGCATTTCACGCCCAATCGGACATAATTTTGCTTTTGCATCTCTGATTTTTTTGAAATTTTTTTAAAATATTTTTTGTTAAAATAAAATATACAAAAAAAAAAAATACAGGAAAATTATTATTATTGTTATTCAAATTGCCGCATATTTTTTATGAAAAATTTTGAAGCAAAAAATTAAAGTTTTCTAATTATGTGCGGAGTTATGAGCATTTTAAAAAAGAAAACATAAAAAACGTCAGTTTTCAAAAATATATATCTCTTAAATAACTTGATAAAAAAAAAATATTTAAAAAAATTATAGAGAATACTTTGAACCAGAAAAAAGAAAGAAAATAAATAAATAAAAATTTCAAAAAAATTAGTCCGATTTGACATGAAGTTCTCCATTTATGTAAGTGAATGTGTGTGTATATTTATTCATTGGAAAGTGAGCATCTGTTCCTTGTTGGTGGAGTTTCTTTCAAGCAGACTTTGTTAAACTTTTGATTAAGAAAAGCGAAGACAAGTTGGACAGGAAATTTGCCAAAAAGTTTTATTCAAAGCCTAATTGGGTGTCAGCTTGACTTTTGGGTACAATTTTGTTGTTAACTTGGTGCTGAAGGCGTTTTTTGATTGAACCGCTCATCATTGAGCAATGGTAAATAAGGTTCGTCTGCAGGCTAAGGAGATATGAGCAGTTTTGTAATCTAACCGGCAATGATATTAAAGAAAGTATTTTTAATAGAGCTACCTTTATATTAACTACAGAGCCACCTTTATATTAAGCATAATTTTACAAAATTTAGTACACTGTTTGTTAATGTCAAACAAATGTATGCTACCCTCTATGTACTTCTCATTGCGAGCATAATTCTTATAGGAAACCAAGCATTTTTACAAAAGTTGCACTTTAAAAACACTTAACTTTTAAGAAATCTAAATTTCGTGAACAAAGAAAAACTAAAAAAAAAACCAACCGACATCCTTGAAACTGTCTTGACAGCGAACTTTTTGTCCAACTTAACGTGCAAAGTTTTTACCTCGACATTGACAAAATCTTAGAGTTTTCTTTATTCGGTGAACTTTGTTGGAATTGTTGAAAGCATTTTCGGCAAAGTTTAACTTAAACTGTTATTATTATTATTGTCGCTGTCCTTATTTTGTCATTGTTGTTGGTGGCATGCACCAGTTTCACTAGCAAGTAACGGAAGAACCTAAGGTATCCACGAAAGTGTGGAAATTTGTTGCAAAATCGTTGCACGTAATTCTTTTCCTGCCAACAAAATAGAAAGTCTAACATTGATGTATTTAGTACTGGGGAAAACAAAATTTATGCCAAGAGAGCACCACGAGTACAGCAAGCAGGGTAGAAGCAAAAGAAATGCAAACTGGCGACGGAAATTCGTTGAAAAGTTTAACAAAGCATTTGTTAAATTTGGCCCGGAAATAATGATGAGGATTTTAAAGGTTAATTTTTGTATCAATTGTGGTGCCATACTAAATGTGTTCTCGATTGCAAACGCAAGAGTTAAGTTTTGGATAAAATTTTGAAAAAATTCTGGGAAACGTTTAGACCAATTTGTACTTCACAAACATATTTATGAGTGCCTAAAAATCATTGGAGGTCAGTAAAAGGTTGACTTAGCTAAAAATGTTGTAAGTAGGTACTTCATAGTGAGGTAGGTAGTATTGAAGTGTTTGGGTCAGTTCGAAAGCAGGATTCTAACGGTGGAAGCGGTAGTGAAGCTTCTTCACAACATGTCAGCTTATCGGAAATTTCATACAACTCGACTCTGACATTTTCCTAGAGAAGTGTTGTGTTAGGTCCTAGGATCAAAAACCACATCAAACCTGCTGAGGTTGTAAATGTTTTATGGTTGGCAATATCGCCCCAAGTTTTGTCAAACTCAAACTCTGTTACGATGATGTCATATGATCTCATTACGTGTTTGAAACATTCTGTCTACTACGTGACTCATCATGATAAAAGTCATTTTGGATAGTTTTTAGATAGATTTAGATAAATATCAAGTACATCCACCACAGATCTAACTAACTGATTATACAAAAAAGTCTTGTACAGGGTGTTTTTTTTAGAGGTATAGAGCTTCGAATTGAAATAAAGCACAAGAAAATCGTTTTAATGTCCATCAATTTGGCTTTATTGGAAGGATAATTTTATGCCATTAATGTTTAAATATGATTTCAGGCATGTGGCCGCCGCGGCTGGCTCAAATAAAGCCAATTCTACAGGTCCAATTTTGAACCACTTTTTCGAGCATATGGGGCCGTATGTCGGCAATAACGCCACGAATGTTGGCTTCCAAGTCCCCTAACGTTTCTGGTTTGTTGGCGTAGACGAGCGACTTCACATATCCCCAAAGAAAATAATCCAATGGTGTCAAATCACACGATCTTGGTGGCCAATTGACAAGTCCAATCCGCGAAATTATGCGCTCATCGAATGTTTCCTTCAATAAATTGATTGTGACGTGCGCTGTGTGGCATGTAGCGCCGTCTTGTTGGAACCACAACTCATCCACATTCATGCCATCCAATTCGGGAACAAAATAGTTGGTTATCATGGCTCTATACCGGTCTCCATTAACGGTAACTGACTCTCCAGCATTATTTCGGAAGAAGTATGGCCCAATGACTCCACCAGCCCATAGAGCACACCAAACAGTCAGTTTTTGTGGATGTAATGGCGTCTCAAGGGTCTCATGTGGATTCTCTTCACTCCAAATGCGGCAATTTTGCTTGTTGACGTAGCCATTCAACGAAAAATGAGCCTCATCACTGAACAAAATTTTGCGATGAAAATCAGCATCGAGATCAATCTCATTTTCGGCCCATACACCAAAATCACGACGCATTGCATGGTCTCGCGGCTTTAATTCTTGCACAAGCTGGATCTTGTAAGGTCGCAAGCCAAGATCTTTGCGCAAAATCTTCCAGAAAGTTGATGGACAAAGCTCCAATTGCTGTGCACGGTGGCGAATCGATTCATTTGGGTCCTCTTCAACATTTTGCTATACAGCGGCAATTGTTTCTTTGGTGCGCACTGTTCGACGTCTCTGCGGATGCGTATTATCACATAGAGTAAACGTAGTGCGAAAACGACCCATGGTTAACCGAATTAATTGCTCTGATGGACGATTATGTCGACCATAAAATAGACGGAGCTTGCGGTAAACTTCGCGAACTGAACCATTATTTTCGAAATAAATTTGCACGATTTGCAAGCGTTGTTCTTTTGTCAATCTGTTCATGATGAAATGGCAAACCAAACTGAACATAAATGACATTAGAGTTGCCAGATTTGACCATAAAATGCCAGTTTTATCTCTATTCGAAAAACAAACCTCTAAAAAAAACACCCAGTAGTTGAAAGCTGAGGTACCATAAATGAAATGAATCCGGTGTCAGAGTTTACCCATCACCCTTAGATTTTGACATAATCTCAAAATCCCACTTTAAAATACGTTAAAAAGGAAGTCCCTAAAAAAAAAGAACCAAAATCCACAAGGTACACCTTACTTATACATATTACGTCTTTAGGTGTGCCAAAATAATATCTTACAATAAAATGAATTTTAGTTGCCCCCTTTCCCCCCAGCACCCCCAATATTTATACCCTACACCGTGGGTATATTCACTTTGTCTCTCCGTTTGTAACACATCGAAGGGGGCGTGGCAGGTATGGAAAAGTATATATATTCTTGATCTGCGTCACCACCTGAGTCGATTTACCGATGTCCGTCTGTCTGTCCGTCTGTCTGGGTGTCTGTTGAAATCAGTTTTACGGGAAAACCAAGAAAGCTAATTGAATGAAACTATCACACACAGGTCACATCTTCTTGCAGGCATCTTGCTATTGAAAATGGGCAAAATCGGTTGACAGACACGCCTACCGCCCATACCCTATGTATATTTACCCCGGCCAATTTTGAAAAAAGTTTCAGCGATTTTGATGAAACTTGGTGATTTCGTGCACATGTGAACCAAATTAGGATTAGGCTGGGTTTCAAGTTTCCAAAGGGTCGTACAGGGGCGTAGTACAGCCCTAAATTTTATCATTAGTACTACCATATCTTGTAAGCCGTTCAAGATATTGCGATTAAATTTGGTAAACGGATACATATAAAATATATCTTGAATTGTGATAAAAGTGGGCGGAATCGAAAAAGTGAGCGTGGCACTTTTCAACTGCTAAACATTTTGACTCCGTATATCTCAAAATTCGCACAAACGATTTCCATAAAAATTTTGGAGATGATGCCGCTGAAAGCAGTCATCAATACAAGCTCAGCTACTGGACCGAAAAAACTCGTTGAAGAGCGTGGCACAGCCCACAATATTTATAAACGTTATATTTAAAGAACTAACAACGTAATCGTTATAAAATTTAATGAGGCAGATATACTTGCTATAAGGTCTCTTACTACAAAAATTTGGTATAATAGTACCTGTGGGCGTGGCACCTCCCATATAAGCAAAAAACGTTTATTGTTATAGATAGTGTGCTATGAGAGTAATCTTCATAAAATTTGGTGTATAGATGTCAGTTACTATAAGCTTTAAAAATAAATTAATTTTGACAGGATTGCATCAGTGGGCGTGGCACCTCCCATATTAACATAAATTTGTTAGCGCTGTTTTAAGTGAACTATTGCAGCAATTGGTATGAAATTTAATGTATGTATTTCTGTCGCTATAGGGCATATCTGAATCAAAAGTGGCTGAAATAGCATCAGTAGGCGTGGCACCTCCCATACAAATAAAATACGGTAAGTGGCATATTTATCGAAATATGTGAGCAATCATACTAAAATTTGGTGTTAGGGGTTTGATTATGGAAAGCTATTTCTGGATCAAAACCGGGCTGGATTGTACCAGTGGGTGTGCCACCGCCCTAAATTTTGAATTTTTGTTGCAGCATATATCGCAAACTATACAAGCTATTGAGCTAAAATTTAATATGAAGATGTCGATCGCGAATATAATTTATTGTACCAAAAGTGGGCGGAACTGGAGAAGTGGGCGTGGCATATTTCAAAATTTTCATTTCTATTCGATTTTTTCCAACATTTTCTACAATACATTCTTTCGACTTTTTCAACCTTTCAACTTTTTCCAATATATCCTATATGTATTTGTTCTACATTTTCAACCTCTTTCAACTACCTTCATAAGTTTCTTTATTTTTTCGACTTTTTCATCAACTTTGAATTGTTTAAAAATTTTTCAACCTTTTTCAACTTTTTTAGAGTTTTTCAACCTCTCTCAACTTTTTTCAACATTTTGCATATATTTTCGACATTTTCCAACCTCTGCCAATCTTTCTAATATTTCACATTTTTTTTGACTTACTCAACCTCTTCAATGTCTTTTCAACATTTATTTAAAAGGTTATTTCAGTGCAGTGTAGGGTATGTGAGTTTCGGCCTGGCCGAAGATAACACCTTTACTTGTTTTTTTTCAGCGACTTTCTTTTTAACGTATTTTAAAGTAGGATTTTGAGGTTATGTCAAAATCTGAGGGTGATGGGTAAATTCTGACCCTGGATTCGTTTTTAGCACACCAAAATACATACTGGATGGTACCTCAACTTTCAACTACAAGACTTTTTTTTTGTGGTCCTGTGTTATCATCGTCTTGTTTGTTTGTAGCTCTTTTTCCAGTGTAATCAATGAACGGAAATATTACAACATCTGTAAGGTTCATTGAGTCTAAATGTCATTATTTCGATTGATATTTTTCTTGTAAAAGGGACAATAGTTGTTCATACTTGTTTCAACTATGTATGCTGCTTCGTTTTATAATCTTTATCTCCAGACGGTGCATAGTTCGCCCAAAAAAACTCTGTTATTGTATACGGTTATAAGCGCGTTCTCTTGAATATTTCTTCGATTCATGTTTTTCTTGTTCTAGCTATCGTTTCCAAGAAGATTTGGGACGGTCGTGTTTTCTGTTAACAAGAAAATTCCACTCGATGCAACTCGGTAGATTTCAATTGATGATTTGCGCAACGTGCGTCCGAGCTTTTTTTTGTCGTTTGATAGAAAACGGATCTTATCGGAATCTGATGAGCAATATAACCTTGATTCTGGGCCACCAAATTTTTTGAAATTCGGTTCAAACAATTTTTTTTTTGCAATTTGTGAAGCAAAATGCTGTTGATTTCAAGATTCGTTGTCATTTTTATTGTTACATAAAAGGTGCAATCAATATTGAATCTCCAATCATGATTTGCTGGTCTCCATTGCAAATAGTCAACACTCGTTGCTGCTTCAGATTTTTCAGAGAAGCAGTCCAAGGCAGATCTCGAATCATCTAATTCAGAAAGATCATCCTTGAACATATCTTCTCGACGAAACTGATCCAAAAAAGTGCCACGCTTCTTTAATTTATCGTATTGGGTCAATACAAAAATAAAAAGTGAACTTATGGATGTATGATTGGCTATCATTAGACAACTCTTCATATAGGGAGAGCTACAAAATTCGAAACTACCTGGCATTTTTTAAAAAAAATGAATCGATCAATATCGATATCTGAAGCGAAAATTGCAAGGTGTCCTTGATAGATGTCCTTAATAGTGCGCCATGATTTTTAATTATGCCTCTCAAATAAGTTTTTGAGTTGGATTCATTGGATGGATGGATAAGCCTTTATTTCCTGATTGTTGAATTTCAAAGCTGACTCTAGCGAAATAGATTTCTATTTCGGACTACTTGCTTGGCGAGGAATCATACGTCATCTGCTTGAGAGAGGTCTTCCAAATGTTCGCTAAAACTCCATTGAATGCCTCGATTTACCGAATCTAGAACAATGCTGAGAATATCGTCAAGTACTATCAGAAACAGATTATGACAGCAGACATAGCATTATAGCTGCAAAAGCGGTACCGAAATACATGAATATTAAGTATAACGACGCCTGTCACTCGTTCATCTGCTCCACAATAATTCGAAGAGTTCTAATGTGTCGTTTCCGGCTAAGTGGTTCTATTTTCTGGTGAGAAGTAATCTAGTGTAGAATTGACAATATCGCGATGCATCTGTAGTTCTGTCATAATGATAAGTCCTTGTTTTTGGGTTTTGCACTAAAGTTTCTATAAATAAGTTTACAGGTAATCGTTCTTCTTGCTGTGCCAAAAAACTTGAGCTTTTCTTGGTTTGTGTTGAAAATGCTTTAACCCTTTTCAATAGCTACTTATCAAACAAAATGAAATACGCAATAAGTAAGACAAACAATAAGTGTTCAAAGTACAAGAATCAATAAAATGATAGTCGCTTTTGATGTTCGCGCATCACGCAAAAACTACTGTACCGATTTTGATTAAGACTGTTTGAATTTATTTCCTAGATGCTTGGTCTCATCCTCCAATAAAAATTATCACGATATTCTTTTTAAATATCAAGTCATTAATGTTATAAAATTGCTTGAAAAATTAATTGCGCATATACATATATTCTAACCTAGTTTCATGTTATGATATCTTGCATTTATAGCTCAGGCACACTGCTTTTCGTTCAGGATGATTTAAATATTTAAAAACTGGTTACTGCCCACTTTAGCATTAATTCTGTGCACAAGGGCAAAGCTTATCTCGTCAGGGTATAATTTTGTATTTATGTTTTGTTGAGGCATCTCAACTCAAATTGGTTTTAATTCAGTATTATGGATGAGCTGTACCTACTAGAAATCCAACCTTCAAGTGCAGAAGGTTTAATAACGCCAACATTTACACAAAGCGCTTTTCAAACGAGCACTTAAGGTATTTTATTATTGACATACGTAAATGGTAATCGAGCAAAAGACAAATACACCGAATGAAACATTGAATGCAATGCAAAATAGGTCCGGAAGGCCCATTACAATAACAAAGTCACTGTTTTGAAAGCTGCAACTTATTAATACAAAATTCTATAGCCTACAGTGAATTGGCCATGCAAAACTCATGAAGACAACGAGAAACAAAGAAAACGAAGACAAGAGAAGAGAGGCGGCAATTCAAAGGTGTGGTGTCGACAGGCGATACGTTTGAATATCGCACTTCTGACAGTTGGCGTATGGAAAAAAATGCCTTCGCTGTTGCTGATATCTTTGAGAGCGAGCGCCTTTGCGCTTTATGACGGAATTAAAACGAAACGAAATGACTTGAGGGAAATGACGTCGTACACGGCTGCATGTAAAGCGGATATCCCATCATATCACCCATACGTCCCACGACAACATCTAATATCCACGTACGTACATTTGTATGTGTGTATGTACAAGCACACAAATGTAAGGACCTGTTGAATTTTTCATATATGTGAGTGAGTGAGGAGTTAAATAACTGAGTATGGCTGAGTAAGGGTTAACGTGTGTGTGTGTGCAAGTGGGTGGGTGTTAAGTTAAGGCAATTTACATGTACTAAATTGAGCGCAAATTTATGCATATACGAGCACATACACGTACATACACGTACTTACGCTCTACAGGATAGATGTGTTGGAAATTGAGGCGAGAGGAAAATTGTGTTTTAACGTGATTCCATGTAATAAACGAGGAATTTATGATGTTGCATAAATTCAATTACAGTGCAAGAGCGGCGGAAAAAAGTGTGAGGAGTGCACAGCATTAAAAAAAGAGAAAAAATTGTGTAGATTCTACAGAATTTCAGATAATTAAAAAGCAATATTTTAAGCAATTTGTCTCCAAGGAACGAACTTTTTATTCTTTTTATTATACGTTTGTAATTACAATATGGCGCAACATTTTTTGTTCATAATTCCTCGTTAAGAGTATCATATATTTTGCTTTGAGCAAATTAAAAGCTTTTGTAAAAAGTCTCATAGGACGAGATTTTCCCGGAAATACAGAGCCAGTTTATCTTGAAACAATAACATCATTCTAGCAACACTTTCAATCTCAATAGCATTTCCAATGAATACTTTTTGTCTTAGCTTCACTTATGTTTTCATAAAATAACTAGATAAATTGAGTTAAATGAACAGTTGAGTTGTGAGTTTTAAGCGTTTTGCACGATTTAAGAATTTTGTATATCGTTGTGTTGACTGATTACAATTACCTTAAAAAGAAAAGTTTAAAACTTGTCGGACTTTCATATAATTCTTGATAGCGGAGCATCTGCTCAGTATTTAGTTAACATTATTTCAAAGAACTAAATAAATGTTTTACTTAGAGACTTCGGTTCAAATAGCAAAGAGTTTTCCAAAAGGCGAAGCAATAATGATTTTCGGAGGAGTTGGATTTTGCGTACATTTTTTTTCCTACAATATCGTTGCTTCAGTGTATATTGCCATGATTTTCGATTTCAGGGGGATTGAACCCCCAAAGCAACATACTCTATCATATTGTTTTACCTTTTTAAAGAAATCCTTTTACTTATTGTTAAATAGTTTTGAAAAGAGTTTTATAGCTCGAGGCAGTTTTTCGCGTTGAATCTAAATTAAGGACTAGGAGTTTTTGAATTCAAGAAAATTTCTGTTAAAGATTTAAAAAAGTGTAAAAATTTCCTATTAATGAAAAAGAAGAGTGAAGTGCTATAAAGAAAATAGAACTCAGCATCAGAATTAATGTACCGAATACAAGCTTTTACATATTCTCCTGAAATGTTCATTTTATATACTGCACGTTTACTGAAAGCCAAACTTTATTTTCATTATAAAATTCCCAAATCCAATAGTTCAGCAAAATGCCAAGAGAACGAACTGATCTATTGATAATAAAAACTTGCTCTGTAGGGTGTTTAACGGTCTCAAAGATATGTTGGTTCAAAAATTAATTAAAGGCTTTCGGAAATTCTTCAAAGAAGTGCTTTCCAAACAGTATTCCTCGAAAGAAAGCAAACCACAATGAAAACCAGAAAAAAATACATACTGTGAAAGGCTAAGCATATCCACTACAGTGGCGTACCTCTAGGGAGGCGATTGCCCCGGGAGCAAATGGTCCTTGGTTTTTATACTATTCAATTAATTTTGTGAACCTGTACAAAATGTAATGTACAGGGGCCACATGAGGGTTTTTAATGTCAAAAATATCGGGTTGCGAAAGCTGATGACATTATTTTACTTTTTTTTAGTAAATAAAAATTTTCCGCTTTAAAATTCTTAAGGTTGGAAGTGGCAACCCCGTATGCCGAATGTACTGATCCACTAACGTAACTTTATGGCAATACACATGAAGTATGGAAACTTTCTACACAGAGCAGAAATCCCTTGATTTATTGCTAGATACCTACTTCCCTGGTAGTTTTTTGTAAAAACTAGAGGAGTGCAATATCCATGCTCGGAGTTCCTCAGTCAATCTCGAAAATATCAAAATGGCTGCAAATTACCAGGTCCTGAATTTGTATTTTTAACAATTTATTTTGAAGGATGTCATGCGCAAGAATTAGAAAACTTGCAAAACTCAACTATCTAAATGGACAAAAATTATTAAAATTTGTTGAAAGTGCAAAATGCTCGATATTTCAGTCAACATTTATTGGTTTTCAAAATGCGGTAACATATAGAATTGTTCATTTAATTTTCATTAAATTCATCAAGTACGTATATCGGCGTATATATAAAATTCAAAAAGATTGAATAAAAATGTAAAACTAATTAAGGCTATCAAGCAGCAACGAACTCCATTTTTGCGCTTTATAAGATTGGAGTTTACCCAATGATACATTTTTCACGCGTCCTTTCTAACACATAATCAATTCTATTTTGATGAGCTGTCAAATGTCACATTGTTGACGCGTGACCGCATTTATTGGTCTTCCACTATTAAGTTTCTGACGAATTTATTAGAACAATAAACCCGCCATCTACTTAAGGAACTTATTACTACAGAGTGGATCAGCAAACATCATAGACTCATGTATACTCATCAACCTCTACACTGAGATAACGATTTGTTTGGTTATGAAAAACTAAGTATATCAAGAGCAATTAAATATTTGATTGAGTCAAGCATAAAATACCTTAGCAAACATTTACCACTATTTCATTCAAATATAATATGTTTGACTCAAATAAATATTTATATGCTCTATATCAAATATACATTTGTTATACTTAAACAAAGCGTTTTCCCAGTGTACAAATCAGGAGAAAAGTAAATAAAATCAATGGCTGAGAAATGCCAAATTCATTTATCGGTAAAATCATTGAGAATTTGATACAAAGTAGATTATTCTCGAACAGTATAAAAATTTTGAATCGGCATGAAAAGTCCGTTGAAGACATTTCCACAAAATCCAAATGGCATCACTGGCTGTGATTGTTTCAAATTGTTGCATGTTGCCAACAGTTTTGAAGTTGTTAGTCCATCTGTATCGTCATGAATAAAAAGTATTGATAGGTTTGTAAACTTACAGGAATACCGACTCATACGACTATTTACTAATACTTTAAATCCAACCTTAATGAATGAACTGAATAAAAACTATTTCTGCTACGGCACTTTGAACTTCGAAAAACTTGAAGTTTTGACTAAAATTTCAATGTTGAAATTAACTTAAAATGTAAGATAATCTCTCCAAATGTGAATTATATGACACTCTATACACAAAGGGCTATATTGTGCAAGTTCTCGAGAGTAAAGAGACATGAATCAGATGGCTAATACGCCGTAGGATAATGGATCAACATGCAACATCAATAGGCGGATATGACCCCTACTGAGACAGAGGTCTTATCGGCAGACATGAAGCAAAACTATGAAATTCAACATTTGACTTTAGTGGAAGTTGTAAGCAGGATTCCCAAGTTGAAAAGATGCAATATCCAACCTTCCAAAATATAGTTATTTTTTCCACAAATGGTAAAAACTCAAATTTTTTTTTGGGAAAAAGTTGATTACTTTTTTATGTTCGTTCAACAAAACTTTGAAGTCCAAGTCATAAAAATTGTTCAATTCTATTTCAGAAATTATTGAATTTCTACCAGGCCCCCGACTTTGACATGAAATTCCAGACCTTTCCGGATCTATCCCAGTCACTTGGACACACTGGTTGTAAGGATGCGGAGAGAGAGGCGAACATGAAACATGTTTACCATAATTTTATCCCACGTAACGACATAACAGAAATATTTTTTGTTTTGGCACCTTAGATGGTACCCAATCATCTCTTAGTATTTAGTTTCATTATGAAATCTGATTGATTCTACATGTTATTGATAAATTGGCTTAAATAGATGTTTCTTTATTGGCATTCAGAACACAACGACTTGGGCAAAGGCTTTTCTCAAAAGAGCTTGTCTTCCTTCCGCAGAACAAATGGCCACTTTGCGTAATTCATATGCGGGTGTAAGCGAGTTCTTACATTTATTGAATAGTTATCTATTGCTTCAATTGTTAATTAAATTAAAATAAATATAACTTAATTTAATCATCTAGCAATTGTATTTGGATCTTTAATTAATTAAACTGTCAAATGCCGCGATGATACGGCATTAAATCTTTTGAATGCGAACTCATTATTAGATAAAATTTAATTTATTTTAAAATTTCAATTCCAAACTCAAACTCGGCAACAAAGGAAAACACTTATTTGTTAAGGTACCGCTTTAAGATTCCATTATAATCTAATTATTGATTCACTTAACTCCAAACGACTGTGCAATGGATAGGCAAGTCCACTTCAAAGTTTCGTAACCCATTTCTCCCAACCCTTAGCTCGTTCTCCAGCCAAAGCAATCATTGGCGATGATGACTTCTGTGAGGTACATTGCGAAGGAAAACATTTCTTGACTCATTAACGGAACAATAACTTTGCAATTGTATTAAGCCACGAGGAATGGAAGAGTTCATTCGCGCCTGGTACTCCAAGTAAAATTTCGAAAGTCACTTTACAGTGCCAACAATAACAATAATAATGAGCGCATTAAAGTGAATTGACGTCTGCGAGTATATGGAAAGACGGGGAAGTTATTTGTCATGTGCGATTGTAGGTAACTATTCCGTATGTAGTAGACAAAACCATAGACAGAAAGAGAGAGCTGCCATAATGTGGATGCAACGACTGGCTACAAATTAACTCAGGTAAAATATTAAAAATTCATTGTTTTGAAAATTCTATCTGTCGCTAGACAAAAGGAATGAAATTCTTCTCTAATATTTTACGTGAAAATTTCGATATAGGAAATTCTCAAAAACGTGCTAAAAATCATAAAAAATAAAGTTTTCCAAAGCCTTAGAACTTTTTTTTAAAAATCAGAGCCGTATTAATGGAAATGGAAAAATATGTTCGGACCTACAGTGGCGGATTTTCAGAGGGCGGTGGAAATTGTTCGATAGGTTGATTAAAATTAAGGTTCCTTCCGTAATTTAGTATATTTTTTTTGCTCTCCATATTTGTCTTGTATGGACTCATGAAGTTTATCCTATGCCAGTCATGAAAGACTGACGGCATGTATTTTTTGAGATCAAGTTTACTTTTTCTCAATTTTTTGAAGAAAAAAAAACTTAAAAACTTTTGTCAATTTCAATAAAATAATTAATTTATTTCTAAAACATTGTGCAAAAAGTATCCAGGATTTAGTTTCTTCGATTACCGTGGTGTGGTAAATACGAAAAATTTTATTTAGGCGAATAGAATACCTAAAACGGTCAGATTTGTGGAAGGCGGGTTTTGCACGTCGGTAATGCAGCATCGCATAAAGTCATTATCAGGATCGGTGGAAGACCTGTTGTATGTGTGGAGTAGACACAAACTAAAAAGTAGTTGGGTGGTGAGCTCCCCACTTGAAAATTATTCCACCTTTTATCTGAAAACAATTGCCAAAGTTCTTAATCATATTATCATTGCTTATGTTATACTGAAATTTGAATCAACCACTCCCCTTTTTTGCAAAAAACAGTTCTAACCATGACACCGCTGGTGCTTTTTGCCCGGATCTATAAGTGCTTAATGAGTAATCTGGTTGAGTATGACTATGGAGATTCTAAATGTGCGAGAATTCACGTTGAGCAAATGCTCTTGAGAATATTATCAGATTTGAAATATTACTTGAAGGAAGTCTTTGGGTTTTTAAAGAGCTTTTTCAAAACTGATGCGGTCCGATTTTTCAAAGAAAGCTTTATAATAGGTCAACCTACTGATGTTAAAGGTATTGTAAATTTCTACCAAGACGATTTTAAAGGATAACGATAAGTTTGGCGATGTGAAGCGAAAAGAAATTTGAAAATTTGAAAAAACGTGGTAAATTGTTGAAGGAAATATCATTGATATAAGAGGATCCTTCCGAAATACGTGAGATTTGTTAGACTTTTAATGATATCCGGAATTTCGTGTACGAACGAGAGAAGTTTTTCGACTCTCGCCGGTTGAAGAATTATTTAAGAGCTACGATGCTACGAGTATTTTACATGTTTATTCAGAAAAATTTTATTTATTATTTATTTCGAAAAATTCAAACAAGCTTGTCTATTTGCACTATATGTAAAATGAAATATCTACACCTGTTCTCTGGGTTCTCTTTCATTCGAATATAGGTCTTTAAAGCCTCAATAGAAACAGATATTGAAACCATAAGGTAAAATCAAGTACTTAATAAGTTAACGCGGAGAAGCTTCTAAGTACATGATCTAATTACGCGATGCAAACCAATAATTTTCTTTTTAATAATTTTTTGCTTTACATGGTAGACACACTATCCACCTTAAGGAATTTCTATCCGTTTATTCATTAGCATCCTTACTTAAATAGTTCTTTCATTGATTTCATCAGACATAATTCAATAAGAAATAATAATTCCACTCCATGGAAGAAAAATGCGATGTGCGATTCTTTTTTCGCCATATCATAAGATCATGTAAGTAACCGCTCTTTTGTAGATTGAATTACTCATGGCTGCAAGTGTTATAAAGTGCAACAAATGCAATCAATTTGATCCGTTTTAACATCAAAAGCTTGTACTCAGACGTATACTGGCAATGTCTAAAATTATAGTGACACAAACATATATTCCCAGAGAAACTCATGAATGGCCATACCCAGCAAACATTTGGAAGACTGTTGAATCTGCCATTTTATAGGCGTTAAGATTATAAAGATATTTAAATCGGCATTAAGTTATTTTCGATATTTTATATATTTCATATACCATCTATATTATAATTATAACTTATAAAAACAGTCAAAAATAAACAAAAGTGACATAATCCGAAGAAGCTACGACGTGGATAATGGTCGGATGGGGATGATGATACTAATTAAAAATTCTCCGGGTCTGATGACGTAATGTAAATATTTAAATATCGCCTTCGATAAAAATCACTTGAAAATCCTTCATAAGTTTCTTAAGCGAATCGCATTGGGGAGTCCGCTGCCCCGGACAATATCTCCCAAATAAGCCATCGAAACCATCGTCTCGTCGATTGATATATCATTATCGTGCTATTAAAAATGTTTACTGGGTGAGCACATATATTCGCAGCATTACACTGTGGAATCACAGATTTTAACGCAGTGCACACCGTTTCAGTCTACTCTTTTCTAAACCTTTACGCATCTCCTTTTTATTTTTTACTCTTTTGTGCTTTTCTTCTTGCGATTGCATCACTTGAAATAAAAAGTTTCTTGGCTCTTGCGCAATTTCTTGAAAAAAAGTTCATAGCCATAAAACAGGAATGTCTGTGCACCCATGTTAATATCAAATTTAAAATTATCCTTGCAACGATGAAGGATTTCTAAAAGATGGCACTTTTTGAACCGATTAAGAAGATATTAAATGACATTTATGAGTGGTTTTTGTTTCATTTATTGGCACTCAAACTATTTTACGTGGTTTAAGGATGTTATAAGATTTGATGAGAATCCTCATCAATTTCTTAATATGCTTAATTTACTTGGAAGCTGCTGATGAAATAATATTTTTTCTCTTAAGATCAAAGTGAATTTAAAATAAATATTTTTATTAAGCTTTTGTCTTTAAAAATCTATTGATTAAATTTATGGATTTGAATAAATTGTGATTAATTCAAGGAATAAACATATTATTCCGAAACGACAAGATTATTTAGACTGTAAGATTGACTAAATTCATAAAGAAATATTTTTGCTATCACAACATATTCAATACCTTACAATCAAACAAGATCCATTGAGAGATTTATTTAAAGTACTTTGCAAAATAGAAAAATAAGTAAAAATAAAAAACTATTCAAAAAATAAAATTAAATGAAAATTGAAATTGTTTTTTTTTTTTTAAAAAATCATCGTAGTTAATGAAAAAATTGTGCAATCACTGAGAGAATTAGAGAGCTGTGCGCTGCTTTTTCGTATTCTTTTATTTTATTAAAATAATTGCGGGGTACAAACTGCGACTGACTGTTGGTATAGCTTATGGCAGCTTTTGAAAGGTCCTCCTGTGATGCTGAAAGGACACAACGTCGCTCCAATGGCTGATGACTTGCAAATAGAATTGAAAATGGAAGAAATTCAATGTTTGCGCAATGAATGCAAATATTTGTTTGAAATTGAAAATCGATTGGATGCTTCTTGATGCTAACCACCCAGCTAGCATATGTTGCGCTGCACAGAGGGCAATTTTTTGAAAATTTTTCTTTTGAAATTTGCTATTATTGTGCCTTAGATTTTCAAAAATAAATTTTTTTCGAAAGTCTTATAAAATTTTTAAAAATCGATTAATTTTTTTTACGATTTTTTTGAAGAAAAAATGTCTTTTATCCTCAAAAATAAAAGTTTCTTTTAGATTTCAACATATTTTACTTATGTTTCCACAGTTTGACATGCGAACATCAGGAGAATAATACAAGTACATATTAGTTATATGTGAATAAAACACTGCAGGCGGAAGGCTGTCATTGGAAGAAAATTACAAAAAAAAAAGTATGAAGATTCACTACTGTGAATCTTCATCATCCATTACTATGGAGCTTGTAGAATTGGAATTATGGAATTTGCGGTGCCTTGGAGAGGGTATGAGGTTGAGTAATTGATATGATATATTGTGATGTAATGTGTACAATAATTTTGGGTAGAATTAAATTAAATGACATCGTATGTACAAGGATACAATAAATTGAACGAGCAACAATACTGAATGAAGTCATATGCTACTAGAATATTATATATACTTAGATGACCAATTTTTGTGTCCGGAAAAAAAAAAACTTAAGTCTACGAACTTCCAAATACTAAAAGTTTTAATCTTGAAACTTCAAGTTATTCTAACTTCAAATATTTTCGGACTAAAACGTAGTGAAAGATAATATTTTTTTGTTTAGATTTCTGGGTTTTCACTCTATTTTTGACTAGAAGGAAGAGTCCACAAAACAAAAAAAAATTTCATTGATTTTTAGGCCGAAACATATACATACTGATATTAATAAAATTCGCTTAGGAGATAGATTGAACCCAGAGAAAGGTTGTTAAGATCTTTAATTTATTTATGGGGGCGTGGCACCACCCTTAATGAGGAAAACGCTGTCTTGGCTGAGTCGTTACACCAATTTTGAAGAAATTTGGTACGATGATAGATTGAATCTTGAGTAAAGATATACATTTGAGTGGGTGGTGTCACGCCCCTAACAGGGAAAAACGTTTTCACGGCTAAACTAATTGGCCGATTTTGATGAAATTATGTACCTATGGAGATAGATTGAATCTCGAGAAAAGTTATTTGTTTTTTTGTGGGTGGCGTCACGCCCCTAACAGTACAAAACTAATCGAGTGATTTTAATGAAATTTGGTATGGGAATACGTATATTGAACTCTAAGAAAAGGATAGAGATGGGAACAGGACAATATGATACCAAGATTTTTAGGAGCGATGACAGAAAAAAATATCTATTTTAAATCCGACTTTTAATACCTAAAAGTATTTTTTTGTTTTTGTTATGTCTTTATAATGGTTGAATTCCAACCACTGGACGAACTCTAGTATTAATAACTTTCAAAAATTGTTTAAAAATAGAAGGCGGTATGGTCTCAAGATGAAATTTTAACACACGGCAGCTAATTTATCAAGAAAAAACATATCACAAAATTAAGGAAATCAAATTGGTCATACTTATATTAAAATATTAAAGTTTATTAGCTATCGTTAATATTTGCGTATTTCTCATAAGTTTTCGCTCACAACTTTATCAATTTGAAGTTATTTTCTCTTAATGACTTGTTTGTGTGAATTTTCGAAAAATACATCTTTTGAAAAAAATATGACAAAGGAAATGAATTTGGTCCCAATTAAATGAATGCAAAGAAATATTCTCGCCTAAAATTTCGACATTGTTCTTGCGACGCTTCTGTCTTATCGTAACAAATTCAAAAAGATTATTTTAAGAAAATCGGAGAGTTCGACTGAACATGGAATTTCAATCTGCATGAAATAATTTAGATAGGTAGGTATATACAATTGGAGTATATTTCAATCTTGTTGCGGAAACCTTACCTTACCTTTTGCATATTTATTAGTTAGTCTAAAAGGTAATTAATTCATACATGTACAATGTTCATATATCAAGCAATTCTTTAAAGGGTAACAATAATAAGAATTGTAGACAAAATGGAGGGGATTGTGCGATACTATGGGATGTGTTAGCTGGCATAAAAAAAAAATATTAATCTGAGCGAGCCATAAGCAAACTGGGTTCGTTGAAGTTCTGGGGGACATTAACAAGTACTGAAGAAAATTTTGACAAAGTTGTTAGGATGGGTGGTATCACAACATTTTTTGAAATTGGGTGATACAAACACTCACTGAACGCAAATCATGTAAGTGGACGTGGCACATGTCAAGTAGTGCTATCTTATGCTCTTGTTTGTATCTCACCTGGAGCTGAAAAACAAAAACAAAATTGATAGAAATATATCTAAGTAGCTAAGTAATATCTTGTGATATCTATACTCGAAGCAATTTTTGTAAAATTTTACGATGAAAATCGTCAGCAACACATTACCGGCAACAAGCGGTAAGCACGTGATATTTTAAATATTTCTTGCTGAAAATCAAACCAAAAATGTTCAATGCTGTACACAATAGATGTTTAAAATTGTGATAGTTTTCCGCATAATATGTCTACTTTTCAATTAAAGATGCCCTCAAAAGTATGTAAATGTGTAATTTTTTTTTTTTTATGATAAAATGATTTCAATAAAAAAATGCACTTCATAAGAAATTTGAAAATTTTTTGTTGCAGTTTGAATGTAAGAACTGAACTTCAGTAAGTCCTTCCCCTTTTTGCGCCCATAAATGTAAAGGATGTGATAATACTCATAACGAACATTTTCCTGCAAATATTGCACTCATACATTTGATGTATTTGAATGCTCTAAATTTAGTACCTTTTGTAAGATATATTGCGAATAATAAATTCAAATTACTAAGAAACCACGCAGTTGCAATAGACGCACGTCAGAGCACAAAATCTCATCTACGAAGAAACGTGTCCACGCAAATAAGGACACAGCTGAGAACTGAGCGAACGTACACACATTCCATCACAAATTTGTGTACGTTATTGTCTAAAAATCAGCATTTGATATAAAATTTTAAAAAAGTTTCTATTTTTTTTTTGATAGTCAGACTTTAAGCTTTTAAATCTTAAAATGAAAGTTATAAATGTCGAAACTTTTTCAAATAAAGATAAAAGTTGACAGGAGAATTTTTTAATAGCAGATAAAAGTTAAAAGTATTTTTAACTTATATACTTATACATACATACATACATATTATCAAAAAGTTAATAAACGAATATACAAATAGTCGAAAAATATTGCAACAGCAAAGAATAATTCGAAAATATTTTGAATTATTCAGCAAATAGAAAATTCAAAGTAAAATATTAAGATTATTCAATTCAAAAATGGTACAGATAAACTGTAACAGCTATATATTTGGTTTTTAGTTTCTAAAAAAAAATTGAAAATCAAAGTGGAAACTTAGTTTGGAATATCCGGAATTGGTAAATGAAATGAGATGAAGTTATTTATTCATCAACATTTATTTGACCACATTTAAAGTAGGACCCATCGTTTCTAATACAACTACGGCAGCGCTTCATCCAGTCCTCCAGAAATTTACCGTGAGCTGATTGAAGAATAGCATTCAGTTTCTTCAGCGAATTTTCTTTTATGGCTTCAACCGACTCAAAACGTCTTTCTCGAATTAATAGCCTTAGCATTAGGGACAGAAAGAGTCAGACCGGGACATGTTAGGTGAATATCGTGCTTGGTTTATGACGTTATTGGAATATTTTGTTAAGAACTGGGATGGAATGATGGACTCATACGATGGTGCCTTGTCGTGGTGTAAGATTTATGACTTATGTCCTCCCAAAAATCTTATAATTTTCGACAAATATTCTCTCGCAAGCGAATCATAACCTCTAAATAATATTCCTTAGTAACCACCTGTCTTGTTGGATGCAATTCAGAAAAAACCGTCAGCATAACCTTGATTTTCGTGCTACTTCGACGTGGATTTTTCGGTGAAGCCAGTCATTACACGTAATACTCGTAAGCCCATGTCTTATCGCCAGTTATTATGCGTTTCAGAAGGTGATGACTGTAGAAGCTCGAGAAATCATGTTTTCTGTAATCTGATTTCGATGCTTTCTTAGAACTCAACTGAGCTCTTTTGGCACAAGTCGAGCAGCACAGTGTTTCATGCCTAAAATATCAGTCAGCGTGCTTGAAGCAGACGTAAATGAAACGTTAACCATCTTTCGCAATATTCGACGATTTTGGAGCACCTTCTTTTTGATGTTGTCGTTATTTCATCACTCGTAGCCGCTGATGTTCGACCAGGCAAATTATCTACGACGTGTCGGTCTTCTTTGAATGCTTTATACAATTTATATACCTCAGTTTTTGAAAAGGCCAATTCGCCATAGGTCTTCCATAACATTTGAAGTGATTCGGATTTTAACTCAAAATATAAGATAAATACTTTCCCAAATGATTTTTCCATTGTAAAAAATCGCGGAGCACTTCAAATTTTGAGTAGCAAAAGCAACAGCAGTAACAGATAGATACATACAGATACATCCTCGTGCTGAACAAAAATAAATCTTCATTGAAGTTGCTTAAGTTGGTGTGGCTAGATATTTATAGTTCTTATTACGCTGCCGTTTTCTTTTTTGATTTAAAATATAAAATCAAACAAACTTTGCAATTCCTTGAGGATTGGAAAATAATGATGTTATGCTGTGTGGAGGCTGACTTTTGAGCCCACACACTAATGGGCAATTTTTGTATTAAGTGCTTTTTAAGGTCAAACCGAAAGTTATTTGCTGCAGCATAACAATTAATACCAGAATGAGCAAGGTAAAAGAGCATTAGAGTTAGGCACCTATTAGTGCCTTCTCAAAGCAGACCTAAACATTTCTTGTCGTTGAAATAACTTGAAGACCCATCTCGATCACAACTGTCTTCTTAGCTTAGAGTGTTACCTAGACCTAAAAATATGACCTCGTATTACTCGATAATGATGAAATGAATTTGTTGAGCTAAAGACGAATTTGGAATCAAGAGTGGACTACAATCTCCCAAGAAGTCAACAAACTAAGACTTTCTTTTCTATCAAAATATACACTTTCGATTGACGATTGAGGAGTAAAGTGTACGAGACACAAATTCCTTGGAAAGAAACATTATTTTTATCAGTTATCCAGAAGGCCATGTTTCAAGTTACAGATTCGATCAACTACAAAATGATAAGACAAAATAGGGTGGGTAACAAGGGAGAAGGTTTCACTTTTATTTTGCCAAATTATTCACACGACTATCACAAACCGAGAATTTCAATAATCAACAATGCCAAGATTTTCAAACATTTTACAAAGCATTCTGGGAATAATCAGATATGAAACGGTCACTCGCTTAGAGCTCCACGTAACAAGTTCGGATGAGAAATAAAAAAAACCCCACAGGAAGTCTTGGATGAATATTCTCTCGAAAGGAAAGTTCTTTCGAATTAGGAGAACATCGTTGGTGAAATGAATATGATGATTCCAAGTCCTCAGGAATGATTCGAACCAAATAAACACAACGCCAGGCAGACCTTGAAATTTATGATTTAGAAAAGTTGCAAAACAAAGCAGCGGCGACGCGACAACTGATGGCAGTATCGGTTGAGCATATGTGCCACTCGTTTGAATCACTTTAAAATCACTGTCAACATTGCTTAGATGCGGAAGAGGAGTAGGTACTTTAAATAACAAATGAAGAGTCTTGAGAAATATTGAATTGCTTGGATTTTATGGGGAAAGTCTGAGTGGAAAATTGTGGGTGCTTTAACCCTCCAAATTGTGTTTCGAAGACTTCGTTTTCGATCAATTGATGGAAAAAGGTGTGAAATAAATTTCAAACCAGAACTTCCAAGCATACGATAGGTCTTTGATAAATTTCGACATAATCACCGGCATTACTAAAGCTCCTTAATTAATCATAATAAATAACATATCTACTTAGTATTAAAAATTTTTGACACAAAACTTAAAAAAATATTCTAAAGTATTACAAATAATGCACTATTTCACCAAGTGTGCATCTTGTCTGTTGCGCAAATGTGTGCAAATGTGGAAATCGTAATTAATGAGAAATCCTTTAGCATCCGGATTTCACTTAAGTTCACATCGCTTTCATTCTGCTCTATAGTATTTGTTTCTCTCAATGGCCTTGTCACAGCAAGTCCCTCACCAGTTCATTATCGGTGAACTATTTGCCTTTTGGCATCTTTCCAGTGCTGCCAATACAACGCACACTCTACCGCATCGTATCGTCGTTTCTCATCGCATCACTTGCACCGCAACACAACGGAAATGAGAAATGAATAATTGTCCAAGTAGCAAACTCATCAATAATAATGGATTTCGATTTCACTGTCATTTCCGTAGCGAGTTATGGCTGAGGGAGGCCAGCAAGCGATTCCTCTTCCCACCAAGTTGGGAGCTCAAAACTAAATTTGATTTATTATTGACAATGAGTTTATGTTGGAGGAGATTTAATGAGATTTTAAGCTGCAATTAAAAAGTAGAACACTTCTTGTGTGCATAGTCATAAAATTGAGTAAGAATGTTGTGTTGAAGGACTTTTTGTTCATAAGTAAATTTTATAATCTCGCATATATGAAATATACTATGAGTGTAATTACATATTCTCACTGTGCTATTTTTCTTAGCCGAAAGCACAAAACGGGAAAAAATCGTAGAACTGTTAGGAGCGTAATATATGGTTTCTTCACGACGAAATTACTACAAGCAACACCATTATATTCGTGGTGTAATTGGCCTGCAATTCCTTGAATATGATATACGAGTGACCATCACAGTCAATGCTGAGAGCTATATATGACCGACTGCAACTTATACTTCTACTTCTACTTCTACTTCTACTTCTACTTCTACTTCTACTTCTACTTCTACTTCTACTTCCACTTCTACTTCTACTTCTACTTCTACTTCTACTTCTACTTCTACTTCTACTTCTACTTCTACTTCTACTTCTACTTCTACTTCAACTTCTACTTCTACTTCTACTTCTACTTCTACTTCTACTTCTACTTCTACTTCTACTTCTACTTCTACTTCTACTTCTACTTCTACTTCTACTTCTACTTCTACTTCTACTTCTACTTCTACTTCTACTTCTACTTCTACTTCTACTTCTACTTCTACTTCTACTTCTACTTCTACTTCTACTTCTACTTCTACTTCTACTTCTACTTCTACTTCTACTTCTACTTCTACTTCTACTTCTACTTCTACTTCTACTTCTACTTCTACTTCTACTTCTACTTCTACTTCTACTTCTACTTCTACTTTTACTTTTACTTCTACTGCTACTGACTTTACACTTTCGGACTTGCTTTAAGTGTTTCTTAAGATACCAAAGCATACAAAACCTTAAAAAAGCTTATTTTGACTCTTAACCCTCTAGCAGGCCAATTTAATTGATTTCTAACACACACTTTCAGTTTTAAGTGAACGCGGCGGTGAAAATATGGCCATTTTGATAAGCAAAAGCTTTTCTGTATATGCATTGAACATTTTTTCAAAGCATACTTAACAAACTTAAGCAAAAAACGTTAAATTAACGAACATGTTATATTTTAGGGCCACTAAGTGATACCACCCCGCCTGTAGGCGGACTAGCCTGCTAGAGGGTTAAGGAAGGTTTCCTGGTAGACGGTCACATTTAAATTTTGTTACGCATACCTTTGCCAAAAAAAAAAAAAATAAGCAAATCATATTGAGGGGGTGTAAAATTTGTTTTCAAAAACAAGTCTGGTGGTCGGTTTTGTTCTAAGAATTATTTGGATACTAATGACCATTGTTCAATTTTATTTATGTTGATGAAAAGACCCAATTTTAGATTCAAAGGACAATCAAGTAAAACCGGTTTAAGGACAATAATTGAACGAGAATTGGTAAAATTATTGTGATGAGTATATTGATTATTTTAAAAGTTATACCAGATTTGAATATATATCATTTAATAAATCCGAAAATGTGTTCAAAAACTGAAACTGTGAAATTATTCCATTCAGTAAAGCATTTAAATAGTACTCACTTCTATGCGCCTTGTCAGCAGGGTCTCGCCGCAAAACAATTCTTCGCTTCGAGGAACAAATCGGTCCCGAGTCCACATCGTGTATAACAATTTTAATAGCTTCACCATCCATTGAGGTCTGACGACGTGGAGCCTCAAGATCTTCCAGGTTGGGTCCGGTGAAAGCTGCAAGTGGTGGTGGAACAGCCGATTGCATAGAAGGCGGTAAGGCGCCACGATCACGTAGAGCAGCCAAATCGGGTCTGAAAATAAAGCATAATGCAAATCAAAACGTAAAGCGAGCACCATTACTTACAATTGTGAGCCTCTGCGCCGCATTCGACGATCATCATCCACCGTCAGAACAGGACTACCTTTGTCAGGACTAGGCGAATCATCGTTTTGTGGCAAGTCCTCTGAAGGATAGGGCATACGAAATGATGGCCGTCGTGAGCCAGGTAACGCTATATGTGGTGAAATACCATCAGCTGGTGATCGTTGCAATTGTGCTGATTGTGTTGCCGCTTGTAAAACGCCAGGTGCAAAAACATCGTAGGCAGATTTTCTATAGAAAGAGAGTTTTGTGGTTAGAAAACGAAGAAGAACTCTTTGTTTTGAGTGAGACACTACCTTCTTGGCATAGCTGGTATGCCTAAGCCTAAGTCAGCACCTCCTGCACCACCAGCTCCGGCGATAGCAGCAGCAACAGCTGCTGCTGCATTTTTTATATCATCGTCGTAACTGTGCTGTCGCGTAACACGTGATCCGCGTCGCGATGCCATACGCGATAAGGGTGGTCCAAATGCCGTACTCAGCTCTTCTTGACGTGGTGGGCTGGACGAACGACTAGGTGCCATACTCCGTCCACCTTGACGCCAGTCCAAGTCACCGCCAGGCGTGTTGGTACCTTTCAACTGCTTCGGGAGGAAACCGACAAAAAAATATTAAAATTAAAATTTAAACTCAACTCATAAAAGTAGCTATTTCTACCCGTTCCAATTCCTTTAGCGAAGCAGGTGAAACATCTGAATGTCGCCGCAGTTCGGGACTACGCGGGGGTGCCAATGCAGCTCCATTCGTTGGCGCTAAGGTTTGTGTGCTCGATCCCAATTTAGCATCAGAATGACGTCGTTGCAAGGCTTCAAGCACCGGAACATCCAGCATTGAATCGGTGGAGTCTTGAGGTATGCAGACACGTGACGCCATTTTTCGCCTACACACACTGCAACGCCACATAGTCTGTATGACGGAGATAGAGACAGTAAGAGAGAAAGAGAGAGAAGGAAGTAGCGTGTTAGTAGGTACATTGAAATGAATTAGAAATGAGAAATCAGGAACTGACTGACTGTGCCCTGGCATATGCCCGGATGAGCAAAGTATTTTAAAGTGCATTTGTGCGTTAATTCATAACCCAGTAGGAAACTAAGGAATTTCATGATGTTTCAAAAGGAATAAATGCTAAACATACGTTTTACCTCATTTATTGTGGCCAGTATAGCCAGTTGAGAATTTTGCAATATTAAGAACTTAAAAATTGGCAAAAAAAAATTCTCGTTAATATTCCTCCCATCCCCTATAAGTAAATTCATGTTAAAAAAATGTATTCCCCAAAATACATATTTGCTCCTGCTCTAGGAGGTAGCTCGAATCGATTTCTTAAAACTGTGTGGAAATGTTAAGAATTTTTTCCTTAAAGAAACGCAGTCGTGACTCAGCGACCAAAATTCTATCAAGGAATATAATTGGTTTTGTTCGAATAGAAATAAAAAAATTTTATATATTTTGATTTGCTCCAACCAAACCGCTTAAGAGAATGTAAGCTGAATGCAACAAGCAGTCACTTTTTCTATTTTTCCTAGTGGCCTTATTGTTTGATAATAAAAATAGACTTCTCTCTCTATCTCACTAACACACATTCGCCAGGCAAAAAAACAAAAATCAACTTGTTTTTTTGATATTTTTGTTGTGTTTGGCGTGCTGTTGTGAGTTTTGTTGTTATTGTTGTTGTTGCTGCTAATGTTGTTTATTGCGGTTGTGGCCACAGTGGGCGGCAACTTTAAATAGGACTGGGCAGTGGGTTTTTTCATGTTTGTGTTTTGCTAATGTCGGGGATTACTTTTGTGGCGGACTGTTGAGCTCGCAATTAAGTTGAAGTGCGGAAGAGCACGAAAAGCACTTGTTGCAAGTTAAAAGTTGAGAACCGAGTTGAAAAATGTTACATTTTATTTGAATTGAAAAAAGCACTTATGACAAATTAAATTTTAGCATAGAAAAACGATGCCTATCTAAGCAAATAAACCTAAATTGATATTGCAAATTATACTGAGTGATAGAGAGAGAAATTGTCAGTTTGATACTATCGGCCTGAATAGATTCACGTTCCATAGATATAACTAATATTGTTGTTTGTTTAGAAAGTCGATGACTTCGAGCTCTATGACATTCCGTGAGCGTTATATGAGACTGTCCTTTGAGTATAAGGTGTGAAACTTGAAAATATATTTCATGTGAGGTATTGACTTGCCATTAAATTTCGAGTAATGTATAATAATAAAACATTTCAATGGGTAACTGTTGCATCATAGATAATTTGACAGTAATGTGAGTGACATGAGAGTTGTATGAAAATTGCAAAAAAAAATACTTTAGCAAATTAATAATCACCCCAATCATGAATTCAAATTTTTTTTCCAATCCCCTGTTTTGCGATCGTGAAAGATTTTTGGGGAATGAGAAAAAAATTCCCTGAAAAATGAGGTTATTGGCAATACTTTTTTGGGGTAACGTTTTCTGACATTTCACGAAAATTTTTTTCTCTATCTTTGTAGCAAGGAATTTAATCTATGCTTTACTATATTTTAAGTGATTTTTTTTTTTGTGTAATATAGATAAATGCTTTTCACTTCATTTATAAAATTGTTCAGCTGACAGATAAGCTAATGTCAAATATGCAAAATTACTGATAAACTAATGTCAAATATGAAAAATGCAACTTTGATTTTGGGCTGATTGGAAGTAATTGGAAATATTTTGGCAGCACTGACTGGATATGAAGTTTTCTGTTCCTCAATTATTTACTATCGCAAAATACTCCTCTCGAGAAAAAAAAAAAATCCGAGAGAATCGTTTTCCTCCGGATATTCATGATAAGAGTGAATATCGCCAAATTTAAAAATACCACATAAATCGATGCAGGTTTCATTGCAAATGCTGTTTTGTTATTAAATTTCAATAGTAATTTTATGTTCTAAACTACCACTTAGAGCCGTTAGTAAAGTACTCAAGTTGTTTATCTAATTAATGTTGAACATGTGCCCTTAAGTCATAAAAGTTGTTTTTCGTCCATTCTCTGTATAACTCAAAAATTCTCTGACACTCAAAGGAAAATCTTATATTGATCGAAGCTGTTTATATTTCGAGATAACTGACAAAACGAAACATGTGACAACAACCTAATTGTCGCCATTAGATGTTTTGAACTTCATTAGTAAAACAAGTTGGAAGGACTTTACCCTAACGTTTGAATTTTTCGAAGGACTTTATTAGCGACTCAAGTTTCTGTGGCAAGAGGGAAAAGTAGGTTTTCTAAGCCGAAATTAATAAAAAAGTTTTTGGGATCTACGTTAAGCCAAGAACATTTTATTCACTACCGATTCTTTCTATCGAGATTGAAATGACTCATTTTGATATTTCAGAGGCTATAGAGCATTTCGCTTGGACTTTTTTCATTAGAAATTATCTTTTTTCTTTAGAAAGTTCATAGTTTTAATTTTTCCATAAGTCGAAGTTTTTGAAGCAGGTTACTCGTTGTATTTTTATAAGTATAAGCGATTGTTATGTTTGTGTTCATAAGCTTTGTATTGCTGACATTTCTTTAAAACTAATATTTTTTGCTGCATAGCATGATATCCTTTACCAGCACTTGCAGTTCTATTAAACAGTCTGCTAACAGGGCATTGTCGTCAGCATGTCTCGTGTTAATGCCATTCACTCTAATACTGGTATCTGAATTGTGGAGTGCTTCGTGAAAACTCTCTCCAAGAACTTATCGTCAGTTACTCTTCACTACTGCAGTTTGGTGCCAGTAGAGATTCCTTATGCATTGAATTTTCACTTTTACAATATCCTTCGATTAAATGATCTCGATAATGTATTTTCATTATTTGTAAAGTCAGGGTTCCTCAATTTCAAGGATATGTATCCATTTTAATGTACATCACCTCAGTTTTGAACCAAAAAACTCAATTTGAGACCAGTGTGTATTGGTCTGAAGGAAAGAATGGGTCACATGTTGGCAGTAAACTTGCTTTCATCATTTCTTTTCAAAATCCTTAAGCTAAACATAATATGATGTGGTTATTTTAGCTCGATGCTTGCAATTAAATTCCGGGGAATTTTGGAGACAAAAATTACATCAAAGCAATTGATTTGGTGGATATCGTTTCCGTTCAATTTTGGTGATTTTAAGCGCTTAACCATTCTCTTTTGCCTGTCTTGACAATTCTTCATACGCCAATGTCATCAGCTTAATGATTGTAGGCAAGAACTTGCCCGATATTGAGAGCACCAAGTCATCAGCGTACACTACAAACTCTATACTATTTCTTGCTTGAGAGAACTAAACGAACCCGCAGAGGAATCAACGGCCTTTCCAAAATAAAATACTTTACCACTTTTTTTGTTTAATTTAGAAAAATTATGTAGGTACACATTATATTCTTTTGAAGAACTGCTTTAATCAATTTTTCTATCAGATGTACAATAAAGTTATATGGGATTTTTTTTGAGATGACGTCATTGGTATTAAATCGATTCGAGCAATGTTGCAACCAACTTCATTTTGAAGCCTTATCATTAGGATTTCTTTTTCAGTATGTTTTGTTTTGCTGATGTGTAAACAACATAGTTTTTGCATGCTCCGAATATGTCAACTTTTGTACCAACAAAACACAATTTGCGGGAAAGTTTACTTTTCTGCTCCAACGACAAAAAAAAAAGAAAGGGATTTTTGCATCGTAATGTGATTGGTGATGAAAAATGGGTTCATTACGATAACCCCAAGCGCAAGAAAAGCTTACAAGCTGCCCGGCCATACACCAAAATCAACGCTAAAGTATAATATTGACAGTGGCAAAACCATGCTCTGTTTTTGGTGGGACTAATTGGGCGTGGTGTACTATGAGCTGTTACAAACAGGTAAAACCATCACAAGGGAAATCTACCGCATGATGCGTTTGAGCCAAGCATTGAAGGAAAAACGATCAATGGCACGACAAAGTAATTTTTCAGCACCATCAATTCTTCGGCCACATGTTACGCAGCCGGTCAGAACATACCTACATGACCCACGAAATGCTGAAATGGGAAATCCTACCCCACCCGCTGTATAGCCTAGATATTGTTTCTTCTGACTACTATTTGTTTTCGTCGATGATGCATGTCCTTGAGGATCAGCACTTTTGCTGTTTTGAAGAATTCCAAAATTGAATCGATTCGTGGGTTGCATCAAAAGACGCTTGGTTTTTTCGAAATGGATTCCAAAAACTGTCAGAAAGATGGGAAAAAGTAGTGGCTAGCGATGGACAATACTTTGAAAAATAAATTTGTAACAAATTTTTCGCAATAAAGCGTTAAACTTGAAAAAAAAAAAAATCCTTTAAAACTTTTTTGTACACCTGATATTTCAAATCATTTTACTTCTGGGACACATTTATTATATTATATTAATGCATCTTTTATATGATGGTTTATGAAACTTTTTGTTTGACCCATCTTGTACTCCTGAGTATGGTGGTAAACCGTAACCCTATTAGGCATTGTTATCAAAATAACAGTTGTTATATGCGGAACAAAGAGTTATTAGGTAGCAAGCCCGTAATACATATTTTATGAGACTTTCCTATTTCATTTATTATGATAAAATAACAAAATCAAGTTGCTATTACAATTTAATTTGCTTTGTTTTCGTTCACAAAGCCAATTTTCGTTCAGCGGTCAGCATTATTAAAGATGTATGTGTGTATGTCAAACAATGAATTCTACACACATACTTAAATACATATTTGTTGGTTTGTATTTGCTGTCTTGCGAGTTCACAGTCATATTAAAGCTTATCACAGTTAATGCGTTTAAATGATAATGACATGGAAAAAAGACCCCATTGTAAGTAAACAGTGCTGGTTAAAGTAATGAATTGTGAATGCTTTCTTTGAAAAATCATGTGCTATTTTTATATTATTAAACACAAGCAAATGAAAATATTAACTTTAAGATAAAAATAAAAAAATCAAATTCAGAGTCAAATACAAGTTTGAGGGAGGGTCGCTTAGATCGTATCATTTTACAATTTTAGCACGTTTCAATGTCACTGTCAACTGCTCTTACAAAAGTCAGCACTTTGACATTCATTCTAAATGCTATTTGACTCTTTATATTTTAATAAACACAAACACTGGCACATACAGTAGATATTCTATTAAACATATAAGACTTGAAACATTAAAAATGTTGATGTAAAAATTGAAATTTGAATTCTTAAATTATTTCCCTCTGTCCAAGTCCACAAGTCAGAATCTAATCACATAGCTCTTCTCGAATAATTTACCTCTATCAGTATACAAAGATTACCATGACTCTCAGAAACTTAAAATAATACACATCTTATTCTTTCCCTTTCACCCAGGATTGCCAGGTGGCCGATCCTGTAGATATTCAAAAATTTCCTACTAAATCGGGAATTGGATGATTTTTCGAAAAGGTCAATTTCGATTTTCCCACACAAATGCTTAATTTTGGACGCTTAATTAACTATTTCTATTATCTGGAACCGACGACGCCGGTGGACTTTGGACACACATCTCCCACTCCATGCGTGCTGCTGCCGAGGAAGTCATTGGTTTTCGACGCCCACAACCTCGAAACCAATGGTATGACCAGGAGTGTCGCGATGCGACTGCTGAAAAAAACGCCGCATACAAGAAGACGCTGCAGTCAGCCGCAACGCGAGCCGTGCGAGAAAACTACCGTGAAAAGAGGAAGGAAGAGAGGCGCATTTTTAGACGTAAAAAAAGGGAGCAGGAAAAGCGTGAGCGTGAGGAACTTGAGGTGTACCAGGGCAAGAAGGATGCACGAAAATTCTATCAACAAGTTAAGCGTCTAACTCAAGGTTTCAAGCCCGGAGCATCCACTTGTAGAGACGAAAATGGAAATCTGGTTACAGATACACAGAGTGTACTGAGGTTATGGAGGCAGCATTTCTCCAACTTGCTTACGGGCGATGATCCCACCAATTCCGCCCAGAGAGAATGCAGTACGATACCACCAATCGATGATAACGCAGTGGAAGTACCATCACCTAGCCATGAAGAGGTTCGAGTTGCTATCCAGCGACTCAAAAACAACAAAGCATCGGGTGCTGACGGCCTGCCAGCTGAATTGTTTAAAGCTGGTAGCGATGAATTGATAAGGTGCATGCATCAACTCATCAGCAAAATATGGCTAGCGGAAAGCATGCCCGACGATTGGAATCTCAGCGTGCTTTGTCCTGTAATAAAGAAAGGAGACCCGACAATCTGCGCCAACTACAGGGATATCAGTCTTATTTCCATCGCATATAAGATCCTCTCGAGCGTATTGTGTGAAAGATTGAAGCCGTATACAGAAACGCTGATCGGATCCTATCAGTGTGGCTTTAGACCTGGTAAGTCCACCATAGACCAGATTTTTACACTACGCCAAATCCTGGAGAAAACCCATGAATATCAAATCGACACTCACCATCTCTTCGTCGATTATAAAGCTGCGTTCGATAGCCCAGTGCGGGATTGCCTATACGCAACAATGTCTGAGTTCGGTATACCTGCAAAGTTGATAAGGCTCTGCAGGATGACGTTGAGCAATACGTTTAGCTCCGTCAAGGTAGGGAATGACCTCTCCGGAACTTTTAATACCGAGCGAGGTTTCAGACAAGGCAACCCGCTCTCGTGCGATCTCTTCAATTTCATTATGGAGGGGATCGTACGAAAAGCCGGTGTGCATCATAATGGCACCATTTTCTTCAGCGTACGCTGATGATATTGATATTATCGGTCGGAGTAAGAGAGATGTTACTGCTGCTTTCACTGCTATTGAAAAGGAATCAGCCAAAGTGGGTTTGACGGTAAACGAGGGCAAGACGAAATACATGATGTCTACTAACAACAACAAGAGAGCACGGGATCTAGACTCTCATGTTACAGCGGGCAACTGTAAATTAGAAGTTGTCAAGGAATTCATCTACCTTGGCACTGCCGTAACCAGCAACAATGATGTCAGTCTGGAGATTAAGCGGAGAATAACAATTGCTAATAGGTGCTACTACGGTCTCAGTAAGCAATTACGTTGCAGAGTTCTCTCTCGATCGACAAAGCTAACACTCTACAAGACGCTCATTCTACCTGTGCTTCTTTATGGCGCTGAGGCATGGGTGGTTTCGACAACAGACGCAGCCGCTCTTGGGGTGTTCGAGAGAAAAGTTCTCCGCAAAATCTTTGGTCCTGTTCGAGTTGGCGACGACTATCGCATTCGAATGAACCACGAGCTGTATGAGCTCTACGGCGACATTGAAATAGTTAAGCGTATAACAATACAGCGACTACGCTGGCTGGGTCATGTCCATCGTATGGATAAAGAAGCTCCAGCGAAAAAGGTATTCGAAGGGAAGGTCCCCGGTCAACGACGAAGAGGGAGACCATGCCTCCGGTGGATAGACCAAGCTGAGGAAGCCCTAACCGCGCTTGGCATTAACGATTGGAGAAGGCGCGCGCAAAACAGAGGCGCCTGGCGAGAGCTAATGAGGTCGGCCGTAACCTGACAACGGGTTGTTATGGCCATCTAAGTAAGTAAGTAAGTAATTAACTATTTCTCGATTGTTCTCCAAAATATATGTTACTTTTTACCACTTCAAGGAAAAGTAATTATATTTTAGGAAGGCAGGGAATGCCTTCTTTTCAACTTGGCCATCCTGTCTATAATCAACATATCCTCTATACAATTTGGTTAACTCTATCATTGGGTTTAATAAGCTTAAGAAACAAAATCTTTGGTGTTAATAAAATAGAAAATACACAAAGCATTAGCAAAGACCGATGTGCTTGTAAATTTAGAAATCTTCAACGATTTCTCTTAAAAAAATATTATAAGGATCATATATCAATTTCAACTGACAGGTTTCGGAATTTTTTTTTTTCAGAAGATCGTAGTTTCGAATTCTAATAAAACACAAAAAAAATTGCTCAAATGATCTGCATTTTGGATATTTTCGATAGATAATCTTGTGGTACCTCGCATTTAAATATGAATTAAGGCATACAAATCGCCATGAAATCTGATTTTCGACCACTTTCTTAATATCTGGGGACCTTTTTCGGGAAAAATATGACGAAGGTTGGCTAGCAAACTGTCTAATGTCGTTGGTTTTGGATGTATTCTCAAAAAATAATCCTGATGCCTTAAGGCACAAGAACTTAGATGCCAAATTATAACAGAATTTCAAAAAATAATTTCAGTTTTAAGTCATTTTAAACATTTTTGGAACGAAACTATAAAAAAAAACATCCTATTGACCTGGTTGTGAGAGGCCGACAAAAAAATGTTAGCTCAATAGCTCCGAAAGTAAGCCACAAGCAGAAAAATATGTTTTGACCAATGTTATAGAGGATATGAAAACACATCGATTCCAAGTCCTAAATATTTTCGTATGACAAGATTTGACTCACCTTTCACTGTTTTAAGGTTTCCTATATATACTGTAATTGTGATCAAAAATAGTTATTTTAGGCTTCAGATTTGAACGAATAATGATAATTTAAAACTTTCAATAAAAACCGCATTTTTTTTTTTCTAAAATGGAGGTGGTCATTAGTATTTTTAGGACTATGAAAATTGGGTAAAATTTTTGCATACGGAAATATTTAGGAAATGAAATCGATGTGTTTTCATCTCCTCTACAACATTGGTCAAAACATATTTTTCCGATTGTGGCTTAATTTCTGATTTATTGAGCGAACATTTTTTTGTTGGCCTCTCACAATCAGACTCACCACGATTCTGGTGACTGAATGAATTTTAATTTATTTTTTTTCTAATAATCAGTTGAAATAAAACAAATAATCCCAAATAAGGAACTCTTCAAAATTATTTCAAATCATTGTTCGAACTTCGATGATATCTTTGTAAAATTCTATAACTAAACTATTTCTGCTTAAAGTGAGGTTCCACTGTATATGAATTTGTGCTTGGCATGCTCTAATTTCTAAGCTTTGTTGCATTTCTAAGAATCTTTATGCTATACATAACGTAACGAAAGATTTCCTAGAAAAATTGACAAAACTTTTCTCGAAATGAATAACAACAACGAATGCGATATCTACGAGTAACGTAAGCAAAATCCTCATTGTTTGAATGCAGCGTCACGTAAAACAAATTTAAATATTTCAAAAGAATTGCGAACAAATAAAGATAAAACTGCAACTAGCGGGTTGGGCAGCATTCAGGATAAAAAGCAAAAAATAAAAAAAGATCAAAAATTAACTGCGCTTAAAGCGATGCATGGCTGCATTTCCGGTTTCCGTCTTTAGCCGCCATTGCTGTGCTGTTTTTTTTTTTGTTTTTTCTTTTTATAAAAAAGTTACATTCATTATATTTTTCAGTTGAAAAGTCCGTACGAGTGAGTTATTATAAAAATATGGTATGAAATTTTAATTAACTTAAATGTGGAGTAGGGTGGTCATTAAAAATTGAAAAATTTTAAACATTGAATACGTTAAAGTTTTTGAATTATTCTACGGAAATTATGTACTTTCGAAGAAAATCTTTTCTTATCTCGCAAATATCTACCTATCTTGGTATGTAAATTCAACTGATTGGAGTTTTTGGAGAAACTTTCGACAGGTTTAAGCAGAAGCATGTAGTTCAAGTCAAGAAATTGACAATGATAAAAAAAACAACAAGTGAAAAATAATGCCGTTGTAGACTTTATTGCAAAGTGACTTTATACCCAAGCAGGTTAATATCATTGAAGAGGTCCGAATTTAGAGTTGCGGCAACGAGAAACTTCCCCGGCTTTAGATTTATCGAATACAATTTTTTGTAAGTTCTTGCTTGGAACTGATTTGTGGCATCACACAATCTCGAATTACGAACTCACAGTTCAATACCAGACTCCTATCTCAACTGAGATTATATAAGGACAATGACCAAACGGCCAGGAAAAAGGCTGGAGAAACTTGTCCATCAGCACTTTGGTGGAACCAAAAAAGAGAGAGGTTAATGCAAAAGAAGACCCAAAATATCGTGGAATCGAATGATAGCAACTGATGCGTCAAAAATCGGAATGAACTGGCACAGCATGAAACAACAAGACTGGGATTGCAATAGCTATAGAAAATTTGTTCAGAACCTACGATTCTAATGGAGTTATAAGATATTAATAGTGGATAAGTCTTTGAAATATTATTTGTAATTGTGTCTTAAAACTTCTACTCTAATCATATTTGAAAGGTTTTCTTGTCATCTTAAGTCTGGCTAGACAATGACTCTGATGTGACATGAGAATGCAATTCTCTGGGCGGACATTGTGACGAAGTGAACGTTTCTTCGCTTATTGATGCAATCAATGCGCAATTCAGTAAAATTGAGATGATTCTAAATGACAATAGCTTAGAAAGCATGCACAGGAAATGTTCCATTTATTTTCTGTGAAGATTCTAATTGTCCTTCTATTGTAATTTGCACTGAAATCTGATCAATTGCCAATTCTCAAATACACTGTATGAAGTTCTTCTGGATTCTTTAAACAGGCTCGTTTCATGGGCAGATGAGTCTGGTTTAATTGAAAGTCCGAAAAAAACTGAACCAGAACTCTTTACAAGGAGTCATAAACTTCCAATTATAGAACAACTTTCGCTAAGGAGCATTAGTCTTGTCCTAAAAATGAGCGCAAGGTATCTTGGTCCGGTATTGAATAGGAAACTAAGTAAGTAAGTAAGAAAATTAATGTTGAAGAAAGAGTTAGAAAAGCCACCGTAGCGCTATACTCTTTTAAAAAAGCTATTGGTGGAAGATGTAGTCTATTACCTCGTATTATTCACTGGCTTTACACAGCGGTCATTCGACCGATTCTGGTATATGACACTACGTGTGGTGGCCCGTCTTAGACAAGGTCTTCTAAGCAAACAATTTCAGAAGGTTCAAAGAGCTGCATCATTGGTGTTCTGAGGACCACTCTGACTGACGTCTTGGAAGTTCTCTTTCATTTCATTCCTCTTGACATGTTAGGTAAGCGGATGGCAGCATGTGCCATCCATTAGACTCAGAGAAACTGTTAGCTGGTCCGAGGGAAGAACAGTACAACCAACTATCCTTCATAGCTTAAATTGTGTACCCTCCAATTTGGACTAAACTAGTTTCATCTAGAGATGACTGAAAGGGAGGACTTCCAAGGAAAATGGGCAATATTTCTACACGGATGGCTTTAAGCTAAATAACCATGTAGGTTATAGAATTACTCTAAGGGACTGAAGATAAGAATTGCTGCGAGGTTACCAGACTTTAGTAGCGTTTTTCAGGTAGAGCTTATAGCTACAGAAGAAGTAGCATTCTGGCTGAAGATAAATGTCGTATTCAAAAAGGACATAAACGTTTATTTAGATAGTCAGGTTGCTATCAAATCCATATCATCAGTATTCCGCACTAGTGACCCAACAATGCCGCTCGTCTCTTAATGAGATGGCTCAGCATTTTGGCATTTACATCATCTGGGTGCCTGGGCATAGGAACATTGATGGTAATTGCAAAGCTGATGTACTTGCTAAGTAGAAGACTACTGCACAAGTTCCGCAGGGCAAGAAAAGTGTTGGCATGCCACTTGCTACCAGCATGTTTCTGCTTAAAGAAGATATGATGAAAAAAGACTAACAAAAGATGGACCCAAGGGCCAAATTGTAATATAACAAGCATTCCCAAAGGAGATGAGATGCTAAGTGCTCTCTAGAGCTCATATCCCTTACTCGACATAGTGTCTCGTCAACTGTTGTAGTGATAACTGGCCATTGCTTCATCGGCAGATATGCGGAGACATTAGGTGTTTGGTCTTTTGACTTCTGTAGAAGTAGTCGGAATGTGGAGGAGGAAAACATTAAACATTTTCTTTGCTCCTGCCTTGCAGTTGCTAAAAAACGTTACAATACACTTGGATAGTTTATATTTGATGACCTGGATGACCTTAGACATGTTAGTATAGGTCAGCTATTTAGTTTTATTATGAAATCTGTTTGAGTGGGTATAGTCAATACACTGGTATCACAATGGATCCACATTTGTTCTAAGTGAGTCGGTTCGTAACTTACTGTCACTTCTACCTAACCCTACCTGATGCGATAAATGTTTAGAAACATTAGAGAAGTCGAAAAATTTTTAAAAGTCGTAAAACCTTAAAAAGTCGAAAACCTTGAAAAAATTTGAAAAAAATTTTATAGCAAGGACCTTATTTCCAAACTAACTACATTAAAATGTTAAAGACTTAAAAGATTCATCAATTATTTCTTACTCCAAGTTTGTGCCTTAAGTGTTGTTACAAAACCAAATACAACTTTGTCATTATGTACACAGGAAAAGGGAAACAATTCAATGACAATCGAGGTTGACACAGCAAGAGCTACATAACAAACAACAAACAAAAGCAGCCGCAGGTGGGGCGTAGAACAAACTGCTATACGGTTTACCTGTTCCAACCAGCTACCACTGAGTGCAACAGAAAGGAAAACCTGAATATTAAAACAAAAAAATGACAACAGTTCACCGATGCAAAATATATCAATTACAATTTATGACATGGACTGACCACGAGTGGTGCTGGAACTGAAACTGGTGAACACTGATGCAGGTGAAAGGGTTTGTGGCGGTGTTGATTCCAAGCCATGATGACTGGGCAACATAATGTAATTGCATGCAACGAGCAATTAATAATGGCACAATAAAAACCAAGGAACAACGGTTAGGGGTTCTTGATTATTAATGACCCAACGTGTCAGAAACATGAACTCAAAAAGGCAGGGCAACTAAATAAAGAACACAAAAAAATAAAGAAAATTAAATTGAAAAAATAAACCCGCGCGGTAAACTCTACTAAGCCAATGTAAACTAAGGATATAGTAAAGTGTACGGATGTATGGAAGAAAGCTTTGACAACAACAAACAGCATAAACCTAATGACAGTGGACGGATTTGACATATCCTCTATTGTTGCTGTTGTTGTATTAAATAAAGTTGGACAAAAATTTTGCCATGTTGACTGCCCATAGAAATAAAGCCTTTTATCGCCTTTACAAGCAGAGCTGTCACCAATGTTGTATGTTATATAATCACCTTATTACTCACACTCGTATTTCAAATATTTATGTGAGTACTTGTTCCCTACTTGGGACTGCTGTACTCATTTCAGTCACCCACTGTTTGTTATTGTGTGTGTGTGTGAAGAATCCTTTAAGGTAGGGTCGGTCTATGTTGGGGTGTGACCACCCTTAATTGTGTAATAGATGAGTTGTTTTTGCTGCTATGGCTGAAGTGTTAATGTTTACATTAAAAGTTTCAGTGCTGCTAATTGAATGCACTTAGGTTTTCTCCTTTGTCGTTGGAAAAATATAATTCAGCACATTGTTGTCACTTGCCGATGGTTATTATTTATTAATTAGTTATTATTAATCAATGTGCTCAGTAGTTTGGAAATGATAATAACAACGATTTAAAAAAAAATAACAATAAGATCAAAGTCAATGCAACGATTTCAAAATAATATATAGGACTATTTGGCAAAATCAGCTGGTATTCAACACAATATTTCGTCCGAATAACTTATACATGTAATCAAATAAGGAAATCAGGAAGTTAGTACCAGGAGACAGACTAGACTTCGGTTATTCGTTTTGAGGTTGAAGAAGTCGGAAAAATACCGATGGATGTTTAAAAAAGTTGAAAGTGGTTGAAAAAGTTGGAACATTTTAAAAAAGCCGAAAAAATGGAATAAACATTGAATGAGGTTGAAAAATGTCGAACAGTTTGAAAATTATGAAAAAGTCGATAATACTGGGTGTTTTTTTAGAGGTTTGTTTTTCGAATAGAGATAAAACTGGCATTTTATGGTCAAATCTGGCAACTCTTATGTCATTTATGTTCAGTTTGGTTTGCCATTTCATCATGAACAGGTTGACAAAAGAACAACGCTTGCAAATCGTGCAAATTTATTTCGAAAATAATGGTTCAGTTCGCGAAGTTTACCGCAAGCTCCGTCCATTTTATGGTCGACATAATCGTCCATCAGAGCAATTAATTCGGTTAACCATGGGTCGTTTTTGCACTACGTTTACTCTATGTGATAATACGCATCCGCAGAGACGTCGAACAGTGCGCACCGAAGAAACAATTGCCGCTGTAGAGCAAAATGTTGAAGAGGACCCAAATGAATCGATTCGCCACCGTGCACAGCAATTGGAGTTTTGTCCATCAACTTTATGGAAGATTTTGCGCAAAGATCTTGGCTTGCGACCTTACAAGATCCAGCTTGTGCAAGAATTAAAGCCGCGAGACCATGCAATGCGTCGTGATTTTGGTGTATGGGCCGAAAATGAGATTGAGCTCGATGCTGATTTTCATCGCAAAATTTTGTTCAGTGATGAGGCTCATTTTTGGTTAAATGGCTACGTCAACAAGCAAAATTGCCGCATTTGGAGTGAAGAGAATCCACATGAGACCCTTGAGACGCCATTACATCCACAAAAACTGACTGTTTGGTGTGCTCTATGGGCTGGTGGAGTCATTGGGCCATACTTCTTCCGAAATAATGCTGGAGAGTCAGTTACCGTTAATGGAGACCGGTATAGAGCCATGATAACCAACTATTTTGTTCCCGAATTGGATGGCATGAATGTGGATGAGTTGTGGTTCCAACAAGACGGCGCTACATGCCACACAGCGCACGTCACAATCAATTTATTGAAGGAAACATTCGATGAGCGCATAATTTCGCGGAATGGACCTGTCAATTGGCCACCAAGATCGTGTGATTTGACACCATTGGATTATTTTCTTTGGGGATATGTGAAGTCGCTCGTCTACGCCAACAAACCAGAAACGTTAGGGGACTTGGAAGCCAACATTCGTGGCGTTATTGCCGACATACAGCCCCATATGCTCGAAAAAGTGGTTCAAAATTGGACCTGTAGAATTGGCTTTATTCGAGCCAGCCGCGGCAACCACATGCCCGAAATCATATTTAAACATTAATGGCATAAAATTATCCTTCCAATAAAGCCAAATCGATGGACATTAAAACGATTTTCTTGTGTTTTATTTCAATTCGAAGCTCTATACCTCTAAAAAAAACACCCTGTATATGAAAATGTTCAAAAAAGAGAAAAAAATTGAAGAAATTGAAAACGGTTGAAAAATGTTGATAAAGGCTGAAAAAGACCGATCATATATGAAAAAACTTAACCCTTAAATGCATTTGGGTTAGCTCCCAATATAAAGACCAAGCTCCTTTTATGTAAAATCAGACACTGACCACGAAATGGGCATTCATTTTCTTGGGAAATGCACCGTTTTCCCGGAAAAGCTCAAAAAGTGTGATTTGTGCAGTGTACCAAATATGGTACACGATGCATTAAGCCTATATATTTGAAATAAAAAACTTTTTTAGAAACTTTTTTTATTAGAAAGTAATGAAAAATGAATAATAATGAAATATGGAAATGAATAATGGGAATTATCAATATTAAATTCACTGATGAGGGTCACTTTTAAAATTATTTGTTAACACAACGTTCGACCACTTTGACAGCTTACTGCAAATGAACATCGAAGAGCTGAAGAGACATTTATGTGATATCTGGTAATGCCTCCTGGAGCAAAATGGAGCGATGCAGGTTGTTTGGGTGGACTTGGCTATGATTTTAGGCACGTACCATATATGGAACGCTATGCATTTAAGGGTTAAGAGTCTTAAAAAATAAAAAAATATGGAAAATATTGAATAAGTTCAATAAAAAAAGTTTAAATGTTGAAAAAAGTATGAACAAAAGTTGAAAAAAATATGAAAAAATTTTGAAAAAAATATGAAAAAATGTTTAAAAAAAGGTTGAAAGAGGTCGAAAAATATAGAAACAGTTGATGGCTGGAAAAGTCGATAAAAAACCAATGGAAGATGTTAACATGTTGAAAGAGGCAAAAGTCGAAAGAAGTCGAAAAATATATGAAAAATGATATGAAAAATGTTAAAAAAAAAGTTGAAAGATATTGGAACAGTTGGAAAAGTCGATAAAGGTTAAAAAACTCGATAAAAGTTGAAAGAAGCTGAAAAACTAAAATAAAAAATCAAAACAGATTGAAAATTTGTGTGGAAATGTTCAGAAATTTTGCTTGATTGGATAAACTTGAAAGAAACTTAAAAACTCAAAAAGAAAATGGGAAAATGTTGAAGAGGCTGACATAGTCAAAATATAGAAGGTCGAAAAAGTCAAATTCTGCTTACTTTTGGTTCAATAAATTATATTCGTGATCGGTATTCGGATATCAGATTTTATCACAATCGATTTTATAAGTTGCGAGAAATGCACAAACCAGTCCGATTTTAATCCAGAAATTTTATTTTGTAAGGGTGACTCTTATACCAAATTTTAGCATGATTGTTTACATAGTTTGTTAGACATGCCATTTAAGGTATATTACTGGTATGAGAGGTACCACGCCTATTTTGACCGCTTTAGATTCAGATATATCTTATAGCAATTAAATCACCTACACTTAATTTCATGCCAATTGCTGCCAGAGTTCACATAAAACTCAAACTTATACAACTTTTCGCTAATATGGGAGGTGCCACGCCCACTAATGAAATCTTTCCGAATTTTATTTTATTTCAAAGTTAATAGTAATCGACATCTTTACACCAACTTTTATTAGTATTACCCCCATAGTACACTAAATATAACATTAAACGATTTTTCCTCGTTTGGGAGGTGCCACGCCCACTGATGCAATGCCATCGTCTTTCCTATATATTTTATAGTTCAACAGACATCTCTACATCAAATTTTATGAGGATTACTCCAATAGTACATTACATATAACATTAAAGGATTTTTGCTTGTATGGGAAATGCCACGCCTTCCACGATTAAAACGTCAATCTGAAAAGGAAAATGTATTGCTCGAATACGTTTTGTATCGTTTAAATACATTTTCAGTTTTATATTTTTATTTGTTCAAAGGAAATGTTGTGAAATAAAGCTACAGTAATGTTAAGTATATTTAGAAACTAAATGGATGAAACAATAAAGGGTGATCCAATAAGAGCTTCCTACTTTATTTTCTAAATAAAATAAGTACATAAAAATCAATGTATTGATGCAAATCTATATTTGGACTGATAGTTCGGTTCCTACAACTCAAGGTTTAAAAATTATTTCGTTCAAAGGTTGCCCACGACTAGCTCTTAAATGGTCCATTTTGTGGGTTTAATTTTCGACAACTCTTTCGAGCATATCGGCCGGTATTCCTTAAATAGCATGAGTTTATTCATGATTGAGTGTCGTATTGAATACTGAACACAAAAGTCATATGGACAAGCCATTTGACACATGATAAAACAACCCAGTTGGAAAAGGGACCTCGTCTTGGATCACCTTTTTTACCTAATATATATGGTCCAATTTTCATTATCTCTTTCGAGCATAGCGGTCGGTATTCCTTTATTCCTTGAATAACACGAGTCTATTCATGATTGAGTCACATACTGAACACATACGTCATTTGTCATTTGAGTTATTTGACACATGACAGCTGTCAAAATAACCCAGTTGGAAACTATAGGTTTGAGTAATCTATATGTAGTTATGCTATTTACAATTTTTTCGAAATTTGAATCATAAAGAGTAACTAAAGTGCATAGACGGAATACTCTACAAAGACAAGCTTTGTCTAGCAAGCTGAACAAAATACTAAAAAATGTTATGATAGTTCGAAGGTAATACAAATTCTGCGGTTTGCATACTGTACATCATAAATTTTTAAATGGCCCAAGTCACTTATGGCTTCCAAAAAGTTTCTCCCACAATTTTTCCCAAAAAGTTTTACCTTTAAACCGCATTTTTAAAGCTGCAGAAATGAAACTTTTTAATCAAACTTGGCGACTGAGCAAAGGAATTGTTTTCTCAAGAACATGAATATTCATTGTTTGTCATAAGCAAAGGTTTTGATTAGCATGTCAATCATTGTCATGGTCATGTGCATTCAATGTTGTTGGGGGGTTTGTTGGAATTGGGTCAGAAAATGAAACTCAGAGCAAAAGAGTGAACAATTTGCTTTGATGTAAAACTACACAAAGTACTCAATCCAATAAATGTAACAACGATTATGGTAAAGGGCCTTTACTTGGATAAAGATACTGCATATGATGCATTCTACTTTCAGCTTCATTTAGTTGTTGCTTTTAGTTTTACGACATAAAAGGATTGAGTGCAATTTGTCAACAGAAAAACATTGTCCATGTTTAAGTGAAATTATTAAGGATAAAGGACTCTTTAAAGTTGCAACATAAAACTTAGTATATTTATAATGGTTCGGAAATTCATATAAAATTTCAATTATGAACGTCTTTGCCATCAACATGAATTGTATGGGCACAAAAGAAACATAATATACTAGAAAGTTGGAAAAAAGTCTGTCTGTTTCCTTCAAATTTTCTTCCATTGAACAATTTGCTGTTGTGTTATTCTGACACTAACGTTTTTATACTATGTGCCAGCAAAGCCTCAAGGATATTTTTCGAAGTGCCATTGTTTGAAGTAGAAAATATATTACAAACTTTATACGAAATATATTATGTGTTGATATTTGATATTTCCACATAAAATCCTATTTAATATCCCTCTTCTTGCATACTCCACTCCCACTTACCGCATCTTCATTTTCATCCAATTTACTGTAGCTGGCACAATCCTCGCAAACACGCTGCTGACACTCAAAACACGTTTTGCTATAATCGTCCGGTTTGAATGACTTCAGACAGACCCGACATGCACCAGCCCGACTTGGCGGTTTGCCAGGTTCTGTTTTCGATGCATTCGCGTTACCACTGCCACTTGTTGTATTATTGTTATTGTTGTTGTTATTTTGATTTGATGTTGCATCTGATTGTTGCTGCTGTTGGTAGCTACCATAGCTATCGGTGTCGGTGGGCACCAACGATGGACGTGGTGACATTTTATTAACTGAAAAAGGAAAGGAAATAAAAGAAAGAAACGAAAAATTTGCAATTAGGAACAGTTTCAAGTTCTTAACTTTAAAATTTATTTTGCAATATCTAGTTAGAAAATTCATAGAAGAGTTTCACTTAGCAAGGTTTTTTTATATACAAAGAAGCTCGGGGTCAGCTACAAGGAGAATTCTATCATTAAAAAAAAAAAATTTTAACAATTTTCAACTGGTCAAGGTGATTAAAAAAATTTTTGCAGTGATAGCTTTTCAGAATATATTTAGTAATTTAAAAAAATCGATTTGGAATTTTACAAAATAAGCCCCAAAAGGTCGAAATAAGCCATTGCCTTTAGATTAGACAAATGCAAACTATGCATACAACCTAGATAGTCCGAAGTATTAAACCTTATGTAGTACTACTTAAAAGTCAATCATTCGTCATTTTGACGAACATATAAATTTTTATTGTTGTAAATGTGGAGTGGTTTATTTTCTAAGTTAAATGGGTTTTATTACTAGCTGTTGATATTTTATTTATTGTTCCAATTCCAATTTTAGAAAATTAAAGTGGCTCTACCTTAGTATTCAGATTCACAAAAAAAAACTTTTTTAGGAAAAACAATCAATGAGAACAAGAAGAAAGATGTTGAAAATTTAATACAAAAACAGTTCGGAAATGATTGGCAATAGATTGACAAGCTATCGTGGAATGTTTTATTATTGACCGGAGAAATTAGCGAGCAAAATGTTGAGGAAGATCATTCTGATAATGAGTGCAATTGGGCCGAAGAAGAGCCAGAAATTTCAAGAATTTAACAATTAAAAATGTAACCATTTTAATACAAAGTAAAAATAAATATATTCAATTTATTGAACAATAATAATTAATATAATTATATAGCAATCAGCGTTATTATTGGCACATTACAGGCATATGTTTATTATAGGGTTCTACAAAAAGGCACATGTCCATTCGAGAGTTGAACAAAAAGGCACATGTCCATTCAATGGTTTAGCTAAAAGGCACATGTCCATTCAGAGGTTGAACAAAAAGGAACATGTCAAGTTTGTCTCAGCAAAAGGGCACATCTCCATTCCCCCACTCCCCCTCCGTTTTCTCTTAAAGTATTGAACATTTCTGGTAGCACCAGATTTCAACACCCCGACATTCACAAGGCCACCTGGCTATCCCCGGATCAAAAAACGAAAAACCAAATTAATCATGTTGTGATCGACGGAAGGCACGCTTCAAGCGTTCTGGATGTGCGTACATTTCGGGGGGTCAACATTGACTCCGACTACTATCTTGTTGCAGCTAAGATCCGCATGCGTCTATGCAATGCGAAGAATGTACGCACGGGCATGCAACGAAAGCTGGACGTTGCCAAGCTGCAATCTCAACGGACTGCCGAGGCGTACTCCGCTCAACTCGGTTAAGCTCAACCAACCAACCTCTGGAACCGACGACGCCGGTGGACTTTAGACACACATCTCCCACTCCATGCGCGCTGCTGCCGAGGAAGTAATTGGTTTTCGACGCCCACAACCTCGAAACCAATGGTATGACCAGGAGTGTCGCGATGCGACTGCTGAAAAAAACGCCGCATACAAGAAGACGCTGCAGTCAACCGCAACGCGAGCCGTGCGAGAAAACTACCGCGAAAAGAGGAAGGAAGAGAGGCGCATTTTCAGACGTAAAAAAAGGGAGCAGGAAAAGCGTGAGCGTGAGGAACTTGAGGTGTACCAGGGCAAGAAGGATGCTCGAAAATTCTATCAACAAGTTAAGCGTCTAACTCAAGGTTTCAAGCCCGGAGCGTCCACTTGTAGAGACGAAAATGGAAATCTGGTTACAGATACACAGAGTGTACTGAGGTTATGGAGGCAGTATTTCTCCAACTTGCTTACGGGCGACGATTCCACCAATTCCGCCCAGAGAGAATGCAGTACGATACCACCAATCGATGATAACGCAGTGGAAGTACCATCACCTAGCCAAGAAGAGGTTCGAGTTGCTATCCAGCGACTCAAAAACAACAAAGAAGCGGGTGTTGACGGCCTGCCAGCTGAGTTGGTTAAAGCTGGTGGAGATGAATTGATAGGGTGCATGCATCAACTCATCAGCAAAATATGGCTAGCGGAAAGCATGCCCGACGATTGGAATCTCAGCGTGCTTTGTCCTGTAATAAAGAAAGGAGACCCGACAATCTGCGCCAACTACAGGGGTATCAGTCTTATTCCATCGCATATAAGATCCTCTCGAGCGTATTGTGTGAAAGATTGAAGCCGTATACAGAAACGCTGATCGGATCCTATCAGTGTGGCTTTAGACCTGGTAAGTCCACCATAGACCAGATTTTTACACTACGCCAAATCCTGGAGAAAACCCATGAATATCAAATCGACACTCACCATCTCTTCGTCGATTATAAAGCTGCGTTCGATAGCCCAGTGCTGGATTGCCTATACGCAACAATGTCTGAGTTCGGTATACCTGCAAAGTTGAGAAGGCTCTGCAGGATGACGTTGAGCAATACGTGTAGCTCTGTCAAGGTAGGGAATGACCTCTCCGGAACTTTTAATACCGAGCGAGGTTTCAGACAAGCCGACCCGCTCTCGTGCGATCTCTTCAATTTCATTATGGAGGAGATCGTACGAAAAGCCGGTGTGCATCATAATGGCACCATTTTCTTCAAAGGTGTTCAGCTCCTTGCGTACGCTGATGATATTGATATTATCGGTCGGAGTAAGAGAGATGTTACTGCTGCTTTCACTGCTATTGAAAAGGAATCAGCCAAAGTGGGTTTGACGGTAAACGAGGGCAAGACGAAATACATGATGTCTACTAACAACAACAAGAGAGCACGGGATCTAGACTCTCAAGTTACAGCGGGCAACTGTAAATTAGAAGTTGTCAAGGAATTCATTTACCTTGGCACTGCCGTAACCAGCAACAATGATGTCAGTCTGGAGATTAAGCGGAGAATAACAATTGCTAATAGGTGCTACTACGGTCTCAGTAAGCAATTACGTTGCAGAGCTCTCTCTCGATCGACAAAGCTAACACTCTACAAGACGCTCATTCTACCTGTGCTTCTTTATGGCGCTGAGGCATGGGTGGTTTCGACAACAGACGCAGCCGCTCTTGGGGTGTTCGAGAGAAAAGTTCTCCGCAAAATCTTTGGTCCTGTTCGAGTTGGCGACGACTATCGCATTCGAATGAACCACGAGCTGTATGAGCTCTACGCCGACATTGACATAGTTAAGCGTATAACAATACAGCGACTACGCTGGCTGGGTCATGTCCATCGTATGGATAAAGAAGCTCCAGCGAAAAAGGTATTCGAAGGGAAGGTCCTCGGTCAACGACGAAGAGGGAGACCATGCCTCCGGTGGATAGACCAAGCTGAGGAAGCCCTAACCGCGCTTGGCATTAATGATTGGAGAAGGCGCGCGCAAAACAGAGGCGCCTGGCGAGAGCTAATGAGGTCGGCCGTAACCTGACAACGGGTTGTTATGGCCATCTAAGTAAGTAAGTAAGTAATTGAACATTTCTAAAATATTTTTTTTGGGTCTGATTGAGTAAAAATTTATTTATTTATTTATTTATAAAATCTATAGCTTATAATTAAAATTATAAGTTAAGAACTTAAGAGCTATGGCAACTAAGGCCTTAAGCTAACTTCGATGCTTAAAATAATTGAATTTTTGTGTTATTGTGAACTGTTCGTTATATTAAAAAATATATATTTGATATCTTTAAGAATTTAATTAAGTTTTCTATATTTTCGTTTGAGGGATTTATTAAGGAGATTAGTGGGCTATTGTTTTTGAAGATATGTGTCCTATGAGTTATAAAATATTGGCAATCTATAAGTATGTGTTGGATCGAAATAGGAATATTATAGTTGCAGTAAGTGCATATGTTGCTGTTGTTTTTGTTTAAAAGATGTTGGTGGGTTAGCTTGGTATGTCCGAGCCGTATCCTAACATATTTTGTGAGGTCCAATCGGGTGAGGGTTGGGTGGTGGTTGAAGTTAAGAAAATTACTTAAATTAGTCTTTTTAGCATTGTGTGTTTTAAACCAGGGTGAAGTTTTGTCCCATGTTTGCTGTGAACTTGTTTGTCTGAACTCTTTTTTGAGAAATTTAGTGACATCTTTTACGTTCTTGTTACAAATTGTATGTACAGGTGATGTTGTGGCTAGTTTCGCTACTTGGTCTGCATATTCATTCCCGATTATTCCGGTGTGTCCCGGGATCCAGGCTAAAATAATTTTTGGGTACTTATCAACAAGTATGTTTCTTATTAGTTTTGGATAGTAATCATTGTTTGATAAGTTGTTTATGGCTAGTAGGGATGACAAAGAGTCAGAGCAAATAGCAAATTGTCCACTTTTACTTTTTACTAAATTAATCGCCGATAAAATTGCAATTATTTCTGCTGTGTACACAGTAGTATAGTGTGGGGCATTCGAAATCAATATGGTTGAATCCTCCGTGGTTATACTTAGACCAGTTATATTATTTAATTGAGACCCGTCTGTATAAATTAGATTTCGGTTTTGGAGTTGAGCTTTCAGTTGGCTAAAAGCTGTCTTGTATGTTTCTGTAGAAGTTATCGCCTTATTGTGTTTACAAAGTTGGAAGTTTATTATCAAGTGTTGGTTGAGCCAAGGTGGAAAATTGTGCTTAGCATGTTTTATTGGCAGATAAGGTAAGTCATATTTTTTACAGGTTAAAATTATTTTATTTGTGGTAGATGTGAACTTCCTAACTCTGTGGTTCGCTTTGTATCTCTTAATGATGTTGCTTAAAGGAGTGTCGCTACTATTTATAAGGTTTTTAAAAAGTTTGTTTACTTGAAAGTTTTTCCTCATTGCAATAGGTGCTATGCCTGTATCAAAAAGAATATTGTTAATGGGAGTTGTGCGATATGCACCTAAGGCTGCTCTTAGAGCCGTGTTAAGGAGTGTGTTTAATTTATTTATCTGAGAATTCGGTGCGGATCCATAAAGGAAAAGACCAAAATCTATTTTAGAAAGTATTATTGACTTAACTACGGAAACTAATGTGTAAGAACTGCAGTTAAATTTAAGACTTGAAAGGCATTTAATAATATTCAGTCTTTGAGATATGGATTGTTGCAGGTAGTCAATGTGAGAATTCCAGTTGAATTTTTTGTTGAAAATTATTCCTAGTATTCTTAATTTATCAACAGTCGCGATTTGAAAGTTGTTTGTACTGATTATGCTAGAACAGTTGTGCTTACGACAGATATGCAAATGTTTACATTTTTGAATAGATAGGGTTGCACCCGAATAATTGCACCAATCTTGTATTTCCTTAAATAATGAGTCGAAATTTATGGCTGCATTTTTTTCTTTATTTTGTTTTTTTATGAGATTAAAGTCGTCAGCATAACCACAGAATGAAATTTCTTTGTGGGTGTCAATTATGTCGCATAACTTATTGTAAGCAGTCAAAAATAGAATGACTGATAAGGGTGAGCCCTGTGGTATTCCGTTGTATAGTGTGTGCGTATTAGAATATTGTTTGCCAATGCGTACTATTATTTTCCTGTTGCTCATGAAATTAAGAACATATCTTTTTATTTTTGGTCCTACTTGCCATTTATTCAACTGATCGATTATTGAGTGTAAACCAATTTTATCAAAAGCTTTCATAAAATCTAACGAAATTATAGAGATGTGATTCTTTTTTGATAGAGAATCGGTAATCAGATGTTCTATATATAATAGAGCGTCAGTTATCGATTTTCCTCTCTTGAACCCTATTTGGTTATTATGAATAAGTTTGTTATTGTTAACAAACCACCATAATCTGTTGGCAATAATTTTGTCCATCAATTTGGCACAGCAGGAATTAAGTGATATAGGTCGGTAAGATGAAATGAGGGTTTTATCGGAATGTGGCTTAAGAATGGGAATAATGACAGAGGTTTTAAAAGATTGAGGGATATATGAGTTGAATATATTGTTATATAGATTCAGGAGTCGGGTTGTGGTTTGTGATGATAGGTGGCGTAACATGGGATAGGAGATACGGTCTAGTCCTGGAGTATTACCTTTAAGACTATTTAAGGCTGCTTGGAATTCGCTTAAGTTAATATCGGTCTCGATCATTGATGCAGTTTTACATGAAATATTGTTAAATGTTGCATTAAAAAGTTGCTCTTTGTGGTTGACGAAAGTTTGGTGAAAATTCAAATTTGACGACTCTTTTGACCAGAATGAGCCAAATTCATTAGCGATATCTACGGCATTTGTTATAGCTAATCTCGGGATGTTAGGTTTGGTTATACAATGTATATTGTAGGTTGCTTTAAATCCACTAAATTGCCTAATATTGGTCCATGTTTTCTCAATTGGGGTAGAGGGATTTATTTCTGATGTAAAATTGTAGGTAGATATCCTTTTAGCTTCTTTAATCTCCCTTCTAAATAATGCACTGGCTTTTTTAAATCTCACAATGCTATCTTGGCTTATATTGCGTTTCAGGACTTGCCAGCACTTGTTTTTATTATCTTTGAGTTCCTGTAATTTAACATTCCACCATGGCACGTTGCGCTTATGTTTACTTAAATTTGTTTGGGGTATAGTTTTGTGTGCGCTTTGTAGAATAATTTTTTTAACAGTTGCGGATTCCTTGTTTATGTTAAAAGAGACGGTACGATTATGATCGTAAGTTAGTGTCTTGTGTTCAAACAGGGACCAGTTGGCTAGTTTTATTTTGAATTTAGGTTTGAAGTGATGAAATATTGGGTATTGAGTTGGGAAAATAGTTATTACTATAGGGAAATGGTCGCTCCCATGCAAATCATTTTGTAATGTCCAATTGGATGCTATTGCTATGTCGGGACTTGCAAATGTTAGATCTATATGTGTAAAGGTATTACGTGTTGTGAAATGTGTGGGGGACCCATCGTTAAGGATAACATAGTTTGACTGCGTTATAAATTTTGCTAAAGTCTTGCCTCTGCGATTATTTTTTGGGGAGCCCCACATATTGTGCCAGGAGTTAAAATCACCAGTTATTAAATGTGATTTATTGGAGTTCCGTAGAACATTTTCAAGGTTAGTTTTACTAAAATTTGAGGTGGGTGAAATATATGTTGAAATGATGATAATCTTTTTTGTTGATTGTATTTCCACAGCAACGGCGTCAAAGTCGTTACTGAGGGTAATAGTTTTATGTTGTATTGAGTTGTGTATAAGGAGTGTAACTCCACCATAAGTGTTGGAAGTGTTAATGGAATGAAGGGAGTAATTTATTGGGATTGGAACAAGGTCATTTGATTTAATGTGAGTTTCTTGTAAAGATATAACTTTTGGATTGTATTGTTTAATCAGTACAAGAAGCTCGTTATAATTGTTTATGTAACCGCGAATGTTCCATTGCAATAATTTGATTGTCATTATAGTAAGTTACTAAATATATGTATGTATGTGTATACTTTTTAACTATAAATATGTGTTTTTAATAAATTATACTTGAAAAATCTATAGAATAAAGGCTGTTATATTATTCATCCATTAGTTGATCGTCGCTTTCGGTTATGTTGGACTTGCTTTGTTGTTTGTTGTTACTTCTGGTGTTGTATGTTTTCTTTAGTTGTGCTTGTAGACGTTTCGAGATGTTTTTGGGGTAGATTTTGGTGTTAAGCTTCGTTGATAGAGTAGGTGAGGATAATAGTTGTTGGGAATCAGACTCTGACCCGCTCGGTAAATCAGCATAGTTGATCCGTTTCCTGTTCTGTGCAGTGTTACTTGGTGGTGGCGGTGGTGGTAGAATCGTAGCGTTGGATTTAGTCGGTAACTCTTGGCATAAAGACGTATTATTTTGTATCGTATGTAATGTATTTACTTTTTGAGTAGTTTGCTGTGGTTGGTTGCGTAGAATTGTTGAATATTGTTGGGTCTCATGTTGATGTCTATCATTATATATAGTTGTTGCAGTTTTGTGGTCAACCTTTTGGATTGTTTTAATTGCCTGTAATTCTTTTTGTTTTATAAAAATCGGACATTTCTTATCGGTGGCGGCGTGGTATTTGGATTGTAAGTTTTGAGAGATGCAATTTATACATTTTTCAATATTTTCACATGTTTCACTGTTGTCATCATTTAGGTGGTAATCACAAGAACACTTTGGACATAATCTTGTACTTTTGCAAATTTTTGACATGTGGCCGTACCTTAAGCAGTTATTGCAGCGAAGTGGTAGAGGAATATAGGGACGAATGTTGACTTTCTCGTATCCAATTTTTAGATCTGCTGGTAAGTTAATAGTTGCAAACGTTAGTATTATGAGGCCTGTTTCAACGAGGTTGTCATTACTTTTTTTGAAAATTTTTTTAACCTCACTTACGTTTTGATGCTTTAGTTCGGAAAGTATTTCGTTTTCGGGAATGCCTCTGAGATCATTACAGTAGATGACACCCTTAGAGTAGTTTAATGTTTTGTGTTCAGTTATTTCAATGCTGATATTGTTATCTAGTGCTACTAAAGTTGTAAGTTTATTAGCTTGTGTGTTGTTTTTGGTTTTAATTAATATTTGACCGCTTCTAGTTTTTTTACATTCTTCAACCTCACCACCACATGTTGAGTCTATTGCTTTCTTTAATAGAAAAGGCGATACATTCATTAAGGTATCAGAACTATTGGTTCTGGTCATGATGAGAAATTTTGGACCTAGGTTAGTGAAATTTGAAGTTTTTGTTTTGTCCCATTTTAATAATGGAATATTGTGTTTTGTTAAGTTTCGATCAGGTGGTTCATTCATTATTCTTTGCTTGTATGATTTACTGCAATAGTTGTTTTTGTTTAAGTTTTACTTATAATAAACAAACCGGTTTAAGTTATTGTTTTGGAATTAGTATTCTAACTGTTAGCACTGTCGATGCGTTTGTTTTAAAGTTTTTGTTTTGTTTTTGTTCGCTGTTTTGCTTTCAACACCGTTCAAAATGACCGTACGCGTTGAAGTTTGCAAGACGACTGAGAGTAAAAATATTAGCGCGAATTGACATAATCATATTAAGTTAATATGATCAGTTAATATGCAATTTCTGTACCTTTTTAGCAATTGGACATGTGTTGTTTTGTTCGTCCACTCCTCAAATCTACTATAAATAAAATAGAAGAACCTTTAAATGTATACGTTTACAAAGTATAAAAAAATGTGTATCAAAAAACTTACGCAAATGCTAACCATTCGTCAAAACGACGAACTATGTACTAAATGTCAAAAAAATTCACCGACTGCACACTACCACAACAAGTAAACTTTCAGTGACTACCGAGCTGGTGTGAGAGGAGTACATGTAACTAGGCGCGATATTTAAAGCAATAGAGGTGATTATCGGACTGATGTTCGTCAAAATGACGAAGGTTAGCTATCTAAGGTTAATGATATATTTGAAATTTCCTATTAGGAAGACAAGTCTATACGTTGAGCCCGAGTGGGCCAATAGAATGTAATATTTCACAGTGGGTTACGAATACCGATGAATAATTGAAAATATTGTTTTGAATGAACCGAACACCCTGGACAAAATAAACGCAACTTTATAATCAAGGCACAAGATTTGAAATAAGAGTTCAAACTATAGTAACTAATTATAATCCTATATGAATTCATAGATTTTTTAGTGGCTTTGATATTAGCCCTACCACATTATTTCCAGTGGTTCGATTTTTCGGTGTAAGGGAGATTAAAACTCAAAGAATTAACTTTACATGGGGCAAAAGAAAGTTTCTGTACTGTTGGGTGGTTCAAAAAGTATCGGAAATCACTAAAAGGCCAAATTTGCAATTGTTCTGAAAAAAGTTGTTCCAAAGAACACCCTAATGTGCGTGAGTATATAAAATAAGAGTATTTAAAAAAATCTATAAAACATTTTTCAGAAGTTTTAATTAACCATAGTTAAACAATTCATTCATTTCACATTTTATAAAATTCAATTCACTTATTCATTGTGACCTGAAAAACGTTCTTAAAAAATAATCAAAGTTTTTTAATTAAAGTTTTTGAATAAAAAAAAAATACCGATGGATATTTATATTGACATTTTTCGAATGAAATGATGCAACCGCTTGGTTAAAGGCAGCAACAACCTGTGATAACACAACCCGCAAAATCCTTTTGAATCGCTATGTAAACCGTCAAAACAACACGACTGCTCTGACAATAAATAAATAAATAAAAAAAAATATACAAACCACACAATTACAGTGTGAGTAACAACTACAAGAGTAGAAAAAAACATGTCACCCATACGTAGGTCAGCATTAAGACCGCGAACAAACCGAACACTACACCAACAAATGCAGTAAAAAATCGGAGCGTAAAAAGTTTCAATCAGCCAACTAATGAGAAATGAACAAATGACACTTACACGCACACATAATTGAAAAAGTACATAAACAAATAATTAACATGTTTATTGAATATGTAGTACTTTTAGTAAATATTTATTATAAAATGTTCATTTCCGTTTGGTAGTCCTTGTCGAGGTTACAATAAATTAGGTAGATATTTCACAGATTTGCTAAGAGTCAACTAATGGAATGCATGTGAAGAATTCTCCTGAAACGTACTGCTTATGGCTCGACTATATGTAGGTTTATTTTTTTTTTAAATTTTTTGATTAAGTTTTTCGGACTTTTAAAGAGGTGAAGTTAAGGCCGAAGCATTTGTTTTCAAAAATAGGAACTTTGCAGCATAGTCACTCGCATATTGCATAGAATTTTAAAGTGATCGTTGAAATAGTTTTTTCCTTTTAAAAATTAATTTCAATTTTTTAACTTTTAATATTTATTATCTACTTTAATGATCTTTGTCTTTATTTCAAATTTTTGAAAGTAATTAGTAATTAATTATAAACAAAAAAAGTTAACATTTTCTAGCAAAACCATTAATGGGTTCCAAAAGATTTACTCTTTCTCTTCAAAACACATTTTTAGTTATAACGATATCTTTTTTTCCCAAAATATCGTCAATTCAAATTTATTAAGCAAGTTTCAGTAAGGCAAATTTTTAAAAAGCTTCAATTTACGACATTTCGGAGATATAAAACCGATATCAATAAAATTTAAAGTGGATTATGAAGAGAAAGAGTTATTTTTTTGCAACCCGTTAATGGTCTTACTAAAAAAAATTGCCTTTCAATGTAACATAAACAGTGATTTTTGCACTCATAGGTCAGAATATCTCGAAAACCAGATCATGAGAGAAGTTCTGACCTTGGATTCGAACTCAGCGCATCAAAAACTTTTGGAAAAGTATAATCGAGTTTCAGACCTAGAGACCTGACCAAATTTTGTTGCATTGTGTAATATAATTTTTCTTTTTTATTGCAATAAAAAATTAAACTTTTATAAGCAACACCTGTGAAGAAATTTTATTGATATTTTTGTAAAGTCCTTAAAATATAAAAATAAACTTAAAAAAAAATAAGGAAAGACTTTTTATACACAAAACTCATACCAGAAACCTTACCAGATAGATAAGACATTTTGAGTTTTTGAAGATATTCAAAAAAGGGAAAATTTTAATACAAAAACAACTTAAATTTAGTCTATAGAAATTTTCTAAAAGATGTTTGACTATTACTAGTGTACGATCCTAATAACTGCTGTCAAAATGGAAAATTGCTGAAAATGAATATATTCTCAAAAATGCATACACGCGTCAAAGGAGTCGCTCTCAGTATAATAAACTATATAAGGAGAATCCCAGAAAAAATGTTGCTCTTTGTTATACAGTAATGAAAAAAATGACCATTATACATAATAGCGGTATTCACACCGGCTTCGTTAATTTTTTAGTCGTTATTCGTTAATTTTTTATGTGAATTTAGTTTATGTAAAATTATCGAACTATCAGACTAACGAGTAACGCAGTAGTTGCTGTCAGGTCAACAAAACAAAAGAAAACAAAAATGATACCTTCGCAGTTAAAAGTTTTACCGAATTACCAACTAAAAATTTAACAAACTAACGAGGCCGGCCGGTGTGAATACCACTAGTATAAATAACTTACAAATTATTAACATATACCTATATATATTCTATGAAATTTTCTAACTTTTTTCTTAAGGCACTGCATTAAGTTTCAGTTATTTAGTCGACCTTAACGTATGATTTTCTAAATATATTTCTGAAATCTTGCAAAATTTTGCAGTCTTCTTACTCTTTTGAAGATTTCTTTTCATTACATCCCAATACCTCTTAATTCGTTTCGTCGAAGCTCTCGGTGAAGAGAGATCGCTTTTGGCACAAAATTTATCAATTGATTGAATGATTTTGCTATTTTTCCACTCAATAGTGACTCTTTAGTTTTGAGATGCTGCTTAATCGGATCAGAATACCACAGTGCTCTCAAGTGCACAAATAAATTGCAGACGTCATTTTTCAAGGCACTCGTCAATATAAACTTTGAAATTTATTGTGCACTGTGTAAAAAAAAATTTGCTTTTCAGCTCCAAGTGCATATGGCCTGCTAAACCATATACTGTTTCGAAAATTTTGTGATTTTCTTCTTTTAAAAATTGCTATGTCCTTGCCCCTTTATCGTAAAAGTATAGAATTCATGCTTTGATAGCTGTTTCAAATCTGCCCTAGCGTATGTTTCACCATCCATAATGCAACAGTCTTGTTTTGTCAAATATCCTTTGTATAACTTTCAGCTTTGCTTTTGAGCCAGCAACTACTTTCTATCAGAACGAATCTGTTACTTTTTGCGCCCTGAAGGTATTCAGCTTACTTTTCCTCTTTATTTTGTCCAAAGTATAATAGATTTCAAAACAACACTCTCTTTTTGACCAATACGATGATCGGGTAAAACACAATTTTAAGTGAAAAAGAGCAAATTTTTTCGGGGACAGTTCACATATGCACTTGCATCTTTGTACGTTCAGAACATAGTGTGATATTACGCACATTTTTGGAAAAAATAACTTTTCAGATATTAAATTGCTGCACTAATATGAAGCAGGAGTTTGTTATCTCAAAAGCTATTGCTCTTGTTGTACAGAAATAAAATAAAATTTTAATTTTTAATAATGTTTGTTTTAAAATATTAAAAACTAGACAAAAACAAAAATACTTCCCTCGTTTATCCTTTTAATGCAACTACTAAAAAAAAAAGGAAAAAGTAATCCTCAACTTAAAAATAAATTACTTAGCAAAATTTGCAACATAAATTAAGGGGTTATGTTTAAAACCTTCTACGCAGCAGCACATCACATACGATATGAGTTCTTTTAGCAGCACATCTTTTTGCATAGCAACAACTAAAAAAGGACTACGGCTTAACCTTGCTTAAGGTTTGCAAAGCGCTTAAGTGGTTATTTTTCTACTTCGGCACCGTACGCTTAGTATACCATATAGCTATTTAAATGTTGTTGTTTTTATTGTAGACTTTCTACTTTAGTAGTAGTTCTTTTTTTTCAATTTACGCATATCTGCACGGGTGCTTTGAAAAATGTTCACACAAAATGAAAAATGAAAACAAAAAAAAATGAATAATTTTTTTTTTGCTTTCTTTTTTACCTGTGAAAAGTTTTCACACAAAACTATAATATAAATTTTTGCACACTTACACATTAACCACTCAGAGGCGCACCAACACAGCCATCACAGTATCATTGAGAATAAATTTTGTTGCATAAGTCAAGGCGAACGTTGAGTCAAAAAAGACGACAAAAGCCAAGCGACACAAACGAATGCGTTGAGGCAGGCAAACAGAACGACATTTATACGAACACTTGAAAGCACACACACACACTGGCAGAGCACCATTTATTTCTGTTAACTAACATACACACACAGTTTCATTTGGTGCTTTTTGGTTGTTAAGTGAAAAATAACGGTTTGTGCAAAGTCTGCAAAAAGTATGCAACAAAAAAAAAAAAAAAAAAAAATTGTTAAGAAAACTCAGCAATGGAAACATAAGTATTTTACCAAGAAAGACACATCTTTGTGGGCTTGTGAAAAAAAAAACTTTAGTTTGTTGAAAATTGTACACATGTGTATTTAACTACAATACGTTTTATACCCAGTAAGCATTTTTTAAGCGCGCAAGAATCATATTTCATTCACTGAAGCAATGATTTTAAGCTCATATTCTAATGCTAAGTGATATTTTTGTGCAGGAGAAACTGTCTAAGCTCATCTTAAATAGTTGTAAAATAGTTTTGCAAATGATTACACAAAAACTACACTTTATATATAACATGAAAACAGAGGACCAGCCAGGAAACAATGGCACCGTCCGTTTCCTCTATATATGAGAAGTGATTTTTTAAAAAGGGCTTATTTCCACTTATGACTTTGAACAAACCTAAGAATGCTATCGTTGTTATCATGCTAAATGTAAATGTATCCTCCACTTAGTTGAAAATCTATTACAAAGGAGTAATATTTCCAAGAGAAACTCGTAATTAAAAATCGCAGTTTCATACAAAACTACACATTTCCATTTGATTTTTGTTGGTACAAAAAAACGAAAAAACCGTATTTCCTATAGTCGCTGAAGATCCCAGCCTAATCTAAATATAGGAAGGAAAGCAGGCCCGTGCGCAGGAATCAACCATGGGAGGGGGGGGGGGGGGGGGGTGGGGTTTTGGCTCGGACATTTCATGTTAGATTATGTTCATAAAAAACGGTTTACTTTTAATATAGACATTTAAATATAATTAAATACATAACTACATACATATGTACATTAGGGTGATTCAAATTTTTTTTTTGTTTTTTAAGGTGTGGTTTATGATATGAAAAAAAAGTTCACGAAAACTCAGCTCTGTACCTCAATTTTATAAGGCGCCGCCGAAGCCCCTTAGTTTTACATGTAAAGGTAACTAAATGAATAAATGATAGGTAAATCCGAATCTGGCCTCAGAATTCACCCATCATGTCAGAATTCTGAAATATTTGAGGTTAAGTACATAAAACATGATGTTTTTTGTCTACTTTCGAGGTCATCTATTGGATTCAAAGAAAGTTGATCAGCTTATTTTTAACAAAAGCATCATTTAATACCGTCCTTGCCCTTTAAAATTAGGTTTCAAGTGGTTATCTGTGATGTTTCCTTGCAAAGTTATAGCCATTTTAAAGTGACATGAATTGGATCCCCTACAAAAGGTTGCAACCCAACAATATTAACCAACGGGTTTTAAATTCATGTCACCTGAAATGGCTGCAACTTTTTCTTTTTTGTGAACTTTTTCTTCATATCATAAACTTACTTTTTAAGCAACAACACCTTAAAAAAAAAACTCGTCCAAAACTCTTTCCACATTGATTTCGGTATCGCGATGTACATATGTATATCTAGCGAGGATAAGCCGATCAGGCGATCTTCGGACAAAGTTGATCTGAGGTGTGTCTTAAGACGACGTAGCGCTAAAAAGGAGCGTTCATTTGTTGCTGTTGTCACAGGCAAAGTTGCCATAACATGAAGCATTTGATGGCCATTTGGAAACGCGGCTCCATTGCAAATAACCAGTGCTTCGAGAGAATTTTTGATGTCTTGCCCAGCAATGCGTTGACGCCAAAGTTGAGCTTCATTTATTCACATGTCACGTGAACTATCATGCAAAATTGAAATACATACATATATTAGCGCGAATAGATTTGTGTATGAATTTTAATTGAAGCTGATTTTATTGATGCCTGAGCTATGCTTAAAACCGGAGCTATGCTTAAACGCGCATTGAAAGAACGCTCGTGTTACTTAGCCTTAGCGACGCGCAGCGGTCCCAAATCGTGTTTTTTGGTTCAAAAATAGCTAGAGAGAACAAATCTTGTCGAAAATGAAAAACTCGGGCTCCGACGATTATTGGCATTTTAGTTCTTTCATTTAAAAAAAAAAATGTTTGTGTCTTTTTGATTTTTCGTTCAAATTTCAACAAAAAATGTGCAAAAATTCTCAATGGGGGGGGGGGGGGGTTTGAGCCCCCAAAACCCCCCTTGCGCACGGGCCTGAAGGAAAGAGGAGTTCCCTAGCAATAATTACGATTGTAACAAACTTGACTGTTGGACTTAAGAGCAAATAATAAAATTTTACGCCAAAAGGGCACATTTTCAATTTTTTTTTATTTTCTAGAATAAATTCAAATATGTTAGAATAAAACCTTTAAACGGATTAGAATATTAGATCAACACACTATAACACTAGAGATATTAAAAAAAAGAGTTACTGCTAACAGCTCTTAAAGGTTTTATCTCATTACTGAAATTTTGTTTAACATGGAAATAAGCCACTTTGAAAAATTACTTTTCTAGCTAAAAAGTTATATCGAATCATAATGCATTTACATAAATGGATTCGAAAAATATCAATAATACCAATTTAAGCCTTCTAAAAGAGTTATGAATTTATCATGGAAGAAGGAATCAAATAATATAGAAATGATGGATGAATGGATCGCACGGTGACTCAGAATCAATTATTGCCAAATATGTTCTAATAAATCTACCCAAAGAGTGTAAAAAAATTCTTTTATAAAAAAAAGGTTAAGATTTGATCGCTTAAAACGAGTTATAAATTAGGCCGCCGTTCATGTGGAAGACTTAGAAACCTTCTAAATGTTTGCTGGGTAAGAGATGTTTTACTTCATATCATCATTTTTCGAAACTCAAATTTTTTTTTTTTTCAAAAGAAACCATTCGCTCTTAATCCGTCATCTGCGTCTGTGGTTATGAAAGTGGCCTGAGTCAAATTTTTATGGTACAGGGTGGTAAAATTAACCGTTATGGTTTGCATAAGATTAACTTACGTCGTTTATGACTATGTATGTGTTTCACACGTTCGTGCTCTTTATAACACTTTTCCCCTTTCAGCTTGCAAAATTCTGATGACATGGCACTGATTTTACTTCAAATATTGAATTTCATTTGGGTCTTGATTGCTTTTTTTTATTGAGGATCAAGCAAAAGTTGAAAACGGTTAAGTTCGATGAACGCAACAGATAAAATATTCATATGAAAAACTTAAGTTAAATTCAAAAGATGGTTTTCCATCACCCTGTATATACGTTAGTTATTTGGTGAGATATTAATATATAATTCAAAATACTTGTATTTATTTTTGACGTGTATGAAGGATGCTATATACGTGACAAAAAAAGAACACGAAACGCATTCGGAATAAAGTAAATTTGGCAGCGCTTCGCTAAACTGTCAAAAAATATATCAGTGCATTTCCACATATTGCTCTTGTTGAACAAAATATGATGGTGAAATGGTACATAAACTGTACACTCCAGAAAAAAGTCAATGATTTTATGTATGATACGCTAATGATTTAGAGCCAAAGCGGAAAAAAGAAGCTGAAGAGAGACATTTTTGATTTGGATTCAAAAAGAATGTGACGGTGGTGCATTTATTTGTGATCACGTGACTTTTGAACGACTTGACCGATTGCGGTCATGTTTTTTTTTTTTTTAATTTTTATATCGTCTGGGAAAAGTTCTAAGCATAGTTTGGCTCTCATATAAAAACAAAATAAAATTAATCATATATCTTCAACTATTTGACGCAGATGAATCAGACATCGTACAAATATAAAAGATACGAGCATTTCCATTGAAAACAAGCCTCATAGTGGCCGCTCAAAAGGATCTATCTCGCAGAAATGTCAGGTTGATTTTTAAAAGTGGGCAAAAACCTAAAAGTTAGTGCCCCAAAATTGGTCGAACACAAAGCTACTTAGTACATCAGATCAGTGTGTGTATCCACGCACATTTCATGAAACCTAGATCTCTACACAAAAAGCTTTTTGTTTCTAAGGAAAAACCGCAACAACGGATCCCCAAATCATTGCCGTATCTTTCTTTCTCCCAACTATTGCTCTTCTATCATATATGTAAGTTGAATTTGGATTAATCAAAAAACAAAACTTGCTTCCAGAAATCACGTTCACGTTCTTTGGCGAACTCTAAGCCAATTTTGCGGTTCTTCCTCAGAAATAAGAGCTTTTTTGCGTGGTGTTTTACTATGGAAACAGTGGCTGTTCGAAGTTTTCTCAATTGTGCGTGTATGCACACACTGATCTGATGTGCTAGCTATGTATGTGTTCGACCAATTTTGGGGCACTGAATTTTGGGTTTGGGTTTTTGCCCACTTCTTTTTAAATTAAGCTGACATCTCTGCGAGATAGGTCCTTTTGAGCGGCCACTATGAGGCTTGTTTTCAATGGAATCAATATCCTAATAATTTTTAATGATCGTATGAAATGTTGATCAACTTAAGTTTAATATCCAAATTTTCCAGCAAAATTTCTCTTATTATTTGGAATTTTTTTTGGCGGAGTCAAAATCAAAAATCACGCCCAAATCACAATTAAGTACATTATACTATACCAAAGTATGACTTATATTATAGATATGAAACATAAAAAACGGTACTTTACCGTTTTCTAAAAAGATTAATCATTAGCTAAAGGCATAAGTTGCATAGACTTATGTCACTAGTTTTTATCTGTTTTTTTCAGATAATTTTTTAAATTTATATTGAAGAATTTTTTTTGTTTTTGCTCATTAACGTTAAAAAAGAATTATCATTACATTTCTCCATTATGTTTTCGGATTCCTGATCTCGAAAAACGTGGGGGTGTATCTAGACTTTATTCGGTCACTGTATATAAAGTTGTGTATATGGAAATAGTTTGTAACGCTTTAGCGCAAAATGTACTGAACCGATTTTAATAAATTCTTTTTTAAAACAACATATTTGTGCTAAAGAAGGTTATTGCATACTTATATTTTAATATTTATAGTTAAACATCTTTTTTATTAGGGTTTAGTTCTTGCAAAGCCTCACACAAGAATTATCGTTTGATTTCTCGTTGCTTATACTGATGCTGCTTTTTGATTTCTGTATTATTCTGCTGAAATTCAAAACAAAGTAACTTTTCTAAAGCTATATGTTAATTCCGTCCATGACACAAAATGCATAAGGGAATGTTTTTCGGGTACATATGATGTTGGATATGGCAAAAAACTCAACTTTTTTGCGAATATCATGCAAATTTTTTGACGGAGAACTCAAACGTGAACTGATCTTTAGCAAAAAGTCTCAAATTTTTAATGAATTCGGCAACCAGTCAGTGACAAAATATCGTCAGTCTTTTTTAATAGCAAATCCAGAAATGTGTCGACCACACAAATATCCAGTCGAAAAGTGATGCTACAAATTGATTTTTTTTTTTTTGAAAAAAAAACCAGTAAACCAAAAAACTCTCACAAAAAATCATTTTCCAATCCACATATGAAGTTCACTACGTTTAATACGCAATTTGAAGTAAGACTTAAGCACATTTTCTCATAATAATTATCTGAAATAGAAACACAACCTTATTTTGATATTTTCCATAGCTCAGCGCCTTGTTCGTGACATAAAGCTAAAAGTTCCTTATATGTTATATTTAACACACTTGATTGAGTTTTGAACTGCGGTTAATTCACGGGATGTAACCGCTGAAAGAAGTGATTGCTAAGGAAATGACATTCTTTAGCAAGCGAGCACCTGCAAGTGAAAAAAAAACTTTCAACGCTGAATCCTCAAACTATAATGCGAAGGAAACTTCGGTCGTTTACTTGTCTTTTGTATACAAAAAAGTTACTCATACGCCTCATTACATTTTGTTTATGCACATAACTTGCACACACGATAAATTTCACACTGGAATTCTCAGAGGTCTTTTACATATGCGAGTACCTAAACACATACCATACGGTCGCACCTGCATGGCGCAAAAATTCTTAATGGCATCACTGAAATACTGCAACATCGTACCACCACAAAACCATAAAATGCAGCCAACTTAAATGCAGAGACAGCAGCAAGAACACAATTTATTGCACTTGCAGGTTGCAGCACTTGACAACGTCGTGCGAGGATATGAAATAGTTGCAATGTCTATTTTCGTATTTTTTTAATATTTTTTGAGCTTCTTTTATGGCACAATAATTTTTTTCAACAAATTTGTCAAAAGAATTTTGTAGGTACCAAGATAGTGATCAGTATTAAACGAAGGTTTTGCCGTTTATTTTGTTGAACTTTTTTGCTTTAAGAAAATAAAGCAATTCATTGGAAACCACATTAAAAGAAATAAAAAAAAATATTTACTTTTTTATTCACTGCTCATGATGCAGGATAATGAAGTCATGCAACTTGCAACGCTGCCTGTCAGTTGGTGACAGTGTCGCTTGTTTATATTTTTGTGTTTTTTTATTGCTGTGGTGCTTGAGGTAATGGTAGCAGTGAGGGTTTTTAAATTATTGAGCAGGAAGGAGTCGCTTTCACTTGTGTTTAGAGCTATTCTTTTTTGCTTAGTTGTAACTACATTGCTTGCGCCCAGTAAACATTTGGATGATTGCTGATTCTTCAAGACGATAACTTTGTAACTCTTCTAGAGGAGTTAAATTGACATTTTTGGCAATTTGATTTAATGCACTATGATTCGACATTACTTTTTTGGTATTTGCATAATCGACTATAACTACATTGCTTTAACCAAAGAGCGTTGTCAGTGTTGCCAGATTGAATATTGGTGTTTGTGTTGTGTGTTAAATGTAAATTCGGTAATGAATTTTAACTTTAAATTAATAACCTTCACAAAAAACGAGCAAAAATGTTAAGTATTTGTGCAATTTTGCCGCAGCCACGTGGATAAAATGAAACAATAATTTCGATATCCTCGAGTCGCTGCTCCCGAACCGTTTCTTTCGACCAAACTATCACTTAGCATCAGAATAAGAGCTCGTGCGAATAACACTACTCGAGATTTTAGACATAGAAATATAACACAATTGATAAAGGAATTGGTTTTCTTGGGTTATCTTTTATAATTTAATTTAATTTAATTTACATATCGTTTTGCTTCCAAGCGTAGAAAGCTTTTTGCAATTAAACGATCTTCAGAAAACGTCTGGAGTATTTTTCTATAAAATCACCGATATTTTCGTCGAATATTTTAGTATATTTTTAACTATATCTTTTTAATTTTCAATTTTACAGTAAAAAGTGTTTTAATCAGGATTGTAAAGAATTCAATTTTCTATAAAAACAATCCCTAGAAAATTTTCGTGAGACCTACGGTTCTCAAGATATCGAAAAAAAACGGCGGGTTGCACTCCGGGAGTGCCGACAGAAGTCAAAACAAATCGTTTAATGGCAAGTTAGTGTGTTAGTTGGTATGTGTGCGTTTTCTTTTTATATGGCAATGCAATGGAAGACAAAAACGTAATATGTATCCAAATTTTACTCTCGCTCTCATTCTCAATTTGTCAACGCAACAACGCGGAATTTGAAAGAAACAAACATGTAAGCATAACAATCGTTGAATGAGAATGGAATGTGTCAGTTAGTGTGTCTGCTTTGCTTTTTGTCTTCCACTTGGAATATTTATTTAAAAGAAATCTTACTATTGCATTCATGACGGGGAGTCCCGATGACGGTCGGTGTCGCGAGTTTATACTTTTTTTCTCAGCCGCACAACGTGCCATAAGAAGTTTTCACTTCAAAAACTATTTAAACCCCTTTTAAAATAATTCGCTACGTAACATTTGAATGGATTATTATACTTATGTAGTTTTGTATTTTTTTTATAAAATTAAAGCAGTTTTAAATAAAAATAAAACCATATGTGACAGGGAAAGTTAAAAGGGACCTAAGGGTCGAAAAAATGGATTTTCACTTTTTTAGCGATTCTTATAGAAGATGCTACGCTCTATGCAATAAGCCGCTTTATAAGCTTTCTAGCTGCATAAGTTTTTTCACAAATTCACTTCAAACATGAACACATTGAGAAACAAAAAAACGCACAAAAAAATCCAATGTGACAAACTTCTCTGAAATTGATAAAATTCGCTTGAAACTTGTTACTCGAGAGTTTTTGAGGTCGCTAATTACGAATCTGGTATCAGATTTTAAAAATTCAAAATAGCGAATCCAATATGGCGATCCAAAATCCGATCAAATTTTAAATTATTCGACCGCCATATTGGATCCGTCATTTTGAATTTTGAGAAATTGATACTAGATTCGTAATCAGCGACCCCAAAAAACCCTGCGTAACAAGTTTCAAGCGAATCCGATCAGTTTTTAAAAAATTTGTCAGCCATATTGGATCCGCCACTTTCAATTTTCAAAATCTGATACCAGATTTGTAATCAGCGATCCCAAAAACCTTCGCGTAAGCGGTTTCAAGCCAAAAAAACGTTCAGGCGCATCAATATTCACTTCTTAACTTCAAAGTCGTTTTTCTCGAAAACTTTTTTCGAACCGAAGGTACCTTTTAACTTTCCCAGTCACATATATTTAATTAAGCTAACATATGTTTTCTTATTTATTCCACATAGTTTTTGAGATATATTATTCCAAAAAATGTTCAAAAAAGTCATAAGCAAACAAAATGTGGAGTTATTTAATGAATGACTGACACATGTCGTGCTATTTATGAACTCCTAAACCGGTCATTTAATCGCTGACAGATTTAGTATCTACGTTTTTTATGATTTCTGAAAGTTTCTTAGCATAGATTAGTTTCGAAAAAAAAAATCGATCATATGAGAGAAATATAATATTCCTCATATCTCATCAACTGTTTGATACAGATGAATGACACTTGGTACAAATATAAAAGATAAGTACTATAGCCAGACCTTGAAACTTTTATACTTTTATTCAAAAAGTTTTCAAAATAAAAGTTTCTTAAAACTTTTATGTTATAAAAGTTTTTATAAACTTTCTTCAAAAACTTTTATTGAATAAAAGTTTTTCAAAAAGTTTTTGCATAAAAGTTTTTTCAAAAAACTTTTATGAAAAACTTTTTCATAAGAGTTTTTCTGAAAAACTTTTAAAAAAAACTTTTATTAATAAAAGTTTTTTTTAAAAGTTTTTTTTTAACTTTTTTAACTTATATTTTTAACAGTCACATGCAAAGAGTTTTTTTTGACTTTTATTTTTCAAAAGGCGAAAATAAAAGGTTTTTTTGTATGAAAGAATGAGGAAAATCCAAAAATAATATCTTGGATCACTAAGCGAAAAATTTCAAAGGAGAAAACTTAGGATTATTGATAATAAAGTCCAAAGGAAAATACTTAAGATGTTTCTGAAAAGAAAGAAATTTATGATAATTATGCACTTATAATTTTTAGAAAAATTGTGCTTAACGCATCAATGGGAAAAGGCCGAAAATGGGTTTTGGGAGTACAGGGGAGGTTCCTGACCCTCCAAAGAAGTGTTTTGGACCCATTTTTCAAAAAAAATTTTACTGCACGAATCGATGGGAAAAGGCCGAAAATGGATTTTGGAAGTGACAAATGAGGTCCCCGACCCTCCTAAACATGATTTTTGGACCCATTTTTCGAAAAAAATTTTATTACACGAATCGATGGGAAAAGGCCGAAAATGGATTTTGGAAATGACAAGTGAGGTCCCCGTCCCTCCTAAATGGGTTTTTTGGACCCATTTTTCGAAAAAAATTTTATTGCACGAATCGATGGGAAAAGGCCGAAAATGGATTTTGGAAGTGACAAGTGAGGTCCCCGACCCTCTTAAATGGGATTTTTGAACCCATTTTTCGAAAAAAGTTTTATTGCACGAATCGATGGGAAAAGGCCGAAAATGGATTTTGGAAGTGACAAGAGAGGTCTCCGACCCTCCTAAATGGGTTTTTTGGACCCATTTATCGAAAAAAAATTTACTGCACGAATCGATGGGAAAAGACCGGAAATGGATTTTGGAAGTGACAAGTGAGGTCCCCGACCCTCCTAAATGGGTTTTTTGGACCCATTTTTCGAAAAAAATTTTATCGCACGAATCGATGGGAAAAGACCGAAAATGGATTTTAAAGGCGACAGGAGAAATCCACGACCTGTTTTGGACCCATTTTATGCAAACAATGTTGCCGCCAAAAATTTTCCTTGGGACTTTATTATCAATAATCCTAAGTTTTCTCTTTTGAAATTTTTTGCTTAGTGATCCAAGATATTATTTTTGGATTTTCTTCGTTCTTTCATACAAAAAAAACTTTTATTTTCGCCTTTTGAAAAATAAAAGTCAAAAAAAACTCTTTGTATGTGACTGTTAAAAATATAAGTTAAAAAAACTTTTAATATTATTATTATTAATAAAAGTCAAAAAAAACTTTTAAAAAAAACTTTTATTAATACAAGTCAAAAAAAACTTTTAAAAAAAACTTTTATTAATACAAGTTTTTTTTAAAAGTTTTTTTTTGACTTTTACTTTTATTTTCGGATATAAAAGTTTTAAGGAAACTTTTACTTTTATTTCACAAAAATAAAAGTTTAAAGTTTACTTTTACCTAAAAAAAAACTTTTATAAAAGTTTATTTCAAGCTCTGACTATAGCCACTTCAAAAATCAAAATTTCTGCATCCAAACCAAGCTTGGACTTTTCTTACTCAAAAAATTATTTATTTACAACATCTGGAATATTTTGTTGAAAAATCAAAAACTACTGTTTTTTGCGCACAACTCCATCGATGAGTACCAATAGTTTCACTCAACTTTTCGAAATATGTTCATAAATCGTTGTTGAACCACCACCGTGCTTCAATGTTTGGCGCATTTCATTTAGTTAGGCTTTATCTGGATCTTTATTCCAATACCAAGCATGCCCAAAAAAGTAATTTGGTCTGATGGTACTAAAATCTATCGTTTCCAGCCTGAAGAACGTTTTTTTGTTGTTGTTGTAATCATGTGGTCTAAATCAATTCTAGAGAGAGACAATAAACGCATCAACAAAACAGCAAAGCGCTAATAGCCAGTTTATTAGGAAATTAACAAGATAGATCCTGTTAAAATGAGAGTATGCTGTCCATGTTTGAGTATTGCCTAGGAAAAACTAATTTATCCTTAGGACAAGTTTGGCCCGTAACATATACAAACATTTAATTATGGTCATAAGCTCATAATGTGAAAAGGATAACATACACAGTCTCTTTTTTACCCGCTTTAAAATTTTTCCCCGATGGAAAGAAGCTCAATCTTTCTTATTCCTATGAAGGTATGCCTATATATAAAAATAAAAATTTCGAATTAGAAAAGTTTGGTCTGTGCTATTTAATCAAAAAATCGATATTAAACAAATTGGAACTTTCAGATCCATACTCTGCGAAGGCTTGCTTTCAAATTGCTTTCAGCTAAAATAGTTTTTGATCTTCTTTATGATAATGAAACGATGATGATGAGAATTAAAAAAAAATATTAGTTTCGTTAAAACCTGAACTGCACTTTATGCATTTCTACTAAGACTTTGTGCTGAGTGTAAAATAAGACAGTGAAATTGTTCAGTTCTAAATAAATGCCAACCTATAGAATCGCGCTCAAACTGTAAATGTTTGATGAAGTATAATTCAAAAAATGAATAAGCGTAGTCAGCGCTGTCAGAGCATTTCTGTTGTCATTTGACTGTCAATCAAAGTTTTGCGTTGAACGACATTCTGTAAATTGAAATGGTATTTGAATGTAAGCCTACATTTCGTGTTTGTCACAGGTAGGTAAAATGCTACGATATTGTAATGAATTATTAACTAATGGAATTTCAAGGTGTAGACGGTGTTTAAATGAAGGACTGGAATGAAATAAACATGAAGAGATATTTTTTTGAAAATGTTATTGAATAAAATTTATAATCCTATCATTGGCACTTTGTAGAAAAAATCATTTTTTGAGGATACAAAAAAAGTAGTGAGTTTTCATTTTAAAGAATTCTCAAGCTCTGTATTTTGAAGAAAGTGCTAATAAGAGTTTATTTTTAACTGATATTTCTAAAATTTTCCTGTTTCTTTCATTTAAATCCTACATTTAACCACCGTGTTTAGCGCTCGTATTAGCAAGTTGAAGTGATTGAATTAACTAATACTTAATAATATGCCGAGTTTGATACACCCACCAAATAAACAAAGAGAACTGTCAAGAAAGAAAGAGAACTGTCAAATCTAACAAGTGACAATCACCTATCCGTCAAATTAACACTTTTCATGCAATAGTAAGACTGTTAAAACCTTCAGTTAACATAGGTACTGGAATCAAAAAAAGTTTTACGACGTTTTACTACACAGAGAAAAAAAATTGTCCAAACACGTTTTTAATTACATTAAAAATCTAAGCCAAAATAGACGTTACGAGACGTAAAGAGTAAATTCGAGCCTACGTAAATCAATGTTGATTACAAAAATGAACGTACGTAACTGATCGAAAGTGAACGAAGCATTTTGACGAAACGTACTGTTCCGTAAGGATCTAATTCTGTTCAACGCATAACTTCGAATCGTCACTACTCGTCATAACAGCTGTTATGCCGTTAACTAGTTAACGTAACATTGCGTTAAATGTCAAAACAGACGTAGCGAGTGCAAACATTCGTTCAATTACTATCGTTTCGTCAAATCTATTTTTGTTTAGGCTGAAGAGAGTCGAGTATTTTTAAAGGTAATACGAATTTTTTACTCTTTACATATTTTGAAAGTGATCCAAAATGAGCGAATTGCGAGTGAAATAAGGCTTCGGAAATGTTTTTCATAAAAAAAAACGCTCGTTTTAATATCTTTTTTCTCTGTGTAGTAAAATGTCAAAGGTTTGTGTCTGAAGAGTCTTTATTCTTACACTCATACAATTTTTAATAGCTTAAATTTATACAACCCAGCGGCAAATATGTTATAAACAACATCGATGAAGAGCTATACTCATTGTAGGCAGTAATGCACACAACCCCAGCTACAACTGTAAATGCTTTTTACAAAGGTATGGCCGCTTTGTAGGCAGCTTACCTATATCTTTATATGCAATGTGTAGCTAGGGAAAGGCAGATTGCATTAAAACATTGCTTACTAAGTGTTTGTATAGTTTACCGAGTTGTCTACATCTCCACATACAAAGTATGCAGCCAACAGGCAAGACCCCTTACATCTCCATATACAAATCAGACAGCAAACAGACAGACTGCCTACAACTCTATATACAAAGCAGGCAGTCAGCAAGCGGACTGCCTACAGCTCCATATACAAAGCAGGCAGTCGGAAAGTGGACTACCTACAGCTCCATATACAAAGCAGGCAGCTAAAAACAGAATAACAATAACAACAAGAATTAAATAAGTCGGCAAATTATTTCCGTTTGACTTTTTCTTCAAGTTTCCGTTTGACTTTTTCTCTTCTTTTTTTGACTCATAAACAAAATATCACAGTAACAATTTCATTTGTGAAACATACCACATAAAGGGTATGTATAGCTTTTCATGCATAAAAAATTAGAGCACTTCATCAATTTGCCGCTGGGAAAATAAATTTCGAGTACATTTTTTTTTGTTTTAATTTGTTCATTTTATGACTTGAGGCTTTGAAATCGGCCCTCCATTGCACTAAATTGTTTACTACTACATAAAAGAAGCCTTGTTAGGCTTATTAGATTTTTATTAAATTAAATAAGACTGCACTCAATTGTATCATAGATTTTATATTTTTCCTGTTAAACTCAGTTTTAACTTACCCCGATCCTGTGCCGTCAGCAATGATGACGAAAGCGTCTGCTTCAGTTTGCCAAAAGTTCCCCCAGCATCCGGTGGATTCTGTGTGGATGGTGCTTCGTCTGTGGCAACCATCTGCAAGCGAAAAAAATAAAAAATAAAACATAAAATACATCAAATAAAATACTCTCTTAAAATGTAGTAAGATAAATTCAACACATTTTGCAATGAAGATAAATAAATAACAAAATTTCACCATCAAAAGGGAGTTAGTAAAATTTTGAAGAAGAAGCTGCTCAAATGCAAATATTTAATTAAAAATTATGAAAGCGCAAAACTTTGTGCAAACCCAACAAAATGTAACAAATTTGCAAGGGATTCCATTGCAGCTGTACAAAGGTTGCAATTTTGAGTTTTTTTTTTTGTTTTAAATAAAAAAATTAAGTAAAATTTCATGTGATAGAATAAGAGGAATTAGCACAATATGCTGATGTTATAATTCACAGCTGGATATTTTAAATAGTTGGTACTTGTTAAGTCTCCTTAAAATGTTAAGCCGAGATGTGTACGTTAACAAACTAAGTGAAGCGATCTGCGTAAGGAGACCCTTCTCTTACCAGAGATAAAAATTAAGACTCAGCCAATAGAAGAAAGTGTTTGCAGTAATACATGATTTTTCCAAGTCAAATTTTTAGAAATTATGTGCCTTTAAAAGTCGAGTTAAAGAAAATCGATTTTGAGAAAAATGTACGAACATGTGAAACTTGATTTACCTCGTTGTTTCATCTCAACAATATAGTATTCCTGAACAGGCCCATGCGAACAGAGGCTAGTTTGGCGGTTCAAGCCCCCAGAAAGATTTTTCACTACATTTTGTAAAAGTTATACTTAGCGACTTTACGGTCGACTCCATTAAAATATTGGGTGTTCAGTTAGCTTGGTATCGATTTATATTATAATTCGAGTTCAAACTTAAGTAAACTGTAAAGTGTAGAGTTGAAATATGTCATGTCAATATTTCTTCTCAAATCAAGATGGAGCACCGACCAAAATGGATATTTGAAAATTTCTAAGAAAAAGATTTCGACTCGAATACGACTATCCTATTTTGTGTACTTCTAATTGTTGATAGTTTTTTTTTGAAAAGGCTCCATTCTTTTTTTTGCGAAATTCGCCCAACGAGCAAATCCTGTGCACGACCCTGTCCTTGTATACTAATTTCAAGCACAAATTACATGCATCCTGTGTGAAAGGATTTCCAGTGTCATAATTTAGCAACATCTCAAAATCGGCCTCGTGAAAATTTTCCTTTGGCAAGAGTGGAATAAGCCAAGGATGCACAATTCAATTCAAAACAATTCGAAGCTTATTTAGGCTCTTACACCCATACCATATTGAGTTTTTTCCTTTATTCAAGCTTAATCATTTTGGTTCATAATCATCGCGTGCTTTTTGTTTGTGTAATTTTTTCTTTAACACATCGGCTCGTTGACTTCTTGCCGTTACTCAAGTCAAATAATCGTCGCATGCTTTTTGTTTGTGTAATTTTTATCTTAAACGCACTCACTAAAGTTAAATAATTTCGGTCTATCGCTGCAAGCTATTTGTTTGTGTAAATTTTTTTCAAACCAATTGCTCCTTCAGCTTTTGTTTTTTTGTTTGTTTTACGCAATTTGCTTGGCGCAGCTAATTAAAATTTCCTCAACACTAGCTTCTTTCACAAAATATTTTTAAGAATTATTTCCCAAACCGATGTGGTTGTATCCAGCTCCTGATGCAGATTTTTGTGTGCATCTCTAGAGTAGACGATTAAAATTAAATATTACAATAATGGATTTTTTATTTTTTAGTATTCCCTTTCAATGAATTGTATGTAAATATTGGCATTTATAGCTTTGAAAACTAAAAATAAATAATGTTTACCTTCAGAAACCGACTGTTAAATAGCTGAGTTCTTTCAAAACGACCCTTTTCTCAATAGTGATGCGTTTCATTACAGAACATTTCCCATAATATACAGACCTGTTCTGTTTCCGTTTCAGATTTGCTTCGGAAACGGAATTGAATTCATAGTCTATTTCAGGGTCATATAAAAACGGGGAGTCCGTCAAATTAATGAAGCTATAACAGCTCAAGTTCTAAATTCAAAATTTCATAGCGAATTCCGATTATTAGATTTGGAAGAGCTATTGACATTCAACTTTGGACTTGAGTTTCACTTCTGAACTAAATTGGAACCAAAACAGGCCTGATTATAGCAACAGTGATACTTTGTTCTAGCAAAATGACCAATTTCCACACACAAAGCACTATATCACAAAGTGAAACACTAGTTCTGAAAGCTTAAACAAACCTTACAAAAGGATGAGATAAAAATATATGGGATAGTAGCTTAGCCAGTTCTACTACCCTAGAAATAGTATTGTTTGAAGATGAATCCTCTTATAAGGTTTGAGTCAGACCGCTTCTTTATCAGAACTTAAAGACTTAACTGATGTAGTATTGAGCGCTTTGATATACATATAACAAATAAGATCTGTTTGTACCTGAAAACGATTCGATTTAAAAATACTTCCTCCAATTTCAACCGTTCCCACCCACTTTCCGGATTCCGTTTTCCGTAATGGACATTTTCCGGAACGACCAAAAACCCGAAATTTTTTTTCCGGAATCCGTTTTCCGGAATGGACATTTTCCGGAACGACCAAGAACCTGAAATTTTTTTCCGAAATCGGTTTTCCGGAATATACATTTTCCGGAACGACTGTTTTCCGGAAATAATAATTACTAACTTCTGCGTCATGAGTAAAATATTTTGTATTTGTATGAAATTTGTATAAATTTGAAGTTTTCATAGGACTATGTTGTGTGCGATTGAGCGCAAAAATCGTAGGTCATCCCCGCGATCTGTATATTCCGCGTAATTTTGAACGAGTGATCTGATTCTACGTTGAAAGTCCAACCATTTCTGTTTTGAGTCATCCGGACCTCGATAGACTGTTATACTGCGACCTGGTGTAATATCAGCAGTGACAGCTCAAGCGAGACATTCCCGTGCTCGATATTGCACACATTCCCAGTAAATTTTGCCATTTTTACTTTTGCCCCGAGTGTACAAGTAACCATTTATAGAAAGATTTGTGCCCACTATTTTCGAGTCCTTTTTTGCATAAAATTTTGGAAAATAAAAGACGTTACAATATCAAATAGAAATAGAAAAGTAATAAACAGATTGCGTTACTATAGCAAGATGAGTTATGGATTTTATGCATACGAATAATTATCATTCCGGAAAATGTACATTCCAATATATATTCCAAATGTATATTCCGAAAAACCGCCGTTCCGGAAAAAAAATTTCAAGTTTTTGGTCGTTCCGGAAAATGTCCGTTCCGGAAAACAGTCGTTCCGGAAAATGTACATTCCGGAAAAAAAATTTCGGGTTTTTGGTCGTTTCGGATAATGTCCATTCCGGGAAAAGGATTCCGAAAAGAATACGGTAATCATTTCAACTATTATTCGGCGTATACTTGAGTTAAAATACCACGGGCGATGATCGAAAAGCGGATAATGAATACTACTCCGCGTGCATTCCGTAAAGTGAGCCCATTTCAACTCTGTTTTACATACAATAATGTCGTGTCCCACTTATTGATGAGTCATCAGTCTGGTTGGGTTGCTCTATTTCGCCATCGGCATCATCTGAGAAAATCGAAAAAAACGATAGATGTGACCAAAGTTGCGTGATACATTCGATAACACATACGACAAAGCTCAACAGATCATCATGGCATGCAGGTACGACAATGAGCCCAAATTTGAGTAGGTGAAAAAAGTTCAAACCACAGACCTTCGATGCAAATGTAGATTCTGGATGAAATTTCATCGATTTTGATAAAGTAGCTTAGACTCAATTTAGACCATCCCAAGTTTAAAAATAAGATCCAAGACAGAGCTCTGTAGTATATTAAGCTTGTAAGTATGATTTCTTTTCTACAACATATTTCATTAAGCTGTTACTATATTACCAAGGATAATTTCATTAATCGAGTTATTGAAACTGGACATCGAAAATCAGCAACAAAAATTATGGATTGTTTTCGGGCATGTGAAAACAAAAACAAAATGAACATAAAAATTTTGTGGCAAAAGTAAAAATTAATGTAAAGTGAACAAAATTGAGCCATTAAATTTACGTTGCTCAAATTCATAAAAACATGGGAAAAGATTCGACCAACGAACAGAGGAGCCAGTGACACAGTGAAAGTGAACCGGCACAGAAGAGCCAAAATGTGGAGACAGGGAATGATTTTATAGTTCGATTTTATGATGCCGTATAATTTTGTAGCTCGAAAGCAATAGCAGGATACCATATTGATGTATTTTTTTTTGTGCAACAAATTAGGGTTTATGGCACACCACAATTTCGCACGCACACTCACTGCCAGACGAAAATTGCAAAATTGGCTTTTACTATTTGTGTGAGCAGTTCATAACAAATTAAGGAATATTGGCTAATAAAAAGTGCACACACATTTGCATTAACGCACGCACACTGTAGTTAATACTAAAATGTGTAGCTAAGTAGCAACATCGGTACCTCAGTAAAGAAAAACAGCACCCACTTAAATGAATATTTGATAAATGTTGCACCGAACCCTCGAACACTCTTTTACAACAACACTCTTAACTTGGCATATTTTTTTCAATTTAAATTCACTTCCATTTCAAAACAGGTAACAATTTAACAGCCAATTTTAACTGCCACAACGATATGAAGCGTCTTAAAAGGCACTAAAAAGCACGAAAGTGTGCGCAGTAAAGTTTTTACCATCAGCTGCAGCCAACTGGCTAAGGAAGCGAACAACACAAAGGACGAAGTGGAGTGGACTATACGGCAAAAAATATATTTACCTCAAAAAACGTTCCGCGTTTAAAGTCAGTGCATTTCGAAAAACCTCAAATGCTATCAGTGACACAAACCTTTCCTTTTCCGTGCTGTGAATACTTAGATAGTTTCGATATACACCAGGTGCTTCATATTAATTTCCCCAAGTCAATATCTCGAGAACTGGTTTGTTTTGAAAAAAGTTCTACAAAAATTATACTTTGAGAGTTGGTACATTAAAACATCGCTTAAACGTGTCTGAAAGGCCCTAGAGAATTAATACTTCTTTAGTAGCATAAATTTCAAATTTTTCGGACATAATGAAATAGATAGAGTGAATTCGAAATAAGAAAAATTAAACGAAAACACTTGGGTAGAGGTGCATAGAATCGAAAGACAACTCGAAACTGCTCAAGTACAGAATCGATTGCAATAAATAATAAGGGCATTCCTCTAAGCGCGAAAACTCGAAAGAAATTGATTCAATTCATTCAAAAGAAGAATTTCAAATTACCAGCAAATAGTTTCGACAAACGGCAACACTGATTCACTTTACGACTTTTCAAGGCTACTTGCTCAACTAATTTGCCTCGGAAGTTTTCGAGTGTTGCGCAAACTTTTCTTCATACAAATTATTTTCGAGGCTCGAAAGTTTTCGCAGTTTCGAGGCTTTTTTGCGTTTTCAGGAATACCCTCAATAACTTGATCTTGCTGAATGATCAAGCAGATTATAATGGCAGTGCTTAAGCTACAAAAAATCTGTTTAAAAGAGGTTCTTCTTCATGGCTTATAACTACTAAGCTATAAAGTCGATTTTGTTAAATGAAGTGGCATTATTTTTGTAGCCTTATACGGATATTTGGAAACATTCAAATTTTTTCATAAATTACACTGCAGCCAAAAATTCTACTGTCGATAGCTTCGATATTAAATTAGATTTTAAAGTTTTTTACGATACATTTATCCTGTACTAAAGAAAGGTGACCCGACAATCTGCGCTAACTACCGGGGAATCAGTCTTCTTGCCATCTCATACAAGGTCCTGTCGACTGTACTGTGTGAAAGACTCAAGCCGTTCGCCAACACACTGATTGGGTCTTGTCAGTGCGGCCTTAGACCTGGTTGGTCCACCATAGACCAGATTTCCACACTACGTCAAATCCTGGAAAAAAAACCCACTAAAAACAGATCGATACGCATCATCTCTTCATCGATTTTAAAGCTGCTTTCGATAGCCCAGTACGAGATTGCCTGTATACCACCATGTCTGAGTTCAGTATACCTGCGAAGCTGGTGCGGCTTTGCAGAATGACGTTGAGCAACACAGCCAGCTCCGTCAGAGTAGGAAGGGACCTCTTCGAACCATTTGATACCGAACGAGGTTTCAGAGACGAGGTTTGGAGACGCGGCGTATTGGATCCTATGCTACTGCGAACAAATATACTTTCGAATTTGTCAAGGAATTCACCTATCTTGGCACCGCCGTAAACACTCAAAACGATGTCAGCCTGGAGATAAAGCGAAGACTAACTCTTGCTAATAGGTGTTACTATGGTCTCAGTAAGCAATTGAGTAGTAGAGACCTCTCTCGCCCAACAAAACTGACACTCTACAAGACGCTCATCTTACCCGCGCTACTTTACGGCGCAGAAGCATGGATTGTGTCGCAGACTGATGCAGCCACGCTTGGGGTGTTTGAGAGAAAAATTCTTCGCAAAATCTTCGGTCCTGTTCACGTCGGCGACGACTACCGTATTCGAATGAACCACGAACTGTACGAGCTCTACGCTGACATTGACATAGTCAAGCGCATAACTATCCAACGTCTGCGCTGGCTGGGACATGTTGTGCGTATGGACGAAGAAGCTCCGGTGAAAAAGGTGTTTGATGTGGAAGCCGCTGGGCGACAACGGATAGGAAGACCATGCCTCCGATAGAAAGACCAAGCCGAGGAAACCCCATTCACGCTTGGTGTGACTGATTGGAGAAGGCGCGCGCGAAGCAGAGGCGCCTGGAGAGAGCTTTTGAGATCGGCCGTAACCCAGTAACGGGTTGTTATGGCCACCCAAGTAAGTAAGTACGACATATTGATAATTGTTCGATTAGTCGAACTTGTCGACCTTTATCGAGTATTGTGATGTTTTTCAAGTACGCATAGATTGATATATGAGATGTTTTTCAATACTTTACAATTTGAATTGAACTTTTGGGATTATCCGGTACTCCCCAACTTTTTCGATATTTTTCAAATTAATCAACAATTTTTGAATTTAATCGATTTTTGGTTGACTTAAAGACTTCCCAATAATATTCCGAATTTTCGCAACTATTTAATGTTTTTTTCTTATTATTTTTGACTATGTTCAGCAAGATTTCAAAAATTTCGATATAAGTAGTTCGAAATGCGTTTTCAAGAGAAAAAGTAGTTCTTTTGGGGCTCATTAATGTTTTCTTAAAAAAATTACCTTTGGATGTACTATAATCTCAAATATCTTAAAAAACTGTGATTTTCTCAGCTTTAGCTTAGAATATCTCGAAAATCGAATCAACGCATCTACGGAAAATCGTATTCGAGTTTCAGAAAAAGAAGTTTGACCAAATTTTGTCAACCTGTACTATAGACTTTTCGATGATTTACGATTGTATCCGAATTATTATAAAACCCGTGGAGCTAAGAGGGAAATAGTCGGCAGGGGAACAAATAACCACGATTAAGCTAGATCGATCTAAGGATCAAATATAATGGATGACTAAAGTGATTGATGTGTTATTTCCCGATAAGTATCAATATAACACAAGGATGAATCAGATCCATTAAAAATTCAGTTTAGTATCGATACTTTATATTTTACACAATGATATTGCTTACAATCACAATGGAGATTATTAGACACAAAATGGTTTTAGCCACAAAAGCAAAAAAAATTCAAACATTAAAAGGAGATAGACCCCACATAGCAAAAGCCGGAGATGTTGTTGGAGGAAGAAGAAGGCGAAGCAAAAGTCGCTGCAAAACTGATGGCCTACGAAAGCGAGTGAGTGCTTTATTTTACGCCTTTAATAGGAACGTGAGTGCTTTTGCGTTGATGGCGTCGTACCAGCGAAAGTGCTGGTATTGCTGTACACCGTACAGCTGTTGATGCGCTCGTATTGTTGCTGTTGTTGCTGACTGTTGATGTTGCTGTTAATGTTGCCAACACGATGATGATGATGATGTCATTTATTTTTCCTTTTGCGGCTGTTGTTTGTTGTTGTCGTCGTCGTCGTCGTCGTCGTCGTCGTCGCTGATAATGCTTTCGGTAGGTACTCTTAACGTGTTGTTATGAACCTATTTACGTCTTAGATTTATGCAGATATTTTGTTTGCTCAAAAGTCAACACTAAGCGGTTGTTGCTGTTGTTTTTTTATTTTGCTGCTGCAGGATGATTCTAATTGAAATATGAGTTGGCATTTTTAATGGATGTCCTGGTGTTAGAGACTTAATTTTTCTTGTTTATTTCATTTATGTTAGATGTTGATTTTTTTTTCCGGTGTTGTGTTTAATTAGAATTTATGAAATATAAACTAAATATATGAGCCTTTAAGGTAATTGTAGTTGAGAATAGATAGCCAAAACTTATGTTGATAGATATGACTTAAAACTCATTTAACATTTTGTTTATTCGGGCGTTTTCGAAACATAGCCACAAAATTGTTCTTTTTTAAAAAGCGTCACCCGATGGAAGTCCGTGATCGAATAATTTCATAACATCATAACCTGTTGATGTCAGATGAAATGTAGAATACAAAAAATCTCTTACAAATCAAGAGCTCATCCAATTCAAGAGCACAACAAGCAACTTATATTTTATTTTTCAATCTTTAGAGCCCTGTGAGTCACAGGCTGTGACGTCCACACAGGAAAACACAGCAATTATTTTGGAACATTTTTGAGTATTCGGAAATACAGAGGTTGCTTGTGATAATTAAAAATGAATCAGTTTCAAAAACTTTATAAAGTTGAAGGAGGAAACAATTATAAAAATTAGTATGTATTAGAAATTCATGTATCAGAAAAACTGTTTTCTAATAAAAATAAGTTCGGGAAAACCGAACTACCCCGGGACTACTGGAGCACCGAACGAAATCAACATCTATACCGATAGCTTTAAGCAGGATGAAGGTGTTGGTACTGAGTAAATTTTCCCAAAATCCTATTCTCAAAAATCATATAGACGGAGAAAGTAGCCTCTTAGAAAGCAGCATAGTTTCCAATAGAATACGTTGCTTATGTCGTAATATAATTTCGATGCTTATGACTCTAAAAATCTAGAAGAGTTGTGGGTGCCAGTTCACTGTAGTATTCAAATAGGTTTACAATTTTGCTCTCAAAAACGGTTTAAAATTTCTAAAATAAAATACAAATTACAATTCGCTTAGAGACAAACAAAAAAAGACTGGAATCTATTTCTCATTACAAGATCTGACTGAATGTATGGTCGTATTTTCACACTTTATTAACATAGTTCCTCAAATTAAGAAGACAAAAGCAGGAATTGCATTAAAGTTTGGTGCAGAGATTTGGGTTAATATTACCACTGACTGAACATAAAATGAGCAAAATTCAGTTCTGGGTGTAATACCATATATGTAGTATAGCCCAAAAAGTCTTAAGCCCAAAACTTGTGGACTCATATGCTGAAAAAACTACTAAGCCAATAAAGGTGAAGCGTCTCTTTATGGATTACGATTCGTCTGTAATTTTCAAGCCTGAAAATATGCTATTTATTTTGAATGAAAACAAAAATATCTAGCCTGTGCTTAATGAACAATTAATTACAAATAAAAGAATTGTACTATCATATTTTTAGACTTGCAAATTAGAGACGAAACGAAATTAATCGTGATACGTAAAGAGGCTCGAAATTTGATATTAAGAATTTATTTACCACAAGATGTCCCTTCATAAAAACTTAACGAATTCGGATCAAGGCTGTTGAGACCTCGAAAGGTGTCAAGTGTATTTATGCGACTTTAACCATTTCGCCAGCTAGTTTCAATTATTTTATTCATCCACCAATTCAAGTTTTTTAGCAATACTATATATTTTATAGTTTTCGAGTTATTAAATACTAAAATTAAAATCCTTAGGTTGCGTCATTTACCCGAAAAACGTGTTTACAAAAATATTTCTTGCCACCTTTTTAATATAAGGGTTGGTTTTTAATTAAAATATCTGCACCGAATTTATACTAAGCGCGCAATGAATCTTTATAAGGTCAAGTTTCAATTAGCTACTTCTAATATTGAGCTGAAAAATGAGGATAGATAATGAAATTCGACCGATGCGAGCACGGCTCTATTAAAAATTTCAATTTACAAAAATTGTTTTACCAAAAATCAATGTTTTTTCTCCTCCACAGCTTTAATTAAATCTCAAAATAATTTCTCGATTTCATTGATTTTTCATATTTCGAAACTTGAACATCAAAGCTTCTAAGAAAAATATTTCAACGTTAAAAAATAAAAAATTATTGAATTTAAGATTTTATTAAAAAAATTTTAAAACAGACCACTGAAAACCAGGAGGTTTATTTGATATAATTTCTTCAACAGTCATCGACTAATACTCTTTCAAAGTTTCTTACGGTATTGTTATATTGCCTTTTTGTTTTTTCGCCACAAGCTATCGCATTAATAGTGTTAGCTGAAGTTTTCGCAACATCATGCTGACCGATTACCCGGTCCTTTCCGGGAATCGGTTCGGTATACTCGCGGATAGTATACCAACCATCTCTCGGAGCAAACGGAAGAGGAGACCCCAGATAGAGGATTTTCCACTTCTACCAGAGAAGCCGACCAGCACAAACACCGCTAAATTTATTGTTATAAAGTCTACTGATCCCAACAATGCTATCAACTCGTACAGTGTATTTGCGCAAAAAAAAGCACTTGATTCAATAAGTAAGGAGTATGATTCCGTAAGTATATTACGTGACGGCAGTTTATTGGTGCTAGCTAAGACCCAAAAAGTTGCTGAAAGATTTTTGAAAAATAAGACATTTGGTGGTATCTGCCCAGTGGAGGTGTCCTACCATGATTCGCTTAACTCCAGCAAAGGACTAATTTTCGACCGCAATTTGATAAATACGCCCGAAACTGAAATTCTGGATAGCCTTAAAGATGATGGTGTAACGAGCGTTTATAAATTTACAAAAAAAATCGATGAAAAAAAATATGTTCCGTCAGGCTTAATCCTTCTTACTTTCAATGCCTTCTCTCCCCCAAAACAGATCGACGTAGCTTGGTACAAAATTCAAGTCAAAGAGTATTTCCCGAATCCAATGCGGTGCAAAAATTGCCAAAAACTAGGTCATTCGGTTAAACACTGCAATTCTCCGACCACATGTGTCACATGTAATCTGCCCCCTCATCTTCCTGAATCTTGTATACGTGAAATGTGCGCCAATTGCTCCCTTCCTCATCCAGCTTCTTCCCCACTTTGCCCGAAATATAAGCAAGTAAAAGAAATTCTTAAAATTAAAACACAAAAGAAATGCACTATGTCTGATGCTAGGAAATTGTACAAAGAACAAAATCCAATTACTACAACAACACTACTATCCTCTCTTATAAAAAAGCCTGTAATACCGTTCAAATCGGCTCTTAAAGTTAATAACAATTTAAACACCAATAATAATCTCGACAGCAACAATAATAACTCTACCAAAGCTTCATCATCATCAACAAATGTAAATAAACAAGACAAAAACTCTTCTTCTTCTAATTTCTGCAAAACTATCACTCAAAAATTAACTATCCCCCAACCTCGCTCTTCCAACCAGCTGTCTCTCACTCATTCACAAAATCTAACATTAAATTCATCGAATTCTGTCCATGACAAGCCTAATAACATTTCCTCACTAAACTCAATCGCTATAGATCAAATTTTGCCTCAATTACAAACAACAGCTTTGCCTAATTCCTCTGACGTTGATTTTAGCGATTAAGAAATTTTTCTGTCTTTCCGTATTACATAGTGTGCATTACTATAGAATCATTATTTCTTGTTTATTTTTTTTTTTTTAATTATACTCAATTATGCCCATTATTTTCCAATTTTTTTTTGTTTTCTTGTTGTTATCTTAGAAACATAGATATGTTAGAGTTGTTTTTTACAAAAAAAAAAAAACAAATATGTCTCGCCTTTTTTTTCCTTTTTTTTTATCATTATCCCTTCTCAAACTCGTGCATATAATAACAAATATAAATTTATATACATTACCAAAAATAAAATCATTTTATGTGGAGTATTTTATAAATATATCCTCTTATTTTTAGTATTTAATGCTTACAGTGTTACAATGGAATTTAAATGGACTGTTTAACAATTACATAGAATTTGAAATACTAATAAAAGAAAAGTTCCCATCTTTGATTCTCTTAAATGAAACTCATGTTGCATCAAATTTAAAACCTAATGTACCTAAACAATATGAAGGATACTTTCACAACCTTCCATCAGTTCACAATAGTAAGCAAGGCATTGCAATATTAATCAAAAGAAACATTCCGCATAAAGTAATAACAATTCAATCTTCATTATCTGCGTTGGCTATTGAACTATTCCATCCAACAAAAGTTACGGTAATCTGTATGTACATTCCACCCAGTCAGTACTTTCAGTCTTCTGATATCACTCAAATTTTGAATAGTTTCTCTTCCCCAATAATTTTAGCTGGCGATTTAAACGCTTGGAGCCCACTTTGGGGTTCACCTTACACTAACTCTAGAGGAAGTCTAATTGAAGATGTCCTTCTTAGTTCGGACTTAATAGCTCTTAATGACGGTTCTGCTACTCACTTTTCTACGCACAACTCTTTTTCTCATATTGACATAACTTTCTGTTCTTCATCTATTGCACCCAATTGCTCATGGCATGCGCTGGACCAATTACATGGAAGTGATCACTTTCCAATCATTTTTAATATGTATTCCAGCTCCAACCATAGTCCTTTTAAGCCAATCAAAAAATTTAATACAGATTCTGCTGATTGGATTCAATTTCAAATTATTTGTGATTCTATTTGTAGAAGCACTGAGGTCTCTCAAAACATTAATCAAGAATCCTCCAGAATTAAAAAAATTATTATTAGCGCTAGCCACCTTACTATTCCTCAAACTAAAAGTCAGCCGATGAATTCTTCTGTCCCTTGGTGGAATTCTGAAGTATCTCATCTAAGAGCTTTAAAACAAGATGCCTGGCATGATTTTAAATTCCATCCGTCTGATGCTAACTTAATCAAATATAAAAAAGCTAATGCACATTTTCGCTTGGCTGCTAAAAAAGCAAAAAAAAAATCATTTGAAAAACTTACTAACAGTATCAATCCTATGTCTAAGCCTAAAAAGATATGGGCTGATATTCAAATGCTTGCTGGAACACCAAAATTTTCGTCTATATCACAGATACAAACGGCCAACGGTCCTTTAACATCCCCTGTAGACATCTCGCAGCATCTTGCATCTCATTTTTCTGCGTCTTGCTCCGACAACACCTTCCACAGCCAATTTCTTTCTAACAAGAACGCTCTACTTTCAACGGTATCATCTAATCCTTCTCGACTTTCTTCTCATGCCAATCAAATTGACTCTGAAATTTCTCTACAAGAGTTTGAGTTTGTCATCGCCTCGATGAAAGGAAAGACACCTGGCATCGATCGTATTTCGTACCCAATGATCAAAAACCTGCCAATACATGTAAAACTACGACTTGTTTCTCTCTACAACAATATACTCAACAGTGGTATTTACCCACATGCATGGAAAACTGCCTGCATAATACCTATTTTAAAACCAGGAAAATGCGCCTCTGATTCTAGCAGCTACCGTCCAATTTCTCTGCTGTCATGTCTTGGAAAAATTTTTGAAAAGATTATTGCAAATCGGCTAATGTGGTATGCAAAAAAAAAGAATATTCTTAGCAGCAATCAGTCCGCCTATAAAAAAGCACACAGCACAATTGACCCACTACTTCATTTTGACTATTATGTCACCAACGCTTTATCAACAAGAAACCATGTCTCTGTCCTGTCTCTTGACTTTCAAAAAGCTTTCGACCGCATAGGTATACACGTCATACTCAGGCAGTTAATTAAATGGAACATTGGTACAAAAATTATTAATTCTGTTAAAAGTTTTCTATGCCATCGAAAATGTCGTGTGCGTATCAATGGCTACTTATCTTCAACCTTTCCATTAGACAACGGTACTCCCCAAGGTTCTCCCCTCTCTGCTATTCTCTTCATAATCGCTTTTGAAGAGATAAGTATGATTCTTTCAAAATATTCTGGGATTAACTATCAGATATACGCTGACGACGTCATAATTTATTCAAACAATTTTAACTTAACATCTGTTACTAACAAATTCAATAATATTCTGAGTGAAATTTCTTCATGGTCTCTATCCGCGGGTGTCTCTATTTCCCTAGAAAAAACGAAAACTCTTCATATATGTAGAAAAATTAAGTGTGACAATTTTGTTCTTGTATTCAATAACTCTATAATTCAAAATATGAGCGAAACTAAAATCCTTGGTGTAGTAATTGATTCTAAGTACAATTTCAAATCTCATTGCATACATATCAAAAAGTGCTTACAACCCAGATTAAATATTATTAAATACCTTTCTTCTAAACATTCCCTTATTCATCCTACCTCTCTCGTCAATGTGTGCCGAGCTCTAATCCTTTCTAAGATTGATTATGCACTGCAAATTTATGGTCATTCCGCTAAAAGTAATATTCGACTCGTTGCACCTACATACCACACCGCTATTCGAAGAAGTTTGCGTGCCTTTCCAACTACTCCTACAAAAAATTTGCTTACGGAATCTGGACTCCCCAGTATATCAGACAGAGTTTCTGATCTCACCTATCGACTGCTGCCAAAATTTCTGCTATCAACGAATTTTGTACTTCGCAAAGATTTTCAAAACGCTGTCTCAAGAAAACGTAAACCAAGAATACCTTCAACGATCTTCAGATGCATTTCTTTTGGCAAAAATCAGGATATCCCGCTGAATCCAACTATACCATACAAGGAGCTGCATCCACCCTGGCTCATATCTAAAAAGTCTTTCATTAACCAGCTTCAAAGTCTCCCAAAGCAAGATACGTCTATTGTAGTTTACAGAAAACATTTCACTGAAATAGAAAAATCTCTTACTAATGAAGGCTGGACACTACTCTTTACTGATGGCTCTAAAATTAATGAATCTACTTCATTCGCAGTGGTCAAACTAAATGGCGATCCAATCAAATTAGGTCTCCTGCACCCTATTTGTTCAGTTTTTACTGCTGAAGCGTCTGCAATCTTACACGCTGTTAAATACGCAAAAGCTAACAAAGGCAAGCATATAATCTGCACAGACAGTAGATCGTCAATTGATGCAATTGCTTCCCCATCCAACCTCAATCCCATTATCTCAGCTATTAGAGACGCAATGATTGCAACACCCACGAAATTGAAAATAATGTGGATACCAGGACACGCTGGCATCAAAGGCAACGAACATGCTGATATGGCCGCCAAAGGAGTCCATAATGCTCCGATTATCTCATCATCTCTTTTCTCCAAACAAGACATCTTTAATCTGATTCGTAGACAGAGGCATACATTTAATAAAACAAATTGGTCCTCTTATGTTCACCACTATTCCACGATCAATCCTGATTGCACCAAAGCCATTTACCCAGCGGAAATTAAAACATGTTTCCTAAAGCCGTATATCCGTCTTCGTCTTGGTCACACTATGCTTACACACGAACATCTCTTTCAGGGAAAGAGCCACAGTAACTGCCCTCTCTGCGGCAATGCAGTATCAATAGAACACATTCTACTAAGATGCCCTCTCATACAAGGTCCAAAAAGGTCAATTTTCAAAAACGAAGATCCAATAAATCTCTTACGCAACATTTCACCACAAAATATTCTTGCCGTTTACCAATTTCTAAAAGATACCAAAACTTTTCATTTTATTTAAGTCATCTTTCTCATTTTCTAATAAATTACAGTTCATAATGATAAAAGTTATGTACAAGACAGCCTAAGGCCTCTGTAGCCAGTGCTGCGCATTTGACTATTTTTTTATAATTAATTATAACTAAATAAATTAATAATAATAATAATAATTTCTCGATTTAAGATCTACTTTTCTGGCAAAGTGTAAAACCTGAAAATATTCGCATTTCTTTTGAGTTTAAACGGCCATATTGAATCTAATATTTTCTTCATCAACAAATTTTCAGAGTTTAGCGATCATTTGACCTAGATATTACCAAGTTTCAGCTAGCAACCTTTCGTTATTAGATAGGAAATTAATTTTATCTGAGGTAACCCCATTCGGCATCACTGTGCGGCGTGTAGATTAAGCCTTATGAGTATAGAATGTAAAAAAAGAGTGTCCAGAATTTTTTCTCACGAGTGATGAGTCTACATGATATGTATGATATACAAGACCGATTTGAAACTTTTTCATATAAAATCAACCGTTTGCGAGATATTTTCAGAAAACCTTGAGACTGTAATTTTATAATAAAAAAAAATATTGGGCACAAAGAGATGGAAAATTTTGGGCTGAACAAAAAAGTTTTCCGTAATTTTGTTGTAGGATCAATAGTTTCTGAGTTTAAGGTCAGGTTTCTAATTTCACACTAAGAAAGCACTTCCCTGCTAATCTTAATTGAAAAATCGCAAATTTCGCAAGTGTCATTTTTCTAAATGACTGTCCTAGTACTAGCATATGTTTCGAGAAACTCACGTTCAGCAGTTTGCTATTCCCTCATTTGCGCCTCGTCGAAATTTTTGAGGTAGGAAGTGATTGTATCATATGATGAGGATACATTTCAAAACTTGGGGCCTTTTAATATATCACGATTCCTCTAGTCTTGTCTCTAATTCTCACGCCTGAAAATATGCTAATATATTTCAAAGTAAAATAAAAAATATCTATCCTGTGCTTAATGAATAATTTATTACAAATATAAAAATTCTACTAGTATATTTTAAAGCTTACAATTTAGAGACAAAGTGGGACGAATCATGATACATTAAGAGGACTTAAGTTTTCTTAAGAGCATTTTATCGCATTAACTAATCAATTGAAAGACCATTACAATAAATTGAATAACACCATAAGAAATACAATTGAAATTGTGTTCTCTTTAATATGGGTTGCTTGGACTTTCTGAGTTGTAAAATAATTGAAAGGCGAATATATTTCCTGAAACAATTTTTTTTTTTTAGTATTAATGAAAAATAATAGTGTACCTCAAATAAAGGACATTATTTTATCCAAAATCAAATAAGTGCGATAAACGGCTATAAGGTACGATAACGCATTCTGTAGTTTTTAAGTCAATCGAAAGACATTTCCACAAATTTTGTGTTTCGCTCTAAATAATGCCTCGTTTATATATAACATACAATTGCATGTGTTTGTATGTACTACGTACAATCACTTATGTCAATGTCCTTTATTGTGTGTGGGTAAAATGATTTGATTTTGACAAATGACACCGTTATATGTTTGTTTACTTTAAAGGACTGACTGTTTGATGAATAACGGTCTTTAGCGTAGCGTCGATGAACTTAATCTGATTAATGCAATTGTGTCAAATAGGTGTTGACATGACCATGTGGGTTTGTATGTGACATATGCTCTTTGTTTGTCCAACACAGGTCAACAAAGGTTGTTGTCATTGAATTAAAATTAAGTTTTTCTTAATAGTTGGGATGAACTGAGCTCTGCGAAAAAAAGCTTAAATAAATAAATTGTAATTAGATTTAGAAGAAGAGAAATTGTTTAGGTCTTCTAAAATCTGTTTTTAAAATCTCCAAATTTTTAAATATCTTAATAATATATCATGTGTTAAATATTTTTAATATAAAACTTCTCTTTATGAGGTAGCCTGTCAACACCCTTTACCTAAATACCAAAATAGATATTCACACAATTTATGTGACCTGGATATATTGAATATTCAAATGTGTCACAATGCCAAAATTCAAATTAAATATCGGATAATTCATATGTTACGTTACGCATGAATACTCGTGCAGAAATATTTATTATGCTAATAATATGCTGTCAGTTTTCGTAGCAATCTTGCTTTGACCTTGCCCGCCCGGCACATTTCAACACACGCCGAATCAGAATATCAACTTAAAATTGAAGTGCTTCTGTGAACCCTTGTCAATGGCAATATTTATTTTAATATTTTCAGCAATCAGTTTTCAACAAAATTACGAATTGATTGACATTTTTAGCAAATGCCTGGCGACATTTCTGTCAGCTGGAAAAAGTACAGACACCAAATTCACAAATGCTGCATATTTTAAGGCGTCAATTTGTAGAATTGAAAAATTCGGAAAATGTTAAAGCTTTTAAGCGGAAGTTGAACTTTCGCTTTCGGTTAACTTGCGTTGAATAATTAAAAATTTCACAAAGTCCAAAGTTTAAAGAACAGAAATATTGAAAGTAAAGAAAACATCAAAAAGAAAGCAAACAGAAAATGTCTACAATGGCAAGAGCAATGTCTGTGATATACAGTCAAGTTAAGAAATATGTTGACACTTTTCTATTTTGTTGTTTTAGAGAAATTTGCTTCTCAGTTACGGAAGAATAATTAAAGTATTACTGTAATGGTAAGAAAAACTCTAACGTAATTCCAGCAATTCGTTTTAGTAAAAATTTTCTCTTAATTAATAAGTTACTATTACAACTTTACCTCAAATGTAATGTTGTCTGGAAAAAGTGCATTTTCTCGTAAGAGAAATAATTTATTGCTTAAATTAGTTTTCATTAAGAAAATCAGGAAATTTATTAAAAAATACACTCATTTGCAATTATAATACAATTAATTCATCATCTAAGGCATATATTCTTTCGAAAAATACGGTAACTCAGTTGACTTTCTTAGTAACGCAGATGCTTTTCATGTAAAATATTTCTGTCCTAGAGAACAAATCTCATGTTATAAAGAGCTGTATATTAAAATTTTTACTAGATGACGCCTTAGCTGAATATCACAATAAATGTTAAAAGTCATGAGCTTTGTTACAGCCCCAATATATACCATTTTTCTAAGCCGGGTATTTAAATACAATATATTTTACACTGTGTCCCCAACAATGAATAATATCTTAGCTACACTGAATTCTGTAAATCTTATTTCGATTGTTTTATTGTTACTTACGATCGAAGCGTGACCACCGTTCGGGGGGAAAATAGCTAGCCAAATAATTCACCAGACTAATATCGTGAGAGGTGCGTGTGTTTATTGTGTGTCCGCTGAGTTACCGTTGGAGAAATGTAAGTTATGACGATGTTTGCATTATTATTATTCACAAACACAGTTATTTAGGTATGTATATATTTAGAATTGTGATAAAAGTTTGCTAAATTCTTTTTCATTTAGTACACGTTGGTGAAATCGTTATATTTTTACAGCTGCGTTACTGTATTAAAAAGAATTTTGCCCCGTATACCAAGTTTTATTTTTTTTTAAGCCTAAGCTCGATATTCTCTGAATTAATACCATTTTGGGCCTTGTTTTCCAAAGCAATTTTTTGTATCAATCGTTATGGAAAGGTCGAATATAAATCTTGGATCACACTGGGGGATTCTAGAAGGGATTGGTAAAGGAAATGGAATTTAAACAACACAAGGACGGCTCTGTACTTTGGAATGAAAAAATATTGGAAAGGGTCGAAAGTAGAGATTGAACATCGTCAGCGGCAGCCCCCTATGCCACATAATGAACTGTTACAGGCAGAGTTTGGAGAAGCACACGTGATGGGGACAGCTCGAACAATAGTTGAACGTCAAAAAAGTTGGACGACTACAAACTAGATTGAAAAAATTGTGCGAAAAAGGATTGACTGCAAAAAGTTGGATAGAAATGGAATATAAAAATTGACGACTAAAAAGTTGGACATCCAACTTTTTTGTCATCCAACTTTACTTTTCAAGTCTTATTGAAAAAAAAAAATTATATTTTTCCAAACTGTCAAAAGACCAAAATTTTATTTTTCACCTTTTATAACTAAAATGTCTTTCAGGCACACCGTTATGCATATATGTATGTGAAAACGAGAGTGCAATCAAGAATCTGCGTGAAAAGGTGAATGAATGACTGAGCTTATAGAAAATTTACGGCAAGAAATTTCACAGGAATACCAATAAAACCAACAATAGCAACAACAACAAAGACGTCGTTCAGTTGTAAGAGGATTAAATTGATTTTTCAGACAGAGTTTCATTCAAGCATCACCGCGCCAGCATGTCGAGAAACAAAGTTTACGGCTTCAACCATAAAGTTTACATAAGAAGAAACTGAAGCACTAGTACCGACAGCAATACGTCAGTCAGATTTCAATGCAAAAAATATACCCTTTAAAAGCAGAAATCAGTACAACACAGTGGTATCAGAATATTTTCAAGCAAAATAGGAAAGCTACATGCTTTAAAAGTATTCTCAGTCTAACACTAGTTATATGTTGAGAAAATTGTGGATTTTTTTATACGCGCTATGCACGGGATTTGTATTATTGCTGTTGTTGCAACTTTCAGAGAAAACAAAAAAAAAAAAACCGAAGCGAGCGAGAACAAGGAAACAACAATGTGCACATTGAGGACAGCTTCTCTCGATTTGTTTGATCAGTGTACTTTTATTTCTACACTCATGTTGCTCTTGCATTATTACAGGATTTCTTTTCGTTACCGAGATCAAATTTTTGATCGGATTTTTTCCTGTTGTTTTAATTGTTGTTTTTGTTGCTTTTGTTGTAAGTAGCTCTTGCCTTCAAATTTTTGCCCATCTATGCACTTAACAATGAAATGAACGAATGAATAGAGCGTGGCATCTTACGTATATGAAAATGTTTAAAATCGCTGTACTGAGTGCACGATGGGAACCTTCAGTGAACAGTGCAAGTACTGAACAGTAAGTTGGCCAAATAGGCGTGACCGCTTCCATACAAATAAAGTAATATTGAAAAAGTTGATGTTACATTCAGGAAGTGTTGCAAAACTCGATAGAACAACATTTGAAGTCAAAAACTAGCGTTACCATATAAAGGATGGAAGTACATCTATATTCGCAGACGTAATAAAGTCGCTCACAACATATCCTTTGCGGCAGTAAACATATAAATTATACTGGTTATAGCCACTAATAAAAAAATTATTCCAATTATCTTAATCTACGTCACAGTGTGCTTCAATTTTCAATTAAAAAAAACGAATTTTCTATCCACGGCGCCACTGTGTGTGGCACATCATTTTGGCATTGAACGTGGTAGTAATAATAATGCAAATCCTCAGGTTTTCTCCATTTTTTCACATTTTTTCTACAAATCGTATTACCTTTTGATTTATTATTTTGTTGGTTTTTTTTTTTTTGTTGGTTAGTCAACGAAACTTTTTAATTAAAATCACCTTTTGCTTAAAGCCTTCCTTCGTTTTCGCATTCTGATTGCACAGCAACGGGCAGGAGCTTGGGAAAAAAAGGATGCCATTCAATATCGTTAATGTTGTCCTTTCAATATTTAGTGGTTATGATTTCAAGGGTTTTATTTGTGTGCGTGTTTTTCTTAATTTATCTTCTTTCTTTTTTGTGTATGCCGGCAAGTGTACGTAAAATTTTATGCAAGTGTCCTTTTCTCGTCCTTGGCCCTCGTTATGCTGTATGTGTGTGTGTATGTGTTTCTGCCGACGTATTTTTGTCGTATGCCAAATTTCAATCAAAAACTTTTGATGACATTTCGTAGCATAATGAGAGGTCCTGCGCTGCTGTGTCCTTTCAGAGGTGTCAATTGTTTTTTTTTGTGCGAAATATAGTAAAAGCACAACAACAAATAATGGGTTTTTTGCTTTAATTCTTTGTTTTTTTTTGCTTTTGAGTACTTTTCACATTTTCATCTTCGTGCATCATCATTTTCATTTCGTTTTATTTGGCTTTTACTTTTGTTCTTCTTAATAAATATTTATTATGGCTAAGGATGTGTGTGTTTCTTTGTTTTTGTTTCTGCTTTTTTTTTTCTTTTCTCTTGTTCTTGTTGTATTTGTGAATCTGACAAGTGGCTGTCTGTCTTTAAAGTTTTTTCTGTTGCTACTTTCTTGGCTGTTTTTGTTGTGACATCTCATGTTCGTCATCAGACAGACATTGATTGAGTTGCATAAATATTTAAACAGCTTGCGTCTGACAGCGAAAGTAATTTTTAAACATACAAAATCTCAAGTGTACGAGAGGCTGGCGTACTATAAGGTATCATGAATAGAGTAAACATTTAAATCATTGATGGGGTTCGGACGTTTCTACAATGTACCAAGTTCAAAGTTGAAATGTATCTACGCTTTGGAGGTTAAGCTTATTACGTATGACAAAGTTTGCAATATACAACACTGAATACTTATAAACTGTCATATACAAAAACAATTCAAAAGGCTATCATTCAAAACCTTCTAGCCGGAGGACAGTTCGTAAAGAACTGTACGAAGAGGACTAATTCATAACTAATTTGGTTTTTGGAAATGACATCTTTATATATCATTTATAAGCCCATAAATTATGTTTATAAAAGAGGTTCAGTGTTACCGCAAAAGGGTCGAAAGAGTGGATCAAATGCTGTTTTTCAACAATTTGAATTATATTAAAATAAATACATTGTCATAAACTATCTTGACTTCTGGTGACTCTAAAAAGTAGAGTGAAAAAATGCATGTTGTTACAAAAAAGTAATTGAAAATCGTTGAATATACCATTAAATGGGACTATCTTTCTAAAAAAAAACAAACAAGTTGTCTATCTATATAGAGTATTGGCTAAAGCATAAGCACCTCTTAGTACATTTTTTTCATATCATAATTTTTTTATATGAAAACGACGTTATTGAACCATATTGCGTATTTATTTTAACATCAAAGGATCATCTTAAGCCCGAAAACTTAACGGACAAAACTAAAGCATCCACTTTTTTATGGTAAATAAATACAACATATGCACATCTTTAAAACATAGAGGATATTAAATTATAAACTATCTTGCGATCTAATCTTGCGATATCCCTACCCAGGACATTTTTAAGGATTGAATAGATCTTCCGTGGTTTTGCAATTTTCTCTGTTGATATGCATGTAAGCGATATAACACAAGGTCTCAAAAGAATTCAGGTCGAGGCATTCCAGCTAAAAACTTCAATCCTATTACTCCGAAGTTGGGTCCTACAAGCTTTAGAGGTATATTTTGGATCGTTGTCCTCATGTCCTCAACCACCATTTAAGTGACATCACTACATCGGCATATGGCAGCATCACATCTTTTAGTATGTCATCGTATACGAATCGATCCATAATTCTTAAAGTCCTATCAAATGGCTCAATACCGTGACCAGAGAAGCAACCCCAAACCATTAAACTGACACCTCCGTACTTTACAGTGGCTTTGCAATACTTAGGATTCAGTCTTCCTTCTTTTGGTCTGCGTATACGCCTTATTTCATCCGAATTTGTCAGGTTGTTCTCAGCAAACAACATAATCTTCCATTTTTGGACATTTCAGTGTTCTTATACATGAAAACAGTAAAACTTTACGAAAGAATTTTATGTGAAATTCATCCAAAAGACTTGAACAAAGCGTAGACTTTTAACAATTCATTGAACTAAAGTTATTATTTGTATGAATTTTTCTCGCTGACAAATAAGTTTTAGTTTTAGTCAGAAGGTAAGGCTCATGATTTAAAATATCGTCATTTATACTTTAATCCATCTGTTTTTTATCAAATGATATTTTCTCATGACAGTTTTTTATGGGAGGAGAATTTTACAAAAATTTCAAATCATGTTTTTACTCGTGATATGCACCCAAATTAGACTGAACTTTCAAATATAACAAATGAAGAATGAGATTACTACTTCGTTGAAGAACAACAAGGCGTTATTTGACAGTATATCCACGGAGCTATTACGAACCCTCTAATCAAGATCACAAACATATATATGAAAGAAAGTAATGATCGGAAAGGAAATGTATCACATTGAGCCGAGCCAACATCAATCAAGCCGATTTATTATGAGAGGAAATATCATTCTTCAAGCATCTTACATTGGACTTGGGCCTTTTTAGCTAAGAGCCAAGTGTTTGCTCTTTTGAGAACCCTATTGAAAAATCTATCTCTTGCGAAATCCATCAATAGAGAAACTAATTATAGATGAAAGATGCTTGCAATCTGAAATTTTTAAGCAATAGATAAAGATTTTACAAAAAATTGTGCAAGAATTGGCATGGAATACCATTTCATTTCAGAAGACAGTGTTAATAGGTCAAGCTGAGTCTGGGATTCCATCTACAGATATTAAGCCAGCTATGTGGCTTACAACTACGTGGTGTTTAATTGTAATAACTCATCTGTTATGTTCGAAATCAGCACTAAATTTTGTCATGGTCATGCACTGTCATGACAATATTGACATTATCACTGTCTCAAAATGACCTCTCAGGGAAATCTTTGTTAAATTTTAAGATATTGCTAAATGAGTGAGACTGATCAACATATTTGCATCATCGGGGAGAAATGTAGCAACGATATATACATTTTAAAGATAGTCCAAGAGACTAAACCTAAGCTCCAATAACAACATTTTAGTTCAGATCCAAAGAAGCAATCGGTGCAGTTTTAAGCTATCGAACTTTTTGGCATCAAACTTCTTTCTAGAAATATCGTTGTAATATTGTATAAGACATTTAATTTGCTTTTTGTTCTGAGAGAGACAACTGCTGGGAAATGAGCAGAGTAGCAGAATTGATCCTAAGATGTTTTATTAGGAAAACAACAAAACTCCAGCAATGAGAAACACGAGTTCGGAAATGTCAAATTCAAGAAGTGAAGTAAGGCCGAATTTTCGTTTCAGAGGCCAGATAATCGCTGAACCGGATAGCACGTGAAAGAGCTTACTTGGGATACGAGAAGATTGAAAACTTTAACAGTGCCTAAGGCTGATGTCAAAGCATTGCTACAATATGCTGTAAACCGCAGATGGGCAAAATTTTGGAAGCAAGGAACACCTACAATAAGAGCAACAAAAAAACAACAACAGAAAAAACCCAACCACAACTTTGATCTCGGTGGCAAATAAAAATAAAAAAACCAGTAATAAGCTAACAGCCAATCCAAGTATCAAACAAGAACAACATGAGCGCAACAATTAAAAAAACACTGAACAAACGAAACGAGAGAAGCTGTCCTCAAGGTGTGCATTGTTGTTTCCTTTTGCGCGTATAAAAAAACACAACGATAAAAATGTGCGTGGTATTTGTTGTTTTTTGGTTACTTTTCTAACGCGTTTGTTGCTATGAGCCAAAAATTACTCTTTTTTCGTATTTTGCCCATCGCTGCTGTAAACAATGCTATGAGATGTGTGAGTGAAAGCGATATTGAGCTATGTGTTATCATTTTTTTTTTTTTCAATAAAAGAAATAGAAAATACTGCTGCACAATATGTATAATCAAATTTAATTTGCAAAACATAATTTTTTGGGTGATTTTTTTAATTAATTTTTAACGAAATTTCTACAGATTTTTAGGGGATTTTTCATTTGATTTATGTTTCGGATGTTTTTGCAATCCCCGATCGTCATGAAAGAAGTTTACTTTTAAGAAAAGTTTCAGTTCCCTAAACATTTGATCAATCAAAAAAATAAAAAGTAGAGCAATGCATTCATTAAACTCACCTTTTTCATGAACGTCATCACATTGGTAGGCAACATGTTGAATGCCTTTTATCTGTTTCTTCTGCTTCTCTGCAGCCTGCTGATCAAGCTGAGCAAGCAAAAACTTTTCGTTGATGATTGCGAAACAAATTGAAAATAAAAAAACAACCGTGTTATTTGTACTGCTGCTGCTCTACCGCAGAAGTTGCATTTCAAAAAAATGTCGCAACAAAACAGCAAGTCATCACATTTTCCCAAAAGAAAATTAATTTTATTTATACAGGGTGCTGATGCAACTACTTTTTTTGTGCGCGCGCTGCCTTTCACTTTTTAATGTTCGCCACCGCAGTTAACACGAAATGAAATCACAACAAAAAACTGCACTGTAAATATTGGTTTGGTTGCTGATTACTCTTCTGTTGCCGCTGTTGTCGTTGTTTTGTTTTTACGTACGTTTCTTGCTGTTGTTGTTGTTGTTGTACACATACGCGCAATTGTTGTGATTGTTAGTGTAGCTGTTGTTGTTGTTGTTGTTTTTAATGCATAACCGGGTCAACATCATAAATTACAACAACAAGGTGTTGACAAGAGCCCAGTGGTACTGCTGTTTTTTTTGCTACAGAACGAGCACGCACGCACACAAACTCACATGCAAACACACGGAAACGAACACGGACACACACACACACACAAAATATTATGCTTGAAGGCGCGCGTGGTTTTACTGTTATTTATATGCAAATTTACAAACGGAAATTCAATATGGCGGCAATGATGTTGCCATACTTATTGTTGTTGTTGATGTTGCCGTTGTTTTTGCAGCTGTTGCCGTTGCCGTTGCTGTCGTGACTGCTCTCTCACTGCATGCAAAATGTTGGTCAATGTGAGTGTTTTTCTTCAAGCATATTGAATATATCTTCTTTGTTGTTGTTGTTGTTGCCGTTAGTGCTGCTGGTGTGCATACGTGTGCGTGTGTGTGCGAGTGTGTTTACTTTATTGTCACAACTCTGACGAGTGAGCAAAATTTTATTGCATACTTTTTGGCTTTTAACAGCAATTTATGCAAATATCATGCAAGCGCTCAACGCATACACGCGCACATACGCATAAAGAGCTATGTGGTGATGGTCATCAGTCGTTTGCATTTGTATTAAATTTTGATTTCCTTTTCATTAAACTTTATTTGCTTTACATCCGGTATTCCATGGGAGTTTTAATTTTATATTTTGATTGATGAATTTAGTTTTTCATTTTGGGTTGTTTTTCTTGCCGGTACTTTGCAATTTCATTCTGATTTTGCTATTTACATAGAAGGCCTTGTTGTTTTTAATTGTTGCATGTTTTTAACACAAACAGAATATTTTAAAATGATTGATTCTTGTGCACCATTATATCTTGAACTGTAATTAAAAGACGATAATAAAATATTGTTACAAAAGTTGTTTCGTCATAAGAGTAAAATGATTAGAATAAATTATGTGTTCAAGTTGCAAAGTGGACTCCTTTTACATCAAACTTTTGCAAAATATCAGGCAACATGCACGATTTTCTCAAAGCCTCTGGGTTGGTTTGTTTTAATCAAAGAGTAAGCTATGCATGTGGTGAGTATCGAATGGAGGGTACTGATTTCTTTAAGGCTTACATATGAAAATTGATATCAATTGACATATTCTGTGCTTATTTAGTAATCGCAAGGAAAATTTCAAGCTTGAATGATATTTGCTTGAAATTTTTTTTATAAGTTATTATATTTTTTGCACAGAAAAAACTAAATTTTTTAATATTGGCGACTAAGAAAAATTTTTAAGCAAAAATTAAAATTTTTACGATTATATTGAATATGTTTTAATATGGATGACCAAAAAAAAGAATAGTTCTCAACTTTTTTTCCAAAAAAAATATAACTTTTTACCGTTTTAAGGAACAGAATATTTTATTTTGGGAAGTCCAAGAATTCATTCTTTTCAACTTGGCAACTCTGGTCTCTATAACTTCGAAATTAGAATAGATAGGAAAAGGGCAAATCGGATTGAAGAAACTCGGTCAATTTTCATTGAGAGAATAAAAGTAAATAAAAATTCGATCACAAATTTCAATTAAATTCTGAAAAATTTAAAATCACAGATGGCCCAAAATTCTTTTTAATGTCTAAAACGCCATGAGTTTAAGAAAAAAAATTAATTAGAGATAAAATTTTTTTACTTTTTAGTACTATGTCAGCATCATTATAGTATACTCATATCTGCAGCGAACTTTTGTTCATAAATTGTGATATATGACAATTTATAATGGAAGTAGTCGAAAAAAAAGTCAACTGCGTTACTAAGACTTGACATTTTCTTTTTAGGAATGTTTAATTAAGCTAACTTTTTTTGGCACTTTTAAACAATAGAACTAATATTATTCTCTCAGTATACTTCAGAAAAAGTCAGTTTAGTAATGTATTTTTAAGAAATAAGATCACTGCGTTACCAAAATCTTTCACAAAAATCTTAAAATTTTCCAAAAAAAATCCCTAATACATATATTAATAAACAAACTAGCGAGAGAAGCTTAGGCTTATGGTGTACTACAAGACACATATGGAGTCAAGGTATTTTTAATAGTTAGAAGATTAAATATAACTCTAATTGCTCTTAAAACCTAGGGAAAAAAGTAACGCAGTGGTTGTGTTAGCAACACGGTAGTTGCTCATTCACTGTACTTTGTGCATTTTTAAAGAAGATCTAACTGATAATTATTCTTAACAAAAGATGAGCTCAATGCATTATAGAATTACAAAAATAACTTTAATTTAACATTTCTGACGAATATTAAAAAATGCTGACAAATCAAAATTTTTCCGTTAAATAAACCAACCCATGTACTGGTATCTTTTTTACAATTATGTTATTTACTTAGAATAGTACACTCAAAGAAACTGCGTTACCAAAAAATCAACTGCTTTACCCTGTATAGTAACACAGTGTAGCAGTAATGCAGTAATGCAGTTGTAAAAATAAAACTATTTGACCAACGTGTATTAAATGAGAAAGAATTTAGCAAATTTTTATCACAATTCTAAATATATACCTAAATATCAGTGTTTGTGAATAATAATAATGCAAATATCGTCATAACTAGCATTTTTACGACGGTAACTCAGCGGTCACACAATAAACACACGCAACTCTCACGATATTAGTCTGGTGAATTATTCGGCTAGTTATTTCCCCCTCGCGCGGTGGTCACGCTTCGATAGAAATTAGATTTACAGAATATCAATTGTTTTATTTTAAAGTTGAGTTTCTATAGTAACTCAGTGTGGCTAAGATATTATTCATTGTTGGGGACACAGTGTAAAATATATTGTATTTAATTACACGTTTTAGAAAAATGATATACATTGGGGCTGTAACAAAGCTCATGACTTTCAACATTTATTGTGATATTCAGCTAAGGTGGCATCTAGTAAAAACTTTAAGAAACAGCTCTTTATAACATGAGATTTATACTCCAGGACAGAAATATTTTATATGAAAATCATCTGCGTTACTAAGAAAGCCCACTGAGTTACCGTATTTTCCGAAAGAATATACAAGTTTGTTATAATTTTATGCCTTAGATGATGAATTAATTCTATTATAATTGCGAATGGGTGTATTTTTTAATAAATTTCCTGGTTTTCTTCATGAAAAGTTAAATTAATATAAAGAGACCTAATTTAGGAAATAAAAAAATTTTGGCCCAGATATCAATTTTTTTTACCCCATATGATTCTTCTTCCCACTGTGCTTTTACTAAACATTTTGTGTCAAGGTTTTGCTGGAATATCAAAAATTTAGCAAAACTAAAAAATATCAAATTCCCCGTAGAGCTCAAATGAACACCGAACTTTGAACACTCAAATTTTGAGAATACCAAACAACTAAGTTGAAAATATTATATCACCTTTTCGGTCTCACCCTGCTGCGTAATAGCTTTAAGTTTGTAATTAATCTTTCAGTTTTGTGTCAGAAACATGAAACATGCACAGTGGTGGCGGATTAACTAACAACACTTATACCTTATACCCTTTTCTTCAGCTGATTCTTTAAATAAACAAAATTTTAATTTTCTTTTTATGTAGTTTTCCTTGTGTAAATAAATTGCGAAAAATAAAAAATCTAATTAAAAAATTCATTTACTTAAGCAATAAAAACAAGAAAAAACAATTTGACTTGAATGTTGTTAATTTGTTCGTCATCACTGTATGTAAGTATCAAATATAATTGCATGCATACCTATATACAAATACAATAAATTATTTCAGATTTTAGAACTGCTTTTTCGAAAGGTTTAAACTCATTCAAAAAGTGTTACGTCTATCCCCAGTCTCCCCTAAATTTAAGTTCATATATTACTTATTCACAAAACATGAAATCAATCATTGATATTTTCCAGCGTTTAAAAATTTCCAGTGAAATAACATCATATCTTAGGATTTTCTTACGAAAACAGTTGCACTTTAGCTTAAAGCGATATTATCCTCCATAATAATAATTACAAATACCAAACAAAGTAATTCTCTTTAAGCACGGAATTTAAATTTATACACTTAAATGTTTTCCCAGAATCTGTAATCACCGAACGTGAATAGCAGTAAAAATAGTTTTCATGAAGCGCAACAACACACAACGGCTTAAAAACATATTAACGCTTCAGTTAACTTAACAAAATATGTGTAAATGTTTAGGAAAGTGCACTATACACAAATGCACTATGTGCATGTGTGTGTGCGTTACATTTTCCACTACATTTGCATAAAGTTCACATGCAAGTTTTCAGCTTGAATTTAAGTAGCTGAAAAGGCAATCTAAGCAGTTTTTACTTTCTACGTTATGATGTAAAACTAAAACAGTTCAGTTACTTTTTGGGTCAAATTCTGATGTGATGATTTCTTGAACGACTATTTACTGGTACTATTTTTTCATAACAATTTATGATGTTGAACCCACACCCAGCACAATCATGTGAACAGAAATTTGCTGAGCCAGAATATAAGAAATGCACTTGCCAAAGATCACTTGTCAAAACCAATGCAGAATATTCTTGAAATGTCTTAAGATAGTAAGGATTTTTTGTGATAACTTCTATTTGGCAAGATTAATTTTTTATTTTGAAATATCAATCAAGCATATCATCGATGTATCTCTAAATTAATGCATAGAAATTAGATTTGTGCGGTAAACATATACAACTTCCGTAACCCGTCATCAATGAGGTTCGGAAACGTAACACGGCCAATGACGTGGGGTGTTAAGTACCCCAAAAATTTTCTACTACATGTTTTGTCAATTATTGCTATTTCAAACGTTTCTTCATAGCTTCTAGCTATTCTTTTGCAAAATTTCCTAGTAAGGCGGTCATCGAAGTGGGGTGTAACGTACCCCAGCAGTATTTTCCTGTACGTTACTCCTTCAATGTGTTACACTCGACCTAGCGTGCTTGCTGTGCCAAATGTAGTATGTTTTATCTTAAGCTACTGAAAACATGGGGATAGCTATGCATGTGAGGAGAAAGTTGTCTCTGTTTGAAATCACGTGGGGTGTATCACACCCCACCTCATTAAAGAAGAATTAAAAACATTTTCACTTAAGTTAAATCTAAAGTGGAATATACTTTGATTGATTTTAATCAATTTTAAAATGAACTTTTCATGAAATATTCAATATATGAAAATCGGTTTTAAAATATTTTAGTCAAATACACAATCCCTATCTGGATTGCAATCACACACACAATCGCATCAACGTGCACACGCACATGGAAATGCTCAAAATCGGTGTGTCTGTTGAAGTGTAAATTCAAAGATTAAATAAAATGTCTGCTTTTACCTTCTTGCAATTGTGGAGTTTAACATTGGACAGCGGCATATTGAGAAAGTGTAGTGAAGCGCGTTACGATATGACGACCGGAAACGGAAATGGTTTACATGAAAGGATTTGAATTGACTTCGAATGTTGGAAAATTGTGGGCGCTCCATTATTTCATTACACACTAGCATGATTACATTAGGGTGGCATTCAATAAAAAATTTGAGCGCCTTACGCTTTAAAATAAATCTAAGCAATAACTAGTAAGGGTGTTATCTCCATAGCTTTTCTAAAAATGAAGTACCCTACACTTCTTTAACAAAAAAAAAGGCTAAAAACTTAAAATTTTTATTAAAATGTGACTTTTCCGTGGTTTTGTGATGTTACTGTACTTAAGGTATACGCATTTAATTTTAATTTCCAAGCTCTATTTTCAAAATCTGCTCACTTCTATCAGTGTCAAGTATTTGTGTGAAATTTAGTTGCATTGCCTTAAATATGTAGCTTTCTCAGTAAAGCGACTTAAATATCTTATTTGCATGGGCAAGTTCAATAGCTTTTGTCTGCCATTTTCAAATCTATTTTCTTGCATCGAGTACCACCCTAGAGAATATGTTAATTTTCTATAAAAAAACATTTTTTTGCTAAAATATTTTTTTACATTGTGGCTTTCTTAAGTATTTCTACAAATGTCAGCTCTTTTTGTAATAACTTTTGCATGAAATTCAAAATTACAATTCATAGAAATCTGATAGCGTTAGCTTGCATGAAATCCTTGTAAATTTCAGTGTTGTTTTTTTTTTAATTTTTTTTTTGCATGTTGCACTTTCACTGTAATTTGCTGTTCTTCGATAACTCGAAAATGCTCCTGGTTATTTGTTTACCTTGTTGTTTGTCTTAGAGAAAAGTTGCAAGTCCTTACATAAAAGTAATCTTTGAATAAAAGTTAACAATCGGCTTGAAAGCTTAAGCACTAGGTTGAAAAATGCTACAGAGACCAAAGCATCAATATTCATTTTCTATGGTAAAACATAAACTCAAAATTTCAAGTGAAAAATAAAAACAGAGACCAGCTTCTTCATAGGTTAAAAAATAGATTCACAAAATATTGTGAGTATTGAAATTTATTTAGTCATCAATGTTGTTTCATTCTAAATCAATTCATAATACGAGGTGCCTCGATTTCTGCTTTTTTCGGATATTTTTTTTTTAATATTAACTTTAATAAGCGAGATAAGTCTGCCAAAATGAAAAAGTTAAAAGTCCTGGGACGGAACAATTTTCTTATTAAATAAGTAGTTTTATCTTACAGACAGTCGATATATGCTATACATATAAGCGATATTTTTTATTTAAAAATAAACATAAAAAAGTAATGTAACTTTAGTTAAGCAAAAACTTTTTCTGTTTTTCTATAGCAAGATAAGGATCCTCATGAATTTTCGCCTATATCTCAAAATCACAAAAAGGTACTTTTTTAGTAGACAAAAGCTCTGAATCCACAGTGGGTTAACACTACGGGTATTCTTGACATCTGAGTGGACTCCATTTCTTTTTTCCTTGATGTTTCGGTACTTCTTTCGAGGAAAAGCCCTCTAGTAACACTCTTAGTTGAAATTTTTTCGACATAGTTAAATGTATATATTGAAGCAGACTTCAGGAAAGGATTCTAATCTTATCATCTCAATGAAAAGAGTTTGATTTACCTTCGATTTTGAACGTATGAAACGTGATTTTCTTATATTGGGCCAAAAGAGTCAATTTCGACTTTTCGTTAGAAAGCACCAGCTAAAGATTTCGGTCACGAAAGGTTTTCACAATCCCGAGGCTTTCAGAATAAAAAATATATGATTTCGGGATCTCATGATTTTTCTGAAAATGGAAGAAATCTATAGTTTTCAAGAAATTATTCCACGAACTAATTAAGAATATTATTTTTTAATGCTAAGTTAAATTAAAATCGCACAAAATTGATATTTTCTTATTAAATCAAAAATTATTCACATTGAATTTGAGATAAAAACTGGCAATCAACTCACAAAATAGGTCGTTTTATTAAATTAAATTACGAATAAACTTAGTATTAAAATCATTAAAATAAGTAAATATATTTTAAAATAATCGAAAAAAAGTTGGTCCAAATTAATTGAATTATTTGAAATATGTGATGATTTTATATAAGCTGTCAATTTCGACTAAGAAGGTACTCTAAATATGCAATTATATTGTATTTCATTTTATCGAAATTGATAAAAAATTGCATTGAAATTGCAAGTGCTGTGTATAAAAACTTAGTGATAATATTGAAAATGGTGGAACAGCATTCAGAGTTTGTAAGAAAAACTTTGTTTTTTAAGACTCAGATAACCCTTACAAAATACTATAACTTTTTTTGCATAGTCATTACTCTTAATGAAAAGTAAATTTACACCTGAAACCCATATTCTCATACCTATTCCTGATTGTATTTCGCATCCTTGAAAAATTCTTACTGCATATTTTAAGGTCCCTTAGATGAATTTGTATAGTTAAAATGCCTTTACATATGATAAAATTTAAGAAAAATTTCATAGATATGCAGAAACTGAGATATTCATGGAAAAATGATTCTTCGTAAAAGCATAAATATAGACAACTGAAATTATTGAAAACTCTCAAAACTTTATATATAAGTATTAGCTCAAAACTCGATAACGTGAATTTCTACCCGTCGGCTGTCATACTACGATGACTTCACTAGAAAAACTTCTTAAAAATGCCACCAATAGTATCTTATGATTAACAGTATAAATCAAATATAAATTAAAATTGAAAATATTACAAAATATAAATTTGCATTACACTTAATTTCTGCATTTATCCTGTCAAATTAATGTCAAGAGCCAGCAAAGTCGCAACTCTCAATTTAATTTTACTAAAACAAATTTAATTCAACAGTTCTCATAATTCAAGTGCAAAAACGATAGATGACAAACGAAGATACATATATGCAGACAGACAGGGACGTAGGTAAGACATTTCCGGAAGGGGTCCAGCTAACGTACTTTCCAAGACTATGAATAAAGATTCACCGAAAAACAATCATTAAGAACATTACGAGTATGTTTTCTACAAGAAAATTCGTAATAAAAACAATAATTTTAAAGTTGGGAGTTTTCGATTAAATAAATGACACTTTCTTTAATAATGTAATAAAAGTTTTGATCCAAAATAAAATGCAGCTTAAAAAAAAAATTTTTGAAAAGAGTTAACTTTTTTCATATAAACTCCCGGAGGCCCTTAAGAAAAGATTGGAATGCAGGTCAAAATCCGACGCTTCTTTCATACTTTAAATAGGTCGTTCAACAGTACCGGAAAAACATCTATATAAATAAAATGATAGCCGTTTTCGATGAACGGGATTCACGCAAAATCTACTGAAGCAATTTTGATCAAATTTTTTTAGTCATCGTCCTTAGTCGCTTGGTCCCAACATAGAATTAAAATTATCACGATATTCCTGTTGAACATCAAAATATTAAAAATATTAAAGTTTTAAAATTGCTAAAAAAATTAATTTCACACATAGAAAGAAGCATGTAAGCATAACAAATCGTTTAATGGCAAGTTAGTGTGTTAGTTAGTGTGTGTGCGTTTTGTTTTTATATGGCAATGCAATGGAAGAGAATATTCAAATTTTACTCTCGCTCTCACTCTCAATTTGTCAACGCAGCAACGCGGAGTTTGTGAACAATGAAAAAAAAAATATTACATTACGTTCACACATAGAAAACACACATGCTGTCCTAAATGGCTTGACAACATGTGTGACTGTCAATATTGCTTTGCGTTCACATTTTCGTGCATGCCATCAAACATCAATTGCAGAAGAATTTATGAACGTCCACATCGAAGTAAACTGCATGAAATCCTATTTAAAATGAAAAATGTTCACTAGGCTTGATAGTCAGTTCACATAGGTTGTATAGTTGGACACTGCCAGCAGAAAAATCAACAATTTTTGAAATCCATCCAACATGTGTGTCAAGCGGTCGTTCCTCGAGTTTACATTATCGAACAGTTATGTTGGACAACATGTGTGATAATGTGTACTAGGCTAATTGAATGTGTTAGTTTGTGTGTGTGCTTTGTTTTTGTCTTTCATATGGCAATGCAATGGAATATTTATGGAAGATAAATCAACAAGAATTATAGATCTGTGAAGAAGAATCCAAAATAGACTGTAGCTCTATTTAAAAAAAGTAAATTGTTTGCCTTCGCAGACAAACAGGCTACGCGTACCAAGGCGCGGGCATCTGCTAGTAATATTATAAAAACATTATATTATAAGACTCAGGTGTCGAGTGACAACGGCCTGGGGAGGGGGGGGAGGCCGTAATAACTTAAAAATTTTATTTTTGAAGTACAGCTGCATGCTTTGAAGTTGGAAATATTAAAAATAATATAAAATAATATTTTTCAGTTCATTTTAAGCCCAAACAACTTTAAACTCGATTTGGATTTGAAAAAAAAATAAAATTTTTTAACTTTAATTTAATCGTGAAAAACTTTAAATTGCATTTTGAAGTTGCAAAGTATTTGAAATAATTATTTTTTTATTTAACAAGCTCCATAGCTCAACCTCATACCCACTTTTCTGTCTCCCTTTTCGAAGCCAACACACCACGTGTCAAATGCTTATTCCTTCAAGTATTAACTTTGAAAAAAAAGAGATATATCCAAATAAATTATACAATTTTGTTACATCTGATTTTTCTTTTCCCAGGGGGCTTGAAGCCCCTTAACTCTTCTGTTTTATTAAGTCCCTAAACACACTGCTACAATGTATATCTATAGCTATGTGTTAGGAAAATTGCTACAGCAAATGCTTTGTTTTGCATCAAAGGATCTCATCACATACACGACGCGTGGTATGCGTTCTCATCCCACACATTTGCATTTCAAGCATTTCAAGCTTTTGTGCTTACGGTTGAGTGTATGCATGTCATATGATTAGTAATGCTTTGATTCAGTCACTGCATTAATACGAAGACAATGGTATACAATGACAGTTGATTTAGTGTTTCAACTCGTGTTGCATGCAACAAAATAAGGCAACAGCGCGAAGAAGAATTTTAAACACAAAGTTTGTTTGCTTATCATTTTACGAGTGCATACTCAGATGACGAGTTGGATGCTCTTCTGCTGTTGCTGTTTCAAATTCATTTTGATTGCAAGTGAATGAAGTCAGTGCATGGCTGACAGTTTAATAGCCACTGTATTAGTAACTGATTACAAACTGACTGAATGACTCGCATTCTGTTAATGACTGACAGCTCTTGCAGCATTTGTTTCTTGCATCGCCTTACAGTGAATTGTACATAATTTTAGTAAAACGTAAGGATAATAAGAAATTTATGTTTAATTTAGCAACAAGAGCGATGTTGGAAAAAAAATCTAAGAATTAGGAATGGCTTTTTTAGGAATTGAGTTTCTTCGAAAAATGCGGAGAATTCCTTCCGGAAGGATCAGCAGTACAAAAAGGAATATGAGGCGCTTGTGTGCGAATGTCCGACGAAAATTACCAAATTTGTGATTTTTTCATCACTACAATGCCATCCTCGCATTAAGTCGTTATTTTCCAAGAGCTTTTAGCTTAGATATGATACGTGTTTTTTGTAATTATTTACTAATTTTCGCTTGGGACATATTTTCACATACGGCAGCAGTGCAAACGTCTAATTTGGCGCACAATCAGTCAATTGATTTGACAGCTATCTCTAGTGTATAAATAAAACACCCTTTATATGCAAATATTAGAAAATTAATTAAATAGAGTACTTGCAAATAGTCGCAGGTCTAAAAGTCAAAAGGCTGTGCTGCAACATTTATGGCACAATAACACGCAAGCGAATTTCAAACTCAATTTGCCACGCCACCACAATAACAACAGCAACAAAATTTATGAAATGCAGAAAAATCCCAGGGGATTAGCAACAGCAGCAGCATCATCAATGTCAACAACTTTCAGCAAAACAACCGCAACTACATTGTTATTTTCAAGCTGTTGGGTGCAGCTGATGTTGTTGCCATCATTGGTGTCATTTTTGCTGTTGCGGTTGTGGTTTCTTTTCTCAGCATTTCATATTTTGTCACTTTTGTTGTTGTTGTTGTTTTCTTTCCACAATTGCAGCAAATTTTTATTAATGCTGCGTGTTGGCATCAAAATGAGTGCATTTATTAGTAAGGCACAAAATTATGAGGATTCTGTCATGTGAACGATTTGTTTTACTCCTGCAAATGATGTCCTTAAATGTTGCACAGTTTCTTTTACATCTTATCAAAGGGGATCTAATCTTTACACCGAATAAAGGGTTGCACAATCTATAGAATAATGCCATTTATTGGTATATATTTCTATAAATATAAAAACGTCAAACTGTTCATCCTTTTCGATCCATTTTTGCTCTAATATTTGCACTCATATTTTCGGCTTGAATAATCGGAATTGTTGGTTTTAGCAGAAGAATCCTCGACACCCTGCTATCAAATTGAATCATAGCATCCAACAGACTACGTTTGTGCAATACTCAGTTTGGGAAAAACTTTCTTATGAAGCTTTCCAAGAGATCTCAGTGTAAAGGAGGCACCACCAATTTAACCTTCATAAGGCCTTTTGATCAAATTTGACTCATTTTAGGAGAAAAATTAGTTTTTGATATTTTATGACTTTTATTTTATTAAAAAATAGTATATATATTTAAAGTTTTTGAATATATGTATTAGGGTGATTCAAATTTTTTATTTTTTGTTTTTTTTAAGGTGCTGTTGCTTAAAAAGTAAGTTTATGATATGAAGAAAAAGCTCACGAAAATTCAGCTCTGTAACTCAATTTTATAAGGTGGCGCCGGAGCCTGTTAGTTTTACATGTAAATTGTATGGAAAAATTATTTTTTTCAAAAAAGGTGTCTAAATGAATAGGAGATTAGTGCTGTTGAGCTGAAAAGGGTCGTTTTTCGATGTAATTTTTTACGCTGAATCCGAATCTGGCCTCAGAATTGACCCATCATGTCGGAATCCTGAAATATTTGAGGCTAAGTACCTAAAACATGATATTTTTTGTCTACTTTCGAGGCCATGTATAGGATTTAAAGAAAGTTGATCAGCTTATTTTTAACAAAAGCATCATTTAGTACCATCCTTGCCCTTTAAAATGAGCTTTCAAGTGGTGATCTGTGATGCTTCCTTGCAAAGTTGCAGCCATTTCAAGGTGACATGAATTTGAAACCCGTTGGTTAATATTGTTGGGTTGCAACCTTTTGTAGGGCATCCGCATCAGCTAAGTTCCTAAAAGTCAACAAAAAAAGCAGTATTACGGTTAGCAATCAGTTTCGAAACAAAGCAACTTTGCAATCAAGTTGCATTGCTCAAATGCACTGTCGTAATGTTGACTATCTGTTTGCAAAGCATCACTATAAATAACGGCAAACGCAGTAGCAAAAAAAAAAAAGTTTTTTTTACTGAAAAAATAGTTGATAAAATATCATTAAAATAAAGAAAAGTAAATTTACTTGTTTGTTTTCGCCATTATAAAATAAGCTTATTAGCTGTGCATCACAAAAGCATCATCAAAACTAGTGATGCGCAGTTTTGCTTTTTTTTGCGCATCATAAACAATCGATTGATGTTTAGGGACACATGATATTGTAAAATTAAAAAAGGTTGCATTTAGGAACACGTGACTTTGTGTGACTGCAATGCAACTGACGTTTAGGAATTTAGCCTTCACAATAAAGACTCTCGAAGCGATAGCCTTAAGTGGTATTTGGTAATATGTTAGTTATATCATCGTATAATGCTTAAATTTTATTTACAATCACTAATCATGGATGGAACGAAGGCTGCTTTGCGAATTTCGGTATGTAGTTTACTACGCTATATATTTAAAAAAAACGAAAAGCGCAACCATGAATAGAATTTTTACGAGAAATTGAAAATACGTGATGTGACTCAAGAGGATCATATCAAGCAAGAAATAATATTAACATTTAATAATAAAAATGTCAGTTGCAGGCAAACTGCTACATGTCACTTGCAGTAATATATTTTTAAACTTTATCGATTTTTACATTGCGTTCAAAAAATGGTTTCATTTCCTTTAACTAAAGATGCAATAAAGCAAACAAATAGCAAACGTTAATCATAAAATTCAATCAAAATTAACTCGAAGTCCATTTGACTTTAATCAATTTTTACAAATTCAAAGGCATGTAAAATTAGAAGAAATTAATTTCCATTAGCTTAAACAATTAATGTTATCAACAGTCAATTAAAATTTTAAAACTGCTTACTCTTATAGGTTATTATTTTCAAAAAGTTATATCTTATTTTTGCTAACCCAAAGTTTCCCATATCATTATTCTCTTATAATCTTTACTTAATGTTCGATTCGAAAATTTAATGAAATTAAGTAAATTATAAGGCAATGATGAAACTTTTTTGCCACTATCACACAAGCAAAACAGCGGCAGCGGAAGAAGCGCACAAATGCACTAAATACTGTAATTTATCTAATTTCAAAGTTGCAGCAAAAGTTTCAAGTGCTGAGTGTGTGAAATGCCAATTAAAAATTGCAATGTTAACGCAAGAGAAGATACACAAAGTGTGATTAAAAAGAGAAGGGAAATGCAAATTTATCACAAGTAGGGGAGGGTGGGGCTGGTTTTGATACTTTTTGGAAAATTAGCTCTAGTTTGAAAGGCAATTATTAGTTTTACGAATTTGTCTTTTCAAACGATACTTAAATGTTTTAGTTATTGTGTGCAAAATGGATCCAAATATGTTACAGGTTTTTTTCTTTCAAAATATTATTAAAGAAAAAATTCCAGCTGTATGTATGGATTTGTGATTTGACTCTATTTTTTGATACTCAAGGCCGAAGAATGAACTTAACAAGCTCAGCCTATGCACAGTGGAGAGAGAAAGCTTAGAAGTCAAACAATTAATGTCTGTGTTAATTAGTATCCTCGGAATTTGTGTGTTAAGCCTTGCCCATGTTAAAAGCAGCCCCGCGCTCCCCTACTTTGAACATTGAAAGTGTCTCTTTGGAAAAATAATTTTATTAACTTATATTGTTGAATGTCTGGGTTTTCAAGTAAAAAAACGTAACGTCCCAATAACTTATGCTGCGCAACTTAAGTTCGATTTAACTAAGGTTAATTTAACCCTTAAAAGCCTGACTTTTTTTTTTTAGCTGAGAAAAATATATGTTGTAGATTCTACGATTCTGGACAACTTTTGTTTCATCAATTTTTTTACAGGTGACAGACACGCCCCCTAGGTACAAATTACCTGGCTGGTCCCTGGAGGAACCACCAGGACCCCAAAGTTCAAAATCAATTTTGCAAGAGAACATTTATTTAATTTAATTATGTTAAATATATTGAAGACTTACAGAAGAATGAGACCAAAAAAGATTAAGTGAAATTGAATATAAAATTTAAGTAAAGTGAAATTCTGCAAATCAGTTTTGTTTTGAAGTAAACCACAAATTAACTCCACACTTAAAGAAAACCTTTAAGAAAGCCTTTTTTAGCATGATAGTCAGGATAAGTGCCAACTTCGACTTCGATCACCACCTCCTAGTGGCTTGTCTTCAACTCAAAATAGTAAGCATTAAATAGATCTGCGGAACATTCAGGAAGTTTGCCTCACATAAACTCTGTGAAACCTGTCTTCGGGAAAAATTCATCGGTGAAGTAGAAAAGCTCAGCGACACTAACTCTTGGAGCTCAATCCAATCCAAATGGCAAAACATCAAGTCGTCATTTATAACAGCTAGTGAGTCCATAATTGGTATTACCCCACGGAACAGCAAAACCCTGGATGGGCGACGCTACCTGGGATACCATAGAGAAAAAGGAGAGCTACAATAGGCACGAGTAATGAAGCGCAAACAAGAGACCAGACCCTAAATAAAGAAGTAAAAGCCTTCTTCAAATAGGACAAGCGAGAAACCCATAACGACGTCGTATCTAAAGCTCAATAAGCCGCAGATATCAGAGATCTTCGCATGGTCTACGAAATAACACGCAAGATGGCAGGGAACAAATTCAATCAAAATCGGCCAGTAAAATACGAAAACGGAAATCCATTAACGATAACAGATGGATATCCCGTTGGAAACAACTTTGGTCGGAAACCATCAACCTTTCGCCTTCACCCCTAAGCTCTCCCCATATGCCTCTCCCTGCGGGAAGACCACAATGACTAGCCTCGTGTCCGTCTATACTAACGGAGATAATGAAGGTCATAAGCTCTAAAAAATAATAATATTACATGACGGGAAATTTTCTGACCCTTTCGAGACTGTCAAGATTAGATTTCCATTTGAATCAAATGACGAAAGTGGAAAGTGGGCACGTTGCGGAAATCCCCAATTGAAAATTACCGGCAAGTAAGCTCTCATAGTTGCCGTCCTGGATCATCATGAAAACGTTCTCTAGAGCAGGAAATACGTGAGGTGGGGAAATGTTATAGAGAATTGAAGGCACTAGCTACTGATGATGCACGTTGGAAGAGATTTATGAAATAGAGGACACAGGAAGACATTCTAAAAATGTAACAAAAACTAAATGATATAAATATGTTTGAATAATAATACACTAATTGTAAAAGATTTTGAACTCTGGGATCCTGTTGGTCCCTACAGGGACCAGTTGAATTTTTTCAAAAATTTTAATGAAAATAAATATTTTTTTTATTTTACATACTCACATTAGTATCTAGACACAATAACTATGACGAATATTATTCTTTCGGGTTCAAAATCACAAAATTTACCGACAAACTAATATTTTCAAAGTGCGTTATATTACAAAAATACCTTTTGGCGAGGTGCGGTCACTCATCTGAAAGAAACACGTGACACACAAAGTAAATAAAATGCGAAAATTAAACTAATCTTCGGCGCTTGGAGCCGAGCACTTAACTATGTAAGGCGAAGTTTAAAAATTGTACATATAATACCTTAAAATCGTTTTTGAAGTGGCTGGTTCCTTGCGGTACCACGAGGAGTTTAAGGGTTAAGAAATACCTTCAATATTAAAAAAGACGGATATACAGTGAAAGCTCCCGTCACGGAAAGCTCCCGCAGGCGGACATATCTCATGGCCGGACGAATTTCTTGGGTTTGAGTTATGTTTTTAGAACAAAATACATTCCGATGAGCGGACATCTCCAGTGGCCGGACGATTTCATTGGAACCGTGGGTGTCCGCTCACGAGAGCTTTCACTGTATATGGCACATTCCAGGTTAACCGGGACAGAGGTCTGCCCAAAATTGAGCGGAGCTGAAAAACGTTTTTAAGGTCTCAAAATGTTCGTATGCTCAAGAGCTTTCATATGAAAATGGGTGCTTTCGATTTTTTTTTTTAACAAAATGGCGGCCTTAAAACGGCACCTACACATAGATAACCATGTATAAATAGGCAATTGGTAAGCAGCCATAATTATAATCGCTTAATTTTTTTTATGTAAAAATATTGCGAACAGAAGGAGTGCAGTGTATACATTTTTTTTTTCAATAGTAGGCGTTGTCACGCCCCTAACGGGAAAATACGTTTTCATGTCTAAGCTAATGGACCAACTTTAATAAAATTTGGTTTGGAGATAGGCTGAGCCACAAAAAAAGGTAATTAGCAGCTCTGAGTTCTTAAATGAGGCGTGGCACCACCCTTAATGAGAAAAAACGCTGTCTCGGCTGAGCTGCTTCATCGATTTTGATGAAATTTGGTACGGAGATAGATTGAATCCTGAGTAAAAATATTTGTTTTCAGTGGGCGGTGCCACGCCTTTAACAAGAAAAAACGTTTTTTGGACTCAATGTGTAAAAAAACCTTTTGACTAAAGTTTTTGAAAAATTTCACAGTTTTCAAGAATAAAAAAATATTGCGCCGAAAAAAATTAGTCGCACTACTAGAGGAGTAGTGCTGGAGTTTAATCTAGGATATTTTCAGTGTTGATTGAAGACAAATTTATTTGGTTATTTAAGAAATATCATAACTTTGCTTCCAGTCTTTTGATATTTTTGTATTATAAATTGACATGTAGGATATAAGCACTCCTTCGCTCATCCCACAAATTTTATTTGCATGCAGTAAAAACATTGATATGAGCAAAATTGCTTGCAGGTCCTTTAAACGGAAATAATACTGTGCTCGTTTTTGTAATGAGGCTCTAAAAATGTTAAAAGCGGCAACAAATCATCATGACATGTTTTCGTGTAATAAACGTAATAAGTACAAGCCCAACTGTATCGTATCCTTACATTATTTTCACTCCAGTTGATCATATTGAAAGTTTAAGGTCTAGTGCTCACAAGGTACTTGCTTGGTTTACTGCACCACAAAAAGCTTCAATTTATAATTTAATATACACACAGCCATTCACACAAGCAGACACACATACAAATAAAAATACTAATACATACAAGAGCATGATTATGAGCACAAAAAGTAAAACTGGGAAAATCTAGGTAAGATCCCAAACTCTTAAATAATGGTCACAATATCAGACAACACTGGTGCAACTACAACTGCAGAAAACACAAACAAACTGGATAAGCAAAACTACATATGTACACATGTATATACGTATGTATATAAACTTAACTATAAAGATATAAGACACATAATTTCAGTTGCTGCAGCTGACAAAAAGTTTTTCCGCAGAAAAAAAAGCCATCATTATCTTCATCATCATCCCTATCATCTTCAGATTCGAAAGATGAGTGCAGCTTCAGTATTGCGGTTCTTCTGCACGAGCATCTGAGCATGTGAAGTGCAATTTGAAGGTTTACGGCTCTACCCTTTCTATCCTTTTTCTGCTAGTATTTTTATTATCATGTTATTTTGCTTGCATGTGTTCGTGCTTCCTGTGAAACTTTTGTAGTTTGTTTGTGTAAGAGTTTCGGAATTTTACCTGCATGTTTGGTGCATTACATAAATGTCCTTAATTTATAGTACAGCTTTTGTTGAAACTTTTTTTGGTCTCAGATAGCACTAGGTTACATAATTCCACCCTTCAGATCAAATTCGATCTTCCGAAGATTTTACTTTATAGTTTTATTGTGCCATATGGTTCAGCTTTCTTGTTTTAAAGAAATTGAATTTTAAGTTCAATGGAGTAGTGCAAGTTGCCTTTACCCCCAAATACAAAATTATGGTTTTATTTAAGTTTAGTTAGAAAATTTGATGCTCTGCAATTAAATCGGACTTGACGATTGAGCACAAATTGAAATGGTTGTGAAACCATTCGTCAGAACAGCAAGATTGAATAGAACATTCTTTGAGGTAAATAAAACAAACTTTTTCTTACTTTCCGATGTTTATCGAAACATCTTGGCTTCTGTCAACTTTCTATTGCGTTCTTTGATAAAATGCATCACCATTTTATTTCTTGATACATTTTGAATTGTTTTGATGTTTTCGACTCCCTCCGAACTCGTCCGACTTTTTCCGATATTTTTTGCTACTGTTATCAACTTATTCGATGTTATTGTGATATTTATCGAAAATCTTGCTATTTTTTGGTTTTTATCGACTTACATAGAATTTTTCGATGTTCATGGCCCTTATCAATTTTTTGTTTTCCAATACTTTCCAATTTTTATTGAGTTTTTTCATGTTCTTCGTTACTTTTGAGTTTTACCGAAGTTTTCGAAATTAATCGATATTTTCGGCTGATTTAGATTTTCTATCGCTATTATTTGCCATCTAGAGTTTTTTCCGATACATACACATATTCAAAACTTTTCTACTATATGATAGCATACGAACGTAAAAAAACATTTCTGTTGTCTAGTGTAATCTGCAATGTCTTGTTGCTCTTAACTTTATGTAACTAGAAACTTTTTAAATTAAGCTATGATAAAGAAATTTAAGTGATTATTTATCGAACTCATAATGCAATGAGCTTTAATCTAGGATGGATTGTTGTAAAAGCTCAGGAAAAACCATTACATAAATAATTTGTTTCATAGAGATATCACTACTTTTGATATTCAATAGGTATTACTTGCTATGTTTGCATAAAAAGTTTTCGATTGTCAACCAAAAAAGAAAATTCGGGTAAATGATGTTTTTGCAGCATTGTTAAACAAGCGAAAGAAAGTCTATCCAATAGTTCCGAGTCTATTTCGAGCGACTACCGGGCAATTTCATAGAAGGTTTTTGGCTACAAGTAGCTTTTGCATAGATCAATTGCCACCAAACAATAAATATCGTAAGGCTACTAAGTCCAACAACGACAGGAATATCCACTACAATTCTTCAACATTCATTTTTAGTATAAATAGATTAGTAAAAATAGATCTCATTTGGCATCAAATTAATCGATTTTGATAAAATTTAAAGGAATTGAAAAGGACTTAAGTTAATCTCTTTTTTAAATGCTTATAGGCGTAGAGTCCGCTGTAGAAAAGTCGAGTGTATAAGATGTACAGGAAAGATAATAATCTATTTGGGTGATAATAACATATTAGGGTTACCTTGCTAAAGCCCGTCCCGGTGGCCGAAAAAAACCCGACTTTCATCCAATTTTTTTTATAAAAAGTGTATAAGATTACAGCTTGAAATAAATGCCGAATGATGGAGTTCGAAAAGCCTAAATATATTGTTACGAAATTTCTGTCTCTTAGACAATAATTTCGATCTCTTACACTTTTCTGAGTTCTATCACTGGATTGTGTAACAATCAAAAACACACACACTTAATTATAAAATGGTTTATTTAAATCACAAACGTTATTTACACGGTACAATTGTTTATTTCATTAATATTCAAACTCTAATATTAATCTGGCACTGTATAGACAACTGTTTTACTTATTTACTTAAAATCCACTGTGTTAAAATCAAATGTCTTACTTTACTACTTAAAGACAACTGTGTTACTTTATTTCTTAAATTCAACTGTTTTTCGAAAACTCAGATGACAACCTTTTATATTACAGTCATCACTTTCACGAATAATCCAGTACCTTCTAAGTGGCGTATCGGCGTGGAATCCACAATTATCTAGAATGTTACTAGTACCTTCTAGATGGCGCTTAACGACGGCGATAATTGCTCTCGGTTGTCGACTTTTATAGTGTACTGCAGCGCCTTTTCGGTTTATCATTTTTAGTACAAAACTGCACTTTGCCGCTAGATGGTGTAGAAGTATTTATACAGCCAGTGATGCTAGCTAGTATCGTTTAGTTTTCTTTCGTTGGTTTTTATTTCGAGAATTTTCTGACATAAACCAAATTTCGCTACAATATATTATTGAATACCATCTTAAAAATGGGTTATCATCCGTTTTTTTGGGCCAACATTTTTTAAGGTGTAAGATCCCAGCTTGAAAAGTGTGTCAAATGATTTATGTTTAGACATATAAACAATTATACTAGGCGTTCAAGATGCTACTGGAATCCAAGTGACGGCACCAGCATTCTTCAAATGCATGACATTTTTGAGGGTTGGCAATCTTAACATGAACACACCATAAATGTCAGATCGAGCTGTCAATGAATAGCGTCGTTTTGTATTTTGGTATTGTTATAAAAATGGATAAAGAAGAATTTCGTGCCTTGATGAAGCATTACTTTTTGGGTAAAAAAATTCCGAAAGAAACAAAAGAAAAGCTCGATAAATATTATGGTGAATCTGTTCCGTCGTATTCAACCGTAAAATATTAGATTGCAGAGTTCAAAAGAGGTCGAATCAGCACAAAAGATGAACACAACAGAGTAGCACCAAAAACAGTAACCACTCAAGAATGTATTGGAAAAATCCACGATTTCTTATTGGACAATCCAAAAATAAAAGTGCATGAGATAGCTACAGCTATAGACATGTCAATTGGGTCAGTGGCTTAAATTTTACATGAACATTTGGGTTTGAGAAAGTTGAATGCAAGATGGGTGCCGATTTCGTTAACAATCAATCAAAAACATGAACGTGTCCGCACTTCTCAACAATGTTTGAACATCTTTAAACAAAATCCGACTATGTTTTTGCGTAAAATAGTGGCCATGGATGAAACATGAATCCACCGCTATACACCAGAATCGTAAGAATCAACAAAAGAGTGGGTAGGTCCCAGTGAAAGTGCACCAAAGCGACCGAAAACTCAACAAACGGCCGGAAAGGTGTTGGCGTCTCCTTTCACTTGGAATTCAAGTGGCATTTTCTATCATTGACTATTTGAGAAAAGGAAAAATAATCAACAGCGACTATTACTGTAAGTTATTGAACCGATTGAAGAACGAAATCAAAAAGAAACGGCCCCATTTATCGAAAAAAAAAAATATTTTTTTTTTTGCAAGACAATGCTCCAGCTCACAAATCGATCGAAACCATGACCAAATTGCATGACCTACGCTTCAAACTGCTTCCTCATCACACATATTCTCCAGATTTGGCCCCCAGATTTGGCTCAAGGAAAGAAGTTTAGCGAATTTCGGAGATCTTGAGAAATCTTACTATTTAAAGGACATCGCAATGTTACAAAATCGTTGGAATAAGTCTATCGAACGCAAATGTGGAAGAATAAAGAATATGCACAATATTTTTTTGTGAAAAATTCTCATTCGATTGAGATATTTTCATGATCCAATAGAACCGTTTTTCAAAACTTCGGTACAAAATGAGTAAATTTATTCCGTGCTGATTCTGATTAACAAACTATTTTTATGACTTTTTGTATAAGAGCATTAAAGTTTTAAGGTCCTCTTAATAACTCCAAGGTAGAATGTTTGTTTCCCCAGAATCTTGCTAGAAAATGACGATATGTTATGCGTGATGATGGTGTTTACTAAAGATCTACATTTGTTCTTTTTGAAAATATAGCTTTATTGCTGACCATTATTCTGAAAGTTGGAGAGAAGTAGCGATAAAGTATTAGAAAAGTGATATGTCTTATTAAATGAAAACGTTTTCAAAACTTCTTTGCGCTGTAATCGTAGTTGAGTTCTTGCCAGTTTTGTTCAGGATACTATAAAATTTCGCTTTGACGAAGGATGCACAGGCAAATCAGGACCTGGCATCAATGTTGTGCCCCGAATAGATTTTTTTTGACAATAACTGACGAGAAAGAAGATGTTATTTGTAGCACAATTTTACGCCAAAATGAAACCTTCGTTCATTTTTTTCAACCCCTCTTTTCCACCAATTTTGTCAATATTTTACATTGTTTTACATGAACCACTATGCGTAATGAAATAAAACAATAAAACCAAATGAACTGAATCATTGAAAAATGTCCTATAAATTTTGTATATATATAAACTGCGAGTATAATGAATTTCGGTTCTCTTAATAAAAGTCAAATTACTTTATGGTAGTCTAATCGTGCACACACTTAAATGCACAAATAAAAATGCAAAGGAACTCCATCAAATTTATATTCTACTTAGAAAATGTTACCTTAATTTTGAATTCTTAAAATTTTCCACTCTACATTCGGATAAAGTTTTATTAAAAAAATACAAAAAAAAAAAGAAAGTTGATTTCTAAATCTTAAAATTTTTAACACGAAAATAAAAGACCAACATTTAATTTTAAATTCAGAACACGTCTAGCAAGAAGCTTTCACGCTGTGACTGTATGCGTGTCGGTGTAGTTGTACCATCGAAGGTGTGCGTAGGGTCCTTAAATTTTAGGTACTTCATGCTATTTTTGTTGTCGCTACAACAAAAAAACAGCAGATCCTGCAAATAGATTTTGTTGTATACGACTTCAAATTAAAAGAAAAATAAAATAAAATAAAATGAAGGAAAGAGTTTCCTTTTAGCTTAATCAAAACGAGAAGGAAACATACACGCGGGAATGGGATGGCAATACGAAAGCCATAAAATAATGTTGTCTGTATTGCTGTTGTGCGTGTTGCTACACTGGTTGTTGTTGTTGTTGTTGTTGCTCTGTTTTTTTACTATCCTGTGCTGTTGTTGCTGACAATCAAATTGACATTTGCAACAAGTTGCTAGTGTTGCTTTTGCTAATGCTGTTGTTCTTGTTGTTGCTGTTGTTGTTGTTGCCACAGTTGCTCTGTCATGACATTTGAGGGTGTAACCATGCTTGTGCTTGTATTTGTGGCAATGCACACGCATACACACACAAACACTTACACACGTACAAGTAAATTAAATGAAATTCACAATCAAAATTAAATGAAACGAATTGAATGCCAAATAAATTGACAACTCTGTGTGAATCCCTATCTCGATTGCAAGGCATAGCTCTTTGGATTCCCTTTGGCTTCTCCCAGCAAACAATTTAATCGCACAAGAATCATATTTTATATATATCGTATCATATTCATTTTCTGATGTCAAGCATATTTTATTTAGGAAATCGTTGGGGAAGAGTTTCAAATGATTATTTTCGAAGGGAAAGCAAAATTATTATTAACTTTCACAATTTTTACGGACGTTTTTTATGGACGACCCTTTAGCTTTCGATTTTGTATATTACAATCAACGAAAAAGAAATGTCGAATCATAATGCATTGACACATATTTAACTAAAAAAATGCCTAAAAATATGCGATAAATAATTCTATTCTCATTTATCTTCTAGAAGCGCAACAAATGCATTGCCTGGAAGGTGAATGTCTCAATAATCTTCCAAATGTTAGCTGGGCTTGCTTTTATTTTAAACTACTACAAAGTAAATTATACTAGGCACATGTACATATGTTAACTTATGTAAGTGTGTGAGTGCTTACGTTTGTACATGTGTTGAAAATCTGTTGCTGCCGCAACTTTAATGAATTTTATTGTTTCGATTGTATTTCTGATTTTACAGTAAACTAAGTGTTTTTGGTTTTCATTGTTTGTTCACTTTATTGGAATACAAATTTATAGGATTAATATCGGCAAAATGTTATTGGATGAATAAAAATCTTGATTTTTCGTCCTTAAAAAAATGTTTTCAACTCATTGCAGATTACAAATTTTGAGAAAGATGGGATAGTGATAAATATTTCTTAATAGTGTTGAAGGGAATAATTTGATTGCCGCGCGACCAATTGCATAGCTCATGCTTTATTCCATGATTGTTTGCATTGTAGCAGTGCTTAAAGTGGTAGTCTGTTCAGTGCGCTTGAAATCGACTACTTCTGCGTGAAATATCGCTTTAAATGTTTTCCTATTTGGCGTTGAATTAAAAGTTTAGTAAAAAATTTAACTTTTATATTGAAATTAAATGGGCGAATCAGGATAAACTACATATATCCAGCTCAACATAAGTGCACCGTCTTTTTATAGGTCCACTAACTTTAAACGCTTAGTCTACGTCAGTGGTGGGCACGTCGTGTCCCTATATGTCCTTATTGCCCACACCACGCACCAGGAAGCGAAAAAAAAATTCACAGAATTTTACAGCCTTGACTTGAATTCAAATGAAAACAAAAACAAAAGACAAAGCCATAAGCGACGGTCCAGCATTGTGTCTTGACGAATGTAACAATTGATTTTGTTTGTAGTGCAATTTGGGTATTTTTTTTGTGCTTTTGGCGAATTTGGAAATGACAACAAATAAACTTTAAAATTTTATTTGAATAAACTTTAAAATTTTATTTGTTGTTGCTTGATGTTGTTTTAGCCCTTTTGTTATATTTTCATGCCCACTACTGGTCTACGTCGGAAAATCGTCTGTAGCCTATAATATCTCAATGGTAGCAGTAGCTTACCTACGAGGGGAAATATGGGGGGTGAAGAAGGTTTTCTCGCTACGGAACTTCATCAATGACCGTCCTAAGGAAACATTTTTCCCAAGCTTGCTGTATTTTGCCTCCTTAAACCATTCCGTGATGAGTTGGCGAATGTTAAAAATTTTAATTTTTTTTTTCTTAATTTTTCATTTTCAAAAATTTTTTCCAGAATCAGAACTTTAAGGAATGAAGAAAAAAATTAACCCTTCGCTTATTGAAGAATTTTTAATCGGTCGTTAGAGTATTAGTCACCCGGGTGACTAATCAAAAAATGGACGTAAGGGGTTGTCCATTAATTACGTGAGGTGTTTCTTTTTGAAAATGTGGACCTCCCTCTTCCTTTGGTGAGATTTAGTGAGTTCTGACGGGAACCCCCCCAAACGTCGATACGATGGAAGACCCCAAACTATTCGTAAACGTGGAACCAGACGCTGGCCCATGACTCTGTTTTACAATTTGGTCAACATCGCTACCATTGCCACTTACATCATATATCCTGAGAACAACCAGCTTGTCCAGTTGTAATTTGAACTGTGCAACATTCTCCGACGATTGCAAAATCTGCATGTTATATCAAAACTTCATTAGGTCAGCAATATGCGACATGCTTGGTTATGAATTGTCTCTGAAAGCACAATAAGAGTTTGAGGCGCCACAATTGGATGCTAGTGGTTGCGATAAGATTCAGGGCAAGTGTCACCAATACATTTCGAATGATAAGGGACAAAGAAATTCGCTCAAGTGCTGCAGACTATGCAAAAACCCAGTATGGGCTCAACACACTAAAAAGGAAATAACCTGCCACGCGTGCTAGGCTAATTTTTTCTGGTATTTTTCTATTTTCCTATTTATTATTTCTTCAATTGTCTTTCGTTCAAATTGATAAAAAATTTAACATCTTTCTATCATATTATGGTTTTTGTAATACATGTTGCGTGCATTATATACGTAGTCACCAGAGTGACTAATACTACAACAAGAGATTAGACTTGAACTTTAAGATAAATACGCCCATAGGTAAGAGCTAAAAATTCGAAATATATCTTAAAATGATCCTAACTAAAATCGTAGTAAAGTCAGAAACGCCTTCCATCCTAGATAAATTTGAACATGAATAAATATTGGAAAACAACTGAAAAAGTCACCCGGGTGACTAATACTCTAACGGAGGGTTAAGATTGCAAGGCGTTTCAAGTAGAAGAATGAAGCATGAAGAAAAAAATTCAAATGTTTGATTTCCGTCGGCTCTGCACGCCTTTACTTAAGTTTTCCTTAAAAATATGTTTGCTGATTCGGATCTTTCATTCAACTTTACGTTCAAAAGAGTGATTTTTTAAGCGTATGGTTTTTGAAAATTGAAAAAAGAACAAAAAGGACGATATATCAATTGCTGCTATTTAGTTTTTAGAGATTATTTTATGTAAATGTTGCTCGCGGCTATGCCTGAGGTGAGGTGGTCAATCCGTAAGCTTCAATTGTGACATACTTTATCCAGCATTTCGATCGGTATCTGACTAATTGCAGCTGTAATGTTGTCTTCAAGGACTGCAACTGTGGCTGGCTTGTCCTTGTACACGAAAGCTTCTCAAAAAATAGTCTAGTCAAATCGCCGCCTAATGGACTGCTCTAAGACGTGAGATTAATTGCTCACCAAATTCGCCTCTCAATAGTTCCATGGTATAGCGTACCGTGTGGCATGTGGCACCACATGTCAACCAAGTCAAATTCTTCCATTTTGGGAAAATAAGTCGGAAGTCATCGCACAGTACCTTGCTCCATTGACTGCAACATTGCGATTTTCATTGAACGATTTTTGAAAAAGTACGGTCTAAAGATGCCGCCGGCCCAAAAACCGCACCAAACACTACAGGGCGTATTGGCAGCTCTTAAACTGTCTCTGGCTGCTCTTCAGACCAAATTTGCAATTTTGTTTGTTGACGTACCCGTTGAGCCAAAAATGAGCTTCATCGCTGAAGAAAATTTTTCGATAAAAAATTGGATCTTCACGTTTCTCACAGAGCACGAATTTTGATAATAAAATTCAATGATTTGCAAATGCTGTTCAAGGTAAAATGGCAAACCTTACTGAGCATTTTTGGTGTTGACACATGTTACAAGTTACGCGAAAAGTGTCAAAAAATGTACACTGAAAAAACAAATAGCAAAAAAATCAACCGTCATTTGAACGCGAATATTTTACTAGGCAGTTTCGTATATTTCTTGTGAATGAAAAATCTTACACATGCGGGACTAAGTTCATTGAAAAGACCATAAATTTTTTCAGAAAAAAGTTAAAAGAAAATCGATTTTTTTCCGAATTTTCAAAATATTTGTATACTCTGGAATCTAATAAACTGACAAAGTGATATCTTCTTGAAAATGATGCATTGGAAGTTTTTTATAGAAGATTGTATCTACTTTCCTTGGAACTTCTGTTCCTGTTTGAAAAAGATTTTGTTTTCACGAGATATGAACGAATTTGTCAAGTAAAGTATTCAATAAATCTATCAATTTTCGAATAAAAAAGCAAATAAACTGAAAAGTTAAAATTCTAAAAATCAATTATTTTTTTTAACAAAGCAAACATAACTATACCAAATGCTCCAAACATATGCAAAAAAAGAAATAAATTGAATTTCAACTGTAATCACAACAGACACATATGCAAATGCAAATGCTAAACAAAATAGCTGCATATGTATGTGTCTCTGCAAATTGATTCTTAGTTGCCGTTGAAAGTTGCATGTCACTTGAGTCATCCCCCAACATTTTGCATTGCAAAATGTGCATTTGCTATGGAAGAGAGAGTCAAGGGAATATATCAAGTCAAATGATGTGCATAAATTGTAGAGTTGCCAACATTATTTATTTATTTCTATTTCGCTTGCATAACGTAATTCACTTAAAATAAAACGGAATAGACCAAAAATTAAAGTCTGAAATTTCTCGTTCAAAACTCATAAGTACGCAAATCAAAATAATCGCTTACTTAAATGCTCTCAAGAGTCTGCTCCGACTAATTGTTGTCGTTGTTGTTGTCGTTGCTTCATAATGCAAAGCTCCCAGCTTAAGCATAAATTTAAGCAAAAGGATTTAAATGTGAGCGCAACGGCCGAGGCAGCAAAACTGTTGCGCCCAACTTAAAACCCAACAAAAGTGACCGCAATTAATTAACGAAACAGCAAAAGCAACAACAACAAAAACTACACTGTGAGAACGATAACTTTGTTCATTGAAGCAAACAAAGATAGAAAAAAAAACAGAAGCAAAAAGTTAAAAAAAAGGGCTTGGGACAACGCTCACGTAACGAACGCATCAGACCCACAAAAAAAATACAAAAATGTCAACCACATTAAGTTAAGGCTTAAATATCCCGTCTGCAGGCGGCACAAGTCAGTGGGATTCACGTCGACGATGAAAATAAATGCGAAGATACTGAGGGCAGACAGACAACCGAAAAAAAAAAACACTTGGAAAATAATAAACAAGAAAAATAAACACGCAGACACAAAGGACCAAGGTGGACTTGGACAGATAATAATTTAAGGTAGTGAGCGGATTTTTTTTTTTTTGTATTTTTGGTGTAAATAAAACGTGCACCACGCCGAAAACGAGTGATTTGCCATGAAGGCATTTGTCATTTTTTGAATTTATCATTAAATACATAAATATGGTTTAGACTCAAAAGCTTTTGAGGTCTGGAGAAGAGCTTAAAAAATGTAATCTGAAATTTCTAACATTACCAAAAATTTGTTTGCGAGTTATGGCCGCTTAAAAAGATCGAAAATGGTATTTGGTCATAGACTCTAACAGAAAACCTCAAATATAAAAAATTATTTGAAAAAACATATCAGATTCGATGCCACAAGGACAGCATTGAACGAACGATGAAAATACGTTTTTCAGGCTTAACTTAGTTAAATCCTTTTAAAGACAAAACATGAACTTTTCGTTAAATAACTATTTTTGGTGAGACAAATCAGTTCAAATGAACGTCCTCTAGTCGTATTGTTATCTTTTGTTTAGCTTTACACCTGTTAAGTTTTTCAATAAATGGCAGAAATTAGAGACATAACTATTATAAGTTTTTTGTCAAAAAAATTGGTTCAAAATAATTTTTTTTTTTTGCTCCAATCAATAAGAACATTTTGAAAATAGCCATTTTTGGGACTTATCTATCCATTGGTGCAAGAAATAATATTTTTTTGATCCACCCTAAAAATTTTTTTTTTTGCTCCAATTGATAAGGATAGATTGAAAATGGCTTTTGGACATCACTAAGGATGGCTCCGGACCTTAAAAAGGACCAAAAAGGTTGAATACGGTCCCTTCCAGGATCTGAAACTACCCTACGTGATGTCCGAAATCCATTATCGAGCTTTCCCTATCGATTGGAGCAAAAAAAATTTCAAAAATGGGTCAAAAACGGTAATTTCCAAGATTTGGAGCCACCAGTGATGACGAACATCCATTTTTGACCACTTTCCGCGGAATACAGATTTTCATTTCATTGAAGGTAACACTAAAGGAGATATATTTTTTCAGGCCGCCTAGAGGCGAGTATATATTTATTTATTTATTTTTTACTAATTTTATTTGAAAGTTCATAAAACAAATTCTTATTGAAAAGAAAAAAAATGGAAAATTACACACATATTTATAGTGAGTTACGTTGGTAGAATATGAGAAAACTATGTTTGATGGTCCACTTCCATAAGTTTAGATTTCATTTTGTGCAATACGACTGTAGTTCAAACTTGTATCCTGGTTATTTGGACGTTATTTTTCCCGATATAAGTATCATGAAATACTCGCCAATGCTCCATTCCATCAATGCAAAATCGGCAGTATAAAGGGGAGCCTTAGTTCTTGCTGTCGGCGACACTGATGGTATACCCGCAGACCATTTCTCTGTGGACATATTAACATACAAACTTACACGATTCAGCTACGTCTTTGCGAAAATTAGGCTGCTCTTTTCTATCGTCTCCTTTATTCAAACGATGATACAAAAAATATGCATTGAGAGCCGTCTTATACATACAACAGAAGATTAGGTTTGCCCGCTTTCTAGTTTTCGACCAAAGGGACCATGCTTCCAATTGGAACCTCCCATGTCTCAGTTGTACTACTTGACTATGAAAAGCGGGTAGATTTCGACATGTTGCAAATTTTTCTGATGCCATCGTTTAGATTTTTGTTAAGTGAGTATGAAAATCAAAAGTCCAAACAATTTTCAAAACTCAACTCTATTAATAAAAAATGTTGTTGCAATATTCAGTTGGGGGCTTAGAGATTCGTATGATTCGTTGGGACACAAAATACTTGGTGTTTTGAAACTTTAAACACTGTGGCCATTTCTTTTCCACCATAAAATGCAATTTTAGTCACATGTAATTGCATACTTTTCTTTTTCCAAAACATCGATTTAAATTCACGTGAATCATTTCTTATGTCAAACACTGAATACAAGACAAGTAGAAGCAGCATAGCCACCCTTTCGTTCTTAGAATTTGATTCCCTGTGCACGTTTCTTGGAATGTGCAGATAAAATGTAAGTCGAAGGTAACAGCAGCAGAAGTTGAATGAAATTGAGCGCATTGTTCGCCAAGCTGATTCTGATTGCAACAACAAGTTTAGTGCAATTCAAAAACTCATCAATTGCAAACTTAGAATTTACATTAGTATCGTCACTATCGAAATCTCCAACACATTCATCGTCCACTTTTCAGCTCATCAATGCATTGACCTCTTTGTCCGATATACAAAATATGTTAAAAAACATTTTTAGGGTCGACAAGATAAAAAAATAACAAACGAAAATAGACGACAAATATAAAAAATACTTATAAGGTGCAACGAAAAAGAAAAAAAACCTCCTTACTGCATAAGCTCGCCTATAGACGGTCATAAGAAAATGAATGTCACTTGAACACAATAATTTATTTCACGCAAATTTATTGAATAGATAATCCATTTGGCTACTCGCCAGTAATATGATGGACTCGCTTCGATAAAAAATAAAATTATTTTTTACTAATCGAAAAATCAGGTAACGCAAAAATATTTTGTTTCAATTTTTTTCAATGAGTTTTCCTTTTGAACCGACGTAACTGCCGTACGAATCATACGAAGTCGCACGATATGCATCAGGACATAAGCTGAAACCTTAACAAGGGGCGTACTAGACTTTACAAAAAAAAAGAATTATGTGTAATAGCTTTACCGATTTAGTTATGGCCCGCCAAAAGGCGGTGGTTTGCATTTGAGGAATAAGATCGTAGTACTTCGACTAACTGTGGTAAATTCACAATGGAACGTTATTAATCGTAGTCTTTTAAAAAAAATTAATAAAATAACTTATTATTGAACTTCAATAACTAAGCGCAGTACAGCCAAAATATATTATGGGAACACATGTCGTATGATTAACAAATATGAGGGGCCAAGTGCAGCAATAAACTTTTAATAAGTTTAGGCAGAGAAAATATTTTTATGATAAAAGTTTGCTCGGATATAGCTTTGATAAAATACCCAATTTACTAAAAGCCGCTTAATCGATTTTCGTAAAAAGATAATTTAACGATCAGTTTAACATTTTTGGAATTTTAATAAAATTTTTGAATGACTTTTTATGCAATATCGTGCCGTATTCAATTAAAATTAATCTTATATAAAATTCAAGAATTTTGGGTGAACTTTGCTTCAGTTATATAGTCAGTTTTAATTATAAATACTTTAGCTTTTATAGTAAATGAACGTTTATAATTGCGTTGAAGCAGAATTTTGTTAATTAACCACACTTTATTGATTTAATCCTATTAAATTAAGAATTTCATTTGCATTGTAGCTAACAAAATTAAAAAAAAAAATAATAATTATTTATGAAATTTGCCTTGCTATTTTTGGCAGTAATTATTTATTTTTTTTTAAATAATAATAACACATGAGAAAATTATTATTTTTTTTAAGTTAAATGCTCAAAAATCATTTTCAAATTATAATATTCAGTTAAATTAAACAAAAACAAAAATAAAATAAATTAATTTTGCAGCAAAAGTTGTAAAGTTAATTTTTATTAAATCATAAATTATGCGATGTGATGTGAAAATTGCATTTTGTAATCAGCAACACCATCAGCACTAACAATGACAATAAAAACAACGACAGCAACAGCAACAGTGATACAAATCATTACCAAACTGAAAAAACAGTGACAACTGAAAAATAGACGACAGCGCATTTTAATTAAATTTAAAATTAACAAAACAACAAAAAACAAAAATAAATAAACACAAAATATTAAATGCAACAAAAAGCAATTCATTCATTTTAATTTATGAATGGAAATGAAAATGTAATGCTTTTTACTGCAACGTAATGATCTACCGGGTGGCGCAAAATGTATTTTGTTGCTGAAATTTTTTTAAATTTTTTATTTCAATTGCAATTTATGTTTTTATTCTTTAATTTCCCAAGCAAATCTTGGGGGAATTTAATATGCAACATCACACAACAATACAACGAACAAATGAATCATCAAATTTTATTTTGAAAACCAACGATAAATTCATAAATTGATAAGTCCCAATCCCTTTGAAAGAGTTTCTTTTCTTAGCAAAACTGCAAGATGTCGGCTAGGAAAAAGCAAAGCGCAGTTAATCAATTGTATTGCTTTTGCGGTATATTGTTCGATAGAATCTTTGGTAAATATTTCTTCGCAAAATAAACTTCAGTTAGCTGGACCCTTCCCACTCTTTCCTTTGGGTGGTCTACTTGAAATTCAATATTCGCCACGAAAAAGTTTCCATAACGCTTAAAATTTTACAAAATATTATGGAAAATGTGTTAGGTTAAGATTAAGATTAAGATTACACAGGTTTTCCAGCAAAGTAGTTAACGGGCATACATAAAACAGAGTTGTTCTTTGTGATTCCCTCAAGAAGAATTCAACCGCTAATCCCACATTCAAAAGGATTCTTCAATAAAAATGAGAAGATTTTATATTCTAGTGTTGACCAAGTTAGCAACCGTTTAGTCTCTTGCTTCTTTAGAGTTATTAAGTTCTTTGATCGCTTATAATCCAGCGTCGTTCAGATTTGATGTATGATGATGCATGATGCTTCATCATACCCGGCTAGAGTTTTTTAGATCCTGGGATTTGCTTTTAACTACCATTCATCGTCGGATAATAAAGCCAGTGTTTTCAATGCCATGGCACCCAACACAGAACAAGTTTGTAGAACTCATTTGAGAACTTACCGTCCCTCACTTTATTCCTCATCTTTGAACCGTCAGTGTAAGTTTTGACAACGTCCTTCCTTAAAAGGATGTATTGATCTCATTCCTGACGTTGCGGAAAGAAAAAATGGATGTTTTTAGCAAGACGTAAAGTGGGCGTAAAGTAGTTAATTTTAGAGGAATTTATCCCCAAACCCTGATGTGCTAGACTGTGATTGGAGCAAATTGCACATTTTACTCTGATGGTTGAACTTGCTGCAATCTTCCTGCCATAACTAACGACTCGTAGTAGATGCACTTATACATCTTGGGCAGAAAAAGGGTTAGACCTAAATGCATCTATATTATCTACCTATGAACCTTGGTCAGCTTTTTCTAGACAACTTTCTTCCCCAGAGCCGCCTGCCAAGCCAGCATTCCGAAGAACAAGATTGGTTTAACAATGGATTTAGAAAACATCAGCAGAATTTTGGGTGCAAGTCAAAACTTTTGTTTTTGAGAACTAAGCCATAAATTATTTCAGAACACTAGTCTACTTCCAGCGAATATAGAAGTTCAATGATAGGAATTTTGTATTTTCTACTAACGATAATCTGTTTTATGTGGAATGACCCGCAATTATTTTATATATTATAGTTGTTCGTTCTTTCTGCTGTCATGAAAAATGTGGTGATTTCTTTAGAACATAACAAAAATAAGTCCTCCCACTTAAAGGATACACTAATGCAGTACTACTAAAAATAAATTTGAAATGTAGAATTATGCTTTTTGACAAATAAACGTTCGGATTTTATTTCAAAGTATGTAAATGTTTAAAATTTTAATGGAAACAAAAGTTGTACCATTTTTAAGCTGGCACAAAGCGTATTGTTCTTTTGCATTGTTTACTTTTTGCATGATAATAAATGTGAATTCTTTCTAAATAACTGATGCATTTTGGCATATCAAAATAAACAAAAAGTAGATGAACAAATGCATATTGAAATGTGTGTGTGATTTGTTGAATCTCTAACAAATGGAGCATATTGCAATGACAATGCATTATGGGCAATTTTTGTCCCTCCCGTAGTAGCAATAGGGAAATTTATCAATACAAAAATGCAGCTTACAAAGCAGTGATGTCTTTAAAATAGCTTGGTTTCATAATTTAAACGATAATTTGACCTTATAGCGAAATTTTGTTTTATAATATCTTGATAGAGCAAGATATATAACCATAATAAATTGAGAAATAAAAATGTCTTTCATATGCATTTTTAAAGCTCATAATAGGTTGATTATAGAGACATGTCTCGTGTGGGACGACTTTATACTGTAGATATAAAACTCACTTGAAAGACATGCCAGCTTTTGTCTTTATGCTGTCTATTATTTGTCTTTATACAGTGCTTTACCAAGACAAATGTGAAAAAACTATTTTTTGCCTTTAACGTATAATATAATGTATTACAGATAGCTTAGTGAATAGTATAAAGGACTATGGATCATTGGGATATGAATTCGAGATCGGCATGGAAAACGTAAGTAAAAATAAAATTCGACAATAAAATAAAATAAATTATTCATAGAATTCTTAATTCTTCTATAATGGAATAGATCTTTAAAAAAAACATCTAAGTCTCTTTTAAAAAACTATACATAAGGAAATCGTTTGGGAGCGCACTCTTTCTAAGATATTAGTAAAGTGTCTTTTAAAGACCTTAAAAATATATTTTGCCCAGTCTCTTCAGAAATAAAACAAAGGGCAAAAGAGCATGTTTTTATAATTTACATATATGCCAAATCGCCGCTATAAAGAATTTGTAAATATCATATGTTGTCTTTCTTACTTGTCTTTAAAAGACTTTTAAAAGTAACTACTAGGGTTTTCGCATACGTTCAATATATAGCAAACTGTCCAATTTGTGAACTTATTGATTGGAGCTAATGTATAAGGGCAACAGGAAAAATTTAACCATGGTCACGTCCACTTTTCATACTTGCTCTTCATTAGAAATACAATTAGCTCAAAACTTGAGATATAATTTTTAGAGTTTGTGAAAATTATTGTTTGATTCAAAGGATTCCAAGTCCGGAGAAAATATAGGAATAGGAAAAATGTTTATGAACACGCCCACCCATTATCGATATTCATCTTCGTAAGCTATTCAAAAGAGCCTACTACCTCAATGCTTAGGCCAAACTTTGTGCCTGAAGACTCCATGCTAAAATGTTCACCAATATATTCAAAATATTTATCTAAATAATGCACTCTTCAAGTATTACAACACAAGTCCTTAGAATGAATTTAATGTCATTGGTGGCATAACTCAATTAAGTAGATTTTCTCAAAAAATTTCCCTACCACAAATGTAAGTAGGTATTAATAATAAAAATAATTAAATAAAAACAACAAACAAAATGAATAATCGCAGAAAATAAGAAAAGAAGGAACAGAAAATTGCGTGCCTCAAGCAGAGAAATGCAATTAGGTCGGTCAGCAACTTTGACGCACATAAAAACTCACACCGATGTGTTCGTGAGATCCAGACTAAGACATTAGAGAAAATGAAAAAATCTGGAAGCGACCAAAAAATTTTTCCTTAAAAAGATTATCAGCGCTCACGAAAAAGTTGGTCCAAAAAGCTTATTTTACTGGTAGCTATGGTTGAGCGCGTCCATGTTTGAGAGTTTCCCATTAGTTCTCCCAAATCTGCTACTGCACGTAAAGTGTTGCTTTATTCGCTGCGGCTATTTGCTTTTAGGGGGACGCATTTGAATTTCTCAAGACATGTTTGTCTACAATTAGGCGCTGCCGCTGCCGCCGCAGCTTAACTTGATTTTTTGCTGCAGCTGCTGCTGCTGGTGGTGGTGTCGTTGTGAGTCGGTGTAATTTAATGCAAGATTTAATTTGTTAATAAAGAAAGCGAGCGCGGCAAATGGCATGGAAGATAATTATTGGCCATGACTAAGAAAAAAAAGGGAAATTTTAAGAAATTAATCTTTTTTTTTTTGAAAATTTTTAATGAAAATAAATTGCAAAGTGGCCGATCAATGGGAGAATTTAAGTGAAAGTATTATGTTCAGTTTGCACTTAATTCAAGTTACTCTATTAAAATTGAACTTTCAGTCATTTTGCGTTATGATCCTTAATGGCAATGTTCTGCTAGTGCAAAACGTAGTGATATCTTTCTTACGTCAACGTGTCGTTTGATGATTTTTGGTTGATTTTAATGTATAAGTATATGGGACACATAGCAAAACTATAGCTAGTTAGACCTAAAATGGTTGTGTTTCAAACCTATCATGGGTTTAAAATGCCCTAGTTTTGATGTTGCTATGTCATCTTTTTCTTGTGTCAGGTCAAAGTATACGTCCTAGCGGCAAATTGATGAAGTACTCTGATTTTTCATGTATGAAAAGCTATACTCTTTGTGTTGTACGTTTCACAAATGAAATTGTTACTGTGATATTTTGTTTATTTGCTTGCTGGCTGCCTGTTTTGTATATGGAGTTGTAGGCAGTCTGCTTGCTAGCTATCTGCATTGTATATGGAACTGTTGGCAGTATGTCTGTTTGCTGTCTGATTTGTATATGGAGATGTAAGGGGTCTTGCATGTTGGCTGCATACTTTGTATGTGGAGTTGTAGGCAACTTAGTAAACTATACAGGCACTTAGTAAGATATATTTTAAGGCAATCTGCCTTTCCCTTGCTACACATTGTATATAGAGATGTAGGCAAGCTGCCTACAAAGCGGCCATCCCTTTGTAAAAAGAATATACAGTTGTGGCTGGAGTTGTGAGCATTACTGCTTACAACGAATATAACTATTTATCAATGTTGTGTATAACATATTTGCCGCTGGGAACACCGAACATGGCATCTGTTGTCTGAGCAAGCACACTAAGAGACAACAAGCCACTCGGTGCCGAAGGCAATAAACTACGAGTGTTTGAACTCATAGAATATATTATTTGAGAGTGCAGAATTCACCTCACTTGCTTGGTGTTTTGATTTATTTTGCTTTGATTTTTGAGTTTCGTACACGAGCGCTTGATGGACTCGTGGCGAGTAGCTTGATGGTCGTTTCAAGTGCACTCATGCAGACCTCTAGTAGGTAACCTCACTGGCCACTAAATATTTGGGAAACACGATAGATTTTTATGTAATCCTTGCAATAATTTTGGAGCAACTTGTGTTGCGAAGAGGAGGACGAAATTTTTGAGCACCTACTCTGTAATTGTCCTGCTCTTTGCGGGAGTTGGCTTAGATAGTTGTTAGGTTGCTTCTTCAAAAATCTAGCTGACTTAGCTAACGCTAGAATATGCAATATGCTCCTTTTTATTAAAGAATCAAAATGGGTATAGGAGTAGTAAAGCCGTTCATTTCTATTTGAGGGTATCACAAGGGAACAACGCTGGTCTTTGTATATCCGCAATCCAGGATAGTACGAAGATTGACTATATGATGCATGGGCGATTTGTGCGGAAAGAGGCTTACTGTTCGGTTTTAAATACAATTGAAAATAATTTTAGTTCATAGTTCAGAGAATGAGCTCAGAACAGTGATTACTGTTTAATTTTTATAGTGGGCGATATCGCTTTTTTAGAAACTTAACAAGGTGATCCTTTAGGCTAGGGCCGTACATAAAAGAACATAGTTTCAATCAGTGCGAAGGAGAGAGCATCTTACGTTGTCAAATTAGGGATAATTTAATATTTCGTTGCGTTGCTTTTCGGAACTGTTGCAAGTAAATAGAGTACTTTCTTAACTGATCCGAGATTTTCCAGAAATTTCTTTCAATCCCATGTAGATTATCCTGAATAATTCACAAAGGATAGAATGCTGTCACGTCGATCAATGAATCTTGTTGCAGAAAGACGAATGAGTCACTTCTTCTTCATGTCCTTAGATGAGATCTTGAAGAACTTTCGGCTAGATGAACAAGCTCATTGCTAAGGTCACACTGCCAAGACATTTCCAAACAGGTAGGACTAACATGGCGTTGATTGGATAATGCAAGGTTGAAAAGATTGCAATAGCAGTGAACGTACATCATCCTTGGATGAAAATTCTTCGCCTTTGACTTCGATGTCGATTGACATCTATAGAAAAAAACTAGAATTCGCAGAAACTTCAAGTGGTGTTACCCTTTGTGAGCCAATAATACATCAAAAATATTCTTTCATCAAAACGAGAAAACTTCAAAGAGGTCCTCGAAGCGACTTTAGTGCAAATTATTGGTAAAGATTTTGGTGATGAAGTTCGCATTAAGTGTGCTTTCTAGACAAAGCTGAATACAGCTAATAGTCCCACAAATCTGCTCAGCTGCTAATGCTAAGGACAACAATAAATTCTCATCACATTTTCATTTTAATAATAATAATAAATATCCTTGTTTTTCTAATTTTTAATCATTTATATTGTTTGTTGCTTTTATTTTATCCTTGCCAATTTATAGTGAAACGTTTTGTGTATTTTCCCATTAAAATTTCATGAAGGTAAAAACCTAAAAACATAAAATAAAAATGATTTTTTTTACAATATATTCTATACAAAGCTTTAAAAACGACGACGACGAACTCAACGTGAATCGATAGACTGAGTAAAAATTATGTCCTTGCGTAACAGACGAAGCGTAGGATTACAACAGCAACAACAAAACAGCATTTTTTTTTTGTACTTTGTCCTTAAACTTTAATAGGGTTAAATAGAAAATTGCGAGGGTTCGCGAAAAAAAAACCGTAACGAAAGAGGAAACCAAACGAAAATAAAAATGAAAAAAAAGAGTCTGCAAAATTTGTCGCTGTTGTACGGTACCTACAACATAATTTCTGTTGATTTTTGCTATGGCAGCAATAGCAGTATTTATGTGTGTGTGTGTGCGTATGCTTGTGTATGTGTGTGTGAGTGTCGAGAGTAGCCTTTTGTAGTTGACAAGGTCGGAGGTCAAGTGCAATTTCAGTTAGTAAATACTTCAAATGCTTTTTTTTCGTTAATTTGCCTTGAATGTTCCAGAAAAATGAAGTAAACGAAAAGCAAAGCCAATCAACATGTGACCCGTTTCAAGGGCCAAAGCAACTAACTAAACTTTTCAACTTTTTTCATATTTGAACATCAGAGCATTACAGTTCTACTATCGTTGAATATCAAAATGTATTTTTCGGTCGCCATACACGAAGCTTCAATAAGTTTTTGTGCTTTTCTCAGTTTTTTTGTATTTTCGTGTACAAAATTAATCAATTTGGCAACATATCGTGATGGAACTTGTCATGCTACGGACGGATATAGTGCAGATCCAATTTACATAAAGTCATTGTACCTAATCGAACTACGAGTATATCAAAATTTTTATAGATTTCAAAATGGATTTAAAGCCTTTTGATGAGAATCCTTCCGAAGACTCAAGGAAGTAACTGCTCATGGAAAAAGGTTCATCACATCAGGAGCTGGAGATATATCTGAGATAAATTGTTTAATACTCGTTGATCATGGTGCAAATGTTTTTCGTTTTCGAGCATTACTAAAACGCCCAAAAAGTACCAACACATTTCCTAAAAAGAAAAGGGAAATTAGACCCTAAACTAATGGAAAATTTGCCTCAACAGTATTTCCCTAAAGACTATGCAAAAAAATTTTAAATTAAATTTTAAAACAGATATCGCACCATAAGGAACCCAGTCCGGAAAAGTCTGAATTCAACACCCACTTTCCCCTTCAATCTGTGAAGTCAAGTTTTTCCAGCCTAAATCGTTTTTCACAGAAACATGAAATTTAGAATACAGCATCTCTTTGGGATGTACATAGGTGCACAATAAAGAAGCATATTTTCAAATTTCAATACGTCACACGTTTTCGAAATTTTAAAGGTTCACATTCTTCATATAAAAAGATCTTTTTTCGCACCAACTGACTAGGAATCACAACCCCCCAAAAAATAAAAGTTCCCTTTTCAATACAAAAAAAGTCCATTTTTCATTACTAAGAATCAACGTCCTGGTCAAAGTATTTGACCTAAACATATAAGCTTCGGGATCTAAGAATTACAATCAATACCAATATCTACTAAGGAGATATTTTTTTGGAGGTCGTGTCGTATTTAATATTTTTTCAAAAGCCTCGCAAAATGTAGCAGTAAACCTTAGTACATTACCGCTAGATGTTCTATACTTAAGCAGAAGAAAAAGTGGTCAAGATTAGACAAGTGAGAGTGGCAGCTCCCACAGTAACAAAAATTTAAAATTATCATATCCAGAGAGTTTTCTTACTGAATGAAACTTAATAATAAGATAGGTACTATCCAAACCAAAATTAGATGGGATTGCACAAGTGAGTATGCGCATTCCACTAAAGAAAATAAATTTAAATTATATTACAGAACTACATGCTATATGCACTATATAACTGTAGCACTATAAAAGTTTAGCTACAACAGCTATTTGCCATCTTAGCTATCTAGCGAAAACCAAAACCCTCTAACCGACCAGAGCGACTCGAGTTAGTCATGTAAAAACCCCATTTTTTGTCAAAGGCGCTTTTATTTTTACTTGAACTGATGACAGTGCCTTCAGAACATATCAAGGTCCCGTCATCAGATTGAATAAAAAATAGGGGAATTATTGATAAAAAACGAGTTTTTCGAAGAGTGCCCCAGGACACCGGTTAGAGGGTTAAAATCATGTTAAAAGGCTAATTTTATGAATGGAATAAGGAAAAATATTCTTAGTTAGATTTGTTATTTTTTTTTATCTTATGATCGTTGGGCTTGAAAAAGTGGACATGGCAACATATCATACAAAGAAATTCGGTAAATGTGCATTGGGGCTGGTTAAAAAATTTTATTTTTAATTTTCGATTTTCAATAGACGCAATATGTCGTCAAGATTGTGCATCGATCTTGAAAATTTTTTTGTTATATGACTCAACAGTTGTTTTTTTTGGATAGTGCTCCCTTGGTATTATAAACCCTTATTTTTCTAAAGTCGTTTTTAGAACTTATAGCTAATGTGGTAAGTACACCTATTTTCAGACATATAGCCATTGAAAATCATAGCTATAGTTCTATTTAAGATCGCACAAGTTGGTAACTCCTGAAGAGATTCATTTTCCACGCCCAAAGACTTTTCTTCGGGGCTGCTATCCCTTTCGGTCCCCTAGCTACGCTACAGTGCTTGAAGCAATATATCGCAAGCGAACTGGCAAAAGCAATGACATAATTGTTGGCTCGAAATGTCCTTCTTAAAATATTAAGAAATATCGGAGATTGGGAGGGAAACATTTTTTTTTTGTTTAGTATTTATAAGCAATCTCCCAGAATCAAACTAATTCAAGATGTTTTTGACACACTAGACCAGCGGTGGGCATAGGAATCTAACAAAAGAGCAAAACAACAACATCAAGCAACAACAGTTTTTTTTTACTTTCATTTCCAAATTTGCCATTAGCACAAAAAAAACCAAATTGCACTGCAAACAAAAACAATGGCTACAATCGTCAAGACACAATGCGGCGCCGCCGTTTATGCCTTTGTGTTTTGTTTTTGTTTTCATTTGAATTCAAGTCAACGCTGTGCCTCGATAGCGTTGAAATTCTGAGAATTTTTTTCGCTTGCTTGTGCGTCGAATAACGGTGAGAGCAATGAGAGCCACTATGTGCCCATCACTGCACTAGACTATGATAAGCCCTCACAAAGTTACATATTTACGTTTACAACGAATCAACATTATTGTCAATTTTGCTGAAATCAGGGTTACCGAGCCGTATAAAAGCAATTCACGGCCATCTTTTTTTATTAATAGTCAGCAATATTAAAAAATTAATTCTTAAAAAGTTAACTTATTGCGTGGGAAAAACTTGATGACCTTTATTTTTTGGCTCGTTACGCAAAAGTGTTTAGTCTATGTCACAAATATCGTCCGATTTCCGGCTATTTCAGAAATTATTTAATTCCTACCACGTCCCCGGCTATAACATGAAAATCCAGGTCTGGTCGGATCAATCCTGTTCATTTGGTAGCCCGGGCTTGAGTCCTAAATTTTTATTAAAATTGTACTCTTTCACCCCGCTACGTGCTAACTGTTTTGACTAAACGTAGCCGCATTGCATCTGCTTTTTTAGGAAGTGCCACGCCCTCTTTTCAAAATTCGTCGGCTTTTTGCTTGATCCTAGACCAAACAAATTTGATTTCATTATCTGAAATAACTCCCACAGTATAACGTTTTGAAGTTTTTGTTTTAATGAAGGGTGCAATGCCTACTCATAGAAAGCTTTTCCGAATAATTCCTACTAACTATTTATGTGAAGTTTTGTTTCACTACTTAAATAGCACTGTGTGACAACTTTTATTTTTTATTTTGTAACAGAGATCAATTTTTCCTAACAAAGTTGTAGTCCATCAGGTCAGATTTTCGAGATATCGAAACCTAAAAATACAAAACAAAAGTTTTTTGCTACACTACTATATTACACAAAGTTATATATTATATTCTTAAGTTAGAATATCTCGAAAACCTAACGTAATGCACTATAATGTTGTTTGGCAAAACTAATCAGGACATAGTCTTTTTTCAGTATTATACCACGTTTGCTCTGTTAGAAAAATACTGTCACACTAGGTAGTTCTCTCAGCTTTTACTTGTTAAGAGGTGCCACGCCTTTTTATCGAAATAAGCCAAAGTCTAATAGTAAACCGTACCATTTCATCTTTTTACATAAAATTTGGTTGCATTACCTCCAATAATTCTCTCAGTATAGCGTTTTGAGGTTTTCGTTTGCATGGAAACTGCCACGCCCTCTGATCAAATTTTGGCAACATTTTTTTTTAGAGAACGTAAAAGTTTCTGTTAGTATTTTTGAGAAATTTGGTTTACATCAAATAACTCCCTCACTGCTGCGTTTAAAATGTTTCACTTGCATTACGGGTAGGCGTGTCCGTGAACCGATTTCACCAATTTTTATTACCAAAAAGCTTGATTAAAGGTGTGGAATGTATACCAAATTTCATTCGATTAGCCTGCTTGGTTTCCACGTAATCGTGATTTCCACAAACAGACAGTGAGAGAGAGAGAGATACACATAGAGACAGACAGGCGGACGGATATAGCTAAGTCGGCTCAGGTGGTGACGCTGATCAAGAATATATATATATATACTCTTTTATAACTGACACGCCTTCTTCTATGCGTTACAAACGGTATACCAAAGTGATTATTCACTGAGTGTAGTATATAAAAAAAAGTTTTATCTTTTCATAAATATTTCAAAATTTCTATTCGCAAATCGAAATTAGTGGTAAGCATAAAATCTAAACATTTTCAAAGAACTAACATTTTATTTAAACTTGCAGAAATTTGCTTAGTTCCTGTTTATAATTTCATATTGAATATGTTTTGTATTTCATATTAAATTGTGTATTGCTTTACAACTCTGGCATGTACACGTAAATTAAAATAAAATGTTTTCACTTAAGTTGTGTCATCATTAATTAATCAAATAATAAATTGAATTTTAATTCGCCGCAAGTTGGACAAATGTTAAGTTATCGTGATTAATGGAAAACACTACCGTTTCTGACATATTAACAACAGCAACAACAAAGACACGCATATTATGTTGACTTATGGATGTGTGAGTGAGAGAAATTTTATCATTATTAAAAATTAAATTAAAAGTAAACAAATTGCACAGAAAATTAATTTATTACATCCGATTTAATTGAGGGAGCGCTATGGAAAAAAACACAAATTACGTAGGCAAATACGAGGCAAAGCTTCCGGAGTTGAGTTTGGTTTTGTAACATAAAAATTGGGGCTTTTGTCATAGGAACTGAAAACATTTTTTCAACATTTTTATGCTTTATAATTTATGTTTTTTTTATAATTAAAATTAAAATTTTTTTTCTCAATTTCGTCACAAATTTGTGTGTAGACTTCTCTTACATTCGTTCGCAAATATAGAAATATCAATAACAGAGACATAAAGAAAACTCAACATCAATCAATCCAATCAAAATTTTACGATCCCATTAAAAGTAAACCCACAATTGCTGCAAATTCAAGTATGACACTGGGCGTGACAGCGTTGCCAATTGTGTTACAACAAAAGATTTAAAAGAGAGAAGCAAATCAGCTTATTAAGTTGACTTTATTTTGAACGAAAAAAAAAAAAAATTTAAGCAAATTTATATCAAATCAAAATTAAAATTTTGTAAAAAATAAGTAGAATTTTTAAACAAAAAATTTACATCATTTGGTTTGGTCATCTTCTCAATCTCAAATGATCTTTGCTGTGGTCTCTACAAAACAAAGGAAGTTTGGTTAAGGACCTGCGGTCATTTGGTTCATCTTTTGTAATTTGTGGTAATTCATTTGCAGTGCGTTCACTTCTGGCGCACTGCTGGCAGGAAATTGAGCTCATAGTTGAAACGGCATGATATAGGACAAGGATAGCATTACAAATTACCTGTGAGATTTATTGTGCAATTGTGCGCAAGAATGTGGTTGGCATTGGGTAAACAGCACCAGCAGCAGCAGCAACAACAGCCAAGCATTGGAATATCATAAATCTGGGTAATAAATCTGCCACGCGTTCTTCTAAGGGTTTCTGCAAGATAGGATAATAAGGATAGCTATTTGTTAGAACTTTAAGCCAAACAATATACATATTTAATTTACTTAAAAAAAAAGTATGCAATAATGAAAGCCCTTATGAATTCAAAATATATTTTAAGAAATTCCTTAAAAGAAAACGAAAACAGTTGTTATGAACTGCGAGTAAATGATTGTTGTTCTGCATCTATAATATCTACGATTACTTGAGACTGTGAATTTTCAAGAAATCAGACAGTTTCCTATCTTAAATTCAAATCATAACATATATTTTCTTAGGTACTCGTACACCAATATGTCGTACGACTGATTAAAAAATTCCACAATGAAAATTGACCCAAAAAACCGGTACCAACCCATGTTTGGACAGGATCTAACAATGCAACCCTGGATATTATATTTAGGCCTCTTCGTGTTCTATCGTTTGATATACATTTGAGGCATAATATTCTACAGCTTCAATTAAAACAACAAAATTGGCTAAGAATCGGGCATTTTCGGGCATCGGAACAGGCTTTGGCAAGGCAACCCTGGTTCGTTAGTTTCACCAAAATGAATCACTATATTTTCCGTACAGCCCATCCTGTAATCTTACACACTCGACTTTCGACTAGAAGTAAGACGGTAAAAAAGAAAAACTATAAAGTGAGAACTTCATTGAAAGGACCTATCACAAAATGAAAACTTTAACAGGGGCGAGGCACAGCCCTAAATTTTAATTTTTATAACGTGATAACTTAAGATATTGTAACGAAATTCGGTAGACTGATGCAGGTCATAAATATCTTAAATAATACTAAAAGTGGGCAGAATTGAAGGAATGGGACATTTTTCAATAATTGAAAATGTTGATTCAATATTACTCGAAAATAGCGCCTACGACTTTTATAATAATTCTGCTGACAATACCGATAAAAGCAGTCATCATAACAAGCTATGCCACTATACTGGCAAAACTCGTTGCAGGGCGTGGCCCACAGTATTTATAAACGTTCTTATAAGAGAACTAACAACGCAATCGTTATGAAATTTAACATGGTAGATAAACTGGCTATTGGGTATCTTGTAACCAAAAGTGGGCGCAACGATGCATGTGGGCGTGGCACCTTCCAGACAAGCAAAATAAGTTAAATGCTATATTTGATGTACTATGGGAGCAATATTTTTTAAATTTTGTACAGAGATGTCGGTTACTATAAGCTTTGATACTAAATGGATTTGGATTGGATTGCATTAGTGGGCGTGGCACTTCCCCTACATACAAAACATGTTATTTTTAGAGTGCTATGGGAGTAATTTTTTTGATATTTGGTGTAGTGGTGTCGGTTAGCTTTGAATTAAATTAATATCGACGAGACTACATTAGTGGGCGTGGCACCTCCTATACGAGCTAAGACCATGTAAGGTTATAGTACCAGGAGACCGGTTTTTTATTTTGAGGTTGAAAAAGTCGAAACAATTTAATGCGATTGAATGAGAAATCGGAAATATATAAAAAATATTGAATAGGATTGAAAAGCCGAAAACAAGTTAAAAAAGAAGTTGATTATAAATGGAAAATGTTGAAAAACGATGAAAGAGGTTGAAGCATGTGAAAAATATTGATAATATATGAAAGTGTTGAAAATGTAAAAAAGAGATTGAAAAGCTCGAAAAAAGTTACAAGTCTCGAAAAAAGTTAAATGAGGTTGAAAAGCCGAAAAAAATTGAATGAGGTTGAAAAAGTCGAAAAAATATGGAACATGTTGAAAAATGTTGAAAGAGGTTGAAAACCTCGAAAAAAGTTGAATTAAGTTTAAAAATTCGAAAAAATATGGAAAATTTTGAAAGCAGTTGAAAGAGGTTGAATTATATTGAAGGAGTCGAAAAAGGTTGAATAACTCGAAAAAAATTGAAAGAGTTTAAATATCTAGAAAAAAGCTGAACAAAGTTGAAAATTTCAAAAAAAATATGGAAAATGTTGAGAAAAGTTGAAAGAGTTTGAAAACTCGAAAAAAGTTGAATAAGGTTGAAAAATTCGAAAAAATATGGAAAATATTGAAAAATTTGAAAGACGTTGAAACAGTTGAAAGAGGTCGAGAAACTCGAAAAAACTTGATAGGTCAACCTCATTCAACATTTTCCGAGTTTTTCAAACTCTATAAACTTTTCTCAAAACTTTCCATATTACTTCTACTTTTTCAACCTCATTTAATTTTTTTTCGAGATTTTCAACCTCTCTTAACTGTATCAGCATTTTTCAATCTCAATTTTTTTTGAATTTTTCAACCTCATTCAAAATTTTTCGAGATTCTCAACTTTTATCGAGCTTTTCAATCTTCCTCAACTTGTTCAACACTGCTCATATATTATCAACTTTATCAGTATTTTTCACCTGGTTCAACCTCTTTCAACTTTTTTCAACATTATGCATATTTATTTGAATTTTTCATCTTCATCAACTTCATTCAATTGATGGGAGATTTTCAACCTCTTTCAATTTCTTTCGACTTTTTCAACCTCATTTAACTTTTTTCGAGTTTTTCTATCTCTTTAAATGTCAGATGCTTTGAAAATTTCTTCTCTTGCAGAGATTTTTTGAGAGCGTAAGCTTAAAAGTTTATTACGCGACCTCAGGATGTTGACGCTACGGAACTTAAAATTTAAAAATAAATTAGTCCTTGGTTGCATTCCTCATTTAAATGAAAATCTTTCGATTAAACGTTATGGAATATAACTCCGCAATAATTACTGAGTCAGCATTTTCACTGATTCTTGAATATCTTGGTTTATCAGATTTTGTGCCAACTCCTACATATTCAAACTATTCGCATTTCGAAACTGTTTTGCATATGTATGCGTCAGAGTGTGAATTTCTGACAAGGCTATGTATCCCAGTTTGTAAGTGAATTTTTAATTGCGTCCCAAAAACTCTCCGCTACCATTCCAAGTAAACTGATACTATTTTTGTTTTTATGAAGTTCTTTGACAGATTCATTTGGCTTTTACCATATTTTAATCTGAAGAAAAGCAAAACTAAAATATATCTTGAAAGAAAATGAAATAAATTTTGCTATTTTCATTGATCTATATAAAATTGAAAATACTATCTATGCTTCAAAACGTAATTAAAACGTTTTGTATAGTATAGTATTATTTATTTAGATTAAGCACTCTAAAAAGTGAACTTATAATTAAGTAATAATTACGAAAATTGATTGGTGATCGTAACATTGAAAACATTAAAATGCCATTACCAAATTTGCTTTAATATCAAATTAAAAGCGAAAAATCAACTACACTGACAAAACTACGCACATTTCAAAAGTGCTCACTTAAATGAGAATTTCTGCGATACTCTCTTTTATACATTCTATTATCACCATGTGAATTTTAGGTCTCGAAACAAAATAAATAAACCCAAAAAATTGTTCATGATTTCTCAATTGCCATGCATCTGGATTGCGAAATATTTTGCAATTCATTCGTACCACGGAGGTTAACAGAGAAATCAATTTAGCCTCGAATCCAAGTAAAGTATTATAAAAGTAGTACTTTTCTTTTTAAGTTTTTCAAGTGGCCAGAAAATTTCCTACAGATCTAGAAGAACAACACAATAATATTATATCAACATTTCCGATTCTCAGCAATATTTTCGATTGCTTTCAATAATAGGCGAAAAACGTTTTTCCCAATTTTTCAGATATAATTTTCTGTGTGTAGTCATTAAATAAAGTTTTAAAATTTTTGACATAAAAAAATGCCTTTGATATACCATACAAGCACTCTTCAGTTACATTGACATAGAAAAGGTATTGAAATGTTGTTATATCTCATCTTAGTACTACAGTTTGTAAGTTGGAATTTTTAATAATATTTTATAATAAGATTAATTGAAAATATCCTCACAAGTCCTGCGTCATGTGTGTCAAATTAGAGTTCAACAGCATCTATTGCAACAATCACGATTTAAGTTACACCGAACTCGAATATTGCTTTGTGAAAGCTGTCAATCGAACTTATCGTTACATTTCGGTTAAAAACAACTTGCGCAAGCCGCTAAACGATATGTGGGTTCGTATTTATTTCCATCATGAGCCTGAGGTCATTTCGTCTTAAGCCTTTTACTATTTCATCCAGGTGAACATAGACGTTCGGAAGCGTGCAAATGGTTACAAGCCATTTCTATACAATATCACGGGAGATATATGCAAATTTTTAAAAGGTGGTTCAAAGAATTTGTTATACAACTTTATTTATACTTTTGCTACTGGCTATACCAACTTCAATCATACGTGCCCCTATAATGTAAGTTAATATATAAAAATTTTATTAAAGAAATATATATAATTGTAAACTATAACATTGTCTTTTGAAAGGATTCAATCATATTGGAAAAGCTCTCCACTGATAGAGTACTCTATATCTTGCGTAATTTGCCGGCACCATCCGGTGAATATGGTATTTTTACTACTTGGATGGAAGGCAAAGTAAAACTCACAACTATTAATGCTTTCGCAAAATTATATTAAAATATTTTGTATTGCACGATCGTATTAAAACAAAAACTAATGACGTCAAACGTGTTTCCAACATAATAAGTTGTAACAGTTCAAATATGCATTATTTTTACGAAATTGCACTTAATTTTTGGAATAAATATAAATATATTGAAAAACACATACATTTGTACATACATATGTGTATGTGAAGGGAGATCACAACTCGCAGAGTATGTGGATAGCTCCATGATGTCATCTTAATTGCTGCTTTCGAATTAGAGCTTTATTTCGCTTATACTGCATCATCGTTATATTCACGTGTGGTATGTTAATTTTGTGATTTCACTTGTAACGTATTGATGTGACGTGGCAAGTATATATATTAGGGTGTATCGAAAAACTAACACCGAATTCCAGGCCCAAATTATGAAATAGGAAAAAATTACAAGACAGGATATATAATTTTTTTTGACTTTAAAATAAATTCCTGGGTCCCCAAGTACATAGGTGTTATTCACGAAAATCGTGTAGTTTTGCATTGGAGCCAATCTAATAGTACAGTTTTTTCCAAAAAAAAAAAATCTTTGTAATCGATTCATTGTCAAAAACAACTGATGTATGCAAATTTTTAGCGAGATCGAACGACTTTCTGGAGTGTCAGCAAAGATATGATAAACGTTTATTTTGAATAATACGAATAGTTTTTGCACTGGAACCTATCTAGCATTGAAATTTATTGTAAAAAATATTACAGTACTCGATTTATCATCAAAAATAAGTTACGCACCCAAATTTTGAGAGAGATCGAACGACGTTGAGGAGTGTTAACAACCAGATTGGGAAATCATGAACAATGTTTTGGGTGATCTTTTCATTAGCTTGTCTTATTTATTTTGTTTCGAGGCGTAAATTCACATGGTGATAGTAAAATGTATAAAAGAGAGTATCGCAAAAATTCTCACTTCAGAGAGCACTTTTGAAATGTGCATAATTTGTCAGTGTAGTTGATTTTTTGCTATTAATTTGATATTAAAGCAATTTTGGTAATGGCATTTTTATGTTTTCAATGTTACGATCACCAATCAATTTTTGTAATTATTACTTAATTATAAGTTCACTTTTTAGAGTGCTCAATTTAAATAAATAATACTATACTCTACAAAACGTTTTAATTACGTTCTAAAGCATAGATAGCAGTTTCAATTTTATATAGATCAATGAAAATAGCAAAATATATTTCATTTTCTTTCAAGATATATCTATATTTTGCTTTTATTCAGATTAAAATATAAAAAAAAACCAAATGAAACTATCAAAGAATATCTTTAAAAAAAAATAAACACAAAAATAGTATCAGTTTACTTGGAATGGTAGAGGAGAGTTTTTTAAAAGGACGCAATTAAAAATTCACTTACAAATTGGGATACATAGCCTTGTCAGAAATTCACACTCTGACGCAAATATATGCAAAACAGTTTCGAAATGCGAATAGTCTGAATATGTAGAAATTTTTTAATTTTAAGTTCCGTAGCGTCAACATCCTGAGGTCGCGTAATAAACTTCTAACCTTACCCTCTAAAAAAATCTCTGCAAGAGAAGAAAACTTCAAAGCATCTGACATTTAAAGAGGTAGAAAAACTCGAAAAAAGTTAAATGAGATTGAAAAAGTCGAAAGAAATTGAAAGAGTTTGAAAATCTCCCAACAATTGAGTGAGGTTGATGAAGATGAAAAATTCAAATAAATATGCATAATGTTGAAAGAGGTTGAACCGGGTGAAAAATACTGATAAAGTTGAGGAAGATTGAAAGCTCGAAAAAAGTTGAGAATCTCGGAAAATTTTGGATGAGGTTGTAAAATTCGAAAAAATGGAAAATGTTGAGCTTGAAAAATGCTGAAACAGTTGAAAGAGGTTGAAAATCTCGAAAAAAATTTAATGAGGTGGAAAAAGTAGAAAGAAAATGGAAAATTTTGAGAAAAGTTGAAAGAGGTTGAAAATCTCGAAAAAAGTTGAATGAGGTTGACAAAGTTGAAAAAATTTGGAAAATGTTAAGAAAAGTTGAAAGAGGTGGAAAAATGTTGAAACATTTGAAAAAAGATAAGGTTGAAAATTCGAACTAAGTAAAAAGAGGCTGAATATATTGTTACGAAATTTCTGTTTATTTGACGATAATTTCGATCTCTTACACTTTTCTGAGTTCGATCACTGGATTGTGTAACAATTAAAAACAAACAAACTTATTTAGTTACAAAATGGTTTATTTAAATCGCAATAGTTAGTTTTTACACGGTACAATTGTTTATCTCATTAACATTCAAATTCTAACATTAATTTAACACTGTATAGAAAACTGTTTTACTTTACTACGGATCACACTGTATTCACTTTATTGCTTAAATTCAAGTGTTCTGCTTCACTGTTTAAATACAACTGTGCCGAAAACTCAAATGACACCCTTTTATACTACAGGCATCACCCTCTCGAACAATCTACTACCTCCCAGATGGCGTATATTCTACCATTATCCACAACTTACCAGTGCTTCCAAGTGGCGTGCATTCTACCACCATCCACAAGCATGGCGCACTGACATTGAGCTCACAATTATCCAGAATGTTGCCAGATGGCGTTGTACGACGGCGACAATTTCTCTCGGTTATCGACTTTTTATTTATAGTGTACTGCAGCGTCTGTTCGGTTTATTATTTGCCGCTGGTCCTAGTACCGTTTAGTTTCTTTTGTTGGTATTTATTTCAAGAGTTTTCTAGCATAAACCAAATTTCGCTACAATATTGAAACCAAATTTTATAAGGATCTCTCATGGAGTACACTAAATATAATATTAAACGCTTTTAGATTGTATGAGAGATGCCACGCCCACTTATGAAATTCCGTCAAAGTTCATATAATTTCAAAGCTTATAGTAACCGATACCCTTACACCAAATTTTAATGCAATTACTTCCACTTCCAATTTAAAAATATTTGGCTGAACATTATTTCGAAAACCGCTGCAACGATTTTGAAGAAACTTTTTTCTACATTTGTCATGTTTTATTGATGTTATCATCCAACTTATACTGTTTCATCCTATGCAACCTCAATCAATTGTTTTTGACTTTTTCAACCGTATTCAACTTTTTTCCGTAATTTTTCATATTTTATCGACTTTTTTGCCTTTTTCAACTTTCTCATTTATTTTCAGCTTTTGAACCTTCTTCAGTATTTCTTAAATATATCGGACTCATTCAACTTTTTTCAATACTTCATATATTATCAGCCCTTTTCACCTGTTTCAACCTCTCTCAATTTTTTTCAACTTATTCCTCTTTCAATTTATTTGAACGTTTCTTAGCCTTATTTATTTTTTTTTTCAGTTTTTCAACTTTCTCCCAACTTTTTCAAGATTTTCCAACCTCATTTACCTTTTTTCAATATTTTTCGACTCTTTCAGAGTTTTTCACCGGTTTCAAAATTTTTTCAACTTCTGTTAATTTTTTTCGAACATTTCCATATTTTCCAACATTTTTCAGTTTTTCAACACATTTCAACATTTTCCATACTTTTTTTTACCATATGTATTCTTCATTTCATTTTCTTCAACATAAGGCATATTTTTTCGACTATACATTTGTATGATACATTATGTTTATTTTCTCAAAAACACATCGCTCGATTTTCATAACTCCATCCGACTTAAAAGATTTTTTTAAGATTTTTCAACAATTTGTCCAATAGTTTTCGTTACTTTGAGACTTCTATGGGCTTAAATAATTTATGACACATTTCGAAGTTTTCGTAGCTTTTTGACACTGTTCGATACCTTAAGACGTTGAATAACTTCTCCGATATTCTCCATTACATTTTGAGTTTTATCGACTTTTTCGACAGTTTCGCAAGTCTAAAAACTATTTAGAAGCATTTAAAGATTTATTTGCACTTAAATTTTTTCTGTACTTTTAGATGCATTTAAGCCAGTGGTGGGCATGGAAATCTAACAAAATCTACAAATTTTTTTTTCGCTTGTTTGTGCGTCGAATAACGGTGTGGGCAATGATGGCGGATAGGGCTACTACGTGCCCACCACTGATTTACGCTATTGATATTTACCAGAATATCAGAAAGTTCGTATTCTGCCATCATTTAAGCCCTTGTACGTTATTGCTACGTTAATTTTGTATTATTGTTTTTCCTATATTAACTGTTAGTTACATAAAGGCCATACATCGACTTTGTTGAGTTTATCGATGATATTCGTTGTCCGCCGATATTTGTCGAGTGTTTCAATAATTTTAACAATTACAGAATTATTTAGGAATCTTAGAGTGCTAACTTGCATTTGGCAACACATTTTTATCTATCGGTTCACTCCCTTTCAAATCTAAATTGAATTCAGTTAATCTTCGTTAATCTAGCATTCAATTCTGAACAAAAGACTCTTAATCCGAAATGCATCAAATATTTTTTACCAGCATAATTTACTTAAAACTCACTTTTGAAATATCATAGCAAACAAAACTACTCCTCTTTAAGGCTTAAGTGCTAATATGTCAATTAGTGAGAATAATTTCGAAATGAAAATTTAAATTTTATGTATCTCAGAGTTGGTTCGTTTTTTTTTTTTTGTTTTTGTTAAATGGTTTTTCTCCATTTGTTCATTGTAATCATTGAACCACAATTGCATTCATTAATTCTATTGCCAAACGTTCAGCCCACATCGTTGTATTTTGCTTTAACTTCTGGTGCTTCATTTACACTTCCCATCCAATCGCTTTTTTTTTCGTCTTGAATACAAATGATGTTTGTGTGTTTGTCATTTCCGCCCACAACTACCACTACAATTACACATTTTCAATGTTTTGCTAAAATGTGCCATTTCTTACATTCATTATCATTTTCTTCACTGGTACATTTCCTTCCGTTTCCGCAGTGGAATCTCAAGTTTTGGTGTTTTTTTTTTTCGTTTTTTTTTTTTTGTTTCCCTTACCACTCATTTTGGTGCTGTTCCACTCGCATTGGCATTGTCGTCAGGTTGAAGTAAATGTTTACAATTAATAACGTTAAGTGGTTTCTCGCAAGGTATCACAATACGTCCGTCCTTTCCTCGACATTGAATAAATAACACTAGCTTACGAAAACGTAATGCTTTATTCAAATATATAGTAATGCCGTTTAGTTTTTTGGTTTTCTTTCTTTCTGTGGTTGTGGGCTCCTTTCTGATTATATTAAGTTTTGGAATCGACCAAGCATATGTTTCTTCTACTCGAATGTTCGTGACAAAAATTAAATCAAATTAAAGTTTTTGTTCTTTGTTCTGTGAAACCGAAATGAATTTTATTTTCTAATTTCTTAGAAAAAATGACATTCATTCCATTCCGGGAATGCTCGTTCCATTTGAAAATTAAACAGTATCTTTATTAAATTGTTATACTACACATTCCTTCTTGGATTGAAAATAAAGGAAAATCATACTCCTTACAAGAAATGACAAATTAAGTTGGATTCAATTCAAAAAAAAATAATCTCTGATCCTTAAAAAATAATGTTTCGACGGACAAAGTACCTTGGATTATAACGCTATAAGTCGTCATCTCATTATTCCCTTTTCAATCCCATTTATATATTATATTTTTTATATTTGGAAATCTTTCATCTATAGGAAATTACACAAACATAAAGCCTACTAAAAAAACCAAAACTTCGATTATATTCCTTATGTCAACTAAATTGTCACCCATAACCGCACACTCCGCTATTCAAAGTTTTTTCTTCAATCTTTCCCATTGTAAACACGAATTTGATTCCTTAAAAGACAAAATATAAAATTTTCCTTTGCTTTGATTTTAAACAAGAGGGCTCTAAGTGAAATTGTAATGATATCCTTGCCAAGTTTTCGCATGAAATCCGTTTTCAACAAGCTGTCGCATTGGCCGTTGCTATGCAAATTATCACGAATTGTTTTCTTCGTTTATACATATACAAGTATATGTATGTATGTATATTTGTATGTAGTTGTTATCTCAAGCAGTTGATTTGATAAAACGAGTCAATTACGCAGAAGGGCGTCTGAATGACTGAATAACTTGGCGGATTTTACAAATTAACTGAATTTGTTTAAGACTACGCTTGACTTACCATTGAATATTATTTTATTTCTATATGGTTAAATCCAAAATAAATAAAATAAAAAATGGATGAAAGTTAAATATAAATTGATTTCTAATACTCGTACTTCTTGCAACTTTTGTCTACATTTTACGTCAGCAGCTATGTATTCCAAAAAAAAAATATCTTCAACACGGATGTTAATTACGCAGAAAGTATTTGGTGCTATAAAATAACACTTTTGAAGTAAAATACATAGAAGATAAGTTCGAAAAAATTAAAAACTAAGAAATTATAATGTTAAGATATATATTTAATACATCAAAAGATATATAAAATTCAACTAAAATGATTTTTAGCAGACCTCAAAATTCAATAAGTATTTTGCTAAGCTTACTGTTTACCACATAATGTGATAACACCAAATAAAACACAAAAACAAAACCACATATAGCAGCTAAAGCTAGTCATACTAGTTTCATCCATTGCCAAGTGGAATCATCAGTGACCTTTAAGCCGATGAGTGGGAATTTCAAAGATTGATGTGTTTCAATTTTTGCATAGATTTGTTAAGAACTGTATCAAATGGTGAAACAAAGCAAATCCAAGATTCTCACACTATGTACTGAACAGTGAGCTCAGTTAAATAATTGTAAATTATTTTCTGTTTCGTAATACCACTAAGAATTCAATATATGTGTCACCAACTTTTGTTTGATTTTGCTTTAATTAACTTAAGTTCTTTAAGTACTACGAATTATTCGACTAAGTACCGAAGAAAAAGTGAAAACATGTAGACAACAAGGCGTGGCCCCTCACACGCAACAAGATTTCAAAATTCTTAAGCTAAGATGAGAATTGCTTAAGATAATGCAATAAAATATCACGCAAATACTAGGAATTTGTTTAAGCAACCACTGGACAAAAAAAGAGCGGATTTTTGCTAAATATTACTGTGCCGAAAGATGTTTACGTAAATGTTCGCAAATCGAATATAGGAACTTAAGAAGCCATAGAAAAACATGGGCCAATTACAATAATACTTCGAGGAAGCTATTAAGGTAAATGTTACAAGACTCTGCATCAGTGATGGCATTTTCGGTGAAAAATCGTGTTCAGTACATTCGACAAGTTTTCAGTATATTCGGTACATTCAGCCCATTTTCAGTACATTCGTTGCATTTTCAGTACATTTCGGCGATTTCTAAAAACTGAAGTAAATTTATCAACTTATCGCAAATAATGTCTGGAGTCAGAGCTGTGAATGAATGCATTCATCTTCAATTTTAACTCATTAGAAATTCCGCATTCAGAGTGCAGCTATTTAAAAATGAAGTCAGCTGTAGACTTCAATGACATAAGTTTGCAGCATTTTCTATCACAAAAGAATGAAATTATTTTGGTGACGTCACATTTTTGATTGGAATCATGATTGGAAGAATTTTGATTGCATTGAAGTCACCTCAAATCACTTTTAATTCTTTGCAATCACTTGAAGTCGCTGCAATCATTTGAAGTCGCTGCAATCATTTGAAGTCGCTGCAATCACTTGAAGTCGCTGCAATCATTTGAAGTCACTGATGATGTGGGCAATTTATTCATTAAGTTTATCGATCATATACATATGTACCCACATTCACTTTCATATATTTGTTTAGAAGATATTTTTGTAGATTTTCGAGTTAATTCAGAGCAGATGACTTCAAGTGACTTCAAATGATTGCAGCGACTTCAAGTGATTGCAAAGAATTAAAATTGATTTGAGGTGACTTCAATGCAATCAAAATTCTTCCAATCATGATACCAATCAAAAATGTGACGTCACCAAAATAGTTGCATTCTTTTGTGATAGAAAAGGCTGCAAAACTATGGCATTGAAGTCTACAGGTGACTTCATTTTTAAATAGCTACACTCTGAATGCTGTATTTTGGCAGCGACTTCAATGGATTTCAATTGCAAATGACTGCACTCTTTCATAGCTCTGTCTGGAGTAAACTTTGCTGCTTTTTTTTAGTAAAAAAGTTTTGATCACTTTTTATGTTCATGCCGACAAAAGTACATTCGGCATCTCAAAAGTACATTTCACCTCTCCATTCAGTACATTTCAACAAAACCCAAATTCCATTACTACTCTGCATATTATTTGGTGGCACCAAGTAGCATTGGATGAATGTGTTTTGAATTACATTTATAACATTGTTTTGAGGAGCTGTTAAAATACAGATATAAAGATGGGCCCACAAAAAAAATTTAAGTGCGGCGACGGTCGATGGGAAAAATACAAAAAATGAGCCAATTGTGGCTCTTTACAACAAACACGTAATTTGCTTGAGAAAAATAATCAAAACAACAAACACATGCACTCACTACTGCTACGCACATTTTTGTTGTTGTGTTTTTCTTTATACAAGCTATATTCACATTGAATTTACATTGGATTTTGCTGTTTGTTGTTGTATCATTCAGCGTACAAGCAAACAACAATGCGCACATTGAGGACAGCTTCTTTCGTTTCTTTTGATCAGTGTATTTTTATTTCTACACTCATTTGGTTTTTGCTTGATTCTTGGAATGGGCTTATGGTTTATTATTGAATTATTTTTTTTTGCAATTGGGATCGAATTTATGGTGGGTACTTTTCCCCTGTTGTTGTAGTTGTTGTTTTTATTGCTTTTATTGTAAGTACCTCTTTCTTCCAAAATTTTGTCTATATATTCCCTATATCGCTAAGTCACTTATTCTGACCAGAAAAGACATTTTTGATTTTTTCCCCACTGGCCACTGTCAAAATTCAGACATACTTAAACAATTTTACGACCAAATTAACATTTAGCAATAAAAAATCTATAAAAATGATGATCTTAGTTCAGATTGTCCAAGGGCTTTCACTTGTCATATAAGAAAATGACAGTTTTGATATAAATAACCCAATAGCACGAAAAAAACTTTTTTCATTTGCAGATGCGTCAACCTTGAAAGCTTCCAAATTTGCTGGTACATATAAGTTTCCGCAGTTAATTTTTTGTTTTGTGGGAAAAAAATATAGGATTTCGCGAAGCAAACAAGCTATGGATGAATTTACATATGAGAAGTAAAGTATCACTTCCATACTCCTGTCACTAAACCAGAAAAGTAATATTTTAATAAGAATGTAAGATTTCCGCACACACTTACTCTTGATACAGTGTAGGGAAATACATATTTGGCGAGGCTAAAGATAGTCTTTTACTTTCTTTCATATTGCTGCTTTTTTGTTATCATTTAATGTATTAATTTCATTAGAGAAAAATGTCCATTGACTTGATTCATAATAGATGGCCAATAAGTTCTATTGAATTGAGCTTACGTTTTGTTTCCTTTTTTATTTCATGCCATACTATTTAAATTGAGATTGCAAAAAGAACTCTTTCTGTTTTCATTTCATTCAAAGCTTTTAGTTATTTAATTGCGACAATCTTTTTTTACAAATGTTCAATTACTCTAAACTTGTATTAACAAGACCCAGGTGGAAAGATAACATCACTAAAATCGATAAATAACGCCACCAGCAACATTGCAATTGAGTCGCCGAGTAACCAAGCCTGCTAGCTGACCAAAACTGCAAATGATATTTTTTGACAACTCTGGACTATTCTCTCTCAGAAAGTGAAGAAGTGAATATAAATGCTATCGAAAACCATTTGAATAGAGTTTTGAATACCCAAACATATCCATATTATTTGAGTTTTCTATACACTGAGATACTTCCTCACAGTCAAAGTTTTAGTTTTGCAGGTAGATCAATCGGAAATAAATCATTATCATCAATCATCAGCTTCTCCTTATTCGAAAATATAGACAAAAATATGGCAAAATTTCAAGGATGTAAAAAAAGAAGTCCCAGGTCAACGCATGCCAATCAAAATTAATTTAACTTAATTAAATTAATTAATTAATAAATTAAATAAATTATTTTTCTGATGCACCGTGAACTAAGTAATTTAATTTAACATTTCGAACTATAAAATTGATCTAATCTTCCAATATAAAAAGTGAAGTCACTGGCTATAAAGATAATAAAATTACTACCAGTGTATTTTTTTTTTTGACTAAAAACCCCAAATATTCTCTGAAAACTCCAAAAAAAAGGGTTTAATTTTGATTGAAATCGGCTGACCTGGAACTGATTTCTACGAGCTCAGATATGAAATTTTACTATACTTTCGAGTGAAGAGTGCAACTTTTTTCTGATTTAAATAGATATCGAGTCTTTATTGCTTTACTTTTCAATAGAATAATAATCTCATAAGAATAATCATCACTATGACCTCTATGGATAGAAAAGGTGATACAGATTCAGATGGCAGAATTAGTATCTATAGTGAAATAATTCAAGGTACAGACAACTTTCATCTACACTCAGAAAATAAATCTGGTAAATGTAACCAAATTTTTACCAAATCTCAGGTTAGAATTTTCTAACCTGGTGGCCCATGTTGTAATGTCTAACTAACCGGGAATCAGGTTAACTACAAGATTTTCTCAAAAACCGAAACCGATTTTTTTTTATTCATATCCCTTATTACTGCTTAGTAATTGGAACTTAATTTATTTATGTTGCATATTAAAAACTTCAAAGCGAATTCAAATTTTTATTTGTCACCGACGAGGTTCGAACCTAGGCCTCCTACGTTATGTCACTGTTCAGAGGCGCGCACATCTTAACCAACTGAACTACTCTTATTGATATATTGCATGAAACTAAAAGCATAAAAGTACTGCGCATGTAACAACACAGAATGCCTAGGTTCGAACCCCACTGAATGCAAGAAAGAAATGTTTTTTTTTAATTAAACATAATTCCATAGAACAATTTATCAGGTTAATGTGTTACCTGACGCTGGTTAGATATTTTTTTCTGAGTGTACTCTCTCGGCGCATGTAAAAAGTCTACCTAATCGTCCTACAGCTGGAAGATTTATAAGGAAAGCTCTATCGGGTTGGTAAAAATGGCTTTATCTCGAAATAGAGATATTAATTGGACGCCAAGCTCTTGCGATTTAACACCATTAGAGCTTTTTCTTCGGGACTACATTAGAGAAAAAAGTTATGGATTGACCCCGCAGGATGACCCCATACCAGAAATAATAAATGACCACAATTCCTACATGGTTAATTTATCAAAGACACAGCAACTTTTCTTAAGAGGCAAACAAAATGCGCAAGGACAAACTTTTAGTTTAATGGTAAATTATTACTCAAGTGTACGGGCAGGCGGCAAGCACTTGATAGCGCGTTAGTGTTTGCAAATTTATGTGCGTGTGTGAACGGCTCTGTCTGGCCTACATAGAAATACTCGTAATGTGCGGCACAGCTGTAGCCATCGCGCTTTTCAATGTGTTGCGCTGCTGTCACCACCACTACGCACATCCATTACTTATGCCATGAAGCTCAAGGCTTATTTGAGGCACCAAGCGGAAAAATGAAGATAATTTACATATATATACAGATACATGTGTGTTTTATGTGTGTAGGTATTGATAAGAAAGAAAATCGAAAGAGTGGCATGGCAGGATCTTAAGAAATTGGATGCTCAAGTTTTTCATTAAATTTTCAGTGTGTCGCACAGACATCAACATCATCATTCTCATCATATGGAAAATGGAAAAATTGACCATCTATGCAAATATTTTTCATCAAAATCAACAACTGCTGTTATTTATGTATGAGTTTAATGTCACTCCGACAAACTTTTGTGTGTATTTGTGAGTGATGAGACATACTTAAGCCTTTAGTATTTGCCGCAAATGCAACGACAGCTATTCAGTGTATTGAAAATTCAATATCGAAACAGAATATTTTTGCTAAAAGCGCTTTTATCGAGATTTCAATTAGAAATTGTGTTTCGCTGATAGTGACATAAATGCCGCAACGTTGGTGATACAGAAAATTATTTCATTCGCGAAACAAACACTCCCTGCTACATAAAGGAAATACAATCATATTTTGCTCACAAAGTTCTCAAGAAATTAATATGATGGTCCTTCTCTCTCTCTAATACCTGTCTCATGTCAGAGTGCAGAAATGAATAAAAAAAATTATCACTGCCACTCTTGTGATAATTGACAACAGGAGCGGTAGGTAGCCCATTTGGATTTTATTGAAGTGCACATTTGTGCAAATTTTATGCATAAAGATTACTTAAGAATTCAATTTCATTTGAAAATTTCCCTTGAACGAATCCTCCTCAACTTGGGAAGGACAATAAACAGTACAGTGCTTGTTAAACTGTTGACATTGGTGACATAAACAAGCACAGTGGCTTGTGACATTCTTGTGCAACATTTCTTTTAACAATATTTTTATCGGTCGTTTTTTTTCTTCACAATTTCATTGTACTACTTACATTCGCATTTTTCACCTCCTACGCAACAGCAGGCTCTTCAATTTTTACTTCATTTCCTCCGTGACGACCTTGTGTATAGTTTTCTCCATACACACACATTCGTAAATATTTTTCTTTTCTTTTGTACGTAATGAAATTTTCGTACCACAAGAGGAAACACCTACCGTGTTTTGTATGAGGCAGTTCCTTTTGCTTTTTATTTTCTTTTATGATTATACTTCTAAACGATTTTTATTACTGTTTTCATTCTTTTGCCATCTTTTACGTTGAAATAAAACACAGTTTTGTTCCTTTGCTCTTCATGTTCCTCATAAAATTGCACGCTTGTGTATTGGAAGATGGGGATGGAGAAAGTGCGAAGAGGCCAAGAAAATGTAGTGGATTTCTATTTGTTTCTTTTGAAGTGGACGTTGTAGTTATTCTTATGGGTTTTTTTCTTTGCTATAGTTCTGGATATTTTACTTTTAAAAACTCGTAGTATTTGCCTTTGTTCTTGTGCTAAAGGTTTGTTTTATATAAAAAGTTATACCATCGCACACAATGATACTTGTTGCATGAAGTATTTAATTTTTACGAAGTAGATTTTTAAAATCCTTTAACATTTTTTTTTTAAATCATGAAACCCTAAAACCGTAACTTTCATCTTGTGCTGAATACAAAAATTTATTATAAGATTTCTTAAAACTTGCACTTTGCACCATTCGTCTACAGAAGGATTGAATTTAAATAGACTCAGGTAAGAGAGATTCAACGTTTTATTGATAAGGTTCAAAGCCTGAGGATTCTTCTTGCACTTTATCGTTATTTACAGATATCTTAGTCAGAAGATTTCTATATCAATTTAGTAGACTTCTTGTCTGCCAGTATATTGCAAAATTAACAGCTCCTGAAGGTATTACATAATGTAAATATTGTCTAAAATATTTTCCATCTAAAGGAAAACTTCCACCACGAATACATATGACATAAACCAGTTTGGATCCCTCGCGGATCAAGGAGGAGGTTGTACAGGTGGGAAAAAAAATTCGGCGTCTGAGACCCCTAAGACCGAAATATGGTTAAGAAAATTTATTATATTGACTTATATTTTGAATTTTTGAGTTTACCATGGTTTCAAATCATAATGTTTTTGCGACCAAATTTATATAAATAAAATGATAGCCGTTTTCTATGAACGGGATTCACTCAAAATCTACTGAATCAATTTTGATCAAGTTTTTTAATTATCTTTCTTAGACGCTTGGTCCCAACATAAAATTAAAATTATCACGATATTCCTGTTAAATATCAAAATGTTAAAGTTTTAAAATTGCTAAAAAAATTAATTTCACACATAGAAAGAAGCATGTAAGCATAACAAATCGTTTAATGGCAAGTTAGTGTGTTAGTTAGTGTGTGTGCGTTTTGTTTTTATATGGCAATGCAATGGAAGACAATATTCAAATTTTACTCTCGCTCTCGCTCTCGCTCTCACTCTCACTCTCAATTTGTCAACACAGCAACGCGGAATTTGTGAACAATTAAAAAAAAATTACAGTACGTTCACACATAGAAAACACACATGCTGTCCTACATGGCTTGACAACATGTGTGACTGTCAATATTGCTTTGCGTTCACATTTTCGTGCATGCCATCAAACATCAATTGCAGAACAATTTATGAGCGTCCACATCGAAGTAAACTTCATGAAATCCTATTTAAAATGAAAAATGTTCACTAGGCTTAACAGTCAGTTCACACAGGTTGTATGGTTGAACAAGCCAGCAGGAAAATCAACAATTTTCGAAATCCATCCAACATGTGTGTCAAGCGGTCGTTCCTAGAGATCACATTATCGAACATTGATGTTGGACAACATGTGTGATAATGTGTACTAGGCTAATTGAATGTGTTAGTTAGTGTGTGTGCTTTGGATTTTGTCTTTCACATGGCAATGCAATGGAATATTTATGGATGAGAAAACAACAAGAACTCTAGATCTGTGAAGAAGAATCCAAAATTGACTGTAGTTCTATTAAAAAAAGTAAATTGTTTGCCTTCGCAGAAAGACAGGCTACGCGTACAAAGTCGCGGGCATCTGCTAGTTATCAAATAAAATGATATGATCCATTGAGACTGTAACGCCCCTAACCGTGAAATGAATATAAGCTAAAATTGCGAAAATCATATATATCAGACATCGACCTCTCCAAAAATATTCTGGATTGAGCATACCTAAATTGGAAATAAGACAACGGAGCTGTGATGTAGAATGAAGAATCCGACCTATGCACAGTGGTCCCAAATCGTGTTTCTTGCTTCAAAAATCACTAGAAAGCACAAATCTTGTCGAAAATGAACAACTCTTTTTTAAGATGAAAGCTAACTAAAATTCTAGTAAGTCTCTGGAGCTTTAAAATGGAAAACAAAATATTGGTTTTTTTTTGAACAACGTGCCCAAATCGTTGAACTTTATTTCTCAAATCAACGGTCCATTTTTTTGATTCAGCGTGCATATCGTCGTTATTTTAATGTGCAGGTTGGACCCTCATAGTGAACAATAAACCGTCTGGTTGCAAATTTTTGAAAACAAGGGGCAGTAAGGAACCTTCCTGGTGCCGGCAGACGACGAAGGGTGCACACGGATCACAATATTGAACGCGTACAGTATTCAGGAAGATTGAGAAAGATCAACCAGGAGACATTCGACACAACTTGGCCTCTCACGAGGGTCGCTGTAGAGAATTTTGCATGCAATAAGAATGTTTCCGTGCAAAATGCAGCTTGTCCAAGAATTTAAATTACACCCACTTAAGTTTACTGTTTGGTGCGGAGTTTCGTCGGAAAGCATAATTGGTCCATATTTTTTTTTTTGAAAATGAACACGGTGTCGCCGTTTCCATCATTCGTGATCGTTATCGGACAATGTTGGAAAATTTTTTCAGGCCATCCGCAAGTATGGTTCCAATAGGATGAAGCCACAGCGCACACTGCGAGGAACACAATGGCTCTTTTACGCGACATCTTTGATAAACGAATTATTTCGCGTACATGTGATTTTAATTGGCCTCCACTTTCACCGGACTTAACCGCTTCAGACAGTTTCCTTTGGGGTTATTTGAAAGGAAAAGTCTATATTAAAAAGCCTAGAACCATCCAGCAATTAAAAAACAATAAACGCGACGAAATCAACAACATAACACCTGAAGTTTTGCGAAAATTTGTGGAAAATGTTTTGGAAAGAGCTCGGATATGCGAAGCAGAAAATGGCCACCACTTGCGAGACATAATTTTTTATAATTAAATTAATATACTGTATTTAAAAAAAATAATTATATATTATGTCTTAAATAAAAAGTTATAATGTACTCAAACCTCTTCGGTAATTTTGGGCCACCCTGTACAAGTCCAATGAATTTTACATGCCAACTATTGTCTCAATGGGATTTTCTTTAACTTTGAAATAGGACTATTATTGATCGCTTATTAGTGTAACTGCTTCATAGGGTATCGAAAAAGTGTCAGAAAATATCGAAAAAGTTGATAGGTATCGAATGATATCAAAAAGTATCAATAAATATTGAAAAATATCAAAATATACCAAAAAATGTGAAAAAATACGATAAGAAAATTTAAAAAGTTGATAAGTAAAATAAATCGTTAAAAATCCAAAATGTAGCACTAGTAACACCGTCGCCATAACATTTCATCCAGCTCACTCCAGTATAAATTTTCTTTCTTAGCAGCCAGTAAAAATGTTAACACATCCCAAAAAAAACTTAAAGTAAATCAGCAAATTCGGCAAAAAAATTTTGCAAAACCTGAAATAAAATGACACAAACGACGAACGCAGCATATGTATGTATGTATGTACAAATGTGTTAGTTAGTGAAAAATCACACATTCGCACTTATTCCCAATGGGAAGTATTGTAAGCTGATTCCAAAGGAACCAGATTAAAAGCATGAAAGTAGAAATCTACTATGCTAGCAGCAAAATTGAAGCCTTATTTTATGTAGAACTTTGGTAAAATCCTAAAAAGCGAATGCAATGTGTTTCTCCATAACCTTCAAAAATTTTCCAATAATATGCTTCTTGCTCCTACCCAACGACATGCTCTGTGAAGAAGATACGCAGTACCAATGGAATTCAAAGCAGCTTTCAGCATCCCAGGAAGTGTATCAGATGTATTTTTAAAGTGTTGCAATTTCCTGCTGGGTTAATATTCCTGAATACATTTGCAAATGTGATGATAAACACGAAAAAGTTCAGGTAAAACAAAAAAAAAATTAAGACTTTTTTTTTTTTTTAAGAAAAATCTCTGTTTGTTTATGTGATAAAAGGATAAAAGGATTTCTGTGCGTACACAGAAAAAGCTTTGCTGCAAATTTGTAAGAGTATGCAAAAAAAAAGCCTATCGTATGTAAATTTAAAATAAGGGAATTTTGAAACATGTGTTAAAGACTTACCAAAAAACAATTTATAGCTTTGTACCAACAATAAGAGATTGGTTATTTTTTGATCTCGAAGTTGGTGTTTATTTGCTTTCAGGGACAGATTACTGAAAATTACTGAATACCATATCATGTAAGCCTTTATATTGAGGTATACTATAGATTCAAGTTTTGTAAGTGGCTGTATGAATACGTAGCCTTCTTGCTTTCGGCTTTGAAATTCACATCCTTCGGGTTTCGGAGCAAATTTCATACGCGTAAAGGGTAGGGAGCCGCATGATGCAGAAAAACCACAGTCAATAATGATTTCCTGCCTGTCTCTTGATAATCAAAAAAACATTTCAAATCACTATGTGCAGCTGAAAAACACATCGTTTCAGGCATCTGTTTTAAGATTATGATCGTGGAGCATTTCAAAGACATTTTACAATCCCACAGCAATGGAAAAGGTACGTTGAACCGGAATGAGAATGAAAGCATAAAATGAGAAATTTGGGAACTACTACAGATAACATAAGAGATTTTATTTGTGTGGTAGCAGATTTGACTTAGATTCAAAGTAGGAGAGTTTTGGATCTAAATATATAAATTTGGGAACGATCGTACTGAAAAAAGTTGGATACTTTTTAGAAAGAGTATCGTAAGAAAATTGCAAATCCCAGACATTTTGCCCTCCGCCGCTCTAGGACCTGATGATAAAGTTACCAAGTCCAACATTAACGCAACACTAACATTCTTGATGTGCAAATACCGAACCTGATCCCACTTGGCCTCGGTAAAATTAAAAGATATATATCTTTGTTAAAAGTGAATATCATACCATAAAAACCTGGTCACAGACACCGTTAATATTGAACTATATCACAATATTAATTAGTCACACATCTTCATAAGCAAAAAAACTGTGCGATGACACCTCAAGAGTATTGAATGGTATCGTGAAACAAAGGTCGCCAGATTTGGTTTTAAGACGTCTAATATATTGCAGGAAATCTAGCATCATTTCTTTGCTTTCGAACACCAGATGAGACAGGATATATAAAAAAGCTGGAGAATAACCCAACTGCCTGAGGTAAGGAGTTTCATCGGATGCCTTCACGGCGTGGTGGGTCTTCTTTTGTAAAAAGTATGCATTATTTTATCACAAAATCTTGGGAGGCAAAGGCTTTACTGACGAATTTATTTACAAACAAGGCAATACAATGTTCGGTTTGCACCTTCCTTGTTCCTTATTGAATAAAGGGTATGTAATACTCCACAATTCATTGTGTGAACTTGTGCACCCCACTGATTATGTAGTGCCAATGAAGGCTTATACCTTACACATTCTTGAGAAAGATAATGCTAAAAGCAAAACTTCTTTAGATCAACACACTCTGTCGCTTAACCTTGACGCGCTAGAAAAATTGGACACACAGAATTGGACAGATATCGTAATCGATCAGATCAGATCAGAAAAGCAGTGATGGCATTGTTGGTACATTTGTACTTTTTTCAGTACAGATTTTAGTACATTCGGACCATTTTCAGTAGATTTTCGATACATTTTCAGTATATTTGAACTTTTTCTAAAAATTGCCATTTTTTAGTAAATTCAGCTGAAATATCTTCAAAAATATATCTCAAAGACAAATTACCTACAAATATTTTAATATTGTACTGTGGGTTTTGGTTTGGTTTGATAATTAAAATATTTAAACATATGGTATCTCATTCTCTTTGTATATTAATATTGGCTGATATGCGAAAAATTTCTGCGTTTCAAAATTTTGCTCACAAAGCGGGTGGCTGCTGACAAATCAATTATTATTTTGCCTATTTCAGCAATTGAACTTTTGTGTGAATTAAAGGATACACCAGCGTATTTGGTACAAATTGGAGCAACGTATACATATACTGCTTTGTTATATGCGTCTGTCTGCAAAATTAATTAAGTTTCTGCAAGACAGACATAAACTTCATAATTGCAGCACGTAGAGGTATTTCAACCTTTAAGTTATAGTAGAATTTTGAAGAAAAATGTACTCAGTGAAAAATTGATTTGTTCATATTTAATTAATCTTTTAGCCTGTAATTATTGAATTTTTTATTCAAGTTTAATAAGCTAAACAAAAGTTGCTCTCGAAGATCCAAAAAAAAAAAATCGATTATTTTGCTTCAGAAATATTGACCGAAAAATAATTGTTTTGCCCACAAAGCCTGCCTGTTCCAATAATAGAGGACACTTCATTTGTTAAAATTGATGCAGTAGCTTAGGCGCTATGAGTTTTTGCCAGATTTCATCGTAACGTGTAAAATGTAAGAATAAGTACGTCATTAAAACCCTAATGGTAAAATAGTGACTGCCATTGTCGCTTGATGATCAAAACAAATGTTCTGATTTACTTTAGATGAAATGACGAAAAAAAGTAATGTTTTTAGGAAAAACTAATAATTGCAAGAAAAATTGTCACTCGTATCTACATGAAAATATTTAAAAAATTGGATGGTGCATTTATTCTGGGTGTTTTTTTTAGAGGTTTGTTTTTCGAATAGAGATAAAACTAGCATTTTATGGTCAAATCTGGCATTTATGTTCAGTTTGGTTTGCCATTTCATCATGAACAGGTTGACAAAAGAACAACGCTTGCAAATCGTGCAAATTTATTTCGAAAATAATGGTTCAGTTCGCGAAGTTTACCGCAAGCTCCGTCCATTTTATGGTCGACATAATCGTCCATCAGAGCAATTAATTCGGTTAACCATGGGTCGTTTTCGCACTAAGTTTACTCTATGTGATAATACGCATCCGCAGAGACGTCGAACAGTGCGCACCGAAGAAACAATTGCCGCTGTAGAGCAAAATGTTGAAGAGGACCCGAATGAATCGATTCGCCACCGTGCACAGCAATTGGAGCTTTGTCCATCAACTTTATGGAAGATTTTGCGCAAAGATCTTGGCTTGCGACCTTACAAGATCCAGCTTGTGCAAGAATTAAAGCCGCGAGACCATGCAATGCGTAGTGATTTTGGTGTATGGGCCGAAAATGAGATTGATCTCGATGCTGATTTTCATCGCAAAATTTTGTTCAGTGATGAGGCTCATTTTTGGTTGAATGGCTACGTCAACAAGCAAAATTGCCGCATTTGGAGTGAAGAGAATCCACATGAGACCCTTGAGACGCCATTACATCCACAAAAACTGACTGTTTGGTGTGCTCTATGGGCTGGTGGAGTCATTGGGCCATACTCCTTCCGAAATAATGCTGGAGAGTCAGTTACCGTTAATGGAGACCGGTATAGAGCCATGATAACCGACTATTTTGTTCCCGAATTGGATGGCATGAATGTGGATGAGTTGTGGTTCCAACAAGACGGCGCTACATGCCACACAGCGCACGTCACAATCAATTTATTGAAGGAAACATTCGATGAGCGCATAATTTCGCGGAATGGACCTGTCAATTGGCCACCAAGATCGTGTGATTTGACACCATTGGATTATTTTCTTTGGGGATATGTGAAGTCGCTCGTCTACGCCAACAAACCAGAAACGTTAGGGGACTTGGAAGCCAACATTCGTGGCGTTATTGCCGACATACGGCCCCATATGCTCGAAAAAGTGGTTCAAAATTGGACCTGTAGAATTGGCTTTATTCGAGCCAGCCGCGGCGGCCACATGCCCGAAATCATATTTAAACATTAATGGCATAAAATTATCCTTCCAATAAAGCCAAATTGATGGACATTAAAACGATTTTCTTGTGTTTTATTTCAATTCGAAGCTCTATACCTCTAAAAAAAACACCCTGTACATACATACCATACGGTTAGCTGTAAATTATTTTGGCTATTGTTTATTCTACTTTTAGCGGGATTTTTTAATGATTTTGAAAATATTTTTAACATTTTCAGTAATCTATATTATTCACATTTCTTACATGGAAATGGTTTGTAACGCTTTGGCGCAAAATATACAGAACCGATTTTAATAACTTTTTCTTTAATACAACATAATTGCGCTAAAGAAGATTATGGCATACTCAGTTTTTTAATTTAAATGTCCTTTTCTCAAGAATTAAATATTTACAAAGGCTGACGCAAAAATTGTCGTTTTGCTTTTTTGTTGCTTATGCTTTTGCTGTTTGTTAAATTCTGTGTTGTTATTGATGTTTTTTCTTCTTCTCATTTGTATTTGGCTTCGAAGTTCCAAGAACAAACTCTCTTTCAATCGTTTTTTTGTTTTACTTATGTAGAGAGAATATGGAATGTGATGTTAAGAAAGCAATTTCATTATGAAAAATGTAATAAAACGTGCACGTGCAAAGCCGCGGGTACCATTAGTATTATCGAAAAATTTTGAGAAGTATGAAATTTTCAATGAAATCTAAGTTTCTAAAAGACACTCAATTCCTAGAATTTTTTCTTTGTTTCGCAAGAACATTCAACTCTCTTGAGTCTTTCATTTCTTTAATCCTTTCGCCCCTGAGTTTTTTCTCGAAAATGATTGAGTTTGTTTCAAAACTGCAAGCAAATTACTTAGAAAGATTTAAGAAAAAAAAAATGTTTGTCATACCTGAAGTGTTCTTAATCCTTACCGTTATGCTGGGATATAATGTCCCAATAAGGCTTTTTGAGAATCGAAATTGCATTAGTAAAAAAATAAATATAATTCATTGAAGTTCGCTGGGATATATAATCCCAGTAGGGGCGAAAAGGTTAAGACACACCAATTAAAATCAACAGTTACAGTTCCAGCTGGATAATAAAAATACATACTTACATATGTACATTGATATAAACTAAATAATTATGTACATACGTGCATATATACCCGTAGGTAACATAGGGTTAGAAAAATGACACTAATGTGAGTGTGTCAATTTTCAAAAAAAAGTATATAAAATGACGGAAAATAAATTAAAACTTGAAAATATGTAAAACATTTAAGACAATTTTTATGAGTATGTACATATGTGACTTATGTATGTGCAAACGCACACATACCTTAAAATAATAAATACATGTCAACAAATTCATATAATTGGGATGGGTATACAACATACATACATAATTTGAAGCCCTGGAGGAAGGCTTTTTTTTATAGCAAGATATATCGTCTGAAATTACAGACATTTTTATATTAGCCCTGTGCAAAAAAGTTTACTTACCGAAAGAACGAAAAATGAGTAAGAGAAAGAGAAGGAATAGAAAAACAGAAAAGATGGGATGTTGACAATATGATACGTATGACATATGAATATGTTGGGAGGAGGATTGGATGCCATGAAAGAGTAGCCTAACGCATGGCTTTTTATGATTGTGTGGGTACGTGGATGTGTGTACGTAAGAAGCTTAAAATATGCCAGGATAAGGAAAGCAAAGTAGCGAGTGGTTGGCTTATTAAGTCAAAAAGTGCGTAAGGAACACATAAATAAATGAAACTCAAGTAAAAAAAGGAGGCGTGGGCGCTTACGCAAGATGTGACAAAGGGCTATTAAAATAATAATAATTTGAGGATATCACATGGAGTTTCAAGAACATGTGTCAAATTAAAAATATTGCCAAAAATTAAATTATATTTGACTGCAATAAGACCTACACTTGATAATGGAAACCAAAAAAAAAAAAAGATTGCCAACATATTTTGTTAATTTTAGAAATTTTAATTTCAAATGGTATATGCTGAACATAAATAAATAATCTCCACGCATGAAAACTCTTCACAGTTCCTGAAATTAGGCGCTACCAATTGGCTTTATTTCGGGTTGCCCAACCATGCACTAAATTGCTTTCTAATTTCACCTCCTTCAAACAGGCGCTTCCGAGAATTGCCGCAAATGTCGATGGTTTTGAAGATGATAAACATGCAAATATCTTCAAATTCCCAAGTACAAGAAAAAATGTAAAAGAAATTCCTTCCTTCCTTCCAATGAAATGAAACTCAAATTTCTATGAAATATGTAACAATTTTTTGTGGCGAATATTTGTATGAATGAATGAATGAAAAATTCATACTTTTTCTAGTAAAAGTTTTGTATTCAAGAGAAGAAGAAAAAAACCACCATATTAAATACAACTTTGTTAACTTTTTTTCTCCATTCTGTTTGGTATTTCCTATCAAAACTTGTAAATTTTGCTCGCAGTCATAATCGATAGCAACGCAAAGTTTTTGGCTAAAATTTTCATTATTAAGAACATCTGGTTTTTTGCCAAAAAAGTTTTGCATTGTTGTTGCTGTTGATTATGTTAATTAAAGGACTTTTGTGTGTGTGTGTGTGTGTTTTGTGTTTTGTTAAAACTCTGCGCTATAGATATGGTAATCTAAAAGTTAATATAATAAGTCCACATGAAAAATAGCCAACTTCACAACAATTTGGAATACAAAAAAGAGAACTCAATGATCTAAGCCAAATATTAAAATTGTTTATTTTCACTTTATTCATTTATTATACGATTATTTTCAGAAGTTTTGCATTCTTTGTATTTTCTTTTTTTGAGTGTATGTAAGATACATTTTGTTGTGAACTAATATTAACTTATAATCTAAGTCCCTAAGAGAATGCAAATGTTTTACTTCTAAGAAATTTCGCACAAATAAGTAAAGCATTTTATTGATGGATTAAGAGAAACGGACAGCTTATGATTGGATTTCTTAGACTTGGAAAAAAGTTAACCCATCATTTAAGTATTTACCCGCAAAATGAAAGAATTAATTAATAATTTTTCAGATTTTCTTAAACAACATAAGTGATATTGGTATTTTTTTAAGGAATATAGAAATGTGGCAGCATTTGCTTTACAAAAAAAATTGAAATTTTTTATTTTTACCAATAAAAACCAACTACGAATTTATCCATGGAAAAACTCAGAGCAAAAACGGTTTATTTACTTATGTCATTTTTGCCCGCACTAAAAACATTCTTAATCAGCAGATTAAGATTTTGCAAAATATTACTCATTTTTTTAAGGGGGAAAATTACTTTTGGGGTCAACTTTCAGTGATATATATCTGCACCAATCGTAGGGAAAGTGTCAAAAATTAATTTTCCAAGTTCCCGTGGGGGGTACTGGTTTCCTTAAAGGAATTTTTGGGCAGTTTAACGAGAACAGTTAACGCATCAGATGTTGGTGAAGGTCAAAAATGGATTTTAAAAGGCATTAGGAAAGTCCTTAATGCTTTTAAAGCCTAAAAAGATGCAACTTGGATCCAATTTGGTACAAAAATTTTAAAAATATTTTTTATATTAGCCGTGTTTTATTCGCTTTGGTTAAGGGCGTCCGGGAGTTTTTGGAAAAAAAAAGACATTTTTTTAAAACTTTTTTCTGAAGCTGAATTTTATCTTAGACCAACATTTTTTTTATATAATTGAAGTATAACTATTTGAGATTTATCTTTGAAATTTTGGTTCAAAAATATTGGTCAGTAAGTTAAAAAAGTGCAATGCCGTGAACGACCTCAAAATTTGCGGTGAGCAAGATATCTAAAGACTGATTCATCCGAAAATAGAAAATTAAATTTTTTTTTTCGTTAAGCAAATAGTTAAGGGGCGTTTGATCGTTGATTTTAGAAAAATATTAATTTTTGAATAAATGGCGGGCGTACAAAGAAAATTTTCATTTTTTGTGCACAAACTTGAGGTCGTTTTAGGCTAAAAATCAAAAACTATGTGTCCAAAAAAAAAATCGAACGATCAAACGCCCCCTAACTATTTGCTTAACCGAAAAAAATTTAATTTTCTTTTTTCGGAAGAACCAGTCTCCAGATATTTTGCTCACCGCAAATTTTGAGGTCGTTCACGGCACTGCACTATATTAATTTATTGAAAAATATTTTTGGACCAAAATTTCAGAGATAAATCTTGAATATCTATACTTCAATTATGTAAAAAAAAAAATTTTTCTAAGATATAATGCAGTTTCGTGATCTTTTTATAAATACTGATGGATTGGGTTCTGAAAGTTAACAGGTTAGGAACAAAAAAAGACGTGTAAGACTGGAGTGTGTAATTAGTCATCTAGCATAATGTGGAACATTCATGAACATTAATATGTTGAAGTTCTCGTCTGAAAGCCAGGCTAGTAGTTTCGGCGTTAAATTATATATGCCCGTGGAAAAAAGATTTTCAACTGCAGCGCTTGTGAGTATTATATTTAAGTACCTGGAGACCGACCATCGTTCGCTTTTTCGTTTTGAGGCTGAAAAAGTCAAAAAAAATGTAACGCAATTGAATGAGAAGTCGGAAATATTTAAAAAATATTGAATACGGTTGAAAACCCGAAAAAAAATTTAAAAAAATTGAAAGAAGTTGATTATATATGGAAAATGTTGAAAAACATTGAGAGAGGTTGAAGCAGGTGAAAAAGTTTGATAAACTCGATAGTATATTAAAATGTTGAAAAAGTTGAAGGAGATTGAAAAACTCGAAAAAAGTTGAAAGTCTCGGAAGAAGTTGAATGAGGTTGAAAAGCCGAAAAAAGTTGAATGTGGTTGTGGTCCAAAAATTATTGAACGTGTTGAAAAAAGTTGAAAAGGTTGAACAATTTTGAAAAAGGTGAAAGAGGTTGAATAACTCGAAAAAAGTTGAATAAGGTTGAAAAATTCGAAAAAATATGGATCATCAAAATTCATATAATTTCAAAGCCTATAGTAACCGACACCTCTACACCAAATTTAAAGAATATTACTCCAATAGCACACTAAACATAACATTTAAAGTTTTTTTGCTGATATGGCAGATGCTACACCCACTGATGCAATCTCGTCGATTTTCGTTTAATTTCAAAGCTTATGCTAACCGACACCTTTACACCAAATTTTAATGAAATTACTTCCACAGTACACTAAATATAACTGTTAACGTAATTGCATGTATGGGAGGTGCCACGCCCACTGATGTAATCCCATCAATATTCATTTAACTTAAAAGGTTATAGTAACCGACATCTCTCTACCAAATTTTATTAGGATCACTCCTATAGTACGCTAAATATGGCGTTTAGCGTTATAAGTTTGTATGGGAGGTGCCACACCCATTAATGAAGTCTCGTCAAAATTCAAATAATTTCAAAGCTTATAGTAACCGACACCTCTACACCAAATTTAAAAAATTTGACTCCAAGAGCACACTTAATATAGCCTTAAACATTTTATGCTTGTATTGGAGGAAATTACTTCCATAGCACACTAAAATAGCATTTAACTCTTTTCGCTTGTATGGAAGGTGCCACGCCCACAGCTGTCATTGCGCCCACTTTTGGTTACAAGATACCCTATAGCCAGTTTATTCAACATGTTAAATTTCATAACGATTGCGTTGTTAGTTCTCTTATTATAACGTTTATAAATATTGTGGGCTGTGCCACGTCTTTCAACGAGTTTTGCCAGTACATATATGTAGTGGCATAGCTTGTTATAATGACTGCATTCAGCGGTATTAAGCTTAAAATTATTATGAAAATCGTTGGTGCCGTTTTCAAGTAATATCGAATCAAAGTTTTCAATTATTGAAATATGCCACGCCCACAATTCCGTTTCCACCCACTTTTTATAGCATTTAAGATATTTATGATCTGCATCCGTCTACCAAATTTCGTTGCAATAACTTAAATGGTTTGCGAGTTATCACGTTATAAAAATTAAAGTTTAGGGCTGTGCAACGCCCCTGTTAGAAACTTGAAAACTTAAAACCTAGTCCAATCTTAGTTTTGTTCACATAGGCACGAAATCCCGAAGTTTTATCAAAATCGCTGCAGCCGTTTTCGAAATAAAGTTCAGCCATATATAAATATAAAAATACATGTATAAATATATAAATATATAAACATACAATTTTAGCTCGTTTAATAATAGAAGATAAACAGATTTATGAATATTTGTTTCCCGAGGAATGTCACATCGTTGAACAAGTGTTTTGATTTCATGTTTAGCCACATTTTGACGAGATTTTGAGCTTTTCTATTTAAAGATTCGAGGCTCTTATTTTTTTCTTTAGACTGAGTGACAGAATTGAAAAAGTCTTTCTCATCATCGTAGTTGTTACTCGCGTTGCTGCCTTCTCCACTTAAAACATTTTTTGTTTTTCGAACTTTCGGCAGGCTCTTGTCGTAACGCTTCTTCTACATTTTTTTACTGTATCTACTTGACTTATGTCATACGTTTCCAGCGATATCACCTGGAAAGTAGTTGTTGTCAGAACTTGTTATTCGCGGCGCGGTGCATGCGGTATCTTTTTGGTATATAATTAGTAGGTACTGGATTAAAGATTAACGGACTTGGGGCAATTTAAAGGAAGTTAACGATTCCGTTAACATTTTTTAAAGTTAACTTAAAAGTTAATTCGTTAACCGAAAAGCTAACTTCGTTAATTAACGATTAACGGACTAACGAGTTAATGCCCAACTATGAAAATGGTTGAAGTCGAGTAAAAATGCAACTTCAAACAATATGGCTTAACTTTTTTATCATGTCCTGTCGATCTTACGTTGCTTTGTGTTGGCTAACTACAAGTATTTGTATTAACAAGCTAAAGATATAAAGAGAAAAAAGTTTAACGAATTTTAAATTTCATTCCAACTAACAACATTTGATTTATCTTTTGTTCTACTTTTACTTAAGTCGCTTTCACTCACAGTCAAAAAATTCCGCAATTAAAAAGTGGGATAGCCAAGTAATCACTGGTTGGCTTGTTCATTTACAGGCTTCACGCCTCTGCGCTGACTAAACATGAAATCAAATAAAATTCTTTCATACAATTTCTCATATTGCATCTCACTGGCAATACTTCGAGGGTGTAATTCAAAAGCTACTCAACTTTTGCTGTTCTGGATTAAAATATATATTCCGTGATCAGGTTCCGAATCAAAATTAGTTTGTTATAATTTATGTTCATCTTAATCATCCTTCTGTGCTCACAATTCATCGAACTGCGATAGTTTTGAAATTAATCTTTTATTGCATAATGTTCACGTGCCAATAAGGTAGATATTCGGTCAAAGTGAATGAAAGTATTGCTGCCGTTGAGGCAAGTATTAATGAATACTCAAGGATCCTTACAAAGTTATTATCACGCAAGAATGAAAGTGTTTGGAATTTGCTGATTTTGTCCTGAAACAAATTAAAAACGATACGGATTTTGCAAAAGAAAAAAACATCTTCTCCAATGCGGCGAATTTCCATTTCTCTGGATCGTTAAATGAGCAAAGTTGTCATTGCTGGTCTGAAGTCAATCCACAAATTACTCACGAGGAGCCTTTACATTCCGTAAAAGTAGTCGTTGTGGCACGGTGGAATCATCGGTCCGCACTTTTTCGAAAATGAGGAAGGAGTTGCCGTTACTTTTAAAGGTGAGCGATGCAGGTAGTTAGTTAATAATGAACTTTTTATGACCTAAATTACTAGATACTGAATCAACAAACATGTGGTTTCAAAAAGACGGCGCTACTTCACACAATCAATTTATTGTGTGAAAAATTCAAAGGGCTTATAATCTCAAGAAATGCAGTCTAAAGTGATGTATCGTTTTAAACGTTAGACTATGTTCTATAGAACCCCTTCAGTGTATGATATGCACAGTCAAAAACGAATAGTCAGTGGCCAGATGATCATGTTAGGTTTTCACTATAATAATTAGAAGCTTAACATAACCAAATTATGTACTAAAAGAAACTGCACCAAAATTTTATATCGTTGGAAACATTGTTTTATTTTCTATTGAGTCCACATATATAGGCTCGTGCACCCTGAATAATTTGGAAAAGTTGGACAGTTTTAAAGTGATCCTATCTGAATCTCCTTCAGCGTCATGTTAACATTCTCTGTTAAAGCTCTGTTAAAGTGTCTTTGCTAGTTAAATATTCATTTAATTTGAATATTGAATGCCAAATTCGTGACATGAGGCCCGATTTATTGAATAAAAACGTCGAAAATTTAACACATTGAATTTGCCTCTAAAAGAGGAGCAACGGTGGCCATATGTTTGTTATTCTTTTAGAACATCATTGCATCTTTTTTCTTTTAAATTTTCTTGAAAATACTTTCCATTTTTCCAACAAAGTTGGCAACTCTATTTGTCATATAAAGGCTTACTACCAGCACGTTTTCTCATTCGTTAAGATTAATTTGCGTGTAAGACAAACGTGCGTACATCTGAATATACGTTGTAATTACACAATGGCAATACAACTCTACGTGTTGTTGCTGCTTTTATTGTAGTTTTTGATGTTGTTGTTCTTATTGTTTGTTTGTCGGTTGCTCTCATACGTTGGCAACACTACCATCAGTGGCCCAGAGATTATGAATGGTGCTGTAGTCCTGTATTCTGCGTTTGCTTGGCTTTGTCAAGCTTAAAGGCAAATTCATCTATAAAATTCATTGTCGAAAGGCTGAGCTGGTGGTTAGTTTTCCAAATCCTGGTTTACTTGAGCTATTAGTGTTTGTATTCGCAATAGAACTATGTATTTATATTTGTACGTCTACTTGCATTCGCATACGCAAGTAGCTCTATTGGCATTTTTAATTGTTGTTTCTCTGTTTCCTGGGTAAATTAAGCAAATTGTGGTAGGATTTGTGTCTAACTGATATCAACTCTGTTGTTGTTTGGCTTTATATTGTTGCTCACCACATTTCGTTCAAAAGCGAACGCCTTTTTCAGGAATGTCTGAGGGCTTAATCTGCTTAAGTTTTCAATTTTCGTAATTTCCTTAATAGTTATTGGAAGAAAAGATATTTGCACATTTCAATTTTGATCTTTGAAAAGATTTTATGACAATCGAATTTAAGTTATTTAAGAAAGCGCATCTTTAATATAGAAAAGAGTATTTAGTTTAAGGCAAGAACAGAGAGAGCACTAGCAAAACTCTGAATTTTTTATAATATTATTATAATCGCAGGAAAGAAAAATGCTCTTTTATAATAAGATTAATATTTGGGCGTAAGAGCCCATTGGTTGGGTTGAATTAAAAAAATGCATGCTTCTTTCAGAGATCAATTGTTTTTTGTTGCTCATATACTGAAAAATAGAATGCATTGAATGAAACATTTTAAGAATTCAAAGTTAAATTAATTATTTTGAGAACGTTTTTCTACAAACAAAGTTCCCAAGTGGCTGAAAGTTTCAGAAATAGAAGGAACGTAACATTACAGAATTGTTTCATTTTAAATGTTGCAAATGGAACGTTACAGAAATCTTTCTTATGTGTTTCAACTGTAATGTTTCACCTGCAATTTTTCTGAAATGTTTCTGAAAAGCTTCAGATTCACCGTTTCCGAAACCTTTCAAATGAAATCTTTCTGATACGTTATAAACAAAATCTTTTACATGAAATCATTCTGAAGTGTTTCTGAAAGGTTTCAAGTGCAACGTGTCCTGAACCTTTCAAATTAATTCTTTCTTGCACATGTAAAAAAAATCGTTCATATGTATTCATTTTGAAATGTGAGAGACTTGTATATAGCAATTAATTTAAATAAAAAATTCTTCTTTTTTTTTTCAATTAACACAAATTATATAAAAATATTTCATTAAAATACATAACATCATATCATGCAATGTTTTTGAACGTTTCAAATGAAATCAAAAACCAAAATATTTACTATGAAATATTTCTGTAAGGTTCTAGAACCATAACTGAAATATTTGTGCAACGTTTAAGCAACACATCATGAGATGTTCTTGTAGCGTTTCAGAAACGTTTAAAATTAAAGCAAAAACCGGATACTGCAACATTGCAGAAAGCTTTTTGAAATAAAAATTAAAGCTTTCTGAAGCGTATCCGAAACTATGTAAGATTTCATGTGAAAGATTTTTGAAAGGTTTCCAAAACGTTACATGCTGAGTGGGTTAACATATATCACTTGATTGTGTAGAAAAAAGTATTTTTTCAAATAAAGACATAAATTTTAAGTTCGAAAATTAGGTGAAACGTATTTATAAACATGTCTTCTTTATAACAGTTATTTTATTGTTCAATATAATGTGTGTCAATACCACAAAAGTTACACTTAAGAGAGATAAATTAAACTCCTCTCTTTAATTTTCTAGAGGTTTTTTCGAGCTTTATTCAAATTGGCCCTATATAGAGCTTTTCAGCTGTGGTCAGGAAGTGAACTACATTTGCCAGAAATGAATTATTGAAGTGCTATAACTTCAAAGGCATAGCACTTGTCCCACACTACTGTTGTTCCAGAACGTTGCACCAGAATAAAAAATAAAATACCTTTTTAAAAAAACACACTTAGCTTAACCTCAATTCTACTCTCCTTTCTTCTCTTTTCGAAGCTAACACACCACGTGTAAAGGGGTTTTACCCTAAAGTGTTTGTTTTAAGAAAAAATAATAAAACACAAAAACTCCCATTAAATGCAACAGTTGAAATAACAACTGCATATGAGGAATCGCCTTTACAAATAACTAAATGCCAGAGGATATTAAATTGGATTACATGTAAAATGAATGTGAGCCCGTTATTAAAGTGACGTTATGTTAGAAAACAATTTTTTACAAAGAAACAATAATTTCTCAGTACGCTCTAAAAAAATATGCAATGATTTATGACTTTGTAAACTTCTGTGCAAATAAAATGACGATAAAAAAGTAACTAACTAGAAATAAATGGATACGGCAGGGTGAAGAGTCATAAGACTGAGGCTTGCGTCCAAGAATGAAACATTTTTTCAACTTAGGATAACGAAGGATAGAAGGTTTTTTGAGACGTAGACTGCATGAAGCATTGAGTAACATTACACTTAGTTACAGCTAAAAACATTAAGAGTTTGTCGTGTTTTAGAATGTTGTTTACTTTGTGTATGAAAATAAATGTATACTTTGGAGCACCTCATTTTGTTATGTTTTTGAATTCTGATTGATGATAATGATTTTTTTATAACAATAATTCGGTTGTCCTTTGACTTTTCACTCATAAAGTAATAAGCCGGTGCCGAGAGAGAGGATTACACTCTACGATAAACCTCAGTATCTGAAACTTAAATATACTCTACCGAAGGTTTTCGAAACGCTGAATTCGAATTCGAGCTCAGTGTTTCTCTGATAGATTTTCGAGATATTCTTACCTGAAAGTGCAAGTATCACAGTTTTTCAAGGTATTTGTGGTTATATTACATCGAAAGGTAGCTTTTATTTAGGAAACCATTGATTGGGTCCAAAAGAATTACTGTTTTTTCTTCAAAATACACTTTGAATTATATCGATGTCTTTTTTTTCCCCAAAATATTGTAAATTGAAATTTATTATATAGAAACATATAAAGTTAAGTTTCAGTGAGCAAAAAAACTGGAAAATGTGCAAAAAGCAAAACTATTAAATATTGCAACAAGTAATAAAGGAATATATTTTTAAAATATTACATACACAAAAAAATTAGTGCTCAATCAGAAATCTTATGCGATCCTTTGAACTTCAAAAAAAAAAAGTGTTTTTCCCATTAGGCAACAACTTCATTAAGTGGTACTGTAAGAAATAAATTGACTTAGTAACGATTTTCATTAAGAAAATGTGCAACCATAAGACGACATTCTTGAAATCACTTACAGGGATACATTTTTTTAAGTTTTTGGACGATTGCTTATGCACAGTATGACCTTTAGCAACAATTACGAGTAAATAAAAAACGTTTTTTGACGGAGATGCAGGAAAAAAAATTAATAAAATAATAAACTAAAAGCCGGAAGGACACAAATAATCAATATTTTTTTATAGCAAATGCAAATTGCTTGAGCTACAGTAGAGAAGCCTTTTGTTAAAATACAAATTTTTACTCTGGAAATTATAAATTTTTTTACTTGTAAAATGAAATATTACTCTTTTGCTAACCTTTGCTTTGCTTCTTTGCCCACAGTTCTAAGAAAAGGTTTAGTCAAATTGAGTTTATGCAATAATGAACCATATGCGTAACTATTCAGCAAAATATTACCAATCATATTGAATTATGAACTGACCCGCATTGCGAACACAACGAAAAAAGTTTTTAAATTTACAATTATTTGGGATTATTATTTCCCCTTCAATTGATTAAGACGTAAACAAAAAATAACTGAATAAAATTCAGCAGCAAATTGGCATATCAGTATTTTTTTACAGGCTGGCTCAAGAAAATTAGAAAAAAATAAAATTTTAATGAATTATTCGCTAATAGGAAAATTACAGTAATGCAATATTTGCAATACTTAAGTTCGTTCACTGGTTAAAATTGAAGCACTTCAGTGATAATACAATAACAGTTCAGTTCCATTTTACCTGATGAAATGACATCGCTTCCAAAAATAAAAATCATGGTATCATGTAAGCCAACCCCTGTCTTTTCCTTAAGTTTTAATCTACATTTATCCATATTAAACTTTATTTAAATCGGTCCATTATTTTAGCTGTGAAAAAAAATGTTCCGGCTAGAGGCGTGGCACTGCCCACTTTGAAATAAACACATTTTCTCAGGGTTTTATGTATAGTATGTCCATACTAAATTTTATTTAAATCCGTCCATTAGTTTGGCTGTGAAAATAAATTTTCCGGTTAGAGGCGTGGCACTGCCCAGTTTGAAACAAACACATTTTATCAGGGTTTAATCTATTTTCTTATTAAATTTTATTTAAATCGGTCCATTCGTTTGGCTGTGAAAATAAATTTTCCAGTTAGAGGCGTGGCACTGCCCACTTTGAAATAAACACATTTTCTCAGGGTTTAATATATCTTCATGCTAAATTTTATTTAAATCGGTCGATTAGTTAAGCTGTGAAAATAGATTTTCCGGTTAGAGGCGTGACACTGCCCATTTTGAAATAAACACATTTTCTCAGAGTTTGATATGTTTCCATACTGAATTTTATTTAAATCGGTTCATTATTTTAGCTGTGAAAATATATTTTCTGGTTAGGGGCGTGACACCGCCTTTTCCCGCATTTTTTCTCAAAAGTAGTCAATGAGTTAAGCAGTGAAAACGTATTTTCCTGTTAAGGTCTAAAACGCAAATATCGACCCTCAGGTATAAGTCTATTGCCATATTTAATTTCATCAAAATCGATGTAGCTGCTCAGCCGTGACAGTATTTGTTTCCATTAAGGGGGATGGTACCACGCCCACTAAAAGAACAATAAGTTTTTAATACTCTTCCTTAGGGTTCAATCTTTCTCCACAACAAATTTTATCAAAATTCGCCCATTAGTTTAGCGGTGGAAACACTGACATTGTAACTAACATTGTCCTGTTAGTTACAGGCGTGGCACCGCCTAATATTGCAAAAAAAAAATTACATTCTTCACTGCCCCTCTTCACAACCTTTCTAAAAACAAAAGAAATCAAGCAATTATGTTGTGTTATGACAGTTAAAGAGGAATGAAACCGTTTTGCCGCCGCCTATTTATTTATAGATAAGACAGTAGCATCTACAAGGCGTGTTCATGGCGATAGATCCCTCTTGGGCGAAATATTACTTACATAAATTAAATTAATATAATGCAGATTTGTTGAAAATCTAGGCAGCATAGCAAGAATGAAATAATTTGCTTACTCGGCTACCTACATAGGGCAATGTTGTTGGTTTCAACTCACCACCATCTTCCAACTCAGAAATTATACTAAAACTACAGAATTTATTGTGTTTGTTAATTACTCAGCGTTAAAGTGCTTACACTTGTGTATCATCCTTGGATAATCCTCAAAATAATTTTACGCTTGATTAACTTTTATTACTCAATTAAACTAAATAAAAAGTTCTTTCGTCTTTCATTACAAATAATCCGCTTTTGGTCATTCCATTAAATAGCACTGTCACACAACCATAACCGGCCACCCTGGCGCACTGAACCACCCCATCTGAAGACATTTCCTGTTTCTGCTTGGACGGATTTTGTGAAACGAAATGAGAAACGCAAATAAATCATTACTCGTTTATTGAGAAACATTCATTCCAAAGCCACAAGAAGAAACGCCTTTGATATTAAGCTCACGAATTGTTAAGCTTTATAGAATCAGTGAAGATTCAGCGTGGCCAAGTTGACTGTCTGTTGCCAAAACTTAACAGAGGCATTAATAGAAATTAACGTCAGTGTCAAAGGTTATCGATAATTGCGTTTAAATGGATTACGAATTCAAGAACTCTGTGCTTGGTGGCTGCCTATGAAAAGGCGAACATTAAAAGTTACTCGGTTCGAAATTCAAATCATAGTAATTGATTCTTTCTATATTTGGTCAATACAATTATAAAATATCGATTTATATGTACTCATATTATTTTAGCGCCTATAGCAATTTCCATTGAGGGTTATCTCTTTAAAATTGAAGCAACAGAATAAAACATCAGCTCAAACACAAAATGTTAACAAATTCATTCGCACACACGCACGCTGTCCCACTTTGAAGGCTACAAATTGCGTTTATATTGACAACATTGTCGAGTGTCCTGCGACAGCAAGCAACAGCTCTAATAGCACACAAAAAACAAATTGTTGAAAGTGGCAACATTGTCGAAGATCCTTTGAGAGATAATCCATCATTTTGTGCGTTGGCTGTAGCGCATCCTTTGAGAATGTGGGCAGTAACTACTGTGAGTGGGGTTATGTAAACCTTTGCCGTTGGTTATAAATGGACAATGGTGAAAAGTTGAAACTAAATGGCATAGCATGCATAACAATAGATCAGATAGAAGGCCGAACAGCGTGAAGTTGTGCCTACATTTAGTTAAAGTCATTATATGATGGAGTTTATTTTGAAAAATTCCTTAAATATTTTCATTAATCATTTGAAAGTATTTTTTATTAATTGGAAAAACAGAAAATTAACACTTAATTTTCATTGCATATTAATTAATTTTATTGACACTACACACAAAACATTTCATTACATATAAAATTCTTAAGCAAGTACCCATTATATAATGCAGTGGTGGGCATGGAAATCTAACAAAAGGGCTAAACAACAACATCAAGCAACAATAAAAAAAAATTCGAAGTATTTTTGCTGTCATTTCCAAATTCGCGAACAGCACAAAAAAACAACCAAATCGCACTACAAACAAAAACAATGGCTACAATCGTCAAGACACAATGCGGCGCCTTTGCTTATACTTTTGTGTTTTGTTTTTGTTTTCATTTGAGTTCAAGTCAACGCTGTGCCTCGATAGCGTTGAAGTTCTGCGAACTTTTGTTCGCTTGCTTGTGCGTCGAATAACGGTGAGGTCAATGACGGCGGATAAGGACACTACGTGCCCACCACTGATATAAAGCCATATAATCGTGAAGTATATGTATGAGTTTAATAGTCTGTTCAACAAAATCTACACTCAGTTTCATTGATAGCATTCATTTTGCTGAGTATACTCAGAGCAAAAACTTGGTAAATCTAACTTAGACTTCACCAGATTTCTTACAAAAACATGACCTGATTTAAGATAAAATAAATTTTCCAAAATTAAAATTATTTTTTTAGCATTTAATAAGTTATTAATTTCTTTCATTTTAAATTATATGTCTTATGATATATTTCCATCAAAGAATTTCTAAACATTTTAATGTAAAAAGTGGTAAATTTGTGAGTTCTTCAGTCAATGAAGAGCTTAATGCAATAGCACTGTGGCTAGAAATCCGGTGTTGGACCTATGCAATATAGTAGTTATATTACTTAAAATCATTGGTTGCAATTGCAGACTGCTCAGAATAATCTTCTGTCATTTGAACGTACATTAGGATAAGTCATTTTAACAATTTTTTCTCTTATCAGAAACGTCTACACGGGGAAAAATGGTCCATCCATACCAAGAACATACCTGCAATTTTTTTTTGGAATCGGTCAATATCTTCTGTTCGTGCTTTGAGTGTCAATTTTTGAAACTTAAGGTAAAAACACGGGAAGTAAGACGTTTTTTAAATGGGGCCGGCTGCGTTATTAACGCGTTTAAAGGGTCGCTTGACGATGAAATGTCATCATAGAGTACCACAAACTCAAAATCGAGACCAAAAAGTAGTCCTATTTCAAACGCCAGATGGAGATAGGGGGTTGAAATGCGGATTTTCGGATAAGAGCAAACAGTGTTGTGCAGCTCTTTGCTCACTTTCTATCAACGAAACAAGTTACCCAGAGCCCACCACGTGAAGGTGGCTGCACATCGAACTAAACCCACGTCCAACCCAACCAACCAACCATATATAGGACTTGTCTTATACGACACAATGTTCGCTTTTATCTGAAAATCTGTATCTTAACCCCCTTCTCCTTCAACTGGCGTTTGAACTAAGACTACTTTTTGGTTTGGTCTCGATTTTGAGTTTGTGGTTCTCTATGAAAACTTTTCATCGCCAAGCGACCCGTAAAACACATTAGTAACACAGCCGGCCACATTTAGAAAAGGCCTTACTTTCTGTGAATCACGAACAGAAGATATTGACCGATTTCAAAAAAATTTCCCTGGATTGGCGTTTCCGATTAGAACAAAAAAGTGTTAAAATGACCCATCCTAACGTAGATATAAACCTTATATTCTATTCCCTAGCATGAAACTTGTCCACGTTATGTTGGGAAGTTGATACCTCTTCTGGCGAACTTTCACCAGCGTTATCGAAGGTCTCTTCAAAGGCAACGTCGTTTTGAGAATTGATTTCTCAAAGTACACAATTAATCAACTTCGCTCTAATGTGGAAGTTTTTGGCGGTGAGGCCTTAAGTAGGAATTAATGCTTATTAGCCTTCAAGATTTCAGGAAATCCTCCCTGCCTAAGGTCCAAGGTTGGAGAATATGGATCTGTTGAAGCACAATATTTGGTATCTTTTATAGGATTACTGACGCAATTATATCCGACACAGGCGCTATGTAAGGCGCGAAATGTAAACTTGTTCACCGAACTCTAACAGCTTCAAGTGCAGAAACTTTCTGAGCTGGCGTGCTGCCCAAAAAATGAGCACGTACATAGAGAAGAGTGATTTGGCAGAGAAGAGTACTGAATGTGAAACTTTGTTTCAAGTGTAAGTTTAGGGAATGAATTAAAAGACCCGTTTCGTCTTTGAGTAGCCGTAGGCCATTGGAATGATCTTTAGCTACCTCATTAAGCCATGAAGCTGTAGTACGTTCTTCATCCACACCAGAACGATATGATAATTCAGAAATTATCGTTTCGTGCTCGAAGTGGTGCCAAGCTTATCGTCTCGTACGAAAAATTTATGATCTGTATCGTGCTCGTCTCAAACTTGACTCGTTATCGCCGATTTCTCTCGATTGTTTTCGTTTACATTTATATTAGCCCAAGAGCACGCTGTAGAAAAGTCGAGTGTATAAGATGGGATGTACGGGAAAGATAGTGAGCAATTTTGGTGAAACTAACGAAGCAGGGTTGTCTCGTCAAAGCCTGTCCTGATGCCCGAAATTGCCCGAATTTTAGCCAAATTTGTTGTTTTAATTGAAACTAAGTATATAATATTGTATATCAAAATATATATCAAATGATAAAACTCGAAGAGGCCTATATATAATATAAAGGATTAAATTGTTGAATCTTGTCCCAAACATGATTTTTTGGGATTTACGAATCAGGTTCTTGATCTCCGTCATACGAAAAATAATTCTTTTTATATCGTCTCATTATTGGGACTGAGAACGACAACGATATGTTTCTTTGTAATATTTAAAGAGTACGACCAGGGTCACCAAGTTGAAAAGAAGCAATACCCGGCTTTCCAAAAAAAAATAATAATAATTTTTCCTCAAATGGTAAAAATTTAAGTGTTTTTTGGAAAAACTTGAAGACCTCGTTTTTTTTTCTTCGTTCAAGAAAACTTCGGAAGTCCTTGTGACAAAAGTTGTACGGTTTTTGGTTATTTTAGAATTTTTTTTGGCTTAGCATACTGTCGTAGTTTTTGTATGTAAAACTGCCCACGCATGGCTTAAACATGATCTTTTGACAATAATGTCACGAATATGAAACGATTTCAAAGTACAATGACTCAAATTTTTGTAGCGATGATATAGCTAAAGCAATATAAAAATCTAAATCTTCCATGTTTTTTATCAATTCAGGTCGTGTATATCCTGCGAAAAATTTCTGAGCACTCATAATTATAACTTTAACCCTCTGTTTAGCGGTAACCCAAAAAGGCGGTAAACCATACGTTGTGGTCTGACAGACCACATAATCTATTTAGCAGGTATAAACTATCAAATCGCGGTGTGGTCTATCCATGAGTGATATTATGTGTGGAAACAGTGTTTAAGAAAGTCATGGTACCGTTTGCCGAAATATTTTCAAAAGAAAAAGTTATGGCACAAAAAGTTTCAAAATGGTCTGACAGACCACAACGCTAAACGGGGGGTTAAAATTACTCTTTCTTAAGTATGCTCATCAATATGATTGTTTTATGAGTATTATCTGAGCTTACCATCATGCTCCTTTTACCATTATCTCTGGAATTAACTATTGAAATGAATGATTTTATGAAACTGTGTGCGAGATACTAATCGATACTGTTCAACACTTAACGACTTTTCAGTGTTTTTCAATAATTTCCGACTTTTTCGATGTTTTTTATTTTTCTGCAGTAAATTTTAGTGCAATTTTATTTCTTAATTTGGCTTAAATTGACAAAATTCTAAATTGCGTTCTTTAAAAAGTATTAAATGTTACACCATTGTTGGCAATATATATTGATTTTACCAACACCTTAAGCTGATATTAAAGCTGTTGCTCACATTACCACGCGCAAAATAAACTAAAAACTTCCCAATCGATTCTCCAGTAATTCAAGCCAGGGAAAAACTCCCCAACTCCAACTACTGCCTTCAACTTCGTACTTCTAAGCTGTTTTAATGCTTCAAAAACTCCAGTTGCTTTTTCATACTTTTTTTACTCATTAATACCAACTGTTACCTTTCCATTCAAGATAGTCAGATGGTCTCTTGTGAGCCAACTGCCACCTGCGATGCTTTCATATAACGCACACACACACACAAAATACGAGCTTGAAGGCTGTGACCATTTGGGGTCGATGCTATCGTTGTCGTTATGTACAGAGTACGCTGCTGGTAAGAGAAGGTATCATTTCCTTCATTCATTTCCAACCTGCTGCTTTTTTATTACACCCACTTAAGTTAAGATTTCTATCTATGGATTTTATTATTTGACCAGCATAAGTCACGCATCACTGTTGTCTGAGCAGCCTGACTCTGAACGTGGTGCACCTGCCCCATGCCAATGGAGAGTGCGTTTACGAGTACATACTGTACCCGGCACTACCCCATAGGTAATCAAAATTATCCTTGTAATGCTCACCGCACTTGTGTGAGTTTTTTCTTTTTCTTCTGGCTATTTCTTCCTCTCTCACTCTAACAAACTAATGCTATCTTTGTTGGCATTTTAATTCTCTTGTTGTGTGTACATTTTTCGACTTGTCAGTTGAAAATTTATATTATGACATTTCAATTTAGATCTTTATCAATCAAGAAACGTTAAAACATATTTTGTCTCTTTTAGTTGTTTTTGTATTTTTATTCCTGTTATTTTGTAATTTAAGTTACAGAAGCTGTCGTGTTTGTCTGACATTAAATTGGGATTTTTAACGTTAACATACTGAATGATGATTTGATGAAAAAGATGCTCGAGAAAGTCAATTTGTACCTTGTTGATTTTGATGTCAACGTTGTATTTTTGTGTTGGCCAAAAAGTTTTTGATATATCGCAAAAAATAGAACATGTGCCCAACTTGTGCTATGTTGTGCAGTATTGGAAAAAAGCCAAGTACTCAGAAATTTCCAGTTTTTTTCTAAATTTTCTATTTCCAAAGAAGAATTCTTGTGCTATAATGTGCCCAGGATGCGCTGTCAAACACCGCGCAGAATAAAAGGTTGTGCCAAAACATTTTTTCCAGTGAAATCGACACAGCTTTGCGTTATTTTTCAATATAAGTATTACTGTTGTGCTGTAATGTGCTTGACATGTGATATGTTGCTCCGTATTGCAAAAACAAAATAATTCTACGTTTTTTATGGAAAAGAAATAAGAAATTGTTAAAATGTTGGCCGTGTATTTTTTCAATTTACAAAAAAAAATTAGTTTTCGATATAAAAATACTGTTGTGCTCGACTTGTGCTGTAATGTGCTTCATCAAGTTTGGATGGAAAAACTTAAAAAAAAATGTGTAAGGGATTGACCTTTTCCAATTCATATTATTAGACATTAACTGTACTTGTGTTTGTCCCACGTGTATGTATTTGAGCGGATGTGTCTCTGTCCGGTCCGGGTTGTGAAAGAATGTTTGTTCATGGAGTTGAGCATATATATTGTAGTGTTGCCATTTGCTATTTAGTTTTAACTCTGCCTTATTTAATCAATAAAACAAAAACTCACATTGATTTTATTTTTAGCAAAATCTACTTAGGACCTTTTTTGCCGTTGATGCTCAAGCTACGCGTGCAGGTATAAGGAGATGATTTTTCACACACCTTATTTCATGGAGAATATGTTATAATTCCTTAATTTTCTAAAGGTTTTGTTTGTTTAGCGAACAAAGCTCTGTACCTCAATTTTAAAAGGTACCCACAAAGCTTGTCAGCTTTATGTACTTTAAGAAGAATATCCTTGCAAAAAAGAAAATAATTCTGGTGTCGCTATCGTCGTATCAGATAATTCTCAAGTAAAATATCTGTAAGAAAATTATTTCCCAATTGTTTTGATCTATCGAAAGAAGATTTAATGATAATCTAGTATATATGTTACCGGCTAAACTAGTTTTTAGGATAAAGTAGATTTTAGGATAAACTAAATTTTATGATAAACTAGTTTTTCATTAGCCAAACTAATTCATCCGAAGCGTGTTAGGATGAACCAATTTAGCCTAAGAGCATTTTAGGATTTTAGGGTAAGTGGGAGGCTTTCGGCCCCAACTCAAGATTTAGATCCTCCAATATGTTCAATATTGGCTTCGTGGCGGCTGCGGTTCGTTATAGTATATCCAACGACGGTGTATTAGCGAAACCAGTGTTGGATATAGTATAGTAAACCACGGTTGAAATCCTCCGCGAAGCCGGTATTAGACATATTGGAGGATATAAAACCTGGGTCGCGGTCAAAGGCCGCCCCTTTACCATAACATACTAAAATTTCAAGATTATCGGGAGTAAGGCCCTTAAAGCAAATAATAACCTTAGGCTGGATTGATTCATCCTAATATGCTTCGGGTGAACAAAGTAGTTTTGCCTAGGAAAAACTTGTTTATCCTTAAATCTAGTTTGGCTATTTCAGTTTCTTCCCTTTTTAACTGCCATAATACAACATAATTCTTAATTTTCTTTTGCTGGAAAGGTCGTGAAGAGGGGCAGGGCCGAATATAATTTTTTTTCAATAGTAGAAGGTGCCACGCCTTTAACAGGAAACGTTTGCATGGCTAAACTAGTAAGCGGATTTTAATGAAATTGGATTTGAAGATAGATTGAAAGGTTACTAGAAACTCTAAGTACTTAAAGTGGGCGTGCCACCGACCTCAAATGAGAAAAAATGCTGCAACGGCTAAGTCATTTTGCAATGAAACTTGGTATGAAGATAGACTAATTCTTGAGTAAAGAAATTTGTTTTCAGTAGGGCGGTGTCATGTCCCTAACAGGAAAAAACTTTTGCACTGCCAATCTAGTGGACCGATTTTGATAAAATTTGGTACAGAAATAGAATGGAGCTCAAAAAAATATTTGTTTTTAATGGGCGGTGCCACCAATCTTGTTTCTTTACAATGTTCTTACCAGACCCCTAGACTCTAAAAATCGAGGCATTCAACTTTTAGCGAGCATCTGGAAGATCTCGCTTATGCCTCCTTGCTCCAAGCAGTCCGACATGCAAGAGAAACTCACTGCCGTCAGATCTTTTTCAAAAGAAGTAGGTCCAAAAACCAACATAAATTAATCAACCATCCACCCAACCAGTGGCAGTGTCATAATAGGCGAATCCAGCACAGAAGAAGTGGTTAACAACTCTTATTTGGCCAACGTAATAACACCTGCTGGCGGTATCAATAAGAAAATCCATGCCAGAATCAGCATCGTAATGGCTGCCAACCTTTATTCCTGCCAATGACAATGATGCTCAGAATCTTCGAAGCCAGTATTTTTGTATGGCAGTGAATCCTAGTTAGCTAACAGTTCTTTGCTTTACAATTTATGAGGATTCTAGGATCTCTATTGCTGAATTGCTCACTAGATTTTGTAAAGATCCAATTTTCATTCAAATCAAACGACGAAAATGGAAATGGATTGGACATACGTTGCAAAAATCACCAACTGAGCAAGCATTGGAGTGAAATCTTAGGGGTAGCAGAAAACATTGCCTGGAGCGGCTAAATCATTCTCTTTAAGGCTAAGGCACTAATTTCTCCTGGCAGCCGGGCTCAGTGCGTCAGGTATTGAAATTAGTTCTAATTTTGACAAAAAGCGTGCCGAATCGGCATTATGAAACGATTTATGTTTCAAAATCGAGTAAAGAGAAATAGAATGCTTTAAATTCACAAAGTCTTGTCCGAATCGCATGTTCGAATTTTATTTTAAGAAATTTATATAAAAACAAAGGGAAAATGTCTCTAAAGCTAGTTTTGCTCTTTGTTCCTCAAAGTTCAAAGTGTCAATTTAATACCTTTAATAACGCTTTAGTAATTTCAGCTTTCAACTAATCATTTATCAAAATTTCTGTATTTTGCTTACAAAAACAAATTTATGTGCTCAAGCCATTTTATTTTAGTTTTTAATATAGCGATTTAAGGCAACAAAAAAAAAGAAGGTCATACTAAGTGTTTCCATAAAAGAGAAGCATTAAAAAAAAAGATTAGGGCGATAGGCATTCTACGATGAACATTAACAATTGCCAACATTTTCCGCCACTCACTCGCACTCTAATTATGATTCCAGTCACATTTTGTGTGACAAATTCTGAGCAATTTAACTTTTTCACATAACTTTTTAATGTCATTTTGCTTGTTCAAGTGTAGACAAATTTTCTCAAAACTTTTTAACTTTGAAGAAAAGTTTTCATAAAAAACAAAAATCTCGTAGACATGGATATGTACATACCCGTACTTCGAAAAAAAAAATAAAATGTTAATAGAATCTATTTGGTTTCACAATCAGAAAAATAAAACTTTGCAACTGTCACGTGTTTTATTTAAAATTCTTTGCACAAACAAAAAAAAAAAGTTATAAAATTTATAACCTGTTGGAAACTTTGGTGGAAAGTGCCATTTAAGGGTCAATAGCTGCAAAAGTGCAAAACAATTAAAACAAATCACAAAAGAACAAAAGCATTGGGTAGAAGCACAAACAAGCAAAAGAATGAAAATCAATTTAACATCGAATAAAAGTATTAAAAAAGGTTCGACTCTTGTATGACTCTTGTTCTCCAAAGGATTCAAATCGTTGTTCATTTGAATGTTAATATAGCAGAGTGTAGCGCAACATGGAATATACCAACCGATTGGACCAGTAGAAGATTAGTTGTGAACTATATAGTTCCAAAGTTAACTAGTATTTTACAGAGAATATTTTTTAAGTGTTATAAACTGGTAAAATTACTATGTTGATTTCCTAGAAATAAGCAATTAATCAGGGGAGAAAATTGTGTCTTCATAAACTTTATTTTAACTACACTACAACTGACATAAAAGTAATTCATGAAGAAGGACTTCGTTAGAACGAGATCTTTTTGAAACTTCTGCAGGACTATTGCTGCTCAATTACATTCAAAATTTTATCTCGTTTGCGAACAACATTTCATAAAATTAAAACTGAAATTTTCCAAATTATTTTTAATGAAAACCGAAACACTAACTTCTCATATATTGCATAGAAGGCGTTATGGCCCCAGGCTGAAATTTTAATACGAGGTAGCTTATTTATTAATAATAAACATATCAAAAAATTAAGGAAATCAGAATGGACTCATTTTGATATAGAAAGGATTATAAAGTTTATTGGCTACATTTAATCTTCTTGCATATCTTTTTTAATGATTTGGCTCAAAAACTTGAAGTTTTTTGCATTTAATGACGTTAAAATCGTTGTCCTGTGATGTTTGTGTGAATTTCAATGAATTTTTGAAATATATTCCATTTGGTGAAATTTTTTTGAGGTTCGATATATCGTGAACTAAGCCTCATCAAACAAAACTTTAATAAAGTTTTCTATGTCTAAGTCCTAAGGTATATTCATGCAAAATTTTTGCCAAATCGAAAAAGGTTGCTTCCTGATAGTTTTCGATTTTGTTAAAAGAAATGCTGCAATATCTTAACTATAAAAATTTTCCAGTGCATGGTAAAAACAAATGGATAACATATTTCAACAGTATTTGGCTTAAAAATATTTTATAAATCACTTTTACCAAATGTGATGATCTAAATTATTGGTTTTTCCTTCAGCTATCACAATATGTAATGCATTGGAACCAGAACTATATCTGATCTCTATTGAATTGTTGCAGAACTAGTTATGTTATTGAGTCTGGTTCCAAATTTAACTCCAGGAAACTTGACCGGAAATTTCTATATATGGCAATATGGGCATTTCCATGGGAACGTCAATCACATTTAAAGTAAAAAAAAGTCAAAATAAAACGGATTTTAATTTTGACAATAGGTTTAACTTATAGCAATTATTATTAACTTTATAATTGCTGCTAAGGTTGAATTTGGACAATTTTTCGTTTTCAAGATAATTCAGAAAAATTTCGTGGAAATACCCATATGTGTAATTTGAATTTAATGTAGAAAAATTATATAAATAAAATCAGTCTGATCAAGGAAAAAATTTAAATGTCGTTCTACAAATTCAATTTATTTTTTTTTTCTTTTTTTGAGTTCAGTGTTGATTTATTGGGTTTCGGGATACACTGAAACTGAAACTGAATCTGAGCACAGAATTGTCACGTAAGGTTTTTGAGATATTCCAACCCAAAAGTGCAAAAAAGCACTGTTTTTTGACATTTTTTTTTGATGTTATGTAGCATCTAAAATTTTTTTTCTTTCTAAAAACTATGTGTAGAATCAGAAAGTACAATTCTTTATCTCTTAAATGCCGTTGAGTTTTCAGAAATATCTTCTTTTTTTTCCCAACCTATCTGATTTTGAAATCTTTTGACATATAAATGTCCCTAATGAGTTTTCAGGTATAGGGAAAATTACCAACATGAAAATTTCAAAATGCGATAACTCGGTGAAAAAAAAAATACTATGGAAAAGTCCACATTTGAAATTTGAAAGAAGAAAAATTACTTTAAGATCTTTTACAATTTTTTTTTTTTAATAAAAAAAAATTCACGGTCCTACATAGCCTAAAATATTTCAAAAAACAGTGTTTTTTTTGCACTTTTAGGTTAGAATATCTCAAAAAACCTTAGCGACCGTCCATAAATTACGTGAGTCAAAATAGAAGGGAGGAGGTCCGCCAAAATCTCACCAAGAGGGAGGGGGGCTTAACGAAACTCTCACTTCGACTTTTTAATGCAGAGAGTATACATTATTATAGCAGATTACATCTAAAAATTATAAGGAAAGTCTCACGGAAGGGAGGTAGGGAGTTCATTTCAGCACACAAAATATAAAAGAAACGCACTAATTTTCGAATAGACTATAACTTCGATATATAATTATATGTCTAGGCAAATAGCTGATATCACAGTGGAATAAAAGAAATTCACCTTAATAAAATAAATTGTTTTGAAAAGGTCAAATTGTGCTGATCACTTTCCTCAAACATCGTATGAGTATACCTATAGCACATAGCTTTTTTATATAAAATGCACTCAATAATTGTAATTTTGCACAGATTTCAATGCGAATATCTTAAAAATTCGACATAGCTAGCAGAGAAAACCGGAAGCCAGATTCAAATACAGCACATCATGATTCTTCCATTCTAAGCTTTCCACAATAAAATTTACATTAGAAAATGTTCGCTCTAAAAATGTGACGTAATGAATGTAAATTTATATTTGGTCTTTGGAAATTGCTGTCGTTGGCATAAACCTACTTCAAGGATGATTTTATGTGCTTTTAAAAAAACGAAATGAAACGAACGAATTTGATCAAAATGTGAACTTCAGTTTTCGGCGGCTTGTGGTTGGGTATCAATTTTTCGAATTTAAAATTTTTATTTAAATTATCTTTTGAAGTATATTTCAAAGTCATGAGCAAGATATGGCGATCAATGCAGAGGTATTTCTTGATTTTTAGCATAAAATGTATATATATAAATGAATTGAGCACATTGAAAAAAAAATTGTTCTTAATTTCAGATCGCTTAGAATAGCTAACCGCTTTCAACAATGTTGGTGGTCTTGATGAGAACCTTGGTCTATACACAGAAGTAAACGACCTTGGAAGTGATCTTTGACAACAAGAGGTTTGCTCAGTTTACAGATCAAAAGTCACTTCAAAAGTCGTTTACGTCTAATAATAATGGATTTTAGCTACTACAGCTTTGAGCGTTTTTAGCTATTTAGCTTGAAGCTTTAAGTCAATTAGAGAGACTATTATTTAACGATTAATTGACCATGTCAATACTGCCGTACAGATAAAGAAAAGCACTATCTACATTTTAATGAAAATTGAGTTTTTTATGCCGTTGGATTCGTCTTTTCAAGCTCTATCAATATGTTGAATAAAAAAACAGAAAAACCTTATATTTTCTAAAATGAAAATGCCTATCTACATTTTCTGTGTATTACTTATAGAATAAAATAGAAAATTACATGAAAATTTGGCTTATCTACGTTTTCTTGCAGATAGTGCTATTTTCATCTGTAATTTCCAATAAATCGGCATAGAAAAACTGCAAATCTGCAAATTCACCTAGAAAATGAAAAAATTTTCCAAATTTTCTTACACCATTGAAAAGAGCAACCCCAAAAATACCAAAAACCATAAAAAAAAAGTTGTAAAATGTTAAAATCGCGATTTTACATATAAGAGAAAATAACTTTTTAAATGTTTTTCTTATTTATTCGACTTTGATTCTAATGCAGATAGTGCTTTTATTCATCTGTACTGCAGAATATCAACAACATTTCTAAAGTTTGTAAGCGATTATTGCAACTGGTTTTGTAATTGTTAGTTGTGGACACTTTTTGTTCCATTGGTCCAAAACATGTCCAAATTTTTACTAGAAATCATTCGAACATTGTTTGAGTATTTGAAAATCGCTCTATATTATTACAAATATTTTTACATGGGCTATTTAAAATAGTTATTAAGATGTAAAAAAATTAAATTACACTGTACTACAAATCCTTGTAAGGTGAAGTTAACATTTTGACGGACATTTTGTTCCGATTTTGTTTCGTTTCTTAAATGAATTTTATACACATAGAAAACGATTTCTTTGAATATATATACTGGGAAATTCGATAGCAATCAAATATTTATTTGAGTCAAATACATCTAGAATAAATAGTTGCAAGTGTTGGTCGAAGCATTTCAGGTATGACTCAATCAAATTTTTAGTTGTTCTATATCAAACAAATAATTTTTTCAGCATAGGATTCAAAATTATGTTATGAATTTTTGAAATTCCGGATAAATACTCTGTGCCCACTCTTTTCGACGCAAAAAATATGTTATGTTTTGCTCCAGCGATACCAATATAAAAACTATCACGAAAATTGAAGACATCGCTTGCTGGCTTTTGCTTTGATATGAAATGGGCGATAGCTTCTTAACTATTGAAAATCATTAAAGAGGTGATTCGAATGGCCCGCTTCCGATACTAATTTTGGAGTTTAATGTGAATGCAAAAGCAACAAGGCTAAACGCCAATGTGCAAAACCAAAAATGAAGGTGAGAAGTTTTCACGAGATTTTCCCACTCATTTTCTGAACTGAAATCTACCTTGTGACAATGGGATGATTCGCAAAAGGTGCAGCATGGTCGCATAGTATTTTTATCAGACAAAGATCGCAGGTTAAGCAATTTTCTGGAGAGTTTTTTTGTTCAGAATATAAAAACCGAAAATATTCAAATCGTAGAAAAAACATAACTTTGAATTCTAAGCATAAGAATAATATAATTTATTATATAACGTGGTAGATCGTAGCTTTCATAGATTTTCACACATTTCATATGTCCTTCTAAGTCTTAATACATCCTGCTTCAAATGCTGTAGGGTTTAAAGAAAAAAAAGGTAAATAAGAACTAATAAATTAACTCCATCGCTCTGTTCTTTTTCATTTGGTTTTAATAAAAATGAAATTCATTTGACTGAGTTTACAAAAGAGTTTGTTGTATTTACATACACAAGCATACCATACATGAGCAATACCTGCTGTATGCATCCTTCTTCCTATTATTTTGTTATTGTATGCTGACATGGCTGTTTTTTTGTTTGTAACATAAAATGGGAACAAAAACATTGGCTTTGGTAGTCAAAGTTGGCAACAGCAAAAAAATATCGTTGGTTTCAAATTTTAAAAAAAAAACCGAAATCTTTTTTTTTTTTTTTGTTAATTTTTCACTTTACTCCTCCCTCTTCCTCGTCCTTCATTCACTTACACACGTACACATAAATAAATACAATGTCATTCGGTGGCAGGTTTGTGTTTATTTGTCTGTTTGTTTATTTGTTTGCCTGTCTATTTGTCCGACTTGCTGTCTGTCGCTTTAACTGACAAAAGGATTTCCACATTTTAATGTGTTTTTAAGCTACTCCAGCCACTGCCTGTGTATTTGTGTGTTTAAGTCGTTGTTATGGTGAGTGGGTTGTTGCGCGTGTGTTCGTGTTCTATGTTTCGGATATGTGAGCGTATTGTAAATTGTATTTGTTCTCGATTTACTTATATGTATGCGTATTTTAAGGCTTACATTGATTTTTGTTTATTGCCATATACACATTGGCAAACAGATATACACACACACACACACATACATACGCGTATCTCAGTGAGTACAAGGATTTGTTCGTGCCTTTAATTTGAGCCGTTCTTGAATTTTTAATGGTATTCTTTTATTTTTTTTATAAATCATGTTAATAATTAATTTATAATTATTTTATTCAATGCACCAAAGTAGTGAAGGTAACGTATAAAGAAATTAAATTCAATTCAATTTTGTAAAAATTTCAAAAACAAAACAACAAATATTGATAGATAAATGTTATAGCAAAGCGGTTTCTTTTTTAACATAGATAGTTTAAGAAATATGTCAATATTTGCCAATTTCACAAGAGTTTAAAGGTCTGTTATTTATTATGGCAAAAATACAAATATTCCGTAGTTTTAAACAAAATGAAATTTTCTATGTTTACTTTCAATAGTGATTTTACTTAGCTCAATAATCCCAAAACTGAGCCCTTTTTTCAATAGAATTCGATTTTGAGATGTCTATATAAATAAAATGATAACTGACTTCGATGTTCGCGCATCACGCAAAAACTACTGGATTAATTTTGATCAAATTTGTTTGGTTTTATTCCTTAGACGCTTGGTCTCGATCTCCAAAAAAAATTATCACGACATTTTTGCTAAATATCAAGTTATTTAAATTTTAAAATTGTTGGTATTTTTCATGACATGTTCCTTGGCAATGTTCATTCCGTGTCAATTCGTCGCCGTTGTTAACAATTGGGCTTGTGTTATTCGACCACCTGGAAGATTTTACGTAAGGACCCCGGATGAAACCATACAAATTACAGCTGATGCAAGAACTAAAGCCGGGTGACCTACCACAACGTCGTTTGTTTGGTGAATGGGCTTTCGAAAAGTTGGATGAAGATCCAATTTCTTATCGAAAAATTTTCTGCAGCGACGAAGCTCATTTTTGGCTCAATGGATACGTCAACAAACAGAATTGCCGAATTTAGTCTGCAGAGCAGCCATAGGCAATTCAAGAGCTGCAAATGCACCCTGAAAATGCGCTGTTTGGTAACCGGCGGCATTATTGGACCGTACTTTTTCAAAAATAATGAAAATTGCAACGTTACAGTCAATGGAGCAAGGTACCGTGCGATAATTAACTACTTTTTTTGCGCAAAATGCAAGAATTGGACTTGGTTGACATGTGGTTTCAGCAAGATGGTGCAACATGCCATTCGGCATGCGATGCCATGGACCTACTGAGAGGCGAGTTTGATGAGCAATTAAACTCACGTTTTGGAGCAGTCCATTACCCGCCAATATCATGCTATTTCACCCCACTAGACTAATTTTTGTGAGGCTACCTGAAGTCTATCGTGTTCAGAGACAATCCAGCCACAAGTGTAGCCCTTGAAGACAACAGCACAGCTGCCATTGGTGAGATACCGGCCGAAATGCTGGAAAAAGTATGCCAAAATGGGAGCTTACAGATGGACCAATTCAAGCGTAGCTGCGTGCAACATTTACATTAAATAATCATTAAAAAGTAAATGGCAGGAATTAAGGTATTGCTTTGAATAAGCATTTCATGCATTACTGTAAATTTTTTGTTCTTTTTTTCATTTTCAAAAACCAATCGCTTAAAAAATCATCCTATAGTTCCACAGTTTTTTGGGTATAGCCATTGCAAAATGTGAAGAAATAAAAATATTTTTTCTTTCAAATATTGCAATAGAAAAAACTTCATAAAAAAAGGCAGAAAATGCATTAAAAGCTTTAGATTTTAGTTAACGATACTTTCGCAAAAATATATATAAAAAATTGCGGAAATCCGGGAATATAGAAATGATTTTTATAAAGCGGATCTGCAACATTATTGCACTTTGTTTCAAACAAGAGCATTACAACATTTGCTAATATTTAAACTTCCGTAAAAAATAGATGATATTCAAATTTCAACTTTGAGCCCACTGTTGTACTAAACTCAAAGAAAACTTAGATTTTTTATAGTTCTTTTTTCCTTTCCTAAATATTATCTGACGATTGTCGTAAACATTTGCTTAAATTACTTGCACTTTCATTTTTTATTGTATTTAGTTTGAAACTTTTATTTTGCTCATTCAAAGTTTCTAGTGCTAAAGCAACATTGCGCTATGCCAGCATTTTATGCATTAAGTTAATAGCAAGCAGGGTTGCTAACCGCAGTCTCGTAACATCTAAAATTATGGGCTTAAGTTTTAAATGTAATTTGCAAAGTTGTAATTAAAAATTATTGTTAGTTGGAACAATATTTTTAGGAGTCTAAAATATTTATAGTTGCCAATAGTCATTTATTTTATTGAATTTTTATGCAGCGCTCAGTTTTTGGGATGAAAATGATCAACACACTCCAAAGCACCGATTTTAATAATAATTGTAAGCTTGTATCAAGGACACAGACACACTTCAGGGCACAATAATGTTGATATCTTAAGAAAATTCGTACTCATGAAAAAATATTGTTTCTCTAAAAAAGTACCAATAATAGAATTTTTGATTTGAAACATCCTCGATCTCGAAGTAATTCATAACACATTCTAAAAATTACAGATTTTACTCTACTTGTGCACCCTCTTGGGCCTATAAGAGCAACAAGTTTCAAGGTTTTCATGTGGGAAAGTTAGCTTGAGGATGAAACTAAGGTTTTAACCCTTAGGTAAGTGGTATTACAATACCTACAGGTAAGTACTTTTTGTAAAAACTTAAAACAGATAAATTTTAAAGCAACATATGGTAATTGTCAATTAATTTAATTTTAATTGAATTTACAGTCAATTGCAGTAACCGATACTCAAGTGAAATTTCACAAATCGGGTAATGCTTTGTAAACAGACATTACAAAGATAACAAATGGAACAATTTAACCTGGTAATTGGTGACATATGTGTATATATGTATGTGGTGATAGCCGAAACATATGTCACCAATTACCAATTTATAATATATCCTTCCCCAGGATATTTTTAAGGACTGAATGGATCTTCCGTGGTTTCGCAATTTTTCCTGATGATATTCATGTTAACAATATCTCACAGGATCTCAAGAGGATTCAGATCGAGGCAGGCCAACCAAAAACCTCTACCCTATTGCTCTGAAGCCAGCTCTTACAAGCTTAAGAGACATATTTTGGATCATTGTCCTGATGCAACCTCCATTTAAGTGCATCTCTACATCGCCATATGGCAGCATCACATCTTTTAGTATGTCAACGTAACGAAGCAATCCATAGTTTTTTAAATCCCATGAATTGGCCCAATACCTTGACCATAGAAGCAGCCCCAGACCATTACACTGACTTCTCCGTACTTTACAGTGGCTTTGCAATACTTAAAATTCAGTCTTTGATAGGGAAATGTCGGAAATGGCCATTTTCAAGCTTTATCTATCGATTGGAACAAAAAAATTTTATTTTGATCCATCCTAAGATTTTTTTTTTGCTCCAATTGATCATGAAAGTTCGAAAATTGCTTTTGGATGTCACTTAGTGTGGCTCGAAATTTGAAAAGGACCAAAATGGTCGAAAACGGCCCTTTCCAGGGTTCGGAGCCACCTTAAATGATGTCCAAAATCCATTTTCAACCATTCCCCATTAATTATAAAAAAAAAATTTTCCTAAAATGGGCCAAAAACGGTCCTTCCAGGGTCCGGAGCCACCCTAAATGATGTCCAAAATCCATTTACGACCTTTCCCCATTAATTATGGAAAAAAAAAATTTCTAAAAATGGGTCAAAAACAGTCCTTTCAGGGTCCGTAGCCAACCTAAATGATGTCCAAAATCCCCATTAATTACAGAAAGAAAAAAAAAACCACCACCACCCTGAGTGAAGCAGCATTAAGTTAAATTAAATGCATTGCGCAAACGCCAAATTTTTATAAAGCCTAAAAGTATGTCACACTTTATGTTCAATTTCCGTAACATTTTATTTCCGTTACATATTTTGTTCGTTTCACCAGTTTACCCCCATGCCAACGCGCGTATAGAAGTATATACTTCAAAAACTCTATTGAAAACGTTCGACACAAAATTTTTTTTTTTTATGCATTTGGAAATAAGTTAAAGACATTCGACAATAAGGCTATGAAAAAAAGTCCAAAAATTGTACTCCCTCTAGCTCAGTCTATATTTGTTCAAATGAATTTAGTTTTTGGTGCGTATTTTTAACCTAATTTATCGTCCTAACGAACGAATTTTTTGTTTTGAGCTGGGAATAATACCCCAAGCCTAATTGGCTTTTATTTAAAGCACTACATCAAACATTCACACGAAACCCTTCGTATTAATCATGGGTCTCATAAGTTTATCAAAAGCTAAAGTATCAAGTCGATAACTAGTCAATTTTTACTTAATCTTCCTGCAAATTTGTTTGCTTAAAAGAAAATAGTAAGAGTTTTAAACTTAATTAATTAATAATAAAAATTAATTTGAACAAAGTGTTGGGTTGGTGCAATTCAAATCCAAAATTTTAGTCAAATTTTCGCCCAAAACTGGTCTATGTACCCATTGTTCGAGCATTAAGCAACCAAATTTTACATTATGTATTCTAGTTTGTTTTTGGTGTCCAATTCAAGCACGAGCAACTCAATTGCAACAAGCGAAATGCGCTGGATTTTAATAAAATGAATGCTGACACCTGACTATGAGGGTATCCAGATTTTTGCATTAAGCGAGCATTGCCTCAGCGGAAACGTGAAAGTGATGCATAAAAATGGAAGCAATAAAAATGGCTGCCATAAAAAAGGATTAAACGTATTACAATGTCCTGGCACGTCATGCGGGCGCTAGTAGCATGAACATCTACTATGTGTGTGTATGCGTCAGTGCGTCCTAATGGCGCAATGCAGCAGGTGCATTCATTGACATTACAGGATTTAATGGCTAAATAATGACGTTACAGGGGAATTAGGCAACACAGCGAGCGAGCAGAATGTTTGTGCTAGTGCTTAAAAGTATTTTGAGTGCTCTACGATATAATGGGAAAAAATGAAAATAAAATATCTAACGTAAAACTTTTTTCAACAGTCGAATTCTTGAACAAAGAATTTAATTAAAAAAATGTTTGCGTTGTTGTCGCTTTCGTTGCGAATAAAATGAAAATTGATTTTTCACAGAGTGGTATTTGGGATTATTTTTTTTTTTGCTATAACGTACTTACCTTTATAAAATTTAATTGAAAATATAAAATTTTTTAAAATTGGAAGAAAAAAAAGTAAAATGGTTCTATGTCAAGTTCAGACTTCTGTTATTTTGGAGTATTTGTAATAACAATGCAATATTACCACGAATAGGCAACATATTTTTATAAGTTCATTCATACCCATTTTAGCTTGAAATTTATTTCAGCATAGCATTGAATTGACTTGTCGTACTTTTACTTATATCATAAGACTTCATTAGAAGTATAGGTCATGCATGCTTACCTGGAAATAAAAGAAAATAAATGAACGTTAAAGGAAATTTGTTAAAAAGGATTAATAAAAGCAACAAAAAAAGGCTTAATTTAACTAACTAGCAAGTAAAACCAAACGCTTAAGCGTTTCATATTGCTTTAAGACATTGATTTTTTTAATAGGTTTGTTTAAAATAAAACATTTTAGCAATTAAAATTAATATTTTCGTTTATGTTCTAAAATTGTTCAACTATTAATATATAGCGATCATATGCCGAGAAAGTCAACCTTTCAGTGTGTAATGAATAATTTCGAGGCGACAATGCAGTGAGGCAGAAAGCTGACAAATTACCGCATAGTCTCATTGATGTCGTGTACAACAATGAAGAAAGTTCACATCATTTTTGTTAAAAATTCTCAAAAAATTCTCGGTTCTTACCCGATAAATTGACACAACAGCTGCAGGAAAATGGCCATAAACGGCGGCGAGATTTGGAGTAATCGAGTTTTACAACTCGGTATAGCCGACCACCATTTGTGACAAAAAAAAAAACCTTCCACTTAAGTGGCTTTCTTAATAAACAGAATAGCCGCCTTTGGAGCAGTGAAAATCCTCATATTTATTTGAGTATGATAGACGTAATACTGTAATTGTTATAACAAATGTGCTTAAAAGAGCTCGCCTTGCGCCACGGTCAAAATCGTGCACATCATATTCACTTCATAATGTGAAGCCATTGACTATATAATCAATCAATATAATTTAAGCTATAAAATTGTATTACATTTTAAATTTAGTAAAAAATAACATAGACTTGGAACATTAAATGCACCCTGTATTACATATTTCAAATGTTTTTCATCGAACTAATAATAAACAAGCATTTACTTTTATTAATGTGGTCAGTAAGGTAAAAACTGCATGTTATGCATTTAATTTTACTTATTCTTGCATTTGAGAGAAAGCTATGAGTTAACATGACGTATGAGTAACAAATAATCAAACGCGTTTGCTTTGTAATTAAATGTTAATCATACGTAATGTTATATAAAATGAAAAAATTAGCCAAATTTAATAAAAAAAAATCAATAATTCTTAATTGTTTGACTAAGCATAGTATGATTTTATTATAAGGGTAATGATATTGTGAACAAATGCTCATGTTCTATGACATTGATGTTGTAGGCTCAAAGCAAGAAGTGCGAGCCTAACTTTCTTTATGAAGGGTTGAACTATAGGGTTGTACTGCGAAGCGATGCCTAATGTCAGAAAATTTGTGACTGCCTCAAAGTGTATGAAAATACTAGCTGGCGCTAACGATTTTTTTTAGTTGTGCTGACTTTTTGCAGAGTGAAAAAATCGCTCATTCTGTACAAAAATATCAATAGAGAGACAAGACTATAATACAAACATATTAAGCTATAAAGTGGGATTTATCTGACCAAGTTTTATTATAAAAATAGTTGAAAATAAAAACTTATTAGACAAAAAATTGATGATATCTCATTTATATTTATATATGCACTATGGAACTTGTTTATTTTGGGTATTTTGGGACCAGCTGACTTTTAGTAAAGTTTTTATATAACACAGCGCAAGTTGATGGCAATTATATTACTACCTTAAACTTGAAGAGTTGAAAAATATATACTATGAAGACCGTGGCCAGCAAGGGTTTAAGCACAAAATTTACAAAAATGAAACAATAACGCCAAAAAGCTTAAATAGAGGTACTCCATCCTCAGGTTTGAATTATTTTGTAATGAGAAACATCATTGCGGCACAAAGCAACGTTTTGCAACAAAAATATTGATTTTCGCTTAAAAAATATTTACCGGTTATTAAATTAATTTGTATTTATATGATAATAAAATTTTCTACATCTTTTTCCTGAGCATTTCTTGCTTGCAACCGATACGAAAAAAAAGATATAAAGCTTAAACTTAGCACAATCTGAGCAACAAAAAAATAAAAAAAAAATGTTAATGATTTATTTTATAAAGAACTCGGAGTTTCTGAAAATCTTTCTTGTGCTTCTGCTCCATCACTCGTGTACCATGAGAAGCTATTTTGTCATATTTCGACCCCCAGAGAGTCTCTTGTACTTAACTTTTTTTTTACTTTTAATTCTGAACAAGAGTTACAATACTAAAAAATAACTTTAATTCGTATTAAAAAGAGTTTTGAAGTCAGTGTATGCCATTATTTGACCTCTGGAACTTTATCTTAAAATGCACTAATTGCAACACTACCACATACCGAAATATGTCAGTTTTACTCTATAGATTTCTGAGATAAGTTCATAGTATTTCAGTTAAAGACTGTCAAAGCTATACATATGGTTTTTTTCAAATTCAGTGGAAAATTTCAGATTTTTCATTCTCAATTTTCACGGAACTTAAAATTTTGAGATGTGACACTGTTGATTTGACGTTGCGTTGTGTTTTCTCACTGAGGTGTTGGCATACATTTTGTATGAATACGATGCCAAAACACATCACTGTTGTAAATAAACATAATTAAATCATTTTTACCAAATACTTTTTGATGACCTTTTGGCCTTACAGCTTCAAGCTAAATAGCTTAGAAGGTTAATAGCTGTAGTAGCTAAATTCGATTGCTTTCTTTTTTGTGAATTGATAAAATTCTGTTGTGTGTTGAGTGCGTACAATAAAACAAAATAATTTCTCAGGCAACATTTTTCTAGCTTATGATTTATTTTCTTGCTCATTCTTGCGGAATGTCATCATATCACTAACGCAAGTACGCAACTATTATCGCAATTAATTTCTATTATTTTGACAACTGCTGTCGAATTAGTTGATTTTTTTTATTTGAGAAATCGGCAGTAAATTTTCCGAAACAGAGCAGTTAACTGCCAAAGAACTTGTTACTGTAAGATTTAAAATTAGCAGTTAACATTTTAACAAGAGTTTACTCTTCACTGTAAATTAATAGATTGAATTCAATTTTTCCTAGTTTCTTATTCCATAAACATGGCAGTATCGTAAGCAATTATGTTTTAAATTGAAAAAATATATATTTTCAATGAATTTAAATTAAATCGCATCAAAGAGTTTTATTGTACATATTTTGTTTTGTTTAATTGCAACAAGTTTGAGTGCCTCACAACGGTGTACAACTTTTATCTATCCTTGATGTATTTTATAATTGCATTCGCAACTCATAGGTATTTGTAAACGTTTTATCAAAATGTTAATTTTTTATTGTAAAGAAGTGAAAACCTGCTTAATAAATTCGCTATGGTTTTTTATCTCATCCAATTTGAAAATTTTAAATGCAAATGGATTCCAAAAAGCCATCTAAAGCAAACACTTACTATGCGAAAGCAATGTGATTTAGTGATTAAAGTCTGCTATTGTAACGAACCTAAAATAAACGATCTAAAAACTTCCTCCATTACTTCTTTGTGCAAAAAAAGAACCACGAATTCAGAAAATTAAGGGGATAAAATATTAAGTAAACTTTTAAGGCTTCTTTTGCACTAAGTTCCAATTTTGTTTTCGAAATTTTTGTTTTTTGCGCAGGAATTTTTTTTAAAGATATTTCGGTTGTAAGGAAAACTGTTCAATGTACTGTAGCACAATGTAAAAATTTTAAGAACGTCCACAGAAATCGTTACAAATTGCCATAAAAATATCAAAAAGGAAATTACGCTTACTTTTGTGTACAGTAGATGCTTATAAAGGTTAGCTTTAGAGTAAGGACGTTTTTCCGTAAGAGAATTTTATTTCCCTATAACGTTCATCTAGGTAGATATATAGTTTAGCTCAAAAATCATTTTCAAAATAAGTGTTGTTGCTGTGTAAAAATATAAGCTTTCTTATCAGCAGCAGCGATCGATAATACAGAAAAAAACTGTTCCTTTGGAAATTATTTTTAACTAGGACTAAAAAAGTTTTTAAGGACATTTCAGTCGGTATATCGTCAAATATTTTTGTGGATAATTAAGGTTTTCTATAAGGGTTTGAAGAAATTTACTAAATAAAATATTTTAAATACAAAAATACAAATAGTTAAACTATCCCTTTTGCATATGATACTTGCTTTTTTGAGTAAATCCAATGTCAAAGCCTGAAAATTACAAGAATTCTGAATTTACAAGAATATTTTTCTCAAGAAATAAGACAAAATTATGTATAAAAGTTTAATCACGAAAAACAATGAAAACTCTTGCAAATACTATCAAAGAAATAGATATTAAGATGTAAAAAATTTAAGCTTTCTTAAGACTAGACAGTCCAACTAACGTATGAGAGATACCCGGTAAAAACTTTCAGTAAAACAGTTAATATTTGGTCAATAATTGTGATTTAAAAATGTAAAAATAGCGATTAGCCCATTAACTGCTGGATGTTGTTAATGGGAGTTTCATAAAATAATACCAAAAATATTAATTTTATATGATATTGACAGAGGAATCAAAAATCGTAGCCCGTTTTGCCACAGGATTGCCGTTAGTTTTTACATAAAGTTTTTAAGAAACGATTTTGATATTTATGTTATACTACTTATCGCAACGATCAATTTAATTTTTGATGATGTCCATCGCATGACGTTATTAGCAGAAATATGGACATCGGTATTAGCGGCTCTAAGCTTTCAAAACTCTTAAATTGACTTTATTTTAATGGATATAATTTGAAATGCATTTTAACTATCAGGCTCGGCAGTCATTGTTCTACCTTTCTGGTAGGTGACACGAAAAATTTGATTTGGTATGAGAAAGTTGAGATAAATGAGGACTTTAGCGCGATTAGAGGACAGGCGATAGGACCAAAAAATGGCCGCGCCAATGATCAAGCGCGTAAAAGCGCTGACTTTCCTGTGTGTTTTCATTAACTTGCGGGGCATGGTACTGCTATATCGTCCGAACTGTACATTTTGATTATGACGTATACGTTGACCATTTATTTGATCGTACTCCTTTTTTTGGTATGTTTCCATAAATATGTAATGTATTGCATTTCCTATTTATGTTTTTATTTAAGATATTGAATAAACTTTCACGTTGTTCAATATACGGCAAACCATTTTACACTTCACACATTTTACAATCTTTTTTTTTCATAAGTGGCTGCTTTAAATATATGAAAATGATACCTACGTTCTTATTGTATTAATTGATTTTTGATTGAGGATGAATTGAAATGTCGGCATATATTGAACCATCGCATGCATTGTGAAAGGCTTTACATTATTTAAGATATTTATTTAAATCATTTACCTTTTATTTTGATTATAATATCAATTGCTTTTTCGTAATAATTGGCATTAGATTCCTTTTTTGTATTAACTCATTTACTGCCATTGTAACTGCTTGGGTACAGAACATTTGAATAGCTGTAAATTCAATCAAAAAAAAACGAATGACGTTTTTCAATATTTTGCTTTGTTTTGATACTGCCTTATCAATTTTCCGTATTTTGAGGACATCAGTGTTCATAAGGCTTGTGAAAATTCAAAATTAAAATTGAATTAAAAAAGTTTACACTTGAGTTGCAATGCAAAACACTTGTGTTTTCCTAGTTTTAACGAGTTGAATCGAAAAAATTACAAAAAATTTAAAAATGCTCATATATTCTTCCACTGTACCCTCATCGGGAACAGGCTCAAAAACCTACTGATTAAATTTTTTTTTTTTTTTTTTTGTTTTTTCATATTTTATAAGTATCTTATGTTATTTTCATAAAAACGAAATACACGAAGGCGATGATTTTTGCTTTTAAAAGATCTTGGCTTTAAATGGATTAATGGGTAATGAAATTGAGATTGAATTAACGCAATAACACAGAAATGATGTCCATATGTCTTATTGTCAAATATGAAATAACTTGACTACAGGCTATAGCCACCTTTCGGATACTAGCATAACAGTGAACCAATGCCTCGGTAAAAGAAATATAATCGGTAAGGAATATAACCTAAATCGATAACGATCATATACATAGCAATAAAATATAAAATTGTCTGAAAAATATTTTAAATTGATTTGCTATTTTTCAAGATATAAAGAAGTTTCTATAAAAAAGAATATTTATGATATTTATTGCTTAAAAAAATGTTCACCAGTATGCAATTACTACAAGTTTCACTACTTTTTTGACTTGTTGAAGCATTATTTCCGTACCTATAGAAGATATGTTGATTCTCAAAGCAACAGTAAAAGCATAAGTCATTTACTTTACATATTCTCACAAAAAATATTCCATAGGTGTTAAATAAAATTAACATAAAAACCAATTAATTTAACCAGTTCAAAAAAATTATGCAAATTTCAAGTGCGTGTAAAATTGAAATTCTTGCGAATTTAGTTGACTGCATTTCTCTTGTGGTTTTAATCTTTTCATCTTAATTTGCCAAACGTTATATCAAAAAAAAAATATGCTATTCCGAAAATGTTTATCACTCTAGAAAAAATCCCCCTGTTTACCAATTATTGCAAATAAAAATGTTGTATTTTGTATGAATGCTTTTAGTTTTCAAAACTAAGTAAATCATAAAATGTCCCACTCAGTGAAATTTCACACACAAAGCATTGAGCTGCAATTTAAAATTTCAAATATCTTTTAAGCATCATGAAATCCCAAACAGCCTTAATCAGAATAAAAAAATCAATAGAGCACTCGAGGGGAAAAGTTAAAGGCACTAGTTGCGCATTTAGTACGCATATCCTTGCGCTTTCGCATACAACCATTTAAAATGAACTTGAAATAAAAGGGAAAAAAAGGAGGAGGACATTGATAAGTACTTTAGGAAATTAAAGTTTTTATAGCAAAATGAAAAAATACTTCAATCATTTTTTTTTTTTGTCAATTTTGAAATTTTTACGCTACTCACAGAACTTTGCAATTTAAGAAAGAATTAAATTTCATATTAAAATATTTTGTGCACGATTTAAAGGAAGCACGCAAACTATAAAAAGAAAATGAAATAAGAATATAAGTAGCAATAGAATGCGTTTGAAATGAAAAATATCAGATGGGCAAATGAAAGAGGCAGCCAAAGCACAAAACTGACAACTCACAAATTTTGCTGTAAAAATGAAAACCGGAAGTAAAGAAATTTTGTGTGAGACATTTAAAAGAATACTAAGCATTTTTAATAATAAAAAAAAATATTTTGCTTTTCTCGCATATAATAAAAAAATTTAAAAATAATATCATTTACCTGTTTTTTTTTGTTGATAAGGTCCTCAGTTAATTATTGAAATTAAGCAAACATTAACTTTTTAAATTTAACTTTTGTCTTGGACAATTTCCTTCTTAATTAACTTTTAAAAAACTCAAAGTTAAAAATCAAACTTTTTATTCATTTTCTAATACTATGTACGAGTATGTTTTTTCACATTTTCATATTTTGTATATGATTATAGATTTCATCTATGTATAATTGAATATGCATTGTATATATGTATATCTTTCAAATTTTTTTCTAATTCATAGTTGGTATATGAAATTCTTTTGTACACTTTAATTTTTACTCAACAGCACACGTTCACCTTTGCATGTATTAACAACACCAATACCAATTAACTGCGTCCGTAAATTAGCAATTTATTTTTTTTGCAAAATCTGTTTTTAACCGAAAGAAAAATAAATGGGGGAAAACTAAATTGAATTGAGTATTTAATTGAAAAACCGTTGCGCGTTTTTAGGCGTTTTTGTACTTTGCAGATTTTTTGCGTATTTTGCTTCTACTCCTGCGAAAGGCTCGACTCGAACTGGGATTTCAAAAAGCGATTCAATAAAATTTTGCTGTTACACTGCTGCTGCTGATGTTGCTGCTGCTGCTGCTGCTGCTGGTGTTGCTGCTTCTACGTTAGCTTCACAGTTTTTCCAAGCAGCGAACCGTCAAAATATGAACTGACAGCTAAGGCGGCAGAAACGAAAACAACAACAAACCCAATACAAACAGCAACAATTTTATACCTTCAACCTGGCTAACGGAAGCAACAACCGACCAAGGAACCAACAAAAAGCCGACGCCAGCAACGACAACCCTGGGCGAATCGTGTAGAAGGCGTCGTGTGTACGCTCTCTCTCTGCTGATTCTTATGGATTTTCTCTTTTACAGTTACGTTTCTCTTTATACACAAATTTTCACCAACGTCGAAGCTGCTCCTTTTACGGTTTTCGCTCTCAGCTCTCTTCGCTGGCTGTTCGCACCGACAATCATTCTACAAAGCAGCCAGCAGTTGCTCGATTGACATTAACTGGGAAATGCTTTCAGCTGTCAATTAGTACCAAAAAGTTTTCCTTTTGACTTTTTCAATTCTTTATTTTCGTACTTTTGCAGAGTTTTATTTGTTGCACGTGTGCGTGGCATGGGAAGTTTGTGTTGCTCCACTAATTTGCTTGATAAAGAAGGTTTTCTACAGTGGAGTAATTTTCATGAGAAACATGATAACACGAGTTTTTGCGAATAAGACCAAAATTGGTCGTAATGAATTTACTATTCTAAAGATTTTGTTGTCAGAAATTATTTTTCCATTGTCAATAACTGTTATTTTTTAATGTATTCTATTTTACTTTGATTCATAACTATTATGCATAAGAAATTGTTTTTCCATTGCCAATAACCATTAATTCGATAACATATTTTCTACGTTGTTTTTAATAAAAATGCTCAAGAAGTCCTTCACTTTTGTGAATTTTTTTGTGCACCAATCACTGGGAGGAGATTGTTTCTATGACATCACCAGAGGTGGTCCTCGGTTCCCGATAGAGCCCAATTTCGGTATATTTTTGAAAATAAAATATTTCTACCAATCAATGGAAAGAGGCCGAAAATTAATTTTAGCAATCACCAGAGGTGGTCCTGAGTCCTGAAAGTGCCCGATTTCGATCCATTTCCGAAATGTTTTTTATCTATCAATCAATAAAACAAAATTTAAAATGGATTTTGGCCATCACAAGAGGCAGTCCAGAGTCCCAAAAGCGTTTTTTGGGGATATCTCGAAAACGATTCTTAAGAAAAAAAAAATGGTTGCCATTTTTGGAATCTGCACCCCAAAATACATGGAAAAAAGTACTATATGAGAAACCAGATATCGAGATGAACCCCAAATTTGTAAACTAGTGTTTTTGAGCAAAAACTAGTGTGGGTGGTATGGGAGGTGGGCGTATGCTAAGGCGTTTTGGTTTTCAGATGGACAATAATACTCCATACACACATAGCAAATTTTATATATATAAGTAGTACACCCTATTATTGAGATTTCACAATTGTGGGTGATATGGGAGGTGAGCGTAATTTTGGGCGTGTGCCGAAAAAATTCAATAGGTCTAATATTTAGGTTCATATGAACCTATGTACTGAATTTCAATCGATTTCGATGTTTTTTTCTAAATATATAAGAAAAATTTTGCTAAAACATGGGCTTAAAAGTGACGAAATATCAATCGCAAATATCTCGAGAATTTGATCTAATCGAAAAAAAACTGAGTATGCCACCGTGTTCTACGACCAAAAAATAAGTTTGGGTGTCTCGGCGTTTTTGTGTGTCTTTTTTACGTCCCTACAGTGTTATTATTCCACCTAATAGCCATTAATGGGCTAAGAATGGCTTGTGGTTTCTTGAAGAAAACTTAACACAAAGTTATTATCCGATAATCTTGACCTTAGATTGACTTTGTTTGCTTAATCTTTATATCTATTAAGCAATTCTTGTAAAAGATTTCCGTAACCTTTCAAACCTCAACTTTTGCAACTCGTAGTACGGGCTCCAAATTGCTAACCCATATTCTAATCTGGAACGAACAAGACTCGAATAAAGAGATTTAAGAGTGTAAGGATCTGTAAAGGAAGAAGCAACACGTTTAATAAGATTAACATTCCATAAGTTTTAGGAACAATATACATAGTCGAAGGGAGAATGGAATAAAAAGCTGGTATAGAAAATAGTACCTTGGTCTTTAATTTCACTTATCCCTGCCCTGCAGAGGCCCGGTTACGATTATATAAATAAGATTTAAGTCAGCTCAAAAAGTTGAAATGAAAACCCAAAGCACTACATTTCTGAATTTGAAGAGTATGCGAAATTTTATCAAATGACTTGTTTAACAAAACTTTGAAAAAAAAATGACAAATTAGAAATTGTTGATTGTCCATCAACAAAACCATGCTGGAAAACCATGCTAGCAAAAAGTGTCTAATTTTCAATTTTATTTTTACTTCCAGATTTGTAAATAGGAGTAATAACTAAGGGTTACTCTCTAAAAATGTAGAAAAATACCCGAACGAAGAGAAGAAACCTCTTTAAGTCGAAAGCCTCTCAAACTCGAAAAAATTTTGTGCTCCCTAATATTCAAGCTCCAAAATCTCCACTGCTCGAAATCTGACCCCTCTATAGGTCGAAATAATTAGTGAATCCCTACAAGTAAACTCAGTACATATTTTCCTTCTACAAGTCTCAAAAAATAAATTTGACCTCTGCATCATAGCAATGTTTGATTTTACAACCTTTACAACTCAATTATTTGAAACGAATTACCTCTATAGCTCGAATAAAAATAAGATACCGACTTTAAGAATATGAAGACAATGTACTATATCATTGTTTCTTAGAAATCAATGTAAAAGCCTACTTCTGCAATAAACCAATTCAGGAAATAAAGGAATTTATGACTGACGCTAACACGTAATTTCATTTGAATTTTAGCGAATTTACTTTATTGTTGTCGATTGAAAAATTATCAGAAATAGTTTGGTCCTACTGCAATTCACACCAATGTTTAATACCTCTATAACTTGGATTTTTATTTATTTCAAATATTAACCTCTACAAGTCGAACATTTCCTGACAAAATTCGCTTAAGTCGAAGTCCTCCATAAGTCGAAAACTCTATAACTCGAATTTTTTGGCGTCTCCCTTCAAGTTCGACTTACAGAGGCTCTACTGTATTTTGAAATTTTCCGAAGAACAACGTTAAAAATTTAATCATTATCTTGCCTCGCGAATAAGCAGGCATCCTCTAAGTTCTATAAGGCTTATGGTGCAATAAGACTTTCTTGTTCTATTCATGTTCCCATTTTGGAGCGTTGAGTCTAAGCTGTTCAACAAAAAACTTGTTCCACTGTTTAAAAATTATAGAATTTCTATAAAAATACACATGCGCTTCAGTTACATTGGTATTGGTGTTAACTGCTCGTCAAGGGTACCTTGAAATTTACTACCCAACGGAAGTAAAAAGGAATACTTTCTTTTTTAGGAGAATTATTGCGTCCATAACTAAAAGAGAGTTGCAACGTAAGAGCAAAATTTGTTGTTGAGTTCAAAAATAAATCGCCACAAAGAAAGAGAGTGCGTATTCTCAATTTCACGAATACACTGAGAGTAAAATTAATGTGAGCCCAAAAAGCGCAACAGGGATATAAATATTGTGCAAAACATGTGTTTTTCCATTAAAATAAACCAACAACTATAAACCGCAAATCCTGGAAATGTTGAGGAATGATACAAAAGAGAGAGAGAGAGAGCCTTGCGAAACATGAGACCAAAAATCAATGTCCTTAAAGTAGATATTCAACTGGTGTTGGTTTGGTTGGGGGTAAATTAAGGTTACATTGGTGCGGGTCGCGTTTCATTGGATTGAGCGGGTGGATTAGAGTCATTTAAAGAGAATTGGTAAGAGGCACAAAACTAGCAAGTCAAGACCCGAAGGCTAAGGTAACAGCAAAAATGTGAAGCAACTGTTCTCGGGGTGTGCGGTAATTTCCAAATTGGAAAAATAAAAGCAACAGGAGAATATTGGAAATCACACAACAACAACGAAATGTATATATCTACACATATATATACAAATCTAACAACAAAGAAACACAAAACAAAAATAATTAAGGACGAAATATTCCTTACAAATTCCTTAAGAACCAAAATAAAAAAGAGACAAAGAAATAGAAAGCACAGAATAATCAACAAACGCTAAATTAGTAGGAAGATAATGTGAACAGAAATCACATTGCGTGCGCGGGGGGGGGGGAATGTGTGAAAGACATGATGAATGAGAGTGAATGAAATTCAAGGTGTACCTACCCCACCAGCTCAAGGACCTTCATTTTTAATGAATGCTGCGCATACGATTGTAAGTGAAAACGAAAAAGAGAAGGGAGTCCTTGAATTTGAAATTCGCTGCAATAGCACGAGGATTAAGTACGCGTAATGGAAAGTGAAAATATTTATCATACTCTTACAGGTGATTAGATGACTCCGATGAGTGTCGGGGACATTTTTTGACTACATCGTCGTCGTTGGTTGTGCTGCTTTTAGTGAAATGACGCTAAGGGGCACTAAAATAAAAAGAGTACAATTACAAATGGAGCAAGAATGAGAAGTGTGGATTGATTTGAGAGAGCACTTGGAGCATGTTGCAGCTTAAATTTCAACGTTTTATATGTTTTATGTTGAATTTCAGCTCGCTTTTTTTATGTCATACACAATTTTTTGCTATATTTTTTTAGGGAAAAAGAAAAAAGGAAAACATTGCAAATTTAAAAGGATTTATCAATGAGATCATGTGCAGCATTGTGCGTGAAAATCAGAAATTTTGATTTAATTTTATGCGAAATTTTCCACTTCCAAACTATACATGCCATAATGATTTAGAATTTATCAAAAAAAATATTTTAATTCGATTCTAAGATGTAACATATGTATATTGTCTACGCTAAGCTACTCACTTGTACAATCGGGCGTGAATCTCCCAAATAAATAAAAAATGCTTAAATTGTTAAATTGCTATCGATGATCGATATTTCGTAACAGCATCGAAATATATTGAGAAAAAAACATTGGATGTATCAATAATCGAAAACCGATATTTTTGCTGAAAAAATTCTATTCTTACCAGCGATGGTGTAACTTTTCACGGTTGCATTTATTTGAGTATAACAAAAAAATTCTTTCTTGTTAGGCTGGGACCACACGAGTGATTTTTCAACCCGCGTAGTCAACGTCATTACACAATCACAAAAGAAGATCCAATATATGCGACGCAATCAATTGGATACGTCGGCCGTAACCCGGTAACGGGTTGTTATGGCCACCCAAGTAAGTAAGTAATCAATTGTAATCAAAAATATCGAAATTCAATAGTTCAAAAATAAAATCGAATTTCGATACATCAAAGCAAAAAAATATCGCCGATAATTGTCGAAACAAATATCGGAAATATCGATAATCGATATATTTTCCTCAACCCTAATTGCAATTTTTGATTCTTAAACCCAGTAGTGAAATTTATTGCATGGACCCAGTTGTCCACTGGACTGCGTAAAATGTAGGCGGGAGTGCGCGGACAGAACTGTGTGTACAGCTTTTAATTAATAAAGTCATAAAAATAACTTACCCATTGCCATTCCAAGGCAAAACCGTGTAAAAGCACTAAACGCACTTCACGTGAAAAGCGCAGTAGCCTAGCAGCAACCCGAATGCACTTTTTCACGACAAAATTATTGGCTTCGCCTTAGTTTGAATAAATAAAACAAATGCTTACGCAGAATAAAATTTAATTTTGAGCACTTGTGTGTTGCTTTTGTAAAAAATTAAAACAAAAAATTTTATATTTTCAAAATAAAAACCAATTACATTTACAACAAAACACACAACACCTGCACTGGGTCTGCTCTGCCGACTGCGCCGCTTCGAATAGATTTTGCATTTGCATTGCAATTTTATTGAAATGTTTTATTGAATTTATCACAAAAATACTCGCGGGACACTAATTAACTAATTACTTTGCGAAAACTGTTATTATATTTAATAATAATGCTGATTTAGCTAAATTTAACTTCAAAAGCAACCGCACGCACTTTATGAATGACACTAAAACTAACGAGTGACAGCTGACTAGAGTTGCCATCTTCCTATTCAAATTTGCGGCTGTGAACATTTAGCGGAAAAAGCAAGTGTGGAAATTTATGTAGAAAGGGGTAAAATTTATTAATACATGATTTATATATGAAACATATGTACTTATAAGTGCGCTACATGTAAATCGTGCTTGTTTAAAAAAAAATTGCAATAAGAGATAGAAAATTTCTTTTTAAACTCAACTAGCAGATGCCCGCGACTTTTTCTGCGAAAGCAAACAATTTAATTTTTTTTAAATAGAACTACACTCAATTTTGGATTCTTCTTCACAGATCTAGAGTTATTTTTGTTTTCTCTTCCATAAATATACCATTGCATTGCCATGTGAAAGACAAACAACAAAACCTAACTAGCACATTCAATTAGCCCAGTTCACATTATCACACATGCTGTCCAACATGGCTTGACAACATCAATGTTCGCTAATATGAACTCTAGGAACGACCGCTTGACACACTTGTTGGATGGATTTCAAAAATTTTTGATTTTCCTGCTGGCTTGTCCAACCATACAACCCGTTTGAACTGACTGTCAAGCCTTGTGAAAATATTTCATTTTAAATAGGATTTCATGCAGTTTACTTCGATGTGGACGCTCATAAATTGTTCTGCAGTTGATGTTTGATGGCATGCTCGATAATGTGAACTTAAAGTAATATTGACAGTCACACATGTTGTCAAGTCATTTAGGACAGCATGTGTGATTTCTATGTGTGAACCTACTGTAATTTTTTTTCATTTTTCACAAATTCCGCGTTGTTGTGTTGACAAATTGAAAATGAGAGCGAGAGTTAAATTCCGTTTTTTGGCTTCCATTGCATTTGTTATGCTAACATGCTTCTTTCTATGTGTGAAATTAATTTTTTTTAGCAATTTTAACTCTTTAATATTTTGATATTTAAGAGGAATATCGTGATAACTTTAATTCTATGTTAAGACCAAGCGCCTAAGAAAGATAACTAAAAAAAATTTGGTCGAAATTGATTCAGTAGATTTTGCGTGAGTCCCGTTCATCGAAAACGGCTATCATTTTATTTATATAGATTACTGTGGCAAAAAAATGCAAAACAATAAAGACTTGTCATTGCATGTTTGCTAAGTGGACGGGCTTGCAATCAGTGTTGCTTACTAGAATAATTAGCCGAATTTTTTTTTTTTAAAGACATATTAAATTTATGAAAATTGATTTTTGTTTAATTTATTGCCGGCTTTGTCCCCCTAATGTCTGGATTTTCTTTACATTAATATTTTAAAATCTTTTTATGTCACAAATATATAAAAGAAAATTTTTAGGTTCTTCTTTTACTCTAATCTTATAAATAAATTTAAAATTATTCTTTTTTGAAAATGTTTCAATTATATAAAAAAAAATTTAACTAAATTTGTTCAGATATAATTTTTTTTGAAGTAAAACTTCTTTAGCAAAACGCGACACTATTTTTTAGCCGTACTGTCACTTAGTATAGTTTTGTCCTCGAAGGTAAGGCTTAGTTGACGGAATCTGGAACAGCTACAGCAATAAATGGTATATCAAATTAAAGTACTCATCAACCAGAGTGCCCAAAAATTATCAGCTTTGAGATGGGTTAAACTAAAGCTGAAATATAAGCGTGGAAATGTATTTTATTTTTTCAAGCATTTTACTGATAAGCTACCAAAGCCTTGCCATAGCGAGGAGAAAAAAAAAATCTACTACTCTCTCTCTCTCTCATTGTAATTTGCTATTGCTTTGGATCTTTTGATAACAACAACGCTTGGTTGGGAAACAATAACAATAACAATGAGAGAGAGTAGTAGATTTTTTTCTCCTCGCTATGGCAAGGCTTTGGTAGCTTATCAGTTAAATGCTTGAAAAAATAGGACATCTTTCCACGCCTTTATCTCAGCTTTTGATTAACCGACTTCGAAACTGGTAGTTTTCGGGCACTCTGCTCGATGAATAATACTTTAATTTGATGTATCATTTATTGCTGTAGCTATTCCAGATCACGTCAATTTTTGTTATAATAATAAAACATTTTCGTCTCATTCTATCACAGTTTAGTTTTCTAAAGGTTTCATTTCTACGACGTGTGAACTGCACACATGATTATTTTTTTTAATAAGCTTAAAGCATTTTTAAATAAAATAGTTTTTATTCTGTGCCCCATAGTTTTTGCTATATATCATTTTAAAAAATGTTCGAAAAAGTACAAGAAAAAGTGTGCAGTTATTTAAAGCATCGCCGATATACATAATATACATGTCAGCATTAATTACAATGAAGATTACATGAGAAAAAAAGCCACATAATGAATAAAAGAACACAAAGGATGAAAGCTCAAGGTCAAATACCAATATCTTGCGGTCTTCCTTGTGAGGTGAGTGCTCTTTGTTCTCTTTATCGTCATTAGTTATTGCATGTTATCATATCTACATTAGGGTGATTCAAATTTTATTTTTTTTGTTTTTTTTAAGGTGCTGTTGCTTAAAAAGTAAGTTTATGATATGAAGAAAAAGTTCACGAAATCTCAGCTCTGTAACTCAATTTTATAAGGTGGCGCCGGAGCCTGTTAGTTTTACATGTAAATTGTATGGAAAAATTATTTTTTACAAAAAAGTTATCTAAATGAATAGGTGATTAGTGTTGTTGAGCTGAAAAGGGTCGTTTTTTGACGTAATTTTTTACGCTGAATCCGAATCTGGCCTCAGAATTGACCCATCATGCCGGAATCCTGAAATATTTGAGGTTAATTACCTCAAACATGATGTTTTTGGTCTACTTTCGAGGTCATGTATAGGATTCAAAGAAAGTTGATCAGCTTATTTTTAACAAAAGCATCATTTAGTACCATCCTTGCCCTTTAAAATGAGCTTTCAAGTGGTGATCTGTGATGTTTCCTTGCAAAGTTATAGCCATTTTCAGCTCAACAACACTAATCACCTATTCATTTAGATACCTTTTTTGTAAAAAATAATTTTTCCATACAATTTACATGTAAAACTAACAGGCTCCGGCGCCACCTTATAAAATTGAGTTACAGATCTGAAATTTCGTGAACTGTTTCTTCATATCATAAACTTACTTTTTAAGCAACAGCACCTTAAGAAAAACAAAAAAACAAAAATTTGAATCACCCTAATCTACATACATGTTACATAGATAGAAAAATAACAATTTAGTAAATATTCTTTGATATCATGTCTTATTTTTCAGCTCCTTTGTGCAATTTCAAGAACAAAATGTGTAAATATTTTACTTAAAAGTGAAGCAAATCAAATTAGCAACAATACACGAAATTTACTTAAAACTACATGGTACATGTATATAAATTATCAAAATAATTAGAAATAACACGTCAAATAAATTAAAAAAATAAAGAAAAACTGAAGTATAAAAAGATAAACTATCGCTTGTCCAAACGCGAACACCTTAAAAATAACAAAACTAATAAAATAAATCAGGCAAAAATAAAAAATAAATGTGACGACCAATCGACACTTAATGTGAGCAAGTCACGTAACGCCATTCAATTAGGGTATACTGTGGTAATGCAGAACATTTATTACTTTCAATGAACCATTTTAAAATCGCTTCGAATATATCCTCCTTTGGAAGTATTACAAGGACATTCCGAAACATGAATACATATATATAATTTGGTATCAAAATTAGTATAATTCGGATTTCGAGGGTTATTGAACATTATTTTTTGAAAAGACAAACCATTTGTAAAACTCGAAGGAAACTGGATAATTAATTTATAAACATGATGGGTATTGAAAAGCTGAAGGCTTAAATCAGACATAACTTGTTCCACATTTGAAGATTGAAATGGCTTCCACTGTATTACCAAGGCTAAGCTTTCTGATACATGTTTTTTCTTTCAAAAAGAGTGTAAAACCTTTTTTCAAAAAGAGCGTAAAATTTTTCATTCCGTATTCAGGATAGCTGATCCTATTTAGAATTCCCGTGATATATCCTTCAGCAGATCTACAAATAGAAATGATATCTCTTAAAATAGTTTGTCCTCAATTAAAGTCGCTGAAAAAGATCACACGGTAGTTGACTGAACTATTTATGTCTCACTTAGGCACTCTGCCCAAGTCTTCCCAACACTTAATAAAGAAGGTGAAAAACAACCATACAACATGAATACCAATTGGTAATATGGCAAAATAAAAGTTTTCAAAATAAAAGAAATGTCCTGAAACAAATCAAACCAACTCAATAAATTTAATCAATTGAGCACTGCGTCACGTGACACACAGTTACCAGGCATTTAATTAACCGCTTGCAAATCTTCTCTAATGCCATCAAAAATCAAATTAAAAAACTTTCTCATAAAACCACATTTTTAATTAGTAACAATAAAAGCCATAAAGGATAATGCCATGGTCGAAGGAAACCTTGCCAACTTTTGAGTTTCATTATTATTTACTTAAAATTGAAGGAACAACCTTTATTTACCTTTCACCAAGTTTAATCCTCTTAAAGCAATTTGACACTGCAACTGCAGTGTAAGGAATAAATTTAGATACTGTACAGCAAGTAAAAGCAGCAGCAGCATCACTGAATGCAACTGCTTCTAATTATGATGCAGCAGAAGAAGCAGCAGCAATGAAAACCACAAGCCACTTGGACAATGGACAATGAGAAAAATCTAAAATTGCCAAGTGAACTGATCCTAAGAAGCAACGTTATCACGTTCTTATTAACAAGATAAAAGATTATCCAACCAGGCACATGAATGTCGCATTAGCGCCATGACACCCACTGCAAAATATGTGCTGGCATTACTCTTTTGTTCAGCTTAAGAAAAAATTTTTTGAAAAGGTGGTATTGTTCGAAAATTAAGTAACCTACACTATAAACAATGGCAGTAGTCTGTCTCTAAATTTTTATGCAATAAATGGTAACAGAAACTTTCTGAGAGTTCTCCAGAGAGTTTCACTTGAAAGCGCTGTTAGTTTTTCATATTGAATAATGTGTATATTAAAACAGCCACCCCCCTCCCCTCATTAACTACCGTCTTCACTGGACACTCGAGTTTTATATGATTTGCCGTCCCTATTTCCCGCAATGCTTAAGCCTGCTCAAATAATTACGCCTTGGCTAAATATTCTTCATATTTCTGGGATGTTTTACCTAAGGTCGCTTTCTCAATGAACGCAAAGCAGGATGGGAAACCAAGCCAACAAAGAATTGCATGCCAATTATTCGGAGCCTCCTCAACACCATCAACTTTAGCGGGGCTCAACGCACTTACCCTAAATTTTAGTCCATATGTTGAGAAAAGCCCGGAATTTGCTCCATTAAAGATTTTACAAAAATGCACAAGTCCATTAAATGATTTAGCAAAAAGGTACATGTCCATTAAAGGGTTAAACAAAAAGGCACATATCCAGTTGGTTCCCTGCAAAAAGGCACATGTCCATTTTTTTCCTGTTTTCTCTTTAAACATTTTTATATGGTAGAGCGAACATAATCGTGTTAAGCTTATGTGATCAGTTCAGAGGGTTAACAGTTTTCCGTTCCGTTCGCTCACCTGCGTTTTATTCGCCATTCGATGCTAGTTATCTTTAGCTAGCAACTACAATTGTATGGAAAGCAAAAATAAAATCGCAAACTTAACGAGTAAAATTATAATTGTTATGCATAAATAGCAAGTAGCTTAAGTGCCAGGGTTACCCAGTAGATTTGTATTTTATCTATTAAGCAGTTTGAAATGATGAACTACTTATTTCACGGAAAATCCATTGTTTAAAACGCCAGGCGGCAAAAATAAGTAATGTGAAATGAAAAAAGTGGGAAAAACAACAAACGAGTACTCGTAAAAACAACGAGTAGGAAACTTAGCGACTTAAGCCTTAAGCCTAATTTCCATGCTATCTTTCTTGATCCCATATCAGGGATATCAAATCAAATTTTTGTAAAGCCTAAGCCAAAATAGACGAGACGAGACATAACGACTAATTTCGAGTGTATGTAAACCAATGTTGATAGCCAAAATGAACCTACGTAATTTATCGAAAGTGAACGAAACATTTTGACGAGACGTGCTATTCCGTAAGAACCGAACTTCAAAACGTTGCTACTCGTCATAACCGGTTTTTCGGTTCGTTGGCTAGCGTAACATTTTGGGTTAAATGTCAAAACAGACGAAACGAGTGCAAACGTTCGTTCAATTGCTACCGTCTCGTCACGTCTATTTTGGTTAAGGCTTAAGAAAGAAAAAGCATGCGAACAGAACCTAATGCACTTGGAGAATGCAAGAGTGAATAGCATACATTTGCTATCTTTATAGCATGTGATGTCCTCCCTAATATTTCATAAGATAAGTTCAAGAAAGATCACATGGAAATTAGGCATTAACCAAAATAAACGTGACGAGACGGTAGCAACTTAACGTACGTTTTCACTCGTTTACGCTAGCCAACAAACCGAAAAAGCTGTTATAACGAGTAGCAACGTTTTGAATTTCGATTCTTACGGAACTCTTACGTCTCTCCAAAATGTTTCGTCCACTATCGATCAATTACGTAGGTTCATTTTGGCTATCAACATTGGTTTACATATACTCGAACTTACTCGTTATGTCTCGTCTCGTCTATTTTGGTTTAAGCTTTTGTCGTTTTTTTCATACATAGCTAGCACTTTGGCGAATAAACTTTGCTGCTTACAGAGCATTGCTAAAGTACAAGCCAATTAAACCCAAATTCTCATTTGAGTATCTCACAAATTCCTTGTAACTATCGATTTCTAAGACGTAATTTAAGCCACTGAACGAGCAGAAAATGTTTTTTCAGGTTGAAGATTTACACCAAAAAAAAGTACTGAAATCAGTGATTAAGAACAGCTATGCAGTAGATACTCTTAACGCATAACCAGGACACCAAGATGAATCTGTTGCACCAATTATATTTTGAATGGGTAATGGTGAAAAACAAAAGTTTTAATAACAATTAAAAAACAAGCCAATGCGATGATTGTAGCGACCACTTGCGTCATTTGCATTAATTCGCTTCGAGCTATCAAAGCTTTTTAACGTCGCAACGCGCTGATTCTGACGTAACGCTTATGCTTGCAGCACTAATTTTGCAGAATATAAAGCACGATAAATGAAACTTTTCACTTCCTTTATTAATTTAAAAAAAAATTAAAGAAAATAAAAAGAAAAACGCAAACAACTGCAAATTGAATGAATGCCACAAAAAGGATTTTAACCCGATAACTGCAGGATATTTGCAAATGTTTGTGTTCGGAAAATTTTGTTTAATCTCACAGGATGTGCGTGTGTAAGCAAACACGGAAATTATGCTCCGGCACGCAAATGCATGAGGCAAAAGGAGGATGGGTGTTGGCAGTTTACCAACGGTGTTGAAGGAATCCAGTAAATCTAATAAAGATGTTACGTTTAATTTTTATATTTATAAAATGCTGCAAAAAATTCCTTTGAAAATTTCTGTTTTTTTTATTTTTAGTTGTGCTTTAATATAATTGAAAATAAAAGAAAGAAATAGAACTGGCTTTTATACATTACTTATGTACATATACTATACATGCCTTTAAATAGTGTAATGAATCAACGAGAACGAACAAATGCTAAGAAACTATACGAGTAGTTAATTCCAGATTGACGATACCGATTAAGTGGCTTTTCGCCAGAAAGAAAAACAACATTTACAACACAAAGTTTTTCCAAATTCGTCTATTCTTATTATTGATCTATTTGGCACTTTAACGAAATTAACCCTTAGTATTCGAAGGATCACTATTTTGCTCACTCTTGTTTTGTTTGGAGGTACATCTTCCTTAAATAAAATCTTACCAGGATGGTAAAAAAGAGTTTTCAAAAACTCCATATCATAAAAAACTAAATTATCATGTCGTGAAAGCGAGTACCATTAGCTGTTGTTGGATGATTTTCGAAAAAGAATGGTCCGATGTTCAGTAGCGTCATTTCACCAAAATTTTGGGGGAGGGGGGCCAGAGTTTAAATAACATATCGAATCGATGATATTTTAAATTGAAACGAGGTAATTAGAATAATATCAGATCCTTGGGGGCCAATGCCCCTCTAGCCCTACCCAATTGACGCCACTACTGATGATGCTTCCAGCCCAAAATAAGCATTAAACAGTAATGCGTTGCGAATGGTTTCGACAATTTTCAGGATTAACGAAGCCATCAAGATAAAAATGACCCTAGTCGCTGAATATGATTTTTGTTCGAAAAATCATCATTCACTCGTTGTTGTTCCATTATCCACTCGAAAAGAACTCGCTTCACTGTCCATGGACTGGAGGCTTCAGTGCTTGAGTAAATTTTACTTTGCATGAAGATGCATATCTTTCGTCAGAACACGCTGTAAAAAGTTTCTCGGAATGTAAAATTTTTGACCACGGTACCGAATTGATGTTCCTAGACTCTCAGCAACTTTCTCACGAACCTATTCAATGTTTTGAGTTGAATGACTTGTTGAAGGACTATGTCCAAGATCACTAACAGATTCAGTCTCCCTGAATTTTATAATTGATGTCTTCATAGTTGATGAAGCTGAATCATTATTCCGAACATATTCTGTACGAAAATTTCGAACTAATGCTGCCAAACTTTCATTATTTAAAAAATATTGCTCAAGCGTAGAGCGGGAATCTTGGCTCGTTTGATACTACCACTTGATACTCGTAGCTTAGCAATTAAAAAAGTCCAAACCTTATATTTTTGTAAAACATCGTTATGAAGGAATATATCGCTGGTTTATTTCAGCTCTATCCATGTACATTAACACTTTTGATATATCGACTCAAAAATACGTATTAACGAAACAACCTTTTTCTATTTATATTTCATACATTTTCATACTGCTCTTTTGTAAGTGCAAATCAAAAAAAAAAATCACCAACCAGCATTGTCGTCAGCATCACCATCACCATTAACGACAGAAACAGCCACGTTGCCAATTTGGTATTGCTACTTTTTATTCGTATGAAACACTTGTAATTCACAGAAACAACAAAACTTTCTGAGAAATTGAAGCGCGTCAATACATAGAAGCGAATTATACTACAAAATAATAATAATAACAATAATGAGAACAACAACAACAGCAACAACAACTACTGCAAGAATATCAACAACATGTGGCATCTGTTGTTATTAATAAACTTTTTTTGTTGTTGCCATGCTGTTGCCACTGTTGCATCCTGTGGCTTAAATTTACGTAAACAGACGCGACAATAACAAAAAACATCACTGGCATTAGCAAAAGTCCTCACTCACAACAACCAAATTAAAATAAATTCTAAAATAAGATGAATACGAGTATCACAACTTGATTTTCCAATCGATTTCGTATTTGTGAATTCAGGAATTTTCTTGGAGCTGCATACTTAATATCGTATTACTTTAGCACACGTGAGGAATTCTAACAAACGTAGTTATTTGGGAAAAAGTGCGGAATAAATTACATTCGGAATGCAAGAAATATAGTCTATTTCCCAAAACCGGGAGGCATATCAACTGGCTCGTAATGCAGCATGTAATATTTCGGAAAACTTTTAGAAATTTTTCACATGAAACCTTACATAGTTTCAGATTCGTTTCAGAAAGCTTTCATTTTCATTTTAGAAAGCTTTCTGCAATTTTTTAATGCCCGCTTTTGGATTTAATTTGAAAAGTTTCTGAAATGTTATATTTCTGATAGTCTCTGAAACGTTAAATGCCGAGTATTGCAAGGCAAGCTAAAAAAATAAAATTATTGTTTTTAACTTTTTTCTATTAAGCAAAATGTGGAAAAATCTTGGGCAGCTACTTACATAGATGTTAAATAGAATGAAAAATCAGAGTTTTAGCCAAGTACAATTAGAAGATGTCTGCGGAATAATTTTGAGCAAGCTGAACTTTTGCATGAACCTTCATCATTAACGTGTCAAGTTCAAAGGTCACTAAAATTGGTTTTTTGCAAATATCTCGTATACTATTGGTTTTACGGCAATTTAAGTAACATAAAATTAGGTTTGTAGCTAATTTTACATAAAAAAAAAATCATATAAAAAGTTTTCGTAGGACCAATTCTCTCGAGATATGCGGCTGAGTGTGTCGCATGTTACGTACAGTAGTGCATACGAAGTTTGATAAAAAAATAACAGGTATTTTCGTTTTTCTTAGAGAATTCTGATTTTTTAATCAACTTCAATTTTGTGCCCTATCTTTTGATATAATATACTTATGCCAGCACTTTTTTGTCGGAAATTTTGCTATATCTACTTCACAAATTTTCAAAATGGTCAAACGTCAATGGGTCAAATGGCTTGGACAGAGTACTTGAGTTTTGATTTTCTCAGGTGTGAAACTAAGTTTTAAGATAAGCATATGAGGCACCGAGTCGGCGGGGGAAACAAAACTCGACAAAATCAGATACATGAGTCAGAAATTCATAAAAATATAAAAATAAACATATATAAAATCGACAGCAACAGTTTTAATTAAAATTTCTAAAATTAACGCAATAGCAGCTTAGATAAAAATAGCAACAACTACAATGCTGAACAGCCACAAACAACGGTCGACAGCTTACGTTTATTGTTTTTATAAAAATTGTGTCAGTTGGATAACGCAACGTTATTCCAAAGGCACACGCCTCTATTTTCCTAACAAACACGTGAAACCTGATTTCCACTTCATCACTAAGCCTAATCAGTGCCGGACTTAAGAAGGCCAAATAGGCCCTGACTAGCAGTGTCAAATTTTGGGGGATGGATAGTTTTGCATACACTTGATGATCATCCTGTGCGATCTACACATAAATACTTTAACAAAGTGGCTATAATAATGGCTATACGACAGGCAGTAATTCCTACAATCCAATTTAGAACAGCATATGCTGAGGAATGAATGGCTAGTGGGTTATCTAGTCGTGAATATGTGGACTCGAGGCATCTGGCGAACTCTCGTTTCAATCTAGCTTTATTCACAAGTGCACGATCTATGTAGCTGGAATTCTTTTTCCTTGCTTGGTTGAGATCAAGGTGTAATTCAACCCATGCTGTGGATCGTTCAGGTTGTATGCCCAGCTCTTAAGCGTGGGAGGACTTATGGGTCCTGTACTCGTGGGAACAAAATGTGAAGAATCTCTAAAACAAAACAAACGAGACTTAAGAATCCAGAACTCACAAAGATCCAACCAATAGCGGTAACGGGTTGGACTGGTGTTGGCCTTTGAGTGGCTGAACCTGGACCTAGAAAGTGTCTCTACAAAGGGAGCGACAAATATTTATTGGCCAACAGTCCGGCCCTGCTTGCACTTGTAAAGAAGGAAGAGGGCAGATGTTAAATGTTCAACAAAAAAAAAAGCTCAAGTAATCAGAAAATACTCGCCTGAATGGGTAGATACTCAGATGTACTCGTATGTACATTTGAATTTAGCTACGTATATAAGCAACAAGTTGGCAAAGAATAAATACGAAAACAACAACAGCCAAGTCCTCGTATATTTGGCATCAGCGAAGGACGTGAAATCTATTAGTATTTCCTTTACTCGTGTCAGTAGTTAAGGATTTTTTTTTTTCATTTTCTTGCTTGTGCATTGAAGAATCTCCAATTAAAAAAACCCAATAAACAGGGTGGGTGCCTTTCAAATAATTTATATTGAAAAAGATTTTTTCAAATTGAACTTTTACGATACAAAGAGAAATAGTTATTTATAAAAACAAACTTTGGTTGTTTTAAGATATACTAAATCAAGGCAATGAATAAGCTGAAAAATACTAAGTAAAAAATGGCACTTATACCATTCGAGAATACTATTTAAATCTTCATTTATTCTAGCAACGCAGCTTTAAGAGCGTAAAATGGGACGAGTGAAATAAATCAGTACAGTGCTCAGTTGAGCAGAGTCTGACAATTAACTACAATATTCGACAAGTCATTTAGAAAAATGCATTTCCAAGGCAGCCTTAAACCGAAACTTGAGGAGTGCCGCAATTAGCTTTCAAAATTTTGGATGACTCTTTCTCATACTGAACCGATTCTAAAAATTCTTCTACCAATAGAAAGCTACATTATCTATATGCAACATAGGCCAGATATTATTTTGATAAAAATAAGTGGCGTGGCACCTTCCATACAACAAAAACACTTAAGTATAACGCTATGGTAGTAGAAGTTCTTAAATTTGGTGCTAGGATCTACAGTATGGCCCATAATAACTGTCACCAAATTTCACTGTACTAAAAAAATTTGAAAATCTGAATTTTTTTATAATCTAAGTATGCATTGCTTTTCACAATTTAGTTGTACACAACGAAAGTACACGGCAAAAAAATATTCTTTATATAAAACTCAGCAGCGCGATGGAAGGTAAACGTGACTTAATTATAAATTTTTTTTAAAAAAAAAATTACACAAATTGTGACATCATAAAAACACCAAAACCACTCGGAATAGCAGAAAAATTCATACCTAAGACAATAAAACAATATAAGGATACGGGAGGCTCGAATTGGACGCAGTCGGACTGTGGGAACAAATGACGTCATAAAACAAGTGAGGACGATATCCTGCTCAATCAGCCTGTTTTGTAAAAAAGGATATGAAAATATACAAAACTTCTAAGCAGCTTTCTTATCATGGGCTAACAAATAAGCAAAAGCAATTACCTGTTACAAAAAGTAAGGAGTTACTTGACTGGCACGGTGGAGATGAAATAATCTTTCCGGATGAAAAACTGTTCTTTCTGCAAGACAGCCACAATCAGCAGAATAACCGTGTGTACGCAAGAAGTTTTGCGAATGCTTCAACAGATGAAGTGACTGCTGATCGATACCAAAACGTGACCAAAATCAAGGTGTATGGAGCATTACATTATCATATAGAAAAAGGGCCGATAAATTCGACTGATTTCATCTCTGCGGAAGATTGGCCAGCATCATCAACGGATCTCAAGACATTGGATTTTCGAGTATGAGGCCATATGCTAGGTAAAGTAAGGTCAACCAAAGCCTTAACAATTGATGGGTTCAAGCAGCGTTTGACAAGGATTTGGGACGAAATGGAGCAGAAAATGGGGCGTGAATCTCCCAAATAAATTAAAATACTTCAATTTTTATTCTTGGTTCTTAAACCCAGTTGTGAAATTTAGTACATGAACCCAATTGTCCGCTTTAAGGACTGCGTAAGATGAAGGTGGGTTTGTATAACAGGGAGTGCACGAAGAGAGCTGCGGGTACAGCTAGTAATTAATGAAATCATATAAATATCTTCCCCATTATGACTTCTTTCTTCACTCAAGCACTGCCAAAATTCCAAAGTAAAATCGTGTAAAAGCTCTGAGCACACTCCACATAAAAAGCGCAGTAGATTAGCAGCAACCCTAATACACTTTTTCACAAAAAAAATCATTGGCATCGCCTAAGTTTGCATAATCGAAGTAAATACTTGCAAAATTATCGAAAAATAAAATTTAATTTTGGGCACTTGTTGCTTTTGTAAAAAATTAAAACAAAAAATTTTATGTTTTCAATATAAAAACCAATTAAATTTGCAACAAAAACATAAAACAACAAAACACGCGGCACCTGTACTGGGTCTGCTCTGCCGACTGATTGTGCATTTGCATTGCAATTTTATTGAAATATTTTATTGAATTTAACACAAAAATACTCGCGGGACACTAATTAACTAATTTTTTTGCGAAATTGTTATTATATTTAATAATAATGCTGATTTAGCTAAATTTAACTTTAAAAGCAACCGTACGCACTACAAATGACATTAAAGCTAACGAGTGACAGCTGTTTAGAGTTGCCATCTTTCTAATATGAACTGCGGCTGTAAACTTTTAGCAGAAAATGCGAGTTTGCGAATTTGTGTAGAAAGGGGAAATATTTATTAATATTGACGCAGATTTCGTACATGAAACCTGTATACTATTTTTAAGCGAGCTAAAATTTTACATGCATATATAAAAAATATATGCCCGAATTTATTTAAAAATGGCTGCAGGGATTTTGATGAAACTTTGGCATTTGGTACACATGTAAACAAAATTAAAATTGGGCTATGCTTCAAGTTTTTAAGGACTTTTACAGGGGCGTAGCACCGCCCTAAACTATATTTATATTTATATCTCGCAAACTACGAAAGTTAATGTGATGAAATTTAGCAAACAGATGCAAGACTTTGATCTTTACTCTTTAAAGATTTGTGGGTGTTAGGTTTTCCTTTAGACGTCGTTGTTACTCGCGTTGCTGCCTCCGCCACTTAAACTATCTCTGTTCTTCGAACTTTCGGCAGCTTCTTGTCGTAACGCCTCTTCTACCTCTTTTTTCTTGCGTGACGCCTCTCACACAATATAGACACGTTAAATGTTATATCTAGTGTACTATAGTAATAGTTCTGATAAAGTTTTTGTAGGTTAATGTAAGCTTTAAATTAAAATCGGAGTAATTGTATCAGTAGGCGTGGCATCACTCATATAAGCAGAAATTGTTAGACCTACAGAGGTGTCGGTTGCTATAAGCTTTTTCAAATGAATCTCGATGGGAATGCATCAATAGGCGTGGCACCTTCCATATTATCAATATGATACGGAATACCAATTTTGGATCTGTTTTATTCGAAATTATGCTCGGTTCGGGCACATTGTTACAAAACAAGCTTTTATTATATTCTCAAAATCATGAGAGGCTTATTAAAAATTTTCACCAGTGACGCTTCTCGAAAACCTTATAGAAAAAATGGTCAAAATTGCTGAATGTGATAGGTTGATCATACCAAATTTCGGTAACACTAAAATTTGCAGGTCTTAATCCTTCGAAACATGTCTTCCTAGAGGGTTTTCAGTCCACTAGTTTTCAAATTACGTCAATTTCAGATTATGCTTCAAGCATAGAGGAGCAATTTTTTTTTTAGCTCATCAAGTTTATCGTTTGTATAGTAAATAGTCTTTCAACCAGTATACATTACCACAACAAATATTTTAAGTCAAAAACAACTATCGAACTAAGCACCTTGCATTACTTCAGATTTTATTTTATGTGCAAAAACAACAACAAAATTATTTTTTAACATACCTGTTATTTCCCTACGCACAAAACTCAAATGTTAAAACGTAGTTGTACCGATTTCACCTCTTAGTAGCTGCCAACGCAAATACGATAAAAGAAATCTCTTTGAATTCCTCATACTCGTACTTTAGGTATACTCGAGAAGGATTTCAAGAAAACAATACATTCTTAGCGCCCTACTCGAGACGTTCACACTCGCACGCATGAATACATAAACACACAAAATTGACACTTGCTGCTTTTGTTTTTCTTGAGATTGCTCCGCTCTTTTTGTTGTTGTTAAGAATTGCGACTTTCAGATGTAAGTTGAGAAGTTGGCGTTGCTAAGCAACGGCAATTGTTGTCAACTGTTGCTTCCGTTGTATGAAAGTAACTGTGTTGTCACATCCCTGTTGGACCGGTAAGCACGCTAGACCTAATGATTGCTAGATTGCCTGAGCAAGCAGTGTTGGTTACTTTTTCTCATTGCTATTGCACCTAATTTTTTCAACAAACATGGGCATGTAAGCAATGGACCGGAATCGCTTAAAAGTGAAATGAAGAAACTGCATTGCTTTCTACCTTACGCTGTAAGGCACAAAAGCAATTGAGCTGAAAGGAACTATCCTACATCCTATATTTTATGTTTATTTTGTTTTCAAAAATTAACCAACGCACTTCGACTGGATTAGTGGGTGGGATATAGAATATTTTCAATATTTTTTTCAATATTTGTTAAAATGGTTCAATAGTAAACATAAATTCCTTTTTGATCAGGTTCCTCAATGTGCCAAATGGGGTTTCCGTGTATACATATGTGCGTGTGTGTGGTAGTGTAGGAGTGTGTATCTTTCAGTTGTCGCTCTTGATAATTAGACAAGAACAAAAAAAGAGTGATTGAAACAATGACAATGTCATTAGCCACAACTGCTCATAACAACTGTTGCTTGGATACCGGTTTCCCATATACAGATTTTTCAATTACTTGAGATTTATTTTAAGCTCAAGGAAAGCCAAGGCGAGGATAAATAATAATCATAGGTATTTCCGTTATAAGCTATTTCTCAATACAAATTATATTCAGCAACTCAACTCATAAGTGTTGCATGAGAAGAAGCCCCAAGGCTTCAAAACATGAAGATGGCAACAAAAAACTAAGTAAATATATTATTGAGCACTATGCGATTATTGTCAGAAATTGATTTTCTCTATTAAATCGAGGCGGAAAATTTTTTCACAAAAAGTTCTAAGAACCGAATCCACTAATAATGTATTTTTTAGTACAACTTTTATTCAGCAACATCTTTCTACTATCCATCCTATTCGAATCCGAGGTCAGAATTTCGCTGATAGTATCGGTTTTCGAGATATTCTAACCTAAAAGTGTGAACATCATAGTTGTACAAGGTATTTGGGGAAATATTACATCGAAAAGTAATTTTTATTTATGAAATTAGTAATTCGGTCCAAAAGAACTACCCTTTTTCTTCAAAATACACTTTGAACTATATCAATAACTTTCTTTTTCTCCGAAATCTGTTAAATAGAAATTTATTATAAGGTCTCTATACAATTCAAATTAAATTTCAGTAAGCAGAAAAACTGGAAAATGTGTAATAGCTTTCAATTTACGATGTTTTGGAGAAAAAGAGAGATATCGATATAGCTCAAACCTTTAAATGTGCGCGGACAGAGTTTTTGTCCGATTTCGTTGAAATTTTTGGAAAAAACCAGCTTGCAAAAACGTAGAAAAAGTCTGCCTTAGATGATATGATGTTTTAGGTTGTCAAACCACGCTCAATTTTTTCATGTGTCTGAAAATTCGGACATAATACACCCAAAAAGGTTTTTTTTTAATTTGAGCGCCCCTTAATTCTATACTACTAAGTAAATTATTACAAAAATAAATTTGTGATTCGAATGGCTCAACAGTCAACAGGGAGCTAGGGGCCGTTCAAGTATTACGTAACGCAATTAGGGGGGGAGGGGGGGTCTTGTGAAACGTTACGATGCGTTACAGGGGAGGGGGGGGGGGGTTCGAACAACGCGTTACGTAACATTGTTTTAGAAGTGAAACTACTTTAGCGGGTGGTGATTTGAAATGAGGTGTGTATAATGAAACGCTTTCTTTATGTGTATGCTTATTGAATAGCTACAGCCAAAAAATTTTATTATAATGATAAAAGTTGATGGGATCTAGATAATTTACAGCAATAAATGATATGTTAAATTAAAGCACTTATGAAGCAGAACGTCCTAAAACTATCATCTTCGAGATTGGTTAACCAAAACCAGAGATGTAAGCGTGGAAAGATTTCCTATTTTTCTCATTTATTGCTGTAGCTGTTCTAGATCCCATCAACTTTTATCATTTTAATAAAATATGTTCGTCTCATTTTTCGCCATTTTAACATATTTTAAGCTTAAGCAAATGTTTATTACATTATGTGTGATTTTTATTAAATAACAATATGAACAAGTTAAGGTGTTATCTTCAGTCAGGCCGAAACTCACATACCCTACACTGCACTCAAAGTAGGTACATATATTTCAGTAAAAAAAGACGTTGAAGAGGTTAAATAATTCGAAAAAAGTGTGAAATGTTTAAGAGGTTGAAAAAGTCGTAAATATATGCAAAATGTTAATGTTGAGAGAGGTTGAAAAAGTCTAAACAATTTAAAATCAATGAAAAAGTCGAAAAAATAAAGAAATTTCATCACAATATCTTGCACGGCTTACGAGATATGGTGGTATAGAGGTTAAAATTTAGGACCGTGCCACGCAAATCTTTGGAGACTTGAAACCTAGCCTAATCTTAATTTAGTTCAAATGTACACCTAATCACCAAGTTTCATCAAAATCGCTGCATTTTTTTCAAAATGGGATTGGGCAAATATACATAGAGTATGGGCGGTAGGCGTGTCCATGAACCGATTACGTCCGTTTTGAATAGCAAGATGCCTGCAAGAAGGTCTGACCTGAGTGTGCTAATTTCATTCAATTAGCTTTCTTGGTTTTTCCGTAAACCTGATTTGAACAGACAGACAGACGGACATAGCTAAGTCAACTCAGGTGGTGACGCTGATCAAGAATATATCTATATACTTTTTCATACCTACCACCGCCCTCTTCTATGCGTTACAAACAAAATGACAAAGAAAATAAACAACATACGCATGTATTTCCGGTACTTTTCGCAACATAATTGTGACTTTTAGGTAAATATGGTCACTTGGGTGTTACGTAACGTTTAAGGGGGGGGGGGTAGAGGAAAACGTTACGGCGCGTTACATAGGGGGGAGGGGGGGTCAAAAATCTTCGAAAATTGCGTTACGTAATACTTGAACGGCCCCCTAGCTATCCGACCTCCATAAGGAAGTGCTTTGACCCAATTGTTCGAAAAAAGATTTACTGTACCAATCGATAGGAAAATGAATTTTGGAATTAATCAGGAGATCCCGTCCCTGTTTTCAAATAAAAATTTTTTGTGCCACTCAATGGGAAAAACTTACAAAATGAACCTTGGATGTCACTAGGTGGGGCTGAAGAGCATTTTTCGTAAATAAATTACTGCACCCATGGATAGAGGGCGAAAACGAAAATTAATATCGAACATTACCAGCAGTATCGTCGACCTCCATTAGTAGATGTTTTGGTACATTTTCCAAATAATTTTCATTTTATAGCGTTAATATTTCAAAATAATTGGATATAAATTCTGAAAATTAATTATAAAAAAAAAGAAGTAAACACTTACATTATTATTATTCCCTGCATTGACCAAAATTCCGGAGTAAAATATTTTTAAATCACTAAAATGCAACTGGAAACACCGCGTTGGCAACACTAAAGCTGCAATCGCAAGGCGCTCATATCAAAAGCTTTTCAATAAATTACTTTGAATAACCACAACGAAATTACGCAAAATTTAATGAAAATGAAAATTTAATATTTAACACTTGCTACTATTTGAGCAAATGGAAAACTTTTTAAAGGAACTGCATTTAATAAAGAATAACAACAAAACACAGCACTTGCACTAGCGACGCTGCCGACGTCACCGCTTTAGAGAAGATTTTGCATTTTCATTGAATTTTATTGAAATATTTTACTGAATTTAACACAAGGAACTCGTCAAAACACAAATTTCACTATTTATCAAAACATATTTTCAATATTATTGCGAAAAACACCTATTTTTTAATGAGAAATACACGTGCGTTTGTAAATTAAATTGAAACTAAAAGTGACAGCTAATTAGGGTTGCCATGTCTTAAGTCGGAATTAAAACTGTAAACTTCGAATGTTGGTCAACTTTTTTCAACATTTTTTATATATTATCGATGTTATCAGCCTTTTTTTACTGTTTCAATCTCTTTCAACCTCTTTCAATTTTTTTTCAACCTCATTCAACTTTTTTCAAAATCTTTCAATTTATTTCAACTTTTTCAACCTCATTCAACTTTTTTCAAGTTATTCAACTTCATTCGACTGTTTTAACATTTTTCAACCTATTTCAACTTTTTCCCACATTTTCCATGTTTTTCTTCGACTTTGTTCGTGCTCGTATATTATCGATTTCATCAGCCTTTTTCACCTGTTTCAACTTTGGTAAATATTTTCCATATTTTCTTTATTCAAATTTTTTCGAGATTTCCAATTATATTTTTTCAACCTCTTTCAACTGCTTAAATACTTACCACATTTTTTCGACATATTTAATCTCACACAAGTTTTTTCAACATATACCATGTTTTTTGACTTTTCCACCTCAAAACGAAAAACCGAACTATTGTCGGTCTCCTGGTGCTGAATTGTAATAGGAAACAAACTGTTTGCGTCGTTCGCAGGTTTCATCAAGGAAGCTTAAATATTGGGAGAATTTTCTTCAAATAGGCACATACATGGCACCATAGATTTAAGAAAAAAGACCCCCCGTCACGTGTATTGTGGACGCATTTTTAGTCAAATCAAAAATGTGGACGTGGTTTGATAACAGTGGGTGGCACCTCCAATTCAACTAAAATATCTAAAGCGCTATATAATAGCACCTAAGGCAGACTTTTTCTACGTTTTAGAACACCGGCATCACGGTGTATCCCAAGCACTTGAGCTATTGCTAGAGGATGCAAAACGTGCGACAACCATTTTGCTTCACATGAAGCAAAACGTGAGTACTTAAACTTTACTTTCCAAGCAAATTTGGGGCTGCATTCTATGAAGAATAAAAAGTTACATGAAGAATCCATTTTAGTTTTCTCCGATCGAAAAACGAACTAATTTTCAAAAGGCCCTCTAACTTTTCAGACTACGTCGGGCTGACTTTTGTACACTCCAACCAAATCGATACGATCTAATGACCCAATTGCATTATTTTTTTTAGTACAAATCTTCAAATTACTTTTCAAATGATAAAAAACATCTCATTTTGTTTTGCAAAAATTTTATTTATTGTTTTTTTTATATCACTTTGTTATTTAATGATTTCTGTATTATATTATTATATAATAAGTAGGCGTGTATGTAAGATAAAAATTAATAATCTTTAACATAATAAAGTTTCATAGTAATTATAGATTAAATATTAATGGATAGTTTAACTTATGTAGGTGTAATATTTTTTTGTTTTTTGTGGAAAATAGCAATTTTTCATTTCTTGCACACATTGAATAGCACGTCATGAAGAGTGGGCTCATTCATTTATGTAAAATAGTAAATGTTGCTGAATAAGGATAACATATATTTTGAACGTGTCGTGTTAATTTAAACAATGTTATTTGAGGAAATCGTTAACAAGTTAAAATGTTAAATATATTTCGCTTTAATAAAAATAAAATCATAAACAACTGCAATAAACTTTTTTAACAAAATTCGTTTGCAGCCAAATGTATGCTACGCATATTATCAGCTCTATAATGTGAAAGCTAAGTTTTTTTTTAGCAACATTTTAAAATAATTTTAGCCAGGCTTGGTTTTATTTTAGACTTTAGTTAAGTATACAGGTTATTTATTTAATATTTTAGATTTTTTTATTAGATAAGCTAATTAAGTACATCAGAGTATTTGTTGTTGAAAGATAATGTCACAAATAGTGTACCAAGTAATAAACACAAACTGAAGCAATCATATAAATTACTTGTAAATTTTATTAATTAACAATAAAAGTTGAGTTTTTTGTAATTTTCTATTTTTTTCGATTTTCTAAATAAATTGAGATAGCTTAAAATAAAAATTAAAACGGAATTTCTCATAGAATATTTTCTTTTTTTTTTGTTTATAAAGTGTAAGAATTAAATTTCATTAAAAACTGAATGTTGCAAATTTATACTTAGGACTAAATTTTATTAAGTTTCTTCTTTTTTGTGTTTTTTTTCTTTCAATTTGACTTAAATAAAGGCCTTTTCTTTCCCCTTTAGGAAATACTTTAAACGATTTGTTTTTTTGTTTCTTTTTTTTTTTCTTTTGTTCAAAGACATCATGTTTTTTTTTTAACTTAATTATAATGAAATTTTTAAAGCTAAGGATAAAAATATAAAATATTTACAATTTTTAACTGTATTATAAATTATTTAATGAATGTATTTTTAATAAGCTTAGTGAATGTTGTTTTTATTTTCATGTATTGTATTTAAAATATTTAGTATTATTTTATAATTGATATATGAGTAAACATACACATTAAGAAATAGTTAATTTATTTATTTATTTTTTTTTGTTTTTTGACTTGTATGTTTTTTTTATGTGTCATATCTCTGGAATGATCGTCTCATTTTTTTGTGTTTTTTTTTTGACATTTTTTGTAATTTATTACTTTGAAATTTGATGAATTCCTTTATTTATTGAATTTTAAATGCAATTTTAAATGGGTTTCTAAAGCGCATTAAAAGCCAATTTCGTAAGGATTGGAAAGCTTGAAGCTTTCAAAAAACTTTTATTTATTATAAACTTGGTTTTCATAAATCTCATTCAATGTCTAAAATATTAAAATTTAAATATTAAACTTAATCTCTTCAAAAAGAAGCTTCAACTACCGTCAGCAATGATTTTTAATTGCATACTTTTAGGGGCGTTGCATTTTTTTCAACTTCGCTAATCTTTACAGTTCGCAAATTCTTATTCGACGTCGCTTAACATAGACAGTAAGTTCATGTTGGATAGTTCTTATTACACTGAGAATTGCTATAGATGCGCTTTCGCATCCAAGTTGAAAAACACCCTATATGAGTTCAATGTAAAAGACAAATAACCAAATGTTTGGTTGCTTTCATTGACTTTGATATTTCTCTATTTTACTAACCGCTCTTCGTAAATATATATCATACTATTTCCTGCTATAAGTAAGCAACATGCTGAACGTTTTTTAAAAAGACAATTTGGTCCGGTTTAGAAAAGACCTTCCCTCTCCTCCTCTCATACGATTTTTTTACGCATAATGAACCAGAGAATCTCATTTTACTGGATGGTGCTTCTAAATCGGACCACCCTGTATATGTGGCAGCTTTTTTTCCCCCCCTTCGCATTTAGACCGCAAAGTCACCCTCACCCCAGGACATTTTATAATCATCAATATTAAACAAATCCAATATATTGTCGCCGCTACTGAATGCATCTGTGGTGCTATCCGTTGAAACGGTACCCCCAGACGTGCCACAAATTGACATTTGTTCTGACATCGATTGGCTGTGATGGTTATGATGCAGCTGTGCACTATTTGCAGCGTGTACTGCAGCCATGCCACATGTCGAGGAGCCACCACTAGCACCAGTATTACCACTGCCAAAAGGATGTGGTGGCGTATTGATATTGGAATCAGGAGAAAGTGAAGTGAAACTGAAGCTACCCAATGGATTATCGAAGTCATCGCAAACATCCATAGGAGTCGATACAAAATGACTGACAACATCGTCATCATCGACATCATGATTGCTGCCGTTACCACCATTGTGCAAAATGCTGTGATTATTGTTATTGCCGCTATGCTGTTGTTGCTGATGATGTTGCTGATGATGATGGTGATGCTGCTGCTTCTGCTGATGATGATGTTGATTCAGCTGATCGACAAAATCAAAGTCTGCGTCTGTGATTCCACCGGTCGCAGCTAATACAGCAGCCTCTGCAGCCGCCTCACTGTTAGCACTAGATGACTGATGTGTTGGTGAACTATTGCTGTTGTTGTTACCGGCATGGTTTAGCTGTTGTTGAATCAAATCGCTTATCGATGGTTGTAAGCTTGGATTCATATCTCGCTTAAGACCATTCAATATTACAGGAGATGAATTGCATCCCTTATCGACATGATGATGATAGGGATGAAGTTGCAGTGAAGAGCAGCTGCCACTGTTGCTGCCATTGCCCGAAAATCCATTGCCATCATCACCAATATCCATTTCCAACTGTTGCGACATCAACTCTAGCAATTCAAACTCATCGAAGTGATGTAGCTTTTCCTCGTCATCTGGCGAGTGATTTAGCGATGATTTCTCTGGTGAGGAGCCGCTTGCTGGCTTCGCTAACATATCATGATGGTGATGTATAGGCGACGACTGATGATGTGGCGTTGCTACAGATGATGGTGGTGTTGAGTGATGGTGTTGCTCCAAGAAAATGTCCAAGGTCTTTGCAACACTTTCAGCATCGATGTGACAATCCGGCTGTAATGGCGAAGCCATATCAATGTTTTCAATGAAATTCGGAGTAGGCGCAGTTCTAGAGCAAGCAGCGTTTGCGTTACTCAACAGCTGAAAGACATCGTTGGACGCTTGTTGTTGCTGACTGCTGGGTGTGATATCCATGGGCAATACTACAGTTGTAGTATGCGAGGGAGAAGCTTCAGTGTTCACTTGTGGTTCCAGCTTTGGCACCAAATGACCAGAACCTGCAGCGATATCGGTGCTGAAGATTAAGTTACCACTCATGTCTGTCATAAGAGAGTTAGAGCCGCCTGGTGTTAACGGAGTTACGGGTGTGATGGGCTCCAAAGCGCTTTCAGGCAATTCACCTTGTTTGATAAGTATATCAAGTACGTCAGTGAGTTTTTCCGATTTAATAACAGCCTTCGACTTATTGGTCACCTTAGAATTAGTCTGCGTCGAGGTGGTGATAAGATTTGGCTCCTCCTTGATTTTTATGTTCGGCATGTGCAAATTTGATGCCACTGACTTGTGAGACTTAGCCGCCAATTGCTTGGTGGCTTCTTCGTATTGAGGTGGAGGCGGTGGTGGCGGTGGCAGCCCTGTTGGTTTGATGTCCAATTGTATAAGCTGTTGAGGATGGTGAATTTGCTGCTGCTGCTGTAATTGTTGCAATTGTTGTTGCGTTATGATTGGTTTTGTCTCGATCAGATTTTCATGCATTGGCGTCGTAGTCCTAATCGGAAATACAATGCTGGGCAGCGAGCTCGTGCGTTGATGACCGTTAAGTAATTTTTTTGTGGCTGGACTAGCCCCGGCAAGACTAATGTTGCCGATAGTGTGGGCAGTCATATGTTGATCATTGAGGCCGACCAGAAAGATCGTCTGATTACCCTCATTCCATACCAGTCCCAAATTATTGTGATGGTGAGTGGTATTGGTTTTGGCGGTGAGTGGAATCTGATTGGTGATTATGGTTGAAGTAGTTGTCGTTGCAGTTGTGGTGTGCGCATGAGAATTCTTTTGACGTGTAGGCTTAGGATCATCAATTTTGGCAACTGTGTTGGCATATGGCGTTGTGGTTGTTGGAATGAGTACAGTTTGTGTCTTTTGTGTGAGTAGGCGTATTTGGGGTTGCGCTTGCACCATAGCTTGAGCCTGCGCCTGAGCAAAGGCTTGTGCCTGAGCCTTGGCTTGTGCTTGAGCCTGCGCTTGGGCTTTTACTTGTGCCTGAGCTGCAGCTGCCGCAGCAGCTGCTTGTTTTTGTTTTTGTATTTTGGCTTCCAACTGCTGTTTGACGACCATTTTCTGGGTCATAGTGCCCGTGACTGCAGTTGGATTTGCAGCTGGTACCGAGGCAGCCGTAACATTTGACTTTGACTGGCGTGCTTTCGTAGGCGCAGTAGTTGTCTCTTTTTTAATTTGCTGCGGCAACACGGTGAGTGTTTGCTGTGGGGCAGCTGTTGTGGTCGTGATCAACGTTATCTGTTGCGGCATCTGCGGTACGGCATTCACTAGCTGTGCCGTCACCGTTTGCTGCTGGTGATGATGATGCTGCTGATGCTGTTTCTGTCGGATTTGCTGTAGCTCTTGTTGTGAACGTTGGAGCTGCCTTTGTAGCTCGTCAATTTTACGTTGCTGCTCACGAAGCAGGTCCTCGTTTGAGAGCATGATGGTCGCTATTTGTGGCTGCGATTGAACCACAGTCTGTAATGAAACTGGTAATGGTGATTCCACTTGTTGCACTACATCCATTTGCTCTTCATCCATGGCTTCGGCTGGACGTGGAGAGTTAACAATCATTGCCATGGGAGTGTCTGGCACTGTCGAACTGTTGGCTTCCATCGCTGCATCGCCTGGACAAGTGGTTGCATTTATTGTTGTTTCAGTAGATAGCGTAGATATTGGCGTGCTGACTGCAGTTATTGTTACGTTGCTGCTTCCGCAATCCATGGATTCCAAGGGTAAATAAGGCTTCAAACGCTCAATTAACTGTGGTTTTGGGCCTGACACCGGCAAATTACGTCGCTTCAGCTGCATTTTAAGGTCAGAGACTTTCATTTTCTCCAAACGGGTGAGGTCAGACAGCGAACAAGTCGACTCTGCATAGCTGGTTGCCGGACTGGGCGGTATAGAAGAGCATACGGAAAGCGCTGGTGAAGGTATTGGTGGTGGTCGCGGTGTCGTTATAATGGAGAATGTTGACCCACCCGACGAGGAGGTGTTACTAGAGCCATCACTTGTCATTAGCATAGCAGGTGCTGGCGAACTGAGCGGCGGCACAACCGTAGTATTTGAAGAGAAGCCCGCACCGCCATTGCTAGTTGACTGCAAAGTTTTTGCGCTAACAGCGCTACTTACAGAACCACTTGCTGTGCCCGCTGCAGGAATGATCGACTGATTTTTGTTTAGTGTTTCCAAAAACTTTAGCAAGCAATTCTGCTGTTCCAACATAAGTTGATAAGACGTTTCCTCAACACTGCTCTCGCTGCTAAGTTTAGCCGCCGCACTTGGTGGTCCCTTATATTCGTGGAACTTGATGGTGCGTGCCTTGGAAACTGGCTTTGATTTAGACTTTTTTCGGTTTTTGTCTTTACCGGGTGCATCAGATTTTGGTGCGCCGATTACATGCAATTGCAAGGCAGGAGACTGAATGGATGGTGGTCGCGGTGTAAGCGACTGTGTTGGCGAGGCTACTGAAGAAAGTGGACTCAACGTGGAAGTGGTGGATCCCAATGATAAGGGTGATGGAATCATCGGCAAGAAATTGCCCAGATTGTGACATGGACTTTGTGCGTTTGGACCAGCGACACTCTGACATAGTTCCTCAAATAGGTTAGCGGTTTCTTGTTTCACTTGTATGGCATTAGGTTGGGAGTGTCTTGTGGTCACTGGCGTGATCGAACTAGGTGGCAAAGGAGGTGGCGGAGGAACATACGGTTGCAATATGGTATTATTTGTAGATTGGAAAGTTTTCGTCTGCAATAGTGGCGGAGAGGAAACTACCACCTGACCGCCACTTGTGGGAATTGTGAGCGCAACTGTGACGATACCGGCTGAGGCAGCAGCAGCCTGCAGCATATCACCACCAGTGGGAGGGAGCGCATTTTCCTCGGATCGTGGTGGAGTTTGTCGTGTATCGCTCTCGGAACTTTGCGAATCATCTTCGAATGTTATGTATTTGCTTGGATGTTGTGGTCGTGTTAATAAACCTTCGCTTGTTGCCTTAAATGAGACGAGCCCCTCCTTAACGATCTTTTCTATCGGTTTCTCTGTGTGTAGTATATTTTTCTTGATCAACTCAAGTGGACCTGGTCGATGCTGAATTTGTGAGTTCAGCTGATCTGCCAGACGTGCTTTCTTCAGCATGCGTTGCTTCTCCGCTAGACTCGGATCAATATGGCACTCATCCTCCTCCAATATGTGCAGCCGTTCGAGATCCTCACGATTAGGTCGTTGTTGGATTTTGGCTTTCAACAAGTCACTGGTCTTTGCGCGTTCCAATTGCTTGCATTGCTCATGTATGGCAGGGGAAGTTTTCAGCGCTAAAAAGAGAGGCATTGAAAGAAATAAAAATGAAATTAAAAAATGGAAGCAGATGTGTAGGTACATACATAATGCAAATAAGAATTAATCGCTAAAGCTCTAGAGTTTTTAATAAAACCTCAGCTCGGCTGTGGGAAACAGACATTCTATGTTTAACCTCTGCGTTCTTGTGGATCTTATTGAATATGCTTGTCACTCTAAAGTGTCTTGCTTGAGACGCCTTTCAAAATCAGCTTGTTAAAATCGCCCGCAGGCGTCGAAGCCGTCTTTATCTCTTGTGCGACACAATAAAAGCAACCACAGTATTTTCCTAATTTATATTCAAATTTTCTACTTTTTCATAGTGGTTCGTTTACCACCCCACCCCTGTTTCCTCTGACTGAATGTTGTTGATCTTTCTGCTTAGAATAAATTTGGCAAAGCAAAAATTGCCATGCATAAAAACGAAATTGAAACTCGCGCATATTTTGCATATTTTGAGGGGTTAAAAGTTTATGAAATGCAAAAATAAATCAATCGATGATGGCGGGAAGAGTAGCACGCAGTACAAGGGATTGTTAACAACAAACCATAAGAAGGTGAATGGGAGGTTCGTATATAAAATAACCAATTGTACATGACGAAATGATATAAAATGATTTCTAAATTTTGAATACATTACCATAAGAGTTCATTTGTGTATCGCAGTTAGTTACCTCATATCTGTTGAAGTAGAGACATTATGGTTCTAAGGATTTAATATTGAAAAAAAAAGAAGCTTTTCTGCGAATGAAATGTATCTTATAGATTTAAGTGAAGTTGTCTTTCCTAAGGACGTTTACAACGTTATCATTTCACTTCTTCATTCATTTAGTAAAAGTTCAATATAAAATTTTGATTTTCGGGGGAAAGGGGTGTAAGACATGACCCTCCAAACATGCACAATTTCAGAAAGAAACATCGGAAAGTAAAAGTTCTAAATTATTTTTCTGAGCTTAATTTTCAGTACAATTCAGATTCAACAGCACAAAAAATTACACAAAACAAAGATGAATTATATAAAAAAAAGTGGGCTAATGCTATTCATACCAGTTTCATATGTTGCTAAACGGAATCATCAGCGACTTTTGAGCCAATGAGTGAGCATTTCTAAGCCTGATATGTATTCCTTTTTGTATAGATTTGTTGAGAATTCAAAAAAAGAAGTAAAACAAAGTAAAGCAAAAAAAAAAGCTAATTAACAAATTTGGACCTCATCTTGAGAGCTGATTTCTCATGAGCTTTTTATTGGGTGTATATTATAAAAATGCCAACCATTTTTTTTTTTTTCACTTAAGAATCGTTTTTGAGACATACTCAAAAACCCCGTTTTTGGCACTTTTTTTCAGTTATTTACCCATATTTTCACCACTTTTTATTTGGCCTACATATACCGGGTGATTTTTTTGCAATTTGTTTTTTCAGTGTAAACTTTCTGACACCTTGCGCGTGATTCGTAACATGTGTCAACACCAAAAATACTCAGTAAGGTTTGCCATTTCACCATTAATACCCTAACAAACGAACAGCGCTTGCAAATCATTGAATTTTACTGTCAAAATTCATGCTCTGTGAGAAATGGAAGGGCTCATTTTTGACTCAAACAGAATTGCCGAATTTGGTCTGAAGAACAGCCAGAGGCAGTTCAAGCGCTGCCAATCCACCCTATTTGGTGCGGTTTGTGGACCGGCGACATTATTGGAACGTACTTTTTCAAAAATCGCTCAATGAAAATCACAACGTTACAGTCAATGGAGCAAGGTACCGTTCGATAATTATCGACTTTTTTTTTGCCCAAAATGAAAGAATTGAACTTGGTTGAAATGTGGTTTCAACAAGACGGTGCCACATGCCACACGGCACGCAATACCATGGAACTATTGAAAGGAGAGTTTGGTGAGCAATTAATCTCACATTTTGGAGCAGTATATTGGCCGCCAAGATCATGCGATTTGACCCCACTAGATTATTTTTTGAGGGGCTACATGAAGTCTCTCGAGTACAGGGACAAGCCAGCCACAATTGCAGCCATGGAAGACAACATTACAGCTGACATTGATGAGATACCGGCAGAAATGCTGGAGCTTACGGATGGACCTCCTCAGGCGTAGCCGCGGGCAACATTTACATGAAATAATCTTTAAAAAGTAAATGGCAGGAATTGATGTATCGCTCCAAATAAATATTTCATTCACTTTTGTAAATTTTCTGTTCTTTTTTCAATTTTCAAAAACCAAACGCTTAAAAAATCACCCTTCATATACATATCTTGTTTTCACGACTAAAATTCGAGGAACGATTTATAGGTGGATACAGCATTTTAATTGCAACATTAAAGTTCAGTTAAGATTCTCATGAGATCAAATTTTAATTTATGATATTTTATTTTTGTTCATCACAGTTAATATCTTCAATTGGAAACAGAGGATGATTGGCATTTTTGGCAATTTTGAAATTGTCTATTTTCTTCAGATATGAATAGGACAAAAACTACACAACTTAAAAAGTTTTGTTATATTCGTCGTGTTTTTTTCTTTTCTTAATTAAACGCTATTGCGTTATTAAATTTTCGACTATGTAGATGGCGTCATTGGTTAAATAATAAGTAAAATGTTTAGCATTTAAATTTTATTTTGAGCAACTGCAAAATTCTATTTAAGCAAATGAAAAAAATTTAGGCGAATAATATTAGGCACTAAAAAATGAGGCAAAATATTTACGTAGAACTAGTGAAATTTGTTGAATGCCCGAGTGGGTGGTTAGGTGGGTGGGTGTTTTCGGTTGACTTGGTATGAATGAACAAATTGTCGCGGCGGGTGGCTGCTTGCCATTTATTTTTGTTTAGTTTTTGGTCAAAAAGAAAAAAAATAAAACTTTGGTTGTTGTTTTCTAAATAGTTTTCATTATTATTTCAACAATTAGCATTAAGAGTAATTGCATAATATTTTGATGCTCTCAAGAGAGTAAACACACGCTAAAGTTTTAATAAATGTCATCAATTAATTTTAGGGAAAAGCTGTTAGTAAAAATGAACACTTTCATTTTTCTGCTCATTAAAAAAATTCAATGTAATTTTTTGTAGCAAGTAATGTTAACCAACGAAAAGTCACGATAATTTTTAAGTGAGGTTTTGCAAAAACTTTATCCTAAAAAAATTTATTTATGAAAAAACTAAATAAATAATTATACAATAACCTTTTTTAGCGCAAATATGTTATTTTAAAAATAAAATTATTAAAATCGGTACAGTATATTTTGCGCCAAAGCGTTACAAACCATAGCTATATAAGCAATTTTATATAAATAGTATAGCTGTGTATCGTGCCTCGAAAGTAAATAAATCTCAAATAATAAATGTGGTACTTACGCGGTATAATTCCTTGTTCCACAAGTTGTGAATGTGGTCGCCGCACCATAAGTTTTACTTTAAGCGCTACAGGATTTTCCAAGATATTCAGGGACATGAAAGTAGAAACAAAAGAAAAAATATTTGTATAAGCAAAAATTAACAAACTACAATGCAATATATAAGTAATGTGTATTGGTCTTGTAATAAACTTTGATATTTGTCATATTGGTTACAAGCTTAGGTGACCCACTGATTCAAGTTCGATAGTGTACTCATAGCCAGTAACAATACCAAAATTCCAGCTTTTGTTTAAGTTATCAGTGTTTGCAAAAAAAAAAAAAGCATTTTAACGAATCATGTGCTAAGATTTCAAAGTTTTTTACTCAAACTCATTCCCAAAACTCTGAAAACTCAGCACAGCATGTGACCTTTTGGAAAGAGTTGCAATGATTGAGTGAGTTATTTTAGGTAGTGATTCAACTGATACTCTCTAACTTCGAAGGCCCACAGAGTCAGATATCGAAAGCCCGCGACAATGACTTTAAATTATTTTTGCTGCGTTATGTTAGGGTGGTTCAAAAACTTTTTTTTTAATTTCTAAGCAAGTGGTCCCAAAAAAATCAAAAATATTTCATAAAAAGTAGTGTAAGTGTGAGAAAATTTTTGATATTTTTTTTTTTGTGATTTAGGAATAAGATCCGTGTTTAGTTGAAAATCCATTTTTGACATATTAGGTGAATTTTTTCAAAGAGAGATCACATATCTTCTACAGATTTGAGAGAATCATTCATCTCTTACGCTTGACACTAAGCACTTTTTAGAGTATTGAAATTTCCTTTAAAAAAACATCATACTGCGGCATGTTAACTACCCAGCGGCAAATATATTATACACAACATCGATGAATAGCTATACTCATTATAGGCAGTAATGCTCACAACCCCAGCCACAACTGTAAATGCTTTTTACAAAGGGATGGCTGCTTTGTAGGCAGCTTGCCTACATCTCTATATAATGTGTAGCAAGGAAAGGCAGATTGCCTTAAAATATCGCTTACCAAGTGCCTGTATAGTTTTCCGAGTTGCCTACATCTCCACATACAAAGTATACAGCCAACAGGCAAGACCATTTACATCTCCATATACAAATCAGACAGCAAACATACAGACTGCCTACAACTCCATATACAATGCAGGCAGCCAACAAACAGACTGCCTACAACTCTATATACAAAGCAGGCAGCCAGCATGCGGACTGCCTACAGCTACATATACAAAGCAGGCAGACAGCAAACAAATAAACAAAATGTCACAGTAACAATTTCATTTGTGAAACATATCGTACAACACAAAGGGTATAGCTTTTCATACATGAAAGTTCTGAGTACTTTATCGATTTGCCGCTGGGTAATAACAAATATTTATTTCGTCTATTACCAAATCGTTTTCTTTTGCGTAAATAAAACAAAAATAAACGAAAAGAATAGAAGGCTTGATAATTTTACTAATACAGACATTTTCGAAATTAAATTTACCAAAAGTAAAAATGATTTTTACAAATAATTTTCAGTAAGTCTGTGCATAGTGATAACAATAAATAAAAGCCGAACACCTCGATTCAAAAACAAAACAAAACATTTTGGTAAACTTTGCCAAATGTGAACAACTGCAGCGCTCTACAGTATAACAAAATCCTGCCAATATTTAAGTAAATTATTGCAAAATTAATTGTGGCGCTGCATGTCTACTTAAAAAAGCACGGCGCGGGAGATCTGACGAGCGGTCACGGCAATGTGTTAAGCATTTTAAACGCAAGCTGGTGGGGCGTTAATGTGTCGCCAAAAACAGACGCAAACACAAATTGTTCTAAATTGTTAGAGGGACGGATATAGCGAAGAGCCAGCCAGCAGCAACAGCTAAAGGCAAAAATTGTTGACCATTATTTGTGGGTGGTGACTACGTTGTTGCTGGCTGTGATGGTAATGATGATGGTTGTGGTATGCGGCCGACGAGATGTGAAGCAACACCAAAATTATGTCCTTGATGGTAATGAGGCGGCATTGCATAGGTGAGGAGACGACAGGACGGTGTTGCAAATGCAGGCAATTTTAATAAATAAATTTATGTTTTCGCTGATGATGATTTTGTGTTACGGCTGCATAAGATTAAGCGCCAAATGGATAGCAAATTAAATAATTAAAATAAATTTGATTAAAGCATTTAATTTTCAAAAAAAAAATACCATATTTTCTTAAGAGTACAAAATCTTAGCATTAAGTGTAATTTGTGTGCATTGTTTATCGTGGCGTATGTGAGATATTTTTGAGCTTTTGAAAAATTAAGTCATGCGTAATGGAATTTGTATTTTCAAGTTGTATGCTAAGTGAAAATTTATGTAAGTCTTATATTAGTTAAAAGAAAACTGAACTTTCACATTGATTATTCTTTTTATCTGTCAGCAATTCCAACGATTTTAACTAAAACATTAATAGCCAATAATTACAAAAATTGAAAAATCCCTCAAGAAATTTAACCAAAAAAATCATGCAAAAAAAATGTTTTCTAAAATATTTTGCAATAAAGCTAAAATAATTTAATATGACTGAGTTATTGCGCAAAATTTTGGGACAACTTTTCATATAAAAAAAAAGCTATTTGTATAAAAAAATTGTTTTGGCCGATTTAGTGTACAATTTATGTGAGCGATTATAATAAAATTTGGTATGAGAATGACGGTTAGTAAAACATTTAAGTGTGCACCATATACACAAAGTATTGCAAATAAACTTTTGCAGCAATGTTCATATCTATATTCGTTAGAAAAGTTGTGAGGAGAGTCGGTGCCACGCCTTCAACAGGAAAATAAGTTTCCCCGGCTAAGCTCATGAACCGATTTTCATGAAATTCGATTTGAAGATAGATTGAACCCTAATAAAGGCTATAATTAGGAACTCTTAGTTCTGTTGGTGGGCGTGGCATTGGCCCTAAAGGGGAAAAAAACAATGCCACGACAGAGTCGCTGCACCGATATTGATTAAATTTAGTATGAATAGTTTGATTCCGGGGTAAATATATTTTTTCGGCAGGCTTAAGTAATGTACCAATTTAGATAAAGTTCTGTACAGAGATAGATTGAACTCTGAGGAAAGATATCTATTTTTCAATGGGCGGTGCCACGCCCGTAATCAGAAAATATATATTTTTGCAACTTAACTAATAAACCGATTTTGATGAAAACTTGTATGGTGAAAGATTGAACCCTCAGGAAAGGTATTTGTTTCTGAGTGGGTAGTACCACACCCCAATGAGAAAATATGTTTTTAGAGTAAGGCGATTTGGTGAAATTCGGTTTGGATACAGATTAAACCCTAAGAAAGGGATGAAGATAGGGAAAAGGCAACGTGACATCATGATTTTTATTTGTGGGAAAGATGACAAAAAGTAGTTCATTTTTATATCAGTTTTTTAATAGTAATTTTTGTCATTTTTTGTTATTTTTTGTTTTTCACTTTATAAGGTTGGGATGGTACAAGTAGATGTGACTCCATCTATAAAAGTAAAATTTAATTTTTTTTTTAATTGAATGCTTTAATCGGGAGAAAGAGACAGTGTTGCCTTATCATCAATTTATCGCATTTTCTTCCTTTGATTGCGGGCTCCGTAACGTACAAGTTCGGACAATTTTGAAAAAGAACAAGTTAAGGTGATATCTTCGGCCAGGCCGAAACTCACATACCCTACACTGCACTGAAAGGATTTTTTAAATACATAAATGTTAAAAGACGTTAAAGAGGTTGAATAAGTCGAAAAAAATTTTAAGTGTAAAAAAAGGTTCAAAGAAAGTGAAAAATGTTGCATGGGAGGTACCACGCCCACATGCTCCATTGCGCCAAATTTTTGCAAAAATATAACTTCTAGAAAGAATGTCTGCCTTATTAAATTTCATAACGATAACGTTGTTAGTTTTCTTAATATAACGTTTAACTGTTGAAAAGAGCCACGCCCATTTTTACGATTCCGCCCACTTTTATCACAATTCAAGAAATATTTGAAATGTACCCATTTACCAAATTTCATTACAATATCTTACACGGATTACGAGATATGGTGGTATAAAGGTTAAAATTTAGGGCTAGCGTAATCCTAATCTTGTTCACTTGTTCATCAAATCACCAATTTTCATCAAAATCGCTGCAACTTTTTTCAAAATTGGCCTGGGTAAATATACAAAGAGTATGGGCGGTAGGCGTGTCCATGAACCGATTTCGCCCATTTTCAATAGCAAGATGCCTGCAAGAAGATGTGACATGTGTGTGAAAGTTTCATTCTATTAGCTTTCTAGGTTTTTCCGTAAACCTGATTTCAACAGACGGACAGACAGACGGACATCGCTAAGTCAACGTGGTGGTGATGCTGATCAAGAATATATATACTTTTCCATACCTGCCACGCCTCCTTCTATGTGTTACAAATGGAAGGATAAAGTGAATATACCCTCGGTATATCAAATCAAATTTTGAAAATATAAAATATGATAAGAACCAATTAAATTGAAATTTGCACAAGTCATAAATATCATTTAAGTGAACTTGTAGAAAAAATTTTAAGTATCAGATGTAGAGAACACTAAAAAAAATTTTATTTTACTTTATTTTTTTTTATTTTTTTTTTTTTTTTAAATTGTTTTAATCTTTTAAGTGCTTAATACCACTTACCAAACATTATCATAGAATTTCTATTCTCTACTAAATATATACATATATTTTTTCCAAATCAAAGTGCATTCTTTTGATTTCATGCTCCCTCAGATATTTTTATAAATTTTTTTGACAAATCCTCTGCACTGATATTTATGGGTACTCAAATCGATGTAGCCGAATTAGATTCATTATCGATATTTTCAAAATTAGCTTTATCTCGAAAACGAAACGATAACTATATTAACGGCAGAAAGTTTGACGAAATTTTAAGTAATGTTGCCAGGATTTAAGGAAAAACAAAAAAAAAACCTACCTGTCAACAACCTTTTAATCTTGAATTAAAGGACCGTAACGAACAACCGTCGGTCGTCAGGTACTAATTTATATTAGGCAATATAATAACAAAGTACTACTGACGTCATACTATTTATTTATTGAATATAATTATCAAAAGTAATAAATTACAAATACTTAAAGGAAGAGTGCTAGTTGCCAAGGCTTTTGACGCTACTTCAAGTCTAATAATGGATTTAATGGATATTTATATACACATGACGTCATACTACAATCTGTATTTTTTGTGTTAAACTTGATGTTTCCACCAAATGTACGATAACATGTTTTGAACACTTTAATAAGATTTCTAGCTATCTACCTACATAGAGGTATGTATTTCCAAAGTTACTCTAATTAAAATAAAAAAAACAAAAATAAATTTGAGCACACTTTAGTCTGAGTTAAGCAGCAGCAGCAACATCAAAGTGACGATGACAACGACTCATTTTACATTTAATGACGTTATTAAAAGTGTAAACACTTGGATTTTCATTTTTCTAAATAAAAACAAATTAGAAAAAAAAAACACATGAGTGCGGCGCCTAAAAAAATGCTGCGTAAATTTAAAAAAAAAAAAAAAAAAGAAAACTTAAGGACAACGTCGTCAAAATTTTATGTTGACTTCTAAAGCCTTTTGAAGAAAATGCGTCATTTTTAAGAGCTTTAAAAACATTAACCAAAAACGTGTATGACAGCTTACATTTGAATTGTGCCCCCACTCCGCTACTTAAATGCAAAAGTGTATTTTAGAATGAGAATTAACCCTCCTCAACTTACGTTTTAATATTTGGAATTTTTGAAATTATTTTTCATGTTTTAAAATTACAAAATTTCATGCTCCTAGGGAAACAGTTGATCTATTGATTTTTCAACAAAATAATAATAATAAAAATATTTGGATGTTTAGTTGTCAAAATTGTTGACAGCTGTTATGTATAGCATACAATTTGTATAACAAATGTACCAGCCTAATTCAAAGTCAGCAGCAACAGCAGCAGCATCTACGAATCAGAGAAAATCGTAAAAACATCCGTTCGCAGCAACACTGCCTTCCTTCTTTGTATGTGAGAACTAATTATTTCAATAAAAATGTAGATGAGGAAGTAGAAGAAGAAGGAAGAAATAGCACACAATTAATATAAACAACCAGTGGCAGCCTCCACCAACACCGCCACTTGCCCCATCGACATCGACACAATAGTGTGAACCATGACGACCCACACTTTGGCGCGCCATTTGCGAAAGAATGAAAAATACGTTAACACATTTTATAGCCCATGTGCGTTGCGTTTGAATGCGAAAACAAAGAAAAACAGAAATGAATAGTTACTTTCGGCCTTATCAAAATTTATGAGCCATACACCCGTTTTCTCACCCTCCTTAAAGGCAAAGGTATGGTATGTCTTTATGTACATACATATGTTGTAGTTAAAGTTATTCTGCGTAATAAAAGAAGACATAAGCGAATTTTGAGGTTAGATTTATGTAAGACTACGCCTACTTTAGGCGATTACAAGGCTTTATAAAAAAAAAAAAAGGAAAATTTTACAGACTATAAAAAAATATAAAATTTTCTTTGCTTTTCTTAAAAAAAAAAAAAAAAGTAAGAAATTTTCTTTCAGAAACATAATTTCCAAAAAAAAAAATTTCGACTACGTACTTTTTTTTCCAACTGGGGCAACTATACTCATAATTTGTAGATATACGACTTGAAAAATTACTCGTGCGAATAAAAAAACGTAAGTAAGTGCCAGGCGAACGATATAGCCCCGCATTAGTTATGGAATGACATACATATATTTTTTTTTATCAGAAAGGAGATAGCGCAAAATTCACACATACTAAATTATGTCAAGACATTTGGTTTAAATATGCACAGAATTCCAAAAAAAAAAAAGAGATAAAATAACGAGAGAATATAGCGTAGACGTTAGAGGACGGGTAGTTTGTCAGCTACCAAGCCTAAAAATATACGGGTGTATATAATTATTTCTAACGTAATCGATTACGTGCCTTGCATATCATATGAAATGCTGTATATGTAATTTTATTACGTCTTTTCAACACCGCCTCCAGATTAGACTTCCATTTCGCCATCTCTTTACAAACCATTATTTCTAGAATCAACACTCATTATCTAAGCAAGAAGTAAAAATAAAATAATGGAAATACTGACCATAGTGGTTAATGAAAATTTATTGATTGTCACAAAATAAAAGGGATGTAAAATGCTGCCACAAGTTTATATGTTTAAGATGAAATCAATTGTTTAATACCAATGTTTGGTTTTTCATTATGACCATATGAAATTTAAACTAAGAAAAGTTAGCTCTTAAAGAATTTTTTGAACGATGTCACACCCAGGGTTGCCAAGGAACCAGGATTGACCCGGCCAAGCCCGAAATATCATGTCAAAGCCGGTGGCCTGTGATAATTTTTGTGACCACAATTGAGCCGTTTGTCATTTTATGAATTCAAATCATTAATATTTTCCCAAAAAAAATATTTCCTGTTTACCAATCCAGATAAAATTTTTTTTTTTTTTAAGGCCGGGAATCGGCACTTTCCAACTTGGCAGTCTTATTTAACAAAATTTAAAGAGAACTTTTACGATTATTATCTCCAACTCCCACTTTTTTAAATACGCACTTTTTTTGTTCAATAAATAGTATTTGTTATCGACATTCGCTTACTAAGTTTCATCAAAACATTTGCATGGTTTGGGAGATGTGACCTAATAAAGCTAAAAATTTAGAGTGGTTTCACACCTTCCTTTAAGTCTAAACTTACTTTAAAGCTAGCCTAAGCTTAATATTGTGTTCATGTATACCAACTCATTTGACATAGAATTTTAAAGGAGCCTTCCCGCTAACATGATATATCACAATTTAAAATATTTGATTTTAATTTAAAATTTTTAATGTTAATTTAAAAATTTTGATTTTAATTTAAAATTTTCAATTTTGATTTAAAATTTTTAATTTTAATTTAAAATTTTTAATTTTAATTTAAAATTTTCAATTTTGATTTAAAATTTTTAATTTTGATTTAAAATTTTTAATTTTGATTTAAAATTTTTAATTTTAATTTAAAATGTTTAATTTTGATTTAAAATTTTTAATTTTAATTTAAAATTTTTTGTCTTAATTTAAAATTTTTTGTCTTAATTTAAAATTTTTAATTTTAATCTAAAATTTTTAATTTTAATTTAAAATTTTCAATTCTGATTTAAAATTTTTAATTTTAATTTAAAATACCATTTAAACATAAAACATTTAAAATTTTTAATTTTAAAATTTTTAATTTTAAAATTTTTAATTTTAATTTAAAATTTTTAGTTTTATAAGATTTTTTAAATTTAATTCAAAATGTTAAATTTTAATACACAGATTTTTTCTTTGAACAATTTATCCTTCATTCGCACCGGAGGCGATTTTAGATGTTAAGCTAAAAATCTCAACATAAAAATTGAAGTTTTTGATTCAACATTGCCAAGCCATCTGTGATGCTACTACTTTCAGCTTATTTTTAATAATTCTCTTCAATGGTATTAATTATAACATTATTTGGTACCGTTTTTTCTCTTTAAAATGAGAGTTCAAGTGGTAATCTGTGATGTTTCCTCGCAAAGTTACAGCCATTTGAAAAAGACATGAATTTGATCTCTTACGATAATGATGAAATTAATTTGTAACCGGTTGGTTAATATTGTTTGGTCGTAGGGGACCAAATTCATGTCTTTCATGTCAAATTTTAGGTCACTTAATCTAAATTCAGTTGCCGATTTTTCCTATTACGTAGGGTCTTTTATTGAATTTTTTAATTAACTTTTTTTTCATATTTCAGTACCAAAACTGAAGAAATCACTCTTGAACTACATGTAAAATAAATTATAAATATAAATGTATAACCTTTTAGACAGTTAATTTAACTTTTTTGGCGGCGAGGCCAAGAAAAAAAAGTTCGTCTAATTTAAACCGAACTCGAATTATATCAACGTAGGAGCTAAGCCTCAAAAGGTTATACCTTTTTAGTTCTGTTATAAGCTGTTTTATCATACAAGCGCAGACGTAAATGTTAACTTTTGGTAAGGACTTCTACAAATATGATAACTTGCAAAGTTATAAATAAACTTTTAAATGAAAATAAGCAAGCAACATATTACTGGGATGCTGGGAAAATGTGCGTAAGTTGATAAAATATTTAAGCAAAAAAAAAAAAAAAACAACTCACTTTCAAGACAGAAAATTTTCAAAGTTATCAGAAAGTTTAAATGTCCTTAAATTTCACATACACACACATGTAATCCAGATGAAAAAGAAAGCAAACAAACACCCCGTCGAATTAACCACGTTAAGTACATTAACGTGGGATTTTTTTTTTGTTTAACTTTTCTGGGCCTTTAAGAAAAACAAATAATCTTTTATCTTAACTAAAATTTGTGCCGTTTTGGTAAACTTTTTTATGTCAAGCAGAAGGTTTTGGGGTTACTGAGATAAAAAGAAAGTAAGTTGCTTTTTAAACATTTTTATAAATGTAATTTTGAAGATTTAAGTCAAAGAGAGAAATTTTACAATATGTTCTATAATAGTAAACAAAAATGTTGCTCATCATTTTAATAAAAGTCGGACATAAACTAGATGGAAGAAAACTTCAAAATTCACAATACTTCAGAAGAAAAAACCTCTTAAAAATGTGTCCAAGGCAAAAATGGACTTGATTTCAAAAATCAGTTTTAAAATACGATAGAACGGATGTCTACAATGTTAGAAATCGAACGAAAATTTTATTTTAATCAGAAATTCTTGAAATTTTTGAATAACATAAGACCAATTTTTATAAAAGTTAATGCTCTTTTAAAAAGTAATTTTATTTTAGTAGTAAAATTTTCACTTACATTCTTTATTTTTGTCCATAGCCGGTTGCAATGGACTGGAATCAACGATCGCTTTCGGTGGCGATTGTCTTGGATCGTAAGAATCTGAATTTGTACCATCATCACTACTGCCTAACACGGACGCGTTTAAGCACTGCTCACCTGAGGAAAAAAGGGGAAGAATCAGTCAATGAATTTGAATATATAGAGCACATGACATGAGCTTTAATTTACCTTCTGACATATCGTCGTATGCTTCGTGCAGCAGTATTACGTCTTGAAATGTTTGTGCAAAATGTTTGCCACTCAAACGTGTTGTCGTCGTTGTCAACAGACCGTTACACGATGAGTCCGAAATGAGTTCAACTGTTGCCGAAGTGGGCGATGAGAATGTTGCCAGTAGTGATGAGCCGCCACCGAGACTATGCGACGAGGATGATGAAAATATTGGCGAGATTGATGCTTTTGTTGTTTTAATTGCTGCTGATGCTGTCTTAGATTTTGCTGATTTATTTAAAATTCTTATAGTTTTGTTGCTATTGCTGTTGCTGTTGTTATTGTTGTTGCTGTTGTTTGTGTGATTCTTGTTGGTGTGATTGCTGTTATTTTTTATGTTGTTGATGCTGTTGTTGTTGTTATTGCTTTTACTATTATTATTGTTACAGCAAGACAATGACGACGACGACGACGATGCTGATGAAGACGACGACGACGACGAAGAAGAAGAGCAAGATGATGACGATGAGGAAGATGATGAACAGGACGATGAAGATTTTTTTGATGCTGTCGATGAAATTGATGCTATAGAGGATGCTGGTGACGCTGATGAGGATAACAATGAATTTCCGTTTAAATGATGTAGCGTATTGTTGTTTTGATGATGAAGACGATTATGATGATTAAGTATATGATGATGATGATGATGATGATGCTGATGGTGATGATTACTGGTATCGATTGTTATTTGTGTTGCACAGTTGTTGTGATTGCTGATAATGTTATGTGTTGGTGTTACTGTTGTCGTTGTTGAAGCCGCTGAATTGGATGCAGTCGTTGTTGTTGTCGATTGAAACCAACTTGGAAAGCTTCCTTTCAGCGTATCGATAAGATCCTGATCGAGCGTTAGACGCCACGATGCAGGGCCGTCCACGCCGTGCGTAGACTCTGAAAAAAAAAACACAAAGAATTTATATTATTATAATTTCCAACAATTTTACAATATTATAGTCAAAAACTTTTTTTAAAAATAACACTTTATTTTGAGGATAGATATTCAACATGATATTCAAATGATTCAACATCAAATCTTCATAAAACTATCAACAGTTTATCAAAGTTTATTGCATTTTATTTCACATATAATTTCCAACCTTCAATTAAATCACCCTATACATAACAATTGCATACTTGTGCCTAAAAACTTTTCCATTTTAAATTTATGTTAAGTTTAGTCACAACAAAAGCAAGCGAAACTGCAAATTATAAAAACTTTTGAGTGAATAGTTTTAAAAGTCAAGATAAGTTTTCGGAAACATAAGAAAATCTCAACAACAGTCGGTGGTAGCAAACTTAAGAAGGTCTTGCACATGGCCACAACCATGAAAGAAATAAGAAATTCTTCAAATAAAACAACTTAAAGGTTCGCCATTTTCTATTCTTTATTTCTAAGAGAATTTAAAATTTTAGTAAAGTATTTTCGCATGAAAGAAAATATATGTAATGTGTAGTAATAACAACAATAAAATCAGAGATAGAAACTTAAAAAACTTTTAAATGTGAATTTTGAGAGAAAAACTATTTACTTCGTACTGACAGAATGTAAAATAATGAAATATAAAATTTACAATGAACGTAAGTAACTAAGTAATGGAAACAACTCAATGACAATATATAAAATTTAAAATAAATACGATGCATCAATAAATCGAATATTCTATAAAAAATGTTTAGTATCTGTAATAATAATTTCTCTCAATTCATCAAAATGTTTGTGAATTTGCAATACTATGTTTGAACAAGGATATTAACAAGACATTCTGATTTAAGAGACATGAGCTCTTAGAGATTTAAACATGTTCGCGCCATGCTTCAAAACGTGTAGCATTTAAAAACCCGTATGAATTTGAGAAAGCTGAAAAATGCTTAATTAGCAGTACATTTTTATGTATATAAATAAAATGACACCGCTGTCTGACAAAGACTACTGGATCAATTTTCATCAAATTGACTTAGTTTTATTCCGTAGACATTTGGCCTTAATATTCAATTAAAATTCTCACGATATTCCTATTTTAATATCATGTTATTATAGTTTTAAAATTACTTTTAAAAAATTGATTGCGCAAATATAAACAAGCATACAAATATAACAAGCCATTGTATGACAAGTTAATGTGTTTGCATGTGTGCGTTTTGTTTTTGTTTTTCCATGGTGTAATTATACAAGTTGAATTTATTGAGGAGAGCAATATTTAATATTTAAGCCATTTTGAGAGCGCGAGAGTAAATTGCAAGAAACTCAATAACCCAGCGGCAAATATGCTATAAACAACATCGATGAATAGTTATACTCATTGTAGGCAGCTTGCCTACATCTCTATATACAATGTGTAGCAAACGAAAGGCAGATTGTTTTAAAGCATAGCTTACTAAGTGCCTTTATAGTTTAGCGTGATTTCAACATCTGCACATACAAAGCATGCAGCCATCAGGCAAGACCCCTTACATCTCTATATACAAAGCAGGCAGACTGCCTACAGCTCCATATACAAAGCAGGCAGCCAGCAAGCAAATAAACAAAATATCATAGTAACAATTTTATTTGTGAAACATACAACACAAAGGGTATAGCTTTTCATACACGAAAAATCAGAGTACTTCATCGATTTGCCTCTGGGAAAATAAACAGAATTTCCGATGAGAGAACAAAAGCAAACAGTTTACGCGTACAAAGTCCAGGGAATATGAAATAAAAATAAAGTTGATGATACAAGTCAAGGTGAAATATGACAATATTGCTAGTCAACAACAGTACAAACTTATTGGAAAAACTGAGCAAGTGAAAATGTTTCGGAAAATCTGAAAATCACTTGATTTGAAAGTTTATAAATTATTTTGTGATTTCAGTATTCAGGGATTTTGTACGATAAAATGAGTCAGCGATGGTTACGGTAAGAGCTGCTCTATAAAGACCGAAATCAAAACCATTCTCGTTTATATTCTCACGGAGCATATGACCTCTAAACATTTTCCAAAGTGCACGATCAGATGCGAGAGCTTTCATTTCTCTTCAACATGTCCCTGATTTAAGTATTTTCTTTTCTGGTGATCGTTCCACGGTCGATATTTATTTTTTGCGTGACAACTGAAACTAAGTTTAACAGATTATATCACAATTCTGTGTAATGCTGCCGAACTTATATTTTTAAACATCAACCATCACATGGAAATTTTCGTTGTATTGATAAGAAAAATAAGGCTGTGATTAGCGTCTTAAGCAATATTCGAGCTAATGAGTGTTTTAAGGAGTGACGAGAAAGTTCCTATTAATGCGGCAGTAAATGAACGCAAACATCAATAACAACAAAAATATTCGAAAAATTTGCATATTTTTGAATGAAATGAAACAAATGATTCAGAACAATTTACCATTAAAAAGAACACAGAAGCAAGATTTGTTTATTGTTCTATCAACATCAAAAAGGAATTTCGTTTTTTTTTTATTTTAACATAAAAAAGTTTCTTTGGATTTGTTTTCGAAACTACTCATTGTTAGCAATCGCAATAAATTTTTAAGAAATATACCAAACACAATAAAAAATTAAGAAAAGTTGAATCGCGAATTTCGCTAAAAAGGTGTCGGGAAGATGTGTGTTTTTGCCGCAAACTGCATTATTGCATGTCCTCTGTGGAGACTATAAAAATGGTAAAAACCCCTTTTGATCAAAAATTCATAAACAGCAAATTATAGTCTTTTTTCAAATACTTACCTAGGCTCTTTTTTACAACTTATTTCAAGGAAAAAATATTAAAAATTTTGTATCCGCACCAGAGAACGTCAGTGAGACATTCATCATTTCTTCCATTCATGAATCTGTTGAAGCTTCCAGCAGATTCACCGCTCACAATTTAGTGAATCTAGCAACTATTCCGTCTCACGGCAAAGTCTATGAATATGAGTGTGTTTCAGAATCATTTCTAGTGAATCCTGATTCCTTTTGTTTCATTCCGTATGAGTATATGAGTGTTTCATGAGCTATTCATGAATCAAAGGCACAGATTGTGTCAAAAAAGTTTGTGATACTCGCGTGGAACATTTTGGGAAGTTTTTAAAAATATGGGGAAAGGTCAAAAATTGTTTTTTGACATAATTTGAAGTAGCTCCGTATCCTGGAAAGGACCGTTTTTGATCCATTTTCGGCCATTTTTTTTTTTTTTGCCTTAATCGATAGAAAATCGCCGAAACTTAATTTAAGACATCATTTAGGGTGGCTCCGGACCCTGGAAGGATCGTTTTTGACCCATTTTCGGAAAAAAATGTTTTTTCTGTAATTTATGGGGAAAGGTCGAAAATGAATTTAGGACATCATTTAGGGTGGCTCCGGACCCTGGAAAGGACCGTTTTCGACCATTTTGGTCCTTTTCAAGTTCCGGAGCCACTCTAAGTGATATTCAAAAGCCATTTTCGATCGATTGGAAAGAGAAAAAAAACTGTTTTTCTGTACTAAAGTTCAACATAAGTGGCTCAAACCATTCACTGCTTCATGAATCTGAATACATGTGAAAGTGAGCTTAACGCGCATTCACATTCTTGAGCCCAGAGCTACTACAAGCTCAGATTCATGAACAGCATGTTCTCTACGTATTCACTATTAGTGAGTGCAAGTATGATTCATGCTCACTATTGCATGCAAAAGGCACACTCACGTCTCATATTTTTGGTAGTGGCTCAAAACCCTTAATGAGCTACTCAATGACGTTTTCTGATGAGCACATACGCATTCCATCGCAATTTTAAGATAGTCAATTTTTTAAAAACAAATCAGTTTCCAATCCTTAACCGAAATTCTACCGTTTTGGTACAGTATGGATTAAATATCTTAAAATTCTGTAGCGATAGAAATGTTTCATTGACAGATTTAAATTCAGTATTAAAGCATCTATAAGAAATTATTACTTTCAATCAGTCTGTCGAAGGTTTAAAGCTTTACTGGTCATAGACTAAAATGGCATTTTCGACACAAAAAGGTTAAACAACTCAAAGACATGACTGGATTGAAAATTTCGAACTTGAGTTTTTTAAAATATTCACTTTAGGACTACATTACTGCCATCCTTGATGGATAGTATACATATAAGGACATCAGGTGGAAAATTAGTAAAAAGCTCACACAGCAATTTTCAACCATGTTCAATCGCATTCAACTTTTTATGAGTTTTTCAACACTTTTCAATATTTTCAACATTTTATAGCTGTTTAATTTAGTTCAAAAGCAACCAGTTTTAGAATTCTTTTAAACCTTCTACAAGGTCGAAAACTGGAATTTTTCGTTTGAGTTTCGAACTTAACAATACAAAAATGATGAAGTCGATCATGTTTTTTCACTATTCTGACTGGACTATTTTATTTATATTTAAAAAAAACCTAGTTAATATAATAGGTGTCTCTTTGTCATTTTGCTATTTTAATGAAAAACTATAGTCCCATCAAAGCAGAATTTCTAGTTAAAAAAGTTTTGCCAAATGATGAACGTTTTTTTTTTTGCAGACACCGCAACAAGTGGAAGTCTGCCGATGCGAGGTTAGCGTCATACCATATGTACGTTAAAATGCATTTACCAGCGTAAATAAAAGCTGACTGTATATAATACTAAATACTAGAGAAAAACCTTTATTTGCTATATAAAAGAAAAAAATCAACTGAACGATAAGCATCAAAAGAATCAATCACTGGCATCTATTGATGTGATGCAGCAGTACATCAATCATGTGAATTTTCAATTTTAATATTTTCTTTTTTTTTTTGACAAGTGATGAATAATTGAACTTTGACAAGTTATATTTGCTTATGAGACCAAAGTTGATTGTACCAAGCTCATAAAGAAGTTAAGTTTATTATAACCTCAATATGAGACGAAAGGATTTGATTAATGTTTTATAAATATTTATATAAATTTAAAAAATAAATAAATAATACTAGTCAAAAATGTGATATATATTACCAATTTAAATGTAGAATTAAATTACTTTTTACCATGAAGGTAATCTAAAAATGTAAATCACTTTATAAGACTCATTCTATTTAGTACTAATGGGTTAAAATCAAACTTCCACTACAACACATCAAAGAAAAAAGTACTCGCGTGAGTTTCAAAAATTGATTACTTTCAAGATAATAATAGAATTTTTTTAAAACCAATGCAATTTTAAATTGTGATTAAGATCTCATTGGCTCAGATCAGCACTGACAATTGAATTTCTTGCTGGGGTAATATAATTTTATCGAAACGCATACACTGCAGCTCAATCAATTTAATCGCCGCTCAAAATTATAAAAATCACAGCTCATTTAAAATACAAGCCAAGTGTAAGTTAATGCTGGAATGAGCCAGACAGCAAATAAAACTCTGAAATTGGTATTGTAACACTACTAACAGATTTAAATTTATTTTGAGCAACCTTAAAAAGTCTTTTAGAAAAGATTGGCATACAAATTTTCATTTAATGCGTAAAAAGCAAAGCATCAGTTAAAAATAAAATTAAAAAAAAAAAAGTTTTTTTTTTTAAAACAAAAGCAGCAAATTGAAAAAAAAAATGTATTTAAATAGAAAATAAAATGAAAAAAAAAACTAGAAAATAAATGAAACTGGGTTACTTGGCAAGGTTTTTGAGTATTTAAAACTCGCAACTTAGCAAAGACTGAAGGGTTGACGTCGCATATAACGCGTGTGTAGGTGAGCGAAACAAAAACTAAAAGTTTTTTACTGAGCTTTTATGTACAGTACTTTTAGTGCAAAAACACAAAAAAGTTATGAGCGCAAAATGCATTGAAGGAACCAAAGGAATAGGCAACTAAGTAGCTGCTTACACAAGTTTCAACCACCGCTACGTGGTATCATCAGTAAGCTTCCTTTGTTAGCCGAAGTTTTAGAATCTACAACCATACTATATTCTACTTTTTGCGTTAACCTGTTAAGAATCATAGCAAAAACACTCTTCATATTGCACATTTCCTAACGAGCGCTTCGTTGAAAGCTTTTCTGGCGATACGAACGAAGTTGCAAGTGCTATATGTAAATATCGGCGAGCTCACCGAGAGTAATCTCTTTATATGGGTTATTCTACCTCGTTTTTACATTCAAAATTTAGATTTCTCAAAAACAGTTTTTTCCCAAGACTTTGTCAAAAAATATTCGATGCATGTTTTTGGAAAAAGTTTTTCCGAGCTTATTTTCGAAAATATGATTTTTCGAATATCACAAGCTTTAAAAATACATGGTTTTCCGGACGCTTGTACTTCAAAATTTACGCGTCAGGTAGAAAAACCGTTTAGACATAAAAGTTAACATTTTCCGTCTATTTTCTTATTATCGTATTTAAACAATAAGTTATAAACAATAATTTTACAATTTAAAACTTAAAATCGAAAAATTTTCTTCTTTTATTTTTTGATTTTTTTTTAGAGAGAATATAAAATCCTACCAATCATTTTGCAATTTATTTCAAATTGGGCGGAAGCCTGGTTCTCTAAATATAATTTTTTCTGTGTGAATTTTTTACATGTGAAAAATCGTCGTCAGTACATTCGGCAAATTTTCAGTACACTTTACCCGATTTCCGTACATTTTCGGTACATTTTAAGTACAATTCGACTGTTTCTAATAATTTCCATTTTGTTAAGTGTTTTTTTTTTTTAGTAAGCTTAACTATGCATAGCATAAAAAATTGGAGTAAGCTTTGCTGACAAGACGCTCATTCTACCTGTGCTTCTTTATGGCGCTGAGGCATGGGTAGTTTCGACAACAGACGCAGCCGCTCTTGGGGTGTTCGAGAGGAAAGTTCTCCGCAAAATCTTTGGTCCTGTTCGAGTTGGCGACGACTATCGCATTCGATTGAACCACGAGCTGTATGAGCTCTACGCCGACATTGACATAGTTAAGCGACTACGCTGGCTGGGTCATGTCCATCGTATGGATAAAGAAGCTCCAGCGAAAAAGGTATTCGAAGGGAAGGTCCCCGGTCAACGACGAAGAGGGAGACCATGCCTCCGGTGGATAGACCAAGCTGAGGAAGCCCTAACCACGCTTGGCATTAATGATTGAGGCGCCTGGCGAGAGCTAATGAGGTCGGCCGTAACCTGACAACGGGTTGTTATGGCCATCTAATTAAGTAAGTAAACTTTGCTGACCCTTTTTTTTAATAAAAAAGTTAAAATTTTGATAAATTTTAGTAATTTTAAGTAGCTCGTTGAAGTTCATAACGAAAAAGTTCACCATTCAAAATTTCAGCTCGGGACTCAGTACATTTCTACAAACCCATCATTGGTAATGAGTTCTGTCGCTGTTCTAAGTACCGGTGACTTAAGGGGGCCGATTCCTTTAGACAGGGTAAAATTAGTCATTAATTTTCATTAATTTATTTCAAGGTGATAAAATAATTGGATGATTTTTAAATTTTAACACCTTTTTATTAAAGTGTAAGAAGACATGACATTTTTCTAAAACAAAATGGCGGATCTGCAGAGTATCATCTCTTCAGTGTATCTTTTCATAAGCATCGAGAACTGCAGCAGCTGTAAAGGTTTTTCTATTTATCTAAAAAAGAAAAACAATGGTTTTTTTTCGATTGCCGATATGTTGAAGGAAAGGACAAATAAAAAACTTATAATTTATAAAAAACTTAAAAATTAAAATTTAGATCGGCTTTTTAATCAAAAGTACAGATTTTTGACTATTTTTTCAACGGTTTCGACAACAAAAATTTATTTATCTACGCGATATCTTTAAACTTTTAGGTTTATTCTTCTGATAATACTATAGCAAGAAACCTCTCCAAATTTCAGCCTGATCGGTCAATATTTCTTAGAGCTAAAACATGAGGAGTTTTTGCAAATACAGTTTCGAGATATTCGCGTTTAATGTTTCAATACGTTACGATACGACGGTATGCGGACGTTCTGACGTTCTTGACAATAACTCCACAAATATTTAATGTTCTTTTTACAGTATATTCTTAACATATTATATGGTACATTCGAATTATGAAAAAAAAAAAAAATAAATTCTATTTCTTAAAAATTTTAAAGATATCGTTCCCCTTAATAGTAGTTGTCAACAAACTAAAAAATCGCCGCTACGCTTATCACCAATGTGATTGATTCAACTGTACCTAAGCCACGCGGGTGTGCGTGTGTGTACAATGTGTGTTATCTATAAAAATGATTGTGTGTGTATGATGAGCTCCAAAAAGTAACTCCGCTTTCAGTACAAGTGCGTCAGCCGTTGTGAGTTAAGTGTTCCGTGTGATCAATTCAATTAATATTTCCTTAAAAATGTCCCTGATATTTGATGAAATTTTCCAGCAAATGTGGCTAGATTGTGAAAATGAAGATTTTTGCGATGTTGTGCTGATTGCTGGCAACGACGGATTTAGAGTGCCAGCACATCGCAATATTCTCGCGTCAGCAAGTTCCTATTTCAAGGGAATGTTTGAGTCATCAATGCGTGAAAGCACAACCAGAGAAGTCAAAATGTCCAACGTAAATGGTGCAATATTACGCATTTTGGTTGAGTATTGCTACACCGGACGTGTAGCAATCACAGAGGAGAATGCTATTGAATTATTTAAATTCGCTGATTTGCTGCTCTTGAATAATGTGCTCACAGCGTGTGGGAACTTTCTAGCTGAACAGCTACATTCAAGCAATTGTTTGGGACTCGCACTCTTTGCGGAGCAATATCGTTGTGAAATACTACTCAAAAAAGCAAAAGACTATAGCCTGAAGTACTTTATGTACGTTTCTAAAACGCAAGAGTTCCTAAGCTTAAATTCCGAACAATTGAGTGACTTTTTAGCCAGCGATAATCTCTGTGTTCCTGCTGAAGAGAATGTTTTTGAAATATTGTTGTCATGGATACAGCATGACCAAATCGAACGTGAGCAACATAAAGATCAGTTGCTGAAGTTGGTGCGATTGCCATTGCTAGAGCAATCGTTCTTAAATGAAAAGGTGAAACCAATCTGTACTTCAATCGAAAGTCAGCAATTGTACGTGGACGCTTTAGAATGGCCAGATCACAAAATGATTAATGCGAGGAAATCAATTGATTCAGAGCAGTTTTTGTTGGGCCTAACACACAGTTCCAGAATGCAAATTCAGGTTTACTTCCCACAACGTTTTAAGTGGATGAGGTGCTTGACAGACTTGGAGTATCGTTCAGGCTTCGGTGTTGCTGTTATGCACGATAATCTTTATGTTGTTGGTGGAAGGAATAAAAACTATGCAGCTTCTTGCACCGTTACTTGCATAAGCTTAAAAACGATGACAATAGGTGAAATCAGTCCTATGACAGAGCGTCGTGATGCATGTGGTGCAGCCGTCCTGAGTGGATGTTTATATGCGGTGGGCGGTCACCGTGGAGAGAACGCTCTCAGTTCTGTTGAAAAATGGAACTCAAAAACCAACACTTGGAGCGAAGTTGCTTCTATGTCAAGGAGCCGTTACAGTTTTGGTATTGCTCAACTGAATCGGAAACTGTATGTAGTGGGAGGTTATTGCGATGACCAATGTTCAGCTGAATATTACGATGTAGACCAAAATACTTGGAAATCAATAGCACGAATGAAACGTAGTAGTGGTGCAAATCCCGGAGTAAGCAATTTACAAACAATTGAATTTAAGTTTAATAATCCTTTTTCTATCTCTTTTAATGTAACTTGCAGGTTGCAGCTGCGAATGGTCTGTTGTATGTAGTGGGATTATACAGTAGCGTCGAGAGCTATGATCCTCGAAGTGATAAGTGGACTATGTTATGCGGCTACCCTCAAAGAGTAAGCCTCATGCAATTATGCACTACATTTTGCAATAAAGTTGTCGCTGGTTGTGGGGATCGTTTTTATGAGTACAACGACAAAACCAACGAGTGGAAAACCAAGATTTTCAACGGAAAAATACTTGTTCTCAGTTGCTTAATTGCATATTCAGGTGAACTGCCAATATCCGAATTTACTGACAGTGAGATTTAATTTGTTACCTTTGAAGAAAAATCAGTTTTATAATAAAATTTACGAAGTACAATATATGCATCTTTTATTCAAAATTTATATTAAAATATTGTGAGAGACTTGGAACTTCTTTAGCAGTAAATTTAACATGAAAATTTGCGAACCATTCCTTGTTTAAGTTTAGAATTTGGTTGAAATTCCTTAAATCACCCCATCAGTATAACATTTCGAAACTCTTGCTTTTACTGTAGGTGCCACGCCCTCTATTCAAAATAAACAATTCTCTTAGTACAGCGATTTAAAATGTTATTTGGGGTGGCACATCGACTTGCAGGAGTTCGCTTAGTTTTAGCCAGAGATTTTTTTGCTCACGCCTTTTGTCGAAATTCTCCAATTTGTTCAAAGGCTGTTGAATTTATTTCGATTGCTTGTGAGAATTCGGGTACACCACATCAAATAACTCTCTCAATATAGCATTTTATATTTGTATGGGTGGTAGGCGGACCGATTTCACCTATTTTCAATACCAAGAACGTTGTTTGAAGGTGTAGCCTACGAGTATATACCGAATTTCATTAGATTATCTCGATTAGTTTTCCCGAAATCGCGATTTTCACAGACGGGCATCAGGTAGTGACGCTAGTAAAGTGTGTATACACTGTTCCAAGCCTGCCACACCCTTTCCTATCCATTACAAACGGAATGACAAAGTGAATATACATTGGGTGTAGAGTATTCCAAGCAAATTCTCAAAGTTCACGAATACTTGGAATTTTATCTTTATATGATCTAATCACGAAATTGCGAAAGAAACAAGGAAAACCATAAAGTAAATTAAGTCCATTCGGGTTCAGGCAACCAATGAATATTTAGATAGGAGAATATTCCAAACTTTTGGTATACTTTTTTAAAAATGTTATGATTAACTCTAACAGATAGCACTTAATTTTGAATTGATGCACAATAGGTATATGGCATTATCATTGGCAATATTGCCAATAAAGCAATAACAACAGCAGCAACAACAACAACAACCACAACAACAATAAATTCACGTTAATGAAAGTGTTGCTTGGAACGACCTTTTTGTCGCGTTGCTGCCGCCTGTCAATTAATGTTAACAATATTGTTGTTGGCGTTGTTGTTGCTGTTATTGTTGTTGTTGTTGCGTGCTTTTGACAGCCGCTTTTCGCACAACACGAGTTTCGTTAACTCATCAACACTTCAGAATCAAAGGCCAACACTAATTGGCAGTCAAATGCGTGAGTTGCTAAAGTGAAAACTAAAAGCACAAATACACAAACACAAAATAATCAAACGATATACCTACAATTTACACCTACAACATGCTGTCGTTAAGCAGCAAAGGATACACAAATTCAGCAGAAACTTCATTATTGATTAAAGTTACATGTCAAAATAGTATCAACGGAGAAAGAAATGAAAAAAAAAAAAAAAAACGTATTGAAATCAGAGAAGTAATAGGACTTGTAGACGTTAGAATGAAGAACCATTGTAACCACATTATATGTTCTATTATTCTGTTACAGCAGGCATATTAACCGACATTGATTTAAGCAATTGCTTATTCGATCAAAGTCATGTAAACAACCATATGTGCCTTCCTTTATATTGAAGAAGCTTTTTGAGACCGTGAGGCTCACAAGAATGAAAATAATTCAACTAACACTGAATATAACAGGGAAACTGTTACAAGCAGTAAGAGACATTTGCAGAAAAAAAACACTGGAGAATATCACCATTTGAAAATCTGATGATGGTCCGCCGATGGAATGGAAATGAGGAAAAAGAATCTCTCTGCAATCAAGAGTAACTTAGAAAAAGTTCAAAAGATCACATATGTTCGCATCAATAATATATTCGTGGTTCTGACTCCATTTCACATGAAATTGTAGTTTGAAGTCAAAAGAGATATTGTCGGAATGAGTCTCGCGGGTGTGAGAAACAGAAACTACACAAGGTCATGACTTTCAATCACTTACCAAAAAAAAATTCCTACCTTGGCACTGTAGTAACAGAATAGAACTTTGATCAAAACTTTATACATACAGTTAAAATGATAGCTGTGTCCATCGATGTTCGCACATCACGCAATAACTATTGCATAAATTTTGATCAAATATATGTAGTTTTATTCCTTAGAAGCTTGGTCTCAATCTCCAATAAAAATGAACACGATATTTCTATTTAAATATCAAGTTATTAGTTTTAAAATTGCTCAAAAATATTAATTGCAAATAGAGCATGCAAATATAACAAACCGTTGAATGACGGTTATGGTGTAACAACATAAGCTGAATTTATTAGGGAGGGCCATGCGTGTTGAAATTGCAGCCACTTTGAAAGAAATAGCTCATAAGCTGGAGACAAAAAGAGATTCACTACACGGTTGAAAAAATTATTATAAATTATACGAATATCGTTTTATATGAAATTTAGGTATAAATTTAATAACTTATCAATATATAAAAACCAGCTATGCGGGCAGTTGTTTATGCTCAATTTTTTCTAATAAAACATCAACATTCTGTAGCCGAGCTAGCTAAGAAACGGGGGTCGCATTCAAACTATTTCAGAAATGAAGCAGGTGCAAATCTTTGGCCATTCAAGTTGTGTTATTCAAATCATTTTATAAACAAAAATTGTAAATAAAATTAAATTAAAAAGAAGTTACTGTTCCAGGACTCGAACCCGTGAGTTCTGCGTCCCAGTCAAACGCTTTAACGACCCACATAAATATACATTATTTTACTATCGTTAAAGTTGAATATAGACTCTTACTATAAAATAGAATTTATAAGTTAACCTATTCTATATTTTTCAATATAGAAACAAATATGATATTAATATCAAATTTTATAACTTCGGAACTTGTAAAATCTATACGATTTTTTTATGGATTTATATGAATAACTAAAAGTTATGATCAGTTATACTGAAATTTTCAACCGTGTACCCTTATTAGGTCAAGAGTTCAGCTTCAGAATTGGAGCAGATCAGATACGAAAGGAAAGTAGGATTTAAGGAATTTTCAAAACAACTACATGAAAACTTTGTAGTCGAGTACAAAGTCTGCAGAGTTTGGCTGCGAATTAGGAGTCACCCGAAAAAGTTCTTGATACTGTGATAAGCTTGAATGTACTTGAATAAACTTTTTGGGAAAATGCTAACAACCACAATATTAAGATTTTAGGCAGAAGTGCTCAGGATTCTGTTGCTGAGTAAATCACAGTAAGGGCACAATAGTAACATTGCTAAAAACAACTCAGACTAACTGAACTACCAGGAATATCCAGTAAGCTGTGAGCACAAGTACATCCACCGTTTCATATGTGAGCTGATTTAAAGTTTAGCTAATCACATACTTCCTGGATGGAGACGGAAACCCCAGCTCTATCTGAGAAAATATCTCAGTTACATCGAGTAAGGCAGCGATGGGCAAAATATGAAAAGTGAGCCAACTGTGGCTCTTTACAATAAACATGTAATTTGTCTTAAGAATAATTACCAAAATAACAAACACAAGCACTCTACTCTGCTACGCACATTTTTATTGATTTTTTTATCCGCGTTATAATCACATTGAATTTACATTGGGATTTGCATTGTTGTTGCATCATTCAGGAAAAAAACAGCGAGCGAACAAGCAAGCAACAATACGCACAAAGGACAGCTTCTCTCGTTTCGTTTGATCAGTGTACTTTTATTTCTACATTCATGTTGTTTTTGCCTGATTCTTGTAATTCCCTTTTGGTTTATTGCAGAATTTTTTTTTTCATATTTTTCTGTTGTTGTTATCGTTGCAAATGGCTCTTCCTTTCAACATTTTGCTCAACTATGGAGTAGAAGGTATAGGACCTTAGAGGTATAAACTAGCATTAGATTTTCTGATTACTGCTAGAGTATTTAGCATACCACAACTGATTGTCGCATGCAGCTACCAAATGGTCCCTCCCTTCGTTTCTCTATATATATAAAGTTTAATAGAGTAATACTGGATATTAATTTCTCTGGCAAACTCTCTCAAACGACAGAAACATGACAAATCCAAAAAAGTTTCACAACATAAATCACGATGATTGTTGGATCAATTCAACAATCGGCAATTCAACAACTGATCGCTTTAATAGCGACAACAACTGAGGCATTGAAAACAACCCCATTGAAAACAATGATAACGACCTCACTTCCAATGGACATTCATACGTCAGTTGCATGCCAGATTCACAGCTCTGCTGCTTTTCTCTTTCAATCAAAAGCAAAAAAGCTGCGTTGCATTTTCTTTTACTTCAAGTGTTTCGATCAAAACGCATTACACTCGCAAGACAAAAATTGTGCTGCAGGCGCATCAACAACACCAACAACAACAACAAAGCATAATTTTTATTGGCAACAATTTTTCGTTATTTTTTTGGCAAAGTCTCACGCGGCGTCATCTAATTATTCAACAAAATTCTTAATTCGATTTAGTTTTATTTTTAAAAATAAGAAATTTTTCTATTTGTTTTTTTTTTCGATGATTTTATTTTTATTGTTTAAAAATATTTCGATGAAAATGCCAGTGGCGACGTTTTGCTTTTGTTGTTGTTGTTGTTGCTGTTGCTGTTTGTGTCTGAATACCGCCACAAAGCGTTCCAAATTTAAATTTAAAAATGCACTTTTTTATTTAGAAACGAAATTTTTGTGGTAGCATGTTGACTTATTTTAAGAAAACTTTTTTTTTTATAAAAAAAAAAACATAAAAATAGGAAACAAAATTGGATTAAAAAAATAGGTTTTGCTAAAATAACAATAAGAGAGAGAGAGAGTTTAATTTACGAAATCATAGAAAATGATGTAATTTTTTTTTTAAAGTGTAGTAGGTGCGGGTGTTTCAAGAAGTAACGACAACTGTTGCACATAGCAACAAATGATGACAAATTTTTTGGCGGATGAATTAAACCAAAATGAAGCGGAATCGCAAAAACAAAAAATTGGCGGCAACTTTTTTTTCTGTTTTTCGTTTGAGACATCTGCTGTTGCCACTTTTTGTTGGTCGTGTGCGTTGCTTTCTCAAAATACTTATGCTTATGTCCCTTCAATGACCGCTGCCAATTGTTGCTTTAACTTAAATTGTTGCCTTTAAAATTGGGTGATTGTTTTTCGATGTTAAAAATACTTTCAAACTAAGGCCATTCGGGGCAAAATAACAAAATTCTATTTTCAGTGGGTGAACATTGGCTATTTTGGCTGTAAGCATAGTTTGATAGTTGAGAGTATTTCGATATGGGTATGGGGAGACATGAACAGAGATCTTAAGAAACAAACACGTCCTTCAAATTGTCAGAGAAATAAAAAAAAACAGGATCTGAAGCAACTACTTCAAAAATCCATATTTAAATAGGTGAAGGCAAAACAGTTCCATCTCTTTTCAACTGTCAAAACAGAACATAATCGCGTGGTTCCTATTTTGTTGGATATGTTGTAAGGAAGGGCAGTGCCGAATGAAATTTTTTTTAATAGTAGGCGGTGCCACGCCCCTAACAGGAAAATATGTTTCCACGACTAAACTAATAAATCGAATTTGATGAAATTTGGTATGTAGATAGATTAAACCCTGAGACTCAAAGTTCTTTAAGTGGGCGTGGCACCGCCCCTAACAGGAAAATACGTTTTCACTGTCACACTAATCAACTAATTGTGATGAAATTCGGTACAGAGATAGATTGAACACTGAGGATAGTTATTTATTTTTAATGGGCGGTGCAACGCCCCCTAAACTTGAAAATTAATTTTCACAGCTAAATTAACTGACGAATTTTGGTGAAATTTTGTATGAAAATAATTTGAACCTAGAAGAAAGGTATTTAATTTTATGTGGGCAATGCCACGCCCCTAACAAGAAAATATATTTTCACAGTTAAACTAACGGAAAGATTTTGCTGCAATTTGTTATGGAGATGGATTGAACCCTAAAGTAGGGACGGTGATAGGAAAAGGTCAACATAATACCATGATTTCTATATCTGGGAGCGATGAAATTTAATCATCAATCAACAAAATTGGCAATTTCGAAACTTTTTTCCAATGTTTTTTATAAAAATTATTTTTTACATACATTAATTCAAAAATTGAGTGCTTTTATATTTATAGCCATTTTGTGCTATATACATATATTCTTCGAGAATACTATTTAAAATTTTCATAAAAAGCGAAAGCAAAAAGAAAGCTTACGGGAATGTTTTCTGATGTTATCTGAGTGTTATCATCAGAGGAATGAACCCCTAAGTTTATTAGAAATTTTTCTGCTGGGGAGGTAATATTTTTCAATATAACAAAAACAAACAACTGAAAATCACCAACAAACAAAATTTTTGCCACTCTTGTTTTTTTTTTTTAATTTCACAAAACAACACAGAAAATAAAAAACTATTTTTGATTATTCAACAAAAAAAAAAACTGATGGTGTCTACGGAATGTCAAAGAAGTGATCTGCTTATGTTGCTGCTCAATGTAGCAGCAGAAGCAGCAACAGCTACTGGCATCAACAACAGAAAATCAAAGAAAATTTTCTGGGTTAACACACAAAACGCAAATGCGAGATGTAAGCAACTGAGGCAAAAACAAAAACAAAGCAAATATTAATGTAGAAAATAAGAGCCAACAGCAATAACAACAACAACAACAACAGCAGCATGTGCGGGTGCCTTAAATGTTGCTGACTGACTACCGAGCGTGCACTTAACGCGCATTAAATTTAGGACATGCAGCTAAATTTGTATTGTCATTGTTGATGGCACTTTTTTTTGCAGTTGCTGATATTGTTGTTGTTGTTGTCATTGCGTGTGTTTGCAACATTGTATGCATAAGAAAAAAAAATTAAAATGCATTCATTGTTAAGGGTATACAGGACTATGCGAAATTGTCGCTGCGAAAGTTTTAACAACATGAATTCAAGCAGCAACAAAAAATGGCAACTTTGCTATTAATTGGCTTTTTATTGGATTGTACGTACTAGTTATTGTAAGGTTTGATGCTTAGTTACAACTGAGTGGATTAGGGGCAAAGGGATGTAACGGTAAATTTTGAAAAAAACGCGATAAATATGCAAATTGATGAACCGAAAACTCAGAAATTGAAAAAAAAAATTGGGGCTTGTTTGCTTGTTACCAACCATATTAGACTTTGGACCTAGTTCGCATATTTTACTAGGCATAAATTTATCTGAGTTATTCAACTTCGTAACATCTCGCAATCTCACCAAATCTAATCCAAATTCCATTCAAACCAATCGGTGAAAATGGAAATAGATTAGACACACGTTGGGGAGTTACCAATGAATGTCTGTCGGGAAGCATTAGTGTTGAGCCCTCAGGGTAGCACAAAAAGCGAACGTTCTAGATCATTGTGGAAACGATCGCTAACACAAGAAATACGTGAATCAGGGAAATGTTGGAAAGAATTGAAGTCACTCACACTAATTGTACACGTTGGAAGAGTTATGTGAAGGCCCTATGAGTAGATAAAGGACACAAAAGAATCCCCAAAATGACTATGGCTGCTACGTACCCCAATTAATGCTGAATCGATGCTGAAATGACGCAAGGAGTTCATAATTTCAGGAGACCACGATTTTCAGGAATCGATGTTTTAAGGTTATGGAAGTTATGGAGTGATATCTCCAGTGAATTGCGACTCATCGTCCATAGAATATTTTTATAAATGTATCGTCATTGAAATGACGTTCTAGCAACCAATTGCAAAATTTAAATCGTAGCTACAGATCTGCTGGTAATAACTCCTTAACTAATGTTTCATGATATGGAAGAAGTTTGCTGCCCGCAATTTTTGGGAATGCATGATTCATTTAGACCAGCTCAACGGCACAAAATGATACTTGGGAGCCAAACAGTGTAAGGCGAGGGGTATTTTCAAATAAAACGTAAAAGAGGCTGCTATCATAGTACACTGACACAACACAAGCAAGGAATTGAGAACGTGAACTTAATATGAGAGAAGAAAACCTTATCTGTGTAGCAAATTTATGTATCAAACAATGAGTTTATTTTTAAATTAATAATAAACATCTCTCAAAAATAAACAAGTCAAACGCACAAATGCTGTGAATCGGAACGATTACTTCCCCGCAAGCAGCCACTATGCCACGAAATTTTTGTTCAAGTTATCTTCTCTTTGTGAGTTATGCTCTTCAGTATTTCGATATTTGCTCTTGCTCTTAGTACCCGTTCGGAAAAGCTGTTTTATTGATAAAATCTAAAACAAGCATATATACATTTGTACTATTTTCCGGTTTGGCATTCGTTTTCGTTTCAAAATCGAACATATACATATAAGACTCACTAAAGACTTCATACTCTTTTTCTCTGCACATGAAAATTCCCCTCGTCAAACCCCGCGGCGCCATGGGGTCGTAAACGATCCCACGGTAAACATTATTTGAAAAATATCCCTAACAATCATCAGGTCGTGAACGACCCGAGCACATACAATTTTTGAAAAATGTCCCTAATAATCATTTAATTTCATAAAGTAGAGTCATTTCAACACTCGTTCGCAGTTATGAAGCCTGGAATTGAAAATTCGCATTTTTATAATTTTTTTTTTTTACAACGTGGGGTCGTGAAAGACTTTAATGTGTCGGATTGTTATAAAATTGAAGTGGTGCCGCTAAGTGTTAATAGGTACATGCCATAATAATAGCATTTAGCTACTACAGCTAGTAGACTTTTTAGCAATTAAACTTGAAGCTTAATGACGAAAAAGGCGAAAAAAATTCAATAAATCAAATATTTATTGTATTGTAAATACCCTTATTGCAAGTCTTGCGTTATATAGATTGCATAATTTATTCAAAGACTGACAGTGTCTGTTAGAAAGGATTATCTTGGCAATGTCTACGTTTCCCTCACTTATCATGCATGGTGCATTGTTTTCAAATTGAATAAAAATAAAAAGGTGGTGATAACAAACGCACGAGCATAAAATTTGACAGCAGTTGTACGTTTTTTTTCTATCTATTTTAAGTTAATCGTCAAGGTTGCAGAAATGTTTTTCTATATACCGAAATTTAAATTTAAAATTGTTATTTCGAATTCAAATGACGGAAATAATTACTTTAAGTCTTTTTACTTAAATATTGCAATAAATTCTTTTCTTAAACGTATAAATTTAAATCTTTTCCAATAAAATATGTAACGTTTTTTTTATTAATTCATCAAATTTCTTTAAAACATCAAATCTTACTTTTAAAGATCATTTATTACGCATATAATAAAAGGCGTTCTCGCACGAAAAACCTAAAGGAAGCAAATAAATAATACGCAAAAAGCACATGCCAGTAGTTAAAAGCAAACAGTTGTTAGTCGTATGATGAAGCTGCTGGTGGAAAAAGACGTCAGCAAAATTAGCAACCGTGATAAAGTACAAACTGTTGCCGCTCTTGAAAGTAAGATTTATCATGGTGTTGTTGTACTTAACCCAGTACTTAATTTGACGTAGGAAGTGAGTCTTTAAAACTTAAAAATATCGATTACACACACTTTGCTTTGCTTCGCCATCACTGTATACAGCCCATATTTGTTGTAACCCATCAATTTTTATTAGTTGTTGTGAAGTGCCCTCATAAATCAAACCTCAAAAATTTGTTGGTACTCTCATTGTCTGTTGTCTCATTTATTTCCGTCTTTCACTTACTTTAAAATTTTCTTTACTTTTCTTTCTTTTTCTTCCCTTCTCTGCTTTGTTTGTGTTTGTGTTGTTCTTGTAGTGCTCTTAATTTGTGCATATTTGTGTGTTGGAACTTGCTTTCACATGTATTTCCTGCAATAATGTGTATGTGTTCTTCTTGTGAGTGTGTTTGCCTAAGGATATCTTCACTTTATTCGCCTTTCATGAAGCTTTACTTTCTAAGCATCTTTAAGAATCACTAAACTTTTAAGGGTTCACTTTTGTTTGATTGATTTTATTTTTCGGTTCGGTTTTTTATATCTTTTTTATTTATCTTTTGGCTGTATCTTTTGTGTGTTGAAAATTAGGACAAACTTTCCTTTTTACAGCTCGTTAGAGAAATAAGCAGATTTTAATTCAATTTGATTTGATTTTTATCGTAGATTTTTTTTTTATTTTCAGAAGGTTAAAATACTAAAATCTACTAAGCAAAAGAAAAAAAAGAGTATTTTGGGATCGTTTTTATTTCCGAATTTCTTTTAATTTCTATTTCTAAATTATTTATTTATAAAACTGATTAAGGAAAGAAAATGTGAAAAGTTTTATTTCAACAACAGATTAAATTGAGCGTTGGAATTTCAAACTGGGAAGAACTTAATCATTTTATTAGGGAGTACAAGATTAGTTACGAAAGAATGCAGGCCTAGTTAAATATGTAGTAAAAATTTTAAAAAAAAAATGGTGTTCATGGTGCCACCAAACTTTGCTCGTGAGAAGACATTATTGTCAACCGATGTAAATGCAACCAGAAGAATTGATTTTGGTTTGTTGTTACTGATTTGTAGTAGAAAATGCGAACTTGGAATTCAAGGAAATTGCTCATGATTTGCTAAAGAATTATGCAAAAATTGATGCACAATAATTATGTTAATTTCGTATATTTTCTATTTATTTCATTATTCCAACAATAGATGCTAATATGTCCTATGTTGCACGAGGCACGAGCGTGAGAAACTCGAAGTGTTACGGGGCAGGAATGATGCTCGAAAATTTTACCAACAAGTCAAGCGTCTGACCCAAGGTTTCAAGCCCGGAGCATCAACCTGTAAAGATGAACATGGAAATCTGGTTACGGATACGCAGGGTGCACTGAGATTATGGAGGGAACATTTTTCCAAGCTGCTTGCTGGCGATGACTCCACCAATCCCGCCTTTGGAGAAATTAACCCGATGCCACCAATCAACGACGATGGTGTGGACGTACCACCACCTAGCCATGACGCGGTACAAGTTGTGATCCAACGACTTAAGAACAACAAAGCGGCTGGTGCCGATGGCCTGCCTGCTGAATTGTTCAAGACCGGCGGCGATGAGCTGATAGGGTGTATGCATCAACTCATCTGCAAAATATGGCTAGTAGAAAGCATGCCCGACGATTGGAATCTCAGTGTCCTTTGTCCTGTACTGAAGAAAGGTGACCCGACAATCTGCGCTAACTCCCGGGGAATCAGTCTTCTTGCCATCTCTTACAAGGTCCTGTCGACTGTACTGTGTGAAAGACTTAAGCCATTTGCCAACACACTGATTGGGCCTTATCAGTGCGGCTTGAGACCTGGTAAGTCCACCATAGACCAGATCTTCACACTACGTCAAATCCTGGAAAAAACCCACGAAAAACAGATCGATATCCATCATCTCTTTATCGATTTTAAAGCTGCTTTCGATAGCCCGATACGGGATTGCCTGTATGCCACCATGTCTGAGTTCGGTATACCTGCGAAGCTGGTGCGGCTTTGCAAAATGACGTTGAGCAACACAGCCAGCTCCGTCAGAGTAGGAAGGGACCTCTCCGAACCATTTGATACCGAACGAGGTTTCAGACAGGGCGATCCACTATCCTGCAACCTCTTCAACTTTGTGATGGAAGCGGTGTTGCGAAGAGCCAGTGTACATCGTAATGGCACTATTTTCTACAAAAGTGTCCAGCTCCTTGCATATGCCGATGATATTGATATCATTGGACGTTGTAAGCGAGATATTACAGCTGCGTTCTCTGCTATCGAAAAAGAGTCAGCGAAAGTGGGTTTGACGGTGAACGAGGGCAAAACAAAGTATATGCTGTCCACAAACAGGGAGACGCGGCGTATTGGATCCTTTGTTACTGCGAACAACTATACTTTCGAAGTTGTCAAGGAATTCACCTATCTTGGCACCGCCGTGAACACTCAAAACGATGTCAGCCTGGAGATAAAGCGAAGACTAACTCTTGCTAATAGGTGTTACTATGGTCTCAGTAAGCAATTGAGTAGTAGAGACCTCTCTCGCCCGACAAAACTGACACTCTACAAGACGCTCATCTTACCCGTGCTACTTTACGGCGCAGAAGCATGGGTTGTGTCGCAGACTGATGCAGCCACGCTTGGGGTGTTTGAGAGAAAAATTCTTCGCAAAATCTTCGGTCCTGTTCACGTCGGCGACGACTACCCTACTCGAATGAACCACGAACTGTACGAGCTCTACGCTGACATTGACATAGTCAAGCGCATCACTATACAACGTCTGCGCTGGCTGGGACATGTTGTGCGTATGGACGAAGAAGCTCCGGCGAAAAAGGTGTTTGATGCGGAAGCCGCTGGGCGACGACGAAGAGGAAGACCATGCCTCCGATGGAAAGACCAAGCCGAGGAAACCCTATCCACGCTTGGTGTGAATGATTGGAGAAGGCGCGCGCAAAGCAGATGCACCTGGAGAGAGCTTTTGAGGTCGGCCGTAACCCGGTAACGGGTTGTTATGGCCACCCACGTAAGTAAGTAAGTAAGAACATATCTATTATATTCCCCTCCTTCTTCTTTAAAAAACCTCATTGACTGGGCATGAAGTTGAGAATGCTTGTAACCTCCAACTCGGCTAGTTCCTCAAGACCAACAAATAATGCAGAGCCAAAATATTTGGTTCGTTTCCTCATTAGCCCCGAGCATTCGCAGAGTAGATGCCTAACCGTCTCATTCTCTTCTTCGTCTCCACAACTCCTGCATTAACCTCTGAAAAGGGTACCATATTTGGCGGCCATATGGTCAATAACACAGTGCCCCGTCAGCACTCCGACAACAGTTCCAAACTCTACTCTGCTTAACCTTAAGAGAGCTAGTGTCCTTTCTAGATTCAGTTTAGGCCACGCGTTTCGAAACGTTCTGCATCCGGCGGTAAGATTCTGTTCGTTTGTTTCTTGGTATTGTTCTCTATCCGATAGTGTAGTTCCGCCAGCGGTATCCACTTGTTGATTCTCCGATTGTTCTGATCCAATTCAAGCAGATTCGTCAGCTTTTCAATTCCGGAAATGACCGGGCATCCAGCACCCATGTAGTGTAAGTAGCATATGGAGTTAGTCACAAAGAATTATGTAATTTATTTTTGTTAGATAACTACTTAAAACTTTATTCCGGACTATGAATTTCTTAGGATATGAAAATCAGGACTTTTCTGATTCCGTTTTGAATTTGCTTCGGTATTGAAATTCAAAGTTTATTTCAGGAGAAATTAAGAAGTTAAGTAAAAAATGTTATAGCGAACTCTGGTCATTAGACTTAGAAGAGCTATTGACATTCAACTTCGAACTTTAATTCCACTTCCGAACTAAATCGGAATCAGAACAGATCTGATTATCTAATATTCTTTGCGAAGTTTTTAATGCTGTACCTGAATGTGGCTACTATTTTTCCATAATTTGCCTCATTCCAAAGATAAATGAGGTCAAACTAAACAGTTTTGTGAACTTGACATCATTTGTATTGAAAACGAGACGTGATGTGAACTACCAGATTCAGATTAAGCGCAGAAATTCCTTAGAGATTGTTTAATAACTTCGTTTGTGTTTACAAAAAAGTTTGTAAGATAACATTTTGTATTATTTTTAATATACTAGTTAATAAAAGAAACATTTTTAAATCGCTTGAAAACCAAATTTTACCAAAACTCAAAATGTCAACTAACGCAAGTTTGTAACAAACAAAAATTGATATTTTTATGACAAATCATTTATATTTAATTTTTCTAGATTTATTACAAATCTAAAACAGCAATTTTGGCATAAAACTATTAAAAGCGTATGACAAGTATTCGCTGTCGTTGTTTCAGTTCCACTAGCAAACGCGTAAAGTTATCAACACGCGAATAACTCGCTCATGCCAGCATGTCCAAAATCGTAAAAGGAAATTCAACTTTTTGCATATTAATAACCAACATCGATAATATTACAAATTTTTACAATTTTGCTATAATTTTTATGGCAAATACATGTGAGAAAAATTAAAAATCATTTATTTATTTTTTGAAAAAATTTAACCGCATGCTATAAAATTATGAGCATGGAATTGAAGAGCATGGAGCAGGGAGGAGCAGTAGAAGCAGAAAAAAGTACACAAAATCGTATGCTTTTTCTTTTTTGTGCGAACATTTCGACAAGTTTTGACAGTTTGACAGGCGCAACCGTTTTTGTTTTTGGCGAAAAAAATATTAAAACACTGTTTTAATTGTTGATTGATTTCCTTCTTCTTCTTTATTTAGTTGGACTTTGTCTTTATCACATTTTTGTATTAAAATCATAATTCATTATTCCAATTTTCCTCGCAACAAATGAGCAAAAAAAATTTGTTTATAGAACTTTGGAATGCTGTTGTTTTTGTTACTAGATGGCGCTACAGTTTGTAGTACACGCGTTTGTTTCAGTTGTTGTTCATTGTGGTTGTTGTTGTTGCTGTTGTTGTAGTATTGATATTGTTGTCGATTGCATCATTTTAATGTTCAACAGCTGTTTTTCACGTTCAATCTTCTTCAACTTTGTTGTACTTTTTTTTTATTATTATTATTATCGTAAACAAAAGCAGGTAGGTGTTTTATTTTCATTTGCATTTGTTTTGTTTTTGTTTTCATTTGAAAATGTTTTCACTCTTTGCATTTTTGCAAGGCTATTTATTTATGTCGTTTTGTATTGTTTGCTTTTTTGTTTTTGTTTTTTTGTTATTTCAATTGGAAATCTTTAACGTGATATGGAAAATTCGTGATAGCCGCTCAAGTTGTGGCGTTTAGCTTAGAATTTTTTTTTTTTTTTGCATTTTTTTGCAATTTTAAATTGTAAATTGAAATAAAAAAACAAAATGTTTATGAGTAATTAATTAGTCAAAATTGCAATAGTTGGCTTTGAGCTAAGTTTTTTTGAGCATTTTGGACTGGAATGATGGGAATAATTTGAGGGCTGGACAGTGAGGGAGCTAATTCGTTAGAAATTTATGAATAAATCATTTCCAAGTAAAAATTTTGTTTACCATTTTTTTTTTCGACCCAATAAAATAAATAAATTAAATTTTTTATTCCAGGTTTTTCTTTTTTTTTTTCAGTGTTAATTAAAAGACAAAAAAACAACAATAGTTAACTATAAGAGTGGTCACAGTTTCTTCTATCACAAAATTTCCTATTCAAAATGGGGCAAACATTTTGAATAGGTCGATCGCTTCGTGTAACAAGAGCGTTCGTATTCACTCATGTGCCAATTGAATAAGGTATCTTATTGAATGCAAGAAAAATGTATTTTTATCACTTGGATCGATTTGAGCTATATCTCGAATGATTTTAATTCAACTTTTTTAGATAAAAGGTGTCAAAAACAGTCTTAAAATTAGTGTCTTTGGGGTCGACCATAAAAGAAACGAATCCACAAAAGTTCTGAAACTCTAACCCCCTCCCCCCTGGTGGTCTACTTTTGTCCGATTTCGTACGAACGGCCACAAAGGATTATGCTACTCCCAATATTTTTAGTTTTATTTCGTTCCTTATGTACAAAAAAAAAACTAAACAAAGAGGATTCCCGAAAAGGCCTCGAATCTTTTCCCCCTCCTATTAGTTCGTTTTTACGAATCCCTCCCTCCCTTTACTGCGGGCGTCTTTTATGAATTACCCCCTTAAACAACTATCAGGCATGCTAGCATATTTTGAAGTTATTCGAAAGACTTGATCTAAAACGTTAGGGCTTCAAGCTAAATAGCTATGAATGCTAATAGCCGTCGTAGCTAAACTCTTTTATTATTATTACATAAGGGAATAATAGGTTGAGAGTTTTAGCGACCTTTATTGTTAATATAGGAATAATATAAGGGTGTAATATCGAAAGTTAGTTACAAAAGGAAACATGACGAATTTTTAGACTAGTGATGGGCACGTAGTGTCCCAATCCGCCCTCATGACCCGCACCGATATTCGACGCTCAAGCAAGCGAAAAAAAATTCGCAGAATTTCAACGCTATCGAGGCACAGCGTTGACTTGGGTTCAAATGAAAACAAAACACAAAGGTATAAGCGACGGCGCCGCATTATGTCTTGACCAATGTAGCAATTGTTTTTGTTTGTAGTGCAATTTGGTTTTTTTTTTTTGTGCTGTTAGCGAATTTGGAAATGACAGCAAAAAAACTTTAAAATTTTGTTTGTTGTTGCTTGATGTTGTTGTTTAGCCCTTTTATTAGATTTCCATGCCCACCACTGTTTTAGACTGTTGCCTCTCCTTATCAGGTTTCTAATTAAAAAAGGAAGATCAGCTTTTACCTTAAACGAAGGTACCTTCAGTAACTAACCAAAGCAGTTACAGTCAAAAGAGTTGTAAATTTTTGTTTAAATTTATCACTGTTGTCCATATTAGACAAATTCGAGCCAATAATTTAAGTCTACACTCAGAAAAAAAATCTGGTTAATAAGCCAAATTTTTGCTAAACCTCAGGTTGAAATTTTCTAAACTGTTGGGCTTTGTTAATTAGGTCTAACAACATGGGAATCAGTTTACAAATAGAATTTTCTCAAAAATATATATCGAGTTCTTGTTTTGAATAGTTTTGACTAAGAAGTCATAAGCGTCTTTGCCTTTAAAGTCCATTTAACTAAAATGGATGGCCAAAAAACAAGAACTGATGGAACAAAATTGAGGTCAATTTGGGATTCACCGAGACAATAGCACCATGAAACAGATTCTTAGAATCGTCTATTGATCAGAGTTATTTTTAAACTCTGATAAACAATTGAACAAAGAAGTGAAATAACTTTTATGACCAGCATTACTTAAAAAAGCAAAAAACAAAAAATTGGTAATCGCACATTTTATTCAAATTATATTTGGACTACTAAGAAAACAACAACAATGGCACCGCACTTATCGATAACATTAATGTTATCAACATGTGGATTACCTGGTTAAAGAACGATAATAACACAGAGATCGAGGCAAATGCGTCCAAACAGAATCAGCTTAAAATTTAGCGCAAGTACTCGTACATTGCACAACTTGACTGAACAAATTCAATAATTGTTAGTGGCACAAAATGAAAAAAAATGCGACGAAATCGAGGGAAAATCAACGGTTTAATGTCAAGCAAAAGGTGAATAGTCGACACTGGCTTTAGCAGCAGCAGCAGCAGCTTACATGCAAAAGAGATGAGCAAGCGCGCACACCTGATGGCTTAATGGCAAAGAAAGTGTAAAAATGTACAGGTGTTTGGAGCAGCATCAGCATCAGGTTGATGGTAAATCGCAAGTAAATCCAGTTCCTCCACTCTCAGTTGACTGAATTTTACATATTTTTAATAAGGCGCTGCCACCGAGATGCTTCACTTTGATGAGCACTGACTTGATGAAGTAAAAAATGCCACTTATCATACATGAAGGATTTTAGATTCAATAAAAAAAGAGTGATAAAATGATATGTGAACATTTCGGAGACATTAAATTATTAACGATAAGTACTCAGAAAGGATGTTTATGGAAATTTATGGTTTGGAAAGTATAAGCCATTTTTTGGGGTCAATAATTCTATTATACGGCAACCATGGCAACTATTGCAATAGTTCTCCTTTATGTGAACATTTTTGAAAATATAATGAAACATGCATTGAATATTCCGCGACCTTGACCTTAACCCTTTAACGGGCAAAATAAAAATAGCTAGATTTTTGTCTCGGAAGTTTTGGTTTCCGAATGATATTGGTACAAGAAACTCAAATTTAAAGTCCGATTTCCAAAATTTTTAATGGTTCGGCAACCAGGTGCAAGACCGTCAAAAACGGTCTTTACAAAATATACAAAAACACCGGTAAATTTTTATCCAATAACAAACCAGGCGTAAATTATGAAATCAAATACATTATATACATATATACTTTCCAACAAAATTCTCGACTCGATCTAGTTACTAAACACAATTTATTTTTATTGTTGAATTTTTATTATTTTTCAAAGTAATTTATGCGTCTGTTTTCACTATTGTTTCTCACTTCAATGCTTGTAGCTACCAAACCAAATAACCTTATCGCTTAAAACTTCGTCGTGTAAGCCGTTAAGTGCATTCAATTAATAAAAAATGAGTGCATGTCCGATCGTGCCACAAATATGTGATTTATAAAGGCATAAGCAAAGACCTTCTGTTGAGCGCCTTGTCCGTTAAAGGGTTAACCTTGAAAAAACACAAAACGTACCAATTCTAAATAATTATACCGAAAAACAGAATTTCAGCTCAAAAAATTGCAAGAGATTTAGAAGTTGATCGTATATAATAAAGCTACACTGAGCACAATGGGTTAAAATATATTTCTTAACATTGAATTTAGAATTTTTTTCATTTGTATTAAGGAAACAGTCAAATTTATTATTGGCCATAGGTTTTTTGATATCAGGCTCGACAAGTGTCAAGCAAATATTCTTTTTAGGGGAATTACATATGGGTGGTTACAAAAACAAGGAAATTGTTTTCGAATGAAAATTGCAAATTGCAAGCCTCAATTGCGCCTAGCATGGCCCTCGAAATATGTTTCTTGAGACATTACAAAATTTTCTTAACAATATCAAAAATTCTCGAGACACGCTCTCCTCCGATTTGGTTCAAATTTTTTATGAGTATACCTTAGAATAAGGCTAAGAAAATGATATTACAGTTATGTCTAATTAGGTTAAATTCACGAGATATAGAGGTTCAAAAATTTAAATTTCACCAAGTGGACTATTTTTCGAAAACTCATTAAAATTCACACAAACAAGACAGGACAACAATTTGATATCATTAAAAGAAAATCACATTAAAAAAATACGGAAGGACATCAAGTATAGCCAGCAAACTTTATTATCCAGAAATCGTTTTAATATAAATTTACTAATTAAAGATAAGTTAAATAGTTTCCATATCCCCAAAGTAATATCGTAAACCAAAAAAAGGGTTTAAGGGTTATGCACTACATTAGAGTTTTGCGCAAGTGCACTTGGTGTGACGTCAGACTATAGGACTTATTGGCAACTATAGATCAAATTTAATATTTTGCAACTCATCAGTGGCACGAAACAACGAAATGAGTTGGCTTCGTTAGCTTATGACTTGTAGTCCGTTCAGAAAGTGGTTCAACTCAACAAAACATTTACAACAAAAAAAGTTGTTTTTCTTAAGAAAAAAAAAAGGCGATCACACAACCAAACAACAATAAAGTGCACATTGACGCCAGCTTCTTTTATTTCTACATTCTTGATATTGACACTTTAAGCAAATTTTTTGTTTTTCCGTTTAAAAAAGGGGTAACTGCGCAAAAATATATTAAAATTAAGCTTTTCAGAATTAAAAAAAAAAATATATAGATTAACACATTTATTGAAAAAATGACATTTTTTTGAAAAAATATTTGTAAATATTCAGAAAAATCATCACATCTCCAAAACCATAGGTCAAATTTGAAAGATCTTTTCACCAATATTGTAACTCATTAAAGTATATTTCATATGACCCCATAACTTCAATATAAGTCTAGGGATTTCTAACTTATATTGATTTTTATAAAAGCTGTATCCTCATGAAGCATGAAAACGTACGACGTGCCCTCATTCTTGCGCTTTTGAACTTGTAAAACATTTCATTTGCGGTTGCAGCGCTCATCTCTATTGCTTTGTTTTGATTTGATTTCTGATTTGCGTACATACAATTTTGGTAGATTTGCAATGTGGCAAGTGACTTGATGGTCGTTTCAAATGCGCTTACGCAGACCTCTATTATGTATATAGAAAATGAGAAACCAACATTTTGGATTCGGCTGGACAAAAGCGGTCATTCTTTTAAAAACCGGAAAAAAAGTTTGATTTCTTCAAATGCGATAAAAAATATTTTCCTGTATCTTTCAAGAAACATAGTTGACATGTATGTTAAACCATGTGGATAAATAGATTCATCCAGACACCGACTCAAAAGTTAGAAGGACCCTTAAAAACGAAATTTACGTCATTTTTTTTTTTCGTTCCGAGAAAAACCAATGGAGCACTTTTGATTCTCCTGAAGGTCCTTTTTGGCTAAAAAAAATCGTGTTTTTTTTATTTCTTCACAGAATGGATACCCGAATTTACTCGAAAAGTAAAGATTGTGTTCTTGCAAAAAGTTTAACGTTAAAAAATTTTAAATTTTTTTTCTATTATAGATAATATTCAGTCCCAAAATTCGATTTCTTCACATTTTTTAATGGGAAAAATCGAATTTTGGGACTAAATATTACTTATGAGAGAAAAAAAATTTAAAATTTTTGAACGTCAAATTTTTTGCAAGAGTGCAACCTTTATTTTTCAAGCAAATTCAGGTATCAATTCTTGAAGAAATAAAAGTTACGAGCAAAAAACACGTTTTTTAGCCAAAAAAGACCAAAAGTGCTCCATTGGGTTTTATCGGAACGAAAAAAAAAATTACGCAGATTTCGTTTTTAAAGGTCCTTCTAACTTTTGAGTCGGTGTCTCGCTGACTTTATTTTGCTTCATACAAATCGAATCGATCTAATGTATGTATACCAGGATTTTGCTGGAAAATTCTTGTTATTCATCTGTGAATTTTCGATAATTTAGTGGATTTTCTGCAATCGTCTCATACTTTAAGTCTATTATCTTCAGTTGTACTGATCAGATCATTGTCGGTTTTTTTTAGTTAATACTTTGGTACGTTAATTTTCGAAGTGTATTTGAAAAACATTTTTTTATTGTCAAAAAATAAAAAAAAAAATACTTTTAAAATGCTGTCCTAAAGAATTAATTTGAACAAATAAAATATTGTTCTTTATTCTGTTATCTACAAAACCCATTTTACGAATAAGTAGAGTCTTTAGAATGACCGATATATGGTATATTACAACATTTACTTTATTTTTGTCTACTATTGAAAAAAGAGTTTAGTGATATTTGTACGATACACAACAAAAATCAATATCGATAGTGATATATCATATATCATATTTTAAAAATTTATAGTTATCGTAAAGTGCCATTGTTTGTGCAACTTTACTCATCATTATTTTGATAACCAACAGCTAAGCAAATAAATTAATTATATACAAATAAAATGTTTGATAAAACAATACTTCACATACTTCGAATTTTTTTGCGCATTAACAGCAAAGCGATCCATTAGCTTTCAACGGCGTTTGTCGAAAGATGAGTCACGGGGCCAGGCCAAGTCACAAAGTTAAATGTTTCATTATCAATTAATTCTTTCTCTTTTTGTTAGATATTTGCAAAGTTCTTTCACACCAAAGAAAAGGAACGAGCAAAAGAGGCTTATCACAATAAGAAATTTTAATAATAAATAGCACAAATTTAAGAATTTTTTTAATTAAATTCTTAAGTGAAATTTGTTGTTGCAAATAAGTTTATCAAACTTTGTTTTTTTTTTTTTAATTTAATACTGCTTCATATTGTCGTTATCACAATTTTGGGTTTTTTTTTTTTTTGGAGCACCTTAATTCATTTACATATATTACATATTTTATTGTTATAGCTTGGTGTAGATTTTACATTGAAACTAACGTATGACAATCAATCGGATGTAACATTTAGAATTTAAATATCAAATTCAATAAAAAGAAATTTTTTTTTTAATCTTTTTTTGTTACCGGCGTTTGCGTTCAACTTAACGAAGCGCGTCAGAAAAACCAACTGACCGACTCGTCATTCAAACGATCGATGGAATCGCTGCGCGAATTTGTGTAAATGAGACGCATGAAGTTGGTTGCGTTTAACTGACTTCAGATTGGGGTCTGTGGACTGGGTAGTGGCAGTAACAATTTAACTGATTTTTTTTTTTCTTTGAATTTTTGTGTTTTGTTGTGATTGTGATTGCGATAAATAATCGCAAAAGAATGGCACAAAATAGCAGAATTAAAGAATAAACACTTAACAAAAGAGGGACGCTGAAATGTAAATAAAAAATGAAGAAAGAAAAAAACATTTGACAACTGGGTGTGCGCAAAGTTGAAGAGTATTGACGTAGAGTTTTTTTTTCCATTTTTGAATACTATCGACTGTTTTCAATATCTGATATTTTGATTGATTATATCAGTAAGCAGCATTTTTTTAGTTTAAAGATTAACACGTTATTAGACATTGTATGCTGTCGCTTTAATGACATCAAACTATGCAAATGATTTAAATATTTATATAGTAAATAAGCAAGCGATTTTAGGGGATGAAAATGTTCTCCAATAAGTTCGCTAAAGCTATGAATGCTCTTTTAAAATAAAGAAATGTTTCCTTGATTTGATGACAAGGTAGCAAAAAAAAATATTTACTTTATTGAAGAAAAATTTTTCTGCCCCGAAGGATGCGGATTTGAATTTGATCCTTAAATTTACTTTGTTTTGGGGCAGAAATTTATGAAAGTTTAATACAAAAGTCTGCTTCGGGAGCTAGTTACAACAATATCAGTTTGGGTAAAAAACTCAAAAATTTTTGCGAAAAAAACAAATGCTGACGAAAATTTTTTAATAAGCTGCGGCAAGCAAATTGCACACAAACAAAAAAAAAAACAAAACAAAAAAAACAAAACAAAAAAAACAAAACAAAAAAACAACAAAATGCAAAAACTGAAGGAGTAATGGCTTGAAAACAAAATCACACAAACAAAAAGCATGCGGCGATAACAAACCAAAATTGTTCAACTTGTGTAACGGAAAGAGCGATGCTTTAAGGACAATATTACACTAACAAAAAGCACGGAGCGAATGGGAACCGAAACTGTTTAACTTGAGTAAGTGCATTCAAGATAAAATTTACACTAACAAAAAGCAAGTGGTGTTTGTGAACTAAAATAATTTAGCTTGAATATCGGAAGATATATATTTTTGTCTACTTTCAAGGCCATGTATAGAATTCAAAAAAACAATTGTTTAGCTAATTTTTAATAAAAACATCATTTAGTACCGTCCTTCCCCTTTAAAATGAGTTTCAAGTGGTAATCTTTGACGTTTCTTTGTAAAGTTTCAGCCATTTTGAGGTGACATGAATTTGATACCCTACGGTCTTACCGTCCGATTTTTTTGTCCAAAATAAAAGAATTGGTCGTGAAGTCTCTCGTGTACAGGAACACAAGCCAGCCACAATTGCAGCTCTGGAAAACAACATTACAGCTGCCATTGGTGAGATACCGGCCGAAATGCTGGAAAAAGTATGCCAAAATTGAAACTTGCGGATGAACCACCTCAAGCGTAGCCGCGTGCAATATTTATATGAAATTACCTTTGAAAAGTAAATGGCTCTGTAAGATGTATCGCTCTAAATAAATATTTCCGTCACTATTGAAAATTTTTTGTTCTTTTTTTTAATTTTCAAAAACCAAAATTTTAAAAAATCACCCTTAATAACGAAAAAATCTTTAATTTTGTTACGTTACGAAACTAAAAAGTAACTTAATATGTAATATTATTGAATTAACAATATTAATAAGATAAATAAAAATAATTTATTATTACTTAAATGACAGGGGAATCAAGAGAACAGATCATACATAACTGAAACTTAGGAGTTACTTAAATCAGCACATGGAGTTCAGTTAAAGAAAAAACATAAAACTGAGACACGACCTTTCGGACGTTATCAACCAAAATGTCTTTTGAATGAAATGAAAATGATATTTTTTTTATACTTATATATTTTTGTAAACATCAGTATGTACATTAGAGCGGTTCAAAATAAAAACTTTTTGATTTTTGCACGATGTGTCAGCGGATTACAGTAGCCTTATATGTCTGGAAAAGGTCCATTACTAGGATTAAGATTAATATTGAAACTGGATAAGCGCCCTCTGTTTTAAGTAAATAACCCATTTTCCAAAATATTGATTTAAGAAATGGTGCAAGTGACAGACGCTATGAAATTTTCCAACAAAGAGGGTATGGTTTTCGGGAAACTATCGATCGGGGAATTTAAATCCGTGATTTGTTTTTTTCTTCTTCTTTCTTTCGTATAAAAAAAAAACTGACAATTGACCCGACAAAAGTAAAAAAGTACCGATTTTCCACTTTCTAGCGGCAATACCTCAAATATTATGTTACCACCGATCCCATGGTACATCATTTTTAATGAATGCCGAAACCGCATATCATTATCTTATTTCAAAACCAAGATATCTGCATTTTTCTAAATTGACAGACCTGACTTTTTTCGAATCGGAGTCGACAAATTTGCATATTAAGGTGATTCAAATTTTTTTTTTTATTTCAAACAGTTACCATCAATCGGGGCATTCGAATCCGTGATTAGTTTTTCTTCTTCTTCATTCTTTCTTACAAAAAAAATTCAAAATTAACCGGAAAAAAATTAAAAAATTCCGATACTGTACTTTAAAGTTGCAAAATCACACAATATTTTTTTGTCGCCAATCCCGTGTTACAACAGTTTTAATGTACTGGTATTTGCTTAAAAGAATGCCGTAAACCGCATGTCATTTTCTTATTTCGAACCCGAGATATCAGCATTTTTCTAAATTAACAGAACTGACATAATTTGAACTTTTCTATAGGTTTTTCTATAATTTTCAAAAATTCAAAAAGTTTTTATTTTGAACCGCTCTAATATACATCAGTGTAAAAATAAGTAAATCGATTTTATTCAAATACAAACGGCAGATTTGACGTGATAGACTGCAACGAAGGGCTGCAATTCCATGCACTTTTTCTTATCCAGACAAATTATTTTCTTAGCAATATATAACGCAAAATAAATGTTTTCTTTATGTTTTTCCTTATTGTAGAACAATTTGATTTGTATATCGTTAAACAACGTAATTTTGATAAAAAAGGCAATTTTTCATTTCGTTACGTATAACGTTCTTCAACCCTGATTAAAACACTTAAGAACCTAAAATGTCTGTCGTTGTTTCTTTGTCACTTTTAATATTACGAATTTTGCAAAATTAAAAGATAAAAATGAACTTACGAACACAAGCCAGTTAGCAGCAACAAACAATATTCCAGTAAGATTTTAACATGACAACATAGGACAGAAACAACATATTGAAATATTAATATTTTATTTACATTTAAATGAAATGGACGTGATCAAGAAGGACATTCAATGTTCGAAAATAGAATACAATTTTGTTCTTTTTATCCGCGTTTCTATGTCGTTTGCATCGGATATTGATGCCATAATAAATTTTATCGTATTTCACTTAAGTGAATCAATTTAAAATAATTTTGCATGCAATGCACGAACGTTCGTCTGGAGTTGCTGCAAGTCAGTCACGTCGTTTGAGCTTGAGCTGATTTTGTGCAACCGCGATTGGAAAAAAAAAATCATTGGCATACTATGTATTTTTTTATTATTTTTAAAGTTTAAACTATTTGGGAGTTGGTTTTTTAAGTAAAAAAAAAAAAAGACTCGATATATGCGCACAAAAATTTACACTGTAAGAAAGCATATTGAACGAAATTTTCTTAGTTTTGAGCAGGATCGTCCGATTCTACCATCGATTGCAACTTAATTTCCTAAACATTACTTGTCCTCAATTTAGTTTAATTAATTTTTACGTCACGCACAATAAAAATTCAATTTCAAATTAATTGCAAAAATAAAAAAAATTAAATAAAAAAAAGTTTAAAAAAAAAAACAAAACTCATGTTGGCCTAAAAATTTGACAAATTGTATTCAATGTTACTCGTAGGTGGTTGAAAATGGTTAGTGGGTGGGTGGGTGTTGGTTGATGGGTGCTATGTATTGGTGGTCATTCTGTGTGTGTGTGTGTATGGGTACGTTTGTGTTTATTGGCGGTTGCAATTTGTTGCACGCGTATCAACAACAAAAAAATCTTCTACCAACAAACAAATACTCTGCCGTGCGTTGATTGTTGGCAACGCGACTTTAATGCAAAAGTTCTGGTCAGTCTGGTAACTGGGTGAGTGCGTAAAATATGCGGCGTTGTGTTTAACATTGACGTTAGTCGTACGTTTATTGGCAAGCGACAAATTTTCGTTTTATGACTGCGCAAGTGGAAAGGGGAAGCAAAGGGAGAAACACCACTGCCAATTAAGTCAACTTGGTAGTGATGTCCTTCAATGTTGTTAACGTAGCTTTATGTTGTTCTGTTGTTAATTAGTTGCATTCTAGATAAAAGTAAGAAAAAGGTATAAAAGAACTCTTAATAAAAATTCTAATTAGAAGACTGAATGTGGTGCGACTTTTGCTGATACAAGTTTAACGATAGCAAAAATTTTATATATATGTATAAAGGGGGGAAAAAGATTTCCACTAAAAAAATACAAATGAAAAAGAAAAACCAATAAACTGAAGTTTCGTGTACAAAATCTGCCAAGAAAATGTCACTTAATAAAAATGTAGTGTTGTCCCAAGACTCCAGGAAACTTAAGCTTAAAATAACAGAGGCCAAAAACCTTCTATAGCATGAAATGAGATCCACCTACACTTACGCATGTAATTTAAACCGTTGAAAGCAAAATTACCAAAAAAAAAACCTATGACGTGTGGATTTTGAGATATTAAGCCTTTTAGTGCTGAAAATTTCATTTACTATATGTCAATTATCAGTAAATCTTTAACCCTTCAACTAATACCGGCCACGAGTGCCATGGCATGTGTTCTAACTTAATATCAAATTCGTACAATCAGCTCCTAAGATTCTCCTTGTGCTGGCTTATCCAAAACGCTGTATTTCACCACACGAGTGATTGCATTTGAACTTTTCGTCAATGTGCTAAATTTGTGTCCAGCGTACTTTTTTCTTAATTCCTCCAAAAATTAACAAAAAAAAAAATTGTTGAAAATTTATTTTTTGTCCATGTCCAAAAAATGCTTAACCTTTTAGCTAATACTGCCCCCTAGTGCTATTCATGTGTTCGAATTTAATATTAAATTTAAACAATCAGCTCTTAAAGTTCTCCCTGTGCTGGCTTATCCAAAACGCTGTATTTCAAAACACGAGTGATGGCATTTGAAAATTTCATTAATGTGCTATTTTTATGTCCAGTGTACTTTTTTCTTAATTCCTCCAAAAATTAACAAAAAAAAAAGTGTTGAAAATTTGATTTTTGTCCATGACCAGAAAATGCTTATCCTTTTAGCTAATACTGACCACTAGTGCTATGTCATGTGTTCGAATTTAAAATTAAATTTAAACAATTAGCTCTTAAAGTTCACCCTTGCTGGCTTATCCAAAACGCTATATTCTAATACACCAGTGATAGCATTTGAACTTTTCGTTAATGTGCTATATCTATGTCCAGACTTTTTCTTAATTCCTCCAAAAATTAACAAAACGAAATTTTTTAATTTATTTGTAATTTTAGCATTAAAAACCAAGCCAGGAAATGTCAACTAAAAAGGAGTCATAAAGCCCAAATTACAATACAGCATCGGCGTGCTTTGACATTTTGATTTTGTTCCTTGTTAATTTTAAAGAAAGTTCAATTTCTTTTTAATTTATTTATTTCATTATGTTTTCTTTTAAATTAATTTAATAATAGAACTAAAAAGAGTAGTGCAGCAAACTGCCACAGCAGTAGTGTGCTTAACTCAATAGTATGAAGTCGGTTCTAAAAATCAGCTGATTTCAAAAAGAAAGCTAGCTGTAAAGAACTATACGAAAGAAATATTATTTCAAAACTTTTTTTAATATTTTTTTTTTTTTAAATGATTTATAGTGGGTTGGTTGCAGATTTTCGACGATTTTGCTAATACAATTCGTTTAACAGCAAAGATAGAAAAAATCTTTTGCAAAGTAAATAAATTTTATGGTCGCTGCATATGAGGTAATCACTCAGATTGATTGTTTGCAAAAAAAAAAAAAGACTAACAAACAATTTGTTTATTAAGAAACTTTTTAAATGGTAAAAAATAGTTCCAGTTTTTATAAATTCAACTGTCGATATTTCATTTGTTTGGTCTTTAAATATTCATTTTGATCGTTTTCACATCAGATATTAAATAGAAACATTGATCAATAAATAATCATCTGAATTCGAAAATATTTCGCTGCTTTTGATTTTAATTTATTGGCTTTAGTCTTTGTTTTCGTCATGATTGGCAAAAAACACCATTACGAGACAATTACATTTTATTTACAAAAGTGAAAATATATAGTATATAAGAGTTAATTCACTTTGATAATAGTGAATTGTTTAAACCAGGGAAGGGCACTTAGTGCCTCAATTTCCTCACATTGCTCTAACCGTTATTCGACGCACAACCAAGCGAAAAAAAATTCCCAGAACTTCAACTCTATCGAAGCACAAAATTCGCAGAATTTCAACGCTATCGAGGCACAAAATTCGCAGAATTTCAATCGAGGCACAGCGTTGACTTGAATTCAAATGAAAACAAAAACAAAACACAAAGGCATAAATGACGGCGCCGCATTGTGTCTTGACCACTGCTGGGCACTACTACACGTGTGTTACTCTTAAATGTTCTTCAATGTATGTGTATTTGTGCTTTGTTCGCTTTTCAAAGCAAACTGAATTAAATTTTACGCTCTCTGCTTTATATACGTATATGAAAAGTTATTCTCATTCTGCCGCAGTACCGCGCGCGGTACGTTTTGCCCAGCCACGGTCTTGACGAATGTAGCAATTGTTTTTGTTTGTAGTGTAATTTGTTTTTTTTTGTGCTAATGGCAATTTTGGAAATGAAAGTAAAAAACACTTTAAAATTTCGTTTGTTGTTGCTTGATGTTGTTGTTTTCCTCTTTGGTTATATTTTTGTGCCCACCGCTGGTTTAAACTGACCATATGTGTATGTTGACATGTCTTTAAAAAAAATTCTTCTATTTAATTTTGAAATCAGCTATTACAACTACATACTTGATTTATGAAAACGTGTCCGTGTTTGATTAATTTAAAGAAAATCCCACAAAAAAGAATCCATTATTAGAAAGTCGTCGATCAAACTATTTCACATTTAAAGCCGTGGACAACTAATTAGAAACAGTTTGTCCACTTGAGTTTTACCACACTTAAAAAAAAATGTTTGTTGCTGTTGTTATTATACATGTGCCCTTTTGCGGTTCTTGTGTTTGTTGTTGGTTTTATTGAAGAAGTGACATTTGGCTGATGTGAAAATTAAGAGAAGTACATAATTTAGTTGGCCATCTAATTAGAAACAACAATTTATATTCAAGTCAGTAGCAAATTTTTGGATCTTGAATTGATTTTACTGGTAAGTTATTAATCAGATAAAATTCTCAGTTGTGGAGATGCTATTTAATGGGTTTCAGATACTCTTGAAATGGGAAAACCACGAAGTTGTGACCCAGAAACCCGAACACCTCAAAATGTCATACCGAGCAATTGACACTCATTTTGGTTGCTCAGCTAAGAAAGTTTATGGTGCTATTAAACACTTTTGAAACGACAAAAAACGTGTCAAGAAAAAAACGGCCCCGTTAAGCAACGAAAAGAACAGATGCAAAAATTTCTCGATTGGCTAAATTCTGAAATCTGAACTCACGAAAGAGTTTTACACAACCAAGTCCCATTCTATCATTTTGGGCAAAAAAAAAGTCGGTAATCATCGCACGGTACCTTGCTCCATGGGCTGTAACGTTGTGATTTTCATTATTTTTGAAAATGTAAGGTCCAATGATACCGCCGGCCTACAAATCGCATCAAGCAGTGCATTTTATAGGGTGCATTGACAGCTCTTGAACTGCCTCTGGCTGCTCTTCAGACCAAATTCAGCAATTCTCTTTATTGATGTACTCATTGTTCCAAAAACAAGCTTCGTTGCTGAAGAACATTTTTCTTATTTTCACATTTCTTACAGAGCACGAATTTTGTTAATAAAATTCAATGATTTCCAAGCGCTGTTCATGGTGAAATGGCAAAGCATACTGAGCATTTTTGGCGTTGACACATGTTATGAAGCAAGCGTGATGTGGCAAAAAATTCACACTGAAAAAACAAATAGCAAAAAAATCATCCACTATAAGGAGTTACGATTTTTTTGTACGTCTTGGATACCCGTTTTATTCCATCAGTTAAATATGGAACACACACTATAGTCTTTCTTTGACTTTTCTCACCTTTCTACGTTACATAATTGTAAAATAAAGTCTAAAAATCGAACCACTACTTAAGTGAAATTTTTAAATAAATTTCGGCTTAAATATATGTAATACGTGGGCGACAAAAAAAGTTCAACCCTTTTGCTTCAATTTTCAACCGACAAAATTGATTAGTTAATTTTTTGGAAATGATATTCTGGACTTCGAGGCGCTTCTTCTGATATTTAAAACGAAAAAAGTTAAAAATGCCTTATAGAATAAATTATTTGGAATTTAAAACTAGGGGGCTCAGCCCCTTTCTCGCTATGCACGTGGATTCTGGCACTGCCCTAACCCATTTCCTTAACGTTTGTTCATTTTTTACTTCAACCACTTCCACTCTGTTGCATTTAATTCGACAACAACTAAAAGCATGCAATGGATTTTTTGTTTTCTTTATAAATATAGTTATGTATTGTGTTTATATATTTCTTCTTTCATTATAAGCAAAATTTGCGAAAGCCGAAAACTATTTTATAAAATAGAAATACTTAGGAATACTGAAAATTCATATTTTTTTAGAAACAACGAACTTATAAAGTTGAAAAATCAATGTTAAATATTTAAACGTGTCGCATCGGATTAAACTTAAAGTTTTGGAAAATTTCATAGCTGATTCATCGATTGCAAATGAGTTATGCTTTTTTTTTAAAAAAAAGTAAAAAATTAATTTTTTTCATGCTTGTTTTGAAAGCTGAAATACAATTAATTCAAATAATTTCAACTATAAATTAAAAAATAAAAATATTTAACTAAATTTGTCCAGTTGTTGTTGTTGTTGTTTGTGCGGAATGGGCTAATATATAGTATTGGGCAACAGAGTGAAAAATACTAAAATTTATGGTCACATTTAATGAAGCAGATAATAAAAACAAGAAATGAATAATTAAATTAAAAATTAACAGAAAAAGAGAAAACTTATTGCGTAGGACGCGTTTTCAATTCAGAGGTCCGCCTCACTCTCAAAGGCAGACAACCAGTAGTCAGGCAGCAATGCTATTTTTAATGCGTTTATTATAATTTATAATCGAAGAGCAAAAAAAAAGTAGTTGTTTATCTCATAGATATGAACCGAACTACTACACGCAGCTACCGAGAATCGCCACAAATAAAAAATAAAAAAGAAAATTCAATTTAATTGAGAAGCGAAGAATTAAATAAAATTAAAAGTGTTAAACGTAGATACATATGAAAGAAATAATGAGAAAACATACGAAAAAAAAAGAATCAATAACTGCGAGTGTTTCGTAGTTTCGTAAGTTAAAGACTCAGCGAGGAAAATATATTTCTGAGATAAAAAACAAAAATATCGCCGGTGGCGTGCAACTGTAAAATAAAATAAACCCGTAAGCATGCGAATGAAAATAACAGAATTTTTTGGCAAAGATTTCAGGGCTAAATTTTATTAGTAGTTTTATACTAAAAGTAAAAAAAAAAAACAAAAAACTTAGCACAAATATTTAATCACCTGATTGTGCTGCGTGCGTATAACCCATAAGATACATACTGCATGGGTACACTGTGATGTATCTTCAACTTATTTCTAATGTTTTGTAATTAAAAATTAAATTTGCTTATTAATTAATTAAGCGCATAATTTTTGTATAAACAAACGCCTTAGAAAAAATAAACAATTATCTATTTTTCGATTTTTGGTTTCGAATAAATTTGCAATTTTATTACATTTATTGGCTCAACGGAATTGGTACCATACATCAATATCGAGGAAGTAGGCAAAAATTCAGCAAAAAGCAAATTCTAAATAAACAACGGTCAGAGTTTTTCTCTAGGCCCCTGTAAATCTGCCTCACATAACAAGGAAATGTATAGTAAAAATACAATTTTCTAGAGATGCACAAGTAAATGAAAAACATTTTCAATTTTCAATAAATTCAGACTCTGTTAGAGCCTTTTATTAATGTTCTGTATAACTCAGCAAGGGGAGCTAAAGATTTGTTTAACCCACTGGTCTTAGCTCTGAAAATTCTGGGAAAATTCTAAAGAATATTTTTTCAACATACGCCGAATCTTTTAGAAAAAAGGAAATTTGTCAATAAATATTTTCGATATTTTTATTAGGCTTTCTTCTGAATGTAGAATACAGCAACTGGGTCACAATTGGTTGGAAAATTAATTCGGAGAAAAGATCGCTTGGGTAGCCATTAAAAATTGTTTCTGTAAAGTCATAGTTTTGTTATTGGATTTTATGGTTTGAGTCTTTAATACAGCAAAATTATGACAAAAAGTAAACAACAAATGGGAAAAAGTTCAAATTGTTCGAAATTACAAGTATATCTCCTTTGGTGGTGTATACCAGACCAGACTGGTAATTTTTAGTATTTTCTCAGCAGTATGTAATTTGATATTTGTATCAGACATTTTTAGGAAATTTAAATTCTCTACAATTGTAATTATTTTTAAAATAGTAGGGGCCCCATTTCTACTTTATAACACCTGTACTACCCTGACTCGTTTTGTGCTGTTCCAACAATTCGGTCCGGCTTTTTGAAAGCGCTAATCGACACGTTTAACTAGCGTCTTTTCTGATTGTCTGGCCTATCCGCTGTTTTCGTCTATCGAAAATCTCAGTTGAGATAGAAGAATGGTGGGTAATCCAATGAAGATTGTAATTCGAGATCGTGCGGAGCCATTAAATCCTTAATATATGTTTCAAGTAGGAATTTAAAAAGGTTTTCGAAGACATAAGTCAAAATAAGGATGTTCTTTGATTCAAAAGAAAATTTTAAAGCATTTGGATTCTTACCAGTTTTTCAAAAAAATAAAATAAAATGCTTTCGTTAGGATACCTACCCTACTGCCAAAATCTGCCCTTATACATATATGACGAAAAAATAAAAATTTCAATCCGGAAGCTTGCAATATGTGAAAATTATATGAAAAGCGGGCATTAGTAGGGGCAAAATACCTATGAGGCAGTTTCGAATTTGAAAAATTTGATATGATAGGATGAAAAAGCATAGAAATTTATTATTAAAAGAGATACATTTATGCTCCTTATTAAAAGAGGTATATGCTGAGAGCCCGGTTCTAAATAAGGGGAGCACATTTTGCCCAAAACGAAGAAAGTTGGACATTGTAGACTACGATTTTGCTGATTTTTATTTATTTTCGTGTTTGTAGTACATCACTAAGTTGATGAATTCCCAATACAACAATAGTTGTCGAATCTTACCGAATTTATATATTTAAATTCTACCATCAAAAACAAAAAAAATACCAAAATTGATGAATGCTCTAAAAATAATAAACAATTTTATCAACAAGTTTCATGCCTAATGTGCATAAAAATTGGTGGTCATGACGTCACATGCACGCAGGTCGATAAATTTAACATTAAAAGTCGCTTTTGTTTACATTTGAAGCAAACAAAAACTGACAATTTATCGTGAATTTTCTTTAAATTTAACATTAGCCTGGATATAACGTAAACTACGAAAAGGTAGTTTGTGTTGCCACGGATATTTTGTAACTTGGCCAACAAATTTTGTTTAGACTTAAGAATATAGTACATACAAGCGTAGTTTGACGGCTGACCGAGACCTCGAGAAACACACAATTGACCGATATTCTGACAGTACGTTTTTGCAGATGATGAATGCTTACCTGAAAGGAAGAAAGAAACGGGGATTTAGTACGTACATTTTTAAGACATATATGTAAATATTAATAAAAAATAGTATTGAAAAATACAGTCAACAAAACATAGGGAATATAAAAATAATCAAAGAGATGTACATACTTATTTTAACCTTAATACTCCTTAAAAACTAAACATTCGTCATTTTGACGAATATATACAGTGAAGTATCCGATAACCGGACACCCACCGTCGCAGTATTTTTGTCCGGTTATTGGAACGTCCGGCTATCGGAATTAATTTTGTATGGAAAAGTTAGTGAGTGTCGCTGAAATATGTCCGGTTATGGGGGTTGTCCATAATGGGGAATTTCACTGTACATATTTGTTGTATTAATATCGAAAGGCATATTTTTTTAAGTTAAATTTTGTTATTGTTAGTTACTGATATTTTATTTAATAAAAGTCAATATATAATAACATTTATTTAAAATTTTAGAAAATAAAAGGAACTTTATCTTACATTTCGTACGGGTTTGTGTAGCGATCGCATGTCAAAACCATCACAAAACGAATCAAGTTTTTCGTACGTGGAGCAGAACGGTATCATTATGTTTCGCTCTCTCATTTCTACTTGCTTTGGTTTGTGTTAGTGTTTGAATCGATGAGTGAAACACGGAATGCAGTAGGAAAAAGTTAACGCTCATAGAACAGAACGAAATCTAACTGTATGATGGAGTTTTTTTTTACTACAAAAAAGCTTTTAGCGACGACTGAGTTAGTGTGAGAGCACATATAGCTAGGCGCTGTAGTTACAGCAAGAACAGGGAATATCTGAATGATGTTCGTCAAAATGACGAAGGTTAGCTATCTAGGGTTGGACATATTAAAAGAAAGACAATTACTTGGAAGATATTATTAGCAACTAGGCAACAATCAAAAGCTCCGATTTACATAATAAATTTCAGAATGAGTTAGACTTATGCGATTCAAAAGATGTTAAAAATGTTCTTTGATATAAGAATTTTTCGAAGGGAGCTTTTGAACTTTTTTTGCGTATATATTTGACAATTTTTTATCTTGTTTTCAAACTCGCTTCGATCATATTCATACGACTCTTTTTTTAAAAAAGGCAAAAACAGTGTGTTAGATAGAGGTTTTGGTCATTATTTACTTTTGAAATAAATATAGATATTTATTTAGTAAAAAACACTTCAATTTTTTTTTTTTTTAAGACAGACTACAAAAATTACGAGTATGGTGTCGAAAACCAAAATGTCCCTAAGGTAAATGCATTAAAGTTTCACATAAATTTGATTTTTGACAAATTAAACTTCATATATCTGAAAAAGACCAACAGATTTCTGTGTAATTTATAATTTATGCAAACAAACAACAAAAAATTCCATGCCAATAACAAGTTAAATGCAAACCATTAATTTCTGCTTTTTTTCTTTTGCGGTATTTTTATAACGCAAGTATTATTTGGACGACAATTTTGACAAAATGTCAACATTTTAAGAAAAATTTTAGTTCAACGCACTTTCAAGGATTTTGCGTTGCCTGCCGATTTCAGCATTTTTTTTTCAAATCTGCATTTCATTATATGTGATTTTTTGCAATACAAAACATTTCATTTAAGCATTAAGCAAATGTAATTAATTTGAAATAGCATGATATCAGAAATAAACAAACAAATGCAAAAAAAAAAGATATTTCATATTTACATAGAACAGAATACATTTTTGTACGTAAAAAATAATTTGTTTGCTATGATGGTCAGCATGTGCAACTGAGAGAGCAATAATATTTATGATAAATGCGGCTGTTTTTATCTCCACACGACGATAAATAATTAAGTTTTCATTCATGAAAATGTTTCATCCAATTGAAAATAGCAAAAAACCTGGGCGGAAAATGAGAATGCATACAGCATGCCGCCGACGACGCCATGTTCATGATGCCTATTGCAGGCAGCTGTCATGAAAACTCACCGGCACACACACACACACACATTCGCAGGCACACTAACACACTGCTGCATATGACGCAAAATGTCGTCATAGTATTTTAAATTGATTTCAAAAACACCACCGTACTTGCAAATATTTTAAAGTTCAAAGTTTTAAAAATCGAAATTCAAATCAAAGAGAAATATTCAGAGCCATTAAAAACTTTGACGGTTGCACGAATTTTTGCGTAAACATCAGCATTAGGGTGATCCTTAATGATATAAGAATAAATATAAGTGATATATTTTAGAAATAGGAATATTTTGTCTTCCCTGTATCTAAATTCACTTCCGGATATTGGAAAAATTGTTCAAGAAATGACTGCCCACAAATTTTAAGAAAATCTGCCGAAACTCGAAAACATTATTTAAATAAAAGGAAAAATATTCTAAATTATTTTAAGTTTTTTGAAAGAAAAAAATTTTTTTGGAAAAGGGTTGCTTATATATCGATTACAACTCTTTAAATTATTTCTATCGCCGAAAGCCGAAATCACCACAAAATGATCAAAGAGAGTAGCTCAACGTCGGAGTCAGTTTCCCTTAAACCAAGGGTGCGCAGCTCGAAGCTCGTTCAGATCTTCCAAACAAAAAATATCGAGTACTTCTCAAACTTCTTTTGTTATTCAAGCTAAATCACAGCCCCACCCCGCATGCTTTTTGTTAGTATAATTTTATCTTCAATTCATTTACTTAAGTTAATCAGTTTTGGATCGCTATCGCCCTATGCTTTTTGTTAGTGTAATTTTGTCTTCAATTCATTTACTTAAGTTAATCAATTTCGGTTCGCTATCGCTACATGCTTTTTGTTTGTGTAATTTTGTTATCAACGCTTAGTTTTTGTCTGTGATATTTTCAACGCAACGTTGCCGCATGCTTTTTGGTTGTGTTATTTTGTCATCAAGGCGCGCCAGCTAGCGCATTTCATGATCATGGCATATGTTGTGAAAGAGGTCATTTTGGTTCAAAACGTGTCTTAACATAATCATTCCAATTAATGATTCATGAAATATGAATCCAAAGCTCTCTTACACAGTGGCGTACCTAAAGGGGGCTGCGAAGAGAGTGGGTGCCCCGGGCGCAACCGCTTGAGGGCGAAAAAATTATCCTAACTAGTTTTGAAGATCTCTTATTTTTTTTTTTTTAGTAAATAAAAATTTTTCACGGTAATAATTAGTTTGCTAGGTGGCGGCAATTTGCATCTTCGTCTCGACAATACTCTTACATAGACCCTTTTTGAAATTAATGAAAAAATAAAAGCTCTGCAAATTATAATCATCACCTTTATTTTCAATTTATTGTCATAAATCTGTTTTTGTCAATATTATTATATTGGTTGAGAAAATTGACCCAAAAAAGCATAACATAATGACCACATTTTATAGACAAAATTTGAGATAAATTATGACGGAGCAGTTTGCTTAACTTTATTTTAAAGGTTTTAGTAAACTTTTAATATTCTTTCGCCATTAATAAGATTATGGCATACGATTTTATTTTAATCATATAAAAATAACTCAATTTATGAAAACTGGTCCGATTTTGTATTGTTACTAAAAATATAAAAGTTATTTTACAATTTAACACATAATTTATTTTTAAATTTTTCTTGACTACAAAACTCTTCTGTTAAGCAAACGGTTACAGGAAAATCGCTGAAAAATTGCTTTTGACCTACTTTCTTCGACCTTTTGTAGGTGCAGCCGACTTTGTTCAATCTATCCCCCTTCCCTCTAACCTTTCTCCTTTTCTTAAAACCAACACGGTGCATTGCATTTATAGGGGGCATCCCCTGAGCGTTGACTTATGCTTAAAAAAAAAAAAAAAAAATCTAAATCGTTTAAGGGCTTGCAAGGTACAAATGAAACATTTTATTAAAAAATAATAAAAAAAAAATATTTTCTACGTCAATTTGTCAGAGAATGATTTTTTTGAGCAATTTTGCCTTTAACTTTTAAATATTTAAATCAAATTTAATAGTTATTAAAATGTGTTACACCCTAAAACAGATTCAAACACAAATACTCACATCAAGAGGAAAACTGCACACAAACATACGCGTACATACACATACATACATAAATATGTACAGGCTCGTACATCTCGTAATGAAATAAAAATATTATTACAAATATTTCTAATTGCCAACAATAAATAATTGATATTAATTTAAAAAGTTTTTCAACGCTATTGCATGCAGTAAAGTGCAGCAATAACAACAACAACAACAACGACAACCATCTTTCGCAATTTTCGTTGAATGAGTCAAAAATCTGTTTACATGTGGTTGTGTGTGGTTGATTCGTTTTTTTGGCGGTTGTTTCTCTTTTTGATTTTGTTTTTTTTTTTCGGTTGCACGGAGTCATTCATTTGGTTGATGTTCTTGTTGTTGCTATTGTTGGCTTTTTTATTTACAACTATGGTTTACCAAAAGCAATGTTTATGAATGTAGTTGTTTTGCGCGTGTGTGCGTGGGTGCATTTATTTGTTATTAAGAAAGATATTTTGTATTTAAATGGTTTTACTGATTGTGTTTCATCGAAATTTTATATTATTAACGACATCACTATCAGTCGATTGGTACCGCTGCTTCTGATGATGCACTTTCCATTTATAAAAATTTGCTTTTTCTTGAACTTTGCGGTGTACATTTTTAATCATTATTTACTTAAATGAACATAAGTGAAAGTAACAAAAAGGACAGACTAGATCTATATTTCAAACATAACATTTTCTAGGAAACTTCTATTTCTTGGCAAAAGTGCTACAAAATTTGATTTAACCGTATGAAAAAGTGTATCGACCATCGCGGAGAATACTTTGAAAATCAAAAAAAGTCATTTATAATAACAGAATAACAAGCACAATTTTTTCATAGCCTTTTTAGTTGATTTATGGATTCAAGCTAAATAGCTAAGAAGGCTAATAGCAGTAGTAGCTAAACTATATTATTATGATAGCTAATGAAAACTATTTAATTTTCTTTGTGAGTCCGGATTCATAAACAGCAACCTTTTTATATACAAAAAACGAAAAAGCAAAACAACGAAAAACAGATTTTTTTGCGTTTTAGTAAATTGTCGGATTTTCGTTGTTTTGCTTTTTCGTTTTTCATATGAATTGTACTAAAAAACAAAGTGGATGTGCGGTTCGCGGGTTTGATCTAGGAAGCTGAAATTTTGGGAGAATTTTTTTCAAACCCGATTCTATTATATAAGCTCATAGGAGCGCACATTTAACAAACGGAATTGGACATAAACTCTGTCCACGCAGTTTTCAGGTTTGAGCTAGGAAGCTCAAATGTTGGAACAATTATTTTTATTCCTTAAGCTATAATATATGAAAAAATAAACAAAATCCCAGTCCTAAAGTTTGAAAAAAAAACACCCTAATACTTAGTTTGCACAGGGAAAACTTCAGAACAAAGCCTTTAAAAATGTATTATGTATCAACTCAAAACATTTTTTCGCAGGCAGAGACCCAAGGAATGAGAATTGCTTAATTGATTAAGGTCGAAGCATCGCTACTAAATTTATAATAGAGTACGCGGAGTTGAATGTGTTACAGAATCCTCTCACACAGGGCCGGCAAAATATATAAAATTCGGGTGTCGTTTTAACCTATTTATTGAACATGAGAAAATAATGGCGTTTTCGATTGAAATGCTCTGGAGCACTTTTAAAACGTTTCTGTTTCCTTTTATTGCATAAAAATTTAAAAACAAAGTGATTCCAAGAGCGCTCCAGAACGTGTCTCTTGAAAACGTTATACGAATAAATACAGAGGTATACACATGAATAACACCAATATTTAAGAAAAAATGATATGGAAAATCTTTCTATTGCACAAGGTATGAAATATTTATTAGAATGCTAAAAAAAATTAAAGATAGGAAAACTTAATGACTCTACGCGTAAAAATAAGATAAAGAAATGGATCATGCAGCTAAAATAACGTGAAATTAATGCAATATTCCATATAAAGCGTTTACTTGCTGAAATGTTTGCAAGCAGAATTATTCTTGAAGACAATTTTTGAGATCGATTTAAATTCTTATTTATATTCGTTTTTAATCGTAACGATCTTTTACAAATTGAAATACAAAAAATTAAATATTTTTGTTTTAACATATTGATAGAGCTTTTCATTAAGTTCGGGTGGATAATTCGACACCCGCAAAATTTACGGGTGTCAAGTACTCTAAATTGAGGACAGGTTTTCCGCTGGGCCTACTCTCACAACTAAGCTAAACCGTCACAATATTTTATTTCATTTTTCAAATAACTTGTTATATATTTCTGCTGATTTATTTTTAGAAGAACTGAAAAGAGTAACATTACTTGTTTCTAATAGTTTGTATGATTTTTACATGTACTTCGTCCATGTCTCTTTTGTACGGCACTGAGTTTTTTGTAACTACACTGTTATCGGACTACAAAGAAAACTATATAGAATTCTCATCAACTGACAAATGATTGGAGATAATATTCGCCATAGGTCCACAAAAGTTATTTTATGTACATACTTGGAAGCCATAATAAAATTACACAATTTTTTATCTTTACTTTTTATATGAAATTGCTTACATGGAAATGGTTTGTAACGCTTTGCTGCAAAATATACAGGACCGATTTTAATAATTTATTTTTAAAACAACATATTTGTGCTAAATAAGGTTATTGCATAGACCAAGTCGTTTGATTTTTTGTTGTTTATGCTACAAATTTCCTTTTTTGCTGATTTGGGGAGACAAATAAATTTATAAACATTTTTCCCGCGAAATGGGGTAGATTGAATTAAATTTTTGAATTTCTTAAGCAGATTAAAAAGATACCACATACACATTGCCTAACTGCAAGTCATGGTTCTTCATTTTACTCGCTATTTATGAGTTTATATGAATAATAAAAATATTTATTTATAAGCTAAATAATTTTTAAAAAAAATTGTTAAACTTAACGAAAATAAGTCTAATTACATTTTAGTTTTTTTTATTTTTTTTTTGTTGACGCCAACAACACTTCATGGCCCACTTATGCCTAATTGTTTTTAATTTTTTTTTTTTTTTTGTTTTTGCTACGCGAGTGCTGACACAAAAGCCAACTTACGCACACAAGAGAAACGACTTGCATGAACATTTTCTGCATCAACTTCTTCATTTTTAAATAAAATAACAAACTGACAGCTCGCTGCAGTCATTCGTGTCATTACGATTTTCTAACTTTGACACAAAGTCAGGCGGACAGATTCACAATGAGAGAAGAGTGATAAAAACAAAATAGCGTATGACGTAAATTCCTTGTCGTTTAAATGAAAGACGTAGTTTTTCCAAATTTTTTTTTTTTTTTTCATTTTACCACATTAACCATTTTGCATGTGGAAAATATGATGCGCCTGTTAATTATGACGATATTGTTGTTGCCTTTAATTGTTATTTTTCATTATTTTGGCTATTGTTGCCAGCCGACTAATGATGATAAATATCCTCGTTCCAGTTTTTATATATTCAAAAAGTATTTTAAATTATTTTTAATAGTCACTATTTTTATGAAACTTGATATTTTATTTTTTTTACTAATACTTTTAAAAATCGCTCAAGTCATATAAAATATTTTTGCACTCGCTAGCGATACCCGAGCTATGGTGGACCAAAGAGAAAGTACTCTCAAGTATAAAATGGAACTCGATTTGGGTTCAATGAAGAAAAATGGTAACAATTTTAAAAACGGGTTCCTAAAATCGATGATAATTTTCAGGTGAAATGGGTGATATATAATATTTAAATATAGTGGCATTCTATGTCAAAACGTAAGGAGTTCATCATTGAGGTCATCTATTTTGTTTTTTAAATTTTTTTTTATTATTTTTTATTTTTATTTTTTGCTTATTTTTTTTTTTTTTATTTTATTTTTATTTTATTTTTTTTATTTTATTTTTTTTATTTTTTATTTTTTATTTTTTATTTTTTTTTTTTATTTTTTTTTTATTTTTTTTTTATTTATTTTTTTTATTTTATTTTTTTTATTTTTTTTTTAATTTATTTTATTTTTTTTTTTTAATTTTATTTTTTTTTTGTTTTTTTTTTTTTTTTTTTTGAGTAGATATAATTCACCATAAATTATTTTGGCATTAGTCAAACCATTAAAATCATCTTTGAAACATTGAAACAACACTTTATCTACAATAAAATCTTAACAAATTTCATACCAAAATAAAATAGAAAAATTTGTGTTTTCACTTATCAAGTCACCCACAATATAAAATGCAACAGAGTCCAAGAAAACAGCCCAGCCGTTTAGTGAAACCGTTAATAATTTTAATTAACACAAAATTTCTTTCACTCAACTGTGATAAAAATTTAGAGGCGAAGCGCCAGCACGAATGATGCAACCACCAGTCGACCAAATTTTCACAAATGTAATTTTTGTGAAGAAAAAATTTAAAAATCTTTAAATATTGCAAATACTTATCATAAACAAAATGAATAATTCAATAATAAATATTTACTAGGTATATAAAACAACGTTTAGTCAGAGCATTAGGGTGATCTTTATGAGTGCTGGTGAAACAGTAATAGCGTTTAGAGGACTAAATTTTGCCAAAAAATTGTTTCTTTTTTGCGTAGTGATTAAAGAATATGTATATGAGATGATAAATTGAATTTCATTCAAATAATAGAAAAAAAAATTATTTTAAATGGAAAGACATAAAAATACAATTCTTAATATAGGCGGTCGACAGTAATAGTTCAAACTTTATATTCTATTCAGAGGACACATAAGAACTTTTCATTTGTCCAAAAACTGCAATCAGCTGGGAAATCATTAATTTTTTTTAATCTATTTTATTTTCTTAAATTTTTTACTTAGTTTTATATGCAAAAAAAAGCTTTATTATTATATAAGAATTAATTTACAAGTCCGACGTCTGTCTATCTGTTTCCAACATCGTTAATCTAAATATAACGATAATAAAATTGTAAATCGCTAAGAGTTGTGTAAAAGTAATGACACATTAATAACACTTACCCACAACGTTTTTATTTACAAACTTTTGTTACCGATGTGAAATCCCTGACGTCGATCATTTTACCAATATTTTCCGAAATACTTTCTTACTATAAAATCTTTTATTTATTTTTTTTTTCTTCAAAATAACATAACTCCTCTTTCGTAAGATTTTTAACTGAAAATAAGTTCATTTCAGCGCTAAGTTCCGTTTTTTGAAAAATTTTAAAAAGCTCAAAGCTTCAAAAAATACATAACAAAGCTTACCTCAAAAAATCGAATTTTGAATTTTTAGTCATTTGCCAAAACCCGTATTTTGACTCTATTCATCGCTTAATAATTTTTAATTCTTGAAACTTACGTTTTAACGAGCTTTTAATCAAAGTTTCAGACATAAGCTAATTGCTTCCTTTGTTTCTAACTACCCTGTTTTGCTTAGCACCTATCTTAAAAGCGTCAGATCTACACTGTTTATATATAATTGCTTATATAGTAATAGTTTGTAACGCTTTGTCGCAAAATATACTGAACCGATTTTAATAATTTCTTTTTTAAAACAACATATTTGTGCTAAAGAAGGTTATTGCATACTTATTTTTTTATTTTTTTAAAGTTAAATATACTGTTTTTAGGATTAGGTTTTGGGAAACCTCACACAAAAATTGCTGTTTTGCTTTTTCGTTGCTTATGCTGCTTCTTGAATTCTGTGTTGTTATTGTTGTTTTTTTCCGTCATTTGAACCGTTTGTATTTGGCTTCGCAGTTCAAAGAACAAATTCCCTTCCATTTTTTTTTTTTTTACTTTTGAAGAGAGAGTGGAATTTGATGTTAAAAAGAAAGTAATTTTACTATGAAAAAAACAAAGGGATATGCGCGTGCTAAGCAGCGGGTACCACTAGTCTTTAGTAAATAAAACCGATTTAAATAATACTTAAAGGAAGAAAGAAAGAACCAACGTTTATAGTCAAAAATATTCCAAAAAAATGTATATCTGAAATAAATGCACAAAGTTGGCAGGTATCTTAAAAACTAGAGCTAACCTCAAAGCTTTGTATATTCGTTTTTAAGTTTTTAGATTTATGTTTCGAATGAGCTTGTAAGTTTAGCTACTTTGTTAATATTTTCACACTATATTATGTTCTTAATCATGGCGTGAACTTACAAAAAAATGATTTATGTCAATATAGATATATATGAAAAGAAAAGAAGTTGTTATCTTTAAGATAACAAGTTCAGCTTATAATCTACTTTATAATGAATGTGAGTTAAACCAAATAGATATTGCCTGGTATATCAATGGGTTATTTATTGGTGAGTCAGCTATTGACTTTCTGAACTTTATGAACCAAAATAACAAACAATACCGAGATAGCAATGTGCTGAAAATATAAAGCTTAGAACAATACGTGTCTTGCTTAGTTTTTCAAACCGTTTTGCTCCCATATCTAGCAAATGAATGCAAAATAAGTACATACATATGTCAGCATTAAATGGTACAATAGCCATTAAATCACTTTTGCTTAAAAAAAATAAACAACTAAAAAATATGGACAAAGATAAATTGTCATCATAATTACGCCCCATCTACTTGCCAAAATGACAGACGATGACCTCGCTTGTCAACTTTAATTCAATGTTGAAAAGAAATACTACTTAGAATACAGATAAACTTTTTAGTTTATGTTTTTTATGCAAAAACGTTATAGTTTTCGAAAAAACAAAAAAAACAGAATGGTTAAGTATTTTCTCTTCTTTTATTTATGCAATTTGTTTTATTTGACTCATATTCTTTTCATAAAAAAAAAAAAACCAATTTTTCAAAATAAAATGAATCTCTTGCTAACGCCACAAGTAATGTGCCTTGAAAATGTTGGCCAAATAAAAACACTAGAAAAAAAGAATTTTACCAAAAAATAAATAAAATTTCTTTGTGAAAAATTGCAATGAAACGCTGTAGATCTAACAAATACCGCATCGGCTCTAAGGCAACCGAAACCCCAATGCTGCAGTGCTTAGAAAAGCAAACACCTGTGAATACTCAAATACTGCATGTAGTAGTAGGCGTCAAGGGGACGGACACAGTACAGTCAAAGCAGTATTCAAAGCAACGCTAACAATGTACAATTTTGCTCAAATCTTACCATGTTGTGGCAATAAATGCACTCACATTTTTGTGTGATTGCACATCCTAAGGGGATGTCTTTCACATTTATTTTTATAAAATTAAAATTCTTTGAGACATATATTATACGGATTCCGTTAATTACGAAAATTTACATATAAATAGGTGAAAGCAAAACGGTTCCATCTCTTTCTAACCGCCATAACACAAAATAATCGCATGATATGTTTTTTTTTGTTGGAAAAGTTCTGAAGAGGGGCATTGAATAATGTTATTTTTTTAACAGTAGGCGGTGCTACGCCTTTAACAGGAAAATACGTTTCTACGACTAAACTAATAGACCGATTGTGATAAAATTTGATTTGGAGATAGTTTGAGCCCTAAGGAAGACAGAGATAAGGATTGGGCAACATGTTGTGTTCTTTTAGTGGGCGTGGAAACGCCCCTAATGGAATAAGTCACTGTCACGGCTGAGTGGTGGGCGGTGCTACCTCTCTAACAGGGAAATATGTTTTACTGCTAAGCTAATGAGCCGATTTTAATGAAATTTAGTACAGACATATATTGATCTCTGAAAAAAGATATTCGGTTTAATAGGTGGTGCCACGCCCCTAACAAGAAAATATGTTTCCACAATTATACTAATAAACTTTTTGATGAAATTTGGTATGAAGTTAAATTGTGCTCTGAGGAAAGGAATTGGTTTTTAAAGGGACGGTGCCACGCCCTTAATTGCAAAAAATGTTTTCACATAAATACATCAGTCTTTAGTGGTCCTTCCCCGACAGGAAAATAGGTTTTACTGCTAAGCTAATGCTTCGATTTTGATGAAATTTGGTACAAAGATAGATTAAGTTTTGAGAAAATATATTTGTTTTAATGAGTGGTGCCACGCCTCTAAACAACAAATATTTTCATAACTAAACTAATAAATTAATTTTGATAAAAGTTCGTATGGAGATAAATCAAGCTCTGAGGAGAAGTATTAGTTTTTAAAAGGGCGGTGGCACACCTTTAACTGTAAAATATGTTCACACAGCTATACCAATGAACCGATTTTGATGAAACCTGGTATGAAGATAGCTTGAACCATAAGGAAGGGATAGAGGTAGGGATTAGGTAACATGATACAAAAATTGTTGGTCAAGGTGTAAGACCAAAGTTCATATGAGGACTGCACACATTTTGAATGCAAAAAGCTCCCGGCTTAATTCGCTAAAATTTAACATAATTTTGTTTATAAAAATTAGAACTAAACTTACCTATGTTCAGTTTCAAAACCCACTTTTCTATGAAGAATAAGCCTCGGTCAAATTGGTTGAAACTTTGGTATGTTAATATTCGTTTCATTCTTATCAAAATCAATTAGGGAACAATTCCAGCTTAAGAGATTTAGAGTATCAAAAATTGAATAAGGGTTGGGTAAGGAAGAAGTGGTAGTCCGTTAAAAATTACTCCTTTTTATCAACAACGATTCATTGTGAAATCATGGGAGAGGTATCTAGTTCACCTTGTAGAGCAAAAATTTTATACATATATAAGGAGGTTTTGTGGACATATAGACTTTCGATCAAGAGGGAAATATACTGCACCGAACTAAAATTGCTAAAAAAATTAAATATTGTATGCACATTTGTGGGCGGGTTTTTATTCACTTTCTTATCGATATAGCTTTAACAGCCATTATTTTAAGTGATTTTTATTTTTGGTCGATTCTGCCAGCAATTTCAGTAAGCGTTTTCGACTAAGGACAGCATAGGCTCTTGACAAATCTAACGAAGCTATTATTTCGTATGAGCATGAATGATGATGAACATACATAAAACATTAATAAATACTTTAAAAAAAAAAATATAAAATAAATTTATTTACACAAATAGAACAAGCAGCAAAACAACAAGCTCAAAACTAATAAACAAACGAAAAAACTAACGCTAAAATGTCACTATTTTGCTAAATTTCGACTTAAATTTTATTTATGGTTAACAGACAAAATTTTTGACGCAAAGTCGCATAAAAAATTGGTGTTCTTATGAAGAAAAAAAAAAACAAAATCAGAGAAATTAAGTGGAAGCTATAAATGTGGATATTTTGCCTTGACGCCTAATTTTTTGTTTGCCGCATGGCAGATCAGCAATTGGAACAAAAATAATAGCCAAAAGAAAAAAAATCATTTAAAAAAAAAAAAGAAAGAAAAAAATGATCACAAATCCAAGCCAAAGGCGACAATTTAAATCCCATAATTTTCTACAAACATTAAAAAATGAAGCCCACGTTAAAATTTGTGTTCAATGTTTTATGCACCAGCGAAAAAAACAAAAGAAAAGACCATTAAAATTTAGCCAAAAATTTCATGGTTGCATCTCGAAAAAAAAAATACAAAAATCATTAGTCAAATAATGAGACAATTTAGCAATATTTCAGTGTTTTGTACACCACAGTCATAAATTAAACCGCTGCAAAAATTTCTTATTAACTTTCGAAAAAAAATCGCCAAGAAGCATATTTTTGATTTTTTGCTATGAAGAAAAGTGCAGCTTTGACTCATTATGATGATGGATCTGCTCAAATCGCCAATTCTTTTCTTGCACTCCACGATTTATTTATTAATAAATCATTTGTTTTCTTAAATGCGAATTTTCGAAAAAAAAAACAATAATGGCAATAATATGAATAATGAAATGTTTCAATTGCGCAGTTTGATGCTGTGACACATGCCAGAGATTTTATTGTTCAGTAATCGCTTTCCTCTTTATGAGATACCGAATTAAAGTCATTTCCACCTAATTGGAATGTGCACAAGGAGTGAAACTATAAATCCTAAACTGAAATAAAATTATGAGCAAAAGTCAAAATATTCAGAAATATACTTCTAAAACATGACATATCCATAGTAAATAGTACAAATTTTATATAAAAATATTTAAAATCAAAGACTTTTTTTAAAAAATTTCTTAATATGAAATTTTCTTTTCACAATTATTGGAGTTCTGTTGTTGTCATATTTTTCAGAGAAACTAGAAAATTCTGCTCGGTACGGAGAGAGCCACCTTATTACTTTCAATATGAACAATATGATGGAAATGGATTATGCTCTGATGTTATAGTCAACTTTTTAGCCTGTTTATAAGAATGGAGAGTTAATTTTGCATCAACATAATAGGCTAATTTCTGGAACTACCACTGGTATATTTTTGTGATATCATCTGTAATGTAAGCCATAGATGGGCAACATTTTTGTAGCAAGAGCCATTTATAACAAAAGCAACTAAAACAACAATTACAACGAAAAACTAGTAAAGGTATTATCTTTGGCCAGACCGAAAATCGCATACCCTACACTGCATTGAAAGTACCTTTTAATCAAATTTTAAAAAAACGTTCAATACAGCTGAAAAAGACTAAAAAAGTGTAAAAGAATATGGAAAACATTGAAGAAAAATAAAAAAAACTACGAACATAGTTGAAAGAGGTTGGAAAAGTCGAAAAAAATATGGAAAATGTTGAAAGCGGTTGGAAAATTCAAAAAAAGTTGAAAGTTGAGAAATGTTGAAACAATTCAAAATCGCTAAAAAGGCGAAAAAATAAAGAATATAATGAAGAAAGTTGAAAAACTCGAAAAAATAAAGAAAATAATGAAAAAAGTTGAACAAATGCATATGGGATATATTGAAAAAAGTTAAAAGGTTGATAAAGTCAAAAGAATATGGAAAATGTTGACAAAAATTGAATACAAATGAAAAAGTCGAAATATGCCACGCCCACTTCTCTACTTCCGGCTACTTTTAGTTTAATAAATTAAATTCGTGATCGACATCCGCACACACCAAATTTTAGTACAATAGCAATGTACCTATTGTTTGTGATATAGTATGCCATAGTTAGTCTTAAAATTTAAGACGGTGACACACCCATTTCCAGTCCCGATTTTCATCCAGAAATAGCTTTCCATAACCAACGCTCTAACACCAAATTTTATTATGATTTCGACAGATATGCCACTTAAGGTATTTGACTTGTATGGGGGCTGCCACGCCCACTGGGGCTATTTCACTCGCTTTTGAGTCAGATACATATACCTAATAGCAAGTAAACCACCTATATTAAATTTCAGAGCTATTACTGCAATAGTTAAACACTTAAAATAGCTTTCTGTTAATATGGGAGGTGCCGCGCCCACTGAATCAATTCTGTCGAATTCGATTTAATTTCAAAGCTTATAGTAACGGACACCACTACATGAAATTTTCACAGCAAGCTATCTTTAACATTAAACGTTTTTTGTTTGTATGGGAAGTGCCACGCCGACATGATATATGGCGTTATAAATGTTAAAATTTTGGGCTGTGCGATTCCCCTGTGGGAGCTTTTGAGAACTTGAAACCTAGCCCAATCCTAATGCTTTCGCATCGCAATACATAATAGGGCCCCAGGGCCGGAGGTAATTTTGTCCAAAACACACGTAAATAGATTCCACACTGTGCGCCGAACATACATACATATGCCAATAGGATGTTACAGCCCGCCCATGATAACCCTGATTTTCTTGATAAACTCATAATGAGTGAAAAGGCATATTTTTATTTGAATGGAACAGAATAGTCAGTTCTGTGCAATAGAACACCCACAAATTATTCATGAGACACCTTTACATTTAATAAAATTGGCAGTCTAGTGTGCAATTTGGTCAATAGGAATCATTGAACCTTACTTCCATATCGTGATATTGCTGAAAACTTTTTGACGCCAGAGCTTCATATTATGGGCTTGATTAAGATGTGGTTCCAACAGGTTTGTAACCAGATTTATAGTAGAATTACTGAAAGACCTCTTTCCACAACGAGTTATCTCAAAAAATGCTTATGTTGATTGGCCTCCACGGTCGCCGGATTTTACTGATCCGGATTTTTTTTTTTCTTTTTTGTGAGGATATCTGAAGAGCAAAGCCTATGCAAATCGTTGAGCATTCGGGATGAAATTATGAAATACCGGGCGAAATGTGTCAGATCTTAACACTAAGCCTAACAAAACCAAATGTTTATAACGTGACCTCGGGGAGTATATTTTTTGAAGGTTTTCTTAAAACAAAAAATTTAGTTTTGTTCAAAAAAAGAAGAAACACTGTGAGACAGTCATATTAAATATGAGCAACAATATTTTTTTTTAAAAAAAAAAATATTTTTAATATTAAACCAAAATGACAGAAGTATTTAAATTATGCAAAATTAATTTAATTTAATTTTTTATTTATTTATTAATTTGGCAGTTGGGCATTTATATTTGCTTAACAGAGCAGAGCTGTGAATTGTAAGCATAGCAGCGTTTCTTTCGTTGTCACATTTAAGGTTTAAAAAAAAAAACCCAACCGCTTTTGCCGCTCTCGTCACCTAACTTCCCTTAGTTGGCAACCCTATCATGCTATTATATACTGCTAGTTTAGCAAAGGCGTGAAATTCTTTGCGTTTAATTTTCAATTCAAATTTTATTTTTCTGTTTTGCAATAATTTCGCAATGCAAAATTTTGCGAAATTTGTCGTTAGGTTGACAGATTTTTTTTTTTTTTTAATAAGGTGGCAGCCCATCACTTGGCGTTTTTGTTAATTGCGTTAAAGAAGCTAAACACACGATTTTTATCATTGGCGTTGAATCATAAACTCACACGCTTCACTACACTTAAAATAACACATACATACACATAGATACCCTGATTGTGTGTGTGTGTGTGAATGTATTCATGTCGCTGTGTGCAATTAAATGCAAACCGGAAATTAGCCAACTTTTGTGCATGTCAGGAATTTCTAAAAACCAAATATCCTGTCAGTCAGCCAAATATCGTTCGTTCGTTGAATTATTGAAGCATTCAATAGGACGAGGGAGGAGAATTCCTTTTCAATTGTGTTTGTGATTTTTTATGTCAAATGGTCCCAAATATAGAAAAATTTTATGAAGGCAGTGTTTGTGACTGGAATAATAAACTAACAGCATGGTTGCGTTGTTTAATTTTATTATAATTTTTAATTTATTTTTATATTACAATCCAATGTATTCTTTTGTTTCAACATTTTTTATTGTTGATTATGAGATATTTTTTAAATTGATTTTTCCATACACACAACAAAAAAAGTTTGCATAACCTTGAGTTTTGAACCGATTTTGTCAACTACTTACGTTAATTGCAACCAAAATGTAAAGATGTCTTTAATATGTATTTTTGAAGTTCATAATAGGCTGCTTTCAAAGACATTAAATGACATGGCTCATGCTTCTTTATATACTGTACATATTAAAATGCTTATAAAGACTTGAGGTGGCATGTCTCGTATGTATCTTTATACTGTAGACACAAAAGTCACTTGAAAGACATGCTGCATATTGTTTTCATGAGCACCTTATTATGTACAGCATAAAGAGGCACATGCAGAGTCTTTAAACGCGGACACATTGTTGTCAATTTATTTTTCCTTCCTTTTTAATGTCTTATATCACAGATAGCCCAGTGGATAGCGTGAAGGACTTTGGATTGTTGCGATATGGGTTCGAGATCGGCGTACAAATCGTAAGTAAAAATAAAATTTCATAATCAAACAAAATATAATATAATAAAGGTCTGATTTGTATATAAAGTCTCTACTACAGCTAAAAAGTTTCTAAGTAAGAAACTTTTTAGACAACTCTTTTTTAAGTCTTTATAAGGTGTCTTTTAAACGCCGCAGAAAAATACTTTACCGAGTCTCTTCAAAGATAATAGGAGTCTTTATTCTTCGTACGCCTAAAGGCTCTTATAAGCCCCTTTTAAGAATTTATAAAAAATATAAGAAGAAGCTATAAAACCTTTTTATGCTACTAGGGTAAAAGCTACGCACTTTTCTTCTTCTATGTGTACTTGTTCTTGAGTTTTTTTTTTAACTTTTACTGTTTTTAAATTTTTTTATTATTTTTGTATTTGTTTGGAACTTTTTTTCTAAATATTTTTTTATTTTCTTTAAATTCTATGTTATTTTTAAAATTTTTTTTAATTTTTTTTTTAACTAAATTTTTTTATTTTTTTTTTTTATTAATTTTTTAATATTTCTTATTTTTTTTAAGTTTTTAGTATTTATTTTAATTTTTTCTTTATTTTTTTTAATTTTTTTTTTTAAATTTTTTTTTTTTTAATTTTTTTTTTTTTTAATTTTTTTTTTTTTAATTTTTTTTTTTTAATTTTTTTTTTTTTTAATTTTTTTTTTTTTAATTTTTTTTTTTTTTTTTTTTTTTTTTTTAATTTTTTTTTTAATTTTTTTTTTTTTAATTTTTTTTTTTTTAATTTTTTTTTTTTTTAATTTTTTTTTTTTTTAATTTTTTTTTTTTTTAATTTTTTTTTTAATTTTTTTTTTAATTTTTTTTTTAATATTTTTATTTAATAACTTTGAACAAGTGTTGAGATGACTCTGCTTTATGAAATATAATGATTATTAGGGATATTTTTCAAAAATTTTTGTGCTACATGAGCCTAAACTTGAGTATTTTTTAGCTCGAAAACAGATTTTAAGATTTCCGTGTTGTCGTTAACGACCCCATGGTGCCGCTAAGGGTTAAACGAAAACATAAGATTGTAAATTTTTCCGTTTAGCAAATAACAAACAATCTACGGTTCATTTATCAAATTGCTTAGCATTCTCTTTAACAAATTTCTTGAAATTAACATTTCCTACTATGTCACATTTATGTCCTTTAAATGCCGCCCTTGTGAGCGATGGCGATATAGCAACATCACAGTTACATCCATTGCAACCACCTATAGATTTATTAGGTCCTGAAACAAAGGCGTATACCAAAACTTACTTGATATTTTCTGCTGCCTACTGCACGCGTGTGATATTCTCTTATTTCTTTATTGATTTATTTATTTATTTATGCAAATTTATGCAATTTAATTTAACCACTCAACTGCTATACTCTGACCTTCAGACTTACCTAAAAAGAAAAAGAAAAACGAAAATATATAATAAGTTTATTTTCAAAAAAAAAACGAGGAAATATAGAAAATTGAAAATATATTGTGATATACAAATAGGACGGACGCATCATTTGAATTCAACAAAAATTGAATCATAATTTTTACGATGGTGTAGTAAACATAAAATACAAAAATACAAACGAACCAAACAAAATTCACACCAGAAATGAAATGAAAAAAAAAATACCAGAATGCCGAGTAGGAAGATTCTTGGGACCACATAAACAACAACAAAAAAATTAAAGATGAGCACCGAATAAAATGCACAAAGTGACAGACAGTGAAAGGGAAAAAAAACAAAAAGAAAAGTCGAAGGTAAGCGATTTAACCAACATAAAAATGAGAAATGAAAATCAAACTAAAGGCAAACACAAAACTAGCCCAAAAAATATGCGAGAATTTTCACTTTTTTTTTTCTTTTTGTAAGACACAGAAAAATAAGCAGAGTGAAAAAAAAAACACGTAAAATGTAAAAATTTCAAGAGGGTTCGGGGGGGGGGGATGAACACAAAATTTCAAACTGTCTGAATCATAGGCGCACACAAACACATGCAGCAGCACGTAAATATGCTATGATTTTATTATTGTTTTTATTGTTGTTGATATTAGTAAGTCAATACTAGATAGCGATAGAATGTGTGAGACATTTCCCGACGTGTTCATCATCAGCAACAATAATAACAACAAATGTGCTGCTACCCAAAAATAATGCAATTCTTAAATGTTCTCGTCTAAGCCATAGTAAAAGTAAATGAAATTAAGCTCGTTGAAGTAGGGTCAAATTTTTTTTTTTTTTGAAATTTAAGGTTAGAGTTTTCTAAAAAAAAAAATATCTAAAAAATTTGTGCTTGATATCTCAATGTTAACACGTGAATCAACAAAGTTTCTAAAGTTTTTTATGGGATATTGTTGAAAAAAAAGGATTTTGTTTGATCTCATATAACTCAGCAATACAAAATTCTAAAATTTTGCGTATAAAATAGTGATAAAGCTGATGCTTTTGGCTTTAAAAAACTGTCTTACTGTATATCAATACTCTTATATTTGTAAAAACTAAAGCAATTTGAATGAATTGCTTATTTTTATAAAATAGTGAATGTTACTCATACGACCCGTTATCCGTAATTGTTAGGCGCGGTAGACCAAGCAGCACTTTCAGTGGTTTGATGTGCTTCTTCTATCATCAGTAATAGAACATGAATTGTTAATATATAGAAATTTGAATTTTGACTTTATATATCACTAAATCTGGTTATAATTCGTTAAAAATGTTATTGTTTTTATAAAGAACGACTGCAACAATGTTTTCTAGGCCGAGAAACGTTGATCGGTTTCCAGGATCTTTTCTCGGAGATATCGTTACAAAAACATTGGTTCACTTAGTTTATTGTTTATTTAGTTTGTTTCATCCTAACACTAACTAACACTATTTTCACAATTTATTTTTTCTACATTAATACTTAACCCTCTAAGAGCCGAATTGGTAAAACTACCATACCTAATTTTTTTTTGTAGTGTTAACTCAGTACGGTCTTGAAACTAGGCCAAAACCTTGGCTAGGTTCAACTTATGTGTTGCTGTGTATTGTGCGACATCTCATGCTTCGTTTGACAGTTATGTACGTCAAATCAAAGTGAAAATTCATCAAAAAAAACAAAATTAATTATTTTCGTGATACCTTCTTTTTCGATTGATAAAAATAATATTATTTATCATTTGGTCGAGTCCATAATTTTACTGGTGTGTAGCTAAATGCATTATCTAGTCAATAGTGTATGAATTTACGTGATGAGAAACAATTGTGTTCAAGTGGGATCTATTTTCTGACAACCTCCTAATGGCGGGCATTTACCGAAATGAAAATGCAACTTCATATTCATGTTTTACGCACCCGAATTACCTTTCACACAAATTAAGAGCTAAAACAAAAATTTATGCATTAGAGGGTTAATGGTTATATTGGCGATGAACGCAATTATCGTTATAATGATTTGTGCGACTGCAAACGTTCGAAGTGCGGATTGTTGTCGTATGTCACAAGGTTCGATTTGACACGGTTTGAATATTGGTGTGAGTTTTATTAGAGGTCTCTCAGTTACCATTATTGTGAAAAGAGGTATGACGTATGTTTCTATTAATATTAAAGGTTTTTCAGCTACTAATATTACGAAAGAGATTTTGACGTGGTGCACGCCACCGAGTTTATTTCAACGCAATGTAAATTTTGGTATGGAGTCCTATTAAAGGCCTCTCAATGGATTTTGCGAACTCCCAAAAAGACTGTCGTTTCCTAAGCCATACAGTACCGACTAGCCTGCATCGGCCTCTTCACCAAGCAGTGAAGCTGTACTTATGTTATGTTTCGCATAAACTAGTTGCGAATCATAAGCACATTGAAGCTTTCTTCTGCAGTGTTGCCAGCCGGCTGAAATTTATTTTATTCCTGGTAATTTTAGTTTTAAGTTTGTTTTTTTACCATAGTTTATAAGAATAATGAGAAACACATAACACGTTTAAATTAAAATAAAATTATGTTGGGCGATTTTTTTACATGGCTAAAAATCGACGTCACACTGCCAAGCTTACAATTTTTATTTAGTGAAAGAGATATGATTGCTAAATTAAATCTGTAGCATACCATCTTTAAAAAGAACTTCTCTTAATTCATTGAAATCTTCAAAACTTAGTTCGCCTGAACTTTAGTATGCATTACTAAAACTTTTATTTTATTTTTATTATTTACTTAGTTTTACTTTACGGCATTTATTTTTATTTTGGCACCGTTTGCATTTGTATTATTTTGTTTTATTTAAGTGAATGATTTCTCATTTTTGCATTTTTTTTTTTTCTTTTTTATACATTTGCAATCTCAAGGATCAAAATTGAATGCGGTAAAGTGGAGCGGGTGAATGGGCGGACATTAAGGCATAAGCATGGGCTGGGACAAGTGCTTTATCGTTTTCTTTATTTGTGTTTGTTTACGCATTGATTTGCAAATTCCTTTGCTTTTACTCATACCACCAAAAGGCACACGCACACTCACTTTTAGCTTTTTGACACAAATTTGCCTAAAAACAAAGTGCTTGGTACGTACCCAACAACAACAACAACAGCAGCAACAACAACAAAACAATCTGAAAATGTCGAAAATACATTTTTAAAAGTAGGCTTCAATTCACTTTGGGGTTTTCTGTGACAATTTCTATTTTGTTATTGTTGTGATTGGCACCCCAAGGGTCATAAAAATAAAAATAAAAAAAAATGTTTTTCGTTTGAAGAGGAAAATTTACATGAAAGATTGAAAAATTCTTACTGTAACAAAAATATAACAAAAAAAAAAAAGTTATAAAAATATGGTCTGTCAAGCTCGACAGTGGAAAAATTGAAGTCTTTATAAAAATACTGTGCAACTCTTTTTCAACCCAATCATTTTGCAATATATTTCATTTCTATGGATTTACATTTTCTTTAACTTCTCACGGAGCGTACTGAGTTTCTACACTGAGGTAAGAGTATGTTTTTTTTAAAATAAATTTACATAATTCATAGATTTCAAAAATATTTATTAATAATAAACAAATTTTAGTAGATATTACTATGTGCTGAATTGGAAGTTAAAATGTTGCTGATCGGGCTAAACGGAGTCTATAATCTTTCTGATCTATGATCTTTCCAAGTTAACCTTCTATCAAGTTATAGCTCACATTATTCAATTTGTTTCATACCAGTACTTATTTATTTAAATAAATATTATGTATGTAGTTCGCAACACATTTGAGCTAAACATTCCTTAAATGCCTTCAGCTTGACACACATTTTATGTATTTCTGGCTCTCTAATGTAAGAATGTAACGATATTGGAAAATATTTTCCAGATATTGATTTGTAAAGTCTAGAGTACACTGAGAACATCGTGCAGCTATCAAGAAAAAAGACTGGTGACAGCGAAAAACTTTCGCACACAGCCGACACAGACTCGAAGGGGTCGGAAAGTTTCACCATCCCGTTGAATACTTCGTATTTAGTCCTAATGAGGTTAATGATCTTGAAAGCTGTACAAGGTCTGTTCTATACATGTAAGTAGTCCATGAAGGTTAACTATAACGAGATAACGAACATAGTGTTTATCTAATCAATTCAATATTTGTTGGGTCGAATATCATGTACCACGCTTTTTTTTTTGGATAAGTAGCTTCACATTTTTACTTGACTCTGGTAGAGTGGATTTTCTTTATGTCCTTGGACGAGACATAAAAAAAGCCACTTCTTTTTTTTTAAATTTTTTCCTATGATTTTTTTTCCCCAAAATTGTATAAGGGAAGGGTACAAAATATGATTTGTGGACACCAGGGTGACTTTCAAAATTTTGAAAGCCTTCTGCTTTGTGGTTTTGAAGAAGCTTTATGGACTTTGCGCTCTCTGTAAATGAAATTAGACACGAGACTACTGATTGTGGTCTGCTCTCAGAAAATGCAGTGTATTTATTTGTTTATGGGTGGAAGATGGGTGAAGATGAACAGTTTAAGAAAAATATTCATTCCAATGGATTAGCTTTCTGTTAATTCTCTTGTTTGCGCATTATTCCTTGCTCCGTTTTGGAACTCCTCTTTTATGATTTTTTTGCCGAGGTTAATACCTCGAGTATAATCTTGGAAATTAAGTCTTTAGTTTCGCCATTAAGATGGCATTGAGCTCCGAGGCTTATTTGTATTTTTGCTTTGCGGACAACGTTATTCCTAGAAAATTTATCCTTGAGTTTATACTGGGCAAACCATTTGGTTGTTACGTCGGGCTGTTGAATCACCACTGCCCGATGGAGTGGTGATCAGTCAAGAAGTCTTATTGTTAATAAAGAAATAATATATTTGATTTTCTGTTCGGCAATTTGTTATGAACAAAAAAGAACCTTTCGAACTTACTCTGAGCTCCCTATTTAACCAAAATTTAATTTTTTTGTGCATTATTTATTTCAATAAATTTTTAATTTTACACTTAAACAATTATGCTTATATGATTGATTTTAACAAATTATTATGTATACATACGGTATGTAATGCGAAAGAAGTACGTGCACAAGCTCAGCATAAGTATAAGTAAGTTCCTTGATGTGCAGCTGCAACTTAAAAATGCCAGTGTGAAAGCTATTTTTAAAAACGCAATACAAAAACGAGCTGTTTTTGGTTGGAAGTCGTGAAAATTATTGTTTAAGAATTGAGTTAAAGAAAACAAAATTATCTTATTTGGTGGTAACACAAATTATATTAAACAGCAAGCTCAATAAAAAATTATTTGAAAACAAAATTAATAAAATGATCTATGTATGTATTTTGACCCCGACTCGGTTAATAAACTAAATGTTTTTCAAGAATAGTTTTACTGACAGATTTTTTTCACTTAGTTAAGATGTAGTGTGATTTTTACGACCATCAAAATAAAGTGGTGATCAGCTCTGCGTTTTCTAATTTAGTTTTAAATATCAATGCGTACAGATTTTCGAGCTCCTCGGATTTTATTGCGATCCACAACCAATAAAGAGCTAACAAATCATTCTTATATCCTGTAAAACAGAGCTAGCAATAAGTGCTGCTGCTCGATCTGAAATTACGCTTCCATCGCTAGCCATTGCTTATTACGGAACTTTAGAATAATAGGGTCCTAATATCCTACCTCAAATCTTATCAATTGAACTATGATATTCTGTGTGCTACTCTCTATCTGAGTCTATACATTGAACTCATTTAAGTCAGAAGCAATTACAGCTCTGAACAAGCGCTCTTGATCTGTCTTCTTCATTTCATTTACGTTTTGAATATTTTTAGAAGTTTTGACATTGGTGGTTCCAATGCGCATTTTTCTTAGTTTCCCAGCGTTTCTTAGTCGCATTAAAATATTTACAAAAAAATGTTATTCTTCTTCCTATAACTTGCACAAAATTTTTGAAAACATGTACTATAATTCTCGTAGCTAATGATTTTGTCAATAGAACTTAAGTTTTAGACGGTGAATAATCGAGTTTATTCTAATTTTATATATTTTTTTTTAAGTTTCCTAAATAGTTTCGTCAGCATTAAGCGTCGTGTAAACAACTTTAAACGATGCAAATTCCTTTAATTTTTTTTTTTCTTTGAATTTCAAACCTAAATAGGCCTCAAATCCGAACAAAAGCCAAAAAACTTCAAATGAAATGAGATGCTGCGTTGCAAGCAAAATCAACGTACGAACGGAAACAAAAATATTGTGGTATATATGGTCTAAAATCTAATAGATGCGATATGCATTTGCATACGTATCTAATGGATAGCAGCGTATTCGCACAAATAGGCATTGGCATAAAATGCAAGCCAAATAACTTGGCACGCATTTTTTGCAATTTGGATGTTGTCGTCGTTTTGCTGCTGTTGTTGTTGTTGCTGTTGTTGTTTATGTGTGCCGCTTCTCTAATGCATTTGCAGGCGATGGCTTTTTGTAGCTTAAAATAATTCATTTCTTTTCTTCTCTTTGTTTGTGTAAATAAAAGATTTTTGTGCTTTTAAGTGTTTTTCGCCAAATAATGTCGGACAGCGTAAGAACTCGCAGATACTTTTTTTGTTTTTTTCGTTTGAAAACTGAGTATCGTCGTGTGCCGCAAGTCAAGTCGGCGCATCCGTTGGATTTCGCCACTAATTTGGTTAAAGAATTTCATGGTTTCTTTTTTTTGCTTTTCATTTCTTAGGTCTTGGCAGTCGCCATCGGCAAAATGATGCCAGGATTAGGCAACACAGTGGCAATGGCGTGTTGTACACAACAATATTTCTAACTCAAAAATAGGCTTCAAATTGCGAAATCGACAACGGCGTCATTACGCGTACAGCGTAAATCTTTCGACTTTTTAAGATTAATTAAATGAGCCTAAATTTTGTCTAAGTAAGAAAAACAGCAAATAGTCAAAAATAAAAAAAAAATGCGACCAGAAAATTCGATAAAAAAATGTTGTATTTTTAGAAAATGATCTGGGCATTGCAAGGAAACTTCGAAGAAAACTATAAGCAACAATGGTTTCGTAGACTTTAGCGCTGGTCACAGGTTTGTACCCGAACTGTGCTAGCTTTAAAAAATTAGTTGGATTTACATGATTGACCTAAGTTCTTTTTAATCATATACAAATCCTTTTTAAAAAAGAAATATAAGTCGAAAAACGATATAGATCATCCACTCTATTATGCACACACAAAAAAAAAACGTTAGGTTAAATTAACCAAAAAAAAATGGTTAGCTTACTATTTTTCTAAATTTATGACAACTTCAAATACCTCAACCCATTTTGTCAGGTATAACATACCGAAAAAAAATTCATTAAAATAAAATCTGAAAAGTTAACAAAAAACCAGTTGAAATAACCGAAAAAGTTGTTAACGTTACAAAGATTATTGGTATTTATACCACGTTTGTTGGTTAAATTTACCAAAAAAAAATATTTAAATTTTACTCACAAATTAACTACGAAAATTGTAACGTAACCGTAAAAATAATAAAAAAAAGTTGTTAAAATTCTTTTTTATTTGATTATTTTCGACAATTGTAAGAGCACGGAAGAAAAAAAAATGCTGTACATATTTTTAGCCCACAAAACTATGCAATAACAGACTCTATTGTACTCTAATTCCAAAAATTGTGCAGAACTTATTTAAATTTTATATTGAGCGTTGATATGGTTTTCACGCAGTTTTTCTTGCTTGTTATGAAATTAATTTTGTGGTTTTCTTACTAAAAAAAATTTGTAGCATAACAAATTTTAACGATAAGTTTAGATACAAAAAAAGTAGACTTACAACTTTTTTGGTAGACAAACAGAATATGAGCTTACCACCTTTCACCGGTTAAATTTACTATATTTGTCGGTTAAATTCATTTACTTTGTCGGTAGGTTTACCTAGAAAATAGTTAACTAACAACTTTTTTGGTAGACAAACAGAAAATAAATTTACGACTTTTCACCAGTTAAATTAATTTGCTATTTGGAACCCTTGTTTTCGGTTAAATTTACCTATCTTGTCGGTAAAATTTGCCTACTTTGTCGGTTGGTTTACCCAGCTAACAACTTTTTTGTTAAATTTTTTTTTTTACATAAATTTACTACCTCTCACATAAAACATATTTTTTCTGTCCAAAACAAAAAGTAAAATATACAAGTGGAACAACTTTGCGAAATTTCAATTTTTGTAATATATTAATTTTCATTTATTATTTCTCAATGATCATAAAGCTCAAACAAATTTACAATTTTTGTAAGAGTTATTGGTCATTTTAAGGTATTTTTTTGTACCGATCAACAACATAAATTTCGCTGATTTTTGTTATTATTATTATGAAATAGTAGCGCTTCCATTTAATATTTTTCATTTTAAAAAGTAAACTTGTAATACATTGAAAATTACAAATAAATTATTTAAATAAATGAAAACATTTTCAACTTTTTCCTAGATTTTTTGACTATTTTTTTTGCATTGAATTTGTGAAATGGGAAAAACTTCGGTCAGAAGTTATTCATATTTTTTTTGATTGCAATGCAAAAATATCAAACGGCATCGTTTGAAAAGTTCAAATGTGTGAAACCAAAAATTATACTATTTGCACACTTTTTCTATTAGGTCAAGCGATACGGACGAAAAAAATGGAAAATAACTGAAAAAGTTTCAACTATTTGAATATTTGTACACAGCTTCATAAGTTGATACCTAGTAAGGGTATGGACAAGAACTAAATACACTACACTGCATTAACAGAAAAATGTTTTGTGCGAGGGACGCGGTAAAGGTACTCTATTGCCTTATATGTAACATAGCAGCATTCAGTATTTGTTTCGCTTGAAGGGAAGGTGTCAAGCTCAATTTTTGTTCAATGCAATTTGTACCATTAAATATTTCAATGCCAAGTTTGATAACATTTTCTTCTCAGCATACACAGAGAGAAAGAAATTTTAAAACGTACAGAGTACTACTTTTGCCGTGTATGAAGTATTTATACTAGATGTACCACAATGTCAACAACAGTTCTTTTTTTCGAATTTTTATTGCACTGAGTGAAATTTGCAGTAAAATTATTTCCGAGAACTCTATGTATATTTTCTGTCATTTTAATCCTTTCTTCGTCACCATCGCTGCTGTATCCGTCGTTTATTCTCTCACTGAATACTTGTCGTGATTCCAAACGCGGTTCTGCAGTTATTACATTTCATATACCAAGAACATTATATTTCAGCTCAAGTTGTTGTAATCGATTTTATCCCATTTTCGACCACTATTCGCACCTGCAAACAGCAGATCTGTTTTAAGCTTCTTTTTTGTTATGTTACTTGTAAAAATCAAAGCGAACTACTATTGTTTTCCAAAACCATATCAAATTAAAAAGTTTACGAATAGTTATTGAGTTAGTTTGGGGTTGAAAAGACCACTTATTTTAATTGATTTTGTACTCAACAAAAACATAATGAACATTTTTAAATCAAGAAATTAATTATGAAATGCAAGTGCATCATTGAAAACTGGATACATTTGAAATGTGTTGAAACTGATTGTCAATTCGGTACAACACACAGCTCGGTTCAATGTAAAAGAAGAATGCAATGATCCTTTTAGGAAGCTGCCTCCGAAGCTATAGCGCACAATGATAAAATTTGATTCTTAACCAACCAGGCAGTGATATCACATAGATGCATGGAAGCTACAATACGAGTAAATTGTTGGTGAATTCAGCTACTGAAACATCAGCGGACTGAATACGATGTTCGACCAAAAATATGACACATCATCATTGGAGCAAATATTCCTTTAGTCCAACACAAAGAAAACCGCAACAATAGTATATGATAGATCTTGAAAAACCATTCAAATGAATGGACCACAAATGTTATCTGCATTTGCATTCAAATTGATTTGAACAATACATACCATACAAAATGATTTTACGACGAGTTTTTGTAATTTTTCTAACTTTTTATAATGTTTGTGCATTAAAATTGTTTTGTATTTTGTATAAAAAATTAAGGCATTTTCAACTTTTATGTTTTTAATTACATTTACATCTGTTAATTGACTTTAGAGACGTAAAAATTTTCTTGCTTTCATTTGCATTCAGCCATTTCTAAAGCTCACAGTCTGACTCAAATTATTTTAGATTACATAGTTTCATATAAAAATAACAAATCAATTTTATTGACCGGAAATGGATTAAAGTTCAATTCATTGAATTTTGTGACTATGTTAAGTGTGCCTTTTTTAAGTTTTGATTTAAATTTTGTTCTTGAAAGAGTATGTTATATTTATAAATGTTCCGAGAAAGTATTGAACATTGTGATGTTTTCCCTCTTTTGAAGAACTCGACAATGGAATATTATTTCCTGAGAAAAAGAAATGAACGTCCAGTGAAATTCAAAACGTTGAGCAAAGTATTGAAGTCTGGTAAAAGATTTTCAAGTACTCTGAACATTCTCTTCAAGTTTTTTTCACAACTCATTAAAAAGAAACAATGAGAGTATTCTGTCGCAATCAGCTACATAACCAGTGTCCCCTTGAAGAAAAAATCTCTCTTTTTACTTAAAATGACGATAAGCTTTTGCCGCCTTTTCTGTTACGAATGACTGCAAGTGATTGAATTTCAATAGTTACGTTTACTGTGAACAGGAAAAGGTTGTTTGGACGGTCTCAAACAAACAAAAACAATTCACAATAAAATAATCGAATATGCAGCTAAAGTACTTGATAATGGCTGAGTTCCTAAAAGCCAGTTGCATTGCAGTCATACAAAGTCACGCGTTCCGCTGATATTTTCTCAATACATTTGTAAATAATAAGCTAAATAAATAACTTATTTTTTTTAAATTTTCAGATCCTCACAATCGTCAATATAACGACAATGTCTTTGAACATTGAAACTTGTTGCTTTGTTTCGAAACAGTATGCCAACCATAACACTGCTTTTTATGTTGTCGTTTAGGAACTCAGTCAATATTGTTTCGACGATTGAAAGCGTTAAGTTGAACTAAGCCTTACTTTTGATAAGTAGATTTCGACATAAAACAGGCGGTATTTGAATGGACAATATTGAAATCTCACATTGGTACGCATAAGTGGAAGTCTTTCTGCGGAAAAATGTATTCGGCTGAAATGTATTCTTCGCTTAAGATCAGCTTCCAAAGAGCATAGCTTCATTTATATTCAACACAGTCCTTAGGGAGTTATTTTTATATATACGAACATGTCACATAGAAACCTGGAAGCAATAATAATAATAGCAGAGTTTAGCTACTACAGCCATAAGCCTTCTTAGCTATTAAGTTTGAAGTTATAAATCAAATAATAGTAAGTTGATGATTAGCTTTATTCGGTCTAATCTACAAAATTTATTTGATAAAATTTTACTTTATTAATTAAATTAAAATATAGATAACATCAAGTTATAAATAAATTACTTTAATATATTAATAAATAATATTTTGGCATGACATCAGCTAAAATAGTCTACATTTTCTACTGCCAACATTTTCAACATACATACGAGAATATCTAAAGGAATAATCACCCAAATCTGATGTGTTCTATTGAAAAATTTCGCACATTTAACTTTGATGATTCATCAACAAACACAACTTTGCTCTTTTCAGGCCAAAGTGTTAATTGTCTTAATTGAATTGCCAATTTTCAATTTGGAAAAACTTTTCAATATCGTAATTTTTGAAAAATTTGTTCAAAAACAAATTAATAATAGAAAATCCAATTAAAAACAAACAAAAAAAAAATGAAAAACGATTCTCTTCAGAGAGAACGAGAGCAAGCGAGCGAGGGAGGAAGGGAGTAACGAATAACATCAACAACTACTATGGCAGCAACAGCAAGAACAAAAACAACAACAGCAACCATCAAAATTAAATGTTGCTACTCAATGTTGCCAGCATTACAATAATTTGGAAAATTTTTCATTTAAATTTGGAAAATATTTTGCGAATTTCATGCGTTTTGCTGTAGAGTTTTGTTTCTGTTTTTGTTTTTTATTATTGCTATATAGGACATCAGCTTTCATTTGTCAATTGTTGTTGTTGTTCCTTTTGACAGACACAAATACGTTACCATATTTTGTGTTTTGAACCGCGATATTTCTTTAAACTGTAATGTCAATGAACTAACAACATACATACATCTTGTTTCAAACTGTTAAAATATAAAATATTCATCTTGTTATTTTAATGTAAAAATATTTAACGAAATTTCAGAAATTGCACGTTTCTCATGTTCATTACTAAAAATTTCAATATTAAACAGAGGAAATCAGTTTAGCCCGCATTGCTGTTTGGGGGCAGCTGTCAATTTTCACACGAGCTAATCTCTTATTTGGTAATTTTATTTTATCTTATTGTTATTTGATTTTGAAAATTTGCAAATATTTTGGATAACAAGTTATTTAAAAGGGCATTGACTGCCTGTGGAGTGTGAGCATATTTCGTCATTTGAAGTGAAAAACAGATGGCAATCATTTTGCTTTTAAGTGGAAAAAATTGTAAATTAGATTTGTTTTGGCTTAGCGTCGTCGTCGCTACGATTTATGGATAGAAATGGCAAATTTTGTAATGGAAAATTAAATTATACATGGTATACGTATCGATAGATGAGCAAAGTGTTGATTGTATTTTCTTCTGGGTTTTTTTTAATGATAACTTAATAAATCTAGTTTTGAAACTAAATATTTAAAAAGATATTGTTGTACTTTTGTAACTCAGTTTTAAAAATACGAAGTTTTCTCAAAAGAAATAACCGATTTTGGTTATGGCAATCGAATTTCGATAATTATGTTAATACGATAAATTTTCGATGGTTTTTAGTTGGTAGTGTTCATTAGCAAGAGATGCAAATAAATTCATAACATTGTTCACTTTAGCTTTAGATCATAGGTGGGCAAAGTAAGCAAACTGAGCCAATTTTAGCTCTTCTCAACAAACACGCAGTTTTTTTTTAAGAAAAATAACCAAAACAACAAACACATGCACTCACCAATGCTACGCACATTTTTATCGTTGTGGTATTTTTTTATACGCGCTATGCACGGGATTTGCATTATTGTTGTTGTTGCATCATTCAGAAAAAAAACAAAAAAAACTGAAGCGAGCGAGAACAAGAGAAAAACAATACGCACGTTGAAAACAGCTTCTCTCCTTTTTTGTTTGATCAGTGTGCTTTTATTTATACACCCATGTTGTTCTTGCTGGATCCTTGGAATAAGTTATTGTTTTATTGCAGGTTTTTTTTTTTTTTTGTTATCGAGTTCGAGTTTATGGTGGACTTTTTTTCTGTTGTTGAAGTTGTTGTTTTGTTTACTTTTGCTGTAAGTAGCTCCTGCTTCCAAAATGTTCCCCACCTACGGTTTAGATCACACATGACCAACTAGAGTAAAAATTTGTTCATTTTGCTCCCACGCAAATATGATGAACTCTCATATATGTATGCGAGTTTGATCAATAATATGAAAGCGTTTGTAGTGATGTGAACAAAATCGTCCAATAGACACGCCCATGTCCCATATATTCGAATATTTTTTATAATTATAGCTTCTAGATTTCACTGAAGCGTCGGGAGAATGTCTCACTTTGCAAACTAAATGTGATCTTTAACTGAAGCATAAGAATATTTGCAAAGCCAAATTTTCGGCATATTTTCGCAAATCCAAAATGCAAAGCCAAATTTTATGCAAATTTTGGGCATATTTTCGGCAAACTTTATGAAATTTAACGTAGTCCTTAATGAGCATTGATATTTTACGTTTTCACTTTTCTTTGATTAATTTTAACGATTTTGAATGCTTTCAAGTTCTTTTCGGGTATAAACAACGATTTGTTGTTATTCGACCGTAATCGATTCTTCAATACTATTCGATACTTTTCGACACTATTTGATATTTTTTAATAACATTCAAACCTTATTAAATGTCTCGACACCATTAGATTTTTTTTTTCGATAGTTTTCAGTTCATTCCGAAAATTTTTAACATTTTCGATACTTTCCGACTTCAATTGACTTTTTTCGATAATTTTCTATATTTTCAATAATATTTGAGTACGATGCATTAATAAGAAGAAATTCTTGATCTATAAATAATATGGGTCTACTGAAAATATACGTTTTTTTTTTTTCAATTTGACGAAAATTACTTTATCAATATTAATTTCTGTTTGCGGTACAGAGCAATCAATATAAAGCGGTTTCAATTGGAGGGCATTTATTATCCAGACATACCATATATTGTTATCACCGTTACAATAAGAATTTTAAATATTTCTACCTTGATTTTAAGGAAAACTTAAATAAAAAATACACAACGAATAAAAATTAAAATGGGTCTTTATACTTTTCAACGGCGTTATTCGTATTCATACTGTAAAGTCTCAAGATTTCTTTGCAGGATCATATACGACGGTGGTCTTGAGCGCGAAAAAAGTTTTTCTAAGCTAACGAAAGATTCGATTAATGGGAATCGTTTCCTGAACGCTCTGATAATGAAAAAAATACCGAGAAAGAAAGCCTAGCTGATCGTCTGATTGAAAAAAAACAGAACCAATTTTCGACCTAAAAACTAGTGAGAAATAATTTTTTTTAATTTTTATTTAATTATTTTTAATTATTTCTAATTTTTTTATTATTTTTAATTTTTTTATTATTTCTAATTTTTTATTTAATTTTTTTTTTAAATTTTTTTTTAAAAATTTTTTTTAAAAATTTTTTTTAAAATTTTTTTTTAAAATTTTTTTATAAAATTTTTTTTTTAAATTTTTTTTTTAAATTTTTTTTTTAAATTTTTTTTTTAAATTTTTTTTTTTAATTTTTTTTTTTAATTTTTTTTTTTAATTTTTTTTTTTAATTTTTTTTTTAAATTTTTTTTTTAAATTTTTTTTTTAAATTTTTTTAAAATTTTTTTTTAAAACTTTTTTTTAAAACTTTTTTTTTAAATTTTTTTCTAAAATTTTTTTTTAAGATTTTTTTTTTAATTCTTTTTCTTACTTTTTTTTGTGTGGAGTAAGAGCCCACAAAACAAAAAAAATCAAAAGATAAACAACAGAAAAAAGAATTTTTGCTTTTTTTATTTATATTTTGCTTGGGTTCTCAACAGATCTATGCAAAAAAGGAAAACATATCAGGCTTAGAATTTATTACTAATCGACTTAAAGGTAACTGATGATTTCATTTAGCAATGAAACTACTTGGTATGAGGATAGCTTTTTTTTTTCTTTTGCTGAATAAATCTTTGTTTTGTGTTATTTCTTTGGTGTTGACACACACAGCTCAGTAAAATAATTACAAATTTTTTTACCATACCTCATTTGGTTGTACAAGGACGTAAGTCATAAATTGAAAACACATAGGACAACAGGATAAAATATTTAACATAATAAATCTGTTAGCATTTGGACACAATGGTTGATGAAATTAGGATTTGTGGAGATAATTGAAGTACTGAGAAATATTTTTCAAATGATATAGACTGAAATAAAATTTCATTTCATCTAAGTATAACCTGGCATATGAAAACGGCGTTGGAAATTTTTATTAAAAGATTATGTAGGGTTTTTTTGCGTTGCTAGCTCAAAGACAAAATTTTTATATTTTTAAGAGTTTTTTTTTCGTAAATACAACTTGAAATTTATATAAAGTTGAAAACTAATAAATATTGTTGTAGCGTTTAAAATATGCGTTTTTAATTGTGTATCATCGAACGTTTTGTGTTATTTATGCTTAGGCAAATATAAAATACGAAATGAATTTTTATTAAATTAAAAACAAGAGCCTATGAGCACCGGCACCGCTGTTAACTTGCGAATCAAATATGTGATATAATATACTATGTGTATGTTTATAATTAAGTAAAATAAAAAAGAAAATTTCTTATAAAATTCAGCATAAAATGAGGGACAAAGAAGAAAAAAATAAGACTTGTTGGCAACATTAAATTATTTAACTTTTCTTTTTTTTTGGTTTTTCTTTTGTTTTGTTACTAAATTAGTTTTATTATAGACGTGTGAATTATTTTTTTCGGTCTATTATTTTGTTTGACCATGAAAATTTTTGCGTCTGTTGTTGTATGTTGTTGATGTACCAAATAGCTGGTTTGGCTCAGCCAGCAAAGTTAATCTAAACATTTAACTTGAAAATTGTTGGCGGACAACACGCATGCAAAATCGCGTGAATTACAACTTTGTACGCATTTCTTCGTTCGAACAATTGGGGCTCTTTTAGCGTGTTCATTAGTTTTCAGCCAAAGGTAGAACGAAATGTAGCGACTAAGTCCCGTATTAAAATAGATTTTAAATGTTTTTATTTTTTGCATTTTTCAGGGAGGATATAGAGAAATTTAAGGTTTTTTTTTTTTTTGATTTGTCTGAGTTATTGCTATGTTCTATGGCTGCGACGATTTGGAATTTTTTGTTTAAAAAAAAAACGAGCCATTTTTTATACACTTTTTCTTATTTTCGGTAATAAATTATTTTAAATGATAATAGAAGACTATTTTTTCATTTGTGTTTTTTTTGCTTTATTCTATTTGACTTTCAGAAGGACAAAGCTGTCTATAAAGATTTTTAATTGAAACGAGAGCATAGCAAATTTGTTCATAAATGTTTGCTGAGATACGGAAATATTTGAAAGGCATAACGACTTTAAAAAGTAGGAAAAAGTTTGGTTTGAAAGCATAAGTACATTGTTCAAAATATAGAAACACTCTTTCAAGCGTTCCCAAAAAATTTTAATTCGTGAAGCGCCTTTAAGTCTTTCTATAAGCACCAGCCTCAGTAAATCTTAAGGTCTTCGAAAAATCTTGTTTTCACAAACGGTTTCCACTAAACCCAAATACACAGAAGGTTTTTCTGCTTGTTTTCAATAAAAACATCATTTAGTACTATCCTTCTTCATTCAAATGACTCGGAATGTAACGTTTCGCAAGCCTTTCAGAAATCTTTCACATGAAATTGTACAAAGTTGCAGTTAGGTTTCAGAAATCTTTCGTTTCCATTTCAAAAAGCTTGCTACAATGATTCCATTTGAAACGTTTCTGAATCGTTTCGGAAAGCTAACATTTTTTATTACGTCATCGGACCATCGTTTCGTTGATACTTAATATACAGTTTTATAACGTGTCTTACTTTATAATTGACAATAAAGTATACTTATCATAGCATCAAACAGAGAATCATAAAACATTATTTAGATTTCATTAGAAAAATTCAGTAAAAACATTAAATATAGGAACTTTCGGAAACACTTCAGAATGATTACATGTGAAACATTCCAAGTGTAACGTGTCAGATAGATTTTATTTCAAAGCTTCAGGAAACATTGAATCTGGAACCTGTCAGAAAGACTTCAAAATGATTGCATGTGAAACATTTCATTTAAAAAAACATAAGAAAGATTTCTGTAATATTTCAAATGGAAGATTTTTGGTTACGTACTGTTTTTGAAACTTTCTGAATTGTTATATGCCGATTGGGTAACCATGATCCCCTATAACCCAACAATCTTAATTAAATGGAAAAATACATGTCACGTTTAAATGGCTATAAATTTGCGAGGAAATATCATAGATAATCATTTCATTTTAGAGGTTAAAAATAAAATTTGAATGTTACTAATCGATGTCGTAAATGGATTTCGGACAGTTTTGGACTCAAAAAATTTTCGTCGTAAATTCTACCAATTAGTTGTGTGTGAACAAAATTCTGTGACATTATTAAGTATGTAACATGTAGTATAAAAATTCATTCTTGAACTCTGTTTTTACTATTGCCACATAAAACAGAGTAAAAATACAAGAGGAAAAACAAATGTGAAACATTTTCAATTTATTCAACAAGTTGTGTCTACATATTAACCGAGCAAAACAAACTAAATCCAAACTCTACTGCGGACAAGACTAAACCCCATCTCCTGTGATTGCAGAACTTGAAAAAAAAAAAGTTTTGTTCAATAAAACTCTTTAAACGAAATTTGCAACGAAAACAAGGAATTTATATTCGACACCAACAAACACGACTTAGGGGAACATGGAGCAACAAGTTAGGGAGAGATGGAGCAAGTGCACGGCACAACTGCCAGTAGAAAAAGTGACAAATGATGTCAATAACACGAAAAAGTTTTTGAAGATTTGACAAAAAATTCAAATATCAAAATAGAAATTTGTCATTTTGACCCCTTAATCATTAAAACACTAAGTTCAGAATAAAACGCTTACTTGATGTAGATGCGTTTTTAATGCAGAAATACTTTTACTTAGCACCAGAAATAGGTGGATACATTTTTAATAGTAGGGAATAGTTCGGATAAGCTCTGGACAAAAGTTAGATAACTTCTAACATAAGGGCGTGGCACCTCCCAAACAAGCAAACAATTCAAAACAAGAAGTTATGAAACCAAATCGCACACAAATATAAGAAATTATTCGATCTAGCAACAGGCACAAAGAGGGCGTGGCACCTCCAAACAAGCATAAGCTTCAAAATGCCATACACGGAGCTATTTAAGAAAATGTTACCAAACTCAAAATTTACTAAAAATTTAAAGCTAACGCGCACTTTAACTGTTAATACGTTGTAGGGTATGTCTTATTCGAACAAGATTAGAGCCATGGCAATTTCTTACTGTCACCGCTTGATTTTCTCATGGGTTCCTACACTGTAATGATATTGCGCTACACATGTCATTCTAAGTGAATGCAAAAAAAAAAAAATATTACTAAAGGGATCCTTACTCAGTGCAAAGGAATTTAATTTAGTGTTCAAACTTTCTCATCTCTGCAGAGCTGCAGTTCCTGGTCAAGTAAATGTAAACTTGGTTGGGACTTGAATTTATGTTGATTGTGTGGGTGTTTCATAGTGAGTGATGCTTACCACATTTATATACATTCATACATATGTATGTATGTGGTGACGACAATTGCAACAAAAAGTTTTAAGAAAAAATGTCTTAAATTGAAAAGTACAAAGTAAAAAAAAAAAAACATGAAAAGTCCTCGACAAAATATTGCAAAGTTAAAAGAAAAACAGCAAACGGAACTTTGGAAATGTACTTGGCAGCTGAGTAAACGCTTTTGAATCACAAAAGTGCATATATATTGTTGGAGTAGGAAGTGAGTGACAGGTGGCCTCACTATAAAAATACATTTAGATTTGAAAAGTTTTATTAAAAGTTAAAAAGCATGGATGTATTTGCAGAATTTATAAATATGCGACCTTCAAATAAATCGATTGTGGACGGGTATTTTCAAAAATTTAAATTTTAGATAGATTTTTATGATTAAGGTGGCATTATCTACTGATAAGCCGCTAATGAGAATATGTGGTCCATATCCAGACCGACAGAAAAACATTTACTATGATTTTTTTGTGTGACAAAAGAAAGAAGTTTTTTGTACAAACATTTTTATTTCGAAATCGGGACCCCCAAATGAGTAGCAGGGATCCCAATAATCGAGATATATAAAAATCCAACTTCATTTTAGATTGTATTTTGGAAAAAGTACATACATAAATTATATTTTTGATATCGATGATATTTATTATACTTACTTACTTACTTAGATGGCCATAACAACCCGTTGTCAGGTTACGGCCGACCTCATTAGCTCTCGCCAGGCGCCTCTGTTTTGCGCGCGCCTTCTCCAATCGTTAATGCCAAGCGCGGTTAGGGCTTCCTCAGCTTGGTCTATCCACCGGAGGCATGGTCTCCCTCTTCGTCGTTGACCAGGGACCTTCCCTTCGAATACCTTTTTCGCTGGAGCTTCTTTATCCATACGATGGACATGACCCAGCCAGCGTAGTCGCTGAATTGTTATACGCTTAACTATGTCAATGTCGGCGTAGAGCTCATACAGCTCGTGGTTCATTCGAATGCGATAGTCGTCGCCAACTCGAACAGGACCAAAGATTTTGCGGAAAACTTTCCTCTCGAACACCCTAAGAGCGGCTGCGTCTGTTGTCGAATCCACCCATGCCTCAGCGCCATAAAGAAGCACAGGTAGAATGAACGTCTTGTAGTGTTAGCTTTGTCGATCGAGAGAGAGCTCTGCAACGTAATTGCTTACTGAGACCGTAGTAGCACCTATTAGCAATTGTTATTCTCCGCTTAATCTCCAGACTGACATCATTGTTGCTGGTTACGGCAGTGCCAAGGTAGATGAATTCCTTGACAACTTCTAATTTACAGTTGCCCGCTGTAACATGAGAGTCTAGATCCCGTGCTCTCTTGTTGTTGTTAGTAGACATCATGTATTTCGTCTTGCCCTCGTTTACCGTCAAACCCACTTTGGCTGATTCCTTTTCAATAGCAGTGAAAGCAGCAGTAACATCTCTCTTACTCCGACCGATAATATCAATATCATCAGCGTACGCAAGGAGCTGAACACCTTTGAAGAAAATGGTGCCGTTATGATGCATACCGGCTTTTCGTACGATCCCCTCCATAAGGAAATTGAAGAGATCGCACGAGAGCGGGTCGCCTTGTCTGAAACCTCGCTCGGTATTAAAAGTTCCGGAGAGGTCATTCCCTACCTTGACGGAGCTAAACGTATTGCTCAACGTCATCCTGCAGAGCCTTATCAACTTTGCAGGTATACCGAACTCAGACATTGTTGCGTATAGGCAATCCCGCACTGGGCTATCGAACGCAGCTTTATAATCGACGAAGAGATGGTGAGTGTCGATTTGATATTCATGGGTTTTCATGGGTTTTCTCCAGGATTTGGCGTAGTGTAAAAATCTGGTCTATGGTGGACTTACCAGGTCTAAAGCCACACTGATAGGATCCGATCAGCGTTTCTGTATACGGCTTCAATCTTTCACACAATACGCTCGAGAGGAAATAAGACTGATACCCCTGTAGTTGGCGCAGGGTCTCCTTTCTTTTTATTTATTATAACGGGTGATTTTTTAGCTACTTGTTTTTTTAGTGTAAGTTTTTTGAAACCTCACGCGTGATTCGTAACATGTGCCAACGCCAAAAATGCTCAGTAAGGTTTGCCATTTCACCATGAATAGCGCTTGCAAATCATTGAATTTTATTATCAAAATTGGTGCTCTGTGCGAGATGTGTTTCTCCAATTTTTCATCGAAAAATTTTCTTCAGCGACATAGCTCATTTTTGACTCAATGGGTACGTCTACAAACAGAATTGCCGAATTTAGTCTGAAGAGCAGCCAGAGGCAGCTCAAGAGCTGCAAATGCACCCTGAAAAAAATGCACTGTTTGGTGCAAAATGTGGGCCAGCGGCATCATTGGACCGTACTTTTTCAAAAATAATGAAAATCGCAACGTTACAGTCGTCAATGGAACAAGGTACCGTGCGACGATTACAGACTTTTTTTGTCCAAAATGAAAGAATTGAACTTTGTTGACATGTGATTTCAACAAGACGGTGCCACATGTCACGTGATAACGTGGACTTATTGAGAGGCGAGTTTGGTGAGCAATTATTATCACGTTCTGGAGCAGTCCATTGGCCGCCATGATCATGCGATTTGATCCCACTTGACAATTTTTTATGAGGCTACCTGAAGTCTCTCGTGTACAGAGACAACCCAGCCACAATGGCAGCCCTGGGAGGCAACATTACAGCTGATATTGATGAGATACCGGCAGAAATGCTGGAAAAAGTATGCCAAAATTGTAGCTTACGAATGAACCACCTCAGGGGTAGCCGCGGGCAACATTTACATGAAATATTCTTCAAAAAGTAAATGGCAGGAATTGAAGTATTGCTCCAAATAAATATTTCATTCACTATTGCAAAATTTTCTGTTCTATTTTCAATTTTCAAAAACCAAACGCTTAAAAAATCACCCTTTACTATATGAAAGGCTAACGACTCAATACCATAAGTTATACATAGCAGGCTCTACAGGTCGTATTATGTCCAACATTGATATTTGGACTCATTGCGAAAGAAATAACCAATTTAAGGCGTTTTCCTTTGGGCAAAGCAACACAGTCCTACAGTTTTAAAGTGGTGGTCAAATGTGAAACATCACATGATAAAAACTCAAAGTTCACTCAATACAAGCTAGTTTGACAGCTACGTCTAGTGAAAGTTTTATCACTGTTAAGAAACACTCTTTATATAGCTACAAGTATAACAATATTATTTATTGTTTATTTGAATAAAAAAATGGACAATTCGGAACATTTTGTATACAAATTTGGGCATGTGGCTGCAACCTCGATTGCAATTTCCAGCGAAGAGATATCCCCTGTGTACCACATTATTTTGCCTGTGATTGTTTTAAGTATATTGTTCTTACTAAAAGGCAAAATGTCATGAGAAGCATTCGTTTCAGAAAACCTCCAGCATTCTCTGTTGAATCAGCTTTCTGATGGCAGTACCCACTTTATATTTCAACAAACTAATTACTTAATATACAAAAGTACTTTACTTTCAAAATAAATAAAACTCTGTGTGTACTCAATATGGAGTATATTATTTATGAAACAAAGCCACATACATATATGTGTCATATAAACAAACACAGCAATATCATCTAGCGCAAATAAACAATTTACACTTTGGTTGCCAGTCAGAAAACCAAAAAAGAAATATTGCTCCACCTGCTCCAGAGAAATCAACATCTTTTTTTCGTGCTCGTTTTCCAATTTTAGTATTTTCTATTTATTTTTATTTTGTTTTTTTTTTTTTTGACAAATATTGTTGACCTATATATTTTCGCAAAAGTTCGACACACAAAAAGGATGGATGCAACCAATATGCACAATATACGGTGCGGCGTTTGTCTTCATTGGTACAACTGACAGACATTTTTATTTATTTTTTCAAAAGGGGAACAACTTCAGCCCCTTATTTTTGTGTTGGAGTTTCTCATGCCAAAAGAAAGAAAGGCTGCAATAATTGCCACATGCAACACCTCATTTAATATGCCCCACAGCATGTTGTACGTACCGATGCGGTAAATGCCGCGCGCAGCTCCTGTCTCGTGTGATGTAATTTATTTGTTAGTTCGGAACGCTGCAATGTTTTTCCTGGATTTTTTAATTACTTTTGTGGAAACGTTGGACCGCATTCATACCGTTGGCTGCAATCGAAAATTGGACGATGCTAAGAAAATATTAACTGTAGTTGGCGCGACAATTTATGGCATCGTAGTGCGTGCAGCAGGGCAACAACGCGCACACATTAAATGATACGAGTAAAATTGACTGAGAACACATTTTTGGTAGCGCAATTTTCTTGAAGTACATTTGGCGAAAAACACTTCCTTATTTATGAATTGAGTGCGAAAACAGGGCCGTTGCTCGCATGTAACGAGGCGAAATAATAAATGAAATGAAAATGAAAAAAATTTAACTAGGCCCATGAACTCGATTGTGCAACACAAAACACAAATTGAGATATAGAGTGATTTTGAATTGATGCTTTTTGGCAAAATATCATTAGATCATACAAAATCTGAGATCTTTCTTCACAGTAGACAATATACAAATCACTGGCATCTAAGCAACCCGCAATTTTGTTCTTGTTTTCCCATAAAATGATCGTTGCTAGCGATAGAAAGCTTGCAGCGGATAAAGCAAAAAATGTAGAAATATTTCGATATTATTCGATACTCTGCGACTTTATCAACATTATTCGACAATGTTCAACATTTTTCTACTTTTCGTTATTTTTTGACACTTTCGACACATTTCTACGTTTATCGAATTTTTTGAATTTATCGACATTCATCGAATTTACTTAACTTTTTCGACATTTATCGACATTTTCAATATTTTTTGATGCTTTTTGATACTTTTAGACATTTTTTTGTCATTCACAAGCTTTTCGACAATGCGCCATTTTTACATTTATATACTTGTATCGATTGATCGATATATCTTCGACATTTCCCTGTTCCTCATTTAACAACTTTTTTTGACATTTTCTACGTCTGTTTTCCGATACTTTGTGTTTTCTTGACACTTCGGGTACTTTATGGTACTATTTGGCTCTCATAAGCGCTTTTCGATTTCTATCGATTTTTTCGACAATTATCGATTTTTTTCGATTACTGCAAAACTAAATGAAACTTTCCAACTTTTATAGAGTTTTCAATACTTTCTGATGCTGCATATTAGCACAACCTCCTCCTACTATAAAGAATTAGATTAATGAAAAGGTAGACTGCTTTCAAAACTGTTGCCTTCTCATCTTGTTTGCTAACTTCTGAACGAAGACCATAGCCAATGAAAAGCTATGCGAAGTGCGAACTAGAGCGTTGTAAATGTGTAGATTATGAGGAATAGATTCAATGGGTTTAGGGTGTATTCTTCGAAAATAGAAAACCACACATTAGCATATAGCTCGCGGAGATGCAGATCAAGGTTGACGGAATCAGTTGGAAATATATACACAAGACTTAGGAAAGTAATGGAGCATAGAGTCCATTCTAGAAATCATCTAAGTATATCATGCCCTGTAAAGAGGGCGCATAGAAAAATAAGAAAATATTATTTCAATATAATAAAAAAATATTTTAATACCAGCACTGTGTTACATCAAAAAATAAACTCAGAGAATCGGTCATAGTATTTTAAGTACCAGAGACATAAGACTCTATGTGTCTGCTTGTAATGTCACAAACACATTGAGATGTTACAGACATACAGTGGCGATATACTGTAAATGAATAAATCAACTGAAAATAAACACCAAATAGATAAAAAACCGAAAAATGCATGTCTTGTGTCCAAATTTCCACATCAAAAAAAAATAGTTTTTAATTTTTTCTTATTTTGGCTGTTAAAACTTTCAGTTTATATGTTTCCTTTTCATGTGCGATTTTTTTTTTTCTTAATTTTATATTTTCTAAATATATGCCCAGTAAAATTATGCCAAATAAAGTGAGATCTTTGCAACAGCTGTTTTTAATGACGTTCAACATGGCAAGATTTTATTTTTGCCAGTTGTTTTCTGGAATATGTGTAGCACATGCAATAGGGTGTACGTTATTTCCTAAATATATATCAGTCAGGTATCATATATGCAATTTAAGTTTGTATGAAAGCTTTATGGATTTGGATCTGGAAGCCAGTATAATTAGAGTCATTTAAGTGTGCTCGTAAATTGAACGATTTGCAGTCACTTTATCAAAAAGCTGATTCTGATAGCCTTAAAAATTACACCCTAAACACAGGTCCCATTTTTGTTTGCCTTCCATTTCGCATACTTTGCATGTAGAAATGTAGGCAGTGTGTTTGTCATCTGCTAACTTTGTATATGGAAATGTAAGGAGTCTTGCCTGTTGGTTGCATGCTTTGTGTGTGAAGATGTAGGCAACTCGTTAAACTATACAGGCACTTAGTAAGCGATATTTTAAGGCAATGTGCGTTTCGTTTGTTAGACATTGTATATTGGGATGTAGGCAAACTGCCTACAAAGCGGCCAACAAAACAAAAAATTACAATTATTTCAATTTTTATTGATTTTGAGACTTAAAGGACGCAGATTTGTAATAATGGATAATTTCATTTTTAAAATGCGACTTTTGACATCTTCACATTATTTGACTGACTGCAGACGACTTAATTTAGTTTTTCTAGGGATACATACTCGCGACATATGCAATTTTTCGCATAATTAAAGGCATGGCAGAGCGCACAAATTTTTAGAGCACGAATACAGCAAAAATAAAGAGGAAATGTAAATAAAAACAAAAATGGAAGAGACGCGCAGTCACCATGTGCCACGCGTTGGACGCGTTTTTTCATATTTTTGGGAAAACTTTCAGTTGCCCGTTAAATGTTGACATAAAAATATTCACACACATAAATTAAAGAAAGAAAAAAGCGCACAAAGATATGCGGTTTTTTTTTTTCTGCCAATGCCGCTGCTCAACAGTCGACAGGCATTCAAGTCAAAATATGTGGCAACATTAAGCAAACGAAACTATTGTAAAGGGTGGGTGCAGCAGCATCATGTGTTGGCGATGATAAATCGAAAATCAGCTTCCTCAAGTGTAACTGGCTGGCGACGGCTGATTGTGCTGTAGTTGGAAAAGCCGGAGCACCAGTAGCATCAACCATATACGAACCTCATGTTAGTTTAATTACATAAGGGTATTCATTGTTTTTTTTATAAAATGAGATCTTAATTTTTAAAATTTAGGTCAAAGGGTTATTTATTTCATTCTCCATAAGAATATTAGAGTGGAGTGGAAAAAAAAATTTTTTTTTAATAAACTTTTTTTTTTAAAATAGTTTTTTTAGTTAAAACAATTTTTTTTTTTATATAAATTTTTTTTTTTTTTTTTTACTTCGCTTTACCACATTTTTATTTAAAATCAGACTTAGCATACAAAATAAAATTATTTGCTCAAAAAAATAAACAAAAATATTACAAACAACATGTAGACGAGTCATTTGTTTATGCATGTCATCACATGCACACAAATCTGTCGCTGGTGTGTGACAGTATATTGTAGCAAAACTAGCCAAATAGTATATAAAGATGTGATTCGATGAAATTGTTATGCACACAACTACATATACATATGTTGTACGTTATTGAAATATTGGTCCTTAATAAAGGACAAGGAATCATTTTAAATTTGACTGAAAGGCTTCCTGACTGAAATATTACTTGTGACTTTTTTCACAAGTAGTGACAAAGGTCCACTTAAGCATTTGGCACAAACCATGGAAAAAGGTCGTTTAATGTTTGCACATAGAAACCAACATAAATATGTTTTCAGTACATTGTGGAAATGGAACATTACTTTGATATTTTCTCGAAATATGCCAGACAACAAAGGAAAAAATTTTAAAATGTTACTTTTCATATCTTCAAAACTTTAATTAATTTAAGAAATCAAATGGTTTACCACTCGCATCCTTATGAACTTTATTCGGTTTTCAGTTAATTGATTTTTAGAAACCCGGTAAAATAAATGTGTGCATGCGGTCACATGCACAAAACACAAATCGTGATACATTTTGAGTTCCACGATGAACTTTCAACTTTGCATTCCTTTTTTAAGCAATGCACATAACAATTTCAGGAAATTGACAATACATGAATGTAGGCGTGGCAATACACTTACAAGCTAAAATTAAATTTTTTGTTATTTCTAATTTTTCAGAACGAACTACCATCGGCGATGTTCCTTGTTTTGCAAGCTGAGTAAATAACACAATATGATAAATGTTAGACTACCATACTGTAAGTCCACTTTATTTTGTATAACCAGACATGAGCATTTTTTAATCAGAAGTCAAAAGGCTTACATTTGTATTGTATTGAAAAGTAAATTGATAAAAAAAAATCACTTTAAAATTGTAAAACGAAGCTGATGCTAAGTTACGTTTTGATTAAGTTCATATCCATTATAGCGAATCAAAAGAGAACTAAAAATGGGTACAATTTCGGACAGTTTCATATGTGATATCGAATTCACTTATATTTGAATTACTTTCGAGTAGATCGACAGATCCTAAATACCCTTAATGTCTAACAGCTACGCGCTGTTATAAAAATATGTAGTCCTAGATCTTAATGTTAATGTTTCGCCTCGTTTCGTATTCTATTCAACGTTAAAATCAATTTAAACTAAGCTTCTTCTTAGCGCCTCTCTTCAACTGTTGTATGCACAGTGTGCTAAGGCATAACTTTATCATCCTCATTTCTAGCATCATCATCAGCATCAACAGCAGCGGCGGCAACATCATGATTGCTCCTGGCGAAAGAAAAAAAAATAGCAAATCGCACCTGATGGAATGTGCGAAAAATATTTCAGTTTTCATTTTCATTTGACAGCTTTTAAATGTAGCAGAGCACAGAATGTTCTTTCAGAGGCGTTTTTTTTTTTTTTTTTTTGCTGTTGACACACAAAAATTATACCAAAATATACAACATCATGATATATGAAATTATTTTGAATATTTTTCATAATTAATAATTTTTTTAATAATTTTTATTTTAGTTTAAATTGTGTCAAACAAGTCATTAGTAACAGCACCAGCAAACAGCAGCATCAACAAAAACTACAAGTGACAATTTGTTGCTGTTTTTTTTTGTATCTGCAATGCTTGCAGTTTTTGTCCGAATCAAAAATTACAATGTTTACCTACCTACACGCAATTTTTCATGCGTTATTGTCAAAATTTTCACTCGAGTGTATAAAAATATGACAAGCCACTTAAACTGACCGTGACGCATAAAGGCAGGTCAATGCATTATCCGCTCTTAAAACAAAATAGTTGTTGCTGTTGCTGCTGCTGCTGCAATATTAGCAGCTGGTAACGATATTTTGGCGTAAATATTTTGTCAGTTCATTTCAACAACATTTTGCAGTTCTTGCACACGAGCGAGCGAGCGAGCGCTGGTTTCAATTTCAATATGTCACTGTGATATTTTTCAATTTACGAGTGGGTGACATTCAAGGAAGTCATTTTGAGGACATGGTGGCTTGCATACGATTACGATCTGGCACATTTTTTAAATATTTACAAGTAAAATGGCGTTTCATGGCAATATTAAGGTATTTGTGCGAATATTTTTTGAAAATGTTAGATGAAAGAGTGTAGATTTATATGAACGTGATGCTTTTGAATTAATGATATGTGTATGTACATATATTTATACAGATGGTCTGGGACGAAGGTAGCGGATGCCGTTAATATTTTCCAATTTAAGGTTTTCTTTCTACTAAATATAAGTGGCATAAAAATTATTACAATATTATTAAAGCCATAATTAGGTTCAGTAAGGTCTAGTATCAATATAATCAAAATTGTCTTGGATCAGTCGATGTACGCTAAACATAATTTGAAATTATAACCTTAGAAAAAAGTTTCGCTTGGTTTCAATGAGAGAGGTTTCAATGAGAAATCTGAGATTTCAGTAAATAATGGGTAATGCGAAACCAAAATATGTATCAGAAAATGTCAGCACCAGTCGACATATCGAACAAAAACTTAAAAATTTAATTGAGTCCTTCCAAAAATTCAAAATATAACAATATCCATATAAATAGAATGATAGTTATGTTCATCGCGCATAACGCAAAAACTACTGGATTGATTTTGATCAAATTCGTTTATTTTTATTCTTTAGACTCTTGGACTCAATCTCCAATAAAAATTATTACGATGTTTCTATTTAATTTCAAGTTATTAAAGTTTTAAGATTGCTTAAAAAAATTTGATTGCGCAAATAGAAACAAGCATGCAAACATAACAAACAAGTTAATGTGTTTGTGTGTGTGCGTTTTGTTTTTGCTTTTTCAATGGTGTAATTATAAAAGGTGAATTCATTAGAGAGAGTTAATTGAATCCATTTTGAGAACGTGAGAGTAAATCGATTTTCAAAACGTAACGCAATAAAATTTAGTAAATTTTAATGTGAATGGAGAGGAATTGCCGATGAGAGAGCAAACTTTATTATGACTTCTTCCTCATGATTTCTTCTGAGACTTTGGGTTCATTTTGAACAAAAAAAAAAATCAAAACAAAGAAATATAGAAGAAAAGCAGTGCTGTACAAAATAAAAATCATCCTTTCCAGGGTATAGAACAAATTTCCAAAAAAAAATTTGAATTACTATGCCACATAGTTTCTTAGAAAAATAAGAAATATGATGATATGCTTTGATATTACATTTGAACAAAATGTTTTCTTAGTTTTTGAGTTATTGGCTTTTGAAGCCAAAAATGACCCGAGATAATAGTGGTCTACGTCCTCTTGGTTGACGTCGGCTTCAACTTTTATTGACAGAACTTAGAATTGTAATCCCGGTCATAATTCATATCGAAAACATTAAGTCCACAAAATGGATTATGTAGGAAGCTCGCTCAGTTGGAGTCAACATTTTTATATGAAAAATGTTTTTAAGTTTGCGTTACTGTTTGGTTTATAGCTCCATAACTATTTGCTAACAATTCTTAAAAATTTTATACATTTTTTTTCCTCTTGACTTTGAACTGATTAATTTTTTAAGTTTTAATTTGTTTTTTTTTTTTAAATTATCTGCAATTTTACTTCTTATGTAAGGCACATTTACACAACATTAAGAATTGGACAGCCTATTATTGCCATTTTCACAAATATCTGTTAAGTACATGCTTGGACGTGACTGAATACTCGAATTAATAGACTAATTTGGAATAAAAATATAAAGAGAGAAAAAAATACAAAAACTTTTATACTGCAGCACAAAAAAAAAACACCAGCACTTCATACATTTGTTTAAAACTATGGAAAATGAGTTTTCTAAACTTAATTGTTTCGATACAACATAAACAAGAAGGAAAAAAACAAAAAAAATTGTTCGAGAACTTAACAACTTGGGCACTTAAGTGAGCAAAACAAATGGAAAAATGAAAACAATCGAGAAAAGCAATTTGAAGTATCATTAACACTCTGTAGTAAGAATGATTGAGTTTTTGTATTGATGGCAGCAAATAATTTATGTAGACTTTTGTTTCGTAGAAATTTCATCCTGTGGAGTTTTGAAGAAAAAGAAACCTAATGATATCGATAATTTTTATAAAACTATTGGCAATATTTTCAAAGTAGAATTTTTAAAAACTTCTTGGCGTTATGCATAAATGGTTATAAATTATTCAGGAAAAAAGATTTACCAGCATTAGTTAATCCAAAAGTTAAAAACCACTCAACGATAAAATTATTGAAAATAATCGATTTCTTTTTGATTTTTTCGTTTTATTGACATTTTGAAATTTTAGTAAATAATTTCATTACGGTCACTTTTTAGTTTGGAATCTTTAGCTTAAAACAGCGCATAATATGTGATTTACTTACAAGAATTTGGTTTCTTAAAACGAATTTTGTTGCACATACCTGAAATAAGAAAAAAGAATATATTCTTAGAAAAGGATAAACAAAAATTGAGTATAAGTAGGCACATTAGGGTGTTTTCATCTTATCTATGTAAGTAAAATGTTAGTTATGTCCGTCGATGTGCGCGCATCACGCAAAAACTACTGTATAGATTTTAACCAAATTATTATAGTTTTATACCTTAGACGCTTGGTCTCAATCTTCAATAAAAATTATTATGATATTCCTTTTTAATATCAATTTATTTAGGTTTTAAAAATGTTTAAAAAAAAAGCGCAAATTCAAACAAGCACGCAAACACAGCAAACTTTTTTATGGTAAGATAAATGTGTTTTTGTATGCACATTTTGTTTTTGCTTTTTCATTGTGTAACTATATAAGGTGAAGTCATTAGAAGCCAGAGAACGTGAGAGCAAATCGATTTTCGAAACGAAACGTAATAAGATATAATTGATAACAAATTGCATGTGAATGGAGGACGTTGTCAAACATTTGAGAGAGCAAATTTTGTTAATAATATGATTATAAATTATATTCTGTGCCGATAAAAAAAGCTCGATGAATTAAGCCCAATTTCCATGTGATCTTATCTCTATCAAATATCAGGGAGGACATCACATGCTATAAAGATAACAAATGTATGCTATTCACTCTCGCAATCTCCAAGCGCATTAGGTTCTGCTCGCATGCTTTTTCTTTCTTACAAAAATTTGATTTGAAATCCCTGATATGGAATAAGATAAGATAAGATAAGATCACATGGAAATTGGGCTTTAGTATCAAGACGTGAAAGCAATTATGTATTTGATATTTCCTATTTATAATTAAACGGAAAAATGGACGTTTTTTTTTTCAAATTCATCTCTTTGAATTTTTTAGCCAAAAAAAAGTTATTAGCCATACTACAGAAATAATTCGGGAGAATATCGAAATACTAGGTCATCTCGTTAAGATATCTAAACACTACGTATACAAATCGAGTTTTTTTAAATCAATTAAAAGAATTTCGCTGGCATCGGTGCCCCCTCAAGTTCGAGGCCTCACGAGCTTTGTACGCATTTGATTAGCGCTAAGTACGCCAATGTTTCGTCAATCAATCACAATGCAACAAACATTTGCATGGAATCTGTGGCAAAAATTCCACAAATAAAAGTTGAATATTTTTTTTTTTTTTTTGGAGAATGGCAAAGAAAATATAACCAAGCGATTAGAAAAAAAAAATAAACCAAAGCAACGCGCAACGCTGTGAAATATATGAAAAACTAAATTATGTTTATTTTTACAAATCGACAAAATGTGCGATTTTTCTTGGAAAATTTGATGTAAAAACAAGCTTTTCTGCTCTTGCGGATTCTTAATTTGAAGCTTATGCACAACGAGCAAAAGCAGACATAAATGGATAAAATTACGAGTTGTGAAAAACACTAAAGACAGACACATGAACGCACACATATTTCAGTAGAGTGGCCTTTGTGCTGTAGAACTCTAAGAATTCCATCAGTTTGTGAGCATTTTGGAACTATGATTTCGATTTTGGTACAGCGAACATAATGTTTCACTGCATTCTTTTTGATGAGTATCCTGCTATGAAGAATTAAATTTTTGATCCTAAGGGCGTGGTGACGCCTCTTCCTCAGGTATATTTTCTTATCTTATTGTTCTTCGTACAAAGTTTCATTATCTAGTTTACTGCAGTTTTCTGAATATCACAAAATGAATTTTGATTCTTGTGGGTTGTTCTACACCCCTTAACTCTACCATGCTATGCGTATCAGAGCCGAAACTTTTCTAAATAAATTTGTCTGTGCTACAAAAGAATATATAATTTTTTAATCACCAATTGAAAAAAAAAAAAGAAAAATTAAGGGACACTCTTACATTTACGTACAAACAGACATTTCATACACTTTTGAAATCTTCAAATTTTGTGCGCGCGAAAAATTTTCAAAGTAGAAAATGAAGAAGCAGCCGCACTCACAAATGTGTGCAACATGTGTCTCGTAATAATCCGCGAAAAAATTTAATAAAATAAAGCAAGAAAAATATCGTAAAGTGAAAAAAGAAATCGTTAACGAAAACGCACAAAAATAGAACAAAGCCTAGGGAGAATAGAGGAAATCTGAAATTACTGTCTCGTTTTAAGCCCGATGGCTTTCTGAATTGACTGTTACCATAAGAATCGCTAAGTAATGGAATTTTGTTTACTTTCACCTCATCAAGACTGTGATAGACCCCTGTGGGGTCTTATTAGGAAATTCTGGTTCATTCACTGCAGTGCTCATTTAATATTTAGGTTCCGGTTGTTACAGCGAATCATAGCGAAGATAGACTTCTTTTACTTCTTGCCTAGGCTGAGCAAAAGAAAAAAATATATTCCATTTGGTGAGGGTGAATTTAGAAAAATAAAAACAAACACTTGAATTATTTTCTCTAATTTGATTTCAATGTAAAATATTTCATTCTATCTAGAAGTGATTTTTTAATCACGTTTTATTTTCATCACCGGATTCATGGCAGTTTATGCATCCGTCATTAAATAATATACCAATAAAACGCTTGACAATAAACTGCATTCACACCGGGTTAAATGTATCAAATATGTTGAATCCATCTCATGAATATAGGGCAGAATTTGTTTGTTATATAAGTGAACGAACACTTCCAGCTACTGTCCTCTTTCTATTGAGAGCTGTTTTCTATCTTTAAATAAGAAATAATGTCATAGAACTGATGTAGCTTTCACAATTTAACAATCTAAAAGAATTTCCCTACTTTGCAAGCAGCAATTTACTACTATTTCGCAATGCTCTGGTATTCAATGAGAGAATACTTTAATCTCTTTATTTGAGCTACTCAACCCTCTAAAGCGGTCCACAACGGTCCTTTGATTGATTTTAATCTAATGGTTTTTAAAGCGGACTGTTCCATTATAGTGACAATACAAAACAGTTCAGTACTATTTCTCCTGATCAAATATCGGTGTCATGTTGCCCAATCCCATCTCTATATATTCTTTAGTTTTCAATATATCTCCATATAAAATTTCCATAAAATTGGCACATTGATAAAATATGAGAACATAGATCATTTCTGGTTAGAGGCGTGGCACTATCTATTAAAAACAAATATATTTCCTAAGAGTTCCATCGACCTCTGCACAAAATTTCATCAAAATTGATCCATTGGTTTAGCAGTTAAAAACGTATTCTCCTTTAAGGGGCGTGACTCCACCTACTGTTGGACAAAATAATTTTAGTATTCAAAACAAATATATTTTCTCAGAGTTCAATCTATCTCTGTACAAAATTTCAACAAAATCGGTCCATTGGTCCAGTAAAAACGTATTCTCCTGTAAAGGGCGTGGCACCACAAAAGAATTACATTCTGCACAGCCCCTGCACTGACATAAGAAATAGCTATTTTATGTCATCCCTTTTTTAAAGTTTAATCTATCTCCATACAAAATTTCATCAAAATCGATTGTTTAGTTTGGCTGTGAAAACATATTGAAGAAAGGTGACCCGACAATCTGCGCTAACTACCGGGGAATCAGTCTTCTTGCCATCTCTTACAAGGTCCTGTCGACTGTACTGTGTGAAAGACTTAAGCCGTTTGCCAACACACTGATTGGGCCTTATCAGTGCGGCTTTAGACCTGGTAAGTCCACCATAGACCAGATCTTCACACTACGTCAAATCCTGGAAAAAACCCACGAAAAACAGATCGATACCCATCATCTCTTTATCGATTTTAAAGCAGCTTTCGATAGCCCGATACGGGATTGCCTGTATGCCACCATGTCTGAGTTCGGTATACCTGCGAAGCTGGTGCGGCTTTGCAGAATGACGTTGAGCAACACAGCCAGCTCCGTTAGAGTAGGAAGGGACCTCTCCGAACCATTTGATACCGAACGAGGTTTCAGACAGGGCGATCCATTATCCTGCAACCTCTTCAACTTTGTGATGGAAGGGGTGTTGCGAAGAGCCAGTGTACATCGTAATGGCACTATTTTCTACAAAAGTGTCCAGCTCCTTGCATATGCCGATGATATTGATATCATTGGACGTTGTAAGCGAGATGTTACTGCTGCGTTCTCTGCTATCGAAAAAGAGTCAGCGAAAGTGGGTTTGACGGTGAACGAGGGCAAAACAAAGTATATGCTGTCCACAAACAGGGAGACGCGGCGTATTGGATCCTTTGTTACTGCGAACAACTATACTTTCGAAGTTGTCAAGGAATTCACCTATCTTGGCACCGCCGTGAACACTCAAAACGATGTCAGCCTGGAGATAAAGCGAAGACTACCTCTTGCTAATAGGTGTTACTATGGTCTCAGTAAGCAATTGAGTAGTAGAGACCTCTCTCGCCCGACAAAACTGACACTCTACAAGACGCTCATCTTACCCGTGCTATTTTACGGCGCAGAAGCATGGGTTGTGTCGCAGACTGATGCAGCCACGCTTGGGGTGTTTGAGAGAAAAATTCTTCGCAAAATCTTCGGTCCTGTTCACGTCGGCGACGACTACCGTATTCGAATGAACCACGAACTGTACGAGCTCTACGCTGACATTGACATAGTCAAGCGCATCACTATTCAACGTCTGCGCTGGCTGGGACATGTTGTGCGTATGGACGAAGAAGCTCCGGCGAAAAAGGTGTTTGATGCGGAAGCCGCTGGGCGACGACGAAGAGGAAGACCATGCCTCCGATGGAAAGACCAAGCCGAGGAAACCCTATCCACGCTTGGTGTGAATGATTGGAGAAGGCGTGCGCAAAGCAGAGGCGCCTGGAGAGAGCTTTTGAGGTCGGCCGTAACCCGGTAACGGGTTGTTATGGCCACCCAAGTAAGTAAGTAAGTGAAAACATATTTTCCTATTAGGGGCGTGCTACTGCTTACCTTTAAGCAAATATATTTTCTCATCCTATCTCCATTCCAAATTTCATCAAAATCGATCTATTAGTTTAGCTGCTTGTTAGGGGCGTAAATATCTTTCATCTGGATTCAATCTACCTCTGAACTAAATTTCATCAAAAAGTATTTTCCTGTTAAGGACGTGGCACCGCCCACTAAACAATAAATATTACACCTTAGATATCAATCTATCTTCATACCAAATTTTATCAAAATCAATGTAACGGCTCAGCCGCGACACCGTTTTTTCCATAAGGGGGCGGTGCCACGCCCACCAAATGAACCAAGAGTTTTTAATAACCTTTTTTAGGTTTAAATTTATCTTCACAACAAATTTTATTGATATTGGTACATAAGTTTTAGCAGTGGAAACATATTTTCTTGTTAGAGGCGTGGCAACGCCTACAATTGGAAAAAGATCACCAAAAAAAACTTTCCAACAAAAAAAAAATAAAGCTTTCTCTTATTAATATTATAAAATTTGTATTGACTGATTTTCTGTTAATTTATTTAGAAAATATCAAGCCAAACAACAAAGAAGTAAGACAGATTATCCTAATTTTCCCTACATATTCACAATATAGTACACCGTACAACATTTTGTAAACAAATTAAGCCAAGTCTTTGTTATTGTTTTCTTCAGTCTTTGTAAGGTTTTTTATTGTGACAGAAACTACTGGAAACCCGAATAGTTGAAACGGAAATATAGCTCTACAGAAGCGTAAGAAATTGCGAAAAATTGCCATAATGAAAAATCGGAAAATGGGCAAAAATTTATGTGAACAAAAAAAAAACTAAAGACAAAAGAAAATTTCATTTTCACAGTTTCACACTCGTGTAAAGCCAAAGTTTATGGAAAATTGGTTGCCGTGGAAAATCTATTGATTACAGATGCTGCCTGCCTGCAACCGGCTGAATCCATCGTTGAAAATGCGAATGAGAAAAAAACTCAATAAATTTATGGTATTGATTTGCTCGTGGATTGTGTTGGCTGACTGGTGAACGACACGTTCAGTGGGTGAGTGGGTTGGTAGGTGCAACACTGAGCGAACGACGGATGGACGGACGGACCTCATTGTGTGCTGAGGTGAAATGGAAACATGTGGTTTTTGACTTTTTTATTTGTTTTAATAAAACGTTTTTACGCATTTGTTAAATTTTTTTTTCTTTTTCATATTCTATTTGGTAGTTTTTAGTGCAGCCGTTTATTTATCGCTTAGATTATTTTACACGTCGATAAAGCAGTGCGTATAAATTCGTTAAAATATTTGTATATAAACAAAAAAAAAAATTGAGAACAATTTGCGTTTTTACCAATGGCTACAGCGTATATATGTATGTAGTTTTTTTCAAGGTTTAAAAGAAATTTTAAATACTTTAGGGATGATAATTTAAAAAAAAAAATTTTTAGAACCAGAAATTTGTGAAATGAAAATTATAAAAATTACCGCGCATAATCAGCGAATAGGAAAGCTTATCAGAAAGATTCAAAAAATCAGAGGAACTTGGTATATTTCTGCAGCGGATCAATACCATTAATGTTGACATAATTTTTTTTAAAAAATATTTTTTGATTAATTTCAAAATATCAAGCGTTTACTGTACTCATAGTCGGTTGAGGTGTTTTTTTTTTTTTCTCTAAAAAATTTCAGTACACAATTAATTTTGCTGTTATGGCACATTCTACTGAAAAAAAAAAATTTTTAAACGAAAATTCTTTCCTTTAGTAAATCAAAATAAACGGAAAAAATTTATTTCAATTTAATTTAAAAACAACAAAAAAAAAATAATTAAAAATTCTTTAAATTTTCACACCTCGATAAAAGTACGCAAAATAAATGCGCACAAAAAGAGAAGAAAACAAAATAAAAGGACATATCATAAAAAGGTCTTTTTTAATTGGCATAAAAAAAAAAACATCAAAATTTTCATTTCTAACAAGCCAATTAACAAAAACAACGCAGCGGCGGCGTACGTGTCAAATTTAATGTTTTGACCAAAGAAAAACAAAAAATAATTTTTATTAGGTAGAGAACAAATAACGAAACATTTTCAAATTATATATTTTAATTATTTTTTTTTTTTTTTGTAATATTGAAAATATTGCTAATTTACAAGCAAAAGGCACTAAATGCTTTATATTTGATTTCAGTTTAAATGTCTTTAAATCTTACTGCAAGCTAAAACTACACAGTAAATCTTAGTAACTGCCATCACTAAGTTTTGAAACATTAATCTTTTTATTAAAATATTTTCTAAAATATTAATTTGCGTAAATTTTAATTTTTTGACTTAGTACCTTCTGCTTGTGAACACCAACGATTTAAGCAAAATATCAACAAATAGATTAAAAACTGTTTACAACAATGAACGCCTTCTCGTCGATTTGTCTGCGAAGTAGTGCCAATTCGACCTTGGGAGATACCGAGAAAATAAAGCGCGTCGTAAAATCAAAACAGCCTCACACATTTGGGAAAATAAATTTTACAATTAAAAACAAATTATTCAAACGGTATAGCTGAGATCGCAAAAAAACAAAATAGCTATTTCCGGAAATGGTAATAACTGTCAGTGTTGCGAAAGTAATATAAATCGTTTGTTTCATGTTCCTAAATACTTAGGATGAATTGACAAATAGGATTTGATTTATCTAAAATTTATTTATTTTTTTTTTTAAGTCAAATTTTATTACTCATAGAAACTAAAATTCATAACTGCGAGGAAAAATGATGCAGATTAAATTTTTATTATTGCACTTTTTTGAAACTTTTTTCACTTTTTTGAAACTTTTTTCATTTTCTTTGGCCAACGCCTTCACTTAAGCAAACGCTTGATACATTTGATTTTGGAATCGCGTTACTGAGTAAAGCCTCCGGCGTTATGAAAAAAATCAAAAATATCAGTCGGGGTTAGCGCACTAAATCTATTGGAACTCTATTTAACCCTTCTGTGCGTGACAAAAAATACACCATTTCCCCAGGTGACAAGGTACCATTTCACAAATTGTATGAAAATTTCAAATTTTTTGGCTCGAACTGTACAAAATAATGGCATCTCTGATGAAACTACTCATATGAAAATATAACATTGATATAATTTCAGGAGTTCTCGTGAAGTTACAGAATTTTAGAACGTGTTTAAACGTAAAAATGTTGTTTTGAAAATGAAATGGGTACCCCGTCACACACAGAAGAGTTAATCTCGTCACTGTGTTTGACGGTAAGTTAAGTTTCGGACGCTGTGATATTCTTGTTCTGATATGAAAATATTCGTTTATCTATTCACATAATTGGGTTTTAAAAAATTATCACATTTCTTCTGACGTACTCAATATTTATCATGAAATTCAGTTTCAGGACAGGTCATATCTAATTTTTAGAGCGAATAAATTAAAACTAAATATTATTTACGAAACGGTTCATTTATGATTTACTAACAAGTTCTTAAAATATCCCTATAGAGAAAGGTCGGTCGAAAACGTTTCAGCAGATTTATGAAGTTAAAGATAATTTTAACAAAATAAGTTTAATAAAGTTTTTGTACGTGTTACCGTTTCTTGAGATTGTTTTGAAGAACTATAAGTAACGTTTAAAAAGAGAGGATATCAAGAAATGATGGTGGGTATAGCCAGAAGATGGTAAGCAATGTACGGAAAATTGTGACTTTTGAAAAAAATCCAAAGATTTCATCTCGCACAGTGGTAAAGCATGAAGGAATATTCACCGGATTCGCCCAGAAGATAAAGCGATGAGAGGGACTGAAAGCGCTACAGTGCTAAATCAGCGCCTGATCGTGACGTAAGACAAAAATGCCAGAAAAACTACTGTACTAACAAAAGTTTATAAAATTTGGTTGCGTCGCAATAGACGACGAAAATTATTGCTACGAGGAGTTCAAAAATATAGCGCGAGGATTCGTGAAGACGTCGCCGTTGAGTACAACTGGAAGTTTAAAGCGAAATTCCCTAAAAAGATCATGATTTTGCCAGTGAACAACATTTGCTATTTTGTCCTGATTCGGCAAGTTGGAGTTATTCGCGAGACACTACAATAGTATGAAGAACAAAACGTCGAGATTGTCGAATATGAGCCTCTGGTTTTTGAGGATAAGCTATTGACATTACACCATTTAGAAAGCAATGCACTTATCAAATGAGTCGCTGACTTCCAAAATGCGACCTGAACATTTATGATAAAATGTCCGAAAACGCGAAAAACGAACAACAACAAAACGGATACTTTTTGGAAAGAAGAAACACTTCTTAAGGTATTTGTGCGTGTGCTGAACAAAATAACTCCCAACATGGGATTCCTAGAGTGATTTTATATAAAGAATTTGTAATTGACTCAATTTCATAAATATTCGATCAGGTCATGTTTTGGAATTAAGCGGATCAAATGAAATATTATTAATTGAACTTCCGAACATAATGTTAATGTGTTTAGAACAATAGTTTTTTTGTACTATATTTTAAGAAAAAGTATAAGTTAGGAAGACTTTTATTTTACTATTTTAGAGCTCTTACTAAAACTGTCTGATAACTCAACACAACAGTCCTTCTCAATAATTTTTTAGTTTCATAAAAATGCTTACTTACTTACTTACTTGGGTGGCCATAACAACCCGTTACCGGGTTACGGCCGACCTCAAAAGCTCTCTCCAGGCGCCTCTGCTTTGCGCGCGCCTTCTCCAATCATTCACACCAAGCGTGGATAGGGTTTCCTCGGCTTGGTCTTTCCATCGGAGGCATGGTCTTCCTCTTCGTCGTCGCCCAGCGGCTTCCGCATCAAACACCTTTTTCGCCGGAGCTTCTTCGTCCATACGCACAACATGTCCCAGCCAGCGCAGACGTTGGATAGTGATGCGCTTGACTATGTCAATGTCAGCGTAGAGCTCGTACAGTTCGTGGTTCATTCGAATACGGTAGTCGTCGCCAACGTGAACAGGACCGAAGATTAGGCGAAAAATTTTTCTCTCAAACACCCCAAGCGTGGCTTCATCAGTCTGCGACACAACCCATGCTTCTGCGCCGTAAAGTAGCACGGGTAAGATGAGCGTCTTGTAGAGTGTCAGTTTTGTCGGGCGAGAGAGGTCTCTACTACTCAATTGCTTACTGAGACCATAGTAACACCTATTAGCAAGAGGTAGTCTTCGCTTTATCTCCAGGCTGACATCGTTTTGAGTGTTCACGGCGGTGCCAAGATAGGTGAATTCCTTGACAACTTCGAAAGTATAGATGTTCGCAGTAACAAAGGATCCAATACGCCGCGTCTCCCTGTTTGTGGACAGCATATACTTTGTTTTGCCCTCGTTCACCGTCAAACCCACTTTCGCTGACTCTTTTTCGATAGCAGAGAACGCAGCTGTAACATCTCGCTTACAACGTCCAATGATATCAATATCATCGGCATATGCAAGGAGCTGGACACTTTTGTAGAAAATAGTGCCATTACGATGTACACTGGCTCTTCGCAACACCCCTTCCATCACAAAGTTGAAGAGGTTGCAGGATAGTGGATCGCCCTGTCTGAAACCTCGTTCGGTATCAAATGGTTCGGAGAGGTCCCTTCCTACTCTGACGGAGCTGGCTGTGTTGCTCAACGTCATTCTGCAAAGCCGCACCAGCTTCGCAGGTATACCGAACTCAGACATGGTGGCATACAGGCAATCCCGTATCGGGCTATCGAAAGCTGCTTTAAAATCGATAAAGAGATGATGGGTATCGATCTGTTTTTCGTGGGTTTTTTCCAGGATTTGACGTAGTGTGAAGATCTGGTCTATGGTGGACTTACCAGGTCTAAAGCCGCACTGATAAGGCCCAATCAGTGTGTTGGCAAACGGCTTAAGTCTTTCACACAGTACAGTCGACAGGACCTTGTAAGAGATAACAAGAAGACTGATTCCCCGGTAGTTAGCGCAGATTGTCGGGTCACCTTTCATAAAAATGCTGGCGGGATCAAATACATGCGGGACTGAGAAAATGATTTTCAAACAATCAAATCAGATATTTTATCAAAAAAAAAAATAAGACTCATGCTCTTGCAAACATTTTTATTTTTTTTTTATTTTCTAATTTAAGTTGAAAAATCCCCTCCTCAATAAAGTTACACATTTTTGCTTTTAATTTACACATTTATTTGCCTTACAGAGCTAAAGTTAATTAAATACACCTCTGATTAATTCTTAATTTAAGTAAAGAGTAAATTAAAAATTAAACTTCATAAAAATTGATTGTAAAAGATGGGGAAGCCAATTTGATTATCCAAACCCGTTTTTCATTTCGATGGTGTCTAATAAATACCTTTATTTGTTACGCTGCCCTAGATTTCTAGATGTGGTTGTTTGAGAACTTTGCAGTTTTAAGAGGTGTCACACCCAATTGTCACAAAGCTCTCATTCCTTAGACTGTGCTGGTATTACTCTGTCTACGTGTACCTATTTTATAATACCACTTTGGAAATTTTCATTGATGTAATTAGCTTGGCCTGGACAAGTAATCCTATTCAATGAGGGTAAATAGGATTTGGTTTGAAATGGACAATGTGAAATTTTGCATTTGATTCAAATTTTAAAAATTTCTTCGTTAAATGAAACATAAATTCCGGATGGACCACATATTTATTCCGAATTCTATGTTTCTTAGGCAAAGGGTTTGGTCTGGGCATTGATTCTCATTAAAGCTTTTTAGGCGGAAATTTTAAGCGCTTGGAACTCGTTTAAAAGAGTTAACGTACGAGTTTTCAAAAAAAATTACATTGCAGAAGAATGACGGAACAGAGAAGTAAGGATATACATATGTATGTACCTTTAAGTAATGTGCTATGATTTTATCATATTTCGGCATAGGCTTCAAAAATTGGAATGATCGCAAGAAGCTTGCATATTTTATGTTTCTTCAGTGTGACATAACATAAAGGCTGCCCATGTAACACTTGGTCATTGATTTGTGGAAACTCCCCCTCACCAATTTCGTTCCGTAATATTTGAACGACGCCTCGAGGAATATTTTATTTAATGAAAAGTATTCCCACAGGTGAAATGCTTCCACAGTTTTGCAATAAATTAAATTAAAAACTAAGGTGTTACAAACATTTATCTTTCTAAACATATGCACTCATAGATACATACGTACGGTAAGCGTTCCATCTAAGTCCAGAGCTATTTTACTTTTTTTCTTCTTCTTAGTTGCTTTTCCAAACAAATCGTATGCAACACGACAATTTAATTTTTTTAAGTTTTACGATTTGTCTAGAAATAAGCGGTTGAGTTGAAGCACAAAAAATTTCAAATTTTTCAAAGATTTTTGAAAAACGGCGACTAAATCAAAGGCTAGAAAGAGAGAGGGATATAGATAAAAAAAAAACTACATAAGAATGACACAAGAAAAAGTCGCTGACGTCTAAAGTGGGTTGAGGACAAAAGATAAAAAAAAAAAAAGAAACAAACAAAATTATGACCCCAATGAAAGAGAGACAAAGCCATTAGGATTGTAAAGAAATGATTTGCCGTGTTTCGATATTTAGGTCGTTTGTAGTAAAAATAGATTTGTGGTTTTTGCTTCTCTATTCGGAGGTAAACATTTTCATGGAAAATTATGAATAATATCTAATTTTTGAGTGAAGAGGAAAATATGATTGTGAAGATTTAACAAATGAAGCGAGATTTTCAATGATCGATCCTTTTTCATTTGAAGTTAAAAAATTTCATTTATTTTCCTTTATGGAACACAAAATTTGTACGCGTTTCGAAAATTGTTTAAAAAAAAGGCAAATATCAGTCACTGAAAGTTTAGCAAAAAATTAATTTAAGAATTTTTACAAAAGTAGACAAAATAAATACATTATTTATATTTATGTTTATGTTTATGTTTACAAAATATTGTAAGTAATTAATAATTTAAAATTTAAAGAAAAAAACCCTAGTCACAGTTTAAAGGAAAACAACAACAACAGCATAAAATTATGTTAAGTACGCACGTCAGCACTTTAACAAAAATAAACAACCAACACTTAGAGAAAACTACACGCACACAAAACAATAAAAACTTATAACACGCAGCCACACATCCATACATATGGTACTCGTATGTAAAGGTTAGTACACACAATTATAGAAACACTCGTACACAAAACAAAAAATATCGAGAGAGAAAAACCAAAAAATTTACAAGAAAACACAAAACTCACATAAATCTATCAATTGGCCAAAGAAATAGGCCTCCTGATCAACGAACTATCTACGATTCTGAGTACATTGTGTTTAAGGAGAGCACCGCAGCGATAAAATGTCGGAAAGTAGAAGTGAACCAGAAATTTTCATGAACAAGTGTTAAGGTAATTTGTTCGTAATTTAAAGAAAATTATACACATACTTTGGGTTAGTGAACTTTTTTATTATTGAAGATAGAAAAAAAAATATATAAATATTAAACTTTTAGTTAAAAAGGTGAAATTATGCTACTGAATCAATAAAAAATTTTAATCTCAAATCCACAAAAGTTTTGGAAGAGAGTCAAAATTTACAAAAAAAAATGTCAAAATGGTATTTTACAAAAACTTACACTGTCTGGAAGTTTGATCTTTTATGATAATATATTATGTATGTATGTATAGTGTATAAAGCTCAATGTGGAATGTCTCAGTGTGTTGTTTATGGACTCCTAAATTGTTCAACCCATCGCCAAAAGACTTAGTCTACATGTTTTTTATCGTTTTCGGAAGGTTCTTAGCATAGTTTGGCTTGGATAAAATGGAAGATGCTACGTCCCTCACAGAAGAGAAAAACAAAATATATCATATCTTATCAGCGGTTTGTCGCAGAGAAATGAGGCTTGGTGCACATATAAAAGATACGAGCCTTTTATATGAGAAAAAATCAAATTTTTGATATCTTATCAACTATTTGATCTCTTATGGTTTCCAAAAGTTTCCTAACACAGTTTGATTTGGATTAAATGGGCGATGCCACGCCCCTTATACAAGAGAAAAATAAAATAACTCATATCTCATCAGCTATTGGACGCAGATGAATGAGACTTGGTACATACAGCTGTTGGCAACTAATTGGAAACGAAATCATTCGTTGTGTTATTGATAGTTTTTCTAATATATTTTTTCTATGTGTAACAGAAAAAATTTATACATAATATAAATGTGGGACATATGTAAGTATAAGCTTTAAAAAAAAGAACATAAATGAATTTAAATTCATAACATAAAAAAGGTTTATAAGAAATTTTCTGCTCAAACCTCAGATTTGACTGAGTCAACTAATTGGAAACAAAAATAATTAGTAAAAAAATTAAAGAAAAAACTTTTTTTAATATTCCAGAAACGATATTATGATATTTTCATTACTTCAACACTTTTTGACCGAATTTCCTTAGTAGCAGATCTTTAACCATGGGTAGTAGCAAAAGTTGTACAGCTTCGAAAGACAAAAAAAGTACGACACAACAAAAAATATTCCTCGCAATAAGAGACCGCATAAGTCTTCTGAGCACAAGGATCGCCAGATTATGCTCAAAGCAAGATAATTAAATTTAAAATGATTCTGTGGCCACAAGGAATAACAGCTAAAGTCGATCTGTGATCACAAGGCAAAGTTCTGTGTATGAGCATGTAACTTATACTGATTCGCTTTGTCTTCATAGATCGACTTTAGCGGATATTCCTTATTGCCACAAAATTAAAAACGATTTTTTTTTAAATTTGAGCTCCGACGGTTTGTTAACATTTCGGTTGGCCTTAATTAAAAAAAAAAAAAAGAAATCGTTCATTTCTGACAAGATCAAATCTTGCAATTTTTGAACCAAAAAGCTTGATTTGGAACCAGTGTGCGGTCCTGGCGGAAGAGAACGAATGAACTCCTGGAAGACCATTTATACAGCATAGTTGGAATTCAATTGTTTTTCTATTAAAAAGTTGTGCAAATTAAGGAAGAAGTTGTAAGAGTAGTAAATAAGGCTAAGTCTGGTGAGTATGAAGAATGATAAATAAGTTTCATACCCAGTTCCTGTAGTTTTATCACAGTCATTTGTGCAGTGTGTAATCTAGAGTTGAGCGATTTCGAAATCGCATTTCACTATTTCGCAAAATCATATGAAGAAAGTTTGTTTTCTCAGATATAAATTAACGAGCGCTTACAATTATTAAGTGTCCACTTGTAATGTGGATGTGAAATCACCTACATGAAAATTGTATCGCTATAAGAATCCAACTTTGCTTTAAATGTAAAATAAAATGAGTATTCAGACACACTAGTCCATAAAGGGATTTAGCTAAGCTCACCGTCATGCTGTTGTCCCCATTTCAATATACAGAATGTCGGGAACTAAAGTACGCCACAGACGATCAATCTTTTAGACAATCAAACCGAGACAGGAAATTTTCTGTTGCGCTTTAATTGGCTTCAATCTTTATGTCAATGGTTGATATAATGTCCATTTAAATACATTTACATGAAGTGTATTTCGTTTGAAAAACAACTAAAACTTGACATTGTTTGCGAATGATCAGCGCTGCAATGTGCTTCAATCAAAATTTCTATCAAACTTCTTCAATGTAATATCAATGATTGCTTTAATCATCTTCCTGGCTCTCTCTCTCTCTCTCTGAACAGCTATCTAAGTCTGTTTGATTGTCAAAAAGATTGATCGTCAAGGGAATGTTATTTTGAGTTTAAATGTCTAAACCGAATTTGGACGTGCGATTTATTCTTCAGTGTCAAATCGCACCAAAAAATAGAATTTTTTCTATTTCTCTGCGATAAATTTTCTAGTGTCAATTTTGTACTCACTACAAGCGTGTAGGAAAAACAAAAGAAAAATTCCGGATCCGATCGGCGATAGTTGAAAATAGGCTCTGCTACTGCAAATCATACACTTGAAGAATTGCCGGTGGTTTGCGCGAGGGGGAGCCGTAAATAATGAAATTCTTCACTTGGCAATCGCGGAATACAATACGCGGACACAGTAACCATTGGGCTTCTCCTTAATATGTATACATTTACAACATACACTTAAAAAATTTGTTTACACTCCCTACACTTTTAGGAATAAGAAAATTGACGTCGAAATAAATAAATCCTCATGTTCAGAACAAGCACTTAAAATTTGCCGTACATTTGCGAAAGCACAAAATTTTGCGAAAATTCTACGCTTGCAAATTTTTGGCAAATTTTTAGTTGGTTATATGAAAGTCAAAAGTTTTTAAAAGTGAACTGTTCGCGAAAAGCGAAATAGTGCGAGTAAATTTGCAGCGAAACGAAATGTTGCGTTCACGACAACGATTGTCCAACGTAATTTTTCATGGTTTTCAAAAGATCAGGGATAAAATATTTTTTTTGGTTTCTTCGAATTAAAAACAAATTTTTTATTGCAAAATTTGTTTTTATATCAAAACTTTTAGACTGCATTAGAACCATTGAAGCCTATTGAAAGCAAAATGAAATGTATATTCGAACCTACCTTCACAATATTTGCAACATTTTGCTGGTGGTTCATCAATATCAGCAATGACCGGCATGGTCCCCCTCGAAGGCCCACACAGCAAAATAATTAGATAAAGATGCACTAAGAAAGCATCACCCGTCTCAGACAAAACAAAGTGGAACCTTTTCGTTTTTTTGTAAATTTCGGTGAAGTTTAAAAAGAAGTGCACTTTTTTCTTTAAAGTTGATTGAAGAAAAAATTATTCATTTAATATTCTTTGATTAATCATTTGTTTTTTCTTCTTAGCACAACTCTTTTTCAGTTGATTTATTTAATTGGAATGGTAGCAATATATTAAAAAATTTGCTTTAAAACATCAAATTTTTAACAATTTTTCACAATGTAACATTTTTGCTTTGAATATAAAGTAAACACACTAAGCGAAATTTTTTGGTCGTTAGTGCGACGCTGTTTGAAATTTTGCTTTAACATTTTTTTTTTTTTTCACTACTGATAGTAAATCAGTGCAGAAATTTTCACACTTTTTGCACAAAATATTGGTACACTGTACGAAAATTCATAAAGAAGTTCATTTAAACTTCAGTTTTAGTGCATTTAAGATTAAACTTTCAATAGCATTTGAAATTTCATATAAATGGCATGTTTTATTTTCTATAACTCGTTTGTTTTTTTTTCAAATTTTACTATTTATTACATTAAGTTTTGATTTAATTTTCTAGTTATTACAATTTCGTTTGATTTCGTTTCGTAATTTTGCTATTTCAGAATTTTTTCTCGTCGTTTTTTTTTTTTTTTTCTCTCTAATCAGTTTACTTCTCATACAGTTTAACTTTCATACAAAACTCAGTTTAAATTCGCGATTTTCACATACAAAACTTTTTCAAATTTTTTCTTAGAAAAAATTTTACTCAATAAAATTCAAACACAAAAATTAAAATTGATAAAAGTTGCGCGTTTTCAAAAATAGACGTTCATAACGTGAAACCTCCGCAGAGACCACTGATGAGATTTTCTGATTTCAAAATGAATTTTCATTCAAAAACATTTCGGAAAACTCGTGGCCGAAATAGCATTCTCCCATTCTCTGTTAACAATACAAAAACGAAATGAACGCAAAGCACAGCGGAAAATTTGTACGCGTGTCGGGAGAGTCAAAAAAATATATGTATTTCTAACCAAAAAGTATAAGGAAAGCTTAATAACATTAGAATTGCTATTGAAAATTTTTAAAATAAATTGAGAGCACCACATTGGAGAAGAGCGATCAGTTGGCGATGCGTATATTTGCAGATGTCTACGTACGTACTACATAGGTATGTACCGCAAGAGAGAGAGAGAAAAAGTTTCGTACATTTAAGTTTCAGAATTTGGAAATTACAATATGAAAATTTATTGCTTTCAGAGCAGCAACGTTGTCGATGTGTGGGGAGTTCCCCAATTCGAAGAGAATTTTAAAATTTCTTGGGTATGTAGTAATACCGGGGATTTTACAATTATACGCTAGACTCACACTAGACAATTTTTCGGGCATTTTTTTTGACATTCTCTTTCAAAGTTCCCCCTTTCGCAAAAAGTGAATGCGAAAAAACTTGCCCAAAAATTGTTCTGGTATGAAACTGATAATACCAACTTTCAATAGATTCTTATTCAATATTCTCATCTAACCAAAAAAAAATGATTATCAATTACACTGGTCAACACAAATTGCATCCTTGGGCTCTAGTAGTCATACCAGAACGATCTAAAAATGCGAAAATCATGGTTTTTGACATATTTGCGGCAAAGTTACATCGAAAGGTAACAATTTCTAACAAAACCATTAATGAGGTCCAGAAGGCAAATTTTGAGTTATATCGATATCTTTGTTTTTCTCCGAAATATCGTCAATTGAAATTTCTTGTGCATTTCTCCATACAAATCTTTATAAGTTTAGTGAAGCAAATTTGTAATAAACTTCAATTTACAATATTTCAGAGGAATAAAAATGATATCAATAAAATTTAAAAAGGATTTTGTAGAGAAAGAGTTGTTCTGTCGAACCCCGTTAATGGTCCAACAAAAACAAATTGCCTTTCAATGTAACATAGCCTCAAATATCTCGAAAAATAGTGATTTTTGCACTTATATGTAGGTCAGAATATCTTGAAAACCAGAATGATCAGAGAAGTTCTGATATTTGATTCGAACTCAGCGTATCAAAAACTTTCGGAAAAGTATATTCAGGTTTCAGAGCTAGAGATTACCGGCCAAACTAGATTTTAGGATAAACTAGTTTTTCCTAGGCCAATCTAGTTCATCCGAATCGTGTTTGAATGAACCAATCTAGTCTAGGGAAATGTTAGCATGTTAGAATAAGTGGGCGGCTTTTGGCCACGACTCAGGACATCTTTCAATATGTCCAACACCAGCTTCGTGGAGACCTTTGGCCGCGGTTCACTGTGATATATCCAACGTCGGTGCGATAGAGAAGCTCGTGTTGGATGGGCATGGCACAGCGAGCTATGCCGCGAAGCCGGCATTGGACTTATTGGAGAATGTAAACTCTGAGCCGAAGGCCGAAGGGTAAATTCAAGAAAATCGGGTTTGAAAGTAAATAATAATCTTAGTACATTCTAGGCTAAACTAGAAAAAAGTTCATCCTAACACGCTTCTCATGAACTAGTTTATCCTAAAAACTAGTTTATCCTAAAGACTAGTTTAGCCGGTAACATTTTCATTTAAAAAATAAATATGTTTTATTTTTCAATTCAAAGTTCAATATTTTAGTGGGGAAAATATGTGAAATTTCAGTTTTCGGAATTGTAAATTAATGGCATTGGCAACCCTGCTTGCACGCTCCCTTCTGCTATCTTGGCTCTCCTTGTGTGCCTGCGCTGATCGTATGCAATAAAAGTGTAAACGTGTGCCACACGTTCTTGATTGTTGATTGTGTGATAATTTCGAAACACGATTTTTTTCGATAGCGCTTTCGAGTGTGAAATATTTAACATAACGAGTGGATAAAACTTGATCGAAAAAAAGACTCACTCTAGCTTTTGAAAATCATAACAGAGCGTAAGAGTTCGAAATTATGTTCGAAAGGATGCTTGAGCTTACATAGCTTTGTATTTTATTTGAAATTTCAATTAAATTGCAACATTTAGAAATTTAATGAAATACAATTTTAGTGTTGTGAAAAAATGCGTAGAGATTTTTTGAGACTTATTGAAAGTTTGAAAGGTCAATTGCAATTGGCACAAGAAACTTTTGTTTTCGATAAAGGCGCTACTATAACTCTTTAGGATATGTTTCAGCAGCAAGGTTTGCAAATTAATTTCGATAGAAGATCAAGGGATATATGAGCGGTAAAAGCGTACATGGCCTATTTTCTTCTTCGTGCAAGGGAAATTCAAAACGGCTGTAGGAAATATAACCCAATGAAATAAGTCTCAAAAAGAAAACCTAAAATATCAAAACTATAAAAGATCCAATGCATTACAAAGCGAAAATGGATTAACATCAAAAAAATCTGTTTTTAAAAAAAAAATAAACTTCATAGAAAATAACGCTCTTTCTGTTTCACTTTATTTTTAGCCTTTTCCTTTATTTCTATATAATATGTATAGAAAAGAAAGTTAACAGAAAATTTCGGCGAGATATCCTTTGTTTTTTTACCAATTTTTTGTACAATTATCTTTGTTCGGCTTAAAAAATGATATAGGATCGCCTATATGTTATTTCGGAACGGGAACTATTCATTCATTTTTACATTTTTCCATAAACATTTTTGCTATCGACAGCTTTCATTATAAATATTTTATTTTAGAAGATTTTCTACAGAAGTGTGACTCTGTTGCGGGAAAGTTTCCTACGTGAACTTTTATATGATCAAGAGTTATCTTTAAAGTTTTATTGACAGGAGTTCTACTGCCACGCTGATCATCTTTGATTAAAGTACCACATTCAATTCTTCCGGACATATCAAAGTCCACTGGATCATGGCTAATGCACAAAGTTTTGAGAAAGAAATTCTTACAGATCTGCTGCTTTCCACTTGAATAAACAAAATAATAATGAATCAGAGCTGCTCTGGTATATAATTGTTACCACTGATTCCAAAAAAAAATATGATTCTATATTGCTTTTATCCAACTGCTTTGACGTAGTTCGGTTGACATATTTTCAGTTTATTGAAGCAGTAAAAAATTATTTAAATGGAAACATTACATGTAGCCATGTATTTGCTGGACCAGATCATCCTTTGGCGGACCTTATTCAATATCAGAAAATATTTTTGCCGTTTTAACTGCTAAATTGAATTCATTATTGAATTTGGTTTACATTCTTACGTTGTTCTGATGAATTCGAAGATTTCTTGGCCATCTTATCAAGTAATTTTTCTCTTGAGAACATTATAATCAATTAACACACAAAAAAATAAAAACTTGCGTTCAACTTATATGAATTCAAAACTGAAATAGATGAATTACGACAAACAAAACTCAAACCACAATTGAGCCGTTCAGTGCACAAATCGATTAACGCCACGTTTCAAACTTTTTAATTTTCATGCGCTACATTATTTGTTACAAATTTGGCTAAAAAAAAGTGGTTGAACATCACAAATGTCAAAATTTTTCGTTCGCCATACACAATGTATGGAAGCTTCAATTTGTTTTTACGTTTTTTTCGACTATGCGTTAAGTGGAGTTAATCGATTTGTACACTGAACGGCTCAATTAACTAACCGATCGTAGTTTTGCACGTTCAATCCTGCAAAAATTTTATGCAGTTGCACAATAACAAAAAAAAATTGACTATCTACAGATAATCAGTTAATTGGCTTGCATATTTCTGGAGGAAATATCATTTGGCGGTTTTAACAGAATTTTCAACTTTTCTTTTTTTGTATACTTACATCAAAAACAAAAAATTTAATTTTTTGTAGATTGCCAGTTTTGCTTGTAAACCGACGATATATGTACATTCGACATGTTTAAAAAAACTCATGTTCTAGAATTCTTCGGGAATGCTTTAAATTCGCAAATTTAATCGTATTCGAGTATATCCTCATACTAAAAATAAATAAAAAAAACTCCTAGAGTTGCTACCAGAGCTGCAAAATTTTAATTTTCCACCTTGAATATAAATTCAAGATAGCCTTAACTTGAAGAAAAACCATAGTTGAAAAGTGTGCTCCAAAAAAAAAAACTAAAAACGTGACCGGCTAAAATGACAATTTCGGTAGAAATGCACATACAGCTGTTGACAACTAATTGGAAACGAAATCATTCGATGTGTTATTGGTAGTTTTTCTTATTTATTTTTCTATGTGTACCAGAAAATTTATACATAAACATAAATATAGGACATATAAGCTTAATAAAAAGAACATAATTGAATTTAAATTCATACCATAAAAAAGTTTTATGAGAGATTTTCTGCTTAAACCTCAAATTTGACTGAGTCAACTAATTGGAAGCAAACAAATTATTTCCAAAAAATAAATGAAAAACTTGATAAAAGATTCCAGAAACGATATTAGGACATTGTCACACTGATGAACACTTTTTAACCGAATTTACTTATCAGCATATCCTTAATCATGGGTAGTGGCTAAAAGTTGTACACCGGACATGCGTAAGTCAATTGTTGAACATCGAAAGACGGCCATGATATATCAGGCAATGCCAACACAGCTAAATTGCTCCAGAAAGATGGTATTCAGTGCACTTGATCATTTCGATAAGTATGACACAGCAAACAATGTTCCTAGCAAAATGGGACCTCGTAAAACTTCTGGGCACAAGGATCGCCAGATTGTGCGCAAGGAAAAATTGGATCCTCGTAAGACTGCTGCAGATATCCAACGTGAAAAAATTGATCAATACAAATATCCAAACGAACTGTCGCTCGTCGATTGGTTGAGGCTGGACTCAATGGACGAATTTCACGCAAGGATCCATTCGTGACAGTTAAGAAGAGGAAAAGTCGCATACAATTCGCTAAGGAGCATGCCGGTTGTGTGTTCGTGGTGTGAGGAATACCATTTACTTAATAGGACAACAATTATCCGAATTTTCACCCCTATCGGACAACATTTTTTTATCGGCCTGGGATGTTTGGCAAAATATGTGCGCCATTTGTTTGTCGGAAAGAAATGAAAAATGAACTCATGCACTAAAGACACCTAATAACTTCACTATAAATGCATCCTAAATAAGGTGTTTTGTTAAATAAAAATATTAAAAGCAAAAGCAAACCTTATCATACTTACTTAAGTATACAAAATCCAATTTGAATTATTTTAAAATTGCGCGATAAAAATTTGCAATTTTTACTTCCGACATTTGTATGTATTATACATTAAATGTACTCACAATAAATACTTTTTAATTCCATGGGCGCGAAATGCCCTCATGATGGGAAGATATTACATTAAATTTGACAAGACAAATAGCACACTCATCAGTCAGGTTGTTAGCTAAGTTTTTAATAAGAAAATTTCTTAATCTTAAGTTGCATATTAGTGACACACAAGTAATAAATTTTGTTTCATAACGTTGTTTGACAACACTCAAACAAGTTTTTGAATTACTATAAAATCGAGTAAAATTATTTAATTGCACATCTGAAAAAGAAAAAAAAACAATAATAATTTACATCGTGAAATTTGTTTAACCTTTGCATTGGCATGATGGCATAATAGCTGATTGTTTGGCTTAGCTCCTTAGCGCTTCTTGATAGGAACAAAGTTGAATTTGTTTAATTTACTTGGGTCTATATGGTATTCTTTTCTAAACTTCGAAAATTACTATAAAATTTTAGCCTTCCCACACTGAAGCTACTGAGGAAGCAATAAGGCTTAAAACTACAGCATCTCAATTACTTCTCGAACAGTTTTTTGATTAGCCTTCCTTGCTTCTCGGTGTGGGTCTTTTTGTACTCTTCAAATCGAGCATTGGACAGGTGGTGATCTTATTGTTTATAAGTCATTGAATTTTTTATGGTTTTAATTTTTTTTTATGAGCGCAAGTTTATTTCAGTTGATTTATCAATATTTTGAATTGGTGTACATCTACTCAAAAGTTTTGCGATCGTGAAAAAATTCACAACGAAAACAAGTGACAGTGTGAACAATTTCAATAAATTCAGTGAAACTAAATAAATTTATTGTTAGTAAAAATTTTTATTTTTAACACAGCTTTTTCGAACTTGATGAAATTCAGAGTGATTACTAATTCAAAGGAAAGAAATAAAATTGAGTAAAACTCTTTTCGGAGGTACCGCAAATTCGTATACTTGATAGCTCGAGAATCACAAAGCAGATAACGTCACAAAATTTGGTGAATCGGTAGAAAGCACCTGACAGGCAAAAATGGGCTAAGTGTAAGAAGTAGGCGTGGTACATTTTAAAACATTTATGTGGTACATTCTTGCATTGCACTCCCTCAAAAATTATTTCAATTGAAAGTAGAAGTCATCATTATTTTATGAATTGAATGTGTTTAAGTTTGAGATTTAGCAACTAACCAGCTAGCTGACCTTCGTCATTTCGACGAACATAAGTCAAAGATCTAACTGTCGTTCCTAGCGGCATGTACTCTCACACAGACTCAGTCGTCACCGAAAGCTTGCTTGTGGTGAATATTTTCAATTTTGATATTATGGCTACTTGTTCGTCACTTTGACGAATGGTTAGCTTTTATGGAGTATTAAATAAGATAAACCAGAACTGAAACCAGATTACAAAGTTTCGAGATAATGATGTTTAAAGTTTGTCAATTTTCTTATAAGCTTTTATATACTCAGAAAACCAGTACAGAAATCATTAAAGCTTTAAAGCTTTTTTTTTGTAGATTTGAAAAGAAAATTATGTCAAGTCTAGTGATTTATTTTCTTTATTTTTGTTCCGTAAAACAAAAGGGACCTTAAATTCAATCAATTAAAATTTTGGGTGATTATTTGAAGGTTCTTCTTTTAGCAGAGATTTTATGAGAAATCACGCGTGAGTCGTGTCAAACTGTCATGGTATTTTTGTTCAGTACAGTCTGGCAAACTAGCATTTATTCATCCAATAGTAAAACGCATTTTTTTTTTCAAATAAAATAAGTTGAACGAATAAACCAAATTAAATCATCCGATTACCAGTCTATCAGCAAAGCCTTGTTTTTAGTCCTCATGTATTTTCTTTTCTGGTCGGATAATGTTTCTATAGAGCAGTGGTGCGCATGGAAATCTAACAAAAGGGCTAAACAACAACATCAAGCGACAACAAATGAAATTTTAAAGTTTCTTTGCTGTCATTTCAAAATTCGCCAACAGCACAAAAAAAGCAAGCTGCACTACAAACAAAAACAATTGCTACATTCGTCAAGAAACAATGCGGTGCGCTGTCGCTTATGCCTTTGTGTATTGTTTTTGTTTTCATTTGAACTCAAGTCAACGCTGTGCCTCGATATCGTTGAAGTTCTGCAATTTTTTTTCACTTGCTAGTGCGTCGATTAACGGTTCGGGCAATGAGGGCGGATAGGGACAGTACGTGCCCACCACTGCTATAATGCATCAAGTATTAAGATAAAATGTACTAAATCAAAAGATTACTAAATATTTATTTGACTCAACCAAAATCCTTTAAGCTCTCAAACAAATATTCTGTTTAACCAAATATAGAATGCTTTGACTTTCAATTCAGGACATATTAGCATTTACAATAATTATTTACAAGCTGATAAAAAATAAATTAAATAAAGGTGCACTGTTACATTTTTGTTTACTGTTATCATTCCTCCGATTCCATGGGCGTTCTCAGGCAAAGATTTATCATACGAAGCTCTAATTAGTCTAGGAATTGCCACATCTATTATTTGCTGTGGGTTTCACACAACTTTTCAATCACAATACTGCTCTCAGAAGCGAAACGAGCGTATCTCAAAAAAATGCATATTTGTGATTCTTATGGCATCGGATTAAGAAATTACGCGTCTAACTCGTAACTATTCCAAATGCCGGTATCTTAGTTCAAACATATAAAAAATATATTAAGAGAATTTTCTCTATCTCAATTTTACAGGCATTTCAACAAATTGGCATAAACAAATGATCAATTATCTCGAAACGCATTTTTTGAGATATACCCTTTTCGCTTCTGAGGGTAGTGTAGGCGTCGCCATGTCGTTAATGTTTTTCTAGGCGGTGCCTTTTCACACAATTCACTTTAAGAAGATGTTATTCTCAACTTTTATGCCACTCAATATTAACTTCGACCTACTCAAACACTTAAGGGTTAACGCAATACATAAAGCTTATTTCACTATTTCCGTCTACGATAAGCCCCCGCACTGTGCAATTAAAATATAAAATACGATCTGAACTGAACGGGCCAAGTTGCCTTAAAAACAAAAGACAAAAAAAAACACCAAAGTATAAGATGCTAAGGAAAAATTTTGAGAAAGCTTTTATCTTCTGCAATGCTAGAAAAAATATTTCGAATTTTTCCTTTCAACTTTTTACAGCCGAGGCAGAAACAGCAGCAGCAACAACTCATTCAACCACCTGCATGACTGACTAATTATAAATCAACTGACACACAATTTTGCGCTTCGAGAATTTAAATTTAGCTCAAACAGAGTTAAAAATACAAGGCGTCGTCTATAGAAAACATCTTCAGTTTTGCTTACTTTTAAATTTCTGAATAAACTACTTAATTAATTTGAAAATATAGTGAAGGAAAAACTAAATAAGTCCGTATAGGTGGTTTAACAACAATAACAAGATATATTACAAATTTAAATTTAGACAAAAAATCTGTGACTAAAAATACTAAAATTGACTCATACGTGAGATTTGTGCCGAATGACACAACTTAACTATTCCATTTTTATGCCAAATCGGGCACTAAATACAAATTACGTTTGTGCCCGTTGGGCATTTGGGGCGTCTACCATCAGCATCGAGTACATATTGGCTTGAATGCTGACAGAAGCGGCCTTAGTTTCTGCCTCAACGACGGAAGCAACATGGCAGACGTCATCACTGTGAAAGCTTTTTTTTTTGTGCTGCTGTGCCTTGCCTGCTGCGCTGCAAATCGGGCATTTTGGGGGTGGGTTTTGGGTACGGCTAAAGCTGACGTTAGTGGGAAAATCATTCGCTATTTTTGGCAAATATTAAGCACGATCACGACGGCGAACACAACAACGTTAGTAAAAATAAAAACAACAACTATAATGTATAAGCACTGGGAGGGCGGCATGAATCACTAAAATTTATGCAAACAAATTATTTATTGCCTAATACAAATGTTCTAAAATAAATAATAAAAAAAAAAATAAACTACCATGGAATTTCAGTCCTGCCAAATGTTAATTAAGTTTAGCGAAAATGTTCATGAAAAATTCTTTTTTTGAAAAATGTAAAATTTTTTTATTTCAAATAATTATTTTAATGAGCCTATGATTAAAATATAACAAAAATTGCAAGACTAAAAATAGTAATGGCATTAAGCAACAGGGTAGATCATGGTTTCGGCTGTTGCTCAGTGACTTAGTGAAGAGTTTTGAAGGTTACTTTATATCGCCCTTTGCATAAACGTGTTAAAAACTATAGCAAAAAGTCTATAACAAAACATTTGCCAAAATAACACCCTTGTATTATTGTTCTTGAAGTTTTTTTAGACAACGCACTTTTTGTGAGGACACTTCGTTGCGAGCTTTCCTGACTAATCTACTTTTAATGCAATTGTTGATTATGAAAAAATACCAAATTTATTTTTGGGCAAATATACCTCATATCATTGGCCGATTTGACCATTTTTTTTTTTTTTTATTTTATTTTTTCTCATTATTTACAATCGGGCTACATTTTTCGGGCGATTATTCGCACAACCTAGTTTATATAAATGGATTTTGAAGTGCTAAAACAAATTTTGCTGTCATAAATTGACAAAATCTTTCATTACAGATACCTTTCTATAATGTTTCAATAGCCACTTTTCGATTTAATTTGAAAAATTTCTGAAACGCTGCAGAAATCTCGTAAGATTTAGGGAAAAAACCAACATTTTTCAACGGACTTACTTTTTATTCTGCGTCACTTGCGCTTTGATTTTATTACGTCATTACTAAACATAGCATCATCACAGAGGATCATAAAACATTTAGTTTTCATTAGAAAAATTCAGTAAATGTTAAATGTGGAACCATCCAGATTTCGTATAAAACGTATCAGAAACATTTTCTTTGAAAGTTTCAGCTAACATTGAATCTGTAACCTTTCAGAAACCTTACAGAAAGATATAAGAAAGATTTCTGTAACATTTTATTTGCAATATTTCAAATGAAACATTTCTGGTATGTTACGTACTGTACCACAAACTTTCTAAAACGCTACATGGCGAATGGGTAGAAGACATCACTATAAACGCATAGGTATTTAGTGGATTTAAGCAAAATACATGAACATATCAAATAAATTAAATTATTTAAAAATTATAGCATAAATTTTACGTGAGAGATTTCACTAGATTTTACAAAGTTCCACCAAAAGGAATTTTTAAAAATACACCTCCTTCAGGGAGGTTTTGCGAGCATGAAATCTATGTGGTTTCATCTTCTCTACAGCTTTCAACTTATTATATTTTCTTTTTGAGGCTTTTACTTTCCGAGCTATAGTGTAGAAACCCACTTTCGACCTCTTTAAAATTCGTTTTCATTTTGATTTTTCTTAAATTATATTTCTACTGCAAATATCATAAAAAATCACATATGATAAAAAATGAAGGGGCCCCATTCATAATAATTCTGTTCTTAACCAAAATTATTCAACTTGCTAGGTGTGCCACCCCAATAGCTTGACACATTCATTAAATTTGCCAAAAATTCATTAAATCTTTTCTTACAATATTTAGTTGTTGTAAAAATCTTCTTTAATGGATTTTTCAACACCCACTAACACATTAAGTTCGTCTGCAAATTAATGATGTTTTTTTTTGCCTATTTTTATTGTAATTGTAGCCAACTTAATTTTAAGATCAAGGGAAAGTATTTATATTTAAATATTAGAAATTTTAAAATCTTATCGCGTTAAGTCAAAGTGATTGTAAGCTTAGAATGAAATTAAACGATTTGTATTTTAGCTTGAAAATATGCCTCAAGTTTTTCAAAACGTCTTATGTACATAGAAATACTGTGGCTAACGAATCTGGTGATGTTCATATAATAGGATGCAAAACCAGAGCTGTAGACATTGTAATCAGTGGGTTATAAAAATGAATGTCTGAGTGCTTAAAATATAGAAGACATTTTACGTGAGAATCGTTACTCATACGATGAATGTTATTTGACTTTCTCGTAAGAAATATTTTGGTCCATAAAAATTTTGTAGACTATTTCTACATAAAATATTTCGTTAACGAAAAATTTGCGAACAATCTATATTTGATCAATTTTTTCGACTTTTAACTTAATTCTTTTAACGACTTAATTTTTATGCGGATTTTATTGCGGCTTACTAAGGACATTGGTACTACTGGTCGAATGACTTACGGTAAATTATAAATATTTTGCGGTCATAAAAAAAATTACCGTTACCATAAAAATCACAAATGTAATTTTATCATTAAAATTTCGGCACATGTTAACATCAGAGCAGAATTAAAAGCCATATACACATATGGTCAAAATAATAAGTACACGCTCACATAATTAGTTCAATGGCTTGTAGGCAAAAATTTATTTAAGTTAATAGAAAAACAAATTTATAGTTAACTTCTTACAACATATTAAATAAAATAAAAAGGTATAACATTAATAAAAAACAAAAATATCTTTCAGTCTTATCAAAAAAGTTAAAAATGGATTAAAATGACTGGACAAAATAATAAGTACATTCAGTACATTTTAATAAAAAAAAAAAATTAACTCGATTTTATCGGCTATCGGAAATTCGATGTATTGGTCAGGCACCGTACCATGAAAAATAACCCCAGACCATAATATGGCCACCCCCATGCTTTACAGTCTTTTTTGTGAAGCGTACGTGAAATTCTTTACCCTTGGGGCGTCGAACATTTCGGGCGGAGTCATTTCCAAACATATTTATTTTTGACTTGTCGCTCCACAAAGTATTACGCTATTTCTTCTCGCCGTCAGGTCCGAACCAATTTGAATGTTTCTTTGCGAATGATAAACGCATCTTCAAATTTTTTTTTCGAAGCATAAAAACTTTTCTCGCTATCCGTCAAGGTAAATTGGTTCGTTGTAATCATCGAAGTACCGTTCGGAACGAGATCACATTGCCGATGTCTGCTGAAATGGCTCTTGAAGATGCGAAATGGTTCTTTTTTGCGACAGTGACAATATGATTATCTATCGTTGTTGAAGAATTTTTTGGTCTTCCGCGGGTTTCAACCACTTTTTTAGCTTTTAAAGCGTTTTTGACGAAAAAATTGACTGATCCATGGCTTCGGCATTAGTACGAAGACTTTGGTCGTAATTTCTGAGTGTCGAAACCATCTGCCTCTCCTCGGCAGTACAATGTTGATTTCTTCCCATCTATGAAATTTTTTTCTTTTTATTTTGATATAACTAAATATGAAAATGAATAAAATTAACAAACTTGTACGAAAAAGCCGATCAGATTGATGCAAAATTAAAGAAATGATTAATGTACTTATTATTTAGTCCAAGTGAAATAAGCCCTTTAAATGAAAACATACGCGTATAGGAAAATTCGGGGAAATCCCTTCTTCTTTTTCACTTTTAAAGGCATTGCCATAATGAAATTATCAAAATAAAAAAGAATTTCCATATATATTTTCAGTAAAACAAAAAATAATTGAGAACTAATAAGATATCAGGTAGTGTACTTATTATTTTGACCATTTGTGTATTTGAAATGATACTTTTTCAAAATCATTGCCAAATACAAAACAAACGTACGCGTTCACATTGTAATTTTGAAATTTGCCGCAACAAAATGCAAAAGCGGTCAAAAATCGATAACAAGGCTAAAAATGCATAGTATATGATTTAAAATCATAAAATCTCTATTTTAATTTCATTTCTGGAATTAACTTTCTGAATGCACAAAATATTGTGAAACTTTGCAATAAAAAAGATATGGTTTGTTTACAAAGTTTACGTTGTAAAACATACAAAGACAGCTTTAACCCTCATAGGCGTATATAATGCCTTACTGATTATATGGATGGGCCAAAAATATAATTTTTTTTTCTAATATCAAAATGTAAGTAATAGCAACAAAAATGGTTTCTATTGTTATTTTTAAATCAAAAACTTGTTGAAAAACTTACTTCAAAACTAACCATTTAACGTTCCAAATTAGCCCGTACATGTAAAATTAGTTGATCATTTGTTAATCAACGACTAACACCATGGAAAACTTATACTTAGCACATTAGCACATTAGCAAAGTATTTGCTTACTTATGTTTCCCACTCTTTAACTGAAGAAATTAATAGTACCATATATACACGCTATGCACTCGAAGGGTTAATCATACAAACAATGCAAAATAACTAATGCAACTACAATGTGCTGGTTATGAACGCTAAAATTTTTGGAAATAAATCACACCGCATTGAAATTTGTTAAATATGCAAAACATTTGTTGTTTTTTTTTTTATATATGAGAAGGAATTAAGCGAAACATTAAAAACAAATTTGTATTTTCATAAAACGCAAACTAATTAAATTTATTTCGTATATTTAAATATTTCTAAGTAAACACACAAATTCAGACATGACGACGCTAACCGGGGAAAGGTTTGCAAACTTCTGCAATTTCAATAACGTGATCATAGTGGGATCCATTTGGCAGTAGAAATGCTGCCATATCTTGAAGCTCAGAGGAAGTGATTTTGCAAAACATGTGATAAAAGGTTTCGATATCTATGATCTTTTAGTGCAAAGAAAGGCAGTGTATCGTTGATCAGTTGGTACTGGTGGCCGCTCAAAGTGGTCGAAACATGGTTTTTGCTTATTTACTCTCTTCGACTCTCTTTACAAAATGAAATTGTTTTCACTAGGCTCGGGCAATGGGTTGTCAAATTAAGGCGCTTAATTGGGTTTGTAGTACCCAATGAAAATTTGTAGAGTTTTGTAGAGCAGGGGCCGACAGCGCCTAACTCTTTCCACTCTTTGCACTCTTCTACAACAACTTCGTATTGTTGTAATTCGCCGAATCGTTGACAGGCGCAACTGCACCAAAACAATTCAACCCTTGCGTGTTGTTGCTTTGCATGTCGTTGTTGGTAAATACGTAGCGCTTGCGACTGCGCACAATTCTTGCTATGCTTTGTTTGTTGTTGGTAATTTTGCGAGCTGGTGCGCTGCCGTGTGCGCTACCGGCATGCGCGTTGTTGCTTTTACATGTTACTAGCATTACCCTGTGCGCATCGCCTCACCTCAACCGTGGTGTAGATTCGATGTGCGGTCTGCGTGAAAATTCTATTTAAAAACTACTTTTGTATGAGGACCACCCTTAGTATGCACCCAAAATAAAATTTTTACAACCTAAGCAGTGCCTCTTAATATAAAAACCACATGATGTAAATTCCTTGAGAATCGATTTAAGCGGTCTTCGAGAAAATGATATTTAAAATATTTTTTTGTGTGAGGGCCACCCTAAATAAAAGTTTTGTATCCTTAGCTATGCCTCTTAACATAAGAGCTACGTGGTGTAAATCGTTTAACCTGTTATCGTGAAAATGACATTTTAAAAAATTTTGTATGAGGGCCACCCTAAGTTTGAACTTGAAATAAAATTTTTACGATCTTATCTGTGATTCTTTATATAAAAGCCATATGGTGTAAATTCCATGAGAATCGATTTTGCGGACTTTGAGAAAATGATATAAAAAAAATTGTTGTATAAGGGCCACCCTAAATAAAAGTGTTGAAGCCTTATATATGACTCTTAATATAAGAGCTACGTGGTGTTAATTCGGTGTGAATCGATTAACCTGTCTTCGTGAAAATGATATTTAAAAATTTTTGTGTATGAGGGCCACCCTAATTTTGCACTTTAAATAAAATTGTTACAATCCAATCTCTGCCTCTTAATATAAAAACCATTATTGTAAATTCCAAGAGAATCGATTAAGCAGTCTTTGAGAAAATGCTATTTTTAAAATATTTGTGTATGAGGGCCACCCTAAATAAAAGTTTTGTGGCCTAAGCTATGCTTCTTAACATTAGAGGTACGTAGTGTAAATTCGGTGTGAATCGATTTATTTGTCTTCGTGAAAATGATATTTAAAAATATATTTGTATGAGGACCACCCTAAGTATGCACCCTAAATAAAATTTTTACCATCAAATCTGTACCCCTTAACATAAAAGCCATACTGTGTAAATTTCATGAGAATCGATTTGCCTGTCTTTGAGAAATCGCTATTTTGAAAATATTTGTGTATGAGGGCCACCCTAAATATGCACCCTAAATAAAAGTTTTATAGCCTATGACACCCGCCCGATCGATACTAACATACTGTAAAAATTTCATCAAAATCGGCTGGATAGTTTCCGCGTGCATAAGAGACAGACAGACAGACAGACGGACAAAAAATGAATTTTATATAATAGATGGTACCGTATCCAACGATTTGTTGTTGTTGTTGGTTTTTTGTTGTTGCACTCTTGAAATAAAATCCTTGTCGAGCGCTGTTGTAGAGGATATACCCAGCTTATACCGAGTTTATTGTTCTTGGAAGTACCTAGTGTGGGTAGTTTTTTTTTTTATTTTAAAAAGTTTCGTTATTTACTGTTTGATTTATAACTTTGTGGAATTTGTGCAAGCAAGGATATTTTTTAAAAATAAATAAAAAATATTTATTTTGTACGGCGAAATGGTAAAAAAAAACTCCCTGGATAGTCGTTTTATGAAGTGCCAATTCGCTCAAAGTTTTTATTAATTTCTGCCATTGGTCGCCTGCATCTTCTCCTATATCTGCCAGGCTCGAAGTTCCGCCGAAGCGCTGATCGACAACATCCTCTAGTAGCTTTCTTGGTCGTATTTTCTATTGTTTAATTTTTGATAATCTCAGTCGAGATAGAAATATTACTGGTAGCTAAATGAAGTTCATAATTAGTCATTATTAGACCCAAACTAGTTCTAAATCGAGTTAAGCGACGTGTGATGAAACTATTAGGTGATGAAGCTATCGTTTCCTCTAATTATTCCCATCATCACTGGCGTAACGTGGGTGTTTAACCTTTTTCTATACAACGGGATGTGTTCTAGAGAGATTTGTGAACTGGTTTCATCAGTTCAGATTTTTTCTCATAGCACTCGGGCGTCAAATCGGGTCCATCGCTTTTGCGTCACGCCGGTGCGCAGCAGAACATAACACTGTCGAGATGATTCGCCGCACGATTAAGTTGTGGAACGGTCTATCTGCGAATGTCTTCCGATCCCACCCATTTTTTGACAAAAATATTTGGACAAAAACCAGAGTTGCACTTACAAATTTTCAGTGCTTTACTTTCATTATCAGAACTTAAGCCAAAAAAAATGAGTTTCAGCCCACTGTACATTGGTGATATACTTTTACTTCCGAATGTGAAAATGATAACCTTTATTGAATTTTCTTTTGTATTTATACAAAATTATAAAATTTTGTTGTGATAAGTACGCATGGCTGTTTCATTTATTTGCAATAGTTGTAAACATAATATTGGAATGTACCGTAAAATATAAATAAAAACACACTTTAGGGAATATGACATATGACTATCAGCTCCTCCTCTTTTTTAAACACATTTAAGCAAAATTGTTTCTGATCTTCAAAACGAAACAAAAAAATTAAAATAAATAACTGAAACGTGTTTGCATTCTAAAAGTAGATGCATTAAATTGGAATAATTTTAAAATTTAATGACACCCGAAAAAATTTCTTTTAATTTTATTTAACAATTTTTTTTTCTGAATATTTTGACTAATTTTAAGTACTTTTTACACAGTGCGATATTTATACAAAATTAATAGTTTAGGAGAAAAATAATATAAGATGAAATTTTGTTCAAAACTGTTTTATTACTAACGCAAAAACTAAAAATTCTAGAGAAAAATTTTTCACACAAAACTAGTCTATTTTTTCCCATAGAATACGAATCTTCAATTAAAAATATAGGTTTGGATTTAAAAAATCACCGTTAACCACGAATCGACCTTAAAAATTGGTTTCAAGGTCAAAAGCAAGGTCACTAGAATTTGACCCACTAAAAATCTTATAACTTTTGCCTAAAACATTTATCACTAACTCACTTAGTTCTCGAGATATTGGCTTGGTGAAATTAAAATGTATCACACTGTATAATGAGAGATCCATTGGGAGTATTTTTATTAAACATGTGAAGTAATTTTTTTTTTTTGATTTTTGGCATGTAGTCTTACCTGCACCTATGTGCAGTGCTCAGAAAAATTCCATATGGTAGATAAGTTCATATATTTCGGCAGCGATATTGAAATTGAAGTTGGCTTTTAGATTAGAAAACCCAGAGGGACTTTTGGCATGATGTACACACCCTGTGGCGCAACAATAAACAGAACTCAAGTATAAAAACTAGATTATTTAAAAGGAATCGTGTTAATGTCAGTATAATAAATATCCAGGCAATTACAGATTTTCATAAGATGATGTCTTTGAAATAAAGAAAAAAAATTAAGATTTTGTTCGATCAGCCAGTTAATCCACACATTCAACAATCAACTTATAAATAGTTGAAACTTTCCTCTGAGATGAGATGAATACAGAATAGTGACGATTATATAGACCTAGGGTAGTATATTTTGTGTGCACAAGGGTTAATGAATTAACCAAATGAAAATCTTGTGGGCAAACGAAATGTAAACAAGTTGTTATGTCATAGATTTTGGATTAACAATTTATTTTCACTTAATAAGCTGTGAGACCTTTAAATTTTGTTGTTGCAGCTTTTATAGCAAATATATATTTTTTAGAATTTTTAAAAATATACAGATGTATAGCTACATACAAAAAAAAAACAAAAAACATAAAAGCAGCAAAACTAAAAACAAAAAACAAAATTACGTGAAAAAATCATGAGTAGGTGTGTGATTTTCTTGTTGATTTTTTTATTTTTTTTAGTTGAGACATTAGTTATTGAAAAGATTTAAATATAATATTTGTTTATTTACTTACTATTTTTGTTGCAATCTCTTTTGATTTTTTCAACTAATTAAACAATAAAAAAGAAAAAAAACAACAAAGTTCTTACACTTAATTCTGTTAGAAGACTGAAATTAAAAAGAAACATGTAACAGCGTTTGGCAGCTTAAGTGGCATCTGCAACACCAGAAATATCAGAATGGTGACTTTAACAGAGACCTCTATAAACTACTGGTCGGTCATTGCAGTGGAGTCAGTCAGGCATTAATGGCTACAGCCTCAAGGCTTTCGATGCATTCCTTCTATCAAACATAAACAAAATGTATAAATGTTTTACTTTTTGCGCATTTTCCTTCCTACAGGAGCATCTTATCTTTAGCGTCCCTTAGTGAAACTTTGCAAAGTAAGTTTTAAAAAACAAAATCTCGAAAAAAATGTTGAAAGAATTCATAGGAGTTAATGCATTAAAATGTTTTAAGAAAATATTCCTTGCAAAATTTATCTCAGGAGAATCCTGACTTATGAGGTGAGAAGGAAGCTGTTTTCGCGAAACTTCTTTAGAAGGGAAAAAACAACATACTCTTTGGAATATTTTCATGTACACCTGTGTGCGAAAAAATAGCAGTGTCATATGAAATAATCTTTGCCTTTATGAAAAATAAAAATTATTCATAGGAAAAATGAAATTCCAAATTTATTTGCTTCATTTATGTTTCACCAATGTTAAACAAGCATTTTTTTGAACATTAAGATTTATTCTGACTTCAAACAGGGACAAGTTAGGGAACGTTTTAATTAATTACTTGCACTCATGTTATGGCATATCATTTTGAAGCTTGCAGATCAAGCTGTAATCTGAAGTTCATCAAAAAGATATTCAGAAATGGATTTTTGAAAAAAAATTCAAAAAATCATTTCAATTTACAAAATGTTAGCTGTTTAATTTTTGTTAAAATTAAAAAAAAATATAAATACTTTTTTCCCCGCAAGAGTTTTTACGTTATTCAACGCAGAATAAATCAAAGTTTTTTTAAAAAAAAAAAAAAAATTTTAAATATGGGTTTTTAAAAAAAAATGCAAAAATATTTTTCAATTCGCAAAATTTTTGAGAAAAATTTTTTTTTTCAAAAACAGTATTTTTTTCGAAAAGTACAAGTAAAAACTTAAAAATGTAAAAACAAAAAAATATTCAGAAATGCATTTTTCAAAAAAAATTCAAAAATTCATTTCAATTTTCAAAATCTTAGCTCTTTAATTTTTTTTAAAATTAAAAAAAAAATATAAATAATTTTTTCCCCATAAAAGTTTTTACGGCATTAAGCGCAGAATAAATCAAAGTTTTTTTTAAAAATAAAAAAAAAATTTTTAAAAAATGGTTTTTTTTAAAAAAAATGCAAAAATAATTTTTTTTTAAAAACAATATTTTTTTTCGAAAAGTACAAGGAAAAACCTAAAATCGTAGGTATACCAATTATTAATTGATAGAGTTTGCTGTAAGCTATGAATTTTCGAAAAAAACACTTATTCTGAAAAAGTACAAAAATCGTGAATTTCATACCCGCGTATCTCAACAACAAATAATACTAGGGCAAATTCCTGAACGCAGTTTTATTGCTGGACATCGATATAACAATAATGCCAAATTTCAGCCAAATCGGAGCCAAAAAATTTTTTCGCTGGCGTTTTCGCGTGTTTTACCCCATATATAACTTAAAAAGAAATTGTACAACTTAAAAAAAAATATTTGAGCGCCTCTCCACCGAAGTAATTGGTGTGAAAGATACAGCTCGATATTCTTGTCCGAAACAAAAGATGTTTAAATTTTTTCAAATTTTCTTCTGGAAATTGGAACTTTTAGAAGGTTTGGCAAAAAAAATAGAAGATCTTTAACGGGACACACACTCGACTTCGGCCGAAATACTGTGAATTGGTTTATGTAACTTTCTGTACATATTCTTGAATGCATTATGATATTGATCTAAGCAATAATCGATTTTTCAAATCTCTTAATTTAGGATTTCCCCTTAAGACATCTAAAATGTAGATTTATGCATGTTTTTTATATGATTTCATTAGATTTTTAACAAAAATTTGGAAATTTCAAGAAGTTTGAAGCTGTAAACTTTCAAGATACCGATCAACGTTACCGTTTTTGCACTATAGAGCCAAATGGCTCACTATGTCTTATGTTTGGACTCACAAAATTTGCAATTTACTACAAAACTTCAACAGGATGAAACTTCAGAAGGAGGAATAAAAAAACGAGGTGAGATTCAAAATGTTGAGGTCGTTATAATCCATCAAGGTGAGTTTATAAAAACATTATAAAAATTTAAAGAAAGTTTTATATGTAGGACAAGACACACTTTTCAATAAACTAACCCGTTTGTTACTTCATCTTCGAAATGATCCTGCAGAATTATGTTCTTGCTGCAACGCTGTCGCAGAAAAATCTACATAGGTTTTTATGTTCGGTACTCTACCATAATAAAGTGTCAGAAAATCATAAAAATGCAAAAATTTAAAGTTTTGTCGTAAAGTGTTATAACAAAATTTTAATGATATCGAGGCTAAGCTGCTACAAACAAAGCCAAATGCACCTCAGCCAATAAGTATGCAGCAATAATTGCGCGCAAATACTTTTGCAATCGCATACAACGCCATCTGCCTTTTTACGAATAATAATAGGAATATTATTGAAAGTTAGATTGTATTAATTTTCACACCACTTTCCTCATGGAGTGATTTGTCCTTCAATTGGCTGAAACAACGGTTCCTAATAGCTCAAAGTTTTGCATTTTGTTGGAGAATTTTGTAGTAGAGGCAAAATTGCACAAAAATATTGCAAAATCACCCAAAAAAGAGTAAAAATTTCCAAAATCAAAAGCGAAATTTTACCAGAAAACGCCCATAAATGCTCTTGTAAGAGAAATTTTAGATTTTGAGAGTTATTCTTAAAGTAGCTGAAGAGAAACAAAAAATGCAACGTATTTTGTGTCTAACAAATAATAAGATGTGTCAGAAGAATCGTTTTTTTTTTTTTTGGGTTTTTATTAGAGCTGTAGTTTTCAACTATTTTTGTAGATTTAAAAAAAAAAACTAAAAAAAACATGGAGTTATTAACATTAAAATCACCAACAACAATTTACTATCAAGATGTTTCCAAAATTTTGGAAGTCGATTCAGAGATGAAGTTTACCTTACCGTAGAAAAAAAATGCATAGATTTGGACTTTTGTGAAGAAAGCAGAAATATAGGATGAGTGACTGAACTTAAAACTCAACCTACATGCTACTAAATTCCGCTCTCCTCGTACACAGCAGCTGCTGGCACAATTCTTATACCTCAGAGAAAATGCCAGTCGGTAGTCTTATAAGCTGCATTACGTTATAGCTCACTCAATGTTCACCCTAAAAGGGTGAAATTTCAGGAATTCTAGGATAAACATACAGTACTGTCGCGATAATCCGGACACATTTAGTTTCGGGGTATGTCCGGATAACTGGATTTGTCTGGAATACAGAAAGCTCAGAAATGCCGTAATCCAACCCTTTTTTTGAAGCTTTATATAAAATATGTAGATTATGGTTTTTGAAGGCGCGTGGATTAGCTGACTTTCGTGTTATTAAGAGTGACAATTTGTGAGATCTTTTGGCGTTTGAGCAAGGCATGTATGTGAAGCGGTTTTTTTTTTCTACCGACGTCGTATTTGGAGGAACTCTTTATAACGTTGCAGATTCATCAGCATTGAAGAGGACATCGAGTTCTATCTCTTTAATAATTTTTTGAAATTTTTCTTTATGTTTGCGATACATATTTCCGAATCAAAAAATTTTAGATTTTGACAGTTTGAATTTTTCAGCTGCACATCATATTGATTTTCCAGTTTCAATGGAATCTAAAACTTAACACTTCTTAGAGAGACTTATCGATTTGTGTTGCCTTTTTGTCGGTGGTATTCTAAGGATTAAAACTTTTTTAATTTTTAATATTTTATAAACACTACTTCCAATTAGAACGTGCTGGATGAAACTCACAACATAAATTGATTAAGCTGCATACATTCATATGTAATGAATACGTACTCACAAAAAGTTCAGTAACTTAAAGAAATAAGTTTGTCGTACCAGCGACAGTTCATTTGAAAGCCGAAACATACTTTGATTTATTTCTGTCCGGACTGTAGAGATAAAGTTTTAAAAATGACCGAAGCATAGGGATGTCCGGATTACTGGGAAGTCCGGATTAGCGAGTACCGGCTTGGCGCGACTGTACTGTATTATGATGTTGAAATACATTGATCCCCAGAGCTTTGATCTGTACAAATTATTAATTTTTTCAGTGAATACTGGTTTAGTCGACAGACCCGGTATAGATCTAACGAAAAAACTCGCTTTTATGCTTGCAGCTACATTTTAAGATTTAAAAATTGCAAACACCCTAACATATGACATGTGTGTATTTTAAAATATAAAATGAGAGCGAATAGTGTGGGTCGTATAAAATGCAAACAGCAAAAGAAAACGGAGGAAAACAAGAGTGAAAATAACAAACTTTTTAAATTAATTTCTTTTAGTTAGAAATAAATTACTCGTTTTCGAAAAAAAAGTTTTTTATTTTAAACAAATGTGTTAACATAACACTGTACAACACAAAACAAAAAAAATAGCAAAGTTTTGACACTTGGATCACTGACACGATAGATCGAATTGAAAATACCTTAGTTTTTTGTAAATTTAATACGATTCTTTTTTTTGAGTGTAGCGCCATAGCTACCGTTGCACAGTGGAGTCAGTTTGAGTTTCCTTTGACGAAATTCATTTTCCAGCTCAAATGCTAGTTGATAGCTAAACTCGATACCCTACAAATTTTTATATAAAAAAAAATCACTAGTCCAAGAAGAGGAAAAATATCGATTTTTCGCTAAATAAAACCTCCGAGCGATAAGATTTAATTAAGTTATGATGCTTTTAAATTGGTATATTTTAAAGAATTCTTAGTTATGTACTTAGTATAAGAAAACGTACAATTAAGAAAAAATTTATTAAGAGTCTAACTGGATAGGGCAAAATAGGAACCGGATTTAGAGAGAGCAACCGAAAAGCTACAAAAAAAATATGCTAATTTAGTTGGAGCAAAACATTTGTTTTGTTTTAATTTAGTGGTTTTATTATACCCTACACAGAGGGCATACATTATTCACTTTATCATTCCGTTTGTAACGCATAGAAGGGGCGTGGCTGTCTGTCTGTCTGTTAGCCTGTTTGTCTGTCTATTGAAATCTCGATCACACAGTCCACACCATCAATCGAGCTTATTGGGATTGAAAATGACTAAATCGGTTAATTCATTTAAAACGATATATTGAAAGAATTATTTGATGTAGTGTAACCAAACTTCTCATTTCAAAAATCTATGCTATAAGATTTCGCACAAATTCCAGAAATAGTTCGGTCTAGCATCAGACAAAAATTTAGAAAATTTTGAAAAGAGGGCGTGGTACATCTCTTACAAGCATAAGCTTCAAAATGCTATTCAAAGGACAATTTACGGAAAAGTTGTCAAATTCAATGTGGCTACATTTTGTAGCGAATTGGCCCCTTTTAATAAAAATTAAGGACTTAATCGCATTTTTACGGTTAACGCGATGTTGGGTATTGAATTTTTTGCGAAGCCAAAGATAACACTCTTACTACAAAGGGACTTCCAAACCGGATCACCGGATCAATTCGAGAGATGTCATTATCTTGTACAGTTCGAGCTAAAAAATTTTAAATTTTCATACAATTTGTGAAGGGATACCCAGGTACCCTGTCACCTGGTTAAAGGTGTATTTTTTGTCACGCACAAAAGGGCAAATGATTTAAAAATCGATAAATTTAAATAAACAAGGCGTGACAATAGTCTGATTTATTTTTTTTTTTTTGATGAATTTGTTAAATTAAAATACATTGCTGAATCCAAAAACAGTCTATCTATCTTTGGTGGTTACGTTAGTTTTGTTTTGATTGCTCACCCTTGGCGATAAATCACTGTGGCCCAATGATCAGTTGGAAGACGTTACTTTTAAAGAGTTGAAGCTCTTTCAATAATTACTGCAACATAGCATAATTTATTTAATTTAGCATAAAGGTGAGATTAGCACCTATGTATATAACTGATTTCATCCGCACTTCAATTGGTGTAGGGTGCGAATATATTAAAAAAAAAAAAAGAATCAAAATCCTAAATGTGAGGCTTTACGATGACCATCACATCATTAGCAGAATAGAAACGACGATGCCAAAAGCATCAAAAATGTATAAAATATTCTACATTTATTTTGTTTTGAATTCACGACGAAATAGTTTCCACCTCACAATCGCCCACGCCAATGTGAGCAACAACAACAGCGCAGCAGCAATCAAATTGAGCGCGTGTGTTGCCAACAAAACTTTTATCGACGTCTTGGTTTTAATCATCGAATCGGATCGCAGCGACATCACATGCATTCAGTATACTGTATACATTTGCATTTATAACCATATGACCGACCAAATGAAATTGCAAAATATTTTTTATCAATAAAATGGTAAAAATATGTAGAACATTTTGGTCCCGAAATTATTTTTCATTTTTACTTCATTGTCCTGTGGTTAAAAGCATGTCAACGAAGAGAAATTTGTACTGAGAATTTAGAAAAAATTGACATGTTGTTTGATTATCTGTGTGCATTTGACAGACAGTCATATTCAAAAATATTTTACAACGTTATAAAAATTTTAATGCTAACATGATAAAAAATATATATATTTCAATCTGCCGGTCTTTCTCTCTAACAATTTTTCAACTGTCTTTTTTTCATATGTACATTAAGGTGGTTCAAAAAAATTGAGCATCTTTCTTTTTGAGGTCGTATCCCTTAAAAGGTTAGTTTATACCAAAATACTATAATATAAATTAATAGATTTGTCAAAATGACTTTCAACGTTTTAGTATAAATATTTTCGTTAATACTAGTAGTTTTCCGCAAGTAATTTGAGTCAAAGTATAAATTTTTCGAAACAAAAGTCGCCTGTGTTTTAATCCATGATATATGCTATCTATCCACCAAATTTCATTCAAATCCATTCAGTAGTTAAGGCGTGATTGAGGAAGAGACATAACCTCTGAAGAGAAAACATTGTAATTGTTCTCTATGGTAACAATTGCATAGAGTTAATCTCTATTTTTAGCACGTCATCCGTAGCATTTGGCTCGATTTCCTTCAATTTTACTAAAAGCACTTCACATGCCTTATTTAATGCAATTAGGTTTTTTTAAATTTCCATTTTTATTTTCCAAGTTTTTGAAAAAATTTAATAAAGTTCAAAAAAATCTTGCCAAAACTGATTATTATTAATGGCCGCCATTGCAGTTCACTCCATGAAATTTTATTTGAAATGAAAAATTTGCACTAGGCTCGACATCCAGCGTTCACACTAGTTGTACGGTTGGACAAGCCAGCAGAGAAATCAAAATTTTTTGAAGTCCATCCAACATGTGTGTCAAGCGGTCCATCCTACAGTTCACATTATCGAACATTGATGTTGTCACACCATGTTGGACAGAATGTGTGATAATGTGAACTGGGCTAATCGCTTCATACCAAGAAAGCTATTTTTTTTTTATAAAAAATATTCTACGTACGCAATGTAAATATTTCAACCAGCAAATTTTGAACAGAAAACAGAACTCAACTCAAGAATTGAATTCTAAATTATAATAATTATTTTAAACGAAGTTTAATGAATTTTCGTAGAACTATTTTACATAGACACAAAATAAATGTTGAAAGCATCTTTTTTCTCCAAAAAAATAGAACGTTTAATGATTAAATATCCTGGATAATTAACTGCATGTAATGAAATTATTATTAGATTCAGATGTGAATGATGAGGATGAAAACGCATGGGCTATTAACTAAACGCAATTTTTATTAATTTCGTTTAGAATTCATTTGAAAAATCATCCTGTTTTTATTATTTTTTCGAATTACGAGATCCCGCTGAACATTCAATTTTTGGATATTTATTCTATGTTCAACCGGAAAGAAGATACCAGCGTATATAGTCGAATAAGCTTAAGTTAACTGGAACTTTAACTTACGAATCGTAAAATTTGTTCGAAATTTCGGAGCATACTGATAGTTTCGGACACTTAGGGCCTCGATTCGTTTCTAATTTGTTAACCTAAAAATATGCTAGTAAAATTCTTATATTTGTAATAAATTATTCATTAAGCACATGCTAGATTTCATTTTAAATATATTAGCATATTATCAGGCTTGAAAATTAAAGACGAAACGAGACGAATCGCAATACATAAAGAGCTACTTAATCTTATGTTTAATTTTATTTTTGTAGTGATTTTAACTATATTAAAAATTCACATTCTTTGAGAGGTGGCTTTCCTTAGCTATGTATTTATTCCCGTTGAATTCGAAGGTCAAAATTAAAACTTTTTCTGTTGAACAGTTTTTGAGATATTGTAATTTTCCGACCTTCTTTCACCTTTTTTTTTTTTTGGTCGTTCTTGACCTTGTTTTCGACGGGTGCTAAGTAAGTTGGAAAATCTGTACTTTTAAGCATTTTTTCTATGTGGGGACGATCGAAGATACTTTCCCTTGCTATAGAAAAGGAAAAGACTTTTTGAAATCGAAGAGCATTTGGCCTTCTTTGTTTAAGGCCTTCACAAAAGTTTTAATGGGGGCATGTTTAATGTGCAAAGCTGGTAGAATTATCAGCCCTTTGGCTAATATCACGCCGTTTTAGTCGCCGAGTATGAATTGGCTTTATGGCCAACCATGAAAGGGCTGTATATTTTCTTTCTTGACAAGAGACATTCAAGAGAGATTTACCAGCAAATTAGGACCAGTGAGCGACGCTATCAAGGGTTTTGCAATCAAACAATGTTGGGAGACCACATATGGTTCCTCACGAGAGAAACGGATCCCAAAAGCAACCGAATACAAGGCAAGAGTTGCAACTATAGCTGACACATTCTAATAATTCGACATGGAAAAACTTAATTTCTTAAAATACTGTTACGATTTCGATTCGATTCGATATTTGAATGGTGGTATATATTTTTGACTCGAAAGTCAGAAGAGTTTCGAACATTCATATCAATGGCGAAATGCTGCCTTTGAATCGATTGCACGCATAAAAATCAAAGTTGCGTTAAGTGTAAAGATTTTGTATTTGCCTTCGATGCAAAGGTCAAAACCTATACGTTGCTAAGTGTAAGTTTTTGTCGGAAGGGACACGGGGTCTAGCCGTTTCATCGGCCTTTTTTCTTACAAACTCAAAGTCATTCAATATGTACTTCTCCCACCGATTTGTATATTTGAGATAACTGAATTTGTAATTGATGAGTTCTTCGTTTTCAGTGTCAATCTATTGGAATAGGCACTTACTAGGAGTGTGCATGAGACGTTTTATTCATAAAAGAATATATTACCTCACATAACTCACTTTTACCAAATTTCGCACTCACAACATTTGTGTGGTGCGGTTAGCCGTCTATATGAGAATGCAATTAGTTTTAATTTCGTTATTTCTTTTTTCTAATGTTTTTGAAATGCAAAAAATTAAGAGAGAAATGTTATGAAAGTATGGCTCACCCAGTAGTAGGCGTTAGGAGACATTAAAAGTTTATTATTTATTAATTTAATGCTAAATGCAAATCAAGTGCAATAGAAAATGCAAAATGCAAAATGGCAAAAACCAACGTCCACGCCAACAACAGCAAATGCAGCTCGGGCAAACAGCAGTAGAGCCACCGACATACACCACAAATGCACACACACAAACAGACAGTTTTTAATCCGGTTGCTACTTTGACGGCAGTGCTCCGCTGACACGCTTATGGTACCTTGCATTTTCTGGGCTCAAATTTTCACACATTTTAGCAAATATTTTTGTTTTATTAGGAACAAATGCATTGGCAGAAACAAACTCATGACGACTTACCTCACAGTAGCTACTAAAGTGATGGCGGCAGCAGCACCTTCGCAAACGTATAATGTGCCCCTTGTTCACAGCTGCAGCGCCGACGCAGCAGAGCACTTAGTGGAATATTTTTGTTTTTCACAAACTTTCACACTTAGATTTTAATAAAATTCATTTATTAATCACTTTTAAAGACAAGTTTTACCATTTCACTGTACACTTGCAACAATTTTTCGTTTTTATTTTGCAATTTAAGCCACAGACGTCGCGGAAACTTTTTATTCGCTTTTGACTATGTAATTTTAATGGTTCTTCGCCTATAATTTGGCACTTCGTTTTGTGCTGCTGCTTCTTTTGTGTGTTTTGCTTTATTCACTTTGACATATGTTTTTTTTTTTTCTTGCTTTGTTTTTTTCGTATTTCGTTTTAAACCTACGGCAGCCATATTGATGGCTACTGAAATATGCATATCCAGTACATGTACTTCGAAAAATATGAACGGACATTATTAGAGCAGTTCACATGATCCCTGTTGCTGTTTAGCATGGCTTGACAACATTGTTTTTTTACTGTCACTATCGCTTTGCATTCGCAAGCTGAAAAATTTATATGTGTCCACATCGAAGTTAACTACTTGAAATCTTAAATCAAATGGAAAATTTGTACTAAACTCGACAGCTAGCATTCACACAAATTGTACCGCTGGAAAAGCCAACTTAAACATTAAAAAATTTATAGTCAATGCAATGTGTGTCATGTGGCTGTTCTGCAATTCGCATGAGCAAACATCGGAGCTGTCAAGCAAGTTTGTATAACATGAAGGATACTGTGAATTGCTCTATTTAGGTGCAAAAAGCTAAAATGTTTGCTTTTATTACCACAGTGCCAGCACGACTGGACTTAAAAGATGAGTTGAAGCTACGCTCACATGGACCAACATGGAACATTAAAAATTGGCAACAATAAACAACGTGATTCAAAATTATATGTTTTTCAAAATTATGTGGCTTTTCTTTTTTTGTGGTTGACTTTCAACTGATGAAAAAGAGCGATCACAAACGAAAACACGAAAAACTTGAGCTAAATTGTCACACATGATCGCTAATATGAACAGCCTATAAGAGTTCTAAGCAAAATTATAACGATATGCGATTGCGGGAAAAAACATAACGAGATAACATGATTTTTTATATATATTAGAGTGTATATTTCTCTAATGCATAGGAAAAATCACGTTGTCTCGTTTTGATTTTTCTCGCTGTCGCATCTCATTACAATTGTGTTTAAAACTTAACAAAGCGAAATCTGTCAAACTATTCCCATACTTTACGATCTGCAACAAAATCGACAGAAATCAAAATATTTTGTTTTTCATGTGCGGCAGTTTGTGATATACGGTTCTTCCCCTTAAGAATTTTGACAAACATTCTGCGACTTCAGGTGTAATTTTCTACTGAACACACCGTGCACCATTTGCCGCTTCTGTCAAACTTCGCTTTTAATATCAAAGCATTTGTGTGCGTTTGCGTGTCCGTGTGTCACTTGTTCCGCGAGAATAAGACGCCGAAATTCTTTTTCTTCATTTTCAATTTTGAATTCTACAAATATTGTTGAATTGGGCTACAAAAAAACTATTAACTGCTAAATAAAACGATTTTCCTCTATAAAGTTGTTTAAAGCATCAGCACAATGAGTGAAATTTCCGTAGATGAGCTAAAAAAGGAAATCCACGCCGTCCTCAAGGTAGCGGACTTGGCAGTAATCTCCGCAAAGAAGGTGCGCGAGACGGTTGAGAAGAAATTGAGTGTATCGTTGGTTGGTCGTAAAAAGGAAATCGACAACATTGTAATGGAGTTCATCGAGCAGCAAAATGAGAACGATGATAGCGATGCATCTGATGGTGAGAAGTCTGATGCAGCTAGCGAATCAGCGGAAGAAGCCAGCAATGAAGGCGACAAGAAGAAGAATCAATTGAAGAAGCGTCCACAGCCCACACGTAAGGCTGTACCGAAAAAGAAGCGCAAAACTCTTAATGCATCCGATTCTGGAACCGAGACTGATGGTGGCTCTGACTCTGACTACGAGCAGCCAAAAAAAGTTCCTGTTAAAAAGAAGGGTGCCGGTGGTGCTGCTAGTACTGGTGCTAGTGGCCGCAAGTCAACCGGCTTCACCCGCCCATATAAATTGTCGCCCGAGTTGTCGGCCCTAATGGACGCTGAGTCGCTGCCCAGACATGAGGTCGTAAAGAAGGTTTGGGTAATTATAAAAGAACGCAACCTCTATGATCCGAAAAATAAACAATTCGCCATCTGCGACGCAGATTTGCTTAAAGTAATGGGAGTAAAGCGCTTCCGCACTTTTTCCATGTTGAAATACTTGAAACCACATTTTATCAATTAAAGCCTAAAAAAGCTGCAGCACATGGGCAGGGATGGTCAGATGCATCATCACCGAATAAATCATATTTCCTTTTATTTTTTTAATAAATTACTTTAATAATTTACAATAAGTTTATATAAAACTAAAAATAATATAAAGATTAAATTTAATTTGACGGGTACGCCAGCGCTTGCGTACAATTTTTAAAATTATTCTGCAATTTGATTGATCACTACAGCATTTGGAACAAATAGTGTTTGTTTTTAATTTATGTAAATGAAAGCCAGAAATGCATTCAAAGTTCAATTGTAATGCAATAAATTCGTCATCAATAAAGTTTAAAATTTGTGTTTCATTCGATTCAAGATTTTCAGAAGAACGATTAAGATTTGATATAATCGAAAAAAAAAAACACCTAATACATTTTCTTTTGATATATGTATGTTTTAATAACAGTCAAGAAATCCAATATAAAATCCTACAGACTACTCAGTCTACTATTACTTAAGCTACCTTCGCCTTATATGTCAATTTGTTTGTATTTGATATATAAATCATTTCGAAAGCAAATCAATCAATTAATTATTTAAATGATCAATTCAAATTTACTTTAGGGAATCACCGAGTTTTTATGTAAGGGAAATGGTTTTTTACGATTTTTTAAGAGCGTAATTTCTTCTGACGTGGTCCATATCTTCTAAGACAAACGACATTAGTAGAAACATAATTGAATAATATTACTTTCTTTCCAATATACTCTTAATTTTTTTCCATGGTTCATATTCCATGGTTATAATTAACACTTAAGTAATTTCCATCACATACTTTTAGTTTTGTATGCAACTGGCTAAAAAATGCGCCTCTTATTCATCTTGTTCTTCCGTCAGTTGATTATCTAAAATTGTTAATCTCAACCATGTATTTTAAAAGTTTCATAATTTCTAAGGGCCACTTTTTGTGGAATAACCTATACAAGAAAGAAAAATATCGGATTTTGGTTGTAAATTTCCAAGAAATTTTGATCATTTTAATAACCTTTTTTAAGCAATTTCCCATTATCTAAGATGAGGCGTTTACTTACGAGGTAACACCCAATACACGTAGATCTTTATTTTGCTTCTCAATAGGGGTAATACTCAGCCTGGATGATAGCCACCCTTATAATGATACCAACTGAGATTTTAACACTTAGACTGGATCATAAATTCGACTTAACTTCAACTATTTTCCTCTAACAAAAGTGGAAAATTGATTTGATAGGATTATAAGAACTATAAAAGACACAAGGTTGCACATTGTTTGCAATGGCGACAATGAAGTTCTGTTTTTATAGTCCAATGTATAACATACATCCACATCTGCATATTCGTTTGGTTTCAAATGATTTTAAAATCTATATTTAACATTTTTACAACTTTATTTTTTTATTATCTAATAGAGCAGATGCTAGCAAACTTTTCGTTAGCAAAATTCGAGGGAGTTATTCTGATGGTAAATTAATTGTCCGACAGATCTTTTTGGGTGAAGTGGTTAAAATTAATTTTCTTTGATTTTTTTGGAAATCAAATATTTTCCGAAAGCTGATTTGTTTATGAATAGAAGTTTAAGAAGATATTTATCCAAGGCTTATGTCCTCGATTTTGAACAAATGTCTACGCATGCTCTTGCGGTCCCGAAATCTCTAAGTGTCAAGTTGGCAGGATATTTAATCATTGCAAGCGTTAATTTCTTTTAAATTTTTCGGACAAAAACATATTTCAACATTCTTTATGTTTGAGCAAAGATGAAGATTATGTAAGATGTCATCAAACTTCATGTTTTTGCGTAACAGAAGTATAAACGGAATCACCCTTATATCATTTCGAAAAAAAAATAAATAATAGATTCTATGAAAATTACTACAAACTCAATTTTGACCACTTTACTCCCAGTTAAGCGATATCTGGCAACAATCGGAATATGAATTATAGGAATTACAAATCTTACAAACGAAAAGTTTTACATAAGTAGTTGTTACAATAAATTTTTTAACAATAAGCATATATTTAATTGGAACGGAAAAGTTTATCACAGCAGAATCAATTGATTTATTCGAGTTACATATTCTTATAGCCACAAATTTCGCTATCCTCCTCATCAGTAACGAGACGAGCTTCGGAAAGGATACCTGCTTCATAAAGCTGTGGTGCAACTACTTCATTCAGTTTCGTTGAAATCTGTTTTTTTTTTGCGTTCTCCTTAATAAAATTAACAACAATTCGATCATCCACTACGGACATTTGTAAAATTTTGCCCCATGTTAACAAAGCGAGTGGTCGTTCAGGCGACAACTGCTGTGATGGCGTTACAATGTGACGATAGAGACAACCTTTAAGCGTAGTTTCTAGGGCTTCTATTTGCCCTGGAAAGGCACATGGGTGATAGAGCAGGACAACGGCACCATCTGCAAGGCTGCGGAGCCAACGTTGTGGAGGCAAATACTTATAGACACCATACTTGGGAGCAAGCAAACGATAGGCGCCGCTGAAAAAAAAAAACAAATGGATAATAACAATAAACAGTTTTTTTCATCAAAAATTTATAAATGTCTGTTTCCACAAAAAGATATAACTCTGCCTGATATGGTGCAGGTACATATTTATTTTTACATTTTCGAGTATTGTATTGAAACTGGAAAGTAAAAGCTCTACACTGGCAGTCTATAATAGATACACAAAAAAAAAAACAAAAAATAAGGAAAAAGATTTCTTCAATCACCGCTCTGGACACAAGCTATGTTTGAGAGCAATCTATTATTAAAAGCTTCTCAACTCGCAGTGCGGACTTTAATTGTAGGTTCACGCAATTCTGACAATATTAATTATGTAACTGATCTCTGAATCAAAGTGTTTTGATCTTTTGAACTAAGTCCTCGACATTATACAGCTTATAGGTTTTTCGGTTAAGGTTTATTCCACATAACGTCCACACATATATATAATCTATACGATTTAAACAACTGGTAATACAGGCTACTTTCGACAGAGTATATCTTTTCTATTTGATATTGTGTGTTTTCAGTTCTTCTGACGATTTTTGATTAAATTGTACCGATTAAAGAATACCTATTGTTTCATATTACTTTATCATATTTTATAGATTATTCATAAAAATTCAGTCTGAAAGTCATCTCCCTATATAATGTTATTTAAATTTAATGCAAGATATTTGGCAAAATGTCATCGTAGTGGGTGTCAATGTCCTGCAAGGATATTACTATCTTATCATCCAAATATATCTAACTCTAGAGTTTTAAGCTGAAAGCCAGTTAGTAAGCCAGATACAGTCTACTTTAATATTCATAGACTAGCTATGAACCGCGGTTTATTTAACCCTGTAAGTCCAGAGATAATTTTCCAAAATTCTGTTTTAGTGAGTCCTAGATCTTTGGAACGAAATTACTGCTACTTTCAGCTCGACGATGTTATCAGCTAGATAAACCCTAACGACTCCTTAACGCATTGACTGGCTTTAAGTTGAAATAAATCTGGTCAAACTAAACAGACTTACAATGTAGGCAACGGTGTCTCATAGCGGATTGACTCGTTAAGACACTTTACTGGCGGCACATAAGCAGGTGGAATGAAGCTCTCAGTTAGCAACGCTTCAAGCTGAAGATTTGGTGCATACAGGGTGCGATTTCCGAGGCACAAAAATTTGAAGGAATGTTGCTTTTTAGCTGGATCGAAGTCAACATCTATTGAATGCTAAAAAAAACAAAAAAAAAATACGAATACATACATACGTGGATTTTTCAACGTATCGAAAAAAAGCGATAAAATTCTATTGGGATTCCCAGATGTTTTCATACTTTGCCATCGTCACACGTATTTGTTATTGTTGACTTAGAAAGATTTATGGTTGTTGTTTTTTGATTGGGATCAAACGGGAACCATTTTCCTGTCCAAGCTTCTTGTGAATCGTCGTATTTACGTTTAGCACAGGTAAATGTATTTGTCAGTGACAATAAATAAATTAACATAATAAATTTAAACATATTTTTTAATTATTTACAAACGCAATAAGAACAAAGTGTAGAAGAGAAACACCACCCGACAGGAAATAAAAGCACTTCAAAAACAATTTTAATTTTAATAAAATAAGACCTCTTGCTTAAGCCAGTCGTAGCAAACTATATTTTTTTTTGTATGTTTTGACAATAACAACAGCAACATTTGAACGCCGACGTATGTGCGTTTAAGTGCCTTAATAAAAGTGAACTTGTGAGTCGGTGTTACAAGTCGACGCTGCGTGTAAGCAACATACATGATTTCCATAGTACAATTACACATCTTGTCAAATTCAAAAAATGCAACCGTGAAATTTGCTATCATAAATGTTATGGTAGCAGCAATTCTAAGTGACAGTTCTTCTACTTTATTTTTATGCCTACCTTTTCTGTCCAAATTGTTTAGATAAGGCAGTAACATTTCCAAATTACACACTCATAGCCAAAAGCGCGCGTTGTCAGATTTCTTGCGGTAATTAAAATAAATATAATAGTCCAAGAGCCGGCTGTAGAAAAGTCGAGTGTATAAGATTACAGGATGGGATGCATGCCAAATGATAGAGCTCGACGAGCCTAAATAGAATATCTAGGGTTGCCTTGCCAAAGCCTGTCCCGATGGCCGAAAATGCCCGAATTTTAGCCAATTTTATTGTTCTAATTAAAACTGTAGTACATAACAGCTCGAAATGAATGCCAAATGATAGAACTCGAAGAGGCCTAATTATAATACCTGGAATTGCATTGTTGAATCCTGTCCCAAACATGGGTTTTCACCGGTTTTTTAGGTCAATTTTCATTAATGAAGATAACAGCTTGAAATTTGTGCCAAATGATAGATATAGATAGATATATAGAACGGGTGTCAAATAATGTTTAGGACATGATTCGACAAGGCAACCTTATATATTCTATTTAGGCTCTTCGATATCTATCATTTGGCACGAATTTTAAGCTGCTATCTTCATTAATGAAAATTGACCCAAAAAAACCGGTGAAAACCCATGTTTGGGACAGGATTTAACAATACAATCCCAGGTACTATATTTAGGACTCTTCGAGTTCTATCATTTGGCATACATTTCAAGCTGTTATTTACTACAGTTTTAATTAGAACAACAAAATTGGCTAAAATTCGGGCATTTTCGGCCATCGGGACAGGCTTTGGCAAGGTAACCCTAGATATTCTATTTAGGCTCATTGAGCTCTATCATTTGGCATACATCTCATCCTGTAATCTTATACACTCGACTTTTCTACAGCCGGCTCTCAGCCTATAAGAGCGCTATGTTGATTACATTGCTTTTTTCTACATAAACTGAAGTAAAATTTTACCAAAAATTTTTAATTTTCATAAAAATCACTTCAGAAGCTAACGTTGTTTCATGTGTCAAGAGTTACTGTGTTACCGCTTATTATCTTTTTGGTAATTTATTTTTTAAAAGTTAGAATATTCACCAAAATTCTATTTTCAGTATTTTTGAAAAACTAAGATTTATTGCTGGATGAACATAAGAGTTGGATTTTTTTTAGATAACGTGAAACAGATTTTCAGCAAAGTTAATTGCAAGAACGCCAATCTTAAAATGGGAGGGAATAGTAGTCAGTCCCGCCGACTTACACAGTTTATAGTAATTACCGTTTTTAAGTTGGAACAATCAGCTTAATGACAAACTACTATAGCTATATTCATCGGAGCTAGTATCACTAAAATAAAATCATAATGTACTAGCATTTATGTTTTGCACGACTACGTAGTCCAATTTTTTATTATTTTCTTACAAAAATTGTATTTTATTCACTAAAGATAGTGACCGAAATATAAAATTTAATACAAAAGTTACTAACAATACACATTTTAAAGTATTTGGCTTCACAATATAACATAGTTAACATACATATAAAAATATAAACATTGAAAAATAACAAACAATTAAAGGAAACAATATTTTACTCCATTACCAACTTTTTTAAGCAATTAGCTTCGAAAATGTAACAAATTTTTATATTAAGGGTATTCATGCAAACTCATACAAATCTTGTAAGCCATATAAACAGAATTTCATATGAAAAAATGTATTTGTACATTTATGCGTTTAAATGAAAACCATTATTATTTATATTTAAAATGCATTCATAGTGGTATTCATGCAAACGTATAAAAACCTTACAAGCCATGTATATTTCATATGAAATATAAGATTTTTGTACGCATGCATATACATAAACCAAAATTATATATGAGGTATTGCAATGTGGATTATGGGATGGATTCTTAACATAGAAATTTATTTTATTTTACATCGTTTTAAGTTCCTATGTTTTTATTTTATAAAATTGAATGCATTTTACCTCACTGTTTTATAGGTAAGTGAGGTACAATTTTTTCCACATACACACACATATCATGCATATCTCAACAATTTAATAATCTTGTTGGATGGTCCACTTAAACTTGCAATATCTCATACATTAACTATTTCACATTTTGACAACCCTCTGCCCAAAGACTATTAAGAACCATATATAAGAATTTTCTCTAGTGTTTCCGCAATTACATGGCTCGTTTTTACACAAATATTAATCAAATTTTTCTAGTTCCCTTCAAAATATGGCTCTATACACTAGTTGTCACAGCTTACAATATGAAATACAATTTTCTTATATTAACTCGTTTAAGACATGACTGTTTGATTTTCCCATCCGCCTTTTACCTGAAGTTCCCTACATGAACAGTAATGTTCATGGGAAATAACATACGATATTTATTGCAATTTTAATTGGTTTGCCACTGTAGAAATCACAGAGAAAATTAAATAAATAAAACCATTAATAAAAAAAGATTAACATAAATATTTCAATAAAACCTTAAGTGTTGGCCCACCACCACCTGTTCTAGCAGACTCTTGTTCTCGGCGCTCTATTTCTTGGGCTCGTTGCTGTTGCCGCCGCACCTTCTCCGGGTCCTTAACACCGCGTTGTTCCTGTTCTTTGCGTCGTCGTTCTGCTGCTTCAAGCTGTTGTTGCCGACGTGTTTCCTTGTTTAATTATTAAATTAATAAATTTCATATTTTGTACAACTTATTTTTGATTCGTTACTCACTGGCGATGGCATAAGATTTGTTTCTTCCGAGTTGCTACCGCAGCATGATGAACAGATCCCCATTGTTTTTCGAGTTTTCTTATGGAATTGCTGAATTTATTTTCATTAAAATGTGAAATTTAGAGGGCTTCTTTCATATTTGCAAACAGCTGATTGAGAACGATTTTTCGATAATAACCTAATTGGCTTAAGCCATGATTCAATTTAACTTCTGAAGATCAGCTGTTTGAACAGAACGTAATGTGACAGATGCGCTAATATTAGCTTAATTTATATGTACATATATCAGAATGAAATTCGAATGGAAAATCAACGGTTTTGGATCTACTGGGCATCAAAGTATATGTGTAAAATTATGAAGTTCAACGCAAACGAGCACAGGTTGAAATAATGCTGTATAAGTAGGGCCTTACTACAAAAGTAGCACATATCAAAAAATTGGAATTTTGTAAATGAAAACCTTAATTTTTTTTTAATTTCATACAAATATTTTTGATGAGCAAAAAAAAAAAAAAAAAAAAAAAAAGGTCCTGACTTCAGTTCAAATATTTTATTTTACAATGCAAACATCGAAAGTAGCAAAACCATTCCAAAGTAGCACATTTCGAGTCAACAGTAACAAAGTAGCAAAGCCTTGCAAAAGTGCCACTTTTGCTACTTTAGTATCGCATCTGGTAGCCCTATGTATAAGAAATCAAAATTATAAAAAGTATTAAAACCAATCTTAATACTTGTTTTTTCTTATGGTGAGTTGAATAACTTTTCTTATAAAGCGCATAACATGAAATTTGCCTTTAGAAACTAATTTCATCAACAACATATATAGCTTAAGAAAAAATAAGGAAAATGTTAACTGTTGGAAGATGTTTAAAATCCTCTTAAACATCAACAATTGAGAGTAGACCAGCTATATTAGGCAGACATAGAAAATAATCGTTTCGTTAAAATGCGTTACATTTTCATATGTTAATTTTGACAGTAAAGATTGTCCTAAAAATAAAGCAGAAGAATTGGTGCTACCGTGATAGTTGTATTAGGGCACGATGGCATGTTGCAATTTCTTCATCTTTATTTGAGGGCTACCTTACCTGCCAAAGTCAATTTATTTTGACTATGTTATGTTTCTCTTGACATCGATGGAGCCACTTTAATGGTTGCATATAAATTGAGTTTGACAAGATAATTATACCTCCTAATTGCAGTTCGTGCCATAAAAAAAAGTAAAGTAATTCGTATTCTTATTCTTCTTCATTGCTGAAGTACGGCTGAACGGGCCTACTGTCAAAAGTTCGTTTTACTCACGTTTTCGTGTTATCGATATTTTGCACTCAACATTGAATCTTGTGCATCCTTATTTTTAACAACAATGTAAAAAAGAACACAAATTGAGTTTTAATAAACGTTTTTTAAGCAGTAATAAACCAAGTGAACATCATTAATGTTAAAAATAATTTTTATATGAACTATGGCGCAGTTTGATTTGAGTCAGAATAGTAATTTTCGGGGTTTCCTTGGTATGCTCGGGGATCCTGCCGCCAAGGATGAAATTAAATTGAAAGCTGCCCAGGAGTTAAGTGAACACTTTGATAGTTTAGTTCAAAGTACCTCGTATCCTTCAGTCTTAGAGCATTGTTTGAAAGTTTTTTTAAAAATGTTGGAGGATGGCGAGCCTCAATTTATACAAGAGAACACGACGCAGAACATTCGGAAACTCATCTTAGAAATGATACATCGCTTGCCAATATGCGAAAGCTTACGGCAGCATGTAAAACCAATAATCTCCCTCATGTTGAAACTGCTTCAGACGGAGAATGAAGAAAATGTGCTTGTTTGCTTAAGAATCATAATTGAGTTGCATAAAAATTTTAGACCATCATTTAATCCAGAGGTACAACAATTTTTAACATACGTAAAAAAAATTTATAACGATTTACCCAACCATGTCACAAAAATTTTTGAGCCATTAACACCGTTTCGAGTGAAGGATATGAAAGATCTCAAAGTGGAAGCCCTTCTTGAGGAAACATACACCACAAGAATAATTCATCTTGAAAAGACAACAGAGAGCGGGCCCTTTTTGCAAGTATATAATCTTCTGCCGAAAGGTGTCTTGTCACTTCGTGTCTTGCAAGAACTTCCAATCATAGTTGTTCTAATATACCAGATATATAAAAATTCAGTTCATCAGGAGGTATCAGAGTTTGTGCCGTTGATAATGACAACTATTAACTTGAAGCCTCCAATGAATCAAAAATGTCAACAAGCTTTAAATAAGGAAGTGTTTGCTGATTTTATTGGTGCACAAATTAAAACTCTCTCATTTTTAGCTTATGTTGTGCGAATATTTCAGGATGCAGTAATGGTGCATTCAGCTTCAGTAGTAAGTGGTCTGCTGAGCTTAATGCAGTTGTGTCCTAAGGAAGCTGCTCATCTTAGAAAGGAATTACTTATAGCTGCTCGTCACATATTTGCGACGGACTTACGACAAAAATTTATTCCCTGTATCGACCGTCTATTTGATGAAGATCTTTTAATTGGAAATGGTGTAACGTTAGATGCTATTCGACCACTTGCTTATTCGACATTGGCTGATTTGGCTCATCATGTTCGTCAGAGCTTAAATTTGGAGGTCTTAGAGTTAGCAGCAAATCTATTTTCTAAAAATGTTCATGATGAAACTCTTGCAACTGGCATTCAAACAATGTCATGTAAACTGCTTCTTAATTTGGTAGATTGCATTCGTCAACATAGTGAATCGAACCCTACTAAAGCTCGCAATATTTTGATAACGTTGCTTAAAGTGTTTACAGCGAAATTTAATACAATAGCCAAGATACAACTACCTCAAATTATGCAAAAATGGAAATCCTATACCAGCGTTAACGCTGGAACTACTGCGCCGACATCAGGCCTTCAATTGTCTGGATCTGAGACAAAGGAAGTATCAACTGCGGAAAACACAGAGTATATTCAGAAGATAAATAGCGGTGGATGTTGCACCACTCTAAATATTGCTGAGTATCGCAGTTTAGTCAAAACATTAGTTGGCGGCGTTAAGACGATCACATGGGGCTGTGTCAGTTGTAAGCCGTCTACAGATATATCAAAAGCATCATACAATGTTAAGCTTTTTCAACCTGAGGAACTGATAATATATGTCGAGTTAGTAACATGTGCGCTAGAAGTTCTTGATATATACACAATAAACTTACCAAATGTAAATACCATCTCAGCTTCGGTTTCCCGTTCTCTTGGCCACATTCCAAGAACCAAAGAGGAAAAGGAAGTCTTGGAACACTTTAGTGGAATTTTCCTCATGATGCACTCTCAAAACTTCCAGGAAATTTTTGCAACAACAATTGATTATGTGGTAGAAAGAATTTATAAGAACTCGTCGTTACAAGTTATTGCGAACTCATTTCTAGCAAATCCAACCACTTCTCCACTATTTGCTACAGTTCTTGTAGAGTACTTGTTAGAAAGAATGAAAGAGATGGGCTCCAATGTTGACCGTTCTAATTTGTATCTAAGGCTGTTCAAGTTGGTATTTGGCAGCGTTAGTCTTTTTCCAGTTGAAAATGAACAGATGCTCCGACCACACTTGCACAAAATTGTAAATAGATCAATGGAATTAGCTCTGACTGCGGAAGAGCCGTATAACTTTTTTCTACTTTTACGAGCCTTGTTTAGATCAATTGGTGGAGGAAGTCATGACTTGCTTTATCAGGAATTTTTGCCGTTGCTACCTAATTTATTGGAAGGACTTAATCGCTTACAAAGTGGTTTTCACAAACAACATATGAAAGATTTATTTGTAGAGCTATGCCTAACAGTGCCCGTTCGATTGTCATCTTTATTGCCGTATCTACCAATGTTAATGGATCCATTAGTATCTGCATTGAATGGTTCTTCGACATTAATAAGTCAGGGATTAAGAACTTTGGAACTTTGCGTGGACAATTTGCAGCCCGACTTTCTTTATGATCATATTCAACCAGTTCGGGCAGAACTGATGCAGGCTCTTTGGAGAACATTAAGAAATCAGGACAGTGCTGCTCTAGTTGCATTTCGTGTTCTCGGCAAGTTTGGCGGTGGCAACAGAAAAATGATGATTGAACCTCAGACACTTCAATATTGTGCTGGAGAGACTGAGAGTCCTGCTGTTGTTGCCTATTTTCAGGATCAAAATAAACCAATAACTTTGCCTGTGGATAAAATAATTCAATCAGCTTTCGACTTCCTTAATTCGCATACAACAGATTCGTTTTACAGACAACAAAGTTGGCAGGTCATTCGCTGCTTCTTAGCAGCTTCAATAAAATTAGATGACGACAAACACTCCCTGCTTAAGCTTTTTACTCATCCAAGTTTTATTGATGGAGCCTTATCGAACATGCTTGTGCTTCAGTTCATTTGTGAGAAGACATTGGTAAGGAAAACACATCAAATCGCTCTTTCGGGAATGCTCGTAGCGTCTGCTACAAAAGAACTACGTGAGTCGGTTTTTCCAGTTATGGTTGGTATGGTACGGCATTACACTATGGTTGCTATTGCACAACAAGCTGGGCCATTTCAATGCAATACTCACAATGCTTACAATGGCATTGATTCATTGGTGTTAATAGATGTAATAGCCTTTTGCATGGGTCATGAAGAAAAGGAGCTTTGTAAACCTGGACTGTTATGTATTGCCCTTATTTTGGAAACTTCTTCATATTTAATGGGAAGTAAGGAACGAGCATGCAGGTTGCCAATTATGCAATACTTAGCGGAAAAGATGACAGCGTTATGCTATGAACGACCGTGGTATTCTAAAATGGGTGGATGCAAAGCGATAAATTGGCTTTGTCAAAATATGTCCCAGCGATGGATATACCAACATTTATTTGCATTTCTTAAAGCATATATGTTTGTTATAATGGATTTATCGGAAGATGTTTCTAACGGCACAGTGGATACAGCCAAGGAATACATGAAATCTATACTAAAAACATGTATGGTTCCAATTGTTATCGAGCATAACGATCAAAAAGATGACGAAATCATAAATATTCAAAACAAATCTATATATGAAGTTACACACGAACTCGTTCGTCAAGTTACCAGTCCAAATTCATTAGTTAGAGCTCAAGCAATGTCATCTCTAAAATTGATTGCTCAACTTCAAAAGAAAACCACTTTTGACATAATGGATCCTCATAGAGAAGTGTTAGCTGATATAATACCTCCGAAAAAATATCTACTGCGACATCAGCCTGCCAGTGCTCAAATCGGACTGATGGATGGTAATACTTTTTGCACTACGTTAGAGCCACGACTTTTCACAATAAGTAAGTCCTTAATCTGTTGTATAAATAACTATGTACATTGATTTTCTTTTTTCTCTTAAGATCTGAGCAATAATTATCACAAATTATTTTTCCATGAGTTGATAACTTTAAGTGAAGCTGAGGATTCAACTTTGACAAAACTGGACTGCTACAAAAATGTAACAAATTTAATTCCACTGAGGAAAAGTGCTTTACGAGCACTTGCAGCGTGTCATTATATAACTGATAACCAGTATAGGGAAAAAATAGTAAACATTATGTTTCGCGTTATGGATAATAACAATGTTGAGTTGCAAGAGGCTGCCTTTGAATGCATGAAAGTATTTATTTCTGGATTTCATATAGAAAAGGAAAAGGTTCATGCAGGAATGCGACCTTTGCTTTTAACACTTGGAGATCATCGAAATCTTTCTTTGTCAGCAACACGGAGATTATCGTTTTTCACACAACTCTTCCCTCAAATGTTTAATGACAAATTAAGCGAACAAATTCTACAACATTGTCAAAAAATGCTTGAAATTTCCATAACCACTTGCAAATCTGCAAAACAAGGAAATTTTCTTTCAGTTGCAAAATCTGGAGAGTATGAAAAGAAGATAGTGATATTGATTGGAATGTTTCACCAAATAACTGCTGCATCGTCTAAGTACATAGAAGGACTTACTCAATTAGTACTACAAACTGAAAAAAGTCTTTTAATAGAGCCGTCGTGTCCATTTAGAGAACCACTAATTAAATTTTTGCTGCGATTTCCAAACGAGACAGTTAATCTGTTCTTATCGGATAACAACATTATAAACCCACAGTGGAACCGATTTTTCATATTCCTATTAAACCACAAAGACGGTCAGCCATTTAGAACAATAATCAAAACACAAAAGACGAGTTACTTGATCAAAATTATTAATTCCACTTATCCAGCTTCTACAAACACTAATTTAGCTCAAAGATATATTGCACAACATCAAGGAACTTTAATTATTTACACTCTTATGGGATTAGATGAACAATGGATACCAACACAAAACGAAATTGTATCTGCCTTGAAGAACTTTTGGATTTCCGACTTATATAAAACATGTAAGAAAAATGTTGTTTGTGATATGTGGCACCTCGTGGGAAAGATTTTGCTATTTTATTTCTCTCACAATACCAATGAGATCGATTTGCTGTTTCAGTTATTACGAGCACTTTGCTTACAATTTATACCAGACTTCCAGTTTTTACGTGATTTTATACAAAATACTGTTGCTCAAAGCTTTACAGTTTACTGGAAACGAAATGCATTCTTTCATTTTGTTGAAAACTTTAACAATCCTTCTTTAAGTGATGAATTGAAGTCAAAAATTTTAACCGCTGTATTAATTCCCTGCTTTACGGTCAGTTTTGAAAAAGGTGAAGGTAATAAACTGATTGGAGCACCGCCAGCGCCATATCACGAAGATGAAAGTAATATTGTATCAGTTTTTATCAACAAACTGTTTGACCCAGAAAAACCGTTCGCTAATGATGATTCTGTACGAATTGCTTTGCTTCAGTTTGCATGTCTTCTTGTGGAAAAAGCGTCTCCACATATTCATGATGGAGATGCTAACAACAAACGTCAAGGCAATAAATTGCGTCGGTTGATGACGTTCGCATGGCCATGCCTTTTAAACAAAAACTGTGTGGATCCTACATCACGGTATCATGGGCATCTTCTTCTTTCGCATATTATATCACGTTTGGCAATACACAAAAAAATAGTATTGCAGGTGTTTCATTCACTTTTAAAGGGCCATGCCTTGGAAGCTAGACCTGTGGTTCGACAAGCTTTAGATGTACTTACACCAGCAATGCCGCTGAGAATGGAAGATGGTAATACTATGTTAACTCACTGGACAAAGAAAATTTTGGTAGAGGAAGGTCATTCCATGCAACAACTCTTTCATATTTTGCAATTAATTGTTCGTCATTACAAAGTTTACTACCCAGTTCGACACCAGTTGGTGGCTTATATGATTAATTATATGCAACGCCTTGGATTTCCACCAAATGCTTCCTTAGAGCATAAGAAATTGGCTGTTGAACTTGCCGAAGTTATTATAAAGTGGGAGCTGCAAAGGATAAAAGACGATGACAACTACAGCAAAATCATAGATTGTGAGTCAAAAAGTGGAAGCAAATATGCAAAAGTAATTGGCGTAAAAAGATTTTCATACTCCGATCAAAACGAAAGCAAGAAAAAAACTGATGGGTCGTCAGATTCCACTGCAGATACAGCCGGAACATCACAGGAAGGAACAAATCGATCTATTGAAAAGAATCACTGCGACAGTGTATTGAACTTTTTGATACGGTTAGCATGTCAGATCAATGATACACAATCAGCGGCTGGAATTCCGTCACCTGGAGAAAGCTTGTCTAGGCGATGTGTGCTTCTTTTGAAAATGGCAATGCGTCCTGATATTTGGCCTCAACCTTTTGATCTTAAACTTAATTGGATGGATAAAGTGCTTCTTTCAATAGAAACGTCACAAACGAATTTGGGGAATATTTGCACAGCACTTGATATCTTAACTTTTTTGGTTACCATTCTCAAAAAGGATCACACACTTTCTATAATTCGCCCCATTCAGCGAGGCCTTTCCGCATGTGTTGTTCAACAAAACACGAAAGTTGTGCGCCTTATGAATGCTTTCTTAATGCATATAACCGCGGTTTTTCCTCCTGATAACCATCAGAAACACGATGATTTAGACATACTATTCGCAAATGTGGCTAAAATTATTGTGGATAATTTAACAAACTATGAAAAAAATGCACAACCAAATCCTTCGCCACTATTTGGAACATTAATGATACTCAAAGCTTGCTGCACCAATAATCCGAATTATCTCGATCGGCTTATGTTGCAATTTATGAGAGTTTTAAATCGTTTAACGAAGGATCATTTAAGTACTCAGTCAGACATTCAACTTGGCTCGAATATTGAAGGATCTCACTTAATTGTGGAATTGTTAATATTATCTCTTGATCTAGTTAAAAATAGAATCGCCGTTATGGGAATAGAGATACGTAAACTGTTGATTGGAAGCATACTAGTAAGTTTAATTGAAAAGAGCTCCGATACAAAAGTGCTGAAATGTATAATAAGATTGTTAGAAGAGTGGATAATGACCAAGAGCCAAAATAACACAATATTGCACATACCTTCCATAAGAGAAAAATCAATTCTTCTTGTGAAACTAATGCAGTATGTGGAGAAGAAATTTGCTGATGATTATGATTTGTATTCTCAGTTTCTTGAGCTAGTCAGTTATATATATCGAGATGAATATTTAAAACAAACAGAATTAACTGCTAAGTTAGAGGGAGCTTATTTAGCAGGCCTACGCTGCCAGCAGCCACAGCTACGCGCAAAATTTTTTGAAGTACTTGATGCGTCTATGAGACGTCGATTACATGATCGTTTACTCTATATAATATGTTCCCAGGCTTGGGACTCTATAGGTACACATTTCTGGATCAAACAATGCATTGAACTTTTGCTGCTCACATCGAATTCGACGACTCAAATACAAAATTCCACGGAAGCACATATGTTACCCAATATATGTTCAGTAATAAACATAACCGATAACGAGGAAGAGAAAAACAATTTTATTATATACACGTCCGCACAAGCAGATTCTTTCGATTGTAATGAAGAAGATACTTTGGAAATGACAATGTATACAGATACGAGCATGTATCCCGGCGAGTTTATGGGCAGCAATGTTTTTGTGGATCGTCAATCAAAGTTAATAAAAATTGTTAACAGACAAGTCGAGTTTATAGAAACAAATCGAAAAGTTAACACTGAACAATTACTTGTTTCTACTTCGCAACTATGTCATGCAGACACAAAGCTTGCAGAGAACCTTTGGCTTGATATTTTTCCAAGATTTTGGTCATTATTTGATGAAGCTCAACATCAAGCTATTGTACGTGAATTAGTTCCATTCCTATCATCCGGCACACATACAATCCAGAGAGATTGTTATCCAAGTGCAGTCAACACTTTTATTGAAGGTCTTGTTAACTGTAAACCACCAATATTTATACCTCCAAAATTAATCACGTATTTAGGCAAATCGCATAACTTATGGCATCGCATGACATTGATTTTGGAAGATATGTGTGCCAAATTTTCAAACAAAAACAGTAAATATCATTATGTTTCAGATTTTGATATTAACCAATATGAACTATCAGATAATAGTATTTCTAAAATATATGATTCTTTGTCCCAACTGTATTCTGCGCTTCATGAAGAAGATTTGTGGGTAGGACTCTGGTCGAAATACTCAAAATACCCTGAGACAAATATTGCCATTGCGTATGAGCAAATGGGCTTTTTTGAAGAAGCTCAAGGTGCATATGATTTAGCGATGACCAAATTTAAGCAAGAGTTATCAAATTCTACCTCTAATGCTGAGAAAAATAGTGAACTTTTGTTATGGGAAACTCATTGGATTCGATGTGCCAAAGAACTGAATCAGTGGGATATTTTACTGGATTTCGCACAATCAAGTAAAGAAAAAAATAGTTTCTTAATTATGGAATGTGCTTGGAGAGTTCCAAATTGGAATCTTATGAAACAAGCATTGATTAAAGTCGAACAAGCATATCCAAAACAATTTGGCTACAAAATAAACCTTTTCAAAGGGTACTTAGCTATTTTAAATAAAGACGAACAACAAATGTCTAACGTTGATAAATATGTGGAAATTTCTTCGGGACTCTGCATAAAAGAATGGAGACGCATACCGCGCATAGTATCTCATATACATTTACAGTACTTACAAGCTGCTCAGCAAATAATGGAACTACAGGAAGCATGTCAAATTCATCAAGGGCTATTGCAGAGTCGTAATACATCTTTACATGATATGAAAGCTATTGTAAAAACCTGGAGAAACCGAACACCTGTAATTGCAGATGATTTGTCACATTGGAACGATATCTTTACTTGGAGACAGCATCATTATCAAATAATAACACAGCACTTGGAGCAACTTTCTGATCAAGGAAATTCCATACTTGGTGTTCACGCATCAGCGCAAGCAATTATTCACTTTGGCAAAATTGCAAGAAAACATAATTTAACGGGAGTGTGTCAGGAATCATTATCGCGGATATACACCATCCCATCGGTACCAATTGTAGATTGCTTTCAAAAAATCCGACAACAAGTGAAATGCTATTTACAAATGGCATCTGTGTCCGGCCGAAGTGAATTGAATGAAGCTCTGGAAGTAATCGAGTCTACTAACCTAAAATATTTTACTGGAGAAATGAACGCGGAATTCTATGCTCTAAAAGGATTGCTTTTGGCTCAAATCGGACGTTCTGAAGATGCCGGGAAAGCATTTAGTGCGTCGGCTCAACTTCATGATGGCCTTACTAAAGCTTGGGGATTGTGGGGAGATTATTTAGAACAAATTTTTACTTGTGACAGGCAAATGGTACTTGGTATAAGCGCATTGACCTGCTTTCTACATGCCTGTCGTCATCAAAGTGAAAATAAAACTCGTAAATATCTTGCGAAAGTTCTATGGCTTTTGTTATATGACGATTCGGCGGGATCATTAATGAATGTATTAGAGAAATACGTTATGGGTGTGCCACCATTGCACTGGTTGCCTTGGATTCCGCAATTATTGTGTTGCTTAGTCCAGTATGACGGAAACATCATTCTTAATTTATTGAGTCACGTTGGCAGAATGTATCCGCAGGCCGTATACTTTCCTATTCGAACATTGTACTTAACCTTAAAAATCGAGCAACGGGAGAAACATAAATCGGCAGAACAAGCTGTTTTTGTAAGTAAAATGCATAATTTTTCTTCAGAAAACACAGGACTTTCTCAAGATCGAGCACATTATCCCGCAAGTTCATTTTCCAACGCATTACAAATGCAACAACTGTACCAACAAACGACTGAAACAGCCTCTGTTAATCCTATAAAGGCAACGCCTTCGATGTGGCGATGTTCTAAAGTTATGCATGTACAACGAGAAATCCACCCAACAATTCTTAGTTCACTAGAAGGCATTGTGGATCAAATGGTGTGGTTTAGAGAAAGCTGGACTGAGGAAGTACTTCGACAACTGCGACAAGGTCTAATTAAATGTTATGCAATTGCATTTGAAAATAGAACATCTGTGAATGATGCTACAATAACACCACATACTTTGCATTTTTTGAAAAAGTTGGGCTCCACATTTGGTATCGGTATTGAAAATATTCAAGGATCAGTTTCATCATCTGCGACAAATTCTGCAGCCTCAGAGTCACTGGCGAGACGTGCACAAGTTACCTTCCAAGATCCTGTTTTTCAGAAAATGAAAGAGCAATTTACGAATGATTTCGATTTTTCACAACCTGGAGCAATGAAACTACATAACCTTATTTCAAAGTTGAAGTCTTGGATAAAAGACTTAGAAACTAAAGTGAAGAAACTACCTACATCATTTCTAATAGAAGACAAATGCAGATTTCTGTCAAATTTTAGTCAAAAGACCGCAGAAGTTGAACTACCAGGTGAACTATTGATGCCTTCGCCATCGCATTATCACATTCGGATTGCACGATTTATGCCACGAGTCGAAATTGTTCAAAAAAATAATACTGCAGCTCGTCGACTATATATTAGAGGAACAAATGGACACATATATCCATATTTAGTAGTAATTGATTCAGGACTTGGGGATGCACGCCGAGAGGAAAGAGTCCTTCAATTGATGAGAATGCTTAATTATTCCCTGGAAAAGCAAAAGGAAACAGCAAAAAGATTTCTTCATATTACAGTGCCACGAGTGGTTCCTATCTCTCCACAAATGCGATTGGCTAATGATAATCCAACTAGTATTTCGCTACGTGAAATATACAAAACTGAATGTATGAAGAAGAAAACCGATCATGAATTACCAATTGATAAATATTATGAATACTTGTCTGAAGTCCAAGCAAGGGGAACACAAACGACATACACTGTGCTGCGTGATATTTTCCGTGAAGTTCAAGTTGCAATGGTTCCGAAAACATTAATAAAAGGATGGGTGCTTACGAATTTCAAATCTGCAACAGACTACTGGCAGTTCCGAAAAATGTTTACGTTGCAGTTAGCTCTTTCACTTTTGTGTGAACATGCCTTCCACTTGACGCGATTGAACGCTGATATGATGTACTTACATCAAGACTCTGGACTGATGAACGTTTCATATTTCAAGTTTGATACCAACGATGAAACGGGTGAACTGGACTCAAATCGACCAGTACCTTTTCGGCTTACTCCAAATATAGCAGAATTTGTGTCAATTATTGGAATAATGGGTCCTTTATCCGCTTCGTTTATTGCAACTTCTCGTTGCTTCGGAGTACCAAATTACAAAATCAATTCTATTTTGCAAGCAATCCTTCGCGACGAAATAATTGCGTATTATAAAGTAGGAATGAAGGACGAAAAGGCTAATAGTGATGCTGCTAGCAGTGACGCGCAGGATACCATAAATAAAACAATAACTGTAATAAACAAAGCAGTATCAGCAATTATGTTTCGGCTTAATAGCATTTCATATTTTGACAACATTGAATCAAATAAAGTATCGGCATTACTGATGTCTGCGATGAATGCCGATAATCTTTGCCGAATGGACCCAGCCTGGCATCCTTGGTTGTAAGATTCATATATTTTTTTTATATATATAAAAAATGTATAATTTTATTATTATTAAAAAGTGTGAACTAAATTTTAAATTGCTAGTTGCTGAGTTTTTAATTAAACACGTTGAAATGATTTAGTGTGAGAGGCAGACAGAGACTTAAAACTTATCGAATAAGTGGATTTATATTTTTTAGGATCACTTGATTATTTGTGAGTAAATTTGATATTTTGGGCGTTTTGGTTACAATGTATTTGATGCAAATAAAGCAAATTTTATATCATACTTCTGTCCAACGTTTTCCCAATAGCTTCCTCAAGGATTTATTTAAAGACTAAAAATTTGATTAACATTTAAATAATAGAAAGCTCATATTATAAAATTTAAGTTGGGCACATAAAATTCCCAACCAAAATACAACAATAAAGGACTGGACTATATTTAAGCATTAATTAATTATAGTGCAGGACTGCACTCCAATTTGGCAAAACGTTGGGTAGAACAATGATTTATTTGATGAAAAAAATTGTGACCAAAGGGCCCATGACATTGGCATATTTTCATTCAATACAAAAAATATTGATCATATACATAATTGTCTTGTTATATATCCCAGATGAAAATCATTCAGCCATGTACTGGTTTCGCCTTACATAATACGTGATTTTTAAATGTATTTGGTTTAGGGGACGTCCATAAATTACGTGAGGTGTTTTTTTGAAAATTCGGACCCCCCTCCCCTTGGTGAGATTTGGTGAGTTCTGGCGGGATCCCCCCCTCCCTTCCGTTAGACTTGCCACACAATTTTTAGATGTAATTTGCTATAATAATATATACTCTCTGCACTTAAAGGTTGACGTGAGATTTTCAATAACACCTCCTCCCCCTTTGTGAGATTTGGTGAGACTTTGCCGGGCTCCCTCCTCCCCTATTTTGACTCACGTAATTTATGGACGGCCCCTTTTGATGAAACTAGAAATAAACTAGGTTAATTTTCTCAAAAACTCCAACTTTTTTTCGCTAAAAATTTTAAGTTAAATTTGTTCTAACATGAGAAAAAAAAGGACATGAATTCATTGCGGTCCAAACGACATTTGAGGTCAGGAGAACTTTTTTTCTCAAAATCGAAAATTTTGTAGACGCATTTTATTTTTTCCTGTATATTTTAGCTTGAAAATAATTGTCCCAATATTTGAGCTTCCTAGCTCAAACCTGTACACGGCGCAGACAGAGCTTATCTCCGATTTCGTTGAAATTTTTCGAAAAAATCGACTTACTAAAACGTAGAAAAAATCTAGCTTAGGTGCCAAGATATAGCGTTTTGAGTATTTTTGCTGTATGGAAGATGCCACCCTCTGTAATCAAACCACGCCCACATTTTTCCTGTGGCAAAAAATGGTACAAAATGTACCCGAAGCTGATTTTTTTTTGGTGGTTCCTTAAGCCTATTATAGAATTGGGTTTAAAGAAAGCTTTCCCAAAAAAACAGCTTCCTAGATTAAACCTGCGAACAGCCCAAACAATTTGTTTCCTATTACAATTTATATGGAAAATAACGAAAATTGGAAACAAAGCCATTCACAGGTTTGATCTAGGAAGCTGAAATTTTGGAAGAATTTTCTTTAAGACCGATTTGGCTTGAGTTTACTATAGTCGACATTCTTCAAATAATTTTTTTTTAGGGGTAATAGAGGGTGATATAAAAAAAGGTCGCTCAGATCTAGTTTCGGAAATATAGACATTGTAAGTTGCGGATATAGCGTTTGGAAAAATTATTATAAATTGGGAACCCCTGAATGGAAAATAGAAAATATGGGTGTCATAAGAAGGATAATTTAATGGACTTCAATAATGACACGCAAAGTTTTGAAATTCGACCTATAATTTTAGAGATACCAGCTTGATCAAAAAGTTTTAGGACTCGTCACCGTGTGGCGCTCTCGTTCGTCCGATTTCAATTCTCTTTTTTTTGTTGTGTTGGTAGAAGTGTCATGGACGTTATGTCAAATTTTCAGCTTGACAGCTTGACATTTCTTGAAGTGACGCCGTATTGTGTGCATCTACTTTTGTGTGTGGTTTCGATTTTTTACAAAAAAAAAAAATGTCATCAACTTTGCAGCAACGAGTTTGCATTAAATTTTGTGTTAAAAACGGATTTAACGGTGCGCAGACGTTGGAAATGTTTACGAGTACGACACGCAATCCAGACATCAAGCGAGTGAATGGCGTTCACCCAATGAGCCGCGACCGAAAAAACCACGTCGTTTTCAATCGAAAAAGAAGGCGATGCTCACGGTTTTCATGGACTACAGAGGTGTTGTGCATCATGAATTCCTCCCAGAAGGTCAGACCGTCAACAAAGAATATTATTTGGGCGTTTTGAGACGTTTGCGTGAAGCAGTTCGCCAAAAAAGACCGGATTTGTGGGCAAACAACTCGTGGATTTTGCATCACGACAACGCGCCGTCGCACAATGCGATCATTATTCGTGAGTTTTTGGCCAAAAACTCCATGAATACCGTCCAACATCCACCGAATTCGCCTGATTTGGCTCCCTGCGACTTTTTCCTGTTCGGCCACCTGAAGAAACCGCTCCGCGGATCGCGTTACAGCAGCCGAGAAGAGGTCATCGAAAAATCGAAGATGGCCCTGATGGCCATACCGACGGTCGAGTATAAAAAGGCTTTTGAGGACTGGGTCAAGCGTTGGCATAAGTGCATTGCAGTCGATGGGGAGTACTTTGAAGGAGACAATATCGATTTTGATGAATAAACTTGTATTTTTCATTTTAAAAATAAAGTCCTAAAACTTTTTGATCAAGGTAGTATTACGATTTTTCTGAAATTTCGACCAATTTTTTTTTTTTTGAAAACTTTTTTTTCAAAAAATGTGTCAGTGACCCATAATTATTTTAGCATGTTAAGGAAGCTTAATTTATTATCTAACATTTTGAGACAATTATTTTTAAGCCTCAAGCTAAAATATAGGAAAAAAAATAAAAACAATCGAAACGATTTTCAAAAGAAACACCTCATATATGTTACACATACATATTTGCATCTCAGTGCCTTGATTCGTGCCGCAAAATAAATACATAATTTACTTTTTGTCAAGGAAAAATTTTTCTTGAAAATGTATCAAACGTAATATCTTGTGGAAGCGGACCGTTGAAAACCGCGCGCCCGCGTACGCGCTATTTTACTAACTTTTCATATCGCCCCTGGCTAGAGAGTACTTTTCATCTATTACAATATATCATGGAAAAATTTAACAAGGTTGTATCATTTCAGTAAGTGTTCTCTTTCAGTGACTTTATAGTTGTCATAAAATACAAAACGTCAACAACCGAATTGAGTTAAGCAGTTTTTGTTTACGTTTCTTGTTGTTCTTTGACAACTCAAAATTTATTTAACAAATTATCTTAACCTCTCTTATTCACCATGACAATATATTTCCTCTCAGAGTTTTGGCATTTTTTTGTGACAGATGCGTGACAGATGAAATTTTTATTTTTCTCACTCAACGATACAAAAAGCCGGGTTATTACATTTTGGTTTCTACAACAAAATAGCAGCAAAGAACGTAAAACCTGATAATTTACGTTTTTAAAAATAAGTCAAAAAGAATACAAAACTAAAAAGAGAAAAAACGTTTTGAATTCGCGGTCGACTTCTCGGTTATCGCAACTGGCGGCGCAAAAAAAAAGATTAAAAATTGCTTTGTTGTGTTGCAACAATTTGCGCTAATAAAATAAATATCAAGTGTTATCAATATATTGTACTGATTATCTGATAAGCATTTTATCTGCAAAACAAAAACAAAAAGCTACCTCAGAATGTTGAATGTTCCTGGAGATGCAAAGGTAAGGAAAAACTTCGCCAAAGAAATCCAACCCTTATTGGAAATGCAATTATTCCATTAAGCATTTATCTTCATTGGAGTTGTATTTGGCGTGTACATTGGATACGCTATGCATTCTAATTGCATTTTTAAACCAAATAAATTGCCTGTGGAATTGCTTTGTAAGGAAAACATCGCAATCTCTGCTCACGATTGAACAACCTTCAATTGACCCTCAGAATGTCACTTATACCTCTCGTAAATATGTGAAGAAGATTTTACTCTAACCATTTATTTATCACAATGGATCATCCTTTGGTCTAAGTGAGTCGGTTCCGAAACTGACTGCCACTCCTACCATGTATGTATTTCATCTTCAAACTTTGCCTTCATTCCCCTTTTGTATTTAATAAAAATCAACTAGTTTATCTTAATTATGATGGTAATCTAAATCAGAGTGGTCCTTAATTATATGGAATAAAAATTATGGGAACAGGTTTACTTGTCCAATTTTTTTTAGGGAAAATAGGGGGTTAAAAATAAAAAAACATAAAAAAGTCGCTCGGATCTAGTTTCGGAGATATAGACATCGGAAGTTGCGGATATAGCTTTTGTAAAAATGGTTAGAAATTGAGAACTCCTGAATAGAAAATAAAAAATATGAGTGTCATAAGAAAGATAATTTAATGGGCTATAATAATGGCAGGCAAAGTTTTAAAATTTGACCTATAATTTGGAGACATTACGATTTTCCTGAAATTTCGACCAATTTTTTTTTTCGAAAAAACTTTATTTTTTCCAAAAAATGTGTTAATGTCAGCTAAAGTAAACTTAAGCCAAATTATGGAACGGGCCTACTCTAGGGGGTTAAAAGCAAAACAAAAAATTTAAAAAAAAAATGCCGCTCGGATCTAGTTTCAAAGATATATCTAACAATCGGAAGTTGCGGATATAGCTTTTGTAAAAAACTTTATATGTATGTTGGGAACCACTAAATGGATATCAAAAACATGTGAATCATAAGAAAGGTAATTTAATGACATACATACAATAAGAGTGAATTAATCGATCAAATTTTACCTGTAGTTTGGAAGATATGTCGATAGCTTCGTTCCAGAACATTTTGGGTAAAATCCTGTAAAACAGTCAAAAACGAGAGAATGAGAAAATTGCGCTCTGCGAAATAGAAATAATGTAAAAAGTACAGGAACGGAAAAAAACATTTTTTTAGCACGAGAATAAACGTCAAAAATTTTTGAATGTAGTTGGTGCAAAAAGTTAATTTTCTAAGTCCAGACAATAAATAAACATCTTAAATTGAATGTAGCTGAACAATAAATTCAATTCTATAAACGCAAACTATAAAATGGAAAATAAAAATAGTCAAAATAAGCTCAATGTTTACAATTCAGCTTGCACAACATAGAACAGCTGATAGTTTGACACTTTTAATGAGTTTACACACAAAAATTCTTCGGGTTACAATGAGAGAACATAAATTACTCTCTCATTTTCGTTCTCACTTACAGGTTTTTCGTGTACGGGAACGATTTTTGGGTAAAATTCTGTAAAAACCTGCAAATTGTACTAATGCATTATTGTACGGGAACGCAACTAATTTTCTGAAATTTTGACCGAAATCGTCGAAATCGAAGATCGAAAAAAGTAAAATAACTTTGGTGAATTTTGGTATTAAAATATATGATAATTATTTATGTTAACTGCCTCAGTCCCGATTTTTTTGAAATTTTAGTGTGTTGCGCAGCTCAGTATGCTAAAGAAAAATGTATGTATATCTTATATGTATATTTATCATTGTTATTCTACACAAAAGTTAGGGTAAGTGGGTGATCTGCGGCCGCGGCTCAAGATTTACATCCTTCAATAACTATGTCCAACACCGACTTCGCGGCGGTCTTTGACCGTGGTCTACTATACTATGTCCAATACCAGCTTTGCCGACACTGATGTTGAATAAACTTTCCATGAATGTAATACAATCAATGTTTTAATTGTAAGTGAAAAAGTTTTTTTGAAAAAAAAAAAAAAAAAAGTCAAAATTTCAGAAAACTAGGTTAAATTTGTAAAATTTATTAACCCTCATTGTAGGTTTTTTTATTTTTTATTCGGGATTACATTACATCGCGACTTAGTTTAATTAACTTAACTTAAAATGTTTGTTTTAACGAAAAAAAAGTCACCGAATGCAACTTTTTACCATTTTAAGAATTAATTTATTATTTAATATTGCTGGTCATCAATTTTTCACACAAAAAAAATTTACTTTTTACCATTTTAGGTAAAAAAAATTTATTTTTTTGAGAAGGTCGAGAAATCCCGTACAACTAGATAACCCTGCTTCCCGCATCAAAAAGCATTTGTAATTTTTAAAACATCTTATTTGATCCCGAAGAAATCGTTCTTTAAAAGCAATTAGTATGGCGTTTTCGTTACGACCCTATCAAAAAGCTACATAAACTTGGCATGTATGTACATTTATGAACCACTTTATATGAAATTTAAGCGTTAATTTGCCACTCAAATGTGATCTGCAACACGGGAAAATAAGCTCTTTAATCTTACGCACGACCCAGGGGCACATTTTATGTCGTGAATTACGTTGTAAACAATGCAGTAATATTACGAATTTAAAACTTAGAACAGTTTTTATAAATTGGTTAAATACGTACATTTATGTCTACTTAAAACATATTCATAACATTGACTTTAAACCTCAAAATTTCAACCTTAGACCATATTAAATGCTTGAGCTTATAACATATCAACAGAGATGGTAAATCTATGAGACTGAGCAATCTCAAAAACTCAGACTGACACAGTCCTCTTCCGATAAATCACGTAAATTTTTTGATTGAAATTGCCAGTGCGCTTTGATGTTTCCGCAAAATGAAAATTGTTATTGATATCTATTACAGTTTCATAAATTTATAGTCTCTTTAATTTAAAGATAGTTAACATAAAAAAAGTTAAGTTAGACCGTCTATACCTTAGCGACTCGTAACCGTATTTATTTTAAACCAGGTCGAAAATGTAAAAAAAAGTGTAAACTGCAACTTGAAGGATTTGAAATACAAGAACTTCAAGATCAGATTTGAAATTTTCATGGCTTGGTTTATTTAAGGTCACTAATTTCTTGCCCTTTTTAAAATATTTGTCAGTTATTGTTGTAACATTCCAAAAACAATTTTTTCCATACACAAAATAAAATTGTGCGCTCTACAAATTTAAATTTGAAAGGACCACTCTAGTCCATATACAAATAATGACATGTGTTCAGTTATTTACGAACAGAATGTGGATAAATAGGTATTTCATTGAATATATTTCGGTCTATTTAATCTGATAATAAAGTTTGTCAACAATTTCTTGTATCATACCTGTTTTGATAATATTTCATAGAACTGTTTTTATAAAACGGATATTAAAAACATCTTGTTTTCTTAAAAAAAAAAAAAAAAAAATTGAAAGAAATTTGCGTTAACAATGATTCAACGTCATGCCATGTCATCTGCGTAAATGTTCAACGTTAAAAGCAAGATGGGAGATGGGACACTTAAAGGACTTAAATGATTCCTAGAGCTTGCTGTCATGTAGGACTACATTTGAATTCTGTGTTTTGTGCCCCGATGCTGTCAAAAGCGGTGCTGTAGTCGATAAAGATTTCTAGCCACTCACTAATCTCTACAACGCGAAGTTTGTTTATATGGGCAATACACAGTTTGTTTGGGCAGAAGTTTGTCTGCTGATCCCGACGAGTTTTTCACTGTTTCTGATGAGCAGCTGTTTTTGTCATAACTGTAAGGGCTAAAATCACAAGCGCATTAATTTAACTTTATATATAATTTGTATATATCTTTATCAGAGACTATAAATTTAGACTTTGTAATCTAAATAAAATATTCCTCCCGTGGAAACTTCAGAGCCCACTTAAAATTTCTCTCAAAAAATTAATGTGATTTGACTGGACGGAAAAGAACAGATTAGATAAATATCACCGGGGTACGAATTTTTGAGACTGCAATAAGTCTTGTTAAGTTTTCGTCTTTGACTTTGTTATAAAAAGTAAGAATCTACGAACATATTTTTTCAAATACATCGTCATGCTTTCCTTTATGTTTTTGCTGTTGTGTATCATGTATCATTAATTAATACCTACTAGCTAAGGTTATTCTAAATTGAAATGAAGTCATTGTTAAATAATGACTACATTAACTTATTCATTTATTTTTTTCCTGAAAATGTTTTTGTTAATGATTATATTGTATTAAATCATTTTTAAACAAAAGTTTCTTTTTAGTTTTAATAATGAACGAAAATTAAACTTTTTTAGAAGAAAAAAATTTTGCTTGAAAGTGCATTTAAATAACTAACAGAAAATCGTAAAAATTTGCCTTAAAATGTTATAGACAGACTTAGTACTTAAATTTACTACTTGCATTTAAAATATAAACATAAAATATCACATAAATAATTATTTTTATCGAAATATTTATAGCACTGAATAATAAATCCAAAAAGTCTTAACTATTGATTTGGATTGGGGTCACGTTTTTAATTGTTTCAATTGAAATAAAAACCATTTTAAATTGACTAATGCAGTCCGCGTGATTAATAAATTCTCGGTATTTTGTGATCCAACATTGTACCTTTAATTTATTAATTTTTGTGTTCAAAGTTTTCTAGAAAACGATTGGAAGAAATACTTTCCCAGCGAAAATTGTATGCTTTCTACGTTAGTTCGTAATGATTACTTGTAAGCATACCATAAGCTACTTTGCTTTTGTTTCTGGATTATATTTTAAAGAGCACGTCCAGCTTATAAATTATTTTGAAGTCATTTAATAACTCACTTTTGTTATAAACATAAAATCAATATAACTACATTTGTAAATGCTTTTTTCTGTTTTACATGAGATCGAGAGAATCGTGAAACATGTACATCTCTCCTTTATGACATGTAGTCTACAAATAAATTTTCTTATGCATAATTTGTTGATTACAAGTAAGTAAGTCTTTTAATAAGCAAATCAGTGGTAAATGTTGAGTTCTTGCAGATTTCACTCTGAGATTTCCCGTTCAAAAACTCATGTATTAACCTAGATTTTAAAGCATCAGTTAACTTGGACCGTACTATTAGAAATAGGAATCCTTATAGCGCTTATGTCAAATAAGTACCGATCAATGTCAATGCAAATTGTGTGACTTAACGTGCAAGCAAATTTAGTTATGAAATATTACCGTTATACATTTAATTTTTCCAAAATATTGAGTGCAAAACGGCTGTTGCTTTAATTTTACACAGTATGCTTGGTCAAAACATTAGTAATAAATTGTTGTTGTGCAAACAAAAACTATTTATGGTTCTCACTTAACATTGAAATATTTTTGCATTATAATATTCATTGAGCTGCAAGTAGAAAATAATTTACAGAAGTTCAAAGTTCAAGAGGCAATTTTTTGCTATTGATTAACACACTAGTGTATATTAGACATGTTCAAAATAAACTCATGTTCTAGAATTCTTCGAAAACACTTCAAATTCGAAAACTTACTCCTTTTCGAGTATTTTTTTTAACTATATATAAGTATGTATGTATAAGGAAAAAATTCATTTAAAATATAAATATGTAATGTGAATCAAATGCAATGTTCTTAATTTTTTTACTGAAATTTCGAAAGATTAAAAATTTTGTGTAGCTCTGGTTTTTTTTTTTTTGATTGAGGATGTGATCAAAAAGGAGTAAATTTTCGAATTTTAAAATGCCTCACTATCAGTCACTCAGTTGTTCCGCCTGCTCTGGACAAAAATTTGGCAAATTTCGATTAGAGGCGTGGCACCTTCCATACAAGCAAAAACTTTAAAACTCTATACTGAGGGAATTATTTAAGTTAATTTCACACAAACAGTAGGAATGTTTCGGACAAGTTCTGAACAAGAACTAGGCAAAATGTTTCCAAATTCAATGTGGGAACATTAAGTTAAGCCAGCCAGAACGTTGCGTGGTTGAAGAAATACTCTTTTGATAAAAATTTATGGGCTAAGCGTGTTTTTACTGTTAATGCGGTGTAGGGTATTTAATTTTTGAAGAGGCCAAAGGTACCACCCTTACTAGTTATTGTTAATTCTAAAAATATAGTAATGTCTTCTTATTCCCCTGATGATGAAATATTGGGAAATCAAATTAAATAAAAAAACACTTAACTTCGAGCCAGAACAATATATAAATTTCGGTCGGAATACGTAACTTGCAAAAAAATAATGACATCATGATTTTTGGGAAATTTTATAAACAAAAAGTTGTTGTTCTTGAGTTCATGAGCAGAACTGAATGAAATTTTTGCATACTAAACGGAATGAATTGGATTTTAATTAATCGTTTGGTAACTTGAAAAAAAAAATATTTTTTTTTGTATAGTTTTAGCTTTATTTACGGACCTAGTACCGGAGATGTACAAGTGCAGAATTCAAGCCAGTCCAGTACATTGATAACAAAACCGGTCAAGTCCAATTTTTTTCAAACAAAATTACTATGTCAAAACCGGCCAAGTCCAGTACATTGGTATCAAAAGTATGAAAAAGTGACTTGGCCGGTTTTGCAGCTGGACGCCTCAATTGATGGAAAGGAAGATCCAGATCGTAACGATGAATGAACGAAAAAATCAGTCATTGATCGAAATTATAAAGAACTTTTGCGCAGGCACAATCCTGCTAATGAGGTTATGGGATTTTACTTGTAGTAAAAAAAACTTCACTATGCCGAAATTTGTTTTTCACATTTTTCTCAATTTCATATCTAGTGAACAAATTATACTTTTTGATTTCAAACTCTTTACATATTATAAAATTCTGCAGACATCCCTTTTAACAATTCACTCATTACGAGTAGAGTCTAAACTGAATATACAAAACTGACTACATATTACATATTATGAAACTACTGAATGATGATGATAAACATTTTCTATTTTAAATAGGCAATAAGCATGATAATGGCGTTTCATTATTTGAAATAAATATTCTATTATTTGTGAAACATATGGGTGTTCATACGTAGTTAGTGCTGCTGCTGCTAAGTTTTTGATAAGAAAATTATTGTGCGTCAGCAACAGAAAATGTGTAAAATATATATATATTTTTTGTTTTAATTAGAATTACATAAATTTGAGAACGATTGTCATAAACACGTACTAAATAGGCATTGTAAAATAAGAGAACACACTACTTTGACCTGAAGCCATACCATAGCTGATAAGAACTGTTGCTGAATACCACCAGCGCCACTAACAGCACAATGGCACAAGCGCACTTGAACGTTGTTAAAGTGTGAAAATGACTTATTTATTACTGAATGCCTGCATAAGGCACCAAATGAAAATGAGAACTTTTTTATATAAAGTCTTCTTTAATAGCCACTGCTGCTCTTACTGATAAGAAATATTTTACATTTGCACATGTCTTCATTGCTATTGTTTTTGTTTGTTATTTCTACTCGTATTTTTAGTCTCTAACTAATTGTTCATTACGATTTGAAAATAATTTGTATTCTCTATTTTAGATCTGTCGCGTGCTTGCTAGGCTGTGTGGGTTTCAAGTACTACGTACTTATTGGGTATGGCAGCGGGGCTTGTGGCTTCTATTTGAATGGAGAGAATTTTAAATTTGCAGTCAAGTCGCGATCGTCCGTCATCAGTCGTCGTCGTTGCTGTCTTTTTTTAGCGTCGCGCCCTAAGTTTTTAAAATAATTAAAATTTATTGTTTTTAAGGGAGCAATTTAACATTTGCACGCATTGTGAAAAGCCGGTTAGAACATCCTTTAATACTGTGTTGTAAAATAACTTAATTGCTCCTAAACTGTGATATTTGTGTATGATCGATCTTCGCGTAGTTAAGAACTCAATACAATTATGAGTCGTCCAATTGATATTCTTCTAAGTCGTGTAAGTTTTTTTCTATATTTTTTTGTTGTTGATCAACGTTTTGTTTCAATGAAATTTTATTTATTTATGCAAACTCATCTCAACTGTTGGTCTTAAATTTTTTTTTTAACTTAAGTAATTGAAGCAAACAAATCACTTAAGTCGGCTTTATTTAAATAAAGTTGCACAGAAATTGAAAGACCTTGTATAATTGAAATATTATGAATTTTGAATACTATTATTTACAAAACAAAGTGTCAATATTGATTTTATAAAAAAAATCATATTATTTCCGTTCCACAATATCTGTGGTGGTAGTGAATAAGTAGGTACATAAGTCGAGTTACCCCGAAAATGAGTTAACAGTAGAAATTGATTATTCCCTTGTAGTTTTCCCACTTTCAGCAAATTTTAATTCTATTTCTATTTGTATAAATTGAAAAATACATGGTGAAAACAGTTACTGAAAAAATAAAAACTGTTCTCCTGAAATATTGAAATTTCGACTTACCTACTTATTCACGACCGCCACGGACGTGTAATACTAAAACCTTTTTTTAAGTAAAGTCCAAAAATATTTCCCGCTCGCTTAGGGAATGTACTAACAATTTCGTTTGCTGCAAAGTTGATCAGAAAAAAAAATCCAACTTTTCACATTTCGATAAGAATTAACAAAATAAAATATTTTTTCGACCAAAAAGTCGTTCCATCTCAAATTTTTGCCCTCATGAATCGGTTGGCAATAGCTCTCTCGGCAGTTCGCTTAGTCCGTCATATAGGTTTTGTGTTTCAAAATAAATAATTTTGTAAAAATGCATTTTGCTCTCACTTAAAATCATATTTCTTAAATTTTTTTTTCATTTTCTTGTTGTACACATAAGGAAGTATAGAAAAAAAAAAATTGACCGCTATATTTAAGCTTATATACATATAAGGGGGAAAAATACATGATACATGTTTAATATCTCAATATACTATGATTTGAAACTGTCAACGCCAATACATAATTATCGCTTGAAAAAACAAATGAAAAAAAAATGTTTGATTTATTTTTGGTCCAAAAATTACCAAAATTAAATATTTTTTTATCTTTTTTTTTAAGTACTTACAGTGTTACTTAGAGTGACTAACTATTGAAGCAAAATATTGTAATTACTTGCATATAAAATACTTTGAAAATTTTTGGACCATAAATTAAATTTCATTTTATTTCTCATTTATTTTTTTAAGCGATGTTATTTTTTGAGCAAAACCCCCATTTATATGTCGGACCAGAAAAATGAAATAAATTTGTTTTATTTGCATTTAAAATTTATTAGACCGAAAAAGCCTAAATTTTTCATTTCATAGCAACATTTTTTTTTATCGGCCTAAAAACTTGTGAAAAAATATTTAGTTTTTTTTTGTTATTTAGTGGGTGTGAAAAAAAAAATAAAAAATTTTTACATTTTTATTGTTATTAGCAATTATTCATTGAAAAAAATATGAAAAAATCTTTTGGGCCTTAAAACTAGTTAAAAAATATTTTTATTTTTTTGTTTTGTGGAGCTTAAAAATATTTTTTGTTTAACTACAAAGCCCACAAAAAAAATAAAAAAATTTAATTTCATTGTCTTATTCAAATTCTTTTTGACAATTTTCCCATAAAAATGGTGAACGCGACACAACAAATATTAAAATATTTTTATTTTTTCTTTTCTTGTAGGACTTGTAGTCAAAATACTTTTAAAGCCCATAAAACAACAAAAAAAAAACTATTTTTCACTAGTTTTTAGGCCTGAAAGAACTTTTTTTTGTTTCGATTTATTCTCATGAATAATAATAATGTTTTGTTATTAGTTTTCCATATAATTTATATGGAAAAGAATGCTTTATTAGACAGTTTCGTCTATATCTTTGGAAAGAGCATATAAATTTGTTTACAAAAAAATCAATTTTTTTCTTAGTCTTCAAAATATTCCTATGGACGGGAAGCTAATAAGCTGATGAAAAATATTCACGAAATAATTTATAAGATGCTTTTTTTATGAAAAATTTTATGTTCTTTCCAATGGGCCGTTTATGTAAGATTTTTCTTTCACGAGATATAAACTGTCAAATACAGCACTATTTCCCATATCAATAAAGTATGGAAAACTAAAAAGCTCGATGAGCGACCAGTAAATATTAATATTATGAACTCTAATTGCATCAGAAGCTATCTTTGATGTATCTGCAACTCTTAAACCTGTTTAGTAAAAAAAATTATTTGAATCACCCTAATGTATATGTTAAGTATCAGAATGACATTTCCCCATTGTAACCGTTTAGGCTAAAAATTGTTTTTTCTATATTTTATAATTTTATCCTATAATCTACTATTGCTCGCAACGCCTCATTTGTATCTGATAATTACAACTTATATGCTTATTTACTTTGATGTGACATAACATGCATCAGTCAAACTAAATTGCTTCTAAAAATAATATTTGAAGCATGTCTCTGTCATCATGATCGTTAATTTTAAAAGCGATAACGTAACTCAATGAGGCGGTCCATAAACCACGTGCCCTCCTTAGGTTGGGGGTTATTTAATTAAAAGCTACGTTGAGCTACTAAGGGAGTTCAGCATCCGTGCTTCGTACTTTTTTCGGATATGTCCATTATATCTGCACTCGAAGAGAGATAGTGTTCAAAAAATGCCAAAATTGATCCACGTGGCTTATGGACACTCCCTGCAAGTAATATTTTTGGCGGTATTTAACAAATTTTTAGAAAATGTTACGTTTATTACAACAAACTACATAATGTATGGGATATTTCACATCAACCGGGTTACTTCTCTGCTAAAAGTAAGCGCAATGAAAACTAACGTTAGGAGGCTTAAGTTCGTTAATATCCTTACTTTCGAAAACTAAACGTTATTTTGAAAAATTTACTGTATCGGACCTATTTTTTTTACAAAATGGGATCCACATAAAAAAAAATAATTTGTTTTGTAAATGCCTTGTTAACTGCATAACCAATCATGTATAATTAATTATGTAGTACCAATTTTTAAGAGATTACGATACGATTTAAACGTTGACATAAAAAGCTACCAAAACTTATATACAAGGTGAAATAAAAATCGGCAACTAAAAGCTTAACAAAACTTCTTATTATAATATTTCTTAGCCAGTGTAATATATTTGCTAAATTGAAATTTATTTTCCTAAATTTAAAAGCTTCATCATTAAAACGTGCTTAACATTAATTTGTCATTATTTTTTGCAGAATTTAAAGCTGTTTAAGCATGATCTCCTATACAATATACTTTAGCTATCTGTTGTTGTATATTAAGTAACATTTAAGTCATGTTATTCAATCTGACGTATATGGTTTTACGGTTCAGCTTTGGCTTCCATCCTTACAAAATTGTTCCCACGCAAAAAACTGAAGCTTTTGGATTATCGGAAACACCGTAAGTTTGCTGATTTTCCCCTAGAACAACTTGAAAATGATGTTGATTTTGCTTGGAAAATCATATTTTCTGATAAGGCGCATAGATCAGAATTATCTGTCATTATTTTTCAAAAATATCCATTATGTACTGTCAAAGGTGAGCGGTACAGATCGATCATAACGAACCTTTTTACAGCCTGAATTGGAGTATATTGATCTGAAACACATGTGATTTAAACAAGATGGTGCTAAGTGCCACATAGCTCATGTCCCAATCGGTTTGTTGCGTGAAAAGTTCGAATGAATGCAGATGGACTGCAAAAAGTTGTGATTTAATACCTTTGGATTTCTTGTGGGGTTATTTAAAGTCATTGGTCTATGCATATAAATCAGTGACAATTGATGCATTTAAATTGAATATTGAACGCTAAGGCCTGATATATTAATAGTAGTCGAAAATTGGACTCATCATATTCGGCTATGTAAAGTCGGCGATTTGGATGATATTCCTTTTGAGAACATTGATTGTAATTCATAACAAAATAAGGATTGTGCAAAGATCTACCCCATTTGGATTTTGTTTTATTGAAAAAAAAAAAAAATACATGTCACTCTTATTATAAAACCTTTTGTAAGAAAAAAATATTGATTTTTAAAAAAAAATCCAAAATTGCATTTTAGCGCAATGTTGTTGAAATGGCTGTACAAAGATTGAAAAATACAAAATGTTAAAATAAGCCAACTCAAAGGTAGTGCTGTTTTTTGTACATTCAATTCTATAGATTTTTTTAATATCAATAATTGTTCATTTGGGAATTATTACGATTGTGGCAAATCTCTACAATGACCATTGTAGCTTGAGAATTTTTTAGTATGCAATTTTTGCAGTTTGGTTTGTTTATCTACCATATTACCTTATAGTCCGGGAGGTATCGTTGCATTTTTCATAGGCATTTCCTAGCGCATAATTTTTATTGCGGTTGATAGTTTAAGTATGGCTGATAGTCGAAATAAGCGTCAGTCGCTAGATTCGTGGTGGATTTGGTGGATTTGGCCAACGAAAAAAAATTCGCTCAATAGCTCAGAAAGTAAGCCATAAGTAGAGAGATATATTAAGACCAATGTTGTGGAGGAGATGAAAGCACATCGATTTCATGCCCGAAAAATCTCTTTACGACAAGATTTGATCCACTATTCATAGTCTTAAAATTACTAAAGACCATCTACGTTTTCGGAAAAAGTACGGTTTTTATTGAAAGTTTTAAATTAACATTAATCGTTGAAATCAGAAAACCGTATTTTTTGCCCCAAATAACTTTTTTTGATCAAAACTACAGTATTTATTGGAAACTTTAAAAATGTGAAAGGTGGGTCAGATTTTGTCATATGGAGTTGTTTCGGGCATGAATTTGATGTGCTCTTATCTCCTCTACAACATTGGTCTTAACATAAACTATCGACTGCGAAAAAAATTAAGCGGCAGGAAATAACTTTGAAAAATAATACGCCACTACTTCCCGGACTATTACATTATCCAGCTCTTACAACAATAACAAAAAATATTGAACTCATCTCGAGCTATTTCCATTATTCGAGCTAAATCTTTTTGGTCCGCAATCACCGCATGTAGTTTGTTCCTTTGGTTTAGGAGACCAATTTGTGTCGTACCCAATATAAAAGCGACTTATGAAAATTTGGATATTTTATTTGAACTGGCAAACGTTGATCTTCAATGACATTCCTTTTACTTATATTGGTGTAAGATTTTAAAATGTTTCCTTTTTAACACATTAAAAAGTTTCACATTTGAATATGAATGTGCTGTATAAGAATATTTCCAATGTTGTCTTTAAATTTTTATTATGCTGTCATGTTCATATTTTTTCTAATCTTTCCCAGAAAAATGCATGTACTTGTCGTTTGCTTGCAATTCAAAGTAACAGACAATTTATTTTTATAGGACGTCTCTTTCCATGTTCTTTCTCACGTAGCTATAGCAATTGTTTGAAGTTTGTCTAATTTATAATGAAGCGAGAGTCAGAAACGAAATTAAACTCATTATGTATATTAAAGAAACATCAAATACGAAAACTTTGTTGTCGTTTAAAAAATGTTTTTTTTTCGTTCGAGAAAATTAAGTAGATACTATGCCCATTTAAACTTAGACTCTGTCTCTTAAACACCTTAGTTATGCTTGAGCAACAATCAATTGATGTTATACAACAATAAAATTGTATATCTACTCTTAAAAAAAACACGTAAGAGTTTCGTTTTGCGACTGTTACCTCCGTTTTGGTTTTGGTTAACAAAATGAGTCAATACACGAAAAGTTTTCAACCACAAAGGTATTTCCCGAAGCATGCAAAGAAATAAAAAATTGCATTTTTATTATATTTTTGTATAAACAACGCTTTATTTTCATATGCTAAAAATAATCGAAAACTTAACCTTGGTCAATGTCAATTTTGATTTTGTTTTTGTTTTAGATAAGAATTGATTTCTGGTGAGTTTTGCGCTAGTAAACGAAAAAAGTACGTTCATGTGTTGAGTGCTATTTTTTTCCTTAACGTCTCATGGTTTTAAGTCAGGCAAAAAAAAAACTCAAGTTGCTGCTTGGTTCAAATATTTAATATTTAAAAATATTTGTTTGCTTTTGTTGTTGTTTTGAATAACAAATTAAAAGTAAATTTTAAGTTGCCAGTGCAATTTACTTCCTATTTTATAGAGAAATAAGCAAATGAATTTTAAAAAGCTAATTTAACTTAATGTACGTTGACTGATTTAATAGATACCTTATTGTCAGCACATTATTAAGTTCATTTTAACTCCGTCATTATTTAAGATAACAATATTATATTTCAAAATGTTATTATTTTTTGTTTGCTTGTCTTGTCCCTTAAACGACCTCTAGCTATAAAAAGTTGTATGAATTTAATCTGACCTTAAAATGCTCCTTAAATTCTTAGTAAATTTTGATAAGATAACACTGTGACTTAGCACAAATAATAACTTTTTTTGGTAGGAAACAAAAAGTTGCAATAATTATAGTGCTACTTCAGTAGTAGATATTTTGATGCAATTAAACTGGAAATCAGTCAGCCGAACATCGTTTAATTGCATAAATGGGTCGGTTGATTGCATGGGTCACTCAAGAAAGCGTAGCCGTTCAGAAGCAATTGTACATATAGCCCTTCTTAAATTATATGCAAACTTTGTTTTTGAAGTGAAACTACTTTAGCACGGATGTGATTTAAAATTAGGTGTGTATACTGAAACGCAAAAAGTGACATTATTTTTTTAGTCACACTTTCACTTGATAGTTTTTTCCTCAAAGGTAAGGTTGGTTGGTTGACGGGATCTAGTGTAGCTACAGCAATAAATGATATATTAAATTAAAGTATTCGTCGAGCTGAGTGCCCGAAAATTATCAGCCTCGAGATCGGTTAAACAAAAGCTGAGATATAAGCGTGGAAAAATTTCCAATTTTTTAAATTTGTTCTAGCATTGCACTGATTAACTACTAAAGCATTGTCATAGCGAGGGGAAAAAAATCTACTACTCTCTCTCTCATTGTAATTGATATTGTTTCCCAATTAAGTGTTGTTGTTATTAAAATATTTTGATAGCATACACTCACAGAAAAATTACTATATTAAATATAGGAAACCTGGTTTTCTATATTTAATATAGTAATTTCCATGCTATGTGTAAATATTATTTTCACTACAAAAAATGTGTAAATCAATTACACATTTTTGACTGTGAATTCTCACGTTAAACCAGGTGAAAACATAAACGTATAAGAAAAATTTTCAAGAGTCATTTAGGATGTTAATGTTTTTTTATTGTTTATTTAAGCGATTTATTTTTATATGCACAAATAATTTAACTGGAAATGATCTCGCGAATACTTTTGTTAAACTTAACAGAGAACATTTATAATTTTCTTTGCTTATGTTATGATGGCGTATATTATAATGTGAGTAACAAAAAAGTTATGTCGAATCATAAGCACTGATGCATGAGAAACTTAAAATAATACCGATTAAAGTGAGTGAATTTACACTCATAAATTTGTAAATGTCTCTATAACGTTGTAAACTACATATTATGTATAAATATACACATTTTGTGTAAAATTCTTCGAGTTTTTATCGAAACATATGAGATGTGTAATTAAACTCATGTAATAGTATTAATACAAATTAAAATATGTAATTTTACAATAATGAATATAGCGATTGCACACATCGCTGTTTCTATTTCTTAGAGTGTATGTTTTTCCCTCGCTATGACAAAGCTTTGGTAATTAATCAGTGCAATGCTTGAAAAAAAAAAGTTAGAAAATCTTTCCACGCTTATATCTCAGCTTTTGGTTAACCAAACTCGAAGCTGATAATTTTCGGGCACTCTGCTCAATGAGTACTTTAATTTAATATATCATTTATTGTTGGATCTATTATAGATCCAGTCAAATTTTATCATTTTAATATATCATTTTCGTCTCTCGTCTCATTCTATCGCAGTTTAGTTTTCTAAAGGTTTCACTTTTACAATGTGTGAACTTCACACAGGATTTTTTATTTCTTGACATTTTTGAACATTTTTTGAAACGAAATATCAAAGTCGCTGGAAGAGGGTTTTGTGGTCATTTCCTTGAAACGATTGCCACAGATCGAAAAATATATCAAGTTGTATGTGTATAAATAAATATATATCATAAGTTGTAGAAAAAAAAACTTCATCGATTTCATGCCGTATATCCTTCATACAGCAATATATTTTCACCTATAGACTCTCTGAAATTCTACATATGACACTGACTTCTAAGTAAAAGTTGGAGTGTTGGTACTGGACCATGTACTCAGCAAAAGTAGAAGCTCTACTAAACGTGACATTCAATGAAGTTTCAGCACGCCTTTGAAAGACCTTACTTGTGCAGATGACTCAAATTTACCTGCAAAGTTATATAGAGCGCATGGAAAAATATTGGAATGAAAAGTTAAAATGACCCAAACTGTAGCATTGTTGCTAATATAATGGACGACAACTTTTTATCGTATCAACGGATAGTTCTGTCATTGTAATAAACAGAAACTATTTGCGAGTACATTAACTATCCGAAGAATTTAGCTGTAATATGGCTACTGAAGATGAAGTATGATGGTAAAAAGTTGGTATGCTGTCAAAGTTAATGCGATAGGATGTGATAGCGAAAGCTTGAAACTTGTTTAAATAAGTCTACCTTTTATTATTTCTTCTACTAGCCATATTCTCATATTCTCAATTTAAAGACATCTACTTTGCCTGGGTGTTAAATATAATAAATGCACAGCTGTTGCTAAACAAACTAATGCCATTATTCTTCAGTACTTTTGGGCAATAAATATGTATATTGTTAGTACTTTTAAAAGTTTTTCTTTTTTTAATTGAAGACATTAAAAGTGGCTTGGTGGCAGCAGCAGAAAATCTCACTTCTTTTTTAGTTTTTATTTGTAAACCTTAAAGATCTCATTAAATAGAAACGGCTGTATGTATATGAAAAGATGTTTAATAAATTAAATTGTTTTCTGCAATTTCATTTCAAGTCTATTGTAAACTCAGCAAATTACTATGGATATAAAGAAGTAGTATTACAGTGAATTGAAAATCGTTTTTCGCATTCTTCACCATGCTCACGATACTCTGTTATACTCGGTAAATAGGTGAAAAAACCTTTTGTGCTCATAAAATGCTGGCCCTCACTTTCAACGTCCGGAGTTGTGTCATTTTTGAGACGTTTTGCTAAGGATTTTTGCATTCCCCAAATAAAAGGTGAACTTTTGCACATTAACATCTTTATGCAGGCACCTTCATTTTCTGATCTCGTTTCCAAATTCTCGATCATAGCCGTGAGTCGATCGGCGAGCTTAACATCGGTAATGTCACCAATTAGAGAACGCATTTCTTTATTTGGATTTTCCATAAACCAGTCAATTGGATTACCGCTGCGCAACATACGCGATTGTTGTGCCTCATCATCTGCATATGCAGCTTCTGGTCCAGTCGTGGAGGAGTGTTTATTATGCGGAAATAAGCGCCCTCCATCTAACACATTGATGACACGTTTTCGATTTGTGTTGGACATCAGAGTATTTCCAATCTACAGTGAGATATTACACACAAAAAATATTCGAAATCATATTTTTGTAACTTACCGCTTGTGCTATCATAATCAAAGCATTTATTGCCAAAGCTCCCAGTTTTCCAGCATCAAAGCCTATCATTTTGAGAACACTTGTTATCAGTCGAGCTGTATTCATTTCCTGTGGTATCGTTTCACTAGTTGGCGTTGTTTTTTCTCCATTATTTACTGATTGATCTGCATCTTGTTGTTGTTCTTCATATTGTTGTTGTGAATCTTGATAATTTTGTTGTTGCTGTTGATCATCTTCAACACGATCGTTTTGTTGAAATGTCGACATGAGGTCGGGCTTCCTTCTTGTTGCTGCTGCAGAAAAGGCTTTGGCCACTAAATTCGCTACATCAGCAGCGGTGTTTATGCCTAAAAATCAAAGATGGAACTTCTATGTTTCACAGTTGTGTGCATTTTACAAACCAAACATTTGTCCAGCATATTTAAGACCATCGTTAAAATTATCCATGACACCACGTTTATGTATGGTCTTTGAATTAACAAAGTTTTCATCATTGAAAATAAAAATTAAACAAATAAATTTGATTATAAAATTTCCTTTGAATTTCATGCTGTTTCCGTTTAAGTTGTATATTCGATGTCTCGGTTGAATGTTAAAGAAATACTGAATTGTTGTACGATCAAAGCATTTGGTGAAATCATCATGTGTCGCAAAACACTAGAAAATTCATATTTTTCCTAGACTTTTGTCATATGAGTGAATTTTCGTTTTGGATTGTAAACTGCTTAATCGTTGTGCGCAAGCGCAACTATTATGCACGCATCGGCGCTGTCATCTGTGCAACATACAATTCATTCGCTTGTAACGAAAGTTGAATTTCATTGTATACATTTGTACATTATAATAGTATTCAATAATATTATTTAAACTTAGTTTTATGCGTCTTACTTTGTGCGCTAAGTCCTTTTCTAACTCGTGTAACTCTTAAGATTAATTTAGCCTAGTAAAGACTTTTCAAACGAATCATTAAATTCTCGAATATGATAGCCCCTTTGCGGGCCAAGTCCTCTGGAAAAATTTAAGTACTGATAAGCAAAAAACAGTTCTTTACTTCTGAAAAACCTTAGACAATTAAATACTTTTTCTTGAAGATTACACTGTCAGAAAAGCGCCCATGTGGCAATTACTCATTTATCAATCCAAAATCCGCAACTGTTCTTGAAATATTTTGTAAACGCAAAATTGATAAATTTTATAATAATATTATACATTTGTTACAGGTAAAACGACACCAGAGAGCGCCGTCTGATTCGAAAGAGTTTCATGAAGTCACTAAGCGTGATGCGTTGCGTCTACTTGAAAATGACTTGGATAGACTACTGCAAACTGCTGCTCCTGAAAAGCGTCCACAATTGCAGCAAGAAATGGTTAGGTTTGCCGATTTGTTTGGACGTTTTTTGCAAGAAGGTAAAATCTTAGAAATATATAAATTTTATGTATTCAAAATTTGTGTTTTTTTTTTCTTAACTTAGAGGGTCCTTCAATCGATTGGAGCAAAATACAGCGTTTACCAGAAGACGCTGTTATGGATTATGCAACATTGAAATCTCCTAAAAATGAACAGGTTTGTCATACTTTTTTATTTGTGGGCTGGCTATTTAAATTGTTCTATTTTGTGCAACAAACACTTAAAAATAATTTTCAAAAAACGATATTTGGATTATATTTTTTAGTTGAGAATTACAGTTTTGCAAAAGAGCTAAAAATGAAGTAACCTTTTAAAAAGACATGGTTATAGTTGTAGGTCTAGACAAACTAAAAAAGTGGCATTTAAGAAATGTTCGAAACACCTTTCAATTAATTTTTTTGTTTGCTTTAAAATCACGGTAGCCAACATTTCCACTTTTCGTTATCGCAGTTATTTGCCTCACAAAAAAATTTAATTGAACAAGTCTTTGAATTATTTTTAATTAAAGTTAAGATGTAATATAAATGTTTCAATATCTGTTAACAAATTAACTCAATGATATCAAAATTGATTATAAAAGTTGCCATTTTGATTATACATTTTTGATTTATACATTGGCTTGGAAAACTAAATGTAGTTACTTAAAAGTTTCTATAAGAGGTGCCAGAGTTGAGTTCTGTCGCCTCAAGCAGAAAAATGCGGCCTCTTTAAAATATATTGAAATGTATTTTGAAAATGTTTATATCGACACTGGGCATTAGCCATTTGTGACTAATTGTTGTTCTGCGTTAACGCTCAAATTGAATCAATTCGCAATATACCTACCTTGCTGTGCAGATTCTCAAAATTTGAATGGATTATCTGAAATTTTTAGAACTTAAACGCTGTTTAGTTTTTCTGCTTTTTGAAGACTTTTTGTAATTTAGAAACTTAAGACCGGAACAACCATTTCGTAGGAGAGCAACTGGTACAAAGTGGTTTGCAAAGTTTGATTCGACAATGTCAATATTCGTACAAAGGCAAGCTATCTCTGATTTTTATCTTGCAATGACAGTGCATCTTTACCAGATATATATTTGGCTATTTGGACGTTCGTTTATGTGATATATTTCCGCCAGTTATTCCACTAATATATAATACTAATTTGCAGTTTTATCCACAAAATTAGATAAATGAGTTGCCCAGTTGCAAAATCGGCCAAGTCCAAAAAAATCAAAATTTGAGATATTCTCATATATCAAAATCTAGACCATGCTTTATCTTTCTACTATAGTTTTAGATTAAAAAAAATTTTTTAATTTATTTTTGATGCATGGATTTCAAAACCGGCCAAGTCCATGAACTTGCTTTCAAACCCAATCCAACGCCTTGGAATCAAAACCGGCCAAGTCCACTTTTTTTCAAACAAAATTCGTTGATTACTATGTCAAAACCGGCCAAGTCCAGTTCATTGGTATTAAAACCGGACAAGTCCAAAATTGTTTTCTCAAAAACATACGCAAATAAGACTTGAAAAGTCTGATCTGACGTGCTTTGAGTAAGAAATTTTATAAGCTATTATGTGGGAAATACTTTTTAGTTTTTCAATGAATATAGATAAAGATAAACGTTTTTCGTTGTTTGTCCAAAAGCATGAATAAGAGACTTGGCCGGTTTTGCAACTGGGCGCCTCTAATGCAACTTTAAAGAAATTTCGGCCTTGCGGAAAAATTGCATTTTATTCCCAAATTACTGATGAAACTGAATTGATTTCCTAATACGAAATAATATTTCTTTAGCAACGAGGAAATAAACGCAAATGTCCCGCCAACAATTAATGACTTGTGGAAGGTGCATGACAAAATGGCATATAAAGTTTTGAATAAAAAATTATTCCGACGTTCCGACGTTAACTCTCATGTCCAATATGCAGATAAATTTCTAGGAAAATCTTAGCCGAAAAATGTTCACAAGTTTCCTTGAAACTTTTTTTTTTATCTGAGCCTACTTATTTAACAAGAAAAAAATTATCTAAATATTGAAAACTAGGTGTCAAATAAACTTGCATATTAATAAAATAAAAATGTACATGATATTATTTTGGCTTGGTCTCATATTGCACAAATTAGATTTACCATAAATTATCTTCAGCAAGTAAAAATGTAATCTAGACTTAAATTAAATATTTTTTAAACACATAGTTCTAAATTATAAAAATAATAGTTTCTGAAAAATTCATCAATCTTTTCGATTCTTTCATATACGATATAACGGATTTTAAACCCAACCATTTAAAGAACGAGGTAAAGTTGAAAATTTGGTGATAAATAAATTTTAAGGCTTTTATTGTTTTCTAATGTGATAACCGCTATCAAGCTCTTTTAACCACTGCATTACCATAATTAGTATACGAGATTAGATTGAAAAGTTTCCACATTCAAATATTTTGCCAATCAAATCTTCTTGTTCAATGTAAGAATGATATCTGTGGACATTTGACAAAACAAGCTCTTTCGATTTGCGGTAATAATTCAATAAAGCATAAGGACTTTGCTTCAACGCAAGACTTATTTTACGCTATATTGAATTATTACTGTAGATCGAGAGGTTGTTTTGTCGAATCCGCACAGATATGTTCAATATAATAAGAGATGACGATAACGTAGTTTGCTCACTAATGGATTTTTTTTCTTAGTAAGAATATGTTTTAGTATGCAAATAAAACCTGTAGTTGATTTCAGATTTTAGATTGAAAAATAATTTTTTTTTAAAGAACCATTTTTTTATTGTACTCACAGATTACGTTTTTTCACACCTTTCGGTAAATAGACGTGACAGAAAACTGGGGGTTATATTTGAATTTAACGTATCAAAATACTTAGCAACGCAAACTCCAAATTGGTTCGTTCATTTTTAAATTATTACAATTGAATTAACATTGAATAGCTCTAGCAAATATTCAAATTAAGCTTAAGCTAAAAGAGACTTAGCTAATAAGCTATTTCAACTAATGTAAGATAGGCATTTTTTAGTTTTAAATTCTTTAAATAAATATTCTTTAGAATAAATAGAATAATAAGACAAACTTAAGTAATACAACACACTTTTATAGTCTAGAGATAAAGCGCATGATTATAAATGAAAAATATTCATTCAAACGCTCAATTTCAGCATCTTTGTGTGCAGCTTCTGTAGACGACCACCAGACACGATTTAAACGCATTTTAAGAAATTTGTTTTATGTAATTTGCAGTTTTTGATGTGAGTTTTTGCTACGTTGTTAAATATTGGACATCCACAGTATAAAATTAGTTTAAATACAACTTTGTACAACAGAAGGTTAATTTTTTGTTAAAAACAATACCCAAATATTTGACTTCAGTCTCCCAATGTATTAATATGCTATCGATGCGAAGATGCCTTTTGGGGATTTCAATATTTCTTCGATGCAGACAATGCATTTCGAAGTGCATCAACAATTGGGACTTGAAAACTCGAAGTGGCGAAAAATGCTGTATCGTCAGCAAAAAATGCTCGAAAGCCATTTGTGAGATGCGGTGTACAACATTGGGCTAAGTACAGGTCCTTGCGAGACTCCAATGAGAATGTTGTTTTTCTGAAGATTAAATTAAAAAATCGTGCCGCTTTTTACTTTTTGAAAAACGAACTAGTTATTTGGTCATTTATGTCATGATAAATAAAACGCACTTATGTATTCACACGACGTTTTGCTTAAAACTTTTAAGCATCTTCAGTGGTAAAGCATATAAAAAACAAACATATGTGTCAGTTATTCTATGAGCTCTTTATTTTGAAAGTGGCGCAAGTCCCTCTTCGTTCAGAAAAAAATTAAGTAACTTGAAATGAGCTGTATAAAATGTGTGTATTTCATATTTTCTTCAAAAAGAAGAGGGACTTGCACCACTTTCAAAATAAAGGGGTCATTTATATATAGAAAATATTTCGACATTACATGACCCAATCTAAATGACATAGTCTATTAATCTTCTGATAATGAAATGAATGTTTTCTATAGTTTTTTCTCAAGGCATTGTTTTACTGTTTCACTCATGCGGAAAGCATGTCCAATAAGTTTTCTATTAAATTTAAGTTTTAACTGATAGTACTTACTTACTTACTTGGGTGGCCATAACAACCCGTTACCGGGTTACGGCCGACCTCAAAAGCTCTCTCCAGGCGCCTCTGCTTTGCGCACGCCTTCTCCAATCATTCACACCAAGCGTGGATAGGGTTTCCTCGGCTTGGTCTTTCCATCGGAGGCATGGTCTTCCTCTTCGTCGTCGCCCAGCGGCTTCCGCATCAAACACCTTTTTCGCCGGAGCTTCTTCGTCCATACGCACAACATGTCCCAGCCAGCGCAGACGTTGAATAGTGATGCGCTTGACTATGTCAATGTCAGCGTAGAGCTCGTACAGTTCGTGGTTCATTCGAATACGGTAGTCGTCGCCGACGTGAACAGGACCGAAGATTTTGCGAAGAATTTTTCTCTCAAACACCCCAAGCGTGGCTGCATCAGTCTGCGACACAACCCATGCTTCTGCGCCGTAAAGTAGCACGGGTAAGATGAGCGTCTTGTAGAGTGTCAGTTTTGTCGGGCGAGAGAGGTCTCTACTACTCAATTGCTTACTGAGACCATAGTAACACCTATTGGCAAGAGTTAGTCTTCGCTTTATCTCCAGGCTGACATCGTTTTGAGTGTTCACGGCGGTGCCAAGATAGGTGAATTCCTTGACAACTTCGAAAGTATAGTTGTTCGCAGTAACAAAGGATCCAATACGCCGCGTTTCCCTGTTTGTGGACAGCATATACTTTGTTTTTTTTTAACTGATAGTGGGCACCTTAAAAAGACTTACGTGTCTCCTGCTGAGAAGTCTAGTTATCTTGGTCAAGATAGCTTCTGAAGCCAATAAGTTTATCTTATATAAGCTCAATGTATATTTGATTCGCGTAAAATAAAATAAAGCCGAGGCTCTCTAAAGTATCCAGAAACTTTCCAAATCATAAACGTTGTATCCCTTTGTTCTGCGCATACCTAATCTGTCGTGACTGTTATAAATCGAACAAATATTTTCTAGCAGTAATCGTGACCGCCAAGTTAAAATCACGTTCCGGAATCACTTTTATTTATCAACAGAATCTCATAGTTTTGTCTTGATAGGCACGCAGCTTATATCTGACATGGTCAATTGAATTATCTGTATTTGATTTGATAGATCCATATTTGATTTAGTTTCAACAATTTTCATTTTCCTCACAGCAAGACACCGAATAATTAATTTAGTATTTGGGCTTCGTACGAAAAATTTTCAGAAAATCAAAGAAAATAACATAAAACATGTAAATTGTGGAATCACTCTGTAGTTCGACATCCAACCCGGAAACTCTTGCGGTTTATTTTTAAAAGTTATAAGCACACTAGGCTTGATTTCCCCAAATTACCTTTGTTTAAATTCAAAAACAATGATTCATCCCTTTTTTTTTTTTGAAGCAAAAACTTTTCTAATCATCGTTGTACATATATACCTATACATATGTACTATATTTATACTTATATAAAGTTGCAATGCTAGCATTTAAATGGTTAAACTAAACTCTTTACCGCTATAATTTCTGGCTCTTAATTATTTTTCAATGCTATGTAAGTATATTTAAATCAAAACAACCTGAGCTCTACTGCATTGTAGGGTTTAAGTATTTTTAATTTTTATTTATTTATATATTCTGTTCTATTCTTCAACTCTGTAAGCTTCTACAAAAATTATGTTTTTATCCTTAAAATCTGTTTAACACATGTATTAATAAAATTTATCATATCTTTAGATACGCCTCATGTTGGATAAACTGGTTGTTATTAAACTGAATGGTGGCTTAGGCACGTCTATGGGTTGTCATGGTCCGAAAAGTGTTATTCCTGTTCGTTCGGATTTGACTTTTCTTGATTTAACAGTGCAACAAATTGAAGTAAGTTTTAATAAGCTCGAACATTTTTGAAGGTAATAAGAAAATCTCTAATTTCAGCATTTGAATAAAACTTACGATGCCAATGTTCCACTGGTACTTATGAATTCATTTAATACCGATGATGATACTGAAAAAATCATACAAAAATATACCGGATTTCGTGTACAAATTCATACCTTTAATCAAAGCTGTTTTCCACGGATTAGTCGCGAGTCGTTTTTACCAATAGCAAAAGACTTTGATGTAGAAAAAGATATTGATTGGTATGTGATATAAATTTTACAATAAGAAAATATTAATTTTTGTTACTTCAGTTGGTTCCCACCTGGTCACGGAGATTTCTATGATACCTTCCGCAATTCTGGCTTATTGAAAAAGTTCATTGATGAAGGTCGGGAATATTGCTTCCTTTCCAACATCGACAATTTGGGAGCTACTGTTGATTTAAATATTTTAAATAAGCTTGTAGGTGAAGGACGTGCTGCAATACCAGTTGAATTTGTCATGGAAGTAACAGATAAAACACGCGCTGACGTTAAGGTATTGCCATAATTTGTTTCTTTATTGCTTTGAAGTTTTATTTATTAGATTTTGTTCTTTACAGGGTGGTACTTTAATTAAATTTGAAAATAAATTGCGATTGCTGGAAATTGCTCAAGTGCCAAAGGAGCATGTCGATGATTTTAAGTCTATTAAAACCTTCAAGTTTTTCAATACAAATAACATCTGGGCCAAACTCGATGGTGAGATTATAATTTATGTGAACTTGCTTATTACTGGAAACATTCATATTTCAAGATATATAACTACTTGATTACTGTTTATTATTCTAGCCATCGATCGTGTGCTGCATGAACGAAATCTTAACATGGAAATAATTGTAAACAACAAGACATTAGAGAATGGACTTCGTGTCATACAATTAGAAACAGCTGTAGGAGCGGCTATGAAATGTTTTGATGGTTCAATTGGCATCAATGTACCACGTTCACGTTTCTTGCCTGTTAAAAAGACATCCGATTTATTGTTGGTTATGTCAAATTTATATAATTTAAAAAATGGCAGTCTCGTTATGTCACCACAACGTATGTTCCCAACTACACCGTTAGTCAAATTGGGTGAAAACCATTTCTCAAAGGTGAAGGAGTTTTTGGGTCGATTTGCTAATATACCCGATATAATTGAATTGGATCATCTGACGGTATCTGGTGATGTAACGTTTGGACGCGGCGTTTCGCTCAGGGTATGCACAAATGTTATAACTTACATTTTAGCTTAGTTTCAAAAATTAGTACAAAATATTTGAAAGGAAAGGTTACTTGATAAAACCATGGTGAAATTATATAAAGAGAAGTCGTGGGAAGAGCGTGAGAGTTATTCAATTCTCAATCGGTTGTCTTTCTATTTGCTTTAAATTTGACCAATCAAAGTGAAACTCAATAAAACTAAATTGGTAATAAATTTCAATGTAATTGCCGATAGCCAACATTTGAGAGAGAAAATTTTCTAACAACTTTGCCTTTAATAATTCCACGGTAAAACCAAGTCTTTAAATCGCAAGCTAGGAATTCTACAAGTTAAAATTATAAGAGTACATTGTATACTTACATTTACTAAATTATTTTTAAAATTTCAGGGCACAGTTATTATAATCGCTAATCATGGTGATAGAATTGACATCCCACCTGGTGCTATTTTGGAAAATAAAATTGTGTCTGGTAACATGCGCATCCTGGATCATTAAACAAAATCTTTTTAATGTCGAAATGCCTCATGATCTTTATCAGGAAAAACAAAATTTAATACAACAATCAAAAATGTTTACAAAATATGTTTAAGTAGTAGTAAAGTTGTTACTTAATGTTGCAGTTTGTGCAATTTTGTTGTTTTAAAGAGATTAAGATAAATTTTAAACATCGCACAAAACCCAATGCTATCATTTGTAAATATGAGTATATTGATTTTTTAGGGTGTTACACTTTTTTGTTTTAAGGTTTATTGTATGAACTTTCTGTTTATTTTGATCATAATTTAATATAATTTTTTTAAATCGATTTTATGCTTAAAATGTGATTATTAATTGAATCGTTCATTTCCCAAATTACAAAGTTCTCATAGAATCATAATATGTGACCGATGTTGTTTTGCAAATGCACGATTTGAGTTTATGTAATTAAATATTTTTTAAGTTTACAACAAAACACATCTCTTAGTTAAAAATTTATTGATATAATTTTCTCGCAAAAAAAAGTTTCACATTAAGTAAAAATAATATCCTTAATAAATATTTGTTTTTCGCATAAATATTAAACACAAATTTTGCATTGTCTTTAAGATAGAGTGGTGCCAATAATTAGAAGTTGTTGAAAAGTTTAACATAAATGAATTAGCTAATGTATACTGTACATTATTTTACCTTTGAAGAAGTAGAAAGATCCTATTTAAAAATATTACCTAATTTTTTTTGGTTTCGCACTCTCTAGTATTAAGAATCTCGATTGTTTTCGTCAAAAATTCTGGGATCTTTCTAACATTTAGCGGTTTTTTAGAGTGTCATACTTCCAAAAAAAGATGAAACGTCAAAAATTTCATCAATCTGTCAACGTTGGCGTCATTTATATTCAGTAAAGTTTGCCATTTCATTATTATTTTTTATGGCTCAAACTAGAGCGTAAATAAACTTTAAAAAAGTTTTTTTTAGACAAAAGTTAACTTTAAACTTTTATATTTTTGAAATAAAAATAAAAGTTTCCTTAAAGCTTTTTTATAGAAAATAAAAGTTTTTTATTTCATATTTCATTTCAAAAAGTCGAAAAAAACTTCTGAAAAAACTTTTATTAAGAAAGGTCATGTATAAAGTTGTTTTAGACTTTTGTTTTCACAAGTCGAAAATAAAAGTTTTTTTCCTTAAAAAGCAAGGAAAATCCTAAAATAATGTGTTGGATCACTAAGCAAAAAATTTGAAAGGAGAACACTTGGATTAGTTTCTAAAAAGAAAACAAATATGATAATTGTACACTTATATTTTTAAAAATATTTAATCGCACGAATCCATGGGAAAAGGCCGAAATGAATTTTCCAAGTGACAGGGAAGGTTTCCGACCGTCCTAAAGGGGTGTTTTGAATCCATTATTTCATCGATTGGTGCAATGCATAACATAATAGGTCTGTAAAATCTCTTTGGGACGGTCGGAGACCTCCCCAGTTACTTCATTTTCACATCAATTTTTATTTTTCAAAAAGTGGTCCAAAACACATTTTTAAAAGGATTCGGGACCTCTCCTGTCACTTCCAAAATCCATTTTTGGTCTTTTCCATCGATTCGTGCAATAAATTTTTTTTTAAATATAGTTGCATAATTACCATCTACTTGTTAAGAATTTTTCTTTGGATCTAAAAAACACCCTTTACAGAATACGAACTTGTCTTTTGAGTAAAAGTTATGTCTTTCAAATTCGAATTCTAGACATAATTTGCATTTGCCTATATCCTAGGCTTAATTTAGCCAATAAGGTGAAAGCATAGCTGTTTTAAGTAAACATTTTTTGTATCTCGCTTTTTTTCGATGACCAATTCGTATTCACTACTGAAAAATTTTGCAAACAAAACATCAAGATAAATAAAATTTTAAGATTCTACTGAAAGTGAAGTTATTCGAAAGCTGACTTTTAATCAGTGCCAGACTTAAGGTAGAGGCCGAAATTCTAGCGGAAAATTTTATACCAAATTGACGTACGAAATGAATTACGTACATTTAAGGAATGTAAAAGATGAGAACAACAATACTGCATATTTTCGAAGAAGTCGATAAATATTTTTTATCCTTTACTGAAAAAAAGTGGTCCAAATAAGAATTGATTTCGACTAGAATAAAAGGTAAGTGTCAATTTTATCAAGGATTAGATAAGTAAGTATCGAGTAATGATTGAAACAAGACCATTTCCCATCTTGAGCTTGATATCTTGTACCTATTTTTGCAGTACTTGAACTACCATTCATCGTAAAGTTGCTGAAAGAAATAAAATAAAAACATTTTTGAAATTATGAAGCGTTGCAAGGCAAATGAAAATAAACATCGTTGAATTGATTTCAATTTATTTTACTTTGCCTGCACATCAGAAAACACTTGCTATTTACAAACATATTTTATAGCATTTACTCATGAAATTTTTTATTTTAATTACCTTAGTGCAAGTTCTAAAGATTCTACATAAAGAATAACACTTCATTTGCCAAAATCGGTTCAGTAAAAACGTTGCAATTGCATTTCAAACCCAGTAATAGTGGTAGTGCAATGGCTGCCAAATTTACGCCTAAAAGATGCAATAATTTTTGTAAATTTAACAAAATTTGTAGCATCCATATGTGCGTATGCTGATTTCCGGTTAGCTGCATTATGTTCGCCGGGTACTTGATCAACTAAAATTAATTTTTGGTGCAGCCAGCCAGTGGCAGCAAAGCTCAAATAATAGCAATGAATATGCAAAATACCAGGCCAACATGAACTGGTAGCAAGTGAATTTTGTGTTTAGATTATCTTTATTATGCAATATCTCGGCTATTACTGAACCGATTTTGATAAATACGGTGTCGTAGGTTTTGTAAGATATTGAAGATTTTTATGACGTCATTAGTGATTCGATAACTTGCCAATAGATGGCGCTGTAAGCAAATTAAATATACTAATCGCTATAACTCGGCAACGAATTGACGGATTTTGTCGATATTTTTTGGCAAGGTAGCTTATGTTTAATACTTTGATTTGCCATTTTATCAATTTTGAAAATCTATTGATACACGCAATAGTTTAAAATGCTACGAAGTACTCGATACTCACCGTTTATTGTAAATTGAATAGTAAAAAATAAATTTCTCCATCCCATCCCTAAGCTGGTAAGCTTATATAAAAAAAAACAAAAACTGTTTTAAGGAGCTATGCAAAGTACCACGGTTGACATGTATCAATAGTGAGTGAAATTTTATGTACATTTAGACTAAAACGAAATTTCTCGACTAATCTGCGCTGACTGATTTCATTGCATTTATAATGTCTTCTGGATTTTCAATATGATATAATTTTAATTTAAAATTTTTTTAACATTGCTTTTTATGAAAGTAAATAAGAATAGAAGAAAATATATACTGTCAGAGCAAAATGTGAGTAAATTTTATTGTTAAATAGATATCTCAGCATTAATGACAAATATCTAGCACTGAACACATTTTTTACACAAATGATACACCTGATATTATTTTAATCTATATCTAGTATTGTTCCGACTGAGCTACACTCCTCTAGGTAATCATCTTCATCACTTAATAATGGCTCTCCAAAAGGACCGAATTCCATATGCTGCGATTTAGAACAGCCCCATTTCATTGCCTCTTTGCATGTTATATCCAAATTGACTGTAAATTGATCTTTGGGCCATTTTATGGGCCAAATAAATGTGTGACTTTCATCTTCCAAGCATGTACGAAAAAGCGAACACATCTTCTTTGATCCATGCACAGTGAAAGTAAAAAGTGTTCGTGGGATACGCTTGCTATTGCTGGTATCGTTTCCAAATACATAGATTTCACTTAGGCATTCCCATACACGTCTATTATTTAATATAAAAAAAGCATTAACACTAGTTGAAAAAAATTAAAGTTACTTACTTGAAAGCCTTGCCAGTTATATTGGCCATTAACATTTCTGAAAGTATTACCAGCAGTGTGCTACGCTTTTCTGGTTGTTCTCGTAAGCGGCTTTTTGATGTCCATAGCATTCCAAGCCACGGACCCTTCAATTCCACAACAATACGCCAGTGAAGAGGCATAGCGGTAGATGAAATTATAGTGGACTTTTCGAAATTCTATGGGTTGAACAAATGGTTAAAGTTGTTGAAGGCCAAAGGTTGTTAAAAACAAAAATGTTGGTTCATGGTTTACGTTTCTCTTAGGAAGTGAGGTTAGAAAGTTTTCTTTTGTTGAGAAAAGTTATGACTACTCAAAGTTTACAAGTGTATTTTTTATTTAACGTTTAATTATTTAGTATACAAAAAGTGCGCTAAAATGGCCATGGCTTTTATGGTGCGAAATTTTATTTCGATGCACGGACAACTAACGACATATTTAATATGCTTCCAAAGATATGGTTCTACTTAGGACTCAAGGAAGCGTATTTCATATGCTTTTAAAGATGTGCATCCCCGCAATGACATCCTATATTAAAAGAGATAAGCAGTGAGAATGGCATTGAAAGCACATCCGAAGCCCTTTGCACGCGCTTCCGTTTCCCGTTGGGATAATATTTGTAGGGTATAAAAATCCCTCTTTCGTTTTGTTCGTTCGCTGATATATTTTACCGTTTCTTTCATATAATTTCTGTGTGTTAAAGAGGACTGAGCTGTGCTGATAAGAAAACTAAATTGATGAAAGCTAAAAATAAATGTGTATGCAAGGAAAGGAAGGGGTGGCATTAGTTCGATAGTAAGTTGAAATTGCTAAAAACTGTAACGAGTCGTTCTGTGTGGGACGCTCATCAAAGTGTGTCAAAAGCAAATTGAAACTTGTGTGTTATTTTTATAGTTTTTAAAAGTATCGAACGCTTACAATTTTAGAAGTGAAAAAAAGAAAAAGAACGAAGAATAAATGGCTGAAGTTTAAAATTGAAAAAGCTCAGCTGAAAGCATATAGTCCGGGAGGTAACGTTGTATTTTTCATATATTAATTTGTGTTCCTCTATAAAAAAATTTAAGAAATCATTCTTGAGCTAGTTTTTGGAACTTTTTACATAAGCTTACTTTTAAGGGGGTAACACAAAGAAAAAGGTCGATTACTAAGGCGGATGTACTCGTACATCTCGTATGTATAAGAAACATTTTCAATAGACAATGACTTCGTTGAAATTTCTAGACTCTCGCAATATCTAAGAAGTTTTTCTTACTCTAAAATATAATATATGGGCATTTCCACGAAAACAGAAGTTTTTGTCCCGTGCGACACCTCGGTTTTTTGTAATTATCCTGAAAACAAAATATTGCCCAAATTCAACCTTAGCACCAATTATAAAGCTAATTAGGAGCTATAAGTTAAACCTATTGTCAAAATAAAAATCCATTCCATTTTGAATTTTTTTTATTTTAAAAGTGTTCGACGGTCGAACAGGACCCATGGAAATGCCCATATACTTAATTTTGTAAATAAATTTTTGAAAATATCACCTTAAAAAATCTCATCAATGTTAAATTGTACAACAAACGTGATAGTTGCGAGCGTGTATCGCCAATCAGTTGATCAACCATTTCGTAAAAATGAAGCAAAAATGTATTTATCTGGTAGATATGTGGACAAAATGGGTCCTTGTAAGAGCTACGCAGCATTGGAAGAATGCAGCCACAAAACGTTGACTCAAATCCAGAATTCACGTATACCTCTGTAGCCTGTCTTATTATCTGCAAAAAAAAAAAGTATTCATCTATGTATTGCAATTTTTGGTTCGCAACACTTTAAATAACACATTACCATTAGAGCGGCGCTCTCATAGCTCGTAGGATGCAGACGGGAATGTCTGCTAAGCGCCTTGTTGTATTCATGCATCACGAACGAATCATTAACATCGCGCATGCGCTTTGACGTACCGCGTATGCGGTTATGATGCCATATGTTGATATAGCCGATAATCTTCTCCAATAGCTCAGTAGGTAGATCGCATAAGTTCAAAGATGGTCCTTTTTGATTCTGTGATTCTGGTCTAAGTCTCATCAAGCGTCTAGGGATTTTTGCAGGCGGTTCCTCTAGCTCTTGATTTGGTTTCTTTTTCAAAAGCTTCGCATACTTGAAATTTTTTGGCATCATGACTGCAACTTTTTTGGTTGATTTTGAATTGGACATTACACAAACAAAAAATTTACCAAGTAAATTAAAAATTGACGTTAATTTTGTTCACTAATTTTTTTTAAAAAAAAGAAACAGAAAAATATTAAAATAAAAACTTCAAAATCTCTCTGCTTCAAGTAAATTTTGATTGTTGATGAAAAAATAGAGGGGTTTTCGTTGGCAACAAATTCATGTTGCTTTCAATGTGAAATTTATCTTTTAAATTGAATCCAATTTTAATTTAAGCCATGTACAGGGTGGAACCTTTTAAATGATTAAATTTAATATTTCTTGGTGTTTCGATAAAAATCATGATGGTAATCTTTTTAAATAAAATAATGACGTGAAGTGTTTATATAAAAGAAAACACACAATTTGCTATGCGCAATAAATAGCTTAACTACTATTACTACAATTGAGGCGCAACAATCCGTGAGGGGCCTTGGCCCCCACCATTCTATTTCGTTCATTTCGATCATACAGAATGGTGGAACCTACAGTTTATTGCCGTATCCGAACGGCGATAGTACAGAAAAGTCTTTCATGGCAAATTATACTCTCGAAGCATTACCAATGACTTGCGACTAACTTAATTACTGGAAAAATCAATTTAACTATTTTTGAAGCTCTCGACCAGTGGTACCAAGGTTTTACCGAAAATAGTATATAGTAAATTTTGTTCTAAGTTATTTTGGTCAGCAATATGAATTCCTTTTTTTTTGTTCGTTAAACAAAAATTTTAAGTTCATGTCAGAGATTTCTCGCTCGGCCAGGCCGGGTAAATCCCACTCATTTGGTAACCCTGCTCTCACCTGAAGCAATTATTTTCGCTAAGGGTCTATTTTTTTTTTTTTGCTCTCATAACAATAGTTAGCAAACGAGTATGTATATTTACTTTGTCATATGTAATTCTTGAAAGGTGTCACCACCTGAGTCGATTTAGTCATATCCGTCTGTCTGTCACGGAGATGTCTACCGCCCATACAAGTAAAACATTTAAAATGCTATTTTAAGAGAGTTATTTGATGTAGTGTAACCGAATTTTTCAAAAATACTAGGTAAACTTAGACAAGCTCTTCTCACGAATTTCGGCGAGGCACTTCCTATGCAAGCGAACACTTCAAAATCCTATACTGAAAGAATTATTTAAGATAATGGAACCAAATTTCATGCAAATAGTAAAAATGATTCGGGAAAGTTTGGGGCAATAACTTGGCGAATCGGTGTGCGTGACACTGAGCGCATTGAGAGCATTTTTAATGTTAACGTGATGTAGGGTATTTAATTTTTGGTGAGGACACCTAAACTTGTTTTTTTTTATTATTATTCTTCCTTCAAGAATTTTTGATCTGTTCTTATCGACTGATTATTTTAATTGTATTTTTTCGAACTTCGAACAGTAATAGTGTAAAATTCTGTATAGAGTAGAATCACTGCTACGTTCTGAGTAATCACTTACACGCATTGCCATATCAGAGATTTTTGTGTGACAGTTGGTAGTAGTGCATCACATCACATAACGATAAAAAAATACAAATTAATGCAAGCCATCATAACCGTCCCTAATGCAAAATGGAGCACTAATTCTGAAAAATATTTAATATTTCTTATGTATTGTTTTTTAATATAAATACAAATTAAACTTTTACCTATTTTGAAAGAGTAAGTTCAACATAATGGTACATTCAATGAGTTCCAATAAGTTTCTTGTTATAAATCAGTACCAAATAAAAGACATTTAAGTTAACTGTCACTAATTTAGTAAATACTTTTAAGTATTCCCAATAATTTAGAAGCAATAAAATAATTAAAGTTAAAAAATTAATGATTTTTATCTCAAGTTAAAGTAACAAAACGGCCTAGTTCAATTAGTTTCATGATAGATTTCCAAAGTAAAGAGTTTGAAGATAGATTTCCAAATTCCATATAAATATGGAAGTACTAACTAAAAATACACAAATTTCAGAGCAATTGCAAACAGAGCTTGAAATAAACTTTTAAATAAGTTTTTTTTTTAAGGTAAAGTCAAACTTTAAACTTTTTTGCTCTAAGCAAACTCAATTCATGTTTACTGAGCTCAGAGTTTTGTTAAATTTTTAGCTTTTAACAGACATTAAGTTTTGAAACACGATATAAAAAGTAGACAAAAAATACTTAAATAAACCGAAAAACCAAAATTATTTGAGAAAATAACGTTTTATTTAAACAGAACTCAATCAATTTAATTTAAAATATATTGCAAAGAACATAAGAATATAGAAACTGGTGTATTTAATTTTTTACATTTACAAATCGAAATTATTTTTACCATATAAATTTTCGGTCTAATTTACTTAAAATTATATATATATGTATCGGACGTACTTCATTGATTTAAGTACCTTTGCTACAATAACTAATTATTTCATTATCTTTGCAGAATGTAAATATGTAAGTATGTTCATTATTATTGCTTAAAGAAATTTAGTTTAAAATATGCCACATATAATTTGCTTATAAATAAACGACTAAATTAATATTCGTTCCTACAAAGACAATTTTCGTTATTAAATCAGGTTCCTTTGGCTATTGCAGCATTGTCTGACGTCTCTGATTCATCATCCTTTTCCACACCTATACAGTGAATGCCATTCCGCAACATTGGGGTGCCTTTGCCCTTGCCTAGCACTCGCGCCGCTATTGTTAGCTGTAGTATTTCCTTATGGTCATTTGCGTTTACAATAGTCAAACTCTCGCGTAGTAATTTCTCTTTGTAGGCGAAAAATTCAATTTTCATCTCATAAAAATCATGATCGTCATGCTTAAGACCCGAAAATTCGGTAATACGGCAATGGAGATTTGGTACTGAAGTTACATTTGGCTCAAACTGGTGATTTTTCAGAGCCAATTCGATGTCGCCGAACAGACTTGCAGGTAACTTCAGATCTATTGAGTACCTGTGATTGATTTGCAGGAAACCTAAGCTAACGACGATTGTATCGCCGGAGCGTTGATATGTTACAGAGCTGTCAGACTCCAAGTCTTCCGATTTCACTGAGGTCGTATCGAAGTGGACGTGGTGATCTAGAAAAAATTTAAAAAAATTATAAATTAAAAGTAGGGGAAAAATAAAGTGAACTGAATGAAATATTAAAGTATGTGTTTCCCCCCAAATCGCTCCTAATTCTAAAGATACCAATAAGGTTTTTTATTTAAACTATGAAATCACTTTAAATATAATTTAAGTTATTGACGCCACTTGTTTGTACACTTGTGCCGCTATTCTCGCCCGATATAAACGACTGTCAACAAGTTTAAACAATGCACAATCCCATCCTAGAGTACAGCGATAGATGATGGTGACAGACATAATAGTGACAATAATGCATCAGTTGTAAGAAATATTTATAAAGCAACACACTTGTTACAATAACACACTACTGCGGCCTAAACAATATGACAAAAACAACAACAAGTAGTGCACTTACAAGTTAAATTTGCAATGACATGTGCGTAAGCGAAGGTACGAGCAAATTGACAGAAAGAATTAGGCCATGAATTAGATGAACTATAAAATGCGAAGCTTGTAAATTATTGAGTTGTTGTTTGCTCATATAACGAGTATAATAAAAAAAAGTAAAATCTTCCGGCAAAAGAGTAAAACGAGTAATATATAAGGTGTATGAAATAACTCGCAAGATGACCGATAACAAGTTACGAAAAAATTGGCCAATTAAGAGCAAAAACAATATGTTATATTTGATATAGTCGTGATGAATGTTTAATGATTGTCAACATGCCTTATATTCCACCGCATTGAACAATGTTGTTGTATGAATTATGCATTTGGTAATAATTACCAAATTATATTTTAATTGAGACATATATTTTGCTTGCATATAATTACCAAATTATGCATTTAATTTGTCGCAAACATACAAATTTATTAATATCGATATAGGTAAAAGTCGATCGGTAAAAATCGATACTTGAAAATATCAATACATAAATGGATATTTTCCAACATCGTTCTATCATTATAGCAAGCATGTCCAAGCAAGTAATTTCGTCTGATAAGACTTTATCGTATCTCGCTCCAATGGCGTAATTGGTTTTGGAATAAAGGTCACAACTAAATCAAGTGCGCCAAACAGTGAAGTACGGTGGCGGTTCAATAATGATGTATGGATGTATTTCGAAAAATGTACTGGTACTCATCGATGGAATTATGCGTATAGAATAGTAACCTTTAGTCCTTCAACAAAATCTTCCAGTTGAAGTTAATTGGCAGTATGCTTGGCTGCTTAAAAAGTAATATTTGAGCAAGATAATTATTCAAAACACACCGCACATGTTTTCCAAACTTGGTTTAAAAGACAGAAATTTTGTGTTTTGAAGTAGCCTCCATAGGCTGCGGACATATTCCAATAGAGAGTTTGTAGAACTACGCCAAATCACAGGTTTGGAAATATCATAGCCTACCAAAGGGACTTCATGAGTTGTGGGAGCGTACCCAGGATGTTTGGATCATAATTCTACCTGATTCTGAGCGAAAATTCACAACCAGTGTACCAAATTACATTAAGGATCTTAAAAAAGCAAATGGATACTGGACTTGTTTGTTTTTTATGGTGAAATTGAAGACATTTTGAGAGCGTAAGAGTAAATCTATTTTCAAAACGAAACTCAATAAAATAAATAGAATTGCCGATGAGAGAATAAATTTTCTAATGGCTTCACTTTCATGGTTTTTGTCTGAGAATTCGTCTTTATTTTGAAAAAATCAAAACAAAGAAGTAGCAAAGTTGAAGTACTATAAAAAAAATAATTTGGGAACCTTTGAAACAAAAAACAGACTACGCGTGCAATGTCGCGCGAACAAGTAAGCTGTTAGCAATAAGATTATACGATCAGGACTAAGTCGTAGGTAGGACTTAAAATAAAGCGTAAATATTTATCTTACAGTGTGTATTCACGAATCTACAAATTATTTTTTCAAATAAACTTTTAAGAAATTAATTAGTGTTCACAAATATTTGAGCACTTCGAAAGTAGTTGGCAAGTAACAACAAATTTCTCGTTATCTAACAATTAAATAAACATTAAACACGTGAATAAAAAATTCAGCAGTTGATTTAATAACGAATCGATGGAAAAGGCGTTGTTCTCTTTGGCGAAAGTGTAGCTAAATAAATATTAAAAAGACATTAAACATTGACTCAAATTAATAGTGTTCTCGAATAAAAAAAAAAAATGTTACAGTTTTAAGTTTATGTTGACTTATTCTGAAATCAAAAAATTTGTGTTACGTAGAGGAGAAATAGATCCATAGATTTTTAATCAAAAAAACCAACGTGCGATAAGATTTGACTGAGCAGCAATCATCAATTTTGAATTTTTTTAATGAACAAGATAAATTAATCGATTTTTATCGAACATATGTACATATGTACCTACATACATATGTATACTAAATTTTATTTTTCATTAAAGATAGGGGTAGTGGAAATTTTTGGCATTATAACTCATTCATTTAGTGCTAGTGAAAAACTGTTCACCAGCTTTTAATAAATTAATTGATCATAAACAATTTTTCAACACCACTAAGATTTTTCATTAAATTTAGGGATAGTGGTTACTTTTTTTTAAATTATTATACTGAGCTTACTGTTGAGTACAGTGTGTGATAATACCAAAAAAATTACAAAAACTAAAAACAAAAAACGACTAAGACTAGTCATTAGTTTCATTTAATGCTAAATGGAATCATCAGTGACCGTTAAGTGAGAATTTCTAAGTCTGATATGTTTTTCTTTTTGCATAGATTTGTTGAGAACCCAAGCAAAAAGTGAGACAAAGTAAAGCCAAAATTCTTTTTTCTGTTTTTGTAACTTTGCTATTACACTTCTCTTGCAGACGCCTCGTTGCAAGCTTTCTTGGCGCGTCAAAACGAAGTAGCGAGCGCAAATCGTATAAAAAATCGGTGAGCTCACCGAGAGGTAATTTTTTTGTTGGGTATCATAATACGAATGACATTTTATGTTTTCATAAATTTTTTGTACATGAAATTATTTTTTAAAATTAAATTTCATGTGTTTTTGCATAAAAATGATTAATAGTCTAAGAAAAGGCCGATAAGTATATTTTGTATATTTGAGAGAAGTGAATTTAATTTATTTTTATTTGTATAAAATCTATTGGAGGAATTTATATATGTTCGTATGCTGTCAAATTATCAAAAGCTCAGCTTTGTCAATATTCTCAAAATTCTAAATTCCCTAAAAGGTTGAATTAAAACATATGTAAAAATTAAAATAATCAAATTATACAGTTAGTCATGGAATGACTGATATACGATACAAGAAATGCCAAAAATAGACAGGGTGTAAGTGACAACACAAGCTAGACATGAGTTCTTATTGCCATTTAATATTTGCCACATTTATTTCAATTGTTAGCAAATTTATTTACACAAGTATTTTGCATATCTAAAATTAACATTTTCAAAGAAATGTGTTTCTTATTATTTGGTTTTTTTTTGCATTATGATCATTTTCATTATGGTCGCTTTCAATAAAGCGACCGACCATAAGTTGTGAAGGAATGTGAAAAAATTGTTAATTCTATGGTGAAAACTGGTATTTATTGATAGAATACCTTAAACAAATCTACAATAACAATAATTGCATGCATTATTTATCTCCTCGATTGGAATTTATTCAATATGCAAAGATATTAATTGTCATTAAAGATTTATAGTTATTTTCCAATAGCTTAAGTAGCATCAATTAAGTTTATCGTAAAGCGCAATAGGTTTTTCCCAATTGGTACAAACAGCCACTACCTTACGACCAAAATATCTCGAGCCAATAAACATGTAAAATGGTGCGATTTGTTTGAAATATGAAATTTATAAATTTTCTCAATTTTTGTTTTCGATTTGGATAATTTATATTCAAGATGTACTATATTTTGGGATATCTAAATTTTAAGTTTGTATTTTTATTAAACAGAATTAAAAAAAAAAATTGTGCAGAGCTTTCTGTGTTAAAATTTTTCTAAGTGGAGACATGATTTCTTAAAGAAAGATTCAATTTTCGAGATATGATGCATAAGAAAATCAGTGGTAACACATAGAATTTGCTAGGAATTTGATTTAAATTATTGAAATTCGGGTATTATATGCGCTCTATTTTAAATGAAATTTTTTATAGTACCTACCTACCGAATAGAAGTAAATTTCAGACATCACCAGAGCCGCAGTGACCCTTCAGAATAGAGTTTTTGCTTACAACACTCTATAAGGACATTGCGTTTCAGAAACTTGACCGTAGAGATTTTAGTATAAAACTTCTACGACAAGACCATGTTCTTATCTTTTGTTCACTTAACTTTTAAAAATTTAATTTAAATTCAATTGTTCTTGTTTCCCATATAATGTACTCGTACATAAATTAAAATATTGTAAAAACACAAAATGTTTTAGTCAAGAGAGCTAGCAAGCAATATCGTAACGAAAGTTTTGAAATTTTAAATTGCTTTTTTTCTATATAAAATTAGAGAAACTGTAGAATACAAATTTTATGGTTCAATATGGTTAAATGGAACTAAAAACGTTAGATCCACATTGGCGACTACCCATAAATTTGAAGCTCAGTCTAGAAGTAATCATTCACAATACAATCATTTTGCGCATATGTACATATAGAATCATCTATCATCATCTATGGTGCCGGTAGGACAAGCGCCGAATTAGAGTAGAGCTAAAGAGGGTTACGGGGGTCTCCATTCTATTTAGAGAGAAAGAGAAACTGAGGACCTTTTTTGTACTTTTTTGTGATTTGCAACAGCGAAACTTATTTATATTATCAATGACCTATTCTTTTGGATTAAAGTAAGTATTTCCAACGTAGACCTAACTTCTGTTAGTCATAAATTGCACATTAAACACTTTCGTATAGTCCTTATACAGTGTAGGGTATTAAACATACGGATTGGCTGATGACAACACCCTTATTAGTTAACGATTTATATTGTCTGGTAGCTTAAATTCTCGTTGTACTCAGTATTAATGAAATGTCTGCTATAAAGAAATTGTGAGCTCGTGCTTTATTGATAAATCAGCGATGGAAAAATTTTAAATAAAAATGTCAATTAAAGAAAAAGAGAACAAAGTACATTGAAATTCTTTATTTACAAGTAAAACGAAATATCGTTTGAGACGTGCATAAACAATTGAGATATTTAAACAGCTAATTGCCATAAAAAATTAAAAATGAAACAAAGAAAGTATTCAAAACATTAATATGAGTAGTAAAGCAATTTAGCTACACACTTTTAATAGCCGATAGAAAACACTAAACATTTAGTATTTTTTATATATTCGGCTGTTGTCATATGTGGCAATAAACTATTTAATGACAACAGCCTGTTCTAGAGTAAGCACTTCGAAGCAAATTATAACTGTCAAAATTGTACGTATTTCGCTCTGGAGCAAGTTAGGCTGTGATCGAACATACCTTATGTGTACCTATTATTGAGATTCTAAATGAGTCGTTCATTTTAGAAACAACTTAAGTCCGTCACAAGTAATATGGGACTAATGTTTTTGAAATGAACAAATACATTTGAATTGAACTACATAATTGGAAAAATTTTATCGCCTCCACGTTTCAATTTAACAAGTTTTTTTTTATCTTAAATTTTTTTATCTGTCACATCAAAATTTTTTTTAAAAATACGCATTTATTTTTAGTTTAACTTTAATTTAAGTCATAGCAGTAATTTATGTAAATAGAAAATCACTCAGCTTATTAGACTGATCATATAGTACTGTAATATTATTCACAATATTAGCAGTATTCACGATTGATATTTGAAAATGTGTATATTTTTGTATATTTATTTGAAAAATTATTCAAAAACACTTAGTATTTGATGCTTATTTATTTACTTTATCTGTGATGATGAAAAATTTCCGAATGTTCAATAAATTTGTGATTTCTTTGTTGTTTGATAGTTTTACGCGATGACATCAAAGTACAGTTGTTGGTTGCGTTGGTTATCACGTCTTCTAGGAGTTGTGAATTTGCAAAGTCTAGCAAATTATATCACTCGCATTTATAATTCTGAATATTAATATGACATACAACTCGAAAAATGTTTGTATTGTATTGATTAAATAAATAAAAATTTTCGTAAGGGTGAGTATAGCGCCGAATTAAGTGAGAGGCTCGGAGTCCATAATCCCATGTCCTGAACTTAAATGGGTCTCACTTGCTTTATGGTACTGGCAAAAATTAAAATTTAGAAACGTACTTTACTGAATTTTTAAAAATTGATATTTCATTTTAAGCTTTTCACAATCAAATTTACATTAATTAACTAGAGACAATCAATTTTCTTAGATTTTTGTATGACAAATTCGAGATTTTTATTTTATTTTTTATCCCAGCGACAAATATTTTATAAACAACATCGATAAATAGTTATACTCATTGCAGGCAGTAATGCTCACAACTCCAGCCACAACTGTAAATTCTTTTTCCAAATGGATGGCCGCTTTGTAGGCGGCTTGCCTACATCTCTATATACAATGTGTAACAAACGAAAGGCAGATTGCCTTAAAACATCGCTTACTAAGTGCCTGCATAGTTTTGCGAGTTGCCTCCACATATCCACATACAAAGCATGTAGCCAACAGGCAAGACCCTTACATCTCCATATATAAGCCAAGCAGACTGCCTACAGCTCCATACACAATGCAGGCGTCAGCAAACAAACTACATACAGCTCAATATACATAGCAGGCAGCCAGCAAGCAAATAAACAATATATCACAGTAACAAATTCATTTGTGAAACATACAACACAAAGGGTATAGATTTTCATACATGAAAAATCAGAGTACTTCGCCAATGGGATTGTTTGAGAATGTTGATCAAATTTGAGAAAATAAATACATTTTTTCTCAGTCAATAAACATTTTTTTGCAAATTTTTCTATGGTGCCATTGATGGGGCTACAGACATGAATTTAGCCAAAAATTTGGTTATATTTGTGCCTTACATTTCAATGGCTGAAACTGTAGTTGTCGAATTAATTGAAATGAATTGCAATTGAACAGCGGAGGCACTATATATTTTATTATTTAATTAATACTACTTGTAATTACATTTATAAAGTACAATAAATCAAATATTTAATTTAGAGCTTTCAAGATATTAGTTTAAAGCCTACAAGGGGGTATATTGATTCAATTATTGTGTAAAAGTCATTAAAATTCATTTGTACTAATCGAAAGAGTTCATAGTTTAAAAAATTAATACGAAAAGTAGAATATATATGGTGATTGAAACAAAGTTTATGCTCAAGAATGATGATGTAGGCAAACTGCCTACAAATCGGCCAAGCCTTTGTAAAAAGAATCCACGGTTGTGGCTGGATTTGTGAAAATTACTGTCAACAAATTCTCACAATTTTAGACGGTAATTCTCACTGAGTTGTAAGATTTATAACATATTTGCCGCTGGGTATTTCATTAACAGTGTGAAGATCTATAAGTCTGAACTTTGGATAAGATATTGTTGTATACAGCGCATTTGTTTCCCTTCCAGGAAGCTTTAACTTTTTTTTATAGCGCCCGTCATATGCCTGTGTATCGTTTAGTTTCCGCATGTTTTGCAGCTCGACACTGTAGGCATATGAAAATCGACCACGCTGTTTGAATAAAACCTTAAAATTTGTTTTACATAAAAAGAAAATCTATACATATAAGCTGATTAGTGCATAACACAAAGTGTGGTGGTAACAACAAATATTGCAACTACCCATAACATGTGCCTAAAGGCAGCAAAATATAACAAACATAATGTACTATAAGTCAAAGCAAAGCGTATAGGAACAAAAATTATTGATGTCACCTCCTCATTCTTAAGGCCAGCAGTCCATTCTTATGCGAAAACACTGAACATGTGGTGTGCTTTTGTGAACATTCTATTATTATATTACTCTCAAATAAAATGTTTTATTTGTTTAGGTTTATTAAAATGAGATTGCTAACGACAAAACTAAAGTGTGATCTTAAATGATACAAAAAAAGAATTTTAAGTAAGCACGACATGTGAACAGAATTTAAAAAATTTTTAAATTTTTTATTTTTAATTCAACATTTCCAATGATGTTAACATTGGGCATTTGGCCAAAATTAGAGGTTCTATTTAAATTTAACATTGCATTAAAGTAATGAAAGTTCATTGAAAATTTCAGTTTTCAAAAGTAATACAAGGTTCGTTTAATATTTTAAGTGAACAAACAGCTTACAGTCAAAGCTGAATAGAAATTTTTTTGCTCAATTCCTAATATTTAGAATTCGGAATCATTTGTCGATTTCATTCTCACGAATTAAACTTAACTTTACGATTCTATAGCAAACAAAAATTTAGAATGTTTCTGATAAAATTTAATAGGAAAAGTTCTGAATTTCGGACATCAACATGTTGCAATCGATACAACAAGATTGAAAACTTATTTCGGGCATTGCCAAAAGCGGTACGGATATCTGTTCTATTGAAAAAAAAATGACAACAATCGACGTGGAAAGTCGGTGCTTTCCGCATCGATTGACGCAAACAATTTTTTTTTTTCCAAAACTCGTACAAGGTCGAGCTATTCGAGGACTCGGTACCGTTTCTAGTAGTATCCGAAATTAATCTTCGACCTTTCCTATTTTGTGGCTTTTCAATGCCTTTTTCCAATTGCTTGAAATAGAATCGGAATTCAATTTTGCTTCGAACAAGAAAAACATCAGTTCAGCCTAAACCAAAATAGACGAGACGAGACGTAACGAGTAAGTTCGAGTATATGTAAACCAATGTTGATAGCCAAAATGAACCAACGTAATTGATCGAAAGTGAACGAAACATTTTGACGAGACGAGTTGTTCCGTAAGAACCGAACTTCAAAACGTTGCTACTCGTCATAACAGCTTTTTTGGTTCGTTGGCTAGCGTAACATTTTGGGATAAATGTCAAAACAGACGAAACGAGTGCAAACGTTCGTTCAATTGCTACCGTCTCGTCACGTCTATTTCGGTTAAGTCTTTCCTTTTGCCAACGCTGAATTTAAGTTTATCAATGATCACGAGACGTGACGAGGGCAAGAGCGTCACGTGAAAAGTCAAACCATTCTGATTTTCCACGTTATGAGCTCTCGTCGTCATGCAATCCATTGTGCGAAGAAACATAGGACAGCATGTTTTTGAAATATTTTTGACAACTCGCGTCGCTTTCGTCACGTGGTATCGTTATCATTGTTATTGGAGCTTTCATGAAAATCAATAGTTGACTCACGTTTCCGTACAATTCATTGTTAGTCGTTGCATCCTTTATTCGTAGAGAGCTCAGGCTCCAAAAATTATGCAAGTGTAAAAATCAGATTGCTTTTTGATTTATTTAAAAAAAAAATTAAGTTTAGAAGTTTCACATAACAGTTTGATGCAAGTTAAGTATCAATTTTTTGTATTACTAGTATTTTTAAATGGTGGTGTTCACTTTTTAGTGTAAGTAGTGTAATTTAGCACAATCTACTCCGAAGTTACACTCAGAGCAACAAAATATATAAAGGCTGTTCACAGTATCATAGTATCTACTGTGTAAATCTTGCAATAATTTGGCATGTTGAACGACGATTTGCTATTGTTTATCATAGAAACAAAAAATGAAAAATTGATTTAAAAAAAATTAAACTACTTGGCATGTTTTTGAGTGCAGTAATGTGGTAAAGTTATGTATAGCATAGAAAATTATGCTAATCTTGATTGCCTGATGTTCGTGGTATTTTTGATATTAAAAAAACAAAAGAAAAACAAAGCAGTTTTGATAATAGTGTTTCTTCGTGCAAGGACAACGTCACCAGTGAAATGTCGGAAAGGCGAAAATAATGTTTTATTTATCAAAATATACTACATAGAAATTTTACTATGAAACTGTGAAGAGGCGCATTGCTTTCAATTTTGCTCTCAAGCTACATTTTCACAAGCCAAAAAAGATATCTGAAAAGTTCCATTACAAATAAAGAAAATGTTCAAGACATCATGTTTACTTCGATATCAAGAGCATCATTCACCACAAATTCGTCCCGACTGATCAAACAGTATCCTATTGGTGCTTTCAATTTGTAAGTTTAAAACCGTTTGATGATCAGAATTCCAGCAGAATATCACGACCCTACACCGAGTCACACATCATTGATTCGTGTACACGAAATTAAGTCTGTGTGTTAATTTAGCACCATGTGACTTTACACTATTCTCAAAAATGAAAATGAAGTTAAAGGGATGCGCAACCGATGACATTGAGACCATCCCAAACATCTGCAACACGCAACTTATAAACAATACCACAAAATGAGCTGGATAGGGAATTTGAATCACTATTGAGTCGCTATCACTTCATATAACCTTACCATACTTTTTTTTATATAAGCTTCAAGAAAATCTAGTCACAAAGTTTTATCGGACGAGTATTATTTTTGAGAGACCACTTTCCACTTTGACCATAAGCAAAATATTAATATTTGCATGCTATGGACCACTCGAAGTAAGTAAATTTAAGTGTAGATTTAAGTTTTCACTTGTTAAATTACCAATTTATTTCACTATCCAATGTGCGGTCAAATTTATTTTAAACACTTTACCTTCGGAATCAGAAGAATCCATCTTAATTTTACATTATTATTGATTTTAATATATGTCTCACATTTGTGTAAAGCTGACATTTTTGAGAAACAAAAAGTTTATTTATTTTGCAAAATTTCTGACAATTTAATATTTATATTTGACTACGTTCTCAAAAGTAGCTACACGTGTCTTTTCTTATACCCTACACAGAGGGTATATTGACTATGTCATTCCGATTTTAACGCTTAGAAGGGGACGTTGCAGAGAAGTATATACATATATTCTTGATCAATGCCATTTAGTCGATTTAGCTATGTAATATGTAAATTTAATACAAATTTGTATTAAAATTTAATACTCGTTTTTATTAAAATTTAAAAAAAAAATATGTCGTATCCACTGGAATTCGAACCTGGTTTCTTTTCAATACAAGGGTAGCATGAACATTTTAACGACATCAGCCAACGTAGTATTATATTTACGTTGGCTAAATATAATACTTGCGATAGCATCAAATTGATTCTAAATGTAATAAAATATCGTTTTAATGTTTGAAATACAGTTCAAATTTAATACAAAATGTATTACAAAATTTTGTAATATGTATATTCAAAAGTATTAAATTTAATTAAAATTGTTTTAAAAATCTTTGTAATACTTCGCTTGTATTAAAATTTATTCCAAGATTTCAAACCGTGTTGTTAATCCGTTAATCGTTAATTAACGAAGTTAACATTTCGACTAGCGGATTAACTTTTATGTGAACTTTAAAAAAATGTTAACGGACTCTTTAACTTCCGTTAAATTTCTCTAAGTTCATTAATCGTTAATCCAGTACCTATTATTTACCAAAAAGATACTGCACGCACCGCACCACGCCGCGAAAAACACGTTCTGACAACAAGTACGTTCCGGTTGATATGGCTGGAAACGTATGACTTCGTATAAGAACTTCAACATATTAATGTTCATGAAGGGGACATATTATGCCAGCTGAATAAATTACATACCCCAATTATACACGTCTTCTTTTTTATTCCTAACCTGTTAACTTCCAGAACCCAAACCAACAGGTTTTTTTTAAGAATCACTAACGCAACCATATAAAAATGCAATTTTTATCACGTGTTAACGATTAACGTTAACTTGCGTGAAGTCTTCCGAAATGTAACGCTTTAACGTTTAACGAAGTTAACTACATATTTGATTAACGGTGCCCAGCTATGGTTTTGCCTAGTCATGAACAGACCTTGACGGTTATGATAAAAACCGGAGCTGGCTAGCGTCATTAATCCCTTTTATGGAAAGCACTATAAAAGCTTATACAGCTCTGATCAGCTTAGCCGAATCCAAAAAAAATCTAGGCTGGCCAGATCAAGTATGTATTTTCGCCGTTAAGAGGTACACGCTGCAAAAACCTATAAGGTCCTGATCATCTTATCCAGATCAGTTGTTTTGGTAAAATTAGAGATCGAAAAAAAAAATTCTTTTGTAGCTTGAACTTTTAATAACTAACGATAAGTTACAACATATTTTATAGAATAACATAAGTTACTATCGAATAGAGATAAGTTTTCATAAGTTTATGTTAAAAATTCAAAACTTGCAATATACACAGCTGAGTTCAGAAAACAATAATTTTTTACTCTCTTTCACTTTTTGAGTCTAAGCTGCTGTCATGTTCACCACTCAAAAATTAATTATTTTGCCAGTCGTACAAAAACTTCATTCTCTCTCGCTGTCAGGTTTTTTTATTTTCTATAGGAACCAACAACAAATTTTGTTTGAGAGCAGTCAAATGCCTGCCGTGTGACTTCGCACTTATAAAAATCAATTGACCAAAAACGCTGTTTCTTGGCAATTTAGCTGTACTATATTTTTTAAAACTGGAGAAACGAAACGTGTAAAAGGCAGTTATAAATTTTGTTCGGAATCAACGCAGTATTACAACAGTTATTTACTTTCTGAAACAATTTACCTGTAAACTATTGTTAAGATAAAAGTTTATGCAAGTTCAAAATTAACATATTAATTTGAAGAAAGCTAATAACTCATAACAAATTTAAGAAAACAGTTTTTGTTGTATGGGAATTACTGTCATTACATTTTTATAATTGGTATTCTCAAGAAATTTGCAATTCAAAATAGATTTATTTTATTGTACAATTTCTATATATTTGTCACGCTTTAAAAAAGTGTTATTTTAAAAACGTCAGGTGGTAGGGACATCCAAACATGATCACGTTTTTTTAGAACGTGAGTTGTAAGTTTTTCATAAAAAAAAATAATTTATTGCTTCTATAAAAAACTGTCAATAATTTAAGACTTTGTTTTCTCAAACAATTTATTCGGTCGAAAGATCAAACCCGCTTACCTCCGCTAAATCATAAACATTTTTTGAGTGATATCTCAAGTGGGATCTTATTTTTCAGCTGAATGAAAAAATGGAAATAATTGTTGCTGCATAAGCAACCGAAATGTTTTTAATTAATTTTGTTTACTTTCTTTAAAATACAAAAACAAGAAACTGTTATAAAAAAATATATTTTGGTAAGCCAATGAATTAACCAAAACAAAGGTGGGAAAAAGTATAAACAACTTGCTAATATTATTGTTATATCCGTTATACGGTGTCAATCAACTAAGCCAGTTAAACTAATCAAAACTAAAATGAAATGATAAAGAAAGATAATGTCGGAGAATAAAAACAAGGGACCCTGAAAACATTTGATAAGAAATTCAGAATTACGCTGATATCATTATTTAATAGAAATTAGAAACAAAATAAAATTAAATGTAAGTATTCAGCATAAATATGTGAAGTTTTGATTGCAATATGAAAGAATTATATTCGATGCCGATCTACTTAAAGACATATTTAGAGTATTCACAGAATTGTGCTATTTGCTAGAAAGTTAACGTCAACGGTCTTGTTTGGGTAGAGCATTAAAACTAAAATTCTTTAAATTGCTAAAATTTCAAAGTTTTAATTAAAGATAGAATCAAATATTTAATTGCAAATCGTTTTCACAGTGCACCATTTAATAATTAGATGTAAGTTTTTCATTGGGGTCCATTATATTAAAGGCTTTTATTTATTTAATTTCAAGCCCTAATTTAAATCAAAGCGTGCTTGCTATTTATCTTAATAAACTGTTTTATCAATAAACAAACCTTGATATTGCTGGCTGAGTAAACAAATTTGATTCAATTAACAAAGCGTATGTTAGCCATTAGAAGATTTTTTTACATCATATTTTTAGGATTTTTCGTTAAATTAATTTCACATGATTTCGAATATTTTTGTACATAGTAACAATTTATTTATTTGATATTCCGATACTTTTCGAACGGTCAGATGTGATCTGTTTGGCCCCCTATACATTTACGAATATTTGTACGGGAAAATGGCGATATTGACGTCAATACAAAAAATAATATATTAGCAAATATGATCTATAATAACGTTTGAATGTGACGCAAATGTCGCCATTTTCACATAAAAGTACCCGTTAATGTATAGGGGTCCGACCAAACTACTTCTAATTATTCTTGTGCATAAGAATTATGTAATCCTGTATAAAATGTAATTGTTTTTTTGAATTTGCATTTGTTTTCTATAAAAAAAAGTTTTTTCCATGTTTTTATTTTCCGTCTTATAGGCCCATGTTATAGCATTCAATCTAAAGAAAATCCTCTCAAAATGTCCGCTTCCTAAATCAAACCTGTGAACGACACAAAGAGAGATGTTTCCCATATTATTAACAAGGAAAAAACGTTTTTTTACCGCACAAAAATTCAAATCTTGCGTTAATTTTGGAACACCTTTTATCTATATAAAATTATTACACATATGTATGTGCATTTAATTAGTGAGATTTATGTAATTGGATTCTTATTAGCAACAGCTGAATTCTTGATTCGGTGTTGCTCAAAGCTGAGCACATGTCGGCACAAGCTCAAAGCATTATTTTTAATAGCTAAAAGCGCTAAAAACTCCAGCTCGCAAATGTATGGGGTTGAAAATAAATTTAGGTAACGCAAAGTAATTTCTCCAAATTTTAAGTAGAGAAAATGCTTTCTGGATCCAGAAATCTTTAAGTTAAATTACCGTCTTGAATGTATTTTTGCAATTGCTATCGTTTTGCAATTCAATTACATTGAACTTTATCGGGCATATCGGAAACGTTTTACTGAATAAGCCAAAGTCATTTCGAATTCGAGTTGACAAAACTGGTGTAGCAAGTCATTTTTCTCTTTATTCGATTAGAACAATTTTACGTGCTTTTTTAGCATCCTTTTAGCATCCCCAACATATTTCCTTTCGAAAGCCAACGAACTTCGGTATGAAATAGCAACGTTGAGCGCATTAATAAAGTTGAAAGATTCTACAGCTGTTGTCATCATATTAACAAAACATTTCGGAAGAGTTTTAGCCAATGCCTAGCCTATTGTGTTTTAATAGCAGGTGAAATTTTTTTGTTTTATTAAAGCTGTAAAACCACAGCAGGAACTAAGCATCATAGCAGGATCTCCGTCTTAACAAACTTTATTTGTCACATGATTTTTAGTTTCTGAAAATATTGACTTTTTATATCCATATCTGATCTATATTGCAAAAGGAATTGATTTCCGTGTCGATTTTATTCCAGAAATCAAAATTTGAAATTTAAAAATTTCAAGGAGTATGATTTTGAGAGTTACTTCTTAATTTCCTACAGTAAAAAATTGAAAAATGGAATTTTTGAGCTCTTTTTTGAAAATAAGTAACCCGAATTGATAGAAGAAGTGCGAAAACGAATCGCGGATTCCAGCAAAGACGGTTCCAACATTTTTCGAAAAACAAACTTTTTGTACCAATCGAAACGGAGAGACTTAAAATTTATTTGACATCATTTGAGTAGGCTCCTATTCCCCAATGAGTCCGTTTTTCGCGAATTTTCGGTCTGATGTTTACATCAACATATACATAATGAATGAAAAAATGTTAAAAGTTAAAAGACTTGAAAACGACATGTGCTAATGTCAAACAAAAACAGAATTTAAATGGAATTTCTCTTTGACCGACAAATGCATTTATACTCTTCAAATGTATGTATGTTATGTATATCCTTTTATCATTTTACAAAATTTTCGTCATTAGTGACCTTAATGATGAAAACATTTTTACAAAACCACTTGAAGTACCTACATACATACGAGTACATCGTCTTTTAACTCCTACAAAGCAAAAAATGTGCTTCTGCTTAAATAAACAAAAGTTTCACCTTTTTATAAATTGAAAAGTCACAAATAGAAAAAAGCAGAAAAAAAGTTATAGAACTGGTACTGTGCATTAGACATGCTCAAAATAACCTCATGTTCTAGAATTCTTCGGAAACGCATAAAATTAGAAAGTTTGCTCATTTTCGTGTATATCTTCAATAAAAAAAAAACTTCTAGGGTTACTACCAGAGCTGCAAAATTTTCATTTTTCGAGATTTGAGTAAGAAAATGAAAATTATTTTTGTTTTTCTTATTTAAAATATTTGAAAATTTTTTTTTCAATTTTTCTGTTGTACACCGAAAGTAGACCTTTTTTATCCTTGCTTAATAACTCAAAGCCTTTGCTGATTTCACTATGTTTACATTAATTTAATTTTTGGTGCAAAAATTTTCAAAGTATTTTATAAAAAAAAAAATTTCAAGAACAAGAATTAAGAAAAAAATTGCAACTTTCTTCATTTTTTTAATCAAATTTCGAAAAATGAAAATGTTACAGCTCTGGTAGCAACTCAGAAGTTTTTTTTTTTTGACTGACTCGAAAATGAGTAAATTAACTGATTTTAAGCGTTCCCGAGGAATTCAAGAACATGAGTGAGGTTATTTTGAACATGTCTATTGTGGATACGTAATTTATTTTAAAAGGAATCTATTGAAGAGAGTTTGCTTCGTACCATTGAATTTATGGAATGCATCGGTACAGCTCTCTTGTTTAACGAAGAGGTGCTAGGAATGCTTATTTCTTGCACTGTTGGTAAGTGAGAACGCTGCCAAGGTAGCAGAACAGTACGAGTATACTCATGTCGCTTTCGTATGTGGTAAAGTTTGGTTTACAATGGCCCATGATTTCTGAAAAAATTAAGCATCAAAATTGAGTGGGAACTGACCAAGTTACACTGACTGCAATATACGTTTCAGAATTTTTAAAATTGCAGTGGCAAAAGGTTTAGGAAAGTCCTATTCCATTTCTATTTGCAAAATAGAATGCGCACAACAATAAGGAATATATGTTTTTGAAATGCTTAAATGAATAGAAATAGAATAGGTAGTCTTTCTTAATTTCAACTTTTTTAGAATACGAAAGGCACGAGGAAATTTTTTGAAAATTTTCCCATTTTAAGGAACGCAGATCTGGGCTGAAATGATATCAAAAGGTATTAATACTTCACAACTATTAATCGTAATGAGAGAACCCTGGTGCCTTACTCTGCGAAATCTATGTGACTCGAAAGCCAAGGTGACTCAATCAGGGACATAACTACTATAAGATTTATGTTAAAAAATTGCTTTATAATTACTTATTATGAATAAGAAATATTTTATTAGTTGTCAATAACTATTATTTTTCAATGGATTGTTTTTTACGTTGAGTCATAACTATTATGCATAAGAGATATTTTATTAGTTGTCAATAACTATTAATTTGGAAAAAATATTTTTTTACGTTGTTTTGAAAAAAGTGTTCAACAGATTTTCATTTTTGTGAATCTTTTTGCACCAATCGATGATGGGGAGGTGGTTTTTATGACATCACCAGAGGTGGTCATCGGTTCGAAAATGTGCGCGATTTTGACTCATTTTTGAAATTTTTTTTGCTTCAATCAATGAAAAGAGGTCTAAAAAGGATATTGGCTATAACTAGAACTGGTACCGATCCTTAAAAGTGCTCTAGTTAGGTCCATTTTCGAATTTTTTTTTGCAAAAAATCGATGGAAAGAGGTTGACAATGGGCTTTGGCCATCACCAGAGTTGGTCCCAACTAAAAAAGTGGTCGATTTTGGTCCGTTTTGAAAAAAAAATTTTGTACCAATCGTTGGAAAGAGGTCGAAGTCGAAAAAAAAGGTACCAAAAAGTGCCCGATTTTGGTCCATTTTCGAAATTTTTTTATGCACCGGTCGTTGGATACAGGTCGAAAATAGATTTTGGTCATCATCAAAGGTGGTTCCGAGTCCCAAAATGTGCCCGATTTTGGTCCATTTTCGAAATTTTGTTGCACCAATCTTTGGAAAGAGGTCGAAGTCGAAAAAAAAGGTATCAAAAAGTGCCCGATTTTGGTCCATTTTCGAAATTTTGTTGCACCAATGCATAAATTTTTTTCGAATTCGACCTCTTTCCAAAGATTGGTGCAAGCAAAATTTCGAAAATGGACCAAAATCGGGCACTTTTTGATACTTTTTTTTTCGACTTCGACCTCTTTCCAAAGATTGGTGCAAGCAAAATTTCGAAAATGGACCAAAATCGGGCACTTTTTGATACCTTTTTTTTCGACTTCGACCTCTTTCCAAAGATTGGTGCAACAAAATTTCGAAAATGGACTAAAATCGGGCACATTTTGGGACTCGGAACCACCTTTGATGATGACCAAAATCTATTTTCGACCTGTATCCAACGACCAGTGCATAAAAAAATTTCGAAAATGGACCAAAATCGGGCACTTTTTGATACCTTTTTTTTCGACTTCGACCTCTTTCCAACGATTGGTGCAAAATTTTTTTTTCAAAACGGACCAAAACGACCACTTTTTTAGTTGGGACCAACTCTGGTGATGGCCAAAGCCCATAGTCAACCTCTTTCCATCGATTTTTTGCAAAAAAAATTCGAAAATGGACCTAAATAGAGCACTTTTAAGGATCGGTACCACTTCTAGTTATGGCCAATATCCTTTTTAGACCTCTTTTCATTGATTGAAGCAAAAAAAATTTCAAAAATGAGTCAAAATCGCGCACATTTTCGAACCGATGACCACCTCTGGTGATGTCATAAAAACCACCACCCCATCGATTGGTGCAAAAAGATTCACAAAAATGAAAATCTGTTGAACACTTTTTTCAAAACAACGTAAAAAAAATATTTTTTCCAAATTAATAGTTATTGACAACTAATAAAATATTTCTTATTCATAATAGTTATGACTCAACGTAAAAAACAATCCATTGAAAAATAATAGTTATTGACAACTAATAAAATATTTCTTATTCATAATAGTTATGACTCAACGTAAAAAAAAAAATCCATTGAAAAATAATAGTTATCGACAACTAATAAAATATTTCTTATTCTTAATAATTATAAGTCAATTTTTAAAAATAATTATTAAAATTGGGCAATTTTTTCAATCTGAAAAAAGAAAATAATAGTTATTTTGGGTCCCTGGACTCAATACATTTTAGAGTACAATTTATTAATTTGCTTATCGCATTGCTTGTCGCATCGCATTATAGTTAGAGTTTTGCCCCAGGTGTAAAAAGCAAACCCATTGATATCGGTACCCTTAGGGACCGTCCATTAATTACGTGAGGTGTTTTGAAAATTAGGACTTCCCCCTCTCCTTTGGTAAGTTATGGCGAGATCCCCTCCTTTCCATGAGACTATAATAATGTATACGCTTTGCATTAAGAAGTTGACGTGAGATTTTCAGTGACCTCTCCTCCCCCTTGATGAGATTTGGTGAGATTTTTCTTTTTCAATTGCGCTGAAAGCCTGTTTTCTGTGATATTACTAAACGGGCATTTCACGGACAAGGAAAAGATATGACATTCTGTATTGTGGTAAATGAAATACAGATTTTTTGGACGCAAGTTTTCGAATTTATCAAATTTACAATAAAATATTAAACATAGTGGCTTTTATAGGAAATTTACTGTTCTGTTCAATCATGAAATCTGATTTGAAATTTAAATTTGTTTTCTTGTAAAAAACCGTATCAAATCAGGATTTCAACAATTTCGGTCAGGAGCAGGTACCACGGTAGTTAAGTGTGGCACGTATGCAATTTAACTCACATATCTCCTAAGCTAATGTAGATCCCATTTTGAAATTTTATGTGTTTATACGTTCTAGAAGTACAATTAGGCCGAATATAAACAAATTTCAGAATCTCATTTTTTGCGTTTCGTTGTCCACTTTACATAAAATGCCCACAATAGTAAATTGAAGAAATTATTATCTAACCACTCGGTGTAACAAGAAATAGGATTAAGGAGCTGGAATATATATTTACATAATAAACTGTGTTAGTTGTTCATTGCCGCTGCGAGCGTTTTAAGTCATCATTGTAATTACATTGCTGCACCGCGTTATAAGCGGACAAAAAAAAAATCACGCAAATTGCTGAGCGATTATGCTAATTTTTTATTTTTTGCTTCACGAGAGAACTTTGCGGTAAATGCAGTATTAGAATATCCATTGGTCGTTAGTGTGTTGCGGTCATAATAATATGCAACCACAAAATATGAACATGTAAATAATTTAACGTGAATAAATATGTACACGAAAAACATTTACGGGGGGTATTAAGGATTTAAGAATATTGCACATGTAGAAGTAATTGTGATTTATGGATTGTATTTTAAAATTGAATTATTAATTTTCCGTCAGTCTGTGACAATTATTTGAGATTATAATTTGTCGTTAGAAGATTGAATAACTGGATTATGCTTTTCAGAAAGGAACTAAGCAACATTATTTCTAAAAAATTTTTTATGGAACCATGTGACTTTACTTAGTCTAGAATTAAATCTGAGACAGTAATTATTTAAGAGGACTAAACTTTTTTCAACTACATAGTTATATTTTTTTTTTTTTGAATACGGCATCATTTTCTTCAATCTTTTTACATTTTAAAAATATAAGTTCATTTATTTCAAAAGTAAGTAAAATTATTTACATAAGTTGTAAAACATATTTATTTTTATTTTACGGTAATAGATATGTAAAGAGCTTTTCAATGGGTAATACATTTTTTTGTCTGACATATGTTGAGTAGTGTTTTTTTATTACATTATTTATTACAATTTGTTGAAATTTACTAAAATCACTAAAATTTCACCTTGGAATTCACTCAAAGTTCACATAATTTTTTGCTATTATGAAGTTAATTGGCAGTGTTTTTGCGGTGTTTTTCGATGTCTCGATTTTTCCGATGGTTTTCTATAGAACTCGACTTTTCGATGTTTTTTAACAAAATTCGAACCTCAAGTTTCTTCTTTGTCGGTGTTTTACGATAGTTTTCGAACGGTATCGACTTGTTCGTAAGTTTTTAACAATTACAAAGTTTTTTCGATATTTTTTTGGATAAATTTTGGCATTTATAGTTTTTCCAATGCGATACTAGTCGAAAGATCGAAACTCATGGAAATACATTGGAAAAATCTATAATAGTTTAAAATTATCAAAAAAGTCTGTAAAAGTTAAAATATCTGATAGCTGGCAAAACTCAACCATTATCATCAAACATCCTGAAATTAATATCATTAAAATATTGAAAGCCAAATACATAGCTTCTAGAAAAGCCGAAGAGTACTAAGGCAAAAGGTAATTGAGATTTTTCTTAATAGATTATTGCAAAATTTTAATGGGACCTAGATAACTCTGTTGATAGAATTCAAAAATGAAGGCAATCGAAAGGTTAATGAAAGGTTGATCAAAAGAAATAAAAATCCAAAGTAACTATTATTTTTAATAATACCTAAATATAATTTTTAATAGAAAAAAAAAATGGTATTTTGAATTATTTTTGATCGGCAAACATAAAAAAAAAATCCAAAAATACGATTCTTTTTTTATTTTTAATATAAATATTACAAAACTAAAAGTCATGTCATAGTGTATGCCAAACGAAACTAATTTGACCTAATTTTTTTAAAAATAACGGTCCCATAATATGTTATTATATTTATAATTTTGGATTTTTATTGATCAAAATAATCGCAATTTTGGATTTTTATTTAAATCATCTTTATTAAGTACAATTAGAATCGCCGCAATCTGACAATGGTTTTCGTTAGAACACATCAAAATAAATCGAAAATGTTGAATAAAAAAATGAATATCGCGTTTGGTTCTCAAGTTAACTTTCATGTAAATTTACTTTGGCTAGCGAAGCCAGTGTTGGATATACATACTAAAACCTGAAAACTAAACGAGATATCGATTTTTTTTACTTAAAATTTTCGATTTATTTTGGCATGTTCTAACGACAACCATTGTCAGATTGCGGCGCCACGGCAATCATAATCGTGCCTGTTTTTTTTTTTTTTTGTATAAAAGGGCATACTATTTTTTCTGTTAATAAAATTTTAGATTTTATTTTTTCGTTTTATTCCACTGTGCCTATGGCACGAATTATCTGTGGGACGCTTACCTCCATGATCCATTGTGGCACCGTGAGACATTTCAGCAATTTGTTATTTTCGTTTCAATTATAAAATGCCTTTACAGAGCGCTGGGGTTCCTTTCAAGTATTTTCTCTTTTTTACTTTCTTGAATTAACCCGACGTGTTTTTTAATTTTTTTTTTTTTTTTTTGTAATATCTTATATTTATGTATATGTATCTTTTACAGCATTCGAATACTCGGGATAAAACAAAACCAAAATAGATGCGTGAAAATTTAAGGTAGTTGCACCCGGATGCTTTTTCGTACACTCAGGTCAGGTTAGTACCATTAGTGGCGTCTTGTTTTTATTTTTAATGTTAACTTCATACAAAATGAATGATGCTTTATTGGCAAAATAAATAATTCTACAAATTTACCGAGACGACGAAAATTCACAACAAATAATCACTTCAGCGCCACAAAACAAACTAAATTTATATGAAAACTATTTTGACGTTTTATTTTGCACTATTTAAAAAGCATATGCTCAACAGTAGAGGCAATAAAATTAGTTTAATAAAAAAGCTAAGAATCAGCGCATACTTATAGAGGTTGTGTAGCTTTGTATTTAAGCCAAGTATTTCGTCAAAAAGATACGTAGAACCGCATGGGAAACGAGACAGTATCCAAGCCCGTACTTTGCAGTTTTGAATGGTTGCCACTGACATCCAAATTTACCGTTCACATGGTACAACTTTCGTGAAAACAGCAATTCGAAGTGACAGTTCTCTTATATTTTGAGTCCTGCCTTGCCTGTTAAAATCAGGCACTGACATTTCCGACTAAAAGCGCGGTTTGTCAGAATTTTTTTCCTTTTATTTTGCTTATGCTAGACAGCGATGGTGTAACTTTCAAGGCTACATTAATGTGAATTTATCAAGATAAATCTAATATTCATGGATGATGACCATTCTAGACCAAAATATAGAACTTTCTTTTTTAGTTAGTAATAGATCTGTTCTTTGTTTAAATTTACGTTCTTTACCTTCTGAACGTAACAGTTGCTACTTTTTCTTCATCATTTTTCTAAATAACGTCAACTTCTTAACAGCTGTGCTTTGTTTTGCTGTAATGTTGTGATATTTTTGAATTTTTGTTTTAGTAAAAAACGCCTACGACTTACTGTTTTCGCTAAATGACAGAAAATTCATTAACTTCTCCGCAGCAGTTATCTCCTGCTATAATAGCAAAGTTATGTCTCGAAAAATTCTATTCATTGCCGAAAACTGGAAAGCCAGAAGCAAAGGAGTGGACAGTACTCTCAGGAATAGTGTTGCATGACAATGTCAATAATTTTAGCAAAGTTGTAGCTCTGGGTGCGGGCACCAAGTGTATTGGAAAGTCTAAATTATGTCCACTAGGCTTGACAGTCAACGACTCCCATGCTGAAGTGTTGGCTCGTCGTGCGTTGTTGCGATATTTCTATCGTGAGGTAAATGGTGCGTCTGTTGATAGCAGTGCGGATAATCTTTTTCACTGGCAGCCAGAAAAATGCAAGTTTGCTTTACGTAGCGGAGTCAGCTTTCATTTCTTTAGCACACAAACACCATGTGGTGATGCATGCATTGTCTCGGAAGTAGAGCAAGAGCATGAGCTGCCTTGTAAGCGGGCCAAGTTGGTTTCGGATTGTGTTTACACTGGTGCTAAATTAATCGGTGATGAACATTGTGACGCTATGGAACAAACTTTGGGCGCTGAGCGCACAAAACCTGGTCGTGGCGATCGCACGCTGTCTATGTCCTGCAGCGATAAATTGGCTAAATGGAATTTACTGGGCGTTCAGGGTGCACTTTTAGATCTAATATTGGAGGCCCCAGTTTATTTACAAACTTTTAACTTCTGTTGCCAGAGTGACAGTGCTGCTTTAAAACGCGCTATTTATGAGCGTTTTGTTGATAGCAAATTTAAGAACGAAAGATTTAAGGCCGTCACACCGAGTGTTTATTTCTGTGTGGAACATGAATTCAAATATCAGCAAAGTACTGAACGTATGCAACCATCACCAAATGGCTTAGCTTGGTGTGACATCGATGAAAATTTGAAGTGAGTGTATTATAACTTCATTGCAATTTTAATAAGTATTTGGAAAGATAAATAAATTAATCGGATCACTAGTACGTAAATTGCAGAAATTCACTCACTCACGTCACTTTGCAGAAATTCGTTGAAAATTTTGTATATCATTTCATTATCAGAATTGATTTAAACATATAAATACTCCTTAAAACACATACATTTAGGATAACAGCAATTGCGAGTACCTTTAGTTTAGAACTGAATCCAACAGCGAAAGCTGAGCTTTTTATCCGAGTTACAACATTTTTGAAATTACCCAGAAGCTAATACTTAAATATATCATATGCAATATTATTTTTTTGTTTCTTTTGTTTTAGGCCTTATGAAGTCTCTGTTAATGGTAAACGGCAAGGTGTTACTGCGAAAAAATTCCATACGCCTCAATCTGCTCTGAAAATCTGTAAATATTTCTTTTTCCAAAATTTTGTAAATTTAATAAATAATAAAATTGAATTGACGAAAACATCATATCTAATAAATGTTAAACTAGAAGAACTTAATTATTATAAATTAAAACAACTATCAGATTTGTATCAGAAAGCCTGGTCAGAGGCGAAGGTTCAATATTTTCAACACTGGACTCAGAAACCAGAAGAATTTTTAAAGTTCTATCTTAATAAATGTAGTGAAAATAATAATACCTTAATTTAGTCATACGTTTTTAATAATACTTTATTAATCATGTAAATTATAAATACGTATTTGTTCTAAAAAACTAAAAAGAATAGAAAATTTAAAGAATAAGTCATTCTTCGTTGAGAAGAAAAAATGAAATAAATTTTATACAGTTGATTTTAAGGTACTTGATTTTACTTCTATCCTTGTTGTTCCACTTTCTAAACAAAGGGCTCAGATATGTGCATGACGAATTTCATGTCAAATGCCCTAAGCCAAAAATCAAATTTAAGGTATTTTTTTTAAGTTTCCCGCCATTTTTTTACATGTACAAGACTGCCCTCAGAAGCGAAAAGGAGCATAACATGCTTCCTTTTGATATTATCAAAAAAATGCATTTCCAGATAATTGATGTTTTGTTTATGTCAATTTGTTGATATACCTGTAAAATTGAGACAAAGACAATTCTCTTAGGAGATTTATTATAGGTTTAAACTAAGATATCGGCATTTTGAGCCACAATATTCACGAATATGAATTTTATTGAGATACGCCATTTTCGCTTCTAAAGGTTTTTTTAGGTATGAAGAAAATATATTCCGGTTAGTTAAAACTGATCGTTGCACGAGTGAATAATGTGTTTTCATCATTAAATCTTATTTTAAATATGGTGAAAATTAATCAGAAGTTGGAAGAACATTTCGTTCAAAATATGGTAGTGAAAATGCTCCGACAATCCGTGATATTTAACTTACTACTATAAAATTTGGAGAAACCTTCATCGTATTTACATACCTATATTATTAAAAAGTTAATCCTCAAACACCTCAAAGACAACATCATCGAGAAAATATCACTAATTGAACCATCACTATGCGAAAAAGTTATTCAACATTTTGATTAAAGATTGACAGCCTGTCAAGTTAGCAGCGGTGACTTGAACGACATTAATTTACATTATTAACCGGAACAACTAGTCTTTAATTTTCAATAAAAACAAAAAAAGATTTCATGCCTTTTATATTTATATATATATTAATATAATATAATAATGTAATATTATATTTATGCCTTTTATTTAAAATTTAAAAACATACCTCAAACTTGAACACACTTTACTTTGAAAAACCGGAGACCTACATATGTACATACATGTCTGCCACTTGTATTTTCAGCTTCTAGAAGCAATTCTGAAAAAAAAAAACTATAAAATTATTTAAGTTTTTTTAGCATATTAACAATTGTTATTAAAAATGCGACAGGGTGGACGTCTGCCTTTTATATTTTCGTTACCTATACTACGCATTTAACTCAATAGATGCTATAAAATAATATAAAATATGTTTTGCAACTTTAAAATTCAATTAAAAAACGGCGCATTCTTCACATAACTCTTGGTTTTTCTAATTCGCATAAATGCGAACGACGATAAAATCATATACCAAAAATGTTCATCGAATCAGCCGTAGACCATAGTAGCTAGTATAAGTATTTAAGATTATAATTTCAATTACTCTTTATAAATAAATAATAACAATAAATTTGGTCAAAAAACACAAAAAAATAATGGTTTTTATTTTATTGTAACGTCGTGGGAGGAACAAATCTTTTTTTTTATTTCAAACGTTACGAGGCTGGTCTTTTGTTGTGTTAAGTATAAGAGTAGTTTTGTGCAATCATTTTCAATATAAAATATCACAGAAAAAAAGAAACAACTTTAAAAGTGAAAATAAAATTCTGATAGTTTATACGAAACGAATTACAGTTGTCCTTAAGCAAAATATCACCAAAATAACATAATTATTTTAGAGATTTTGAAACAGAATTGTATTGTTTCACCCATAGCGCCCCCTATGAACATAAAAATATAAAATAATAAAATGAAAACTGAACTTTCAAATAAATATCATTTATTCAAAACAAAAATTATATAGATTTTGAGTAAACTTACAAACAACTTTAACAACAAATTGCTCAATTTTGTAAACTAAAACAACACATAACACATATTGCTAAAATATACAAATTAAATTAAAATAAACTAACTGCTCATGTTGATGTTATGCGCACATTAACTTTATTTTGAGTCATTTTTTATGACTAATAATATTTCAACACAGGTCAATTTTATACATATTTTTTTTTATTTTATATTTGAAAACGTTTTTTTGGTTTTATTAAATATTTATATTATCACTTGCATTATTTAAAAGCTTACAATTTAAGAACGACGAAAAAAAATCGATATGTCCCTTGATCATTTTGTAGAAATAAAAAAACTGCACTGTCTTTTAGGTTTTTTTTTTTAATTTATAAAATTAATAAATAAAAATAAATAGAATAGATAAAACAAAAACAAAATCTGGCCCGCTTTACAAAAATGAATCGGCTTTCAAGCAACCTAACCAATGCAGAATCCATTCAACTTTTCGATTTAGAAAGGTTTTCCGGGCATCCATATATACATATGGCCATTTCCACGAAAACGGAAGTTTTTGACCCGTGCGAAACCTTGGTTTTTTGCAATTATCTTGAAAACGAAAAATTGCCCAAATTCAACCTTAGCACCAATTATTAAGCTAATTAGGAGCCATAAGTTAAACCTATTGTCAAAATAAAAATCCATTTTATTTTGACTGTTTTTACATTAAATGTTTTCGACGGTTCCACGGGACCCATGGAAATGCCCATATGTATCTACGTTGTAGGGTTCAAGTATCAACATATTTAAAAATCAATTCAATTTGTTTTCACGTATAAAAAATGTTAATTTCGAAAATTGTTTAATTTATTTTCAATTTAAATGTTTTTATTTGCCTAAAAATTTAAATAAAATATAAATTATAAGAAAATTAATACGAAAGAAAATCTAAAATACATCCTCCAAAGACATATAGTGGTTTTTCAGCAACTCACTTATTGGAGTCGAATTTTGTGTACTGTAAGCTAACAGCTAGAACAAAAACAATGAAAATAGAAAACTGGATTAATCGGTTTTTGTTTCGTCGCTCCTCAACTATAACAATTAAAGCTAACTCAGGTTTGCAACTAATGGATGAAAATGTAATAAAAAAAACATTTCATAAATTATATATTATTTTATACATAATGTACTATAATTTTTAACATAAAGAGAATTACTAAGCTGTTTTGCCAATTATAAAAGTTATTTAATATTATTCTATTTAAACTGCATAAAGTTTTAAACGTTTTAGTAGTTTTTAAAAATTTAATATTTTTTATATAATATTTAAAGAAATACTTATTTTCTTTTTAATTTGAATTATATATTAATTGTAATTATTTCAATCTTATGACTAACGCTGACTAACATGCCACACTATCAAATAACTTTTTTCGCCACGGTTTTCTATCGTTTGATTTGGTTCCAAGTGAATACTGCTTTCCATGTCATTGTCACCTAAGAAGAAAATCAAGATTTGTTTAATATTTTTTTTATAAATGATATAGATTAGTAAGGCGTTAATTAAAGATTGTACAATATACAAATTGAGTTAAAACTGTGCTGGAATATTGAACGATTGAGAACACCAGTGTGAAAAGTATAGACATAAGACATTAAACATATTTCGTTTCACCTAGACAATCTGACTTGGATATAGTTTTCACTTTAGGTAGTACAAGGGCTAAATAAAATGTTTTCCTCAACCAAAATAGCTTTGATGCTATACAGAGTTTAAAAAAAATATATATTGCAGACTAACCATCAACCGTTTTATATTTCGATACAGCGTCTTTGCATTTTGAAATTTTTTTTTGTGTAAGCTCATACGAGTTTTTTTGCATTATCCTTTTGAAGGTAATTTTATACCAAATAAAGCCCATAGGATAAAATAAAAAGTTTTTAAAGCCCTTTAAGCCAAATGAATATTTTGAAAGAATTTTGGTTCAAAGTTGAGTCAGATAATATATTAGTGGTGTCTACTATGTAGTGTGCATAAGCTTCACCAAATATATATTGCTTACGCATCGGTTCTAAAATAATAATTGTGCAAAAGCTTTGTAAATATAATTTTTGACAAACATTTTAAAGTTGTACATTGAAAATTACACATTTTGAAAAAACTGAGTTCAAAATTTACCTTCACCGTATGTTCTTAAGAAGTAAATAAATTTATAATGTTTATATCTACATATTAAAATCAAATATTAGACCATATTCTCCTCTAATATTCTGCACTAAAAAATAATGTATTTATTGTAATTTTTCTATCTATTTTACGGCAGCATCAATTTTTCGAGTGTTACAAATCTTCAAAAGCTACAAAAAGCGAAAAGCGTAGCGAAAAAGAATCATGGGGACAGAATTCCTTCAGACTTTCTCCAAAAATCGTATGCAACTCTATGTCAGAGGTGCAAATTTGTAATTAGTAAATTACGAGAAGAGGAATTGAAAAATTGTATTAATTGAAAAAGCCATTTAAATAAAAACGAAAAAAAATGTCCTGAACCAATAGGAAAAATAAAAAAAAAAAAACTTTGGCGACTGTTGGAATTAAATATTTAAAAGTAAGGAGCTTTTTTCACCAATTTGAACACGACGTATTAGATTTTGATTATCTTCGGACTCACAAGTGACCACCAGAAGAAAATCTGAGCAGCCCCTTGGCAAAATCATGGCTAAGCCGATGGGAAGTTATAAGTGAGATTTGCTTGAAGAACCTAAAACTGCTTACGTATTGAAAATTTAATTTTTTTTAAGCATTTTTAGCAAATTCGAAAGAATTGCAAAATTTGATTTCAGATTCAAACAAACGATAGTTAAATTTCTTGGATAAAAACGAAAACTTGGATTCTATATTCTAAGTTCCAATCACCTAAAATAATCTTTGAGAATTTAGAAGCGAAATTTACATGAGTCTTTAACTTGGTGACGATTTCGTTATTTAAATTGTCGAAATGAACTTTATGTTGAAAGTTTATTACAGTGAGAATTTTTTTAAGCTTCTGTTCCGATCTATACAGTAAATTTGAAATATTTCCATAACAAGTTTGCTTAATCCCAACCAATAAAATAAATGCGAAAACGTGGGTGGATTGTAAAATTATTTTCGATTTCAAAAGTTTCTTAAATTGTTTGATTAATGCTGTGTCACAAAAAAATAAAAATGTGTAGTTGGAACACACACGACAAGTGAACTTTATCGTAAGCTAAAATATAATCATAAATCAAAACAAAAAAGCCAGCAGTCAATAAATTTCGAAAATTGTACCGAATTAGGATCGTTGGAAAATAATCAATTATGTACATATATCGAAAAATATCAAAAAAAGTCGAGAAGTATCGATAATAGTCGGAAATTATAGGATAGGATCGAAGAAGCCACTAAATCGAAAAGTAACAAATGGCAAGGAAAAACATTGAGAATCCAACCCATACACGAAATTTTATTAAAGTTCAATTGTTAATTCCAGCGAACCAAAAAAAAATTATTTTACAAACAACGCCATCTATGATCAAATTAATGGAGCTTTAATTTCTCCGTATGTAGCTATTCTATTCTAGATTCTGTCAGCTCTTATGATTTTGATCAAACTACTTAAATTTAACATTAATTTTACTCTATAAAACAGTGAACAATTTATCAGTGCATTTTGAAAGTGCATATTGAATAAATATATTTTAACTGCGAAATCATGAAACGTCGCCCGAGAGGTATTTTGTCGGTATGCACTAAGAAATCCATTTGGGGAAATCGAGTATCGGAAACTTCAATGTCTTTTTTCTTTAATTTTTGTAGATGAGGACAAAATCAGTGATTGGTTTGAGATATATTTTAAATGCCACACAGCATGTATTGCAAGGTTACAGATAAAATCCTTTAAAATGCATTTGCAATGTATACTTGTATATTTTACCGAATGCCGGCATTTTAATTAAAAAAAATACTGTGAGATAAGATCTAACCAAGTCACGTCGTTTAAAGGTGGCCTTTAACAAACGAATAGTAATTTTTTTTTTCAGTCTTTGTTGAATCACAAGGAAATTTAGTTTTAAATAATACATTTTTTTTTTACAATAACTTCTCTATTTGAACCACGTTATAGTGCAATTGTTGAAATGCCTTTTGAACTTCTTTAATTTTTTATTTCGTACAAAAAAAAAAAAAACGGAAAAACCAAAAAGCCAAGTGAAAATATACGTGCCAAGTACTAAATTATGTTTAAAACCTTTTTAGCTTTTGTAAAGCCAAATTGTCTAATCCTATGTCCTAGGAATAAGAAAGTCACTCTTTTCACAACGAATTTATTGCGTTGGCAGTAAATATCGAAATTATTGTTGTTTATAATTCCTTTTTCGCTTCAGAGATTACAAATTGAATGTACTAAAAATTAAAAAAAGGGAAAATAAAATATATTCTTAATATACATTTTTAAAAATGTTAAAATTATAAAAATTAAAAACTCAAAATTAAAAGAAAGAAAGAAAAAAAAAATCACAATTTTTCTTACGTATCAACTTTCCACACAATTAAATGCGCTGCATTATCACTCGCATCGGCTATTGATTTTTCTTGTCCTGTGTGTTTTAGGATGAGGTGAGGGAAAATATTTTAATTTGCATATTGCGATTTGTTGAAATGAAAACATAAATAAATAAAAGAATTTAACAGAAAATTTTAATTAATACTACCTTTAAGACACTTAAATAAAATTATTAAAAGCAATATGGGAATTCAAAACAATAATATTTCAAGCACTACAGTGATTTTTGATATAAACTATATGTAATGTCTATAAATATATGACGGACGTAGAACCAAAGGGGTATAAGTGCAGAGTTCTGAATTTAACTAAAAACTGGTTATTGAATGAACTATAAAAAAACTTTAACCTTATTTTACTACAAAGTATTTTGGATGCACTTTTACCCACTGGTTTTAAGTCCGTGATACAAAATATCAAATTATTATTACAAAATGAATTTTGGTAAGGTTTTTTTTTCTCCTTTGAGGGAATAAACTGTTTCAAACTGTTCGCTAGAATTTTTTTTGCCCTTTTATAACAAATGTTTACTTGTAAAGCTCAAGCACGGTTGCCAATCGTATCTTAACATTGATGTTTGTATCATAATTTTTCTGTTTTCACTTGTGATTCTTCATGGGTGAATGGGCTTTATCTCTCTGGACAAAGGAAAAAGTTTGCGGATTTCTATCATTTTTGAATTCAATGATCTGGTTTTCGATGCAATTTAAAACGCCGCACAAATGCTCGTCATCGTCGTGTTTATTTCTATTAGAACGTAGTTTCGTGTATATGAAAGATAAAGCTCCGTTTTGCATGAACGATCAATTTTATTAGCATATCCTAATCTATTAAAATCTGTAGCCAGACCAAATATTAGTTACACCACGGTGCACTTACAGTAAACATTTTTATACATTGACATAAGGTGTAGCCATCATTGCTCTGAATTATAAACGCATCCAATGGTACGAAATTTCATAAATTCCAGTATTTTCTGAGATTATCCCTAACGTTAGGTGAAATCTCGTGGTGTGTTATAATTTGTGTGAGCGGTAAGCGTTGACCGACTACTCCCGTTTTCAATCTTAAACAGTGCAACATGTACCCTGTATACGTAACTGTCATACCTAAATTTATCCATTTATTTTAATCGATTACGAAAGACAAAAAAAGCGTACCAAGATTTTTTGATTCCAACACCATAATTTTGTTTTTCAAAAGCGATTTGGCAACACTGAGCTCAAGAATATATGTATGTATGTACTTGTGTAGTTTCGATTATAGTTTAATTTCTTACTATAATTTCATTTCATTTAAGTTTTATAACATAAAATAACTGAACGTACCCAGACGAAAATCTATATATCCTTCTCCGCCACACATGACTAGCATATCCGGACGTTTGTTTATAAATTGTAAATGATTTCCAGTAGGTTGTGACATCGGGACTGAAACGAAGAACTTCACAGCATCACGATGACCATGAAATGACAGCTGTGCATTAGCCATACAGCAAAGTGGTATCTGGGAGTTAGGAGCAGCAGCTAAAAAAAATTTAAATTCTTTATCTGGTTTCTTATTTCAATCAAAATCTTTCTGAATTTAGAATGAAGCTAAAAATTTATGTTATCCTGGTTTAGACTTTATGCTGTCATAAAACTTATTTAATTAATTAGTCTCCAGGTTGTCAGAATAAATTTATGTAAAGATACTTAACGAAATTATAATTGTTATTTTGCTTACTTGACTTTAATTGCCCCTCTGATAGCGGTACAGAAATTATGACTCCATTACTGGTGCCAATCCACAAGCGATTACATGAAACCATCAATGATGTTATGCGCACAAAGGAGAATCCCAATTTGCCGGTACCCAACATTTTTGAAACATACGGTTCAATATCTACATCTTGTTTGTGCTCAAATGTATGTGTGTGATAGAGGCGTAACGTTGAATCCAATCTACAATAAAATTTTTCAATTTAAGATAAAATTGCTAAACCTATTACACAAATATATACCGTATCGATACCCAAACACCAGCACCTGTGGCTGCCATTTGCCGCACTTGGCTCTCTTTGCGTGGATGCGCCTCCAAAGAATAGACAATATTCAATGAGATTGGATCTACAATGAAGATTTTATTACGGTGTGCAGCCCAAATACGTTCGCCAGCCACACAGAGGCAACGTATCGAATGATTACGATCACCCAGTGTGACTAAGTGATAACTATTCAGATCCCATTGGCCGTCTGTTTGTCGGCGAAACACTGCAAGTTGAGCATTGGCTAAGGCCACAAAAACGCGTGATTCAACATGAACTATTCCAAGGACGGCATCAGGTAAGAGAACCTCGTGCAAGCATTCGTACCAGCGGCCCACAGCACTGTGCACGTAAAGCATACCGTCCTGAGCGCCTAACCACATTGTAGGACCCACTGAAGTCGAAGGTGGCTCTTGTCGATCTTGTGTGCCGAGAATAGGGTTAATCGGCTTGGAAAAGGCCAGTTGAGTACCATTGCAGTTGGCGTTATTGTTATTAGATGAAGTTATTTCCTGCACTGGAAGGCGTTGTGGAGCGCCTGGCAATGGTTGACGAATTTTAATTTCATTAATATTGTTTATAGGCTCCGCTGCTGTTGGTGATGTCTTGACTTCATTTGATTTTTCAGTAGCTTCTTTTGCATTTTCCTCGGCGATTACTTCTGTCACAACCTCTTGAGCCTGCTCATGGTCAATATTCGGTTCTTCATTATTATTACGATTCTGATCCGACTTCGGACGCACACGTATGAATTCAACTTTGCCAAACATTTCGGAGCCCTCACCTGGACACTCTAGTGTTTCACCAGCCTTAATGACCTCTGAGTTCTCGAGAACTGCATAATCTTTTTCCATGGCACCTTTAAAAAAGCATTGATTGTACAAAAATTATAATAAAAAATTAAATGGCTAAGTTCACCTTGCACCGATGCAATGCACAACAAATGAGATTGACATATGGGGAATGCATCTAAGACAGCCGCAGGTTGGTTGGCATCAACAACAGTGACCATGCTGGCTGCATGCGTACTGGTGCATATCCATACATACGATGTCAATTGTGTTTCTGGTTCCAAATTTTCCAAACTGGCACGACTTATCTGCCGGTCAAGAGCCTCTGCTGAATGCTCTGCTGTAGGGCTTGTTATTTCAGCAATTTTTGCAGTTGAGTGCGGTGCATATAACGACGATGATGGTATAACCGAATGGCCATCATTTGTGAAGCCTCCATTTAAATTTACACCGGCTGCACAGAAAACTTTCATATGCGGCGATGCTTCAACCAAAGGGTTGCAATAAACGGGCACTGGCACTCCACCCGATTGACGAGATTGCTGTTCTTGATTCGATTTAATTGGAAGGCTCCAACCATATGCATGCAGTCGTCCATCTTCCTTTGGCACATGGGCTCTTAACTGACGATATTGTTCACGCCGGCGTGCACTTGCTCGTTCTGAAGTGCCTTCTTCAGAGTAGTCTTTGGCCAATATTAAAGCGTTTGCTAGTCCTGCATTAGCAGGATGTGCTGGTAAATGTGATCCGCTGCCGGCTATGGCAAGGCGATTGTCGCTATTTCGACTGGGGGATCCGTGACTGTGTGATGGGCTTGAGTAGCGAAACATCGGACCTCCGTTGTCACCAATGCGTTCTTGCGGTCGATTAGTAGGACTTAAAGAACATGGTTATTATATCAGATAAACATTACATACTCAATATGCTTACGTAAATAAGTTACTAAAATATTTCCAGATGCTTTGCTTTGATTTTTTATCAAGATCCACAGTTCGTGATGCACGCAAAATTTCCGTAAGACGCACAGCTTCTTGCAACTCCATTAAGCGTTCTTTATATTGATTACGTTCCATAAGCACCATGGCCATTTCTACGCGTGTAAAGCGTTTGCGTTGAGCTAGAGGAACATCGTTCTCGTCTTGTTCAGTGTCAGCTGATGATAAGAAAGTATCAATTTTAATTCTCTTATAGGATTCAAAAAAACATTACCTTGTTGTTTAACCTGTTCTTTGGTTTTCTTAAGCTCATCCTCCAGTTCGCTTACTTTTTGACGTAGTTTATTTCTAGATTGCGACATGGCGTTCAGTTCTTCACGCAAAATTTCAATTTCTCCAGACAGTTCATCGACTTTGACAATTAAATCATCTTTGACAATGTTAAGAGCATTTCTATGAAAATCAAAAATTACAAACAAATAAATACTTTTCCATATTTTGCAATTACTTAGTAGCCAAAAGTTCAGTGTTCTCCATGATAAGATTTTCGACTTCTTTACCCATTCCTGAAAGAGTGAAAAAACAAAAATTTTGAATTAATAAACGATGATATAACTGACACTGGTAAAGATAATTAAAAACTCCAAGGATTACTTTTAGAGGGTTTTTGAGCTGTATTACCATTACCACCAATGAGTGCAAAGATAACAAATTTTTTTTTTTTTTTAAAAAAGCTTTGAGTTCTATGTATTACTACTTTTCTAAGAGATATAGGAAGGTGCAAACTAAATATAATAGAAAGGAAGATGTTAAGAAACAATAACTTAGTAAGAATACAAGGAATAAATAACAATTGAAATCTATTATGGTTCCCATTGATTAAAAGGTATATAAGTTTGGCACGCCTACTTCTGCTGTTAGGATTTTCAATTTCACTTTGATTTTGAAAAAAAAAGCAAAATTATTTTTACATTGTTTTGAAATGCAATTTTTTTTTAACTGGGATAAGGTTTATTTTGGATATGATCAGGTCGGCCTGAACCCTAATAGAGCGTGATTTGGACTCGTTTTGTAGAAATTTTTTTTTTGCGGTACTCAATTCTAAAAGTTCGAAAATGGATATTGGACATCATCAGAGGCAGCTTGGAGCCACTCTCGGCAACTAAAAAATTAAGTTTAAATACAACAATTAATTCGATTAGTTCTAAGATCGCTTTTGACATTTTATTAATTTTGTAAGTTTATTTATCATATAATTTGGAGTATATGCTACATTTCTACTGGAGGAAGATAATTGCAGATAACACTGCTCTTAACAAAAAAAAAAAAAAATTTCCAAAGTTTTGACTCACTTTAAACTTGATGAGTTTCATGGAAATTGAGCATTTTTAAAATTTTTTTTTTCCTTCTAGATGGTTTTGAGTTTTCCTATTTTTTTTTTCATTATTTCGATTAAAATGATTTGCAAAAAATTTTAGGATGTATTAAAATGGGATTTTAGTCTTTGCATTTAATTATCTCTAAAATCAAATCTAATTGAAGAAATTGCTGATTATTTTCGCAATCAGTGAACTAAAAGTGAGTGGAATTGATAACATGTATTACAGTCAGTAAAGATTGTTTACAACATTCTATTAGAAGGTGCTCTAAACTGGATTTTCAATATACAGTACAATCTCGCTAATCCGGATCAATTAAAATCGACCGATGGGTTACCAAATACATATAAAAATTATTAAGGAAAAATATTTATATATGCGAATCTATTTATTATAACAAATAATAATAAAGGTATTAAAACAAAAACATTCCATTCAAAATAAGCGATAGAAATAAGTAAAAAGTATTGGAATGGAATATACATCAATTCAAAATTTATTTAAAAAATCGGTATGGAAATTTTTACTTTTTGACCCTGTCCGGATTACAGTATGATCCGGATTAGGCTTATTCGGATTAACGAGATTCTACTGTAACTTCTAAGCTAATGATCCTAAGATGCAGTATGTCTTAAATATACAACAATCCCACATTTTTCATTTACGACAATTTTGCAAGTCTGATGTGTAACGAATTATACAAGTTTGTGTAGATGTTTTGAAATCTTGTAAAGGGTAAGATATGGTTAAGTTTTTTATAAACATACATTTTTGTAAGTTATATGAAATATACACAATATCAATTTTTAATGACGTCTCAACATTTATAATCAAATAATTTATTTGACCACAAACAATGACCACACTTCAGAAATAGTGGTTTTGGTCAGTTTCTGATATTTTTAATGGTCAAAGTTAAAACTTGATTACAGATATTGAGATATTATTGATAACGCATTAAATACTCGTAACATCTGTCTGATGCGTTTTTGAAAGAATCGGCATTTTCTTTCAACCCCTGAAGTTTTGTAACCTGATAAAGTTCCTCACTATTAAAAAAGGGTATGACATAATGCTGCGGCTGTCCGGACTAGCAAGCTATGTTTATATTTTGTGATATGTATTCACAGCTTTTTTAGGGAAAGTCTTTTATGAATTTTTATCATATCAGACCAGATTTTTACGATTTAAAATCATCAGTTAAGTCTATTTTTGCGGCAAAGTCAAGTTGATAAAATCAGCAAAGTTATTAATTATTTGTTATTTTAATTTTTATGTCTATCCGGAATAGCCAGTTAATTCAATTTCCATTCATAAAGAAGCGCCAATGATATATGAGGAGTACTTTTTCAAAAGGGCTTATTTCCACTTATGTTTAATATGTAAATAAGCCCCTTAGAAAAAACACTCCTCATATACATATACTTTAAGCTTTATCAATACTTAGCGCATTAACCAGTGCTAAGAAACGATTTAAATTTACAGTTTTTTATAGTGACCAATTGACTGATTTTTCCAGTTTTTCCAGATCAAAAATAACAATTTTTTAACAAAACAATCTCGGGTCGATTCAACTAATCAAACTTTAATTGTAAGCTGTACTGAATGATTAAATTCCAACTTGATCTAAAAACATATTTTAAGCTTTCGAAGTGAAATAAATTGAAAAAAAGAAAAATGGACTTAACTGGTTATTCCGGTAGCTACAGAACTAGCTAGTTACTTTGAACATAGTACGAGTAAAAATTATTAATATGAATTCGGCTCAGAAATAAATATTTAATAAAGTTATTTATTTGTACAAAAAAAATATTTTTTAAGAAACAAAAATAAATATGACTAAAACAAACAACTTGTTTAATTTTTCATTTTAATCCCCTAATATTATAAAAGAGATGTGAGACTACAGAATACCAACACCAATTAATGAGAGTAACTTAAAAACTTGTCAATATAAAAATCAAACTACAAAATATATCAATTAAAATTTTATAAAATGAGCGTTAAAAAATTATTTTTGCAAATAATTACTAATGTGCAATATAAAGAAAAAAAAAAAAAATAAAAACTACAACCAATGAAAGATGTTTTTGGAATTCCGAATTGTTATTTAAACTTACCAAAGTAGTTATCATTAGCTTTAGAGGATAAAACGAAGTTTTCAAGGTATTCACATTTGGGTTGTTGTTGTGAAGAGTCCGTTTAAAAATTCAAAACAATTTGAATGAGAGCGCATTGTTTAAAGGAACGGGAAGAGATGATGTTTGGTTTACGTTTATTAAATTTATATTGATAAGCATTTTTTTTGTAATCATAGAGGAAATTGGTGCAGCAAAGTTGTTTAGTTTTATGTATTGATTTTTCGATTTTTAGTTTCATTATATTTACTATAATTTATTTAATTATAGTGATTTGGTGTTTTATGTATTTACATGTGACATAAATAAATCCGTATAAGTAAGATTTTTGATACCTACCTGAAGAAGCATATTCCCCAGGATGTACCCAACTGCCTGTTGTGGAGTAAGAACAAGAGAAGCGTACATTTTATTTGGAAAGTGTCAATGTTGTTGTATTGAAACCACGTTAACAAAAGTTTTTTTGTAAAGAAATATAAAACAATACAAAAGTATTATAACTTTGGTTAGTAAACGTTTGGTATTTAAATATAAAACATTTCATGAATTAAACAAAGTCATTGTGTATTAAGAACAATATCTACCTATTACATTGCATTGTAAAGGCTTTAGAATTGTGTAACAAAAAATAAAAGTTTAATTAAATCAAATGCCAACATACCTGTAACGACTTCATGCTCCTCACTTTCTTCATTATCCTGGAAGGATAATTCTTGATATAAAGTATTTGCAGAGCGTTGCTCCTTTTTGGTTGTGGATCGACCAACTGAATGCAGTTATGATGAGTGAAATGCAGGTTTTAAGGTTTTAAGGTTTTATTTTAAAATACAAAACCCATACTCATAAAGGAACACAATAGTGTTTAGTGTGATGGTTATTTACACAAATATTGGTAGTAACATTTAATAGGAATAATAGCCAAACAACACACAATATTTGGAGTTGAAAGGTGGTTGATGTTAATGAGTTGCAGAAGTTTAAACGAAAAGAAAATATATAAAAGTTTTTGTTTTAGTAAAATTTTTGAAAATTAATAATGAGGATTTGACTTTATTTGTCACTAAACCCAACAAAACTAACATACCTGGTGCGTTTGGCACAATTGGACTTATATCACTTTGTGGTGACGTTGCTTGATTATGCTGCTGCAATGAGTCAGTTTCTGCAGCACGCTCCATGGTATGCAAATTATCAAGCTCATTTTGTAGTGATGGTGGCCCAGAATCATCCGATCCACTTCCAACGCTACAAATCGTTTCAGTATCTAGCATTACTGAATTTTCCAACGATGCAAAGCCATAAGAAACAGGACCAGAAGATCTGCGAAAGTCATTGTATTAAATTTTCTTTTCTATAATTTTAAAGCCTGAGGGGATTAAATTTGTTTAATTCTTATTAGAAGTATTGAAAAAAGTTACGGAAACTTTCCGTTTGTTCTCTTGCTTGATCACATTGTACGCATTTCGTTTTTTGATTTTTTTCTTGGGATCAGATTTAGCAAATTACGCATTTACTCTTTTAATCAGATGATTAGCGATTTCCTGCTCCCAAGCTCAACTCTTCTGGCTTTTCTTGAAATAGACCATAGATGGGCAAAACTTTGAAAGCAGGAGCCACTTACAACAAAAGCAACAAAAATAGCAATTATAACAACAGGAAAAAGTTTCACCATAAATTCGATTTCGATTTCAGGAATAAAAGTACACTTATCAAACGAAACGAGAGAAGCTGTCCTCAATGTGTGCATTTCGGTTTTTTTCTTTTCTGAATGATGCAAGAATAACAATAACACAAATCCCATGCATAGAGCGTATAAAAAAACCACAACGATAAAAATGTGGTGAGCGTACGTGTTTGATGTTTTGGTTATTTGGTTATTTTCATAAGAAAAACGAAGTGCTTGTTGTAAAGAGCTAAAATTGCCTCATTTTTCCTATTTCGTCCATCGCTGGCATAGGCATAGATTCCACATACGCAATTCTAATGCTAGTTTTTCTTATTAAATGTTGTTTTGTAACATTAGCTTTAAAAGCGTATTCATTGTATGGAAGGTGCCACGTATACGTGTCCAAATTGCCCCACTCTTTGTCCAGTGCTAGGTTCACCAATATTAATTTTGATACAATTTACCTAAATAGCACTATCAGTATAATATGCTTGTATGAAAAAATCCATACCCTTTTCTTAAAACCCATTCAGTGCTTATCTGAACCCTTCCTAGCATTTATATAAAATTTGGTTGCAGTTCCATAAACAACTATTTTAGTCTAGCATTTTAAAGTTTAGGTTCATATTGGATATCTTCACAAGGTCTCCATTTTATGGAAAAAATATCAATTGAAAAATTATAAAAATTGAAAAAATATAATATCCCCAATCTCGAATTTTCTGAAACCGATTTTTTGAAAGGTGTTCATTAAAATTAAATAGTACATCCGAGGTGAATTTCAAAGGGATTCCACTGTAGTGGAAGAATGTTTTTTTTTTTTTCAATTTCACACATATATCATTCGATACGCTCAAATTGGTGTTGATAAAATACAATAGAATATTTTTGTGGAATTTTCATTGTTTAGAAGTCAGAGCTTAGTATTTTTTATCGCTTTTTTTCTTTTAGTTGAGAACTATTGATAAAAATTTTGCTTTAAGCAGGAAAAATAAATTTTCGGGTTGATCATATGCTTAATAATAAACAAATTTCAAGGTATTTAGAAAAATAATTACCGAGCAATCGGATTTAATCGGGATCTGCTCGCTTCCATTCGCTCTGATGCTGAACTCATTTGTGAATGCGTTGAACCCATTAACATTTTGGTGCGTTCCATATAGTCAACATGATTTTTAAAGAGCTCCGTATAACGCTCGTGCAGTTTATTATATTCCTACAAGCAAGCATTAGCACTATGTGTCTTGATGTCTTATGCGTAGTATTTACCTTCTTAAGTTCTCCTTCCCGCTCTTCCAGGCGACTTGCATGTTCTAAACTATTTTTATGTTTCAGTTCTAGCATGCGAACTATGCTTTCCAATGATTCTAAACGACTTGCTAATTCCTTGTTCTCCTGTTCAGCTACATCTTCAGATTCGAGCAACTAAAACATAAGTTTTACATTATGGACACATTTTAAAAACAGTGCATGCAAGTAGTATTCAACCAACCTTTTGCTCCGCTTGCTTTCGTGCATTTTTTTCACGTTCATATTGCGTCACAAGTTGCTCATTATCTTCACGCAGCAATTCTACTTCTACATCTTGCTCCTGGTTGATTCGATATGATGCATCTAGACATTCCAGCACATTCACCAAAAGCGGCATCAAATTTTTAACTACATCTTCATCGTAACGGTGTATCATACGTTCAAATTCCTGATAAATGCTGCCAGCCAATTGCTGAACCTATAATATTTGAATAAAATTAATGGTTAAAAAAGTTGTCTTTTATCGATCTTAAAAACAGAAACACTGAGGAATAGATAAAAATATTCATAACGGTGCAATAATTTCTTAACAGGGTGCATATTTTGTGTATGAAATAAGTTAGTAAAGCTTCTAAGAAATTTTAAAATTCCATTCTTTCGTGAACCGATGAAATCTATTTGAAATTTAATCGTCTGTGACTTTTATGTATGAGTATGTATACTAACTTAGTCATATTATTGAAGGTTTAAGTAAAAGAAAAAAATTATTTTAAATACACGCCGAACATATGGATGAAATTTCGATTTTACTGCTAAAAATTGATTTTCAAAAACATAATGATGAAGTTTTATAGTTTAGATCAGGGAAGGGCACTTAGTGCCTCAATTTTCTCACATTGCTCTAACCGTTATTCGATGCACAACCAAGCGAAAAAAATTTCCCAGAACTTCAACGCTATCGAAGCACAAAATTCGCAGAATTTCAACGCTATCGAGGCACAAAATTCGCAGAATTTCAATCGAGGCACAGCGTTGACTGGAATTCAAATGAAAACAAAAACAAAACAAAAAGGCATAAATGACGGCGCCGCATTGTGTCTTGACGAATGTAGCAATTGTTTTTGTTTGTAGTGTAATTTGTTTTTTTTGTGCTAATGGCAATTTTGGAAATGAAAGTAAAAAAAACTTTAAAATTTCGTTTGTTGTTGCTTGATGTTGTTGTTTTCCTCTTTGGTTATATTTTTGTGCCCACCGCTGGTTTAGATGATACAATGGTTCAAAGTATTGATAGTGAAATATAATATGAAATCTTCGTTTTGCAGAAATCTTTTATGAAGTTTTCACCTCTGTTTTTAAAAATCATTGAACATTTTAAATTTCCAACAAGGACATCTTAGTTTAGATAATTATGAGACTAATTTATGTTTTTTATTTAATTATGGGGTGTTCATTTCAAATCTATGCTATGATTTTCTTTCGTATTGTTGCCTTGGAAATATTCATAATCAAAGATGAAAAACATTAAAGCCTAGCATATATCCAAGAATATTTGGAGATATGCTAAGCACAGCCAATAGCTTTTGCTAAATAAACTTTGCGACAATCGTCAGATAATACTTAGGGAATGGCTTTGAGTTTACAAAAACGACTCTTTGCTATTGCAATATTTGCAGGAAAACAATATTTTCATTTGTTTACATTTTGTCATGCTTTACAATATTTTTTTCAAAGCTTGCAGAGTGAGGGTAGGTATTTAAATTCAGAAGAGGGGTAAGGGGTATTTTATTATTTTTATCTCACTTGGGATAAAAAACTATGAAATTGAATGCTTTTCTAAACGATATCCCACAAATTAATGAAAATTGATACCCATTTTGAAGAAAAACAGCGTCCACTACATCCACCCCTTGTATGAGAAGAAGGCGTGTCTATTGGCTGATTTTGTTCAAATTCATAAATGTTTGTAGTTTTAACTCAAAAAACATTTGTATCAAGCTTCAAAAGTTCAGCGCTGTTATTATTATTTATGGCCACCGTTTTTTAGTTTTTCTCTAATAACTTGATAACTATAAAAGATATGATACAATTTGTAACATTTTTGAAATTAGCATTGTCAAATTAATAGAAACCACATCCAAACTCTCATACAACTAAAATTCCTAAAACGCTATATCTTGTCACCTAAGGTAGATTTTTTTACGTTTTTGTAAGTCTATTTTTTCGTAAAGTTTCAACGAAATCAGACACAAACTCTGTCCGCGTCATTTACAGTTTGAGCTAGGAAGCTCAAATTTTGGAACAATTACTTTTCAACCTCAAGCTAAGTCTTCACCAATTTATAAGATCGTAAGAAAAACATAAAATACAATGAAAAAAAGCTTGCTGAGAAGAAATTGTGGAAAGATTTTTTTCAGTGTTTTTATTTATTGTTTAAAGCCAATAAACAAAGAAAGCTTAAAATATTTTTACTGTAGCTCAACTTGTTTGCGAGTAAGGGATAAATAAGGACTTGAGTGCTCGATGATAGGACTAAAATACAAGTTTTTTGTGTCAAAAATTTAATTTTTTCTTCGATTAAAGAAACGTTGGAAATAAACAACAATTTAATAAACATACATTTAGTATGTAGATTAAAAAGTAATTTTATGATATGAAGAAAAATTTCGCGCAAAAACAGCTCACTTTTAAATGGTGGCGCCAAAGATTTCTAGTTTTACATGCAAATAATATGGAAAAACTGTATATTATCAAACAGATCTGCGAATAAATGAGTCATGAGTGTAGTTTTTTCGCGGTGAATCCGAATCAGACCTCAGAATTGGTCCATCATGTCCGGATTATGATGTATTTGAGGCACATACTTAAGATATATTCTTTTTGTCTACTTTTAATGTTATGCATAGGATTTAAAAATTATTTCAGCTTATTTGTAATAAAAACATCATTCAGTACCATTTTTCTTCTTTATGATTCTAATGAGCTTTCGTATGATAATCTTTGGTGTTTCCTCACAAAGTTATGGCCATTTTAATTTCACATGAATTTTATCCCCTACAACCTAACAATCTTAACCAAACGGTTTCAAATTTATATTTGGTGTCTGAGGCAGTTGTTCTTCATGAAAAAACCAAAAATGTTTCCCCTTTTCAGTTTGACAAAAATGTTTCGTAGGAGGGTTAAGGAGTGGTGCTGGAGGAGTAGTGCAAATAACCGTCATTGATGGGGAATATATTTCCTTACACAAATCGATTTCGAACCGTCAAATATGGATTTTGGACAGCGTTACGGAAATCTGCCCCCACTTCGAGCTCATTTTTTGGAATTTTTTTTTATTAAAAGATCTAGAAAGACGAAAAGTGAATTTCAGGCAAACTGTTTAGGTACCTTACTAGGGCAGGTGGGTACATTTTACACAATCTGGGATCACTACTGTAAATAGATATGTGTGACTATTTCAACAGAACAATGATCCGAAGCAGTCTTCTAAATTAGTGAGTACATGGTTTTGGAAACATAAAATAGAGATTGTTAGTCCCCGAACCGTAATCCGATTGAAAGCTTTTGGGGCAAACTTAAACGAAGTTTCCAAGCCAGTCTGCAGGAATAAAACTAAATTATAAGAAAGCTTTAAAAATGTGTGGTATAAATAAACTTGCTGGATACTGACAGCCAAGATAATCGAAGCAGTCCTCAAAATCAATGGTGGATATGTACGATAGTAAGTGTCCTTAACTATTAATATTAAAAAAATCATTATTTTTTTAGTAATACATACACCACTGAATATCATGACTTAACGATGTTTTAAGTTTATTTTATATATGAACATACATATTTTTGAAACTATAACAATAATTTTTCAGCCGTAAGAGATGATTGCTTAATATTGTTACGAAATTTCTGTCTCTTCGACGATAATTTCGATCTCTCACACTTTTCTGAGTTCGATCACTGGATTGTGTAACAATTAAAAACACACAAACTTATTTAGTTATAAAATGGTTTATTTTATTAACGTTCAAATTCTAATATTAATTTAACACTGTATAGAAAACTGTTTTACTTTACTACGGATCACACTGTATTCACTTTATTGCTTCAATTCAAGTGTTCTACTTCGCTGTTTTAATTCTACTGTGTCCGAAAACTCAAATGACACCCTTTTATACTACAGGCATCACTTTCTCGAATAATCTACTAGCTGCCAGATGGCGTATATTCTACCATTATCTACAACCTACTAGTGCTACTTTGTAGCGTGCATTCTACCACTATCCACAATTCACCAGCATGGCGCACTGACGTTGAGCTCACAATTATCCAGAATGTTAGATGCTAGATGGCGTTGTACGTTGTACGACGGCGATATGTTCTTTCGGTTGTCGATTTTTTTATTGTGTACTGCAGCGTCTGTTTGGTTTATTATTTTTAGTACAAAAACTGCACTTTGCGCTAGATTGTTCTAATATCGTTTAGTTTCTTTTGTTGGTATTTATTTCAAGAGTTTTCTAGCATAAACCAAATTTCGCTACAATATAATAAACCAATACATGAGGAAAAACAATATAGAATTTAAAAACAATATAGAATTTAAAAACCATGTTGTTTTCAAAAAAAAAATTTTTCACACCAACATATTTTTTTGTCAACACGCGTATATGAAAACCGACAAAATTTAACCAACATTCAGACCCAGAAACCAGATTATATATTTCCGAAGATTTTTAATGCGATGAATCAAAATCTGGCCTCGAAAATGCTCTATCAGCTCTGGTTTTCGAGATATCCTAATCTAAAAGTGCAAGAAACAACACCGTTTTTGCCCATTTTTGAAGTTATGTAGCCTTGCGGATTTTTTATTTCATCAAAATCAAAAGATTGGCTTCTTTAAGTACAAGTCTTTTTCTTTCAAATAGCGTTTGAGCAAACATCTTTTTTTTTCTCTGAGAAGTTTTCCTTCATGCCGCCACGTCTTCGTTTCGTGACGCTGTCTTCGGTTGAGAGCGGTAAGAGCATGTCTTTCAGGTATAGAAAAATTTGCAAACCGATCTTCGAAACGAAAATCTGGAGTACCTTACGTAAATGATTAATTTGACAATTTTTTTTTTGGGGCAAAAGTGAGCAACTTGAGGAAATACAAAATCAAAATTGAAAGTAAACTTAACATTTACCAATAGGAAATATTTAGTCGAATTTGAAAGTTACGAAGCGAATGGAAAACTTAATGATTCAAGCTGGCGGAAACTTTAATTATTACAAAAACATTAATCTAGTGATACGGTTTCAATATTCGTACAAAATACATAAAACTTAAGCACCCACTTTCTTGTGGTAGATAAAAACTTTTAAAATTAGTATTTAGTTTGGCACCCTTTATTCTGGACGACACAGGTACCTCTTTAAGGCATAGAGGATATTAAATTATTAATGATATCCTGCGATATCCCTTCTCAGGATATTTTTAAGGATTATATAAATCTTCCATGGTTTTTGGAATTTTCTCAGTTGATATTCATGTTAAAGATATCCCACAAGATCCTAAAAGGATTCAGGTCGGGGCAGGCCTACCAAAAACTTCTATCCTATTGCTCTGAATCCAGCTCTTACAAGCTTTAGAGGTATATTTCGGATCGTTGTCCTGATGCTACCTCCATTTAAGCGGAGTCTCTACATCGGTATAACTATGGCAGCATCACATCTTAGCATCATATCTTAAGTCTTGTGAATTGACTCAATCCCTTGACCAGAGAAGAGATCCCAGACCATTACACTGCCACCTCCATACATTGCAGTGGCTTTGCAATACTTAGAATTCAATCTTTCTCCTTTTAGTCTGCCTACACTCCTTATTTCACGCCTACCTCCACTGAAGTGTCCAAAAATGGAAGAGTATATTGTTTTCTGACAAATCCAAGTATAACTTGAAAGATTCGGATGAAATACTCGTAATGATGACAACATAAATTTGGACAATTGGATTGGTACATTCCACCGAAACCGTGGTAAGCATTTAGTCAATATTATTTTTGAACTATTATTGTGATCGATCAATAATCATTATTCAATAAAGAGATCAAAATCATTCCAATGCAATAATTTTATATTTATTAATCTCATGGTGAATCCTTATTGGCTGACCCTGTAAAATTGATTGGTATTTCATCTGAATATAACGCGTTACCTGGTCCATTTCTAAAATTTGCTGCTGTTACTTAATATTTATTTTATTTTAAACAGTTGAGAAAATATATTACGATTGTTTCGCTTCGCAAGGTCGATATTAAAAACTTTGCACAGTTACTCAGCTGTAGAGTTTCATCGAGAGCAACTTATTACTTAAGTTAGCCAACATAGTAGGCAAGTGAAACTTGACATTATAATTAATACATTTTAAATATGGAATGTCTTGCTTTTTTTAGTATTGTTAGCCGTACCACATTTTATTACACTCATACAAATGTATGCGTAATTCAAAAAATTCAAGATATATCAGGTTGTAACGAGCATGCAAAATTATGAATGAAGTGAAATACAACTTGGTATTAAATGACGAAACAAGTAAAAAGCATTAGGGTGGCCCCTAATATAAAGACAGAAAAAAGTGATTGAGAGAAATTAAACACAGAATACGGAAATAAAAACAAGGTGAACCCAGCTAACTGACCCGGTAGAAGTTTTTCTTTTATAAAATCTTAATAATCCAACAAATTAAAAAGTTCACATGGAAAAATATCTTCGAGGATTGAAACTGGTTGGAAATATTTGATTTAGCGCCAGGAAGTGCAATCCAATGGGGTAAGGTTAACCATTTTACCGGTGGCAGTTTCCTCTGGTACCCATTTAATATGCTAAATCGAAAATGTTCAGTAAAAAAAATCGATGTCTTGTATGGTTTTTGATATATCGATACATAAAAATTATATCCTAATATGCCAGTCTACGTAGAATGAGACTTTTATTCGTCAAAACTCAAAATCTTGTCATGGGATTTTGTCGTCCCCTTGGAAACTTTTTTTCGGGATGCCAAAAACTAGCTTTTTGCAAGAAATTAAACTTTTTTTTAGATTTAGATTGGGCAAAAATTGTAGATCGAAGTTCAATAAATACATTTTTTTGCAACCACTTTTCCATGCAAATAGTGCGGAGTGCTTTCACGTTTGTAACTGGGTCAAAATACGATTAATATGCAAAAAAAAATAACCATAATATTGTAACCAAAAAAATTTTAGGTATACTTTTTTTTAATAAAACTATTACTAACTTAAGCTTTAGCTAACTTTATTAACAAAAAGTTGTTGCTCTTGAGCAGATGAACCGATTTGAGTGAAACTTTGGTATATTAACGAGAATGATTTGGATATTAATTAATGAATCGTAATTATTTAAAAAAAAATGTTTGTTCATACCTAGATAATTTTTTTTATCAATTGCTTATAAACAATTTTTCATTTGATATTTCAAAACAATAACTTTTTCATAATTATTTAACTACAGTGATATTCCTCTAAACCAAACTTGAAGGGACCGGAAGAAATGGTTCGTTTTATATGAAAACTTTAATGTATCAATGAATATCGTCGTTTTTTCAATATTGTTCACTTTAGCCAATAAAACGTTTTAAACGGGGTTCGGTTTAGAGCAGCGGTGGGCATAGAAATCTAACAAAAGAGCAAAACAACAACAACAAACGAAATTTTAAAGTTTTTTTTTACTTTCATTTCCAAATTTGCCATTAGCACAAAAAAAGCCAAATTGCACTACAAGCAAAAACAATTGCTACATTCGTCAAGACACAATGCGGCGCCGTCGTTTATGCCTTTGTGTTTTGTTGTGTTTCATTTTAATTCAAGTCAACGCTGTGCCTCGATAGCGTTGAAATTCTGCGAATTTTTTTTTCGCTTGCTTGTGCGTCGAATAACGGTGAGAGCAATGAGAGCAAATAAAGCCACTATGTGCCCATCACTGGTTTAGAGAAATATCACTGTAGTTGTTTACAAACAATTTTTTTTTTGTGAGTTAGTCCTTTTAAAATCCGTTGAGTAAAATTATGAGTCTCAATTAATTTAGAAATTATGTTTGAAAACATTGCTGCGCGGCGTAGTGCACCAGCATACGAGATGTACTGTTGCGTTGCACACGTGTACTTATTTTTCCACATTTAAGGAAGCATGCAAAAGTATTGTTTTTGTGAATCAAAGCTGAGGAACTAATCCTGCCCATGGCGTATAGAGTATGACTACTAAGGATATGAAAAATAAAAAAATCGGATTTTTACAAAATTTTTTTTTTATACTTCAAGCATTTCTAAGTAAGGCACTCCAGGTTCCACAAATCGCTTCCGTCGTACCTCATCTGCCTAACTGCTGAGTAAGATCTCCACTTTTTAATTATTTGTTTTTTTTTTCGACTATTAATATTTTTTAATAGAAATATTAGAATTTCACAATGAACTTTCAGTCATAAGGAGGTGGAAATTTTTATAAATTTATAAATTAATTTTTTTTTTAGAAATCAATGATATTATGCAGAAGCATTAAAGAATACCACCAAAATGGAAATATGTTGCGTCGTTTGTTTTGTAAATATAAGTAACTACTAACTATTTAGATGAATATAAATGGCTTATGACTGAACGCTCAAGATGAAAATCTTATAGCACTAAAACTTAACAAAGCATTTAAAAAAGTATACCGTAATTTCTTTCAGTTTGTGAAGTATAAACCAACATTTTTTATATTAAAGAAAGGTGTTATTAAAAAAAAAAGAACAATTTTTTTAATTGACACAGTGTAACTAAGAGAATTTTTTCACTAGCAGCAGGTTACAGTTTTTTTGGTTTTAACAGAATATTTAACAGTTTTGAAGATAATGACCTAGTTGTTTCTACTGTAATTTATGCATACTGCAGGGCGTGAAAAGCAGACATTAAAAATTGACCTTGCTTTTAAGAGATTGAATGTAGGTAAAAAAACCACTCAAACTAAACGCAGTCACTTTTTATTTTTCACCTTTAAATTGAAGAGAAAGATTTAATCTGTTATTCTCTTAATTATACACTTCTACGCATAAATTAAGTTTAATAGTAAAACTATAAAGAAAGAATAAACTTTAAATTTTAATTTCAAAAGTTCTAAGACTTGTTAAATGCATTTAAAAAATCACTACAGGCTGAATCAATATTGATGGAAGTACTTATTCTTAAATAGGATTCAAATCATTAAAAATTGGGCTGACAGAATGAAAACACCAGCCGAAATTGTCATTTCAATGAAATCATCTTATGCATGGGGCATTCCATGCTAAATCAGAGACCATTTAGCTTTTGCATCTCTGATTTTTTTCAGAATTTATTTTCTTTTAGTACTGGCTAAGAGAATTTCTCATAACTTTTTTAACGAAATATTTAACAGATATACATTTTTGGAAACTCACGAAATTTCTTTGCATCTTTTAGGCAAAAACATCACCACTTGTTCAGCTTAAGGGCCCGCGGACCCCAGATACGGCCCTGGTGTGCAGTTATTTAAAGAAAGATTGATATGCAAAATAATATGCCTTATTTCTATGGATTCTACTCTTACATTTGATACCCATGTTAAATAATTTTTTTTTTTTTGAATCTAACATATCCTTTGAAACTTCAAAATTCCTTAAAATAAAGCCCTGACATGTTTGAAAAAACTGAGTACGCAGTTTTACTTAAAAACAAAAATAAAACCTGTCACATGCTACAATATAATCGAAACATTAAATAAAAATATGTGCAAACAAATAATTGTTTTGCCCACAGCGCCCCCTACCGACTCTTTTCTATAACTTTATATATTGAGTGAACATTACGGGATCCCGAAGCTCTAATCGTGGGGTTTCACGACTCAAAAAAGTCTAGTGTTACGGGACTAGATGTTCTAATCAGTATTATTTCAGTTGTATTTGGATGTACAGCGGTCAAATTGCGTCAATAAATATAAACCTGCATTTTTTAAAATTTATTTTAAAGGAAAGGTTACTAGTTCATTTCTGGGTACTCAAAAATGCTCCAAAGCAATTGGTGTTATTGATACAAGTCCACTTTTGGCCGTCATATTATTTCCTCATTTTTTTTTTTAACAAAACTAAATAAAAGTTTATGCCTAAAACTCAAATATAAACATGATTACATTTCTAGTTGCTCTAATTTTTGGGCTGACGGGGGGCGGCGGTACTTAATAAACCATATAATTTATACAAATCAATTTTCCCCACACAAAATACTTGCTTCAGCTAACCTTTATTAACTTCTGAGCAATAATAAATGAATACTTTAGAAATTGGTCGCATTCCCATAGAATCCTAAATATCCCTATAGATTTTAATTTTTCGATAATGATTTTCTGTTAAGCAAAAGTTGTATGAAAAAATGAATCTTCTTTAAACTTGATTTTCAACGAAACTTAAACGAATATGGGAGGTTAAAAAGTATTCTGATTTGGACTTAAGCTAAATAAAAATGCAAAAGAATGGTTAGCAAAGTAATTATTTACAAAAATTAGTAAAACTTTAATAACGTCTATAACTACAAACGTAATCTTAAGAATCATAAAAAGCACCATCTTTCAATCGATATATACACACATATAATTATGACATATACATTGTTATGAATCGTACAATGAGGAACATTTATGACATGCGTATCTTAGGTAAACGAAAATTATCTTTAAAATGAGATTTGATAGTTAGCATTTGCATCGAGATATATGTTATATGTACATATCTCTACTCAGAAGGAATCACAATTATATAAGTTTTGTTTTTTTTTATATATAAAAATGTGTGTAGTTCTCAGCTAATGGGGCATCAGTGCGTCAGTAATTTTATTTTGTAGAATTTATTTTTTAATATCACACCCTAATGTAACCAAGTTTTTTTTTCAAATTTTCCATCAAATCGTCACTGTTTTGAAACGTCTCTAACCTAACGCAATCATGCTCCAAACATTTTTAATGTTTTTAATAATCAGATTGTTCAGTTAAGTGATTGTAACTGAAAGTTTACTGGCGATAAGTTTTTTTTAACGGAGAACATTAACTTGGAGTAAAAATATTTGGTTTTTAAAAAGGATTCAGTTTATTAACTAATATTTAAAAATGTATTTTCAGTTGTTGTCAATAATGTGAATTTTGTTAAAAGGATTTTTCAAAAATAAAATAGCAAAGTTTCGAAATTGAAAAATTACTTTAAAATATATTTATTGTCATTGTCATCGTAATATTGGCGATTTGTGTTCCCTGCTAAGCATAGGAGCAACCTGAAAATGATTATGTTGCCAAGAAAGTCATCTTCTCTGATGGGGTGCATTTCCCTCTCTTTGGATCTAGTCTCAAGCCATTCCACGAGAAACCTTTACATTTCGAAAAGTAGCCGTTTGGTGTGGTTTGTGGCACGGAGGAGTCCTCATCAAGATGGGTTGCCACCAGAATTTTGGGTCAATCTATGTTAAATCATTTGTTTTAGTTAGAGGAATGAGCTACTTTTAACAGCCTGCAACATAGTAACAAATTGGTCCATATTGTGATATATTTTAACCTGTAGGACCTCACACATGCAAAATATGACGTTATTTTTAGAGAAAAAGTTTTAGTGCAAAAAAAAAAAACACAAATATCAAGGAACTGGTGGGCTACCCACCAAGCTTTATTAAAACTAGATTTTTTGTTTTCATTCAAAATATACATAAACCCTGTCCAGTTCATCATTTCTCTACAAATGTCTTCATTCCTATAACGAGAAAATTCGCCATTTCGCTCACAAAATCGTAATTTAAACTTACTAGTTCTTTCACTATCGTTTTTTTTTTTAAGAAAGCTATATCAATAAAGCAAGTGAGTTTAAGTAAATCATATTTTTTTAGGGCCTGTGTCCCAATAGCTAAGAACTACCCATCTAGAATTCATATGTTATTCCCTGCTGGCAGAGATAAAGAGGTATGTTTTTGATTTAGTGAATATATGTACATATTTACAATGAATGTTTTATTTGTTTATAATTAAAAATAAAAAACAAGTTAAAGAACGACACGAAACATTCAAAAATGGTTATGTCCCATAAAATTTAGGGTTGTTAGAAACACAAAACAAAAAAAATAAAAACTCACGACGCTCACAACCTGATCATTCTGAAAAAGAAAAAAATACAAAAAAAAAAGTATGAGAAATTTGTTCACTTACATATTTATAAAAATTAAAAAATATAAACGTAAATAAAAAGCCGTCTCTATAAAAAACACAGAAAGGAAGTAATGCATATTGGAAATGTTACGCTTCTTAAAACAAAATAAAAAATATTATGGAAAATTTCAATTAACCTCAACCTAGTGTACGAGTGCAGAATTCAAAAAGAACAACATTTACAATGCAATGGGGATATTGGAGTAAGAAAAAAAAAAAACATTATTGGAATTTTTATATAATTTACCCCAAAGGATTTAAAATACATTATTAACCCATTTCTTTTCAATTGGTCTAAGTTAAGCTTAAGGAAATATTTTAGGTAGCATTAGTAATATACCAATGTTGCTTTCGCAGGCTTATATGATTATTTTACCAGAATTTTTTGCAATAGGTTTCTTTAGGAATGTATGGAGAAGCGATGAACGTGACAAACAAAATAAAACCTTTTATTTAAAACAAAAACAAATTAATTGTAAGTGCATTTTTTTGTGATAAAAAGTTACAGCAAAACAATTATTCTGTCTAAAGGTAATAATGAATAAAATAATATGCATTTGTAATAAGTTGTAACGACAAGTACAATGATTTACATTGTGAAACATGTGTGTATATAAGAGACGTCTGCTTTCAAAGTGGTCTACATCCATTTCTTTTCAAAACGTGATAACTATTTAAAAGTTTGCGTTTTTATTTCAATCATATTTTAAGAAATGAGGTAACACCGTCAGTGAACTTTAACCATAATAATACACGGAAGTCTATGGAAGATTACAGTTCAGAGCATTAGAATTATTACTGAGTCTATATAGCATAAAAATAAAGCAATCGCAAAATTCGACCAGGTCAATTTCACGTAAAAATATCTCAATCAACATAATAAAAAATATTATTCTTTTTTCTCAAATATCCAAAACGGAATGGGAGACTTAATGGAATTTGTGAAGATTGTTAATTCTTGTCGTCCGCGATTTCCTTTGATTCCATTTTCAGGTATTTATACTGCTCACGAGGCTGATACACATCCAAAAATATCTACATTTATGGGAGCAGAAACTACAACAAAGTATGAAACTTGCTCTTGACTAATTTGGGTATATGTATATATAGGGCTACCAGATGGCATACTAAAGTAGCAAAAGTGCTACTTTGCTACTTTTGCTTGAAATGCGCTACTTTTCACTACTTTCGAAGTTACGACCTTTTTTTTTTTTTTGTTGCTTTTGATGTTTGTTTTTTTTGGTCATCGAAAATATTTCTATGGAATTAAAAAAAAATTTGGACTTCATTACAACACTGCAATAATATTTTTGGTTTTCATTACTAATTTGAAATTTTTTGATATGTGCTACTTTTGTAAGCAGGCCATCTGGTAGCCCTATGTATATATGTAAGTGGCGAGCCGAAAAACCAAAGGTACAAAACGATCATTTTTAGGAAATTAGATATGACATCCTACACTCTGCCGAAAATGTTTTTCATACCAATTTGAAAGTGGTGGCAGACATAAGAATCACCTCCTCTTGTATTATTACGAGATTTTTAATACTGACAACGAATATGCATAGCTGGACATTAACTCGTTAATCCGTTAATTAACGAAGTTAACATTTCGACTAACAGATTAACTTTATAGTTAACTTTAAAAAATGTTAACTCACTAACTTCCGTTAAATTTCCCCAAGTCCGTTAATCGGTAATCCAGTACCTACTATTTACCAAAAAAATACCGCAAGCACCGTGACGCGCCATGAAAAATACATTCTGACGATAAGTACATTTCGGTTGATATGGCTGGAAACGTATGACAGTAGTCGAGTGAATGAAAAAAAAAAGGTAGATTAGGCGAAAAGAGCCTCGAGAACTTCAACATATTAATGTTCATGAAGGGGAATATCCACATTATGCCAGATAGCTAAATTACACACTCGAGATATCCCCAAAAAACTCTTTTTTCTGTACTTTTTTTATTTATTTGGCCATATTTCTATCAATTTTTTCGACCTAAATCAGTTAAGTCAGTACCTGATCCGATCTGATCAATGTTAGTACCGTACATAATGGTAAAAACTATAAGATCAATCAATAAAATATAAATTATAAGTAAAATTGTATTTCATTTAAAAGTTATTAAAAGAAAAACATTGACCTGGAACATAACAAAAAATGCGCTGGCACCAGCAAGTAATAAATAAAGCTTATGACGATGAAACACAGACAATGCACACATTCTAGAAGTGGTTCCGCAAAGGCTATGACAAAACAATTTTAAAAAGAAAATCACGCAGTAATGCCTCTTATCTCTTCCGTTAACTCTTATGCGAACTGTTCATTGCAAAAAGTTCAAGAAAGCAAGCCAAATGAGAAGTCAAAAATAATCAATGCGCAAATGAGAGTAAGTAACATATGTATGGGGCATCCCATTAGAAAACGTACAGCATTATGTTTTTGAATCTTTAATTTTGTTGAAATTTGTTTTTCTTTTAATGCTGGTTGAGACTGGCCTCCATGATTTTAAAATTTTTTTTTTAAGACTTTCAAGAGATATAAATTTTTGGAAAATTTCAATGCTTTTTTTTTTGGAATACTCATATCTACGCTTGATTCAAAATTTAAAACTTTCGTTTTTAAACAAAGGTCCATATTACGGTTGTCGATTTATAACAGATAAACGCTCTTTTTCTATTAGCGATTTTGTTTGGTATTGTTTTTATCGATTAGTAGAATGTTTGTCGACTGTGAATGGCAAAACAATCGCTGGCTGTTCTATCATTTTGTTTTGATAGATATTTTTTTTATTTAAGATGCTGATGTTTCTTTATTTTTTAAATTTTTGACGCAAATTATTTCAAATTTAATGAAATTAAACGGCTCTCTTAAGAAAAGTCACAATGACGCAATTTTTTCTTTTTTATTAGATCAATGGCTATCGACAACCGTAATAGGGGCCATAATTTTCATAAACAATAGACAAGTTTTTTAAGACGACACTAACTACTATGAGATTTCTAAGTTTCAACAAATCGTCATTTTTACTGATGTTGGTTATTTACAAAATTTTAAGTCTAGTCTAGTGAAACGTCAGAACATATATTTTAGAAATTTTCAATGTTCATATTCTTAGTTATTAGTACATCAATATATAAAATTTTAAAAATGACGATTTATTATTGATACTTGAAAATTTCATTGCAATACTCGTATCATATTGAAAAATGTTCGATATTTTTTATGAAAAGTACCTTTAAAGACCAACATTTTGAATCAGACCGATTATTCACCTTTTTTTAAAAAAAAAAGTTTTAAAAATCATGGAGGCTAGTCTCAACCAGTGCTAAAAGAAAAAAAAATTTCAACAAAATTAGAGATTAACAAACATAATGCTGTACGATTTGTAATGGAAAAAAATTCAATTTAATCGATTATTCGCGGAGTATTTAGAAAAAAAGTAGCGTAATTTTCCAAAAATTTATATCTCTTGAATAGATGGAGTCTCAACCAGCATTAATAGAAAAAGAAAAAAAAAAAACAATTTCAAAAAAATAAAAGTTGCAAATGCTAAATTGTGTCCGATTTGGTGTGAAATGACTCGTTTTGAAATACATTATGGTGATTTTTTTTTATTTTTTTTTTGTCTGTGATTTACAGAATTTTTTAGTATATAGTATAGATAGATCCAGCCCAAAGGAAATTTCCGAATTCAAATATTTATAGGTCACCAAAAGGCCGATAAAGCTGTAACTTTGATAATAATTTATTTGAGCAATTTGGTGCAATTTTTATAATGACATTTTTAAAGAACGATATATTTACTATCAAAATAATGATACAAACTACAAATTTCATTTTAAGTAAAAATTATGATGATCCTATAAAATTTTATATAAAAAAACCCATCACCGGCCTTGGGCGACCTCTAAGTACACATATGAATTCGCAAATTTGTTTGTGGTGGATTTTTTTTTTACATATATACTAAAAAATTATCATGTAAGTTACAGCGAAAGAAAAAACACCCTATGTACATACATATGTGAATGAACTCAAAGCAAATTAAACGTGGCCAAATAAGAATGTTATAAGAATTTTATCGATTTGCAACGGACAGCCAAGAGCAATGCGTATACAAAAAACATGAACAGCATGAAGTTAGGGTAAAAACTGCCTACTCCGAATGTCAACGACCAGCTATTTACTATTTTAAGAATGTATTTAAGTTTGCAAACACTTAGCTAACCATAAAGTGGCGCATTAAAGTTTAAGTCGATTTACAACAATAGTACTTAATTAAAGTGTTGCCAGCTCAATACTCGACAACTAGTGCAATTATTGATCAATTGTTATTGAATAAAGTGTGATTGTTTTTCTTTATTTGAAGCAACTAGCTGTTTCACCGTGGCTCCGCTAGCATATGCCTCGTAGTCTAATGCCGCCAACATTTTACAAAGTATTAAAGTCCATGGCGTCAAGTTTCGCAAATATAACAGTTATAGGTGCCTACATATAGCGTTCGAGGTGTGCACTAAAATTTTTTTTGCAGCACTAAATTAGCACTTAATAAGCACTAAGCTATGGCATAGGGCAAATTGCATTTTGCTAAATAATTTTCAAAAATGCTTTGCTAACTTTTCATTCAGCTAACAAAACAAAAATCGTAATTTTTCTCAAAAATTCGTGCAGCACTAAATTAGCACTTAATAAGCACTAAATTATGGCATATGTAAAATTGCATTTTACTATATAGTTTTCAAAAATGCTTTGCTAGCTTCTCATTCAGCTAGCAAAAACCTTATTTTTTTAAAAAATCGTGCAGCACTAAATTTTTCCTTTCAACACTAAATCAGCACTTAATTATGATGGCATTGGTTTCGTTGCATTTTGCTAAATTGGCCTTACTGAGTTAAAGGGTCTGAAACACACTCGCTTCACAGACTTCGCCGTGAGACGAATCGTGTCTCGTTTCACAAAAATTCCTGTTAGCGTGAACCTGTGTGAATGTGCTGAAAGTTTCATGAGCTCATGAATGGTTCACATGTAGATTGGCTCTCTGGTGCTAAGGTATAGCGTTTTAAGTTTGATTTTTTTTTCTTTTATGGGAGGTGCCCCACTTATTTGTCCTTTAACTTCCGAATCCCAACTCTGTATAACCCTTTTGATATCCGCTAAAGACCCACGGACATACCAAGGTCCATGGTTGTAAGATCGAAACGGAAGTACTTACCTACATTTGTGCACATACATATGTACGCGTAGCATTCCGTTTTTATAGTAGATTTAGTACGTAGTAGTGACGTAATTTCGAATGTGATAAGATAAAGAAAATTTAATTAAATAAAAAATTACAGCAATCGTATATTTTTTTTTTTTTTTTGATACGGAAAGTTTTTATGTTGGAAATAGTTTTGCACGTTTTTCCAAGCGCACAATTCGAATTGGTGTGCTACATCAAATCAATACTTGCGAACCATGAAGTCTTATGGTTCAGTTAAAATAGCGATTACATACCATGCTACTAGTATGGCTCTTGATTTTATATCTAGAGTTAGATGAATTTTAGGGTTACTCTTTATTTATTACATTCCAAGTCAAATATTATTTATTTTTCAGCTATAGATACCCTTAATTCGTTTGGTGTTTTATGCAGCGGTGGACGAGTGTTTTCCAACTTTGCCTATTTCATTTACAACTGTTACTTACTCATATTTTATTTTAGTTCTTCAAAAAACCTCACGTTCTAGACCGTTTTGTAAGTGTACTTACTATATTAGCAAAAAGTTAAGTGCAGATATTAGCAACATGTATAGTACCAAGTGTTAAATTGGTCAGAGAGTAATTCATTTTAGTTTTATTAATTTTTGAGTAAAAATATTCTCTTCGAAAATTGATTGAATTTAATATTTTGGGTGCCTTGACACCAGTTTTAAGGAATTTTCATTTAGGATAAACTTGTATACATTAAAATGTTGTCTATTTGTGACAAGCTGTCACTGCTGCCAAACAAGCGTGTAAGTTGCATCAGTGTTAAAGTAGGGACAAAATGTGAAGCCAAAGCGTGAAGTAACTGAAGCATACAATCTGTGAAAAGTATTTATTTATTTATTTTTTGTTTTTTTGTGAAAAGTAGAATGTATTTATTTTAATTGTAATCAAACACAATGTGAAATTGTTACTGAAAAAATTAAATGTTTACTTTGTAGCAATTCAATCAGCTTCAGCTGCATTTTTCACGCTTTAAATTCTTTTCTAGACTTTAGTGCGAGTAATTCGAATCTGACGAGAAAACTAAGAAGATATCTATGGATTTAACCAAAAACTGATGGGACCATCGTAAAGAGCTGACAAAAATATCTGTTATGTTTATCTCTTATTTTTCTAGCCATTTCCCTCTGATTTCGAGCGCGTTGAACACAGCGCGTTATCACTATATGAGATAATATATATTAACTAAACTAAGCCATCTTCTCTTATAGAAATTGGACGAAGAATGAAAATTATAAGCATTTTAAATTTTTCCTATACAACAACGTTATCGTCTACACAGGTTCCGATGTTGCATAGCAAAACGATTTCAAGTTTATTTGGCATTTTAAGTACCAAATCTGCAACTAAGCCTATTCCCACTAAGCCAAGTTTTTGTAAATACTTTAGGTTTTTGTCTTAAGATACAGATAAATAACTTGTTATGATTAAAGCTGTGGTTTGCTTTTTTAATTTAATATAAATCACGCGCAGATTATGCTGCTTTTTTAGAAAAACAGTATATGCAAATCCTGAATCGATTTTCAAAATATGGATAACATGAAAGATAATTTAATAACTTTTAAAGAAGTTTGACGATTTTTCTAAAATTTTTAATAATTTTTTTCTTAAAAAATAATAGTGTAAGATATCGAACATAAACCAACCTTTTCCGACATGACCATATTGTTGTCTTCCGTGCCGTAGACCGTCTCAACACCTGGCTGAGGGCCGCGATTATTCATCATGGTGTCGTCGTTATCCATCATTATAAATTGAAATCAAACTGCGTAGCAATTCCGCAACAAAGGCTCAATCAATAAACAAAACAATTTTTTTTTGTATTTCAATAACAAAAATCGCAGATTTGTTTTGTCTGAGTAGTCGGGCACAGTACACAGACGATAAATTAGGGGATAACAGTAGGTGGGTCGTAGGCAACTTATGCTTGCAGTGCTGTTCACCCTTATTATGTCTGCGACTTCCGCAGCAATTCGATAAGAAATTATGTGAACTTCTTCGGGGTGGGGTGCTGCACCCAAGCCTGTAATTTTACGACCACTGTAGACAAATCAACACTTTTTGCACTTAACATATAATATATAATGTATATAACATTTATTTTAAATTATTTAAATCATTTTAAATTATTAATTTAGTACTCTTTCACTTCCTTGACGTCAAAATAATTTGCAAATATTGTAGTACACAATATTTTTTCTTTTTTTTTGCTGAGGAATTGAGAATTGCTTTTCACATTTCATTGACTAGAAATTTTTGTTTCTATTAAACACATTTTTAGCACTTAAACATTTTCTGTTTTGAGCAAATATTATTTGTTGCACTTCATGCAGCACATTAGTAGCATATTTTTAAAATAATATAGTAATTAAAATTTTATTTTTGGAGTTTTATTGCTGAAAAGCAATGAATCCGAGTGGAAAAACGAAATTTTCTGAAATTGTGTCATTTGACATTTCGTTTTTCCTTCAAAGACATTTCATTCCTCCGAGGAACAAATTGGGAAATAGCTAATGTCATCTTTTTACGTGTGAAATTGTTATGTCAAATACCGAAATAAATTTAAAAATTAACACTTACCCTATTGTTTTATTTATTTAAATCAGGGACCCAAAATAACTATTATTTTCTTTTTTCAGATTGAAAAAATTGCCCAATTTTAATAATTATTTTTAAAAATTGGTTTATAACTATTATGAATAAGAGATATTTTATTAGTTGTCAATAACTATTATTTTTCAATTGATTTTTTTTACGTTGAGTCATAACTATTATGCATAAGAGATATTTTATTAGTTGTCAATAACTATTATTTTTCAATGGATTTTTTTTACGTTGAGTCATAACTATTATGCATAAGAGATATTTTATTAGTTGTCAATAACTATTATTTATCAATGGATTTTTTTTACGTTGAGTCATAACTATTATGCATAAGAGATATTTTATTAGTTGTCAATAACTATTAATTTGGAAAAAATATTTTTTACGTTGTTTTGAAAAAAGTATTCAACAGATCTTCATTTTTGTGAATCTTTTTGCACCAATCGATGGGGAGGTGGTTTTTATGACATCACCAGAGGTGGTCATCGGTTCGAAAATGTACGCGAATACAGAAAAGTCTGCTCATGTCACTTTCACTTTAAAAAGGGGAGAATGTCCACCAGTGATGCTTGACGGGAATGAAATTCCAAAATTTAGATGTGTAAAATATCTTGGTATGCATCTCGATAGAAGATTAACGTGGAAAGAACATATAAATGCCAAACGACAACATTTGAATATAAAATTTAAAAAACTTTATTGGTTAATGGGACCAAATTCAGAACTAAGCCTTGAAAACAAACTTTTATTGTATAAAGTTTTGTTAAAACCAGTTTGGACATATGGGATTCAACTTTGGGGTACAACCTGTAATTCAAACTTAGAGATTTTACAGCGGTTTCAGTCAAAAACTTTAAGATCAATAACTAATGCACCATGGTTTGTAACTAACAACTCAATACATAATGATCTTGACATTCCATTTATAAAAGAAGAAGTTAAAAAATTTAGTACAAAATATCTCGATAGACTAAGCAACCATGTGAACCCTTTAGCAATAACTCTTCTCGATGAAACAGACGAAATTAGAAGACTGAAAAGATTGCATGTTCTTGATCTCCCTTTTAGGCAATAATTACAGGCAGTATTAAGAAATATTTTGATATTTAAAAAAAAAAATACGTATAAGTCAATTCAATGTATATAATTTGTATTGATTTCGTTGGAGATCAATAAATTAAGTTAAGATGAATATTGTTATTATATTTGCTTATTATTCATTGAATAGATTGCAAATAAAATGATTCTTTAAAAAAAAAAAAAAAAAAGATTTTGACTCATTTTTGAAGTTTTTTTTGCTTCAATCAATGAAAAGAGGTCTAAAAAGGATATTGGCCATCACTAGAAGTGGAACCGATCCTTGAAAGTGCTCGATTTAGGTCCATTTTCGAAATTTTTTTTGCAAAAAATCGATGGAAAGAGGTTGACAATGGGCTTTGGCCATCACCAGAGTTGGTCCCAACTAAAAAAGTGGTCGATTTTGGTCCGTTTTGAAAAAAAAAATTTGTACCAATCGTTGGAAAGAGGTCGAAGTCAAAAAAAAAAGTACCAAAAAGTGCCCGATTTTGGTCATTTTCGAAATTTTGTTTGCACCAATCTTTGGAAAGAGGCCGAAAATAGATTTTGGTCATCATCAAAGGTGGTTCCGAGTCCCAAAATGTGCCCGATTTTGATCCATTTTCGAAATTTTGTTTGCACCAGTCGTTAAATAGAGGTCGAATATGAATTTTGGACCTCATTTGAGGCGGCTCCGGACCCTGGAAAGGACCGTTTTTGACCCATTTTCGAAAAAAAAACTTCTTTTTTCTGTAATAAATGGGAAAAGGTCGAAAATGGATTTTGGACATCACTTAGAGGGGCTTCTGAGTCCGGCCCCGAGAAAGAACCGTTTTTGACCCATTTTCGGAAAAATTTTTTTTTTCATAGATAAATCTCGAAAATGACTATTGTCGACATTTCCCTATCGATTCGAACAAAAAAAAAATTTTTTATGAACCACCCTAAAATTTTTTATTGCTCCAATCGATTATGAAAGGTTGAAAATGCGTTTTGGATATCTTTTAGAGTAGCTCCGGAACTTGAAAACTACCAAAATTATCGAAAGCGGTCCTTTCCAGGGCCCTGAGCCACCCTAAATGATGTCAAATATTTATATTCGACGTTTTCACATTAATTACAGAAAAAAAAATTTTTCCGAAAATGGGTCAAAAACGGTTCTTTCTCGGGGCCGGACTCAGAAGCCCCTCTAAGTGATGTCCAAAATCCATTTTCGACCTTTTCCCATTTATTACAGAAAAAAGAAGTTTTTTTTTTGAGAATTGGTCAAAAACGGTCCTTTCCAGGGTCCGGAGCCGCCTCAAATGAGGTCCAAAATTCATATTCGACCTCTATTTAACGACTGGTGCAAACAAAATTTCGAAAATGGATCAAAATCGGGCACATTTTGGGACTCGGAACAACCTTTTGATGATGACCAAAATCTATTTTCGGCCTCTTTCCAAAGATTGGTGCAAACAAAATTTCGAAAATGGACCAAAATCGGGCACTTTTTGGTACCTTTTTTTACGACTTCAACCTCGTTCCAAAGATTGGTGCAAACAAAATTTCGAAAATGGACCAAAATCGGGCACTTTTTGGTACCTTTTTTTTCGACATCGAGCTCTTTCCAAAGATTGGTGCAAACAAAATTTCGAAAATGGACCAAAATCGGGCACATTTTGGGACTCGAAACCACCTTTGATGATGACCAAAATCTATTTTCGGCCTCTTTCCAAAGATTGGTGCAAACAAAATTTCGAAAATGGACCAAAATCGGGCACTTTTTGGTACCTTTTTTTTCGACTTCGACCTCTTTCCAACGATTGGTACAAAATTTTTTTTTCAAAACGGGCCAAAATCGACCACTTTTTTAGTTGGGACCAACTCTGGTGATGGCCAAAGCCCATTGTCAACCTCTTTCCATCGATTTTTTGCAAAAAAAATTTCGAAAACGGACCTAAATCGAGCACTTTCAAGGATCGGTTCCACTTCTAGTGATGGCCAATATCCTTTTTAGACCTCTTTTCATTGATTGAAGCAAAAAAAACTTCAAAAATGAGTCAAAATCGCGTACATTTTCGAACCGATGACCACCTCTGGTGATGTCATAAAAACCACCTCCCCATCGATTGGTGCAAAAAGATTCACAAAAATGAAAATCTGTTGAACACTTTTTTCAAAACAACGTAAAAAAATATTTTTTCCAAATTAATAGTTATTAACAACTAATAAAATATTTCTTATTCATAATAGTTATGACTCAACGTAAAAAAGAATCCATTGAAAAATAATAGTTATTGACAACTAATAAAATATTTCTTATTCATAATAATTATGACTCAACGTAAAAAAAATCCATTGAAAAATAATAGTTATTGACAACTAATAAAATATCTCTTATGCATAATAGTTATGACTCAATGTAAAAAAAATCCATTGAAAAATAATAGTTATTGACCACTAATAAAATATCTCTTATTCATAATAGTTATGACTCAACGTAAAAGAGAATCCATTGAAAAATAATAGTTATTGACAACTAATAAAATATCTCTTATTCATAATAGTTATAAACCAATTTTTTGACATAAATCCTATAATAGTTATGTCCCTGATTTAAATGGTTGTGTGATAGAGTGCTTCACCATAACCCCAATGAATGCGAGATGCAACCGCGAGAAAAAAACAAAACGAGAAAACATGATTTTTTCCATATGTTAGAACAAGATGCGCAATTGTACCTCAAAATGAAGCTCTATTGCGTGTCTCGCTTTCTCGCACTCGCATTCATTGTGTTTAGAACTTGAAAAGTGCAAAACTTATTTTAATTTTAGATGGAACCACAACCACGAATGGTAGAATTATGGCCTTTCTTTTTGTCCATTAGCGAGTATAGACGTGTTTTCGACCATACAGCCCGAATTCAGTTACTGCATCAGTCATTTCTTGGTAGTGCAATTTCCTATTCTGTTTATCAGTTATCAGTTTAATGGTAATGGAAAAATTTCCATTACCATTAAATAATTTTAATGGCAATGGAAAATTTTCCATTTTAAAATTTTTTAATGGTAATGGAAAAATTTCCATTACCATTAAAGTTTAATGGAAAATTGAAAGTAATGCATTACCCCCATGTCTGTTATACACCAAGTCCACGATGTGAAGAACAACATTTAGTGCTGTATTAACGAAAATAAGCCACATTTATACAACACGGTCATGAAAAATTTCGACAAAAGAGTGCTTATGTCCAGCAAAGCAGTGCCGGCCATTTACCTGATATGCAATTCTTTACATTAGCCTATACTGTGTACGTTATGAATCCAAAAACCTATGTTTTCTTTCAAAGTCGCTTTTTGTGTACATTTTGGAACACCATTTATAAAGTCTCTGCTTGGACCTGAGACAATAAGCTTATTAAAAATCAATCTGAAGCTCTTTTGTTTGTTTGCTTCTTAATAAAATTTAAAAATAAAAATTTATGAAAATGTTTTTGTTTTGATGATTGGGTTATTTTCTATGGGGATATGTGAAGTCATCGGTTTATGCTGGAAAGCCAGCAACTACTTTTCTAATCCATAATCCATTTTTCTAAAATCTGAAGGTGTTGAAGTTGAACCTAAAGTTCATAAGCATAAGTCTACTTAGCTTTAGCTTGCATACAAAAAAAAAATATTCTGCTAAGTTATTACATACTTTTATTTTCAACTTCATATCGGAAGTTATTATCATAATGGTATATAACGTTAGGCGGGAAAATAATCCTTCATTTCTTCAGTCGCAAAAGTCTGTTTTATCTCGCTTAATTCAATTGCTTCTGCTATTTTTCAATAATCTGGATTTCAGTGGTTTTTCAAAGCTAGGACCGGTTGTCAACAGATATGGAGGACAATTAAGACTGTATAATGATTTAAATATTGTTTTATTTCCTATCCATAGTAAAAGTATCGTTGGAATTTATATTTCTTATACTTGGACCTTTCTGCCTATGAGCTGACAGAGATTTTGGTAATGCTGAGAAAGCCATAAAGCGAAAGGAAACAATGTGATTTTACAGAGCACATTGAAATACATATGAAAAAATTATTGCAAAAATATATGAATGCCGAGCTCTGAAACTTGAATAATAACGGACAGTTTATAGTGTTAGACTATCCATTATTACTTAAGTTTATTTAAGCAAAGGGGCTCAGTACAAGGAGCTTGATACAAATTATAATTTTTGTCCAGTATATCACAAATTATCGATAAAAAATTTTAAAACTTTGTGTTCGAGGCGACGAATTACACTGGGCAAAGTTAAATAAATTTATCAATCTTAACATTTAACAAATATATTTAAATACCACGAGAAGTTCGGTAGAAATTTGGGAAATAACGGATAGTCTTATGAACCTGAGCCTAGTCATCGTAATAAAAACCGGGAATCCGAACCAGAATCAATAAAAACAAATTAAGCTTTTATGATAAAGAATTTAATTCTTATATTAGGGTTTAATTAAAAAGGAAAAAGTTAGGAGCATTTCTTTGAAATATAAAATAAAAATAACTTCTCGTATAAAAATTAATATAAAAGCAAAAACACACCATGCAAAAAATGGCTACAAAGCTAACATTCCTTACTGAACGTTATTTAAACTAATGACTACTCTGTGTCTCTATTTTCACTTTCCCAAACGCAAATGGCTGCACCAGCGAGCTATAGACGCAGCTGAACTTTTTTATACACAGCTTTTAAGTTTATTCCTTGGACGCCATGTGTCCCATTAAATTGCCGGAGAATTTCTCGATTTTCTTCAGGTCAGGCATGTTTTCGGCTTTGTATTGTATGCACTGTAATTGGAAATTTTTAAGTTATAACATTTTAATTAACAGATCTAACACAAAAACACCTTGACGTTGTCTGTCATCTTGAGCAAAATGTGTCCCTTCGCATGGACGTATTTCATTGTATATCGGCAGTCGCTTGGATTTGTCATGTACATATTCTCCGCCGCGATTTCAAAATCTTCCCAATTTTTCACAAAACCCATTATTCTAATTATATGAATTCTCTAGAAAATTTACACCGATTTAAATAATAAAATCTTGCACAGAAATTAGAAGAGCAATTTAATGCACGTATTTTCCTACGTTTGACACCGAATTGTTCATGTGTCAAAATGATGGATAATTTGCAGTGTGGTTAATTTTAAATTTTCACCATAGCTGTTCCATAAATGACTTTTGTGGATTTACCAAAAGGAAACATGAAATAAGTGATTTTTCACCAAGTGAATTGCAGCGCTGAAACCATGGTAGAATTAATATGGTAGGTAGCAGTTCTGAATTAGGATTATATTTTGTTCTGCCATAGCTGTCAAAATTACCTAGGACAAGATTGCAATATTTTCAAATTAGCTTAACTCCAACGTTAGCTGACGCGCTTTGAAAAAACACTCGTGTGGCTTTAGCCTAAGAGCGCTTTTGTCAAAATATTCGTCTTCCTTTTTGTTATTTTTTGACAGCGATGGAGCAACTTTCGTATTAGCATTTATTTGAGTTTGACAAGGACCATGTTCATTGCACATTGGCTGAAACGCATATATTCACAATGGTATTGAGAGGTCTCTTTTACATGGTGCAATAAAACCGATGAACGAAAAGCCAAATAAATTATTTTTCGAGTCACTTAAAGAAATTATCTCTGTAATTTTTTACACAGAATTATTGTCTTCCGGCAGTGATCAAAATATATTTATCATTATCGGACAATCAAACTTAAAAAAATTGCATGACTTAAAAAATAAAGTTAGAATAAAATTTGTAGCATAGCTTTAGGCCTTAAGATTAATTTAGCAAATATAATTAATTAAAATGCGACGTACTGTTTAAACTAAAATTATATACTGACGATTTTCAAAACGCGCACACTATTTCTTTTATTTTTGTTGAATAAAAACCACATGATAAGTATTTTAGCTAACGCTTTTTAAGTGTTTTAAAATAGGCAAAATAATAATTTTTTAGAATAATACGAATTTCTAATTAAATCAGTTTAGACGCTGAGTTGAAATGGAGAAGGGAAAAAATCTACCACTCTCTCTCTCTCTTTCATTGAGTCTTGATGACTAAGGTTGATGAAATTTTTCAGATTTTGTTTTTAGCACTTTCTTCATCCGACAAGTATATAATTTTTGCAACTTTCTGCTACCCTGAGGGTTTCACTCCAATGCTTGCCGGCAGACTTCAATTCAGTGGCATCATTTCACCAAAATCTTGGGTGGGGCCAATGCCCCCTAGCCCTACCGAATTGACGCCTCTGCTTCAATTGATGATTTCCGCAACTTGTGCCTAATATATTTTCACTTTCGTCGTTTGGTTTGAATGAAAATTGGATCTTAACAACATCTGGTGAGCAGTTCGACATTGGAAATGATTCTAGCCCCCCATATTTTCAGAATTCGGCGAAGACAATTGTTGGTGAACACTTGTAACTGTGTAGCAGGGTGCTGTTTCTGAACGAGGTTTCACAGTCGTACAAAAGAACTGGTTTCACGTTTGACTCAAAGATCTTAAGCTTCATTGACGTTGACAAAAACAAAGACTGCCAGGGATTACAAAGCCGAGCGAAGGTACCATTCGCTTTATTGATTCTAGCATGGATGTCCTGATTGCTACCGCCATCAGTTGCTATTACGCTGCCCAAATAAATAAAGTTGTCTACTTTTTCTATGCTGGATTCACCTATCAATGAAGCTATTGTTGCCGCTGGTTGTGCGGATAGACATGGTTTTTGTTTTATTTCAGTATTTGGATCTTCAGACTTACTTCTTCCGAAGAATATCTGCATGGCATAGAGTTTTTCTTCGAAGCCTGACGACTTGGTGGCGAGGAGGCATATATCATCGGCATAAGCGAGGGCTTCTAGATGCTCTCTGGAAGTACATTGAATGCCGCAATTTGAAGACTCTAGAGCTCTGCTGAGAAAATCGTCAATTACTAGCAGCAATAAGATTGGTGACAGCAAACAACCTTGGCGTACACCTGAGACGGACTCAAATGGTTCAGAAAGTTTCCCGTTATGTAATACTTACTCTGAGGTTAATGATCTTGGGTGCTGCACCTCGTCTGTTCAATGCATTCCAGATGCAATTCCGATCGAAAAGCAGTACTGTAGTCGATGAAAGTTAGATGTAACGAAGCCTGTCACTCATTTATTTGCTCCACTATAATTCGAAGGGTATAAATTTGATCAATATATACAATACACGATCTGTTCGGGTGAAATCCTACCCGTTGTTTTCGGATAAGTGGTTCTATTTTAATATTAACTTAAAATACTGGAGCACGTCGATCAATAAAAAGAAAAGTTTCATATTCTATATGTTTCCTGCTCTTCCTAGATGCGGGATAAAACACCTCGGCCAATTCATATCAATGCTATTTGGAGATACTTTTCACAATATATATGAATTCTACAATGAAAAGTCTAGAATTTTTCAATTTTTTTTTAAGTAGAGATCTTTGCAGTATGATTATGAACTCATGTAATAAATTTTTAAATTGAAAAAGATATTGAAAAAATGATTTGCTTTGCACTGCCTATACTGTTTGATGGAATCAAAAAAAACATCGTCAATTTACGTATGTTTATCTGTTTTTATAGCTGAGATGTCGACATTTTCTTTCGGTTAATCTCACGTTTAAGTTGACAGCTACCGTCATTACTGCGTTTACTATTTAAATTCGAAAAATACTCGTAATCCACTTAACAGAGTAACTGAAGTTTATGCAAACACATTAGCGCATTCCAAGTTAAACACCAACTTTGCTACCAAAGTATACAAACAAAACGTCGTCGATACTCATTAAAGATCCGACCGCGTGTAGGACACATACGACTGACTGCCAGTTATTAAGCGACACCAATTTTTAAAAAGCTCAAAGCGCAAACATCCGACGACAACGTAAATGAACTTAAAACGGCAGCAAACAGAAGCCAAAAAATGTTGTCACATTCAAGCGACAATGTATAAACAATAACAACAACAATAACAACAACAATAGCAACAAAAGGTAGCCGATCGACAAAACAATCAATGGAACTTAAATAAAATAAAAAATAAATAGCTAAGCAGAGATGTACATATAAAGACAATACAGATTAAATTGATCAAATCAATTGAGAATCATTTAAATCGGCCTTTCATCTCTGGGGTGTTAAGGTACCCACTAAGCAACGTTTCGTGTAGAGTTTCACAAAAAATCTGTCTAAACTGATGGATGTCTAATTTTTGTTATTTCTTTTTCCCAGATGCATTTATTATTTGAATGAAAACGAAAATTTCATGCTTTTTTCACTCATGCTCACGCCGTTTATTTTCGTTACTCGAAATTTTTAATCGCGACGATAGTTGAGATTAATTTGGTGACGTGATTCTTGTCGGGCTCCACATGTACTATTGTGCCGTGATAATTCTGGAGGAAATAGCGTGCGCTTTTTATGTGGAGGTTGTCATATCACGAATATGTAAATTGTTCATGTGGTGATATAATCTCCTGTACCCGTCCAACAGCATTCACCAATATGTCAAGCTTTAAGTGTTAAAATTCCACTTTTTAAGATCAGGTCAGATCCCAGAGTTGACAAGTTGAAAATACGCAATTCCCGGACTTCCAAGAAAAAAAAAAAAATTTTTGCCACAAGGGGTCAAAAGTAATGTTTTTTTTTTTGGGAAAAAGTTGATGACCTTATGATGATTTTATTATAAGCGGGGTCAAGCAAGTTAAAAAATAATAATACCAATTTTGATCGTTTTCGGCGGTGGACTGGAAGCCCTACATAGACACTTTGCTCCATAATGATACCACATCTCTCAAGATTTCATCAGTTAAATTATGTAGTCGTTTGGTTTATGGTAAAAGTATTCGTCCGCCTGGAGAAATCATAAATTCAGTGGAGTTTTAATTTTGCATCATGCAATGAGAATAAGACAGCATGTCCAAGTGATTTAAGCCTTGTCCGAGCTAGTGCAGGACAGTCGCAGAGTAAGTGCTCTAGCGCTTCTTCCATATTTGGTTCCATACAGTTCCTGCATTTTCAAGCATTCTCATTTTAAGTGCATGATGGCCCATAAGGCAGTGTCCAGTTGTAACCCCTGTCATGTTAACAGTCATTGGCAGAAACCGATATTCATGTGAAATTTCACAAATCGCTTAATAATTTATAAACATACATACATGACAAAGACAACAAATGGAACAATTTAACCTGGCAAATGATGACATATGTTTCGGCTATTACCACTCTTACCACATACATATATACATAGCCTCTTCATACCAGTTTTGGTTAACTTGTACTGAAATTTGTACCCCGACCATTCCATGAATTATGTATGGGCAACCGGATAGTTTTTTGTATGTTTCTTATACAAAAAGAGCAAATTAAAGGAAAAGGGTTTTGGGCGGAGCCAAAGCTGATGAGCGAAGCAAAGTGTGCAGAGGTGGGGTAAATAAATAAATAAAAAATAAGTTGGTTCAACAACATGCAACATGCATATTCCCTTTAGAAATGTGAAGAGGATTAAAGTTATAACTGCCGATCTATCGGATGTTTTTAGACGATCTATTTGCATTCATTTGATAGAATGCAAACCCTTGAGTCGCACGCTTTGTTCAAACACTTCCTATTTATTGATACTCGTAGATGAACAACAACAAAAACTTGGACACAGTTGGTTGATTCTACAATTTTATCAAGGCGCACAGTGTACTTTTTAGACATCTTTCGTAATATAAAACCTATAATATTCAAGCAGCTGCTTACTTTTGGAATCTATTATTTTTGCAATTAGTTTCTTAAAGATAAATAACAGTGTTACAAGATGTGCTCAAAATTTCAAAATAATACTACTAGTTTCAATTCAACTTCTCAGTATCATTATAAGTCAAAGTGCTCATTACTAGAGAAACTGCCTGACTCTCTGATTTTTGTAGCTTTTTCCATGGCAAAATCGAAGCCATCGACCAAGCAGCGAGGGTTTTTAGCTTCCCAACTCTACGTTAAGACTTTGTGGGGCCCGGCGCTGAAAACGACAACGGGTTTTTTTATTTTTTTTAAAAAATTACATTGGTGACCCACCTACTATTACTTTTAAGACATATAAGGACGGTGTCACTAAAGAAAAAAAAACCGCATTTTCCGTTTCCCTTTCGATCCCCATTTCTGGGGCAATAGTCCGCTCCTAAAACTACCTTAGTACAGCACTGGATCTCCCCCAAACAAGCATAGCATTCAGTCAGACAGTCAGTCAGACAGTGATCAAGATATTAAACGTGTAAACAGTCATTGAAGTCTATTCAATACCTCTCGGTTAAGTTATGCTATCTTCCCGGATATTCAAAACATCGAAAGGAATGAGCTCTAAATCACAATAAATATCATAATTTTTACTTTAACACAAACAGATGAACTCAGGCCCGTACCAACCCAACTTTACGTGGGGGGCAAACAAATTTTATTTTGCGAAGAGGAAGATCACCGGCTTTAGAATCCTAGTGCAAAGCTACTCTTACTCTGGGTTGGTACGGACCTGGATGAACTAAGCAAATGACTAATTGTTTAATGAATACCTCTTATAAAGATTCTGGGGTCATTCCCCTTTTACACTCCATAGATCAATGTAGTTGTTTATGAGTTAAAGTGCTTCAAAGTTGAGAAAATCTTGCTATTGAGTATCATACTGTCAGGATTTTCAAAACCAATGAATTTCTAATTTGTGCTCAGGGAGACATTGCACATAATGGACATTTTATCTTTAGCTTGATAAGAAATATTGAATATTTTGTCCCATTTTTTATTCGAGGATCACATCGATCGATCTCATAGTAGCTGCTTCCGTTGGTGATAGAATCGATCATTGAGATTGTTGTTTTTCTCTCCCATTGATTTGAGTGATCATTTTCGTTTGACCGCATTGTTTGTTTGCTTGTGTGCGTATTGGACAAATATTTGCCATGGAATTATTAAGTGAGCATCATCTGCAGCATTCGTCACCTCATCATTGCGTGGTTAATGATCGTTGCGGCTTCTTTGTCGGTTGTGAAATTGTTTGATAGTGTTTTGACAAGCATTATTTGTTTTTTAAACACTTTAATGGACTTGCAATTTAATATTGTTTTCATATTAATAATAAGTGAAATTTTTCACGAGACTATTATAGAAAGCTCCAAGTGCGAGTATAAATTTCTGGAAATGCAAAACAAAATAATTTGATTGTATGCATTTTTTGAATGAGTGTACAAACGCCAAAGCCGCCGACAAATTCATATTAAGTATATTAATTTGAGCATCGGAAATTAGTTGTGGATACAGCTATTAAGTAGTTTTCATACGATTCCGACATCTTGTATAACTGTTTTTTAAAGCGATTTTGGTAGTAGCTCCCTTGGAAGATCATTTGGATGTGATCTTATTTCTTCAATTACAAGTCTCTTTGAATATTTGAGTTTCACATATTCGACGGTGCTCCTGTGTTGCTTAGGAGGATTTTTGCTTAAATCTCTAAGGCTTGATGTATAATTGGATATTTTAGCAAGAAACATTTTTTCAAACAGTTTAGAGAGTAGTGGCAAAAGGCTAATCGGTGTAAGTGAGGCCACCTGAGCTCGGTTTAGGAATCATTATTATTTATTCAATTTTCCTAAAGTTGGGTAAGTAACCTGAACTTAAAATACCATGTAGAATTGAAAATGGGCGAAGACATTTTCCCAACACACCTACCGCCCCTACAAATAAAACTTTTCAAACGCTATACTGAGATAGATACTTAAGTTCCCAGTGTACCAAATGAATCTGTTTCGAATTCGAAACGGTTTCATCTTCGTATATTTTATCCGAAACTATATCCGTTTCCGAAACGGATTTCGTTTCGGATCCGTCGCGAACTCAGTTTTCGTATCAAATTCTTCTCGAAAAAGCGGAAGGATCATCCGCTTTGTCGGATCCGTCTCGAACTCGGAACAGACTTCATATACGGATCCGTTACGGATTCGTTTTTTGTAAATAAAACGGATTCGATATGGACTCATTTTTTTAGATAAAACTGATTCGAG